>CAKLNU010001072.1:555000-1800600 GCA_922788865.1 Poeciliopsis turneri
ATGAGATGAGAAGTCACATAATGAGGATTCAACAACCTAAAAGCCTTATGCTTTTAGGTTGTTGAATCCTCCCATGGGCATAAAAAGAATACAGTTTCATGCAACGTCTTAGAAATATAAAAGTACTGTCAGTGATTTTCTATGATAACATTTTTTTTACAGTCTGTGATAGCTAAATGCTTTTTAATTATTAATAATTTCAGGCTGCACAGGAATAATTAATATTGTGCACTTATGTTTGAATTAGCATCGTGGTATTTTTGCTGTAGTTCAGCTCTAGCAGTTTTCTAAAAGTTAAAACCAACGCTGCAGTAACTTCACAATTTGAGTAACTTTTATAAAATATCTTTTTGTTAAAACTGTCATCATGTTTTAACAAAACAGTATGAGATAAATAACCTGTAAAAAGATCTCTCTGGTCCTCCTCCTCCTCCCTGAGCTGCTATTATTACTGTCTAAAGAAATGGGCGGCTCCTGCCCAAAAACAACCAATCAGAGCCCGGAGGAGGGTCTTAGTGCTGCCAATCATCCTCATGTCCTCTAATAAATTTGTGAATAGCTACAAAACAACATACCATTACAGAACAACTGTTTATCCATTGTCATCAGCGGCTATGCTAACTAGCTTTAGCATTCACAACATGGTATGCTAGCTGCAGTGTAACAAAGAGTCTTGTGAAAAAACTCAACAGTTAAACTCTTACATTTAGACAAAAATATAATGTTGACAACGCATAACGACTCTGTCCTTTATACGCAAGAACATCTTTCAACTATTTTGTAAAGAAATAAGAAATAAATATTTTACTGCAAATATTTTAACACAAGAAAAATGTAGTTCATCTCAATTTTGGCATCATTTAAGTAAAGGTCAAAGTCTTTTTTTATTTTATTTCACAACTTTGCAGTTGCATTGTGTATTTGGAGCCGTATACAAGTTAATGCAAAATGCACATACATACATCACCATCCACATATTAGTCCAACAACCTTGTTTTTTTTTATTATTATTATTATTTAAAGAAGAAATAAAAATCATCAGCTCGTAAGGTGAGACGAATCGACCTGCTTTGAGTCAGTTTGACTCAGAAGTTTTCTATAAACCCGTCATGGTGTTGAAACTAACCTAAAGCAAAACAAAGCAGGGGAAGCTGCTCACCTTACCAGCAGTTTAGCTTATTATAGTTTGCATTAGCAGTAGTTGCACAGAAAATCAGCAGTGTTTTTGTTTTGGTGTTCCCACAATGCATAAAAACATGAACAGGTATATCTGAAGTCAAGTAAAACCACGCAGGAACTCATATTTCTATATAAACAGTGATTACAGCATTGGATTCTGCCTAGAAAATGCATTTTTTTCAATGTGCATAAACATGGAAATAAATTACAAATGAATACAGTTGTTTCACGTCCTCTCAAAATCTCACAGTACAGATAACCCACAATGTGATTTAGCTCTGTCAGCATCAGTGCTGTTTTATCCATGCTCTCAGTATTTATGACAAATGTGCAAAAACTCACAAACTGGAGAAAAAATTGTTCAAACATTGCGACACTGTAAACTTAAATAAGAAAGTTATATCTTACAAAATGTGACTTTTTACAGAGACAATATTCAACCTTAACAGAATATTAGCAGCTCTTAGCATCCTTCATGTCACCAGTGAACTTTTAAAGTTGTGGCATTTATTCTGCTGTAAATTTGTAAAATGTAGAAGTGATCAGGAATAGTAGTTATTTAGCCAAATCGTATATTAGCTGACTTTTTAAAATTTGTCCTGTAAGGTAAGTGTTTAGCTAATAGCCCAGCAAGCTAGCTAAAGTCTCAATTGAACGGTTGATTTGAGCGAGCTCGCTAACCGTTGCTAATGGTTTTGGTGCCGTCTATATGCAACCATAAAAAACACACAGGTACTATTTTATTGTTTCTGGTTTGTGTACTGGCTTTAATGCAACATTTCATGTGTGAAAATGATCTTTTAGTGCAGCTATAACCATGTTTTATAAGTTGTTTTTGACGTTGTAGCCCACTTAACCGAACACTTTCTTCTGTGCTTTGGTGTATTTCTGCGGTGGCGTCACAGCGCCACCCACAGGCCTGAAGGAGTTTCTACAGCATTTTGTGTTTTATTCAGAGTTTTTAGTGTGGATGAAGAAACATCTGGAAACAACAGCGTAGACAACAACCGTTTTTCGAAACATCAACAAATATAAAGATTGTTTTTATGTCGCCAAGGCCTCTATGTCTTTGAAAGTTTCCGTGGGTGGGTTTATAGATGGGTTAACTTCAACTGCAGCATAAAAATTACAAATGAAGTATGAAAATAATTTATTATTCAGAGGGAAAAAATTGAGAACTAGTAGACAACCCAGTTTTTCAGCCCTAAACAAGCGTTATTAAATATCAATAGTGTAACATTTATAAATGTAACATAATAGTTCAAGCATCATAGTTAGTTTTCAGTAGTAATGAGTTGCATAATCATAAGATTTTTGAAATTTCTTGGAAGTATCTTTATGATCCTCAAGCTTTTGAAAGATGTGGTAGAATTACAAAAAAAGTATTTATGTTTAAAAAAAAGTCTTTATTTCTCTCTTTATTGTAATGAAATGTGGCCAATTATTAGTTTTTGAGATCAATTTAATTTCCACACAGGATCAAGTTCGTTTGGCTCTTTATTCCCTTAGTAAATGAAATAATTATTTGGAAACTCGGTTGATTTTTTCTTGATATTGAAATCTAATGGATGATCTTGTATATAAAGGAAGCACATTTGTTAATGTTCTGATGGGAAAAAATTTAAAGGGGCAAATTATTTTCAACAAAATCAAACATTATGTGAGGATTTAATAAAAAGTCAACTGTCAAATATTCAGCAAATGTGCAAATAAAATCCTGATTTCAGTTTTCAATCATACAGTAAAAGCTGGTTGCAGCAACATTGTTATAAAGAAGTTCAGTCCATAGTGCAGAGTTTATAATATCTGAGCTGGTCTGCGGCTTTTTTTCAGCCTGAAATCACAAACAAATAATAATTTCAAAAATCAGTTATTATTGCTTCTTTTTTTTCTTTTTTTTTGCTCATCTTTTATAACTTCAAACTCCCTGATTTTGGATGCAGCTTATTTGAAAATCAACAACAAGCTGGAATGAAGCTTCAGCAGGTCTGCTGCTCATTAAAGGAGACCTATTATACATTTCTATACCAACTGCTAAAAAGCCATTTTCTGGTAAGAAGTTAATGTGTTTTGGTATTTGGCAAAAGAGTCACATTGCAGGGGCACTGCGCCGTTACCTAGCAACCACAGCAGAGTTCCGCCCGTCACCTAGCAACCCAAGTGGAGCTCCAGGACGATTGATTAGCTGGTTTTACCCATAAAACTATCCTAAACTGTTCAAGGAAGCATAATAGGTCACCTTTAAGCTACAACTAAATCAGGCGGTCAAGCGATTTCAAAGACATTTTTTGAAAGAAATGCTACAAAGAAGATTCAGTGATATATCAGGAAACAAGCAGGTTAAAGTTTTAAATCAGTGCAGAAATCGGAAGTTCATTTTGTTTCTTTTTTTTTTTTAAAAAGTCATTTTGTGCTCTTCATTGACTGTCATAAAAAGGTTTGACATCTCGGTTTAAAAATGAACGGAGAGGATTTTCTCTTCGGAGACAAAGAAGGAAGCCGTGCAGCACCGTGAGAGGAGGTGAAGAGGAGCTCCTCTCCATTAAAGCTGCGGTAATTAAAATTAAATGTGGAGCTCCCGCCACAGATGGAGGTCTCCTGACAGCATAGAGGGGGTTTCTGCTTGGAGACGACGGAGCGCCAGACAGGATTAAAGTCAATAAATCCCCTGGAACGAAACGTATCCCTGGTGTTTAAATAATCCACATTTATCGTCACGTGCATCTTGTTGCCTTAATCAATGAAAATTTGGAACTTTTTTGGAAAACACGATTAACAATGTAAAAAATTTGTAAACATTGTTAGTTTTTTGTGCATACACTGCAAACACAGAAAGTATTTTTGGTGTAGTTTTCAGAGCAAATACCTTATTACACTTGAAATACGACAAAACTACGTTAGAAGTAACTTTTCAGCAAGAAACAGAAACATTTTTATGTAAATAATTCCATAATATTGATAGAAAAGTTCTAGTTCAACTGGCAGATTATTTTTATTGATAACATAGGAAAATGTCTCGTTATAAGTTAAATAATCAGAGGAATTAGTACTTTTTTTGTTAATATTAAGAGGGACGTATCACGAAAAATTCACATTTTGCACATTTCTTTACTTAAATTTGGATATTTACTGCTTCTGAAAACAACCAAAGTGCTTAAAAAACACCAACCTGGTACCTGGAAATAAATTAGTGATTTCTGGTGCCTGAAAAATCAGTCATTTAAAACATTTTCCGAATGTAACCTCACAAAGCAGCGGTCACTGCCCGTTGCTTAGCAACTCAATCTGAGGTCAAGGATGTTCAGTCTGCTGTTTTTATTGCTCTATGTGCTGTACAATGGCTGCTGGAAAATACAAGTGTTTTGTTTCTGACTTACCATCCAGAAACCACTTGCTGCGTTCTTGTTGGTTGTGCAGGAGGCTCGACTTCTGCTTTTCAAAGATGTATGATTGCGTATCTGTTTGCAGCCATTTTGAAGTGAGAGTGTAAACACTGATTTCGGGCCTGGCCAGTATCTAAACGCCCTGAAATAACTGGAAGGAACTCTGAATGGGCTAAACTTACCAGTCTGAAATCTAATTATCTGATAATGATTTTATGCAAAACATGTAATTAACTTTTCGTATAGATTTATCCTATTCTGTTCAAAGAAGCATAGCAGGTCAACTATAAGGAATTATTTACTAAAACAAGCCTCTATTTCTAGCAGAAATGTTACGTTTAAGTTAGTTTTGTCTTATTTCAAGAGCACTAAGCTTTTTGCACTAGAAACTAGACCAAACAAATGAGATGAGATTTAGTTTTTTTGCAGTGTAAGCATGCAGAGTAGCGCAGCCGGATGTTTGTTCTCGTCATGGCGTCTCGGACTCCTCCTCGTCCTCCGGTGACGTCGGGGAGGCCGGAGTGTCGTCCTCCTCTCCCGCTGCAGTCGCCGCGGTCGCCGCAGGCTGCAAAGCCACCGCCGTCGATGTTGTCATCTTCTCGTAGGTCCTTCTGCGCTGCCGCCTCAGCGTCTGGCTCTGTAGCTCCTTCACCTCCTGCAGGACCTCCTGCGCCTCCTTCCAGGACGACACCGCCTCCTCCAGCAGCCGCTCGGCCTCGGCGCGCCGCCTCTCCACCTCCTGATCCTCTTCAGGCGGCTCCACAGGAGGAGGAGAAAGGCGGAGTTTGTCGGGGGTTTTGGGCAGGGCGGAGTCGAAGGATCTGTGCAGACCTGGGGAGTTTTGGTTCTGCTGGTTCTCCTTAATGATGCCCAGATGAGGGGAGTCAGTTTCGCTGCCCTGCAACGAACCGGATCCCTCCGCCTGACCGGAGTTGGATCTATTCAAACATGGCGGCGTCTCGGGAGTCTTCTGTGGAGGAGAATAATCCTTTCTGTTGGAGCTGAGACCCGATGACCCCTTCAGTTTTGGAGCGTCGGAGCTCTTGGATCGAGGAGAGCCGCTCGGATCCTTCAGGCGAGGCGAGTCGGCGACTTTACCTGCAGGAGAGTGAGACCCTCTGGAGCGAGGCGAGTCGGCAGCTTTGGAGCGGTTCTTCTTGGCTTTGGATCGAGGAGACTCTCTTCCTCTGAGGCGAGGTGAGTCTTTGCCCCGGAGGCGAGGCGAGTCGCTGCTCCTGCTCCTCGGAGATCCAGACGATCTACTGATGATGAGAGGAAACTCTGTCAACTGGGACTGAAACGATTAATCAGATTCATTGATTTTTTAAACAATCGTCAACTAACTTAGTAATCAATTAATCATTAACAACACTATGCAGACTCAAAACAGGACATTTGCTGGAAGAAACCCCAACAAACTCAGAGCAGCCATTTAACCAAACTACAAAATATTCACACATTTTGAAAGTAAGATAAAAATGTCTATAAATGTGTTTTTCCCAAAACTCCTGAAGTGGCATTATTTTAATTCACTAAAGGTTGCATTTTAGGCAATAAAACATTTATTTTCCTAATTGAAAAGTAACTGAATTGTTTATTTGCAGAGTTTAACATATTTCTAATATTGCATAGAAAAGGCACAAGTGTTTACATGAAAAATTTGAAGAATATACCAATTTGTTCATTTGATTAATGGTCAGAATAAATGATTAATCGATTAATCATCAGGATGAAATGATGTTGAGTTGTAGCAGAGTGTGATGAGACCAACCTGGAGTGGGGAGAGTCTGAGCCCCTGAGGTGGTGAAGCCGAGGGGAGTTGATCCCCTTCAGGTACGTTGAGCTGCCGCCTCGTTCTCTCTCCGCTTTGGCCTTTTGCAGCTCCTATGAACAGCAACATTTACCATCATTTTCACAGCTTACAGTCGGAGGGACAGAGGTTTCTGAGGAAGTCGGACCTGCAGCCTCATTTCCTCCAGCAGCTCCTGGGCTCTCTGCATCCTCTGGGCGATGAGGCTCTGCAGCTGGCCCACAGGCTGGGCAGAAGAGCCGCCGCCCGCCTCCTCCTCGGTCGGACAGCGACGAAGAGCCGAACGAAACTCTGACCGAATCATTGCCGGTCTGGAAAACCAAATCATTTTCAAGTTCATTTTATTATCAGCCTCTGTGTTCAGAGCACCAGAAGCCCATCAGTTCACTACTATGTGATGAGTCAGCTTTTCTGGTCATTAGGTTGAAATGCACACTTCAAAAACAACATTTTACCAAGTATTTTTGGTGTCGTCTCTAGTGAAAATATCTTAACAGACTGGAAATAAAACAAAACTAATTTACAAAAAACATTTTCATCAAGATAAAGCAGCTTGTTTGAAGGCAATAATTTCTTAATATCGCTGAAATAATGCTAGTTTCGCAATCAACTGGCGCTGCACCGTTACCTAGCAACCCCAGCCAAGCCCAGCCGGTAACCTAGCAACAAAGTTCTAGTTTCACAAGCAATTCACTTAAAACAAAACATTTTTTCCATGTTTAAAGTAAAATAAAGAAGTTCAGTGGAACAAGTACATTCTGATCAATATTAAGGAATTATTTACATAAAACAATATGTCACTGAAAAGTTTATTGTAAGTTAATTTTACCTGTTTTCAAGGTATTTCCACTAGAAATTACACAAAAAATACTCAGTAAGATTTTGTGGTTTTGCAATAAAAACAAGACTTGCTGCTGTAACTTCATTAAAAAAAGATGATTCTGTTCTAACTTCGGAAGGGTGAAAAAGTCTCTGTGTCAATCTGATAAATAACGCAATAAAATTAAGAGTAAATACAAAAGCCAATTAGAGAAATCCCATCGATGCATCCAGTAGCTCTAACTACAGGAACATCCAGGTTAAGTCAGCAGACCAACCAATTTAGAGTCACAGACTCACTAACATGGTTCTGACAGTAAACCGGAATAACTGGTGATGCAAAATGAGAATATGCAAAATCCAAACAGAAGCGCCTCAGTTGGGATTCAAATAGGGACGACGGGGAAATGCACCTCTCTCTTATTTACACCAAAACAAGTCCAGTTAGAAGCTCAAACACAGAAATTTGTGCTCACAGTTTTTGTGTTGCTTTGATGAGCCATTTATGAGTGAACACATTTTCAGATTCAGTCCTCATATTTCACAGTTAAATTGTCTGATTGTCAAAAGTCCCAGGACTTGTTAAAGTGCCCTTAAAATTTAATTGACAGCCTCTAATATCCTGATGGCAAAATATATTTAGATGTAACCGGAAAACACAATCAGCGTGACTGAAAGTTATTAAATCTGACATATTTGGAACAGAAGAGGATTAGGACAACTGAAATTAAAGCCAGACTTCAGAAATTAAAGTCAGAATTCTGAGATTAAAGTCAGAATTCTGAGATTAAAGTCAGAATTCTGAGATTAAAGTCAGAATTCCGACTTTAATCTAATTTTCAGAAGCTCCAGATTACAGTGCAGATGAAGGAGTTGATTTTAAAACCAAATTTCTCTACGTTATTGTGAAAGTGGAGCAAATGAAATCACCAGAATATTAATTTGAGAGCCTCTCCCCAGTCAAAAGAACCACTTCAAGATGATAATCTAGTAATTTCCAGCCAGATTGAGAGGTTAATCTGTGGATGTTTCACCTGGAGGACAGGACTTCATCCATGGAGGCGCAGCGGCTCCGACCCTGCATGCTGAACCTCTTCCCTGGCTGCGGCGTTCGAGACTGGGCCTGAAGGACCTGAAGGGGCAAAGGTCGCAACGGGTTCAGATGATGATCCACTGACCATAAAATCGCACAAATAGAAATTACGAAAATAAACTGGCGCAATGGAAACACACCAATTAAAAATAAAATCTCGTTTTTCCAGGTGAGATGGTTCATGCTGGTTTACTTCCTGTTTTTACATCCCTGCGTAGCGTCAACATATGAAAATCCTGCTAGCCAAACAAAATGCATGAATGTTGGTAATTGTCTATTTTTTGTTTTAAATATTTGAAATCCTGCCCAGCTGGTGATGTGACTCTTTCTGTTTTCTCCACAGATTTCACTCCACAGCGTTGCTTTTTTATTTTTAAGTAGCTGGTGAAGAAGAAACCTTCAGAACTCAACAGGTCGTTGCTAGGTAACCAAAGAATGAATGAGTTGCTAGGTAACCAAACAAAAAAAAAATCTCACCAGGTAAAAGTTCAACTTCCACTGGAAGATTATTTCACTTGTAACATGTGGAAAATGTCGTGTTATGCCAATAAGACCAGAACATTTTCATCGATATTAAGGAATTATTTACCTAAAAAACCTCATGAATCTTGTTGAGAAGTTAATTGTAAGTTAGTTTTGTCTTATTTCAAGTGTATTAAGATATTTGCTGTAGAAACTAAACAAAAATTACTCTGTAAGATCTTGTGTTTTTGCAGTGCACCAGCATTGCTTGGCTGGTCATGAGAGTTTAATGTCTTCCCTGTGCCTACATCTCCCAGAATGCTCTGGAGATCTGGATCAGAGCTCAGTGAATATTCTGTATATAATACTGAGAACTCTATCTGATGTGTTATTTACTGATATTGATCACATATTTATTGCGATATATATTGATTTATTCATCATCCAGACCTTCTCCAAACCAGTAGATAGACCCAAACCAAACTCACATTTTCTTTTTACGACATTTTCAGATTTTGCTCAAAAACCAGGTGGATGGAAACATAGTGAGTGTCTCACTTGCTGGTTCTTTTGGACTTTCGAGGCGTCCAGGTGTGGCTGTTTGCCCCAGGAGCGCTCGCTGCCTCTCGGTAGGCTCCCTGTCTTCACTTTGGGCTCTTTGGGCGTCACCCGCAGCTTCGAGACGTCGGTTCCCGCCCGCTGACGACCTCCGACCCCGCCTCCAGAGTCATCTTTCTGCAGGTCGACCCGGAAGCTGTCCTCCCAGGATTCGTCGTCGTCATAATCGAGGCAGAAACCGTCCTCCTCGGCAACCAGGTCAAGGGTCAGCATGCCGTGAGAGGAGGTGGAGGCCTGAGGTTTCAGAGACGAACTCATGAAAGGTGGAAATCCAGAATAACGGGAAGGAGGAATGGGGGATGTTCGTACCACGGCCATGAGGTGTCCTCTGGTCGGCAGCCGGCGGCTGTGAGGGATCTTCGCCCGATCTCTGGTCAGATGATCCAGAGCGCTGTCCTCCTCAATGGTCACCTGAAAGCCCATTGGAAACACATCAACATTTCCCCTTCAAACTCTTATAAACCTGCAAACAAACCAGGTCGGACCTCGTCCAGAACTCTGTTCTTAGCTTTGATTATAGCCACGTTCAGCGTGTTGATCCAGGACTCCTTCTCCTCCGGACTCACAGCCAGAAACACCAGGTTAGGAACCTGCAAAAGACGACATTTAATCTTTTCTGACCAATAAGTTAAAGGTGACGTGTACACAGTTCCTACTGGTCTGAACCAGAAGTAAAGCACAAAGCGAAGCAGCCCAACGGCTTTGAGACCAACAAAAAGAAGACATGGACACTTTTCACCAATGTACAAGAGATACATGAACAAAATGGCTGCTGTCAGGATCAACCCGTGCGAGAAGAAGGAAAATATGTCAGACGATGTGGACAAGCTGCCTCTGATCTCAAACTACGATACAGTTAATAACTGCTTAGTGAACAGGAAGAGTTTGTACGACATGGAGGAGATTCACGACCTGAAATCTATGGACTCACAATCGATATTTCAACAGATTTATACAGAACGTACAAACTCTTCATGTAAATATCAAGGTGGCAGAGTAAGTACATATCTATGTTTACTTATGGTTAGATGTTTTAATAATAAATAAGTTAAAACTTTGACATTTAGTGACTTTTTAGAAAACCCTCCAGAATATTAATCTGTAAACTAAAGTGGACATAATCTACCTCACACGAGTGGTAGATTATGTTTCAGTCACGTTTTCTCTTCCTCAGAGTCTGCACAACTGTAAGAAAGAGTAAGCAGGAAGATTGGCATGTGAAAGTGTTTCAGGGATTATTCTGCTGTAACTCACGGACTAATGGGATTCTGCAGATTAAGCTTTTTCAGGGGGTAAAGAAAAAACCATCAGGGCTCAGCCAGTCAGAGCCGCTCAGGGTGTGTGGGAGGGAAATAAACGTTTAGATCCACCAATCCTGACGGAGGAAATGCTCCAATGGGGCGGCTGCGTTGGACAGTTGGGACGGCATAATCTCCGGAAGCAGAGGACAGACGGACACGAGCAGAGACACATGGAAAGGACGAATTGCAGGAAGTCCAGATTTTCACATCTGGAGAAGATAAATGCAGCCCATAAAATAGCTGATGTAACATTCTCACATATCTCTCTGTGGTCAGGTCTTTCCTGTTCCTGACCGGACTGTGCAACTAAAACATTGTGAAACTGGACAGAAAGTGGAGACAAGGGAGGAAAAAGAACAACACAGGCTGAGTGATCAGGAAACAATAAAAACACAAAGAGCAGAAACAGGAAGTAAAGGGCAAATTATCCTGCAATTCAGCAGCCATTATGTGCAGGTTAATGGGAATCTGTTGGTTCTGAAATCAGGATTTCTGGTCATGTTTGGTGCTTTTTATGCAGAGAAGAAAGAAAGGAATGTAAAAATGATGGATGGATGGATGGATGGATGGATGGATGGATGGATGGATGGATGGATGGATGGATGGATGGATGGATGGATGGATGGATGGATGGATGGATGAACACATATCAGTCATGCATAAAGAAGAACCAAAACCATTTGAGTGTAAAGTCAAAGTAAACCCAGTGGATTTCCCTCATAAGCCTTTTCAATAGATAATCTGAGCAGAAGAAACCGGACGATTAGAGCTGTGCAGTGTTAACACGGCGACATCATAAGATCTGCTTGTAAGCCTCCTCTGCTCTGAATTATGTTCTGGTGGATTTGGGTCTGCATGACCTCATCAGAGCTGAAAGAAAACTTTTCTCACGGAAAAACAAAAACTGAACGATTCGGTGTTAAACATCTGTTCACTGTTAGAACGGAGTTCATGAAATTCTATCGGTTAATTACTGTTTACTGAGTGAGTAAAACTGAAGCAGCACATTTTGTTATTAGTGGTTTTTCTACACTGTAAAAAAACATTTCTTATTTACAGTAAATTACCGGCAGCTGTTGTTTCCAGAATTTTAGTGTATAAATACAAATTTTAATATATTTATGTGTAAATTAGAGAATTTTTTAAAGTGCAGGTTTAAGTAAAATTTGAAGAGTGGATTTACACTACAAAAACACAATTTTTTAGCAAATATTTTTAGCAAATGTCTTTAAATAAGATAAAACTAACTTATAGGTAAGCTAAATAAAGCAGCCTATTTTAAGGCTCTCTCAACCTTGATAAAAAAAAACTAGTATGGAAATCTCTATACTAGATTTATGGGAAAATGTCTCATAACTAAAATAATCTGCCAGTGAACTGAGTACTTTTTAAAAATAAATATTTAGGAATTACAACAAGCTTTGATATCTTGCTTAAAAGTTGCTTTAAGATAGTTTTAAATTACTTCAAGTGTACTAGGACATTTTCACTTTATTCTAGACCAAACATACTTGGTAATATTTTGTTTTTGCGGTGTGCTAAGTTGTGCTAATTAAGCTAAACTGTGCTAATTAAGCTAAGCTGTGCTAATTAAGCTAAGCTAATTAATGTCGGGGCCTCTGAAGCAGGTTGATCAGTGGCTCTGATTAAATCCAAGCCAAAACCGTCTTCATGTTTTTTGGAGATCGCTCCAAAGCAGGAAGTGGACTACAACAGAGAGCATTCTGGGTAAATACAACCAAAACAACTGCAAGAGTTCAGCGCTAGCGGAAGAAATGACTCGTAGTTTTTTACCAAGAGACAAAAGAGAAATCCTGCTAAAATCTGACGCCACTCCATTTTTGTTTACACTTTGTGAAGCAGGTCGTTACGCTCATTGTCTTCTTTAGATGTTTCTGTGTCGTTTCCTTCAGTGGTTCTTGGTGCAGCGCCCCCACAGGTGAGGAGGGGAACAGGTTTTTCAGAGGTTTTGGTTTGTTTAACAGTGCAGTGAAAGTGAACCACAGCAGCAGAAAATGTAACAAATACTGCAGATTTTGTTCCAACCGAGTCTTTCAGACGATCAGGCAGAACTCACAGTGTTTCCTCGCTGCTTGCAGCGCAGCAACGTGAAGCGACTGTGGTTCTTCTTGCTCCGACTCTTCGCCTTCCTCAGCTCCTCTGAACGCTCGTAATCAGCCAGGTCAAACACTTCCTGGGCTTTACGCTCATCTTTAACCTGCAAACACCAACGCAGAAAAAAATCACTCAGATTACATCACAGCTGCTTATAATCCAGATTCTTGGCAGCAGCTTTCTGCTAGGGCAGCAAAATCTGTGATTAAAGGAACCATGTAGAGTTTAAACTTCAGAGCGAAACACTGAGTGATCATGAGACTTTCACTAAAAAATAAACACCCAAATTTTTGGCCAAACCTAAGGGCTGGACGATAAATCAACTACATTGATTAATTGATTAAAAGTTTTGGTTTTAGAAGATTTAATTTTTTGAAAATCTGCGTATATGTCACGTGGATTCCCATAGTTCAGAGTTTTATTCAGTTTCAATTCAGTTTTTATTTGGACTTTGAAACCACGTCAACTCCATGACAAAATGTAAGGGTCACGGTAGGATTCCCTTTCATTTAGAAAAATAAAACTTGTAATGTCACAAGAATTCAGTCGAAATATTAAAGCTGCTGCAAGAAACTTTTACAAAATGTGTTTTTTCCATATTTGTTCAAACTGTCGCCATGTTGTGATAGTTTGATATAAAACCAATAATCAGTGAAAAGATCAATTTCCTTCACTGTCTTCTATCACAAACAACCAATCAGAGCCAGGAGGAGGGTCTTAGCGCTGTCAATCAACCTCATGTACTGAATCTGCAAACTGTACATCTTTGAAGAACAGAAGTGGAGCCTCCTGCACAGCCAACAAGAATGCAGCAAGTGGTCACTCCGGGTAAGTCAACAACTAAACACTGGTCTTTTCCAGTAGCCATTTCCAGCTCACCAAACATGCTGGATCCCAGCTTGGGTTGCTAGGTAACGGCGCAGTATTCGTCAAATGTGACTCAATAAATTGGGCATTTATAAAACAGCTCATTCCAGACACCAAAATAACATGAACTTATTACCAAAAAATGTCTGGGTGTATTTTTTTGAACACTCGGGTCGTTTTATTGAAACAGCAGCGATCCAAATGGAAGTACAGAAATGTGAATTTTGTGTACGTCCCCTTAAAAAAAGGTGAAAATCGCCAATAAGTGTTTTAAAGCCTTTCTCCCTGATCCAGAAACGTTTAACAAACTCGTCCACATCTGTCTCTGCTGCTCGTTTAGCACAGAGTCGATGACACAGAAATAAGCTTGTGTTTGTACCACAGACTGAACCATCTGGTTCCACCCAGCTGCTCATGAAGAAACCTGAACCCAAAGGGCCGACCCAAACCTCCACATTGTGGCTCCGACACTATTGGACCTTTTACACTGTTTTGGAGACAACTTTTTAAAATTCTGATTGTTATTATTTGACCCATGACCCAATCTTCTCTAATGTTTAATAATAACAAATTATATTGAAAACAGCTTTTTTAAACTGAATTATTGATCATTTCACACAAACAAGAGCAGCTGTTTTCATTCCAGTTCATATTTTTCACATTCAGGTCGAACATCTGGCTCATTAGCTTGAACATTTTGACTCGTTTCATTCAGATAAATAAATATGACACCATCTGTTCAAGATGTAAAGAAGAAAATCTTTACTGCATGAAGTCAACAGTGGGACACAGTGTTTATTACGATAAATATGGATGTTTTGCAGTGTTATTTTTGAATAACACAGCTTAACGTGACGCCACGTTAAGCATTGGGTTCCAGTTTGAGTCCAAATGGGAATTCGGTAACACTTTATTTGACGGGTTGTGAATAAGACTGTTATAAACATGTAATAACACGTCATGAACATGAGTAAGTCTTCATGAATATTTATGACTGTTGTCATAAAGTATAAATCATGACACTTTAATACAAAGTTGACATTATTCAAAATGAAATTAAGATCTGACATAAATTTGTTATAAAAGTGTAATCAGTCATAAATTAATGTCAGATTATGATTTTTGGGTTAATGTCAAGTTGTCATAAAAAAGACATTTTGAATAATATCAACTTTGTATTAAAGTGTCGTGATTTACAAAATGACACTTTATGACTACAGTCATAAATATTCATGAAGACTTAATCATGTTTATGACAAGTGTTATTACATGTTTATAACAGGTGTTATTACATGTTTATAATAGTGTTGTGACCGTCACAGTTTTACCGGGAACGCTCTCCTAACCATAAAGCAGAAAACTGCTCAGTGGAAACGAGGAAACACAGAACGTCCATCACACTCAGTTCTTCTGCCTGCATCAGACAGATATTTATCCTCACAAGAATAAATAAAAAGGAATCCAATCAAACATCATTGTTCCAGGCGTTGCATGGATGCAGCGTGATGCTCATGCTGCATCCATGCAGTCGCTGATTTGCATTTGGATCTGAAACGAGTCGTGGAGAACACGGGTGCATCTTTAATTGATTGGGGACGGGTTTCCTATCACAGCTGGTGTTAGAACCAAATGTTGCAAAACAAAAGACGACATAAAAATTCTGAAAATTAAATGAGGAAAAAATGAAAAATTATAATCAGAAAGACATTAAATGTAATAAATGAAGAAAAAGAGGAAAATTCATGTAAAAGAGACACAGAAAGTAAATATAAGAGAGCAGTTCTGTTACAATAAGCATTGAATCAGTTCCAGAGTTAAATATTCATCAGAATCTAAAGTTTGTGATCTTTGAGAATCTCACATTATTGAATCATTATCATTATATCACACAATATTATTGTTTATTTCAGCAACTTCTGGGACTTTTAATGGCCCAGAAAAGTAACTATTGTGACATATATGAGAGACATTTTGTTCCCTTTTAACAAATATAGAGAAAATCCTATTTAATAATTAATTCCAGGATATTTTTGCTCCAAACAAAACAATCTAAAACAGTATGAAGCAGCGTTTTTAGTGGCTTAAAATAATAAATATATATCTCTATATGTTTGTGCTTTAATCTCATAATGTTACAAATATTTTTAGTTTGTCTGAATGATGAATGTTAATGAAATATTGGCAATATTCCATTCAAATGTGATAACTTTGCAGTTTATGAATTAGTTTGTTGAACTTGAGACGTTTTACGAGCTAATAGTAATCAAAGACTGCAATACAAATGAATACAAGTCGCTTCATAAGCACTCAGAAACCTTTAAATGTATAAAATTGTTCCATATTTTGATCACAATAAGGATGATTTAACATTCCTCTGTGTCGTATGGTGTGTTTAATAGCTGCAGGGTTCATGGAAGTCACATGTTGAGAGGCCATCAATACCATTATCAATACCACAGTCTATACTATTTACATGGAGCCTGAGCCTCAGCGCCGCCGACATGGAGACGTTTCAGAAAATACGAGACAAAAGAGGAGCTTTGGGTGTCCGGGCGATCAATTATCTGCATTTTTCATGAGAAATATCTGCATGAAGGAGGAATGTCTTCTCTGCTTTAGTTTCAGAGTAAAACTGCTACCTTTAAAAATAGAAACCCAACACACACACCCACACACACACACACACACACACCCACACACACCGCCTCTGGCTGCAGTAGTTAGCGGACCGGGTCATTCTGAGACACAGAAACAGGACGAATCCCCGAGACTCACAGTGAAATAAATATGTAATTACAGGAAACACACAGGCGTTTTCAGAGTCGATCGCAGTGATTTACAGTCTCACTCAGGCCTCAAACTTGTTTTCTTCTCACCCCTGAGCGCGTCGTTACCCAGAAATCTAATGATTTATGATGTAAATAATAAGATCAACTCCCCCAGCGTGAGCTAGCAGCGCTAACTGGGTTAGCGTGAGTCATTATAACGGTTCGTTCAGCGGCAGCAACAATAACAGGAACACGAGTTTCTGCAGCTAAAATACACACGAACAGAACCTCTCTCATGTGAACAGAACCTCTCTCATGTGAACAGAACCTTTCTCAGCAGAAACACACACTTTATTCCTGACTCTGCATCCGCATGGAGCTGGAAATGTCTATTTTTAAAGCAGCATAAATGGGAAGACGGGGAACAGATTCTGGTTTCATGAGAGATGTTTCCAGTACTCTAGTTATTTCTGCAGAGTTTGTGTTTGTAACCAGTTTGTGTTTGTAACCAGTTTGTGTTTGTAAGCAGTTTGTGTTTGTAACCAGTTTGGGATTTTCTTCTCTCTGGTTTTATCTTATCTCAGTAAACTTTCCATTTCTCCTGCCCATTAGATCAGGTCTAAACAGTTTCTGCTTTTAGTTGAGGTTTAATAAGCAATAAATCAATGAGTCACACGATAAATTAAAACAAGCGCAATCATTTCCCTTTGCCTTATTTATCAATTTTCTCTATTTCTACCAAAAACTGGATGACTAAACTCTTCACTCTTGTGTTTTGGTCTCAAATAAACTTTTTTTCCAAGGACAATTTGTTTGCAGAGACTTTATAATTAATTTTATTTGTTGTGTCTGTTGTTTTCTTTATTTATTTTGGATTTTTAAAATGTCCTCCAGCTCCAGTGTTCAACCATTTAACTCTTAAAGTTGCTCTTAAAGGGCCAGAATCTATTAATAAAACCCATTAAAATATCTGTTAAAATATCCATGAACATCTGTTTGTTTCAGCATTCAATAAGTGTTTCTTAAAATTAAAAATTAAAAATTTGATGCAATCAGAATCACAGATTTTGTGGTTCTAAATTAGAAATATTTCTAAGCAATTTTTATTACATTTGCGCTAAATGATGCTAAATGTGACTTTTTATTAATCACCGTATCAATCATGGACTATGATTGACATCAAGTAATTCTGAGTCATTTAAATTAAATGTTTTTGACCAATTTTGAGAAACAATTGCAGTAAAATCAGAGAAAAACGTGGGAATTTGTTTTGCATATTTGTAAAGAACTGAATTATTGATGTCATTTGGAGCCTGGAGGCCCAAATAAAAAACTATGGCGGGCCATATTTGGCCCCCGGGCCTGTAGTTTGACACATGTGATTTAAATTACTTAAAGTGAGTTTAAACTAGTGAATGGTCGGTACAAACAGCTGGGAAAAAAAAACAACATCGAAATCAAATTGAACAACTGTTGAAGCCGTTTTTATGGTTCAAACTATTCGACGCCGACAGACGGACAGCGAGCAGACAGACCTGCCTGCCTGCTCTCTGTGGAGACTAAACTCAGAAGAAAGTGTTTGAGAAAGTCTGACTCAGCGTCCCGCAGCCTGTGTGTGGAGCTGCAGAAAGGACAGTTACGTAATGCTGGAGCAAAAACAGAATCAGTGTGAACAGTCAGCGCTCCACTGACAGGAAGGTTCATCAGGTTCCCGACACGGACAAACGGCCTGCAGTCAAACCACGCAGCATTAAACGGGATCAATTGTGTTAAATTCACATTTTTCCTTTTGGGTCTTGATTGTTTCTAAAAACTACCAAAGAGCTTAAAGAAATCCCAGCACAGCCAGTTTTTGGGAACAAGCTAAAGATTTTTGGTGTCTGAAAAAAGAGCCATTTCAAAATCATTACAAATCAGCAGGCCGTTACCTAGCAACCCCAGGCAAGCCCAGCCCGTTACCTAGCAACGCAGCTGGAGTTTCAGCATGTTTGCTCAACTGGTTTTACTGCTGTACAATGGCTGCTGGAAAAGACAATTTGTTGTCGATTTACCACTTACTGCATTCTTGTTGGTTGTGCAGGAGGCTTTACTTCTGCTTTTCAAAGACGGATCGTTGTAAAATTGTGCTTCTGTTTGCAGCCATTTTTATGTGAAAGTGTAAATGTTGAGTTGGAGGTGTGGCCAGCAGCAGCTTATTTGGATTTAAAGAGACAGGATGCCCTAAAACTGACCAAACTAAAATCTCACTAATTAGGAATAATTTTGTGACACAAATTTAAATAATGTTTTGTACAGTCTGTAGATTTATCCCAACCTGTTAAAGGCTAAATCACCGTTAACATTAGTAAATGCGTCTGCCAGAGCAATAAAAAGATTCACTCTGATGTGAAGCAGTTAAAGAGGATGTTGGGTTTCCACCGAACAGGAACTTGATGAGGGTTCCTGTTCATGTGTTCATCTCGTGTTTCAGAGCCGACCGGCCATCATCTGAGCTGGAGGGAAACACAGATTACAGCACACTGTTCCTCCCTCAACTCACTAAAACGTCCATTTTACATCAACTGACTTCATGAAACATCTAAAGGTCACTTCCTGGTTTTACTGGAAACCTGGAGACTCTTGGATTTACCAAGTTTTAAACCAACATCACAAATGTTTAACCCGTGTAATTTAAACATTCATCAACTACATCCACATTTCATTGGACTGTTTAATGTTGTCGTAAGTCATTTACCACAGTCCAAAAATGATTGTTCTTATTATTCATTTCAAATCTCTCAACTGTTTTAGTTGCTTTCCTGGTTGTCTTTATTCTTCATTTTGGTGCATCAGTGTTGTTTTATGTGTTATTTTGTGTCTTTTTGGTGTTTTGAAGAGTTTTGTTATTGTTTTATTTTATTATTTGTTTTTCTTTGTGATTTTATATATATTTCTCTGGTTATCTTGAGTTTCTTATGATAATTAGGAGTTTATTTAGTGTTTTTTACCTTTAGGGTTACTCGTTTTCTTTGGGTGTCTTGGTTTGGGAAAATATTTCAAATTGTCCATTTGAAGCTCAACAAGTAAAAAAATAAATGAATCAGCATTTACAAGGATTTCTAAGTGTTAGGATTCATGTTTTTGTATTTCCATTTGGGTTTCTACTGCTTCTAAAAACAAGCTCTTACCGGGCTTTATGCCGTTGCCTAGCAACCCAAGTGGAACTCCAGCACATTTGGTGGTCATCTGGTTTAACCGCAGAATGCGCCCTACAATGGATGCTGGGAAAGATGCAGCCATTTTCTCATAAATATAGAAACGCTGAGTGGGGGGCGTGGCCTGCAGCAGCTCATTTAAAGTGACAGCGCCCTAAATCAGCTCATTCTGGACGGAGCTCGAAACAGGAAGAACTGAGAAGACTGAAATCTCTTAATCTAAAACTTATTTTGTGGAAAAACTGTAATGAACGTGTTTGGACCACTGGCCCATCCCAACCCGTTCAAGGATCGGTTCCTTTGGAGGAACACAAACTGGGTCAGAACAAAAACTCTGGGTTTCTTTTTCTCTCTCCAACATCAGTCGCTGCTGCTCATCTCCGCTGCCGCTCCAGGACACAAACCGTCTCAGTCTCTCTCTGACACTAACCCACAGTGAGGTCGCTGACACCAAACAGCTGCTGAAGCTCCAGAACCCGTTAGGCAAAAAGACTCCCAGTCCTCCCAGTGCTCCCAGTGCCGTCGCATTGACTATGTTCCCGTTTCGCTCTTTCCTCACCTCCTTGTCTGAGATGAAGAGGTGATCTCCTTTCACCACCAGGTACCGGCTCCGCCACAGCTCCCGGAAAATCCCTCGACCGCAGAACTTCCTGATCCAACCCGCCTTCTCGGGCTGCTGGACGGCGAGCGGACCGGAGTCCTGGAAGCCCTGAAACAGAAGAAGAAGAAGATAAAAACGAAACAAGAGAAACCACGAGTTCACAGCCAACATGGAGGAGGGCCAATCAGATTAATAGGTTACCAAATTAGAAATCAATTACTAACTTAGTAATTGATTAATCGTTAACTGAAGATACAGACTTAAAAAAAGATAATTTGCTGAGAAAACAAGAAACTCAGAGAAGTAATTGAGCCAAAACTGTAAAAATAAGTGAATTAATTATGAATTGAAGATATAAAAAAAACTCCTCAAATGTCATTTCTTTTAGGAATAAAATGATTAATCGTAATTAATCGATTGTTTAAAACGACTGACAAGTAATTTAATAATAAATTAATCGTTAACGATGGTTTACAGATCCAAACAACATATTTAAGTCAAAACTGTACAAAAAATATATTCGTTATGCAGTTCAGATGAAAATAAACGTCTTTGTCCGTAAATATGTTTTACCCAGAACTAATCAAACGGCAAAGTTAAATTCAAATTCTGTCAAATTAAATCCATTAATCCAATTGTTAGTCAGTTAATCCAAAATATAATCAAGGGATCAATCCTAAATTGTATTGATACAGTAAGCAGAAAGGGTTGAAGTATTTTTATTTCACAAATGATCAGCTTTTCAGTAAATGCTGTGTTATTCCATTTTAGGCAATAAAATTTAATTGTTTGTATCATTTAATGTGTTTCTAATATTGCAGAAAAAAGGGTTTAAATTTAAAATCAGCAGAATGTGGCAAATTTTTATCCAATTAATCGACTAATCGCCATACTAATCGATAGATTATTTGATAAGCAAAATAATTGAGTTGCAGCGCTAGACAGAATTAATTTGTGTTATTAATGTGTGATTAATAACAAAATGTTTAATTTCACAAACAAACAAAAAATGATTAACATTTACTAATAAGACGATCAATTAATCTTATTTTTAGGTTTAAAATGAGGAATGACTGGAAAATCCAGATGAAAGTCGATAAAAAATGAGAAAAAACATAGTTAGAAGGTAAAGCTTTGGTCTGAGAGCAGAAGAAGAGGAATAAAGGCGACGGAGGAGTGAAGAGGAGGAACAACGTGTGACTGATGGAGGAGTGCAAATCTTCACGATGATTGTGTTTGTCATGATCTCACTGCTCGCCGTCAGTCTGACCTACTTTAATTGCATAACAGCCCGACTCTGACAGAAGTAAGAGGAAAAAGAAAGCTGGGCGACGAGCTGCAGAGAAAGAGACGAAATAAAACCAACCGGGAGACGGGAAGCAACAGGAAAGGAACTTTCAAAGGGGAAAATTCAAAGAAACAAAAAACATCACAAACCACTTTGGTTTGGGATGTTTTATCCTCTGATCTGACAATAACAGGTTTCAGGATTCCAGTTATTTATCTGGAGGGAAAGGAGAAGAAGAACATTTTGAACATTTATCCCCCAATTTTTGACTAATCTTTAAACTAATTTAGCAAAAAAAAAAAAAAAACTACATTTCCTCCTCAGGACGTGTGTGAAATCTGAGGATCCCAAAACCTAAATGATGGTGAAATGTCTGAAATATTCACTCAAGACTTAAATGTTTAACTGACCAGATAAACAAAACCTGGGTTGAAACAAAACAAAAACAAGGCTGAAAAAAAATTAAATTAATTTAATTAAACAATAGACGACTAATAAATATGGAACAAAAATGTTTATTCGTTAATTTATGAATTAGATGTAAATGAAGTTAAAGTTATTGACGGAAACATGGCAGTGATTTCAATGGAGCAACGTGATGAATATTGATAAATAACGAACCTGATCGGAAATCTGAGGGATTTATTGTCAGATTTATACTCTGCTTTCTGCCGAATTAAACATTAAAACAACTTAATCCCGAATGGATGTTTAAAACTGACTCCAAAGCGAAGAATAAAACATAAAAATAAAGAATAAAACATTTCTGACTGACCCGTCTGCTTTGGTTGCTTTTCTTCATCCTCCCTCCTCTTCACTCCCGGGGGGAACCGCGCAGTCGGAGCGCTGGGGAAGAAGAAGGAGGTTCGGTCCGGCCCGGAGGGCGCTGCAGCCCGGACTCTGGTCGCTCCGGTCCCCGCTGAGGTCCTGGTGTCGGTGCCGCCGCGTCCACTCGGGTCCACGCCGGTCGCGTCTCCTCCTTAGCGCCGCGGCTGTTGTCTGAACACTGGCTGCATCCTTTCCTCCTGCGCGTGCGCGAACCGCTTTGAAGCAGATGCTCTTTGGCTTCGAGCACGCGCGTGCTCGCGCACGGAGGGTTTGTTTCCAGCGAATTAAAAAGGAGCGAGACAGCGACACCCAGCGGCGCCAGAGGGGAACAACAGGGGAAACACGCCTGAAAAATGTTATTTTATCGAAAAGTTAAGAAGGAAAACAGTGAGAAATAAATATAATAATCGTAATATATTTCATCTGTAAAATAAAAAACTATGAATGACAATTTCTGCCGTCAGGTTATGGCACAAATTTATTTAATTAAAAGCTTTACAGTGTTAAAATGGTCTAACATAGCATAACGTAGCCGAGCCTAGCCCAGACTAGCTTAACCTAGCCTAGCCTCCTATAGCACTAAAGCACAGCGTTGATTACTTTCAGTATAAAATCACATCCAATAAGTGAAAGGAAATCAGTTCTATGTCAGATGGTTCATAACCTCAGGGGTTTAATTTTGCTCATTGTCTCTTAATTTTGACTAAACCACTGACATTTTAGCTGTTTGTTCTCAGTAACGATGCATTTTTTTTTTTACATTTTAGCACATTTTCTTACTTCTTTACTTGTTTTGTGATAATAACTTATGTTTGCTGATTTTGCCAGTCGAGTGTATTAGCATAGATTTCCATCAGCACTCTGCAACAAATCGAAACACATGAGAATGAATGAGACAGCTTTAGTCATCATCAGATTAAATATATCTTTATTAAACCCGACATGTTGTGTCAGGCTTCTGTTTCTTCCTTCTTTTCCAGGCAAAAATCTGCAGAGAAACAAAACAAATTTTTTTAAAATAATTTGCTTTATGATCCAATTAATGGCTAAAATGGAGGTTAAATTGACAGAATATAGAAATTCATGTCTATGAATGAACATGCTACTTGTTTTTGTCATTTAATATAAAAAAAACAGAGATTAAGATGTTGTAGGATCCTGGTAATTTGGGGTTTATCTGGAGAATATTCTGTCACCAATTATGTAAAACAACATCACAAATGTTTGGCTGTTGTTTGGTTTCTATAGCAACTAAAACATAAAATTTGAAGTCTGTTGCCCAGTTTGACCACGTCAGGCAGTTTCTTTAGTCATCTTCCTGACCTGCCTTCCCGTCGTAGCGGAAACTCGTCCTGACGTTGAACTTCAGGCACTCAGCCATCCTCCTGTGTTCGCTCTCAGCAGCTTTCAGCTCCTCAGCATCCAGGTGTTTCCCCTCCCTTCCTGTTTCACAAAAAATGACAGGAAGTCAGCAACCTCTCTGCAGGCAGAGAATAAACACTTTGTACAGGAGATACTAGAGACTTGCAATGTTCTGCTTTGTTTAGTTTTTTACTTTAAAATATTGTTTTGTTGTGGTTTTCTAACAGATCATGATGTGTTCGAACCGCTGTAGATAGAATTTAAAAAATTGTCATATTTTGGGCAAAAGTATTTCAGAATTTCTTTGCCCAAAAATTGCAGTTTTTCCCCCCCCAAAATTTCTAAGATTATTTCGAAACAAAACAAAGACATTTCTGAGCTCCAAAAATTCAAAAAAGTAAAAAAATTAGATTTGGAATGGTTGTAATTGACTTGCGTCTCTAATTTATGGTAAAATGGCAGCTGAGGTTGCCAGAGTTTGACCTTATTCACATAATTTTACCATAAATACGGAGAAATTCTGGCAACCACAGATAAAATATGGATTATACCGTATTTATATACAAATCTGGCAACCTGCTGGTTTTTCAAGGTAAAGTAGAAATTCATTTTTCATTTTTCAGTATGATTGGATTAGACTAGATTTTTACTTATTTGTAAATTGCCTTATTGTATTTGTTGTAATTTTGTGTAGTACAAGTGAACTAAATTTATTTTATTTATTTATTTTTTAGAGTTCTTTACTTACGTTTAAACACTTCAAAACAAAACATTGCAGCTGTTTGTAATTAAATGGACAGAAAAACCCATCAGACTCCCAAAGCATTTCTATAGCTTTGGAAACCAAAGCATTAAAGACAGATTATATCAGTTCTAACAGAGCAAAATCATCATGCATTCAAACAACTGATAATTTTGTCTTATTTTCCACCAGTTTTTGCAGATCACAGATCAGTTTTAATCTCGTGTGAGATGAATGTTTTTCTCACTGTAAATGAGCAGCATCCTCCCCGGCGTTCCCTCAAACACGCCTTGGTAGACGACGAGCAGGCAGTCCGGACAGGCCTGGTGGACGTCGGCTCGACCTTTATCATCGTATGGAGTCACCACCCCGCCAAACTCCCGCTCGCCTTCAAGGAACCAGCAACAGTCAAATACCAGCAACTGTTCCCTCTGTGCTGATCAGATTCTTTTAAAGATTGGATATGAAACTCTGCGGTGTCCAAACCTTTAGTCCTGGGGGCCAAAACTGAAAAATTTTAACTCCTGGCAAACCACAAGATTTATTAAATTAAAAAGGCAAATTCAAGTTTTTGCTATTTTTTTGTTTGTTTGTTTTACCTGCTTAAAAATAAATTTAACATAACATAAAAATGGCTTCGGACTGTTGCCTTATTAGGATAAAAACAGAAAATTTCACAATTTTGTGTTCTAAATTATTTATACCATTTTTGACTTGTATTCTGGGGCCAAACACAATAATTTCAAGGGCCACAAATGGCCCCCGAGCCACACCTTCGACACCCCTGATGTAACTTTTATTAATATTTTTGCATATTTATTAAAGCTGCCACTATGTTGTGACAGTTTAGTACGAGACTGATAATCTGTGAAAAGACTGTTTATAGAACTGTTTTCTATCAAACTACTGCACCATTGAGATAATAAGTTAGAAAACTGAGGTAATAAGTATAAAACTAGATCTAACGCTCACCATCAGCATCCAGAAGGAGCGTATGGTTGGACGTCTCAGCATCTGGGACAGACAGGTTCCCACGGAAGATGAGACAGTTTCCAGCCCTGGAAAAAAACAGAACAAAATTACGTTTGAGCCAAATAATTGATCCTTAGAAAGTTACAGAAAGCAGATTAGAGAAACCCGGATCTGGAGATTCAATAAGCTCTGGATGGTAAGTCAAGATTTTTTTAACTAATGAGTTACAACATTTACTTTCCCTTCCGTCTCAATAAAGTATGTTTGGATTAGAATTTACTGGGCCTGGGTTGCTAGGTAACAGACTGGGCTCTACTGGGGTTGCTCGGTAACAGACTTGGCTCTCCTGGGGTTGCTAGGTAACGGCGCTGTGCTTTCCGATTTGTGACGTTACATTCGAAAGGTTTTTGAAAAGGCTCAATTTCCAGACACCAGAAAACAATAACTTACTGCCAAAAATGTCTGGGTGTTTTTTTAAGTGCTTGGGTTGTTTTTGGAAGCTGTAAAAACCAAAAATGTAAGAACAAAAACAAATGGTGCAAAATGTCCCTGATAAGTTAATATGACTTTAACCATATGCAAGCTGACATCTTGAAAATACATTTGCTAAATGGAAAGAAACTAATTTAAAACAACTCTGTTCTTTGGGGGGGTTGTTGATAAAAAGCGTTTTGGAGCCATGATGAAAATTGCTGATAAAAAAAAAAGAGTCAAAAATTTTGATATTAATCTCAGAAAATTTCCTGTTTTTTTCTAGAAAAAATTAATTCAAAAATTTCTGATTTTTTTGTCTGAGCTTTTTCTTCTTTTTTTGTGTTCCTAAAAGCCCTAATATAATCTCTACACTGCAAAAACACAAAATTTCACCAAGTATTTTTGGCCTAGTTTCTTGTATAAATATCTTAATACATATTAATAAGACAAAACCGTAAAAGTAACATTTTTTCAAACATTATGAGCTTGTTTTAAATAAATAAATCCTCAATATTGATGAAAAACACTTGCTCTATTGACAGATTATTTCACTTAACAAGACAAACTGTCTTAAATTATTTAATCTGTCCATGGAATTGGTTTCTTTCTTAAGGAAATAAGCTCCGACATAGTACTGAAAAGTTACTTGTAGCTTGTTTTGTCTTATTTTGATTGTATTAAGTTTGCAGTAGAAACTCAACTGAAAATACTTGGTAGGATTTTGTGTTTTTACAGTGTAACAGAGACAAAAAGTTACCCGGTCCATTTGAGCCCGGATTAAACTCACACGATGTTCCGCTCAATGAACAGGAAGCTCTCGTTTCCTTTGACCTTCAGTTCCATGATGGAGCTGTTGGCGTACTTCATCAGCTCCTTGCCTGCTGGATAATTGGCCATCGCCTGAACCAGAACCCACCGGGCCTCGGACAACTGGAACCAGAACCAATAACCAATCAGGAACTCTTCTAAGACGTCTGATGAGTCAAGGTGATCTCACCTTGTGTAAGTCCTGTCGTTGCAGCTTTGGGGGCAGGTTGCATTCTTCAGCAGTGCTGCAGCTGAGCAGCATCAGAACCAGCATCAG
Organism: Poeciliopsis turneri; assembly: GCA_922788865.1. Taxonomy (NCBI): domain Eukaryota; kingdom Metazoa; phylum Chordata; class Actinopteri; order Cyprinodontiformes; family Poeciliidae; genus Poeciliopsis; species Poeciliopsis turneri. Next base: position 581,961 of record CAKLNU010001072.1, read on the forward strand.
AACCAGCAGAGGTCCAGTGGCGTGAAGCTTCATGGTTCAGGAAACCGGAGAGAAGTGACTGACCGAGAGCTGGAGCCACAAACGAGTGTTTGCTCTTTGTTCGAGAGAAGCAGGCAAAGACTCTGACCCGCTCACTCACACAGGTGACAGAACCGATCAATAAAACATTTTCTGGTTCCGGTCCGTCACATATCGGCTTTTATTACATCTTTCCTCATCTACACTGTAAAAAATAATTTACTGATTCAATTTGACTCTTGGTTCCTTGTTGCTGTGACTCAGATAAGTTGCACCGACTTTAATTGTTAAATTTAAAATAGTTAATTTCTACAATGTTTGATCAACTGTCTATCAATTAAACTGAAAATGATTAGTTAAAATACACTTTTTAAAAAGTTGCCTCAACTTATTTAATTGAGTTTCTACATTATTAAATCAAGATTTTATGTTTTTATAACTTGACTAATTTCTGAGTGGGATTTGTAACGTAAATTTTTTCACTTTATTTTTTTCAAAAATTATGTTTGTGATCTAAATGAAAAACACAAAGTTTTACGGTTATTATTATTTTCAAGTCAGGAAAAATTATTGTATTAAATATAGTTAATAATTTCTATTAACATTTTACCCATTTTTTAATCTTGTAAGCATTTCAATATGTTTTGGTTTTTTTGTTGTTTTTAACACTTTTATGTGTTCCCATCTTTTGTTTATTTTATATACTGGCTTAAATACACACCCTGTCTCGAACTGTCCTGTGATTTTATATTGTTGTTTTTTTTCATTTCTTTGGGTTATTTTGTTAATTATTTCAGGTATTTAAAACAGTTTCCAATTTAACCAGTGTAATATTTTTAATCTTGAGTATTTTTATTATTTTCTATGTAATTATTGAATCTGAACTGACAGGAAATCTCTACATTCTTTATTTCACAGTTCATCCATTTAATTCAGTTGCTAGTTTTTCACTCAGTCCCTTCACCTTTGACCTCCATTCAGTCATTTTCTGGTGGATTCTTGGACTTTAGTGTTTCTTATCTAGACTCCAGGGTTCACTTTTTGTAGGTTGCATGGTAAATATGTGAATAGATCGATATTTTTTGTTTTTAAATCGTTTAGGACGGTATTCTATACGACTCAAAGTGAACTTAAGTTGCTTATTAACAGGAAGATGAGAAATGGACGCACAATTACAGAACAGTTCACACAAACATTATTTTCCCTCATGGATGTATAGCGACTGAACAAGTTTAAATCATGTTAGATTCAAATACAAAAACTGTAAATAAATTGTTTAGGATCCTTTAATGGGGTAAAATTAAAGCTTTGCATCTTTATTTTTTGTAACATCCTCTATATTTTAAAATAACACAATTATTTATGGGTTATACTGGATTCAAACATACAGTCATTCAGAGAAGACAAATAAACTTTTTTGCATAATACCTCAATCACATCAATGAATACTAATAATCAATAATAATGGTTGCAATATACCTGATCCAAATTTAAAACCAAATTATGAGTTAAACAAATATATTTTAAAATACATTTTAATATATTCGCCAGTATTACACATATTTCAATTAATTTCTGTTTGATACAGATTCAGATCTCAAACACAGTTTCAACTCTGTTTTTTTCTTTTTAATAGTAATCTTTTCAAATTCACATTCAGTCATAAACATGTATAGAGATATACTGGAAAATTTAAGGATGTAACAAGAGAATCACTGCACGACAGAAGCAAAATAATGTTCAATTAAACCAAACAGATGAAAAACTGCACTTTAAATCGAGAACAGAAAGCTCCAGAAGCCCTAATTATATGATCGTTGCTTTGAAAATATTGATAGGTCTAAGTCAGTTGATTATATCCTAATTAAATTTGAAGATAATTTCAGTTTTCTGGTCTGTTACAGTACACAATGTCAAGTCCTGGCAGCAAAGATTTAGAACAAACTGTAGAACGCATGCTCTGGAAAAAAAGAGCAAACATTTTTATTTTTATTTTAACCTTGATTTAACCTAAATTATAGCTTCATGGTTTTGACTCTATTGCAAAACAAATAAAGAGAAATGTCTTATTTTTTTATGTTTCATGTGAAAATGAAACTGAATCTTCACATATTATGAAAGCAGAGCTAGTTGCTACAGGAAGTAGCACTGTTTGAATTTTTAAGCAGTTTTTCTCTAGGTTATTAATATCCTTAAAGAAATATATCTAGCAGAAGTCCTGCTGTTAAAGAAAAAGACAGAAATAAATAGCACATCTGAAATGGAATCTTAATGATCTGGTATGTTTTACAAATAAGCTAGCATTAGCACTGCAGCACCGCTAGCTATCTACAAAGCTCTCAGAAGCCAATTCCTCAGACATTGTAGGTTTGTTGAGATCCTAGTAAAAATATTATAAATTGCAGAACTACTACAAAGGACAAATAATAAAAAAAAAATAGATGCTGTGAATATGTAATGTAGCGCTAGTACTAAGCTATCTGCCACAGGAAGCTAAAAAAGTAGCACTTAAGAATGAGCGACTGCCTGGTATGTTGGAATACTTTTTGTAGATATTTAAAACAGATTTGTAGCTTTCATCATGCAACAACAGGTCACAAAATAAAATATGAACATAAAACAGAATTTTCAAAATATGTTACAGCATCAAGCTAGTGCTTAGAAGAAATAAGAAAAAGAGCATTTTTAAAGTATCGTTTTCACAGTTGGAAATTGCTGAGATGCCATTAAATGGTCCTAGAAATAAAGAGAAGAGTCAAAAAATAACCGATCTGAAACTTAATCTTTACATGCTGTTACCACTACAAGCTAAGTGTTAGAATTGCAGCACAGCTAGTTGCAACAGGAAGTCATAAAAGTAGCAGTTGAAGGTTTGTGAAAATTTGCCTTTCTTGTGGCAACACTTTAGAAAGACAATCAGTGAGTGTTCAGTAGTTAGCCTTTGTTTTCCTGAGAATGTTGCTGCTACAAGAGATTAACAAACGCAAACATAAAAGTTTGCTTTGTTAACTTTTATGTTAACAGTTCTTGTGTTTATTAGTTTTCCAACAGCATCATAAACCTTTAAAGGTTCTTTTTAAAGCTTAGACTGCAGCAAGAATTAAGAGGTCTCTCTGCATCCTTTTCTTTTCCCATGTCTTGTATTTTAAATTACATTTATTAAAGTCAATGTTATTATTCATTCTGACGATGAGATGGACATTCAACCATGACCTGAGTGTACAGTTACAGGCCTGAAAACAAGACTGTTCCCAAATCTTACATTTTTCCTGATTGAGTAGCTGTTAATTTGCCTGTAATAGGGTGTTTGTTGGTATTTAAAAAGGACATCCAGGTAATTCACAGATCTCCGGAAGCTCCTCTAAATGCAGACGTAAACAAGCGGAGGGAGAGATGAAGTTTATTATACAAGAGTCAGAATGCGAGTTAGTGTTCATCGCCGGGTGGAGTGGCGCCCACTTCCCTGCGCTCTGTCGCCGCTGTGACCCGTCGCCAGCATCACCTCTTCAAGGAAACTGGAGAAGAAACAGAAAAAAAAATTAAAAAGCTAAAATTAAACTGAATATGTTATGAATGTGTAATTTATGTGTTCACTGTATCGCAAAATAAAAATCTGTTTATACGTAGCAACGTTTAGGTCAAAATCGGTCGATTTATTTGCCTGATTAAATTTCTTTTTCTGTTGCTGCTCTGTCAGTTACTGGTTACCGTAGCAACCAGTAACTGACAGCTCCGCCCCTTTTTATTCTGTTGCCGTGGAACTGTGGGGCAGAATCTGTTTAACTCATGTAAACTGACTTTATTATTTGAATAAACGCAGTGAATCTGACTGTGCCTGTTGTAAAGTCAATCTGCTGGACCTGGGATGAACGAAGAACAGTTACATATGTATATAATAACAACAGCAAAATGATCTAAGCTGAGATCCAGATTCAGACATTTTTAGCACTGAAAATATTTGGCCTTTCTTCTGGCTAAAACAACTGAAACAATATGTCCTCCAAAACTTTCCCTGTCCAATAAACTATATATGTAAAATGGCAAAATCAAAAGGTTGTCTTTATAACTACACTTAGATATGGAGTTCCACAAGGATGAGTCCTCGGGTCCTCTTTTGCTTCATTTTTTTAAAATATGCTGTGAAATGAATCTAACTAATAAAAAAATAAAAATTGGAGTATGAGAATCTGACACCTCTTAGTGTTGTGGATGGCGCTTCCTCCCAGCACAATCCGAACCCCTGGAGTGTTACGATTCAGGTTGTAAACGGTCAAAGCTTCTTCATATGTTGCTCCACCGATCAGGAACACCATAATGTCCTGAGGCCTGAAACATGTTTTCAAAACGTGACTTTCTGGAGAAAGATATAGAATTGAATAAAGGTGTATTTTCATTCCCCTGCTTTAAACTCTTACAGATATAAAAAAAAAAAGAAAAAAAAAAAGAAGGGTTTGAAAAAAATCATTCAAAACCAAAAAGTTAAATATGTGAATTTCTGTCTGTGAGAGTGATTTCTGTAAGGCTTTCCACAGGTGTGTTACCTGTCTCTCAGGCTGCTGGCTCCCAGGTACGGGAACTGACTGTCTTTGAGTCGACCTTTAATCAGCTGATCCAGAGTGTCGTGCAGCAGAGGCTGATGCTGTGTATAAACGTTCTCTACACCCTGAGAAATACATCAAAATACACAACAAAATGTTGTTTTTTCTCTGAACCCTGTAGTAAGGTACATGCTTCTCCAGGCTTATCTGATGAAGTAAGTAATATTTTTTACCTTTAGTCCTTTGAAGAACTGTTTGGTGATAGCGACAGCATCCGTCGGTGTGATGAGGTCACTCCCTCTGATTCTCTTCCCACCGTACTCCACAACCGACTGAACCATCTGTAGCAGGAATGCACATCATAAAGCTTCAATCTGCCATCCAGAGGCCAAAATCAGTAAATACATTCCGACGTGAAAGGTTGTGATTACCCTGCGGTAGCGTTCAGAAACTCCCTTCCTGCTCAGCTCCTCCATCAGCGACGGGAGGATGCTGCTGCTGTGGCGCTCATACCTCAAAGCGTAGAGCATGACGAGACGGACGGCGTCCAGCTCTGAAACCCGAGGATTCTGCAGCAGCCGCCGAACGTTCTGACAGAAAAGATGTCATAAAGGTGACTTACGCTTCTGGACAACACAAAGCATGTCTGTTACATCTTCTGCACACAATCATTCTTAGATAATAAGACTTCAGTCTGACCAGTTCTGCTAATTCGAGCTCCCTTTGGAATGAGCTGTTTTAGAAAAGCATTAGTAAAGCCTCCTGCACAACCAACAAGAACACAGGAAGTGTTTTCTGAATGCCAAAACAGTAAAACTGCTTGTCTGTTCCAGCAGTCATTGTACAGCAAATACAGAGGTGAAACGAGCTGACCCAACGTTCTGGAACTCTGTTTGAGTTGCTAGGTAACGGGTTGGGCTCAGCTGAGGTTGCTAGGTAACAGCGCAGTGCCCATGTAATATGACAATTCCATTCAAGTCCAATTCAAAAATACTTAATTGACCCCAAAAGGAACACTACATAAGGTTACGCATCACAACAAAAACAGAATTGGCAAAAATTAGTACAGCTTCACCGAATCCAAAACAAGAAGGAACGGTTGTCCAAAAACAGCAAAATATCTCAATAAAGTACAGAACTGCTCCAACCAGGCTTATTTCCAGACACCAAAAAACATTAACTTATCGTCAAAAACTCTTTAAAAAACTTTAAAGAGCTTGGGTTGTTTTTAGAAACAGTTGAGATCAAAATGTTCCAAATGTGAATTATGCATTTAACCTTCTGCTGTTCTTTAGGTTTCTGATTAGAGACGGAGGTGAGATGATGAAGAGCGTTACCTGCTGAGCGCTAGAGTGGTCGTTCTGACAGGCCAGCTCCTGCTCCACCTCCGACACTTCCATCAGCTGCCGCTCAGCCACCAGCCTGGACAGCTCCCCCACCACCGTGACGTGCTTCGACACGGTTCCAGACATCTTCTTGAACTGAGGGTAGTTGTCCACAAACGCCTGGAGGGATGAAAAAAAATTATTCGCAGAAGATGAGCTTTCAGTCAGGTTAGATTTGTCTAAATGAATGTTTTAAGGCCTCTGTCACTTTAAATCCGAACAAGCTGCTGCTGGCCACGCCCCCAACTCAGTGTTTCCGTTCACAACTTAAAATGGCTGCAAACAGATGTGCAATTATACAACTGTACAGCTTTGAAAAGCAGAAGTAGAGCCTCCTGCACATCCAACAAGAACGCAGCAAGTCAACAACAAAGCATTTGTCTTTTCCAGCAGCCATTGTACAGAGCATGCAGCAGGAAAACTAGTTGGCCAAATGTAAACAGATTGTAGAAGCCTGGGAACTTGAGGTTCTGAATGGTCAAGAATTTTTAGTTAATATGAGTTACCACAACATTTAATTTCCCTTTGGCATCAATAAAGTATTTTTGAATTTGAATTTACCGGAACTCGGCTTGGGTTGCTTGGTAACGGACTGGGCTTTGCTGGGGTTGCTAGGTAACGGCGCAGTGAGTGCTGATTTGTGGCGTTATATTCTAAATGTTTTTGAAACGGCTCAATTTAAAGACACCAAAAAACATTAATTTGTTGCCAAAAACCAGCCGGGAGTTTTTTTCGAAAATGTGCTAGAAAAAAGTCAAAACATGTTGAGATTAATTTCAGAAATTTTCTAGAAGAAAAAAAAAACTGAGAAATTTCTGAGTTTGAAAAATTTAAAATTTTCAACTTTTGAAACTTAGAAATATAATTTTGTTGGTGGAAATTTAATCTTCATTTTTGTTTGCTTGTTTTCTATCAACATTAGACCCAATAAAAAGAAAATAAATAAATCAATCAAATCATTCAATTGTTTTATGTTAGTTTGTTCAACCCAATAAATCCCAACCTTCATGTCAGAAATGGACTCCAGCTTCTGTTGCCCTTTGGGTTTCTTTTTCTGGAAATCTTCCATCAGGTTCTTTATGTTGGTGCCGATCTCCCCAAAATTCAGGTACAAGTTCTGTAAACAGGAACATGGAACAGAACACAAACTTATTTGAATATTTTACAAGATGTTTAATCATAAAGTTTCTTTTGGAAGGGTTAGTTAAACCTTTAAAACCCGACAGACACTCAGTAGGTTTATCTTCCCAACTCAGAAAATTTAAAGGGAAGTGACAGATATTGTAATCACTTTACTCTTATTTGTTATTTTCTTAGCCTGGCCCTAATACTCCATTGTATTTTTAGTTGCACTGTGTCACTTTTGTTTCGTAAACCAGATTTAAATTTAATCAGCTTGCAGGTCTGAGAACTCAGAAATAGTTGAGCGTAAACAGGAAGCCGTCGTGTTTTTGTTTCAGGACTCACGTTGGCATAAAACTCGTCGTTCTCGGCGGACAGCACCACCTCCCTCAGGTCTTTGCTGATCCCCGGGACTCTGGACAGGTCGATCCGGTTGTTGTTCAGACCCAGCAGCTCGTGGACCATCGCCTGGTACGTCCACTGTGACACACCGACCGCGTCTCGTCAGCAGGGGGAACATTTCACACGAAAACAAACATCCCAGCAGCTCAACGCCACCGTTTATATTTTCACAAAGTAACGAGGGGATTCAACACATTTATACCTGCGAGAGTTAATAAAATCATGTCAAAGAACCTTAAAAAATTTAATAATAAACCACAAAATAATATTGAATTAGTGGAATTTATACTTTAAGTGAAGATTGGTTTTTATTTATCTTTGACACAGTTGAAATTTTGTTTTTAAAAGTTTCTCATTTTGTCCTTTTTTAATGTTTGTAAAATGTTAAAATTATTGAGGCCGTAAATTTTAATTTAATGTTTTGATTTTGTTTGTTTTTTTCTGTATTTCTCTTTTGTAACATGTAAAAGTATAATTTTATTGTAATGTTTGTTGTGTGGATGCCAGGAAGAAAAATCTCTCCTATGACAGAGACTAAAGAGGATCCAAAAAAATCTGATTTTAGAGACATTTTTATTTAGATTTCATATTTAATAATTAAGAATTAAACTTCTTATTAACTGGGTTTCATTTAATTTAAAAGACAGGATTCAGAAACAGAATAAAGTGCAAGTAAAAATCCTCTAAAATTAAAAACCCCTGTTTCTTGAGACAAGTTTAAAAAAAATAAATGTAAACATAATTAAATAAAAGCTAATCATTATAAGAAACCTGTATCAGTGTCACCTGGTTGAGCAGCGGTGTGATGGCGTCGTCGCTGCGGTCGAGGATCAGCAGCAGAGGAGGAACTTCAGTCTTCCTGAAGTCAAACAGCTCGTATTCCTTCGTGATGATTTGCTGGAAGCAGACAAACACAATTTAATGATCCTAAATACGCTGAGCTCAGAGTTTCAATAAAAAAGAGAAAGAGCAGAGTGTATTTTCTATGTTTATCAAAATCCAAGAGAAAACAAAAAAATTTGCTTATTTTAAGTCCTTAACATTGATTAAAAAGTACTAGATCCACTGGCAGATTGCTTCACTTCAAGGGGCACTAAAGCCGTTACCTAGCAACGGTGAATAAGTTTTATAGGCACTGTAATTATGACTAACTAAGAGCAAAGTTAAATGTAGTTCAGATGGAAGAGGAGAAAAAAAAGGAAAAATGTAACATGAAGCGTAAAACGCTGTGGTGAAACCTTGACGCTTTCTGCGAGGCGCTTTGCCATGTCAGAGGACAGCTGGTAGCGGATCATCGGACATTTCTTCAGCGCCAGCAGGACGGAGGTCAATCCCTGCGTGCAGCGCGACAACATTGAGGGTTCCCAGGTCCGACCCTGAAACACAAACAGGTTCTCAGAGAGACGCCGGACTGTGACGACACCGACCAACAGAGAGACGCCCATCAATCAGAACCGATCTGTTTCACCCAGTTTATTAAACCAATCAAATGTTAGAACCATTTTCACAGCCAAGAAGAATCAACCACCACCAGCAGCTACTTCGATGACCTTTCCCCTGAGGTTCATACAGATCAGATGAAGGTTTGATTCAAACTGCTGCTGCTAGCAGGGCTAGCAAGGAGCTAGCAGCAGCAGTTTGTTGGTTCTCATTAAAACGTTCTGAAATCAGAATCAGCAGCTCTCACCTACCGGAAAACGGTTTCGCCCAGATAAAACCTGATCGGTGCGTCTCTGGTCGGGAAACAAAGATGGCGAACGTGAACATGACAAACATGTCAAAGCAACTTTCAAATGAACGGATGGACCCAAACTTTCCAACAATTTAATTAAAGTATAAACTTCCAGGGAAGATTATTCTGCTGATCATTCTGAGGAGCTTTGGGATAAAAAGAAATGCCACATTTTGAAGATATTTCTTATAACCATCTATTCCCTTTTATATTAAAAATACATTAAAAGATGCAAATATTTCAACTCCTATTTTTAAAAAAATAAAGATTTAATTGTCTCAAATGCAGTAACAGCTTTCCTCTAATGAACACTTGGTCACTTGTAGCAAAGGATGCATCTGCAGCTAAAAAGTACTTTGAACATCAACATGAAATGTTATTTTTATAGAATTAAAACCAGGTGAAGTTAAAAGTGCAACCTGAGGAGATCTAGGTAGAAAATATTTACAGAGAAGGTTTTTTTTTTTATCTTAAATGCAAAATGTACATTTTTTAACAGTTTTGGGTAATTAATGCTCTGAATATGTTGTTCTTTTAATAAATAGCCTCAACACAAACTGTGATCCAACAGGAGTTCTGCTCTATCTGAACCAGAACTAACGTTTCAGGTAAAATAAAAACGTCTTTTCTATTTGATCACTTGAACTTGTGACACTAAATGCTCCACGGTTCAGGGATTTCAATCCCAACAAAAAATAAAATCAATATTTGCTCATGCTTGCAAAACAAAAAGCAGATCAATAAATGACTGACATCAGGTTTTATCCAATAAATTCTACATTTTCTCTCTTTGTTTTGCTTTTACTTGTCTATTTACATAAAATAAAGAGCCTCCATCTTTCTTACCCGGGAAACTCCCTGCAGGTTGAGAGAAAACAGGTGAGGATTCACAGCGATGAAATCTCCGTAAAACTCCTGCAGAAAAACACAAACACACTCAGTAATTTGGTTTTTATTGCTCAAAAGCACCATTTTCAGATGTTTACTTTATTCTGTTTTGCACACAGAAATAAAATGATTCCACAAACCAAATTTTTCACATGAGAACATGTTAAAAAAATTTAGTTTGCACCAAGAAAAAAAAACATAAATGGAAGAGAGCTGCTGTGAAACAGATGGTAAGATTAGATATCACAAGACAAGATGATCCTTTTCTTATAAACCGTCTTAGTAAAAACACTCAGGAGTTCATGTAAAAAAAACGTTTAATGTCAAATAGTGCAAAAATAAAAATATATAATCTAATCAAGAAGTAGGACATTTAAGCTGTCACAGCAGAAAATGGAACAAAAGAGAAACAAATTAAATACAACAAGATAAAAAAAACCAATACTGTGTAAAAATATGAATACATCAATATATTTATACAAAAAAATACAAATGTGTGTATGTAAATATACATACACAAACAAATATATAGATATTATGAGATTATGACATTAAATTATTGCAATTTCTGAAAGCAAATACAGTCCAGAGTTAATCTAGAAATTTTTTATTTCTGAAAAACAATTTCATTTTTAAATATTTTTAGCAAACTATAAACTTGATAGAACATTTATAAAATCTCATTTACAGTCTGAAGCATCTTTCATGTCAGTGGGTAAGATGTAAGTTTCCAAACATTAGAGTAAAGCCAACATATTTCAGCTCTCACCTGGACTTCAGCCACCACTTCCTGTTCATCTGCCTCAGCCAGAGCTTTGATCTCACTCCTACTGATCACATTACTGAAGTCTGAAACGACACAAACCTTACAGGAACAGCAGCTTTGATTTACAGGAAACTAGTAAAACAAGCATCATAGTCAACCTAAACCGTCTTAGTAAAACCATCGGCTGACGTACAGATGAAGTAAACGCTGTACTTTGGTCTTCTGAGCTCCTGGATGAGATGCTGCACGTTCTCCTGCAGCAAAAACAAAAACTAATGTCAATCTACCTTTTTTCATTTAATGTTGCAGTATGCAGCTTTTATTTTTTTACATTTTTGTTGAAACTGTCACTTTGTCTCCCATTGCTAACCAGAAACAACCAATCAGAGGCAGAAGGCAGGTCTTAGTGCTGTCAATCAAGCCCGTGTGCGCGCCACAGATCATCTGTCTCATATTGCACTGTCACAATAACAAATTTTACTGGATGATAAATTGTTCCAGTGGTTATTATGATAAATGATAATATTGTTGTTTTAATACCATTTTCAAGTAGTATCATGCAAAAACAAATTCTCAAAGATCAATGAACTTTAATTCCTGATGAACATTTAACGCTGGAACTGGACGACACTTTAAATATTTATAATAAAAAAACAAAACAACAAATAAAATGAATTATAAAGTCTCTGTAAATAAAATTATCCTTCAAAAAAGGGATAAAGGTGATGAAAACACCAGACTGAGGAATTTTATTGACCAGTTTTTGGTAGAAAGAGAAAAACAATAAATCATACAAATGGAAATTATTGAGTTTGTTTTAAATGATCATTTATTACTTATTATGACAGGTCGAACTGTCATGTCGTGAAAGTTTTAACAAAAATATATTATTCATACTAGCTTTACAGAGTGTTTTTCCTCAGATTGGTGGGAACGTCTCTGGTTTGCGTACCTTGGTTGGACGTAGGAAGCAGATGGCCTTCAGGTGCTTCATGCTGTCTCTGCTCTGAGAGTCGATCCGTTCGAACAGGTAAACCTCCTTCTGCAGGATTTCAGACTGGGTGTAAACCACACTCACTATGCTGGTCTGGAAACACACAAACACGTTTTACTCTGTTGTAGCCAGAATAAACAAGGTGGACACACAAGCGTTGTAATCAGATTACAAATTAATTGTCTGCTACTTTTTTAATTGATTAATTTGGGAATCCAGACTCAGAAAAAGGTGATTTGCTGAAAACATAGAAACATATTCAGAGAAGATATTTGTTGCAGCTCTAATAGCAACAAATATTTTCATATCTCAATCGAAGTCAATCTAAAAACCCTGAGCTCACAGAAACAATTGTCTAATTTTGAAGAGAAACTGAATAAACACACATCCTCAGATTTAGCTCACACAAATCTCTAATCGGATATACTGGAGCATTAGAAACAAGAGAAAATGAGGGAAAGTTCAAAAGCACTATAAACAAATCATTTGGGAAATAGAAAAGCATTTCTTAAATTGATTTTGCACAATTCTGAAACAGATGATCAGAAATTAGATCTAGACAGATGAAGGAATCTCAGATTACACTGTAATCCTCCACATCTGAGCTAAATGCTAAACACTGTAAGATACTAACAATGCACTCTTTGGCATCCAAAATAGCAAAAACATTCACACAGAAACCCAAAAGAGATTAACAGGATCACCACACAGAACCAGAACCGATGCTTCACTGCAGCACAGTAATTCTGCAGGAACACACATTAACAGCAGACACGGGACTGATTCAGTGCCCAGAGCTCGGACGGTACCACATCAGGTTCTCACCGTCTCCTTATCCATGAGCAGAACCTTCATCCCGGGCCCGCTGCTCTCGATCATTTTGGAGATGTACTGCTTCACCGCGAGCGTCACGTTCATGATGGCGCCGCTGAGACACAACTGCGACAAAAACAAACAAACAAAGTCTAAACCAGCGGAAAGATGCCAGCAGCGCCCGTTATGGAAGCTCCGTATGTCTGTTTTTTTTGTTGTTGTTGTGAAGATCTATCAGCTGAGCTCTTGAGGAAACGCCGATGCAATCTTCTTCCGGGTTTCTGACGTCATTGCGCACTACGTGTCTCATTGTCGACAGATACAACAGCGACGGAAAGTTGTTGAACGAAAGTAAGGCAAGAGACTATCCTTGGGAAAACTTGTGATAAAAACTCAATTGAATATAAAACTTATTTTAAATTATTATTTATTTATCTTTTATTTTCATTATTTATCTCAATTTTATTTTATATATATTTATTTAGTCAATTAGACTTTGATTTGCTAGGTTTACACCAGACATGTTAAAACTTAAACATCCCAGAAAAAGGTTTTGTCTCATCAGCACACAGAGTATTTTTCTTGGGGACCAGATCAAGATGTTTTTTGGACATGTTGGTCCTGGCATTGGAACTCTCCCATGCTTGCCATTTTTGCCCCGTTTCTTCCTCAAACTTGAATCCCAAACATTTATTTAAGTGATTTTTATGTTCTGGGGGCTTTCATGACCTCCTAGATGAGTCAGTGATTGATCCTCTAATGGAGTAACTTTGGTAGTTACAACTCCTGGAAAAGCATATCACTATTTTATGCTTGTTTTCATTTTTGATAATGACTTTCTCTTGGTTTGCTAGAGTCTCACAGCATCAGAAATGCCCTTGTAATTGGAAACAACATGTAATCTTACATGTTGTTTCCATGTTATATGAAACATCCAACATTGTACATAAAGACCATGATTACTCTTCTCTTTTAAAATGTTTTTTTTCATGAATAACAAATATCTCTGCTTTTAACAAGTGTGTAGTGATCTAACAGTGGATTCTTTATCTCCATGTCAATCAAACTGCAAATATTTTGTTTCAGAAATTATAAGTGTTGGAAGTGATCCTCAGAGAACATTTGGATGCAGATGTTTCCATTTAATTTGACCAATGTAAATGTTTTTAATGAATTAGCTCATTTTGCTAGCAGTTCTTTGGAGTTGGGGTGGTAATTTTAATCATCTTATATACTGCATGTGTGTTCAGCTGCTTCAATGGGAACTTAAACTTAATTATTTACACAACAAATGAACATAGAATTTATAGGTCATTATCATATTGAACATAGCAACTGTTCAAAACAGGAGTTTAAAATATTTCTATTAAACCCAGAAGCAGTGGTGCTTAATTTAGGTAATTACTGGTTAAACAGCTGAGCTGTATTCTGAAATTTACAATTAACCACTGCTATATTGGGTTGTAACCACTATGGAAGAAAATTGCAGCTAATGTAACAAAGAAATCTCTGGATGTAGTATTTTTATAAAACGTTAGCAATGCTAATTCCTGAAAGCATGCGTGTCCTGGAGGATGCTTGCTATTTATAAAAGCATAAATACTTTAACTTTTGTATATTTATAAAGAAAACTATCTAACATTCCTAAAAATTGAGTAAAATCGGAAAATAGCAGGATCTTTTGGTTTATCTGTTCCTCCCTTGCAAGAACCAGACGGCTGCTATTCAGTTAGCATGCATAGCACGCATAAAGCTCTCGCCAACTACTACCGTAAATTATTGATCTGTAATGTGTTTCATTATTGTTTAATCAGTTTTCTGCTTTCTGAAAATTTACATATAACGCAATAAGGGAATCGCTTAATGTAATACCGTAATTTTTACAATTTTATGAGAAGGTGCATGCTAACCTCTGCTAGCATGCATAGCATACATTAAACCTTCATACACATCATTGAAGGAAAGAACTGAGCAAGAGTTTATTGAATATTCAATACTTTTATATCGATGAGAATATACTTAGGAGAAAAACTGAACTTTTCAAGCAAATTTTTAGTCTTTCAAGAATATTTGGGTTTCTGTAATCCTACAGATATGTATCACTCCGCCTCGTCTGAACGTAGTACCTGCCAATAAATAAACAGCAGTTAAAGCGCAGATGGCGGAGGGATACGGCTGCGCTCTCACAACACACAACCAGCCTCAAACGTGTTCTTGGTGCTAATTGCTAACAGTAGAAATTCTCAATAGTTCATATATTCAGTCTTCATTTTTTAAAATACAGACGTTTAGTGATTTCAATTTTAATGGAATAAACAAATAGTTATCATACTAAAAGCGAAGAGAAGGTAAGTGCGCGCGAAACACTCTTGTCAAACGTAGATCACACAGAGTTTATGAAGTGAAAGACTTAGCTGTTCGGCTAGCTTTTAGCTTCGTTAGCTCAACCCTGAACTGGCTCAGGAAGGTGGGGGCTAGATCCTGCATGCAGGGAGAGCCCTAAGTGTTTGCTGCAAAACACAACATAGCCAGCGATTTTCAAAACTGCACGTGAGGATTATTAGACTGAAAGTAAGTGTAAAGTCATTAACTTTAGCAGTTAGCACGCTTTATGGTTGTTAATGTTGCGGTAGCGTCTTTTGTACTGTTTTTGAAAGATACAGTAGTCTGTTAGCTCATCTAGCTAATTGAAAAGCTAAGTCTTAAAGAGGTAGTACATCAGTACAACATCCAGTTACATTAATTTTAAACAGCATTAGATGCGATCATTTAATAGAGTATGCAAATTTAAATGAACGATAAAAAGTTACAAAACTAATTCATGGACTTCAGTGTTTGAAGTAGCATTTGTAGCATGGAGCTAACACCGTACCGTACGGACTGTAGGTGTGAAATTTATTTTTATGGTTTACAGTTGAGGTGAAAATTATTGAAGTTTGGCGATTCAGTAGTTGAATATTACACATAGTATCTGTTTTGGTTCTGATCACTCATATTCCTTTTTCCTCCTCACCGTGTTAACGTGTAATTTGGTTAAGAGTTGATTTATACTGTATTTTTATTTTTTGTTTTGATTTGATTTCAGATAACAGATTTATATAGCTGACCTAATAATTTTTTCTTTTTTTTTTTTCCACTGCTGACTAATAAATAAACAGCCTGGACAATTACTTAGAATTTAAAAAAGTATCCTAAATAAAACAAAGAGTTCAGATTTTGTCTCTGTTATTAAATAAATTTATACTTTTTTAACTCATTGTTTTAGACACTGCAGTTTTACGGCGCTCTGTTTGTGCTGTTTGACAACTGATAACTTCTTTTAATGCTTTTAGATTATTCAAGGTGTTGTGCAAATGTCTCTCCAGTAAATAATTTTGTTTGCTTATAGCTATTATAAATTAAAAATCAAGACAATAGATCAAATATTATCAAAAGAACTTTCTCACAGTAAATGATAAACAATATGATAAATGCCCAGCCAAACATCAAACTCTCCATGTATTATTATTCTTAAGTAGAACCTTAATTTATGTCTTATATCTTATTTATGAGAAATAAGATATAAGAAAATATTGCACCAGGTCAATTCTTTGTAATTGTGTTGCTGCATAAACTGGAACTGCACAGATGATTGCATTATCATATGATTTTTTAATTTTGGCACAGATGCTAATTTCTTTCACTGTTTAATCTGTTGTGGTCACAAGTGAACTGTTTGATTAGTTTACATGTCTGATAGTGTTATAGCAGGTGGTCATATTTTCTACTTTACTAAGAAAATGGATGTTCGTATTTAAAGTTTGTTCACTTAAAAGAAAGCGGAATAAAGAAACTTAAAATAGCTAATCTGACATTTTTGAACTACACTTCAACCCTCCTAATAATGGTGTCTTGCTAATTTAGATGAATTAAAAGGTTAAATTAGTTCTTCAGTTTGTCACAGAATTCTGCAAATAATCCATCTATATTGATTGTGTTAAATCAGGGAAACAAATAAAACTTGCAGGATTGGATTACTGCTTTGTTTAATCTATTTATACCTTTTATATTGTCTTTAGTATATAAAAAAATCTGAACATTATATAATTTGTACATTTGGATTACAGTATTTCACACAGTTGGTATTTATTTTGCCTGGAGCCTAAATTAAAAGTTGTGGGTGTTGTTTTGTTTGCAGGTGAGGAGAGGAAGATGATGGAGGTGGAGACTGCAGGAAATGATGACGATCATCTGATGGAGTCTGACGACCGGCTGGAAAACCTCTCTCCACTGAAGCTTAAACAAAAGAAGGAGCAAATGGATAAAGGTCAGAGTTCAGAGAGTCATCATAAAACGACACATTGTTCAAAATTTCTAACAGTGACACCAATAATTGTAGGACTGAATGTATATTTGGCTTTTTTTCTAGGAATTGTAAAACTTGTGGTCCAGAAAATATGTTGTTAATCTTTCATAAATCTGGTCTCATTTGCAGCAGCATGTTTTTCATCCACTGCAGCGAATCATGAGTGGAAGAAAAGCCTTGAACCAGTGAGGATCATCCACATCCCAGCCCAACCAGTCACCACAACCTCCACTCCCATCAAGACCGTGAAGGTAATCAGATATTTGCATTATTACGTCACTGACGCCGACTCGATGTTGAACTGTTGTTCGGTTGTAAGTTGCTGTAATGACCCGATTTCATTTCTTCAGCCTGCAGGATCGACTTTGGGCTTCACGGTCAACGGTCGGCCGATCCACCTGCCGCCTGGAGGTCAGTCTGACTTGGTCACACCGGTTCAGGGTTTTACATTATTCCATTACAGTTTAGTTTCATTTCATTTTGACTTTTTGTTTGTCTAGTTCAATTAGTTTTATTTAGTCTTTAAGAGTGTGTTTTCATTAGTTAAATATTTTTTAGTACAGTTTGTGTAAGTTTTAGTTGCAGTTTAACTATTTTATACTGTGGTTCAATTTTTAGGTGGAGAATTAAAAAGTTATGATTATGTACGCATTGATTTGGATACAATGTTCCCTGACCTACTGTTTTTGTTTTGGCACATCATTGACTTTTAAATATAGAACTATACAAATTAACGGTTCATTCACATCAGCCTTGTTTAGTCCACTTTAATTAAACTCTAATTTGTTCATCTTGAAAGTTTGAAACTCTGATGCGGACCAAAAAAGTGAACCCGGACCCATTGAATGAATGAATTATTTTCAGGAAATCAAAAAAAAATTATTTCCTGAAATGCAACAACAGAGCGTCCCTTCAGTGAACACTTCATTAATTGTAGCTAAGGATGTGTCTGCAACTAAAAAGATACATCTAATAACAATATATGTAAAGCTCTGTCCTCAAAAACAGAAAGAGGACTACAACACAAGGAATTCTGGGTAAATGCAACCAAAACAAACACTCAAATCTAGTGTTGCCAGGAGAAATGGCTCGTGGTCTTTTACCAAAAAGAAAAGAGAAATCTTATAACCACTAAAATCTGACGCTACTCGATTGTTTTTGTTTACATTTTGTGAAAAAGGAAGTTGCGCTCATGTCTTCTTCTGAGGTTTTTATGTCAATTCTTTCAGTGGTTCTTGGTGCAGTGCCCCCACAGGCGAGGAGGGGAACAGCTTAATCAATATGTTTGGTTCCAGCCGCTGAAAACGTAACAAATTGTTGAAATTTTGATCTGCAATCAAACCAAATCCACCAGACCAGCAGAAAATAGTTAGTAGTGCAGCTCAGCTCCTTCGTCCACTAAAACTTTTCTGTCTGTCCTGCAGGTGGAGGTGCAAAGCTGAAGCTTCACTCTCACCCTGGAGGCTCAGCCAGCGGCTTCACTTCGATCCAGATCCCCGTCACTCTGACCCTCAGCAGTCCTCAGGGGACTCGCTGCATTTCCACTTCAGCCTCCCTGACGGCCTCCTCTTCCTCCTCTTCGTCCTTCGCTCCTCCTGCTGTTACTGCTTCGACTCTCTCATTGCTTGAACCCATCCCCATCATCACAGGTACTCACCTCAGCCACCCTTGGAATCACCTGGCTGTGCTTGACCTTTGACCCGACTGTCTTCTCTGGTGCAGGTATTGTCTCGGGTGAGGCGGCCCAGAAGGTTCTGAACGACCACAACGTGAGGCTCAACTTCATCTCTCAGAAGACAAGAAAAGCTCCGCCGGCTGCGGGAGCCCCGAAACCAAAGAAACCCAGACCCAGCAGGATCGCAGCGCCCGACAAGCTGCTGCGAAAAGGTTCGACTCCGCTTGTTTCAGGACTTCTACTGCTGTTCTCCTTCTGCGTTGATCATCTGTCACTCAGATTTATCAGTGGCTTATTGAACTGTTAGCTTAAGCGATGCGCGATAAATCAGCACAAACGTCGATATCGGCTTGTCAGCCATTTTTTAAAACAAATTTGCATCGGCGCAATATTTATTTTCATTTTGTTTTTGCTGCTGCAGTGTTCATGTCAGGCTGCAGATCACCAATAATGATTAATTTGGCTATCAGTTAGTATATTGATTATTCTGACGATTAATGAGATAGAAGAATTGGCACATTCTGCAATTTTTTTTAAACAGAATTAAAAATACAAATAACTCAATTAATCTTTAAATCGGAAAAGAAACATTTAATTGTCTAAAATGTAACAACATATCATTCCTTAAGTGAACTCTTGGTTATTTGTTCCAGAGGATCCATCTGCAACAAAAAAATACTTCTAACATCAACATTTGTAGAGCTATGCCATTTCTGCTTCACTTATCAATACAGTGTAGCGATAATTTATTTGATTAACCAATCAATAATTGGACATCAAAAGGTGCTTAATAAGAGATTTTTTCAAGGAATATGAACCAAGTGAAGCTAAAAATACCACTTAAGGAAAACACATTTATGGACTAAGATGTTTTTTATTATCTCAAATGAAAAATGTAAATATTTTTTTACAGCTTTTGTTTAATTATTGCTCTGAATGTTTGTTTTTTTCATTCAGCAAATGGTCTTTTTTTAGCGTTAACGACTAATTCTTTACTAAACTAGTTTACCTTTATTTCAATAATCAATTAATTATTAGTTAAGTAGCTAAGTGAAAAATTTGCAGAATGGGCCAATTTGTTTCATCTGATTATTCAATTAATTGTCAAAATAATTGATTAATAAAATAGTCATTAGTTCCAGCTGTAATCTAAATGAAGCTCTGTCTTCTTTGATGAATTCAGAACTCTTTTTAAAAAAAATATTTTTGCTATTTTCTCTCAGGTGAGATTGGTGCTGCCACTCCGCCCGACTGTCAGATCTGCAAATCTCAGTACAAACTCGTCACCGAGCTGCGAGGCTTCATGTGTGTAAGTAACGACGTTATCACTCTGCACGTCATTTTACCTAGCCTGATCTAACCAATGGCCTTCCTCCTCCTCTTCCTGCTGCTCCAGATGTGCAGCACTGCAATCGCTGAAGCTCTGATGAATCTGAGAAGGCAGAGGATCAAACGCCGCAGGAGGGAGAGAGAACTAAGAAAAGCCTTGAAGCTCAGCAAAGCACCTCCGGTTTTCCACAGAGACTCTCCGGTGCAGCCAGTTCTGTCTCCTGTGAGTTTAAACTTCAATCCCAGTTTAAATCCCCTCTGAACCAACGTGACTGGACATAACTAATCAGAATTTAAAGTTTATTGGTCTTTGAGAACGTATTCATGCATTATTATACAATTACCAGAATAATGCTTGAAAATTGTCTCAAATCAACAATATAATCATTTATTGAAATAACTTCTGGAACTATTTATTATCTAGCAAAATTAGCTATTGTTACAGGTCTCGGTGTGTGTTATTTTAGATATTAAAAATGTTTTCCATTTCCAATTTGGAGAGTTCATTATAAAATTAAAGCTTCTTGGTCTTTTAGAGGACAAATTTAAATTATACCATTAGTGAGGAATTTGAAAATGGTCTGAAAACAACAATATTATTGCTTATCACAGTAACCATGGAGACAATAGTCCCAGAAGTTGTTGCGTTAAACAATATTGTTGTTTTGAGACCATTTTCAACTAACATAATGGTAATAATGCTAGAACACATCACCAAAGAAAAACTTTGAATTCTAATGAACATATAACACTAGAACTGGAAAACATTTTGAAATATCCAAAATAAATAAACAAATCAACAGAAACATGAAATGAAATTCATTATAAAGTCAAAAATGGCTGATGCACCAGACTGAAGACTTTTATCATCCAGTTTTTGGTAGAAAAAGAGAAAAACGATAAATCATGAGGTCGTTTCAATTTATCCTGCGATAACTTCCTTCGTTTTGCCTCCTGAAGATTAAAGCCATCACTCCTCCGCGGAGGATTTCTAAATATTCTGGAGACGTCCATTCGGAGGAGCTCAGCAGCCCCACGTCTCCAACCCTCAGCCCCCCAACGCTGGAGAAGTTCCTACCAATAGACTATCCTCCCAGTAAACTGGTGATAATGGTGGAGGACTTCTTCTATGGTCGCGCCCCTGGATGCAGCATGGATAAAGACAGCCTGGAAGAGAAGTTCAGCGGGGTTTTCCACTGCATCCACTGCTCAGCCGTTCTCAGCAACAACATCCAGTGAGACTTTTCACTTTGAGTCGATCCCGTTTCACTGAATAAAATGCTAATTGTCGTTGTTTTGCCGTTTGTGTTGCAGGTTGATGGACCACATGCAGCAGCACGACTCCATGTTGTCTCCGGAAGACGGACATGTTGACAGTGTGTCCACCTGTCCCCACTGTTTCCGTCATTATCCGTCTCCGTTCAGCTTGCAAAGCCACATAAAAGACGTTCATAGCCAGAGCGACTCGGCAGGTCTGCCATTATAACTACAGATACTTATATATGTTTTTCTGCTCTGTTGCTCTGACATGCATTTATATTTGACTCATATTAATTCATATTCTTCAGTTATTGTAGATAGTTCCGGAGTGGCTGTGTTGTCATTGGGAGTCTTTTCAAACTTGTTAAAGTTTTCTGATGTGTTCTTATTGTAACTCATGTTTGCCTCCCATGTTTGAATCATTGTTATTATTATATTTTTTATTTTTCCAGCTACATCGTATTGTTGTAATGACTTTATTAGATTATTCCAAGAAACATTACATGTGGCTGTAAAGGTTACTTTCAAGTTAGTTTTGTCTCATTTCAAGTGTTATACAATATTTGAACCAGAAACTAAACAAAAATACATAAAGATTTAAGTAGATTTTGTGTTTTTGCAGTGAACCAGTCAAATCAAAAAACTGGCTGCTCAGACTTTTGATCAACCAAAGTTGTTACATTTTCAACAGTTTTTAAAAGATTTTTCATGAACACCTTCAGGTTAAAACGTGTCCAAAAGGAACTGATGAGTCTGGAAATTTGAACATGTTAATTGTTATTTTATGTGTTTGAACCTTGATAAAACGCAGCTCAATTTGCCACAGCTGGTAGAGAAAAATGATTTTCAGACCCGTTAATAAAACATGGGTGAACAAAACCCACCTTCTCCAGGTACCTTGGTTGGTTTACACTGCAAAAACACAACATCTTAACAAGTATTTTTGTCTAGTTTCTAGTGAAAATATCTTAATACACTTGAAATAAGACAAAAATAATTTACAAGTAACTTTTCAGCAAGGTATAGGTGATCATGCTCAACTTCAGTGAAAAGGTATTAGTTCCACTGGCAAATTGTAACAGTGAGAAAATGCCGTTATCAGTGAATTAATCTGCTAGTGGAACTCTAACTGGGTTGCTAGGTAACGGGTTGGGGTTGCTAGGTAACAGCTCATTGGCAGTTGATCCAATGGAACTACTACTTTTCTTTTATCAATATTAATGGATTATTGACTAAAAACAAGCTCCTATTTCTTGCTGAAAAGTTAGTTCTAAGTTAGTTTTGTCTTATTTCAAGTGAACTAAGATATTTTCTCTAGAAATTAGTTAAAAAAAACTTTGTAAAATTCAGTTTTTTAATTGCAGTAATAAGGAGCAGATCTTAAACAAGAACACTTACTGACTCTTTGTGATGATTTGTTTCCTGCTGCAGTGACATGCAAGATATGTGAGCTGGCTTTCGACAACGAACCCGCCCTCCTCTGTCACATGAAGAGCACCCACAAACCAGGAGAGATGCCCTACGCCTGCCAGGTGTTTTTTCTGCTCACACTCCTCTTCATCCGCCTCCTCTTCGTCTGCCAGGTAAATCTGATCCCTGCTTTGTGTCTGCAGGTGTGTGAGTTTCGGTCGTCCTTCTACTCCGAGGTCTGGTCTCACTTCAGAGAGGTTCACTGTGACACCAGGGAGCTGCTGTGTCAGTACTGCCTCAGAGTTCTGCACAGCAACAGCTGTTACCAGCAGCACATTGCCCGCCATCAGGTACACCGCTGCACTGCAGCTGCTTAACGCTGTGCAACCTGAAGAACGGATTCAATAATCCTGCGTTTGTTTACAGAAGAAACAGACACTCAGCTGTGAAAAGTGTCGCCTTCACTTCCTGTACGTCAGAGAGCGCGCCGAGCACAAAGCGCTGCATCATAAAACTCACGTCACTCCGCCCCAGCTGAGCGGACTCAAACCTGGAACCAAGGTAGGCCTCATCTCTGCTCAGTCTGCTCTGGATCTGTCAAAGCAACATTCAAAAAAGAGAACAAAATTCATTTCAAATTCTAAAATACCTTTTTTATCCCAAAGAGAAATATAATATCCAAATAAATGAATGGCTGTGAGTCTGGGTTTTTCCTGTGCCATCAGTTCGAGTGATTTCAACAAGATTTAATTTAAATAAAAACCTCATATTTACATTTTTCTCAACTGAACACATTTAAGTTCTTCCCATTAATTTTTTGCATTAATGGTGACCTGTTATGCTTCCTTGCACATATTAGCATGTCTCTATGACCAATAGAAAACATTGCAGTTTTTTTTTAGATAATGAGATTTCGCTCTGCTTAGTTCTGCCTATTTTGAGCTCCTTTCACAATGTCAGGGCCTCTGTCACTTTAAATTCTAATAAGCTGCTGCTGGCTACGCCTCCCCCAGTCAGTGTTTACACTCACACCTGAAAATTGCTGCAAATAGATGCAAATTATGCAAAGATGCATTTAATGCATCTTTGAAAAGCGTTAGTGAAGCCTCCTGCACAACCAACAACAATTCAGGAAGTGGTTAACGGCACATACAGCAGTAAAACCAGCTGATGAAACGTCAGTCCACCATCAATTCAGGTGACATGAGAGCCCATTAATCCGTCTGTTTGTCCTTTCGTTCATTTATCAATCCATGTCTGTTCCTTCAACTGCAAATACATAAACGTTTTAAGCTTCCAATTTAAATTCCGCTGCAGAAATATCTCAAATAAATTGACAATAAAAGTTTTGTGTTGGTACTTTAGAAACAGGCCATGAAAATTGTAGAAATCTTGATAATAATCTGGAAAAGTTTGGCAAACAGTTGGAACCCACTGGATGATTTGTCACAGCTGAACAAAAACATTTTACAGCCTAAATGTGTCACACGGAGCAGCAAGTTTAATGTTTTTGTTTTTCACTAAAAATTCTCTAAATTGAGTTTGCAGTTTGTTAGTTTGAATATTTTTTCTTGAAATAAACTTTGCATCATGACGTTTCTGTTCTTCCTGCAGGTAACAGTCAGAATGTATTCTATAATTGGATCAGAGAGGAAGGAGGAACTGGACAAAGTTTATATTCCCTCAAAGGTTAGATATTTATTCAAAGGCCATCCATCACATGCAGCAGCTTTTCTGCCATCTTTACTTTAATTTTTGTTTTTCAGGTGGTCGATGTGGCTCCTCCGCTCCTCAGACAGGAAGGGACCAAACAGAGACCGGTTGAGCCTCTGGGTTCGCTTCTGTCTGGTTTGAGCGCCGACAGGTAGGATCACTGAACCTCCATCTCTTCTTTAAGACAAAGTGAAAACAAATCAAACAGCAGAACATCTGGATTCAACAATGTAAAATAAATTGAATTGTAATATATTTGTTTTAACAAAATAACAGCTCAGAGTTGCATCTTGATTCATTTTCCTGAAGGAAACTTTTATTGATTTGCCCTCATTCGGTTTTAATCTGATTTAGTTTTTTAGCCACTGTGACATTGTATTACTCCTAACAACATAGAGGCTAAAGTAGGCCTGTACATGATTCATAAACATTAAATCAAAACATGACATTACCTTTTATCCTGTAAAGAGTTCCTTGTAATTTTTAGCATTTGTTTTTTGTAGCTTTAATTTTAAGGCCTTAAACTGCATTTTGTGAATAAAATAAGCCTTGAATCGACGCATCCAAGTATCTTTTGATTATTATAAAACAGTCAAAAAGTGGGAAGTTATTAAAGCCAATTGTGTTCCTTCTATCTGTATTTCTTTAAATCTCACGACTCTTTTGACTCATTCCCGTGTGAAGTCCAACATCTTCCCGGGTCCACAGAGTGTTATTGTCTTTAAAATCCCCCAGCAGCTGCACCGTTTACATTTCTCAACTTAATGATGAACTGCTCCCAACGTAAACAACACAAACCTGTGATTAATAACTGTGGAAGGTTCTTGTTGGGTTTATAAACACTGTTTTAATTTACATCCATGCAGAACAAGACAAAATACAACAAAGTTTGATTTGTGTTTTATTGTTTTTATTCCACACACTGAAGTGCGGATGTCTAAATTGTATATATTGTTTTCTTTTTTAAGGCCCCCGGCTCCCAAAGCTCATGTCAACAACGTAGAAATTAAGTTTGTTTTAATGTCCACATGGATCACTTGAGTGGAATAAAACTTTAATGCAACAGAATAAACCTTTGTTTTTATTTTTTTCACAAACCCAACCGGTGTTTAGAAGAATCAGTTCTTACAACGGATTCAGTCTCCTCTGTTTACCTGCTTGGTTCTGTGAAAAAAAAAAGAAGAAGGGATTTTTCTTGGAGTATTTTTGCAGAAAGAATAAATATCTTTTTTTCTTCTCAGGTGATAAAATGATCAAATTCAATCCAGAAGCTTTAAAAATCAGTTTAGTGTTTCTTTAATGTAGCAGCAATGAAATTGGATACCTGCTTGGATGGGCGGCCATGTTTTCTTCCAGCTCTTACACTGTAAACACAGAGGAGGTGTTTCACTGTTTGCTTGGTGGAAAATGACAACAAGCTATAAAAACGTGTTCAAAAAGCAACAGAATTTTTTTTTTATTTTTTTATTTATTTTTTTTTTTTTTTAAAGCTGTCCCCCCTCCCCCCGTCACAGTGACGCCCTGGACAAACAGCCAGCCATATTAGAAATGAACTACCGAATCTATCACTATAGATGCTATAACATAAACTGATTTAGTTTGAATACATTGAGCTGAAATGGATTAATTTAGAACTACACTGAAGCTCAGAATCGTCTTTTTTCTCTTTGTGTTTCAGCGACTTTGACCCGTCTCAGCGCTGCGTCGAGTGCCTGAAGACAGTCCCAGACCTGGAGACCCATTTCCCAACACGAGTTCACTGCTCCTTCTGCAAGTTCACTACATGTTGCTCCAACTCCTACGCCAACCACATGATCAAGTATGTGTACACTTCACCTCTGACCCGGTGCAGCTTTCATTCTTCAGAGGACAAACCCTTTCACAAGTCGACACCATGTCCTGAAATGTCAGTGCAACGACTGAGGTGTCATTTGGTCAAACGAGGATTAAAGGGACAAAACTCTTCTGCACTTATTTTGTCAGATTTCCTCTACATTGGAAAAAACACAAAAGCTTTTTTGCAGCTTTTGTGCAAAGCTGCACAAAAGCTGGTTTCTAGTTTTGGGATGAACAACTATTATAATAGTCACCAACTAATTTAATAATTAGACAATTTGCTGGACAAAGTAACACTCAGATATATAAACTTTGTATTTAAGATGAAAATATCTTTGAAAATACGTACTATTTACAAAGTTAAAATGCTATGTTATTGCTTTTTGGCTATTTAATTTATTTTCTTATTTAAAAAAGGAATGTTTATTTGCATTTTTTAATGGATTTTTGATATTGTATAAAAAAGGCTTGGGTGGTTAAATGAAAAATCTGCAGAATGTGCCAGTTTTTAATGTCATTAATGATTAAAATAATTGGTAGAACAATCAATTACTAAAATCATTTAGTTGTGTGATTATTTTAATACACTTAAAATAAGACAAAACTAACTTTTCACTAGTGAAAAAGTACTAGTTTCCCTTATTTCACAATCTACTGGCATTGTGTTGTTACCTAGCAACCCCAGCCAAGCCCAGACCATCACCTAGCAACCCGTTCCAGTTCCGCTGGCAGATTATTTCACTTATAACAAGATATTTTTGCCAAGTTATAAGTGATATAATTTGCCAGTGGAACTTTTTAATCAATATGAAGGAATTAATTATGTAAAACATATCTTGGTAAAAAAAGTTATATGCAAGTTTATTTTGTCTTTTTTAAACCAGCAAAAAATACCTGGTAAGATTTTTTTTGCAATGTAAATGTGTTATTTTTTTTTTTTTTACTTATTCTGGATATTTTTTTCTCCAGTAATCACACCACATGGAAAGACCCTCAGTTTCCAGCCGTCTTCCAGTTGAATCCAAGGTGAGCAATGAGAATCTGACGGTATAAATGAGCCTCATCTGAGCTGAGTCCTGTTAAATTCCCTGGTTGTTTTCATTTCAGGTTGCCCCAAGCTTTAAAATGCGATTCTTGTTCGTTTTCCACCTTCAACGGGGATGCGATGTCCAATCACATGATGCAGAAACCGGATCACATTTGCATCATGTTAACAGACGAAGGTATAACACAAAAAATGACTTGGGTTCACTTTGCTCCTGTCATTTATAACTTACTTAACTAAAACATAATTTGTTTATTTTTGTGCACTCAATTCATAGTAATGCATATGTGCGTGTTATTTGTGTTGTTCTGGGCATTTGGTGCGAATTTGATGTCAATAAGACAACATTTACTGAAATATTGACATTTTTAAAACATATTTTACTTGAGGTACATTAGATGACCACCAGATGACGCCACAGTCGAACGGTTCTGTGTTGTTCCATCTGGATGGCATGTTTGTAGTGACATCCCAACTTAATTAAGACATTTTGCTTTTTTTCCACACAGAGAGAAGTTCGAAACAACCTGTGAATCAAATGTCTGTGAATCAAACATCTGTGAATCAAGTGTCTGTGGCTCAAATGTGTGTGAATCAAACGTCGACATCTGGGAATCAAACGTCTGGGAATCAAGTGTCTGAGAGGTAAACACACAACACTGAGCAAAACCTCACGATTAGACAATATATTGTAATTCTATTAATAACATTGATCTAATATGAGGCTTTATTTGGATTTGTTCATGTCCAATTTGTGAAAACAAAGAAAAATAAAATTTGAAGGCAAAATAACGTTTATTTCATGAGAGATTATTATAAAATGTATTTCCTTCATTGTTTTCATGAGATGATGCCTACAATCATTAAAATTAACTGAAATTATTGCTTGGAATGTAGCAACCTGAGTGCAACCGAATTTTGCAGTAGCTACAATAAACACAGGTAACGTCACTCACTTCATTACATTCAGTAATGAATTTACCTGTTTCACTTTTGACTGGAGTTTCTAAATTAAGGCACCTTCTGATTATTTTTCTATCAAACTGATATAAAGAAAACAAAATTGATTGATCCTTTAAGCTACAATTCTGTGAACAGTTTATTTTTTTCTCGACTTTAATCCTTTTTTTAATCTCGTTTTTGTTTTAGCCCCCCTATCAGTAAGAACACCAGTAAACATAATGGCGTTTTCATCCCGATTCAACTCGTCCAAAATGGACAGACGTCCCCTCAGCTGTCCGTCAAGGCCCTCAGCGGCGCTTCCTCTCCGCCTTTCAGACCCGCCATGACCATCAAGATTATGGGGGTTGGAAAGGTGAGACGAAATCCTGCAGTGGAGCTGTGGATGGAATAATTACATTTATTTTATTTCTCTTTGGGAAAAACCTACCAAGCATTTTGTCCTAGTTTCTTGTGTAAATATCTGCGTACTCTTAAAATAAGACAAAACTAACTTACAAGTAACTTCAGTAAAAGGTAAAGTACCTTGTCTTAAGTCAATAGCTCCTGAATATTTATGGAAAAAAATACTAGTTCCACAATCAACTGGCACTAAGCCGTTACCTAGCAACGCCAGCCAAGCCCAGACTGTAACCTAGCAACCCAGTTCTAGTTCCACTGGCGGATTATTTCACTTATAACGAGACAAATTTCCCATTTTTTAAATGAAATAATCTACCAGTGGAACTAGAGATACATCAAACTGCTATTAACATCTTTATCGATCCCAATATTTTAAAAATTTTTTAAACTGGTTATTGGTGACATTGTGCCTGATTCATAATGGCAGATCTATCCTCAGCAATGTCATTCTATATTATTTATTTTACATTATATTCAGAATTTATGTCTGTACTTTTCTAATTCATTTGAAGGAAAGTTTGTAGCTATTTTTAGAAGGTAGTCAATCTGTTGTTTCTGTATTATTTATTCTGCATTGGCTCTTACACTCCTAATTTCACTGACTGAACAAATTAAAGTTGTTTTTTACATGTTTGGCCAAGCTTTGAAACTATAGGTGTATTTAATTGTGTTGTATTGATTCAGAGTTATCAAATACATTTGTGATTTAGTATATTTATACCTGTGTTTTAGAAAATAAATGTTTTAAGTCATTTCAGCACTGCTCCACTATATTGCATAATTATTGGCCCAGAAACCTCACATATCTGCGTTGGTATCAAAAGTGAAAAAGTGGATTGGTGCACACCTGAGTGGAACTAGCATTTTATCATCAATATTAAGGAGTTATTAACTTAAAACAAGTTCCTTTATCTTGCTGAATGTTTACTTGTTTTGTCTTGTTTCAAGTGTATTGTGATTGTCTACAGCCAAAGCTAGACCAAAATATTGTAGTATTTTGTGGTAATCCGGTGCATTTTGTCTTTCTTCCTCTCCAGAGGGTGGGTCCTCTGTCCCATGACCAGCTCTGCATCGTCCTCTCCTCTTTGTGTCATGGTATAAACGAGATGGCTCGCCGTACCAACGTATCCCCCACCACAATCCGGTCCTGGATGGCGTTGCAGCAGCGCGGCCTGGTGCAGAGGAGGTGGGGCTGGAAGACGGACAAGATGGCGGAGTGGGTCCTGAATCGCAGAGAGCAGCAGCTGAGCGTGACGGAGACGGTTCTGCTGCTGACGGCCCGGGCCACGCTGGGCGAGAGCACCCAGGTGGAGGACTGCTATAGCTGGACCATAGACTTCATGCTGAGGCACGACCTGGGCCTGCAGACCACCAACAACAACCGGCTGAAGAGCATCCGGGAGAACAGCAGCAGCTTCATCCAGTCCATCCACTCACAGGTCGGTAGAACACCTGGAAGATCCACTTAGCTTTATTTAAACCAGAACTTCTCAAATAACAGGATCTATTACTGTTTTTATTCATGCTGGACTGGAAGACCAGCCTCCAGCCACTAGGTGGCAGTAGTGCTCAAATTATTATCATTATATCATAAAATTACCACTTTATTAAAAACAAACAAAAATTGTTTCATTATTGAAAGCAAGTAACTGCTGCTCACTGAAAAAGACCAGGAAATAGATGAAGAGTATTTAGTGATAAACGTTTACAATTTTAAAACGGTGTAAGTCTAAAAACTAGAGATGCACCGATTTACGTCTCTCACCTCCGATATCGATATGTGAGATTTAGTATCAGCTGATACTCCGTTTATTAATCGGATTAAGAGTTATTTCAGTTTGGGTGGAGGGTGTGAAAACATGTCCATTGGGTCATGACTGACTAGGTTTTTAAATGTTCTCCAGGTCCAGAAGGGGGCGCTGTCTCTTCACTGCTGGGGCTGCATGGACGAGCTTCCTGTCTTCATCAACTCGGACCTGTTCTCCAAGCAGCTGGCGTCCGCCTTTCAGCTGTTCGGGTCGCCCGAGGACGAGCCCGTCTTCGACGTCGTTCTGTCCGCGCTGGCGGACGGCCGCCTCCTGCCCCCCCTGCTGTTCTTCAGAGGAACTGCGTTCAGCGTCCCGGCCGGTTTCCCCAACAACGTTCTGCTGGAGGCCCGGGAAGGCGGGTTCAGGGACGAGGAGCGCCTGCGGATCTGGGTTGATAAGGTCAGCGGCGCCATGGCAACGGGATAAGTGTTTAGCATTAGACGTCGATTTAAAATAAAGCAGTTATAGAAATAGTAAATATTTATCTACATCAGATTATTTTATCACTTCGTTTATCATTTGACCATCTCTGTTTAGTTACTGACGTCTGTCTATCAGTCCGTTTCCTTCCTTCCTTAATTCATTCATCTGTCCGTCTGTCCATCTATTTACATCAGTGACCTTTCATTCGTCCATGATCGGTTTTTACATCCTTCTTCACTTCCATCCATCTTCCTTTTGTCATTCTTCCCTCCTCCCTTTTTCCTTACATCAAACTTTCCCTTCCTTCCTTCTCTTTTACCTTCTTTCTTTCCTTGATCCTCCCTTCCTGATGTCAAACTTTTCCTCGCTTCTTTTCTTTTTTTATTCTCTTTATCTTTCCTTCCTCATTTCTGAATTTGTCCATTTTTTTTTTGTTTCTTCCTTTCTTTTTTCTTCCATCTCTTCTCTTCCTCCATTTGTCTGTATTTTTTTGTCTATTCCTTCTTTCAATCGTTCCTTCCTTCTACTTATCAAACCCATCCATTCATCTCTCCATCAGTCCGTCTCTCATTGCTCTGTGATTTTTTTGTCTTTGTATTTAAACTCGACCGTCCGTTGCCATAGAAACCAGGTCGTTTTCCTCCGGGTCAGTCTTGATCTTTAACTGGTCTGTGTTTGGCACCGTCTCTCCTCTCCGCTGCAGGTGTGGCGCCCTTACATGACCTCCAGATCCGGTGACAGGTCTCTGCTGGTGATGGACGTCCACCGTGGTCACCTCAGCAATGCGTTCAGGGACCGTCTGTCCGCCGTCAACACCCACATCGCCTTCATCCCCGCTGGATGCAGCTGCCGCCTCCAGCCGCTCGAGATCTGCGTGACGCAGGTGCTGCGGGACTTTCTGCAGGTACCCGGCGGTGGAGGCGGAGCTTCTTTCCTTCCTTCCTGTCTCAAGGTGTGGCTCTGTGATGTTCTGATTGGTGGTTTTGTCTCCAGGCCCGGTGGTCCCAGCTGGTCGCTGATGGAGGTCTGGACGGGCTTGGACTGGACCAGCTGGCTCTGACGTTGGCCTGCTGGCTCAGTGAAGTCTGCTCTACTCTGAACGCACAGACCGACGTCCTGCGCAGGTGAGAACGCCTGATGATGACTTCACAGTTATTTAAAGGCCATGCAGCGCCATTTTAAACATCTTTATTTGAATTTTATGGGTTTAATTTATACAAATAAACATATGAAAAGTGTGGCATGCATTTGAATTTGGTAACCAATAACAAATATTACTGGACAATAAATTATACAAGAAGTTACTGCGATAAACAATAATATTTGTTTTTGAACCATTCTCACCAACAGTCATAGTAATTACATTTAATCTTAATAATTTAATCTTAGTAAGGTTAGTAAACATTTAATCTTAGTAATTTAAGCTTTTCACAAAATGTGAACAAATTTAAAAGTGAAAATGTTTTCAGAACCCTGAAATTTTACTCCCTTCTTCGACCTCCTTCAAGGTCGTTCACGTTAGCATGCAGCCTGCAGCAGCTGGAGAACCAGGGAGAGGCGGCGAGGATGATCACAGCTCTGACCGAAGTGCTGACCCAGCCGCTCGACTCTGGATCACCAGAACCCGGACCAAAACAAGAGCGTTTACTGGAACGGATGCCGCTGCTGGTGATCAAGGAGGAGAAGACAAATGGTTGGGATGAAGAGGAAAAGCAGGTAGAGATCGGCAGCCTGTCCGCCCTGAGGCAGGTGTTCAACAGCGAGAGCGACGCCGAGTCGTTTCACGGCTTCGCCGACGTCTGATTCTGCACCGCACATCGTATAAACAAACTGATGCATCCGGAGCCTCTGATATGTTCAGAGACGCTAATAAATGCTACTGATACAAAGCTAATCGAAAGAAAACAGGAAATACTGTGTTTTTAAGGTGAAAACAACTTTATAGATCATTAATGACATTTAAATGTAAAAACCAGTAATCAGAAACCTCAACATCAACTAATAATGAATCATGAAAATATTGATCCTGAAGCTCAGAATGGAAACATGAGTCTTTTCACTACATAATTATTAAAAGTGTAAAGTTGTATCTCTGCTGGGATTGTTTCTCACTGCTGCTTTGTAAAATAAACCTTATTTTTATTACTTTTTTAATGTGACATGAATTATGTGATGTTTTTAGTAGTAAAATAAAGGACGTTGTGTCCAAATTGATGTCACTGACTCTATAAATCGTTCAGAACTGAATTTATACAATAAGGTGTCAGTGAAAAGTTAAAAAGTCTTAATTTTAGGTATTTAATATTGAGACCTTTAATCGTTTTACATTTTGTGTTTAATCTCGTATAATCTGCAGGGTTATCTGTCAGGCACGCGGTTGATTCGCGCGCATGCGCAGAAGCATGCTTTGCGTTTTGCGTCAAGCGGTTTTGAGTCGAAGCTAGTTAGCCGTAGCTAACTAGCTACAGCTAGCTAACTAGCTACAGCTAGTTAGCTACGTCAGTAGTAGTCAAGCTTCTTTTTTATTATTTCAATTAAGTCGTTAATATGGAGGGAGATACGGAGAGAAGAGGGAAAAAGGAAAGCTAGCAGATGAAAGCTAGCAAAGAGAAGTCAAAACTGGGCTTCCACATGCTGGAACCATGGTTCCGGAGCGGCGGTTGGAATGACGGCCGCCTGGCAGGAAACTGGGTCGGAACCCAGGGCTGGCGGAGAATCGGAGGCAGTATCTGGTGAGTTCTCGTTAAAAAACACGTTCAGGTGTTGGGGGTCAATGTCTTCCAATCCAAACCAAAGGTAGAATGAAGTACAACCGTTGGACCTGAGTGAAGTTGGGCCCCATCTTCTCAGATCAGACAAAATTGGTGGAAATTAACTACGTTTGTGCTGATTAGTATGGAAGCCCGTTTCCGCCACTCTGTTAAAAAAACTTTTTTTTTTAAAATCTCATTATAATGAGATAGTATCTCATTATTTTTGAGATACTATCTCATTATTTTGAGATAGTATCTCATTATAATGAGATACTATCTCGTTATTTTGAGATTCTCATTATAATGAGATTATTTTTTTATTTTTTTTTTAACAGAGTGGCGGAAACGGACTTCCATAGGATTTGTGAAAACGTTTAACACCAATTTTGTCTGATTTCATAAAATTCGGGGGGGCTGGTTGACCTTTTGACCTTTAACGTTTCATTAATATCTTCAAAGCCTAAGCTGCACAAACGTCTGACTTGAAGAAGGTGAGGGGGCAACTTCACTCAGGTAACCCTTAGTGTCTTCTCACCTCACCTTCTCCCCTTCACAATAAAAGTAGAAACATTGTATACGCCCCACAGCTATGATGGCGACAGGCTTCAATTAAGTGACAAGAGCTGCAGTTAAACTATATGAATATATGTGGTTAAATGATTTTAAACTTGAGTTGAGTTGGTGAAACATATAGAAACCCTGTACATACTTTAGTTTTACATACTGAGGTGAACTTTAATGAACTCAAATCCGTTAGATTTTTGTTGTGAAAGCGTCCATCATCCCCTATTGGTGCTTAAATATAGAACCATGAGAACAGAACCCGTTTCCCAGCATGTCCACCAGCACCAGTGCTTTGCACCCCTGACCCCCAAGGACAGCTCTGACCAGCAGGGGGATGCAGGATTTCAGGACCTTGACTGTTCTCTGTTTAAATTTAGATTAAGGACAAAGACCAGACCTTGTAAATCCCACTCTGGCCGAGTCCAAAAAAAAAAAGCTTCTAACATGCTCAGAAAGTGCAGAGCTGTGCAAAATTCTCAAACCAGCTCTCCTTTCTTTAAGATTTCCTCTCAATGATCCCAATTTTCTGCTAACTTTTTAAAGCATTCTTCATTAATAGCTCTTGAGACTTTCTTATCTTTCTTATTTGGGTTTTAAAACACAAAATTTTACCTGGTGTTGTTAGTCTAGCATTGTAGCTCCCCTCACCATCCTCGACAGGGCAATAAAATGTGTGAACTGTTTAAAAACTATTCTCTTACTTTAGCTCAAATCCTAATGTTGATTTTTCAGATTATTGTCCCATTGATACATTTCTTTTTTTATTCAATCAACTTTTTGTTTTTCAGCGTTTCTTGGGGGACAAAAATTTAAAAAATGTCAGATGTCATCGTGAATTCTGACCTCTAACTGGCACATCTGGAAACTGTATTTATCAGAAGGCCGAT
Source organism: Poeciliopsis turneri (assembly GCA_922788865.1). Taxonomy (NCBI): domain Eukaryota; kingdom Metazoa; phylum Chordata; class Actinopteri; order Cyprinodontiformes; family Poeciliidae; genus Poeciliopsis; species Poeciliopsis turneri. The sequence goes on from CAKLNU010001072.1 coordinate 617,029, forward strand.
TAACATTCATTAGCATCTGTTAGCCTCCTTCTGAGCAGCATTAGCATGTTAAACTGTTGCCCAGCGTGCAGTCTGAGGCTAAAGCAGTCCAGCAGGAGGATCAGAGCAGGAAAATCAACCGTTTCAGACTCGATTACAGCAGCTTTGATGTTCTGACTCAGTTTATCCCAAGCTGCTCCTCACTAGTTTACATGTCAGCCGCAGCAAAACGTCAATCAAACAGCTGAGCTACATGTAGAGCTGCTCCATGCTTTAATCTGATCATCGCTGCTGCCTGATCAAAGATAAAACCTTTTTAATCTGGGATAATTACAGGGGAAATGTCTGCACAACTCATCTGTCTGTTTGAGCTGGAAAAAAGGGAAAAATTAAAACCCTGGGTTGTTCTCTCTGCCGCTGCGTCGTCTGAGCGCGCCTCTCTGTGCTGTGTGAGACCAATAAGAAGTCTGAATTTAATCTGAGTTAATCCAGCTCTCATTCCAGATTACAGTCTGAACTGATTGGAGCGTTAGAGGGGGAACAAAGAGAGACGGAGACAAGCAGGAATTTAATGGGATTCTGACAATATTATACTAACTACTAGTGAGGAACCATTAAATATGTTGATAAATATGGAGGTTAATGGCCTACTCAAAGTACCTGGCTATTGAGGGAGCAAAATAAACCCAAATCATCATTCCTACACCACTGTGCTTTATTGTTAGTGTGATCCTGAAATTGTGTTGTTCATTTGGGTCAGACTTTGTGTACGTAAACCTAAAACCTGAGCCTGTTCTTTAAGTAGCAAATAACTTCTCACCAAGAAATAGGATCTGGTTTTAAGCTAATAATTGCGTAATGTTGATTTTTTTTAAGTACTGGTTGCACTGGCAGATTATTTCACTTACAGCAAGACATTTTTCCGTTGTTATAAGTGGAATAATCTTCCAGTGGAACTAGAACTGGTTGCTAGGTGACGGGCTGGGCTTGGTGTGTTGCTAGGTAACGACTCAGTGAGGAACTAGAACTTTTTTCATAAATATTAATGAATTATTGACTTAAAACAAGCTCCTGTATCATGCTGAAAAGTTACTTGTAAGTTAGTTTTGTCTTAATTTCAAGTGAACAAAGATATTTTACACTTTGGTCTATTTTCTGCAGAAAATAGACCAAAAACACAAAATGTTTTGTGTTTTTGTAGTGTTTGGACACTACTTAGGAACCACAATGTCTTTAATATTTCAGAACATTTTAACATGTATTTTGATGTTACATGATAATTCCTAACAAATTTACGATAATCACTGAAAACGTTCTGAGTTTTCTGATAAATCCTGGCAGTTAATTTTTCTGCCCAAACCTGACAGTAGAAAAAGTTTATATTTGACAGTTACTTTTTAATCAAAATTAAGGAATTATTTATGTAACATAATCTCTTGTATCGTGATTAAATGTTACTTGTAAGTCAGTTACTTGCTATTTAAATGCACTGAGATACGAGTTAAGTCACGAATTAAAAAGGATAAAGTTGAGTCTTTCTTAATACTTTGAACTGGTCCAGAACCAGTTGGACCAGTGGCTCTGAAGTGTTTGTAACCAGTGGACCGAAACAGGATGGAGACCCAACAGTTGTGCATGCTTTCCCACTGAGCAAACATTCAGATGTCCTCATGTGGACAGTGGTGACATCACTGGTGAGGTCACCCTGCGGAGGATTTCCCTGAGAACCGACCTGAGTCTATTGTTCAGCATCCAGCTGTGAGTGACCAAACAATGACCTTTTATTACGCTTTCAAGAGGCACACAGCAGATTTTCTGAGCAGGGTTGTGTTGTCTCAGCTCTAACCGGCCGGATCAGTTTAACGACTCTGGTATCTCGGCTTGACTGAACCTGCGGCGCTGTTCCTGCGTTGGCGCTGGAGCGTTGTGCTGCTGTGTGTTTGGCGTGGAGCGGCTGCAGCTTTGAGTTTTCCTGCCCCGTCAAGACAATGCGATGAGGTGGAGGGGGTGGCAAGACCAGACAGGAAAAATCTAATCAGATAGAAAACCTCCGGAGTAGTGCGGGAATCCAGCCCGAAGTTCTTTGGATCTGATGCTGCTGCAGGAGAAATGATCAGCTTTCAGTCTCAGAATTAACAGCTAACATGTTTTCTGTAATCCTGCTTCCTGCAACAGGCCAAAAACAAGACGGTCAAAGGTCAAAGGTGACCTTGAACAGGATAATTTAGGTCAAAACTCTTTCATTACATTTTTTTGCACAGAATCCTTCTAGATCATGGAAGTTTAGTCTGGTCAGTTCAGGTCAGAATCAGGGTTGTGATAGTTTTGGGTTTTTCATTATAATTCAGTTTAATTTCATTGTGGCTTTTTGTTTTTTTAATTTTTTAGAGTGTTTGGTAGTTTTTAATTAGTAATTATTAATCAGTAGCAGTTTTAGTTTTTTCATACTTTGGTTAATTTTTAGATGCAGAAGTTTTGTGATTTTGTAAACATCAATTAGGTACTAAATACTAAACGTAAGTTACCATTTTCAAAAAATGACATCAGTTACTGTTGAATAACCACCTGAGTGGTTTTGTCCAAACCAATGTTTTCTTCCGCCATTTTACAGACTAGCATAGGGATAATTATAGACGACCCTACTTCGACAGCAGTGTGGAGAAAAAAATAAATCAATGTCATATCAGTTTGAATGGCTAAAACACTGATTCATAAAAACAAAAACAGGATATTAAATCTATTATTTCAGTATGTTTTAGACCAGGGGTGTCAAACTCAAATACACAGTGGGCCAAAATGTAAAACTTGAACAAAGTCGCGGGCCAGCATTGAACAAATGAACCTTTTAATATCAGAATATCTGTTTACATATGTAAAAGACAAACAGGTCTGTCTTTTACATATGTAAACAGATATTCTGTCTCCCACCTGTCCAGAAAGCTCCTGTTGTCTGCCTTTCTTTTCGGTTCTACAGTGACAGTTGTAGCTTGAGATCGCTATAACTACTGTCACAGAGGAGAGGGCGTTTCTGGGACCCGTCCTGATTGACGGGCCAAAACAACAGCAAGGCATTATGGGATTTGTAGTATTAGCGATGAATGAATGCGCTGTATCATACCGGTGGGCCAGCTCGCGTAGTCATTTGGTATAGCCTCGCGGGCCAAATATAATTACACTGGGGGCCAAATTTGGCCCGCGGGCCAGAGTTTGACACCTATGTTTTAGACAGTCAAAGTTTTCCCCATTAATTACTGATTTTATTTCAGTTAATTAGCAATGATACTTTTAAAGTATTTTTTAATTGAATTGAATTGACTTTTAAAGTAGCTGAACAGCAAACGTGTTGGAACTCTGCTGTGGTTGCTAGGTGACAGGCGGAGCTCCTCTGTGGTTGCTAAGTGACGGGCTGGGCTGCTGAATTTGTGATGCGACATTTGGAAGATTTTTGAAACAGCTCTTTTTCCAGACACCAAAAAACATCAACTTATTACCAGAAAACAACTGGCTGTTTTTTTAAGCGCTTGGGTTGTTTTTAGAAGCAGTAGAAACCATAACAGAAGTACAAACATGTGCATTTTGTATATTACGTCCCTTTCAAATCAATGTGACGTCGGAATTGGCCATCAAGACCTGCAGTATGAATGTAACCGGATGTGTTTCCATTGATTATTGTTGCACAATTTGACATTTTGAAAATAAATTATCTTAATTTTGAAAAAACTCACTTTTTGACAAAAATATTTGGCGGAAGCATGAGGTAGTTTGTTTTTTTCTGCATGGAAATTGGTTTATTTCGCAAACATGAACGGAAAACATTTTCCACATGAATCAGATGATCAACCACCGGATGTTGCCACAGGCGGAAGATGATTTATTGTGTGAACAAACTTAGTCATGTGTGATTTTAATTACGTTTCTTACTTAATGGAAACTCAGCAGTTGTAAACTTGTGCTTTTTTTTCCATGTCATTAGTGGAATCTAAAGAAAGTTTTGTGCACATTTGTAATGGAAACACGGCTACTGTTTACTGAGAAGTCCTGCATCAAACCTGCGATGTATGTGGGCCTCAGTTCAACCTGTAGACTATTAATCTCAGGCCCATGTGGGCCCCATATGTGAATGCCGTTCTGCAGGATGAGAGCTCTAGAACTGTATTTCTAGCCTGTCTAAATAAATTATGATCCTCAGAAACTCATTTTGTAGCCTGAAATATTACAGTGCCGCCTTTGATGGTGTGCAGTTGTCTAAACTAAACATCGAGGCGTTAATTTCAGTGGTGAAAAGCTCTAAGTGAGGCTGAATATTGATCAAGGGAACGCGGTGCAGCTGCAGCCCGTTTGCATAATCTCAGATCTTTTCATTTTAAATGAGCCGAAGGTGTAGCGTTACAACTAATCCCTCTTTTTAAGATTTATACGACACTTTTTAATGGAAAACTAATGTTGTTCTGCACACATGTGGGTTTCATTGTGACATTCACTTTTCTTGTACTAGCTTGTATTTTCCCTCCGTGTGCCTCGGATCCTTGCAGTGGAGGTGGTGAGTGCATGTTTTGCATGACTCACACAGACACAATAGCTGGAGGTAAATACACCAGTTTGAGGTTAAACTGGGATTTTCCTCTGACTTTAAGTAAACTAAGGAGGAAAATGATTCCTTATAAGAGAACATCAGAAAAAAAAGAGTGTTTTATCTCTTTGTTTCTGCAGATCTTGGTGGGTGAAGGTCTCTTTACTTCATTTTTGGCAGGCTGGGGATAAACTTGGCAGGAAAACCATAGCAGCCCGATCCCCTCCTCATCCTCTCCTCCCCCTCTCTCTCCTCCCCTTTTCTCTAGATGTGATCATGTTCATTCAGAGCTCAGGCGCTCAGATCATCACACCTCTCCGTGCTTTTGTCTTCCTGTTGTCCGCCTCTCCGTCCCTCCATGTGAACGATGTCCAGTCTCAGGTTTCTGTCCGTCCATGGAGGCTCTGTGCTGCTGCTGCTGCTGACGGCTGGTGAGTCTTAACTGTCTGAATGTTGCAGCTGTTCAACTTCCTGTTCAGCTGAACTTATTTTACTGCTGAACTGTAATCTGACATGTTAGACCCCCTCTTCTCCTCCTCTTCCTCCTGCTGGAGCCACCAGAGGTCTTCCTCTTTGTTAGGATGACAGATGCATGTTTGCTTTAGACTTTGTTTTTCTTACACCATTTAATTAAATCCATATCAATCCAAGGATGTGTGCAAGAAATGGAACATTTGAGTTTAGTAAAATCTGTTTAGTAAGCAACCTGTTTGTGCGAAAACAAACTGACTAATCTGCTAATGTTTACCCAAAATTCAACTTTAAGGCTCGTTCTTTCCACTCTGTAATTAATCACTGATAAGTAGCAACACTGCAAATCTCTTAGTGTTCTTGAAATAAGACAAAACTTTTAAGCAGTAGGATCTAGTTTGAAGACAATTATTTGAGTAATGAGTCATTAACATATGCTATAAATGAAATAATCAACTTTTTCATCAATTTTAAAGAATTATTGACTTCCCTTAAAAGTTGCATATAAATTAGTTTTGTCTTATTTCAAGAATGCTGAGATATTTGCACTAGAAACTAGACCAAAATGACTTGGTGAGATTTTTGTTTTTGTAGTGAAAATACAGAAGAAAAGCTGTAAAATTCACATTTTTCACTGCGACAACATAAATTCTTAGCAAGTGCGTTTAGTATTTCTGATAGTACAAATATCTTAGTTCACTTAAGTAAGACCAAATAACTTATGCGTAACTTTTCAGCAAGAAATACAAGTTTGTTTTAATAAATCCTTGATATTAATTTTTAAAAATGCACTAATTCCATTGATTATTTTATTTTACTTATAACAAGATTTTTTCCCATATTAAAATTTAAATAATCTGCCAGTGGAATAAACACTTTGTCAGGATTATTGAATTTTTGAAGTAAAACAAGATCTTATATCTTGCTGAAAATTTACTTGTCAACTAGTTTTGTCTTATTTCAAGTGTATTAAAATATTAGTATTAGAAGCTAAACCAAAAATACTTGGTAAGATTTTGTGTTTTTGCAGTGTACCACTTTCACTGCTGGTGATTTCTAATGAAACCCAGCCTGATTGAAGTTGCAGATTTCACACCAGCGTCTCAGACTGGATGGTTGAGGGAGAAACGGCGAAGTGTTTGCTGTCCTCAGAGGCTCGTTTGCATTCATTTATAATCTAATTAACGTTAACTTTGGTGACTTTCAGAGAGTTTAAGTGGAGGAAATCAGATTACGTCCTCAGTGCTGACCAAATGTGAAGCAACAAGATTTGAAAAATAACAGTCTGAGTTATAAACAAAGGGAAATAAGAAGATGGTTGTGAAGGTTGCAAACTTCTAACTGGAGACATAGTTTAACATGCTAATAATTCTGCTTTTGTTTTCTACTTATTTCTTATTTGCAGATAATTTATGTGTCAACTTTTGTTAGGTGCTCGGAAACGGTTCATTAGTGCAGGTTTCCGAGCACTAATAACAACAGCTTACAGAAGTGTAAGCTGTTTGTTAAGCCTGTTTTACTCATTCATATCAGTCATCCAGGATGGTTGTGAGTGAACTTGGAAGGAGTTTTCTCACTAGATAAAGATGGTATCAGTCTTCCTGTAGTCACAGTAATCTAACAACTACTGAGTTTTACCACCTCAGTAGTTGTTAGATTACTGTGACTACAGGAAGTCCTTATCTAGTGAGAAAAATAAACTTTATCTCTGCTGTTATTCATATTCAATCTCAGCTGAAACAACTATAGATTAGCTGTAAGATTCATTTTAATTTTCTTTTCTCTTTTTTATGACAACACAAAAACCATAAAATAATGCATTATATCTAAATAAATTATGATTTTTAAGCAGTTGCTTTTGCTAACATCCAGAAGATGCTACCTGCGTTGTATTGCTAGCAATAGCTTTGTTTAAACAGTAGCAAGTGTTTTGTTAGCAGTTACCAAAAAGCAAACAGCTTTAAAAGTGGTAACTTTGTATTGTGAGGTTTTTTACCCCTCTTGGTGGCAATGGGGGCAGTTCTTGCTAATGACATTTTGCCCTCTTGTTTTTCAAACTGCTGTTTTAGTAGATGGTTGAAAACAGGTCATTAGCATGTAGCTTTTAGAAGCTAACTTTATATTCATTTTAATGCTTAATTCATAGATATTAATAAGAAATCTAAGGATAATTTTAGATAATTAAATGTTTAATTTTAGCCTTTTCTTAAGTCATCTTTCAATTTATGTCCTTTTCAGTAGCAGTTCTGGCTAACAACATTTTTGCTAGCAGTTAGCAGTCACACGTGGAGTTTCATTACATTTTGTTTTAACTCAGATCATATTAGCATCTTCATAGAGTTGTTGGGGACAGGAACGACCTCTGACAGCAGTCAGTGTCACAGCTATTCTGAAGAGGTCTTGTGTGACTACCACATGACTGTCCTGACATGCTAACAGCTTAATTTCCAGGCATGAGATTTGATATTTTCCAGTAATATGTCCTGGATGATTAGGCACTGCTAATCCACCTCATTTGCTTTTGCCGCTCCTCTTTAGCTGCCTGGCTGGTCATGTGGTTAGAAAACCATGCAGAGACCTTGGAGTCGTTATATGATCCTTGTCTATTATGATGGATTTAGCGTCTTAGTTAAGTTAAGCTTTTGAGATGCTAATCATCTGCTACTCGTTGTAAAAACAACACCTTGTTGTCACGGTGACGCATCATAAAAGTTGTCTAACAGCAAAAAAACAGGGGAAAAAGATGCAATAGTGCAACAGACAGAGCAGCATGTTGTACAAACTGCAACAAAATTGGTTTTATGTTTGAGTTTTTGTTTTTCTTTCCAATGGAAAAACTGGTGATGAAATATCCAATGTATTATAAAGTTTTGATTTTCAATTGAAACTTCCTGTAGCTAAATGTGCTACAACTGGTGTTTACACAGGCACGAACAACAAGAGCAAACTTGATTACATTTTTGTTTATCCTCCTCTATAAAAAGCTGCCAAAATGTTTACTATTCCCACTTTTCGCCAGATTGTGTAAAGTTGCTGTGGCGTTTAGTTGCTGTACTCCTCGGGGACCACAGCGGGGCGCTCATGCTCACCCTGAGAGCCTTGGAGTGAGTGAACCCAACATGTGCTCAGCCAGATTTAAGTAACAAAGGCTTCAGCGTCTGTTGGTTCAGAGCAGCATTTTTTAAATTTATTCATTCATCTTCTCAACGGCAACGATCCATCAAATTGCTCTGATGTCCAAATGTGGCTTAATAAGCCGCTTCCTCCCACATGGTTGACCCCTCTCCTCCTCTGGGGCCAGAGAAATTGCAGTCGTCATGGTTACGGGGATCAGCGGTGACTGCGGGACAGATATGAACAGCTGTCCGCCTAGCGTATGCGCTTTAAGCGAAGTGGAAAGATCCGACGGTCCTTAAAGTGCACACGTTCAGCTTGAGTTTCCTTTAATTTCACCCAAGCTGAACGTGTTTTACTCTCTGAAGTGCGTGGGCGTCTGAGAGTTTGTGTTGTGCAGCTGGTTTTGGTAAAGTTTCTCTCAGGATCATGTGACTTTGCCAACAAACACCCCCACACTCTTACAGACCCCCTCAGGCTTTTATTTTTCTGACTTCCTGTCAACTTCCTCCCCCCTTTTTCCTCTCAGCTGAACTCAGCCTCCAATCATCTTCCTCAATCATCGTCCTCACTTGGTTTATGACTTCCCATTTGGTTTACCATCCAATCCTGTTTCTTTCCCTGTTCCTCCTCCTCTTTGTCGTCTGATTCTTCCCTTTTTCCCTTGTATTGTTTAGTTTCATTCCCAAAGTCGTCCCTGCCAGGGGCGGTCCTAGCATGTTGGTGCCCTGGGCGAACAGCATTCAGCGCCCCCATCCTGCTTTTTCAACCAACCAAAATTCATCATTTACATTTCTATTTGCCAACACAAACACACTTAACATTTCTTTTAATATCTGGTTTGAAAAACGTGGAAGTGTGATACAGCGTCAAAAGTGTAAGAAAACATACCTTACATGATATTTGTAAATACTAGTTATTGACGATAGTGATACTAATATGAATTCAAATTTTCACATTGTTCCTATTTAATAGGTTATAAAATAGTTTCTAAGAAGTATCCTGATACAATAGATTGATTACAGCAGGCTAATAGAATTTCCCCAACTAATGTGAATTAATTAAAGGGTACGGATTATGTAAAAATCACATTTTGAGCATTTTTCTTATTTCCACTTGAGCCTCAACTGCTTCTTAAACAGACAAGTGTTTAAATAAAACCACACAGACAGTTTTTGGCAATCAGTTAGCGTTTTTTGGTGTCTGTTTCAAAAATCTTTGGAGTGCAACAAATCAGCAGGCATTGTCCCGTTACCTAGCAACCACAGCAAAGCCCAGCCCGTTACCTAGCAACCCAAGTGGAGCTCCAGCATGTGAGGAGTTGGGGGGGCCTGGAAAGCAGCAGCTTATTTGAATTTAAAGTGACACGAAGCCCTGAAAAAGCTCAAAATAGGCAGAACTGACCAAACTCAAATGCAAAACAATGTAATGAACATGTTTTGAATAGAATAGAATGTACTGATCCTTTAGTATGGGTCATTGCCATTATTATGTCCAATAGTCATAGTTTTACTTTATTTTTTTGCCGTTTACTTTGACAAGAATTTTAATATTTAAAACTGTAATATTTTATTCTGAAAACCAAATTTGTCATCCTAAGCAGCTAAACAACAAAGTTCCTGTCGCCCAAGACGAGAAGCCGCCCTGGGCAGCTGCCCATGTTGCCCATATTAGTATTGATCCCAGCCCTGTTGATCGACAGCTGATGTGATACGGCGTGTTTCTGTGTGTGTGGGTCAGCTGGTTTTCATTTCCTTGGCTCTGATGAAGCTGTGTGACTGACAGGCGCTCAGAGACGACACACTTCCTTTCTAATCATTATTAGCAGCCCATCAGTCAGCCGTGTGTTTTGATATCCCGGTGGGGACTTTAAAACAAGCAAACACGTCCCACAATGCCAGGTCAGACCGAGGTTTACGAGCTTCATGTCAGCGCTGGTATTTGAGTGATGGTTGGTTTAGAAAGTCTCACAGAAACAGTAACACAGCAGGAGCCCTGTTAGGGTCCATCCAGCACAAAAACCAAAATATTCACTCCAAACACTGCGCTACGTCGTCCAGCGGGATGTTTCTGACTGCTTCTGTTCAGGATCATTTGGGGAGATGGCATCTTTAACTCCATGTAAAAGAGCAAGTGGGGAATGTTGGCCGACAACGAACCAGATCTGACGGATTAAGGATGGCAGATTACGAACATTTGACCTCATTCGCTGAGTCGCTCTTGTATGTTTGTGAGCATCAGTTTGGGTTTCAGGCTCCATATTTAAAAAGAAGCATGACTACACTCTGTTTCTGGTCAGTTTGTTATATTTTTATGTGATTTTTACATGTTGCCACAGTGAAACATTGATTTATTTTAATGCTTTTTAAATAACTTCACTAAATTATCCTGGAAAATTTGTTTAATTTGTCCCTCCAGGATGTTGCAGTGTATTTTTCTGATTGTTTTGACATAAAATTACTGATTTTGTTACACCTTTCAAAACGTTGTGGTCAAAGATGCTGTTTTCTCTTTGCAATGACATCATTTCACTAAAAAGGCAAAAACACAAGATAATTCACATGTTGCTGGAAGTGAAAAAAAAAACCTTTTGTAGATCAACAAAATAGAAAGTTATTATCCCAAGATGATAAATTACTGCTCTAAGGGTAAAAGTTGGTGAAAAGTTCACTCAAATTTGCAAATGAATCTACATTAACAGTAGCATCTTCCTGCTTCAGTCTGAGGTACAAAATGTGCAGTAAGCTGAATAAATACTAAACGTGTTTAACCTTCATGCCTAAAAACAGCTGACGGGTGTTGTTATGTCCGTGTTGAGTCAGTGAGCATCCTGGGAAAAACTTTGCTCTTTTATCTGGAACAACTGCAGCCAAAATATCTTCTCTGAAAGCGTTCGCTCTGTTCAGCCTTGAGGGAAAAGGTGAGCCGCTCAGATTAGAAGTGGTGCGAGAAAAGAACCAGCCAAGGTAATTTAGGCATCTGGTGGGGATGCCTTCCAGATGTCCTCCACAGGAGGAGGCCTGGAGCGCCAGCAGAGATTATGTCTCATGGGGGGGATCTTGGGAACGTCAAGATCCCCCCCACAGAGCTGGAAGAAAAGGCCTGGAGGAGGGAGTTCATGGATCAATGCTCCGTTCCCCACTGAGCCCCAGAGATAAGGGCAGGAAGATGGATGAGAGGATTGAGAGGGTGTTGGTGGAAAGGTTCCCGATGCTCATTCCAGTCCTCATGCAGGGACAGAACTTCAAAGGTTTTACGGTCTGCGGTCCGAATCCTCTGGCCTGTTTGTGTTGTACAGGAGGAAACAGGAAAGAGACGCAAGAAAAGGCAGCAGGAAGCAGAGTCAGGACTCACCTGCAGAGCTGCAGCTGCTTTTACGATTGAGTCAGATGGTAAAAGTAGCAGGAGAGTCAGAGGACAATCAGCCATCAGCAACTAGCAAAACATCCTGAATGATCACCGGATCAGAACCAGGGAGTCAAATTCTGCTGCACTGAAGCTGAAAATGAGCTTTTTCTCTCCAATCCAAAATGTGAAAAATATTTATCCACACAACAATAAATAAAATAAGTTACATTTGAATGAAACCAACGTTAGTGCGACATTTTCGTTTGACCTCTACATTTATTACACACTTTGAGTCTATTGGTCTATGAAATTCTTTGTATTGTATATTTTACACTTAATATAAACTTGTCCTGAAAATCTCACCCTATTTTGTGTCTGTTTTCCAGACACAAAAACACATTAATTTATTTCCAATAAAACGACTGGATGGATTTCTAAGCGCTTGGACTTTTCTTTTTTTTTTCAAAGCAGTAAAGACTGAAATGAAAGTACAAAAACGTGCAAAATGTGAATTTTTGCCCTTTAAGGTTAATCACCTGCTGACTAATAAACTGACTCATAAAACTGTCGCAATAAATCACACACGTAAAAGTTTCCAGATCTAATGCAGTTCCTGAACCTTTATTTTCACCGTTAAAAGAGCCAACAGCAACAATATGTTGTGTTTATTCACATTAACGGACAGTAAAATCCAGATAAAAGCCGAATAAATCCTGTTCCTCAGGAGGAGGAACACTTTTACTGCCTCTCTGAGGCCTTATCAGTCACTACTGTGGGGTTAATTCACTAGAGTTACAATGTGAAGCTCCAGCGAAGAGGCAGCTTTTTCCCAGGAACGTCTCTGGAGCGGCTGATGGATGTGAGGGAGGATGCGGAGGGTCCTGAGGGAGCAGCTTTCCCATCAGACCGAAGGGTTTTCTCATCACTGTCCCTCTCTGTGTGTCCACTCCTAAAACATCTCTGTTAATGGGTGATCTGTGTTTCTTCACCCACCTGCTCCAGTGCGTTTCCACTGGAGAATCAGCGCCACCTGCTGTTCATCTGTTCTGATGCAACCAGCAGCAGTGAGAGGAAACTGGCTTTAATTTATGTTTGCTGGGCTTTTGGTGGCCAACCAACAGAAACTAATCCGTAACTGAGACATGGGAGAGAAAGTAACGCTTCGCCTTCGTCCTCTGGAGAACCGCAGAGTCTGCTGGCATTTTGATCTGACGATGCTGAACCTGCAGTTTTTAAAAGCTATGATTTCTTCCAAATTTCATGCAGATTGTGAGCAAACTTTTAAAATGTCTCAAAAAAGAGAAAAAGTGAAATTTAGGCATGTTTACATCGACTGGGCCTGCCACGATGACGTATTGTTACAGAAGTTATTGCGATAATCCATAATATTGTTTTGAAACTGTAATGGTTTTGGCATAAATGGCTCAAAAACTCAAAGATCAATAAACTTTAAATTCTAATGAACATTTGAAACTGCAAGGCATTTTAAATATCCAAAATTAATAAACAGAAACAATAAACAAAATGGATTATGAACTAAATTTTCCTTAAAAATCCAGCTGGTTGAGACCAAAACAGCAGACTGAAGATCAATTTTTTAGTAGAAGGAGAGAAAAAAGAGAAAAATGTTAAATCAGTCAAATGGAAATTATTGAGTTTGTTTTAATGTGTCATGTGATTAATTATTATGGCAGGTCTACCATGTCTGGTTTCAACCAGGCAACCCAAAGCTTAAATGTTGACGCTACGCATGTCTGAAGCAAACAGGTTTCAAACCAGCCTGGACCAAACAGGAATGTGTTTTAACTCTGTGACTTCATTAAGCTATGAGAAGCACCAAACCTGAGACATAATTTAATGTTTGTAAAATTATGTCTTAACGAGGGCTGGACCATAAATCAATAATAAAGCCTATCGCAAAGGATCAATGGATAATAGAATAGAATAGATAGAATGATCAGTATTCAGTTGAACTAGGTTGGTGGAATCAACTCATTCATTCTGTAGTTGCCTAGCAACTCTCGCACTCTGTGGTTACCTAGCAACGACCTGTTGAGTTACTTCCACAGTAGTTCATAACTGCTTAGGAATAAAAAAACATGGAGTGAAAAGGTAACGCCACTAGGCTGGAAATATTTCAGATTTTTAAAACAAAAAACTAATCAACAATTATTGATCTTCACTGATATGAAATATTTATGTCAAGATACGTTTTTCAGCCACATTCAGCCCTACTCTGAATCTGAAGGTTTGAAGAAGATTTTCTCCTTCAGATACAACATCGTTGGCATTTATTGGACAAGTTTAGTCTGATGTGATATGAATGAGAAAATGGTGCAGTTGTTCAAAATATCAGCTTTTATCTACTCAGTTGTGGACCAGAACAAAGTGCGTTGAAGGTGAAAAAGGCCACCGTTTCACTTTCGCTCTGAAATTTTAGAAAGTGAGAAATGAGTGAAGGGCACCAGAGGAGGAAAAAGTGCATGAAATGTGTGCAAGAAGGATCTTAAGAAAATCTGCCAAAGCAACTGGTTGCATTTGTGGGTTTGGAAAATCTCTGGGTGACACAAAACTAATTTAGTTTGGCCTCAGTTGAAGTAAAAGCATATGAAAACTAAAGGAGTTTAAACCTAAGCGGCTAAATTAAAACCAAGACTCTGTTTATCTGGGCTGTTGGGTCCAGCTGGATTTTCTTTAACTGTCTCTCAGTCAACAGCAGTAACTGTTTTACAATAAAGTGGAAACATGCACAGAGTTTATGTGGAGCCAAAAAATTCACCAACTCCCCACAGACTCTGCTGCAGGCTGCTGGAAAACAGCTCACACACATCCACATATAGAAAACCAAAAAAAAAAAACAAGAGAAAACATCAATATATCATCTCTGGTGGTAAAACTTCAACTAAATAAATGCTTAGACAAGTTATTTATCCTAAAATGTCAAGAAATGAAGTATTGATCAGTTTGTTACTGATGAGCCATAAATGCAACACATGGATTGATGGATGTTTTATGAGTTTATAGTTTTAATACTGAGATAATTTTTCCAGTAACTGAGACAGAAAGTAGAGACTTAATGTTGACCTCTGAGTTTGTTGACCTCTGAGCTCATTGACCTCTGAACCCGTTACAGAACGCTGATGGAAGCAGCAGCCTGTTTAACATTTGAATGTGTTTCCAGTTTGTGAGGCCGAGTACTACAGCGACTCCACGACGCCTTCAGAGTACGACTCCGACTTCAACTCCACCTTCGAGTACAGCTTCTTCAGTGAGTCCCGCGCTCTCAACCGTGTGGTTTCTCCATCTCAAACTGCTTCAGTGGACTGATTTTAGGAGGTAAACAGGTGGAGAAATGAAACCCCTGCTATTGGCTGTTCTCCTCCCAGGTAATGGCAGCGTGGACGAGCTGGAGAAGTTCCTCGGCGGGATAATGGAGGTCGACACCGACGAGGAGGAGGAAGCAGAAGAAGAAGAAGTGTCTTTCACTACAGCAGCTACACCCAGGAAAACCACAGAGAGGAGCAAGACGGGGCGAGGCGGATCGAGAGAGGGCGATCTTGGTAGCAGCGCCTCTCTTCCCGTTTGTCTGGTAAGAAATCAGTTTCATTTGGTTCCACTTAAATGTTATCAAATCACCAAAAGTTTGTTAATACACTGGTGTAAAACTAACACACCATAAAGCTGACTTCCAGCAAGAAAACACAGGAACCATGTAGTCTAGTTAAATTGACTGCATTTAGAAAATATAAGTCAGTTTGTTCACATGTATGGAAACTGAACTCCTGAACTTTGTGAAGACGCTCATTCTGATTCAAACCTCAGTCTCCACTTGAGCTTTTTGTTTCCTCTCTAGTTTTTACCATTTTATTGAATCCAGCAGCAAAGACAAACAATAAGCGCAGCAGCAGAGGATCCGGATCAAAGCTGCGATCCGCCTGATGTTGTTCTTTAAACTGCTGATTCTGCAGCCGCATGCAGGTGGCTTCTGTTAACACAGAGAGTCCATCTGCTTTCTGTGAGAGTGGATCTGATCTCTGCCAGCGTCAACAAACACAGCACTCCTCTGGACCGGCCAAACAAATACAGCCGAGTGGGTTCATCCCGACACGGAGGACCGGGGCTGAAAAGAACAAGGAGACGGAAACGCTGCTGTTTATTTTAAGTATAAGTGACCCTGATTGAGTCCGAAGTTCTTCTGGGTTGAATCAGAGTGGGGTTCGGTGTCGTTCTCATTGTTCAGCTGAAGAACAATGAGCATAAACATCTCCAGGCTGTCGTCTGCACCACAGAGGCAGAAAAATGGAGTTCAGGGACAGTTTTTAAAACCTCAGACGCGACAATTTAATTATACTTTTCCTCTCAACAAGAGACAGAGTTTGTCTCGTCTCAGTGGTTTTACCTCCTGCAGTCTGTAAGAGGACGACATCTGGACTGAAGCAATCCTAGAACCGTTTCAGTTTTGTATATAGAAGCTAATGAAGACTCAATATAAACCCAGTGTTGATGGGGGGTAAGAATGTGTTTACATACTTTCAAGACATTTCTCACTGCTGCAGATTGAGATGTTACTGAGGCGGCCAGCAGGGGGCAGACTGCGAGCATAATGCCAACATTAACAGTGACGTATTACTGTTTCTTATACAGGTCAGGATATACAAAACATGTTCATTACATCTTTCATTCTTAGATTTGCTCACAATGTTCATTAAAAGACATTTAGAAATAACTGATTATTTGGTCAGTTCTGAATATTTTGAGCTCATTCAGAGTGAGATGTTTTTAGGGTATCTTGTCACTTTAAATCCAAATGTAAAGTGGCCACGCCCCCCAATTCCACGTTTCCACTGGGACAGGAAGTGGCATTGGAACAGCTTCCTGCAACCAACAGGAACGCAGAAAGAGTTTTCCGGAAGGCAAGTCAACAACAGAGCACTTGTGTTTTTGAACAAAGCATCGGAAAGTAACCAAACGTGCTGGGACTTTGGTAGGGTTGCTAGGCGACGGCATAGTCACCAACTTCTGAATGTGACTAAACATTCAGAAGGTTCTTGAAACGGCTCACTTTCTGTACACCAAAAAACATAAACTTGTTGCCAAAAACCAGCTGGGTGTTTTTTTAATCGCTTGAACTGATTTTAGAAGCAGTGGAGAGACAAACGGTTGAATTTTTATTATAGGTTCTCATTTAAAATCATAGAAAACTGCAAGTGATGCTCTAAAATCCTAATTTAGGGACTCTGTACCCACATTGAGTTTCCACCTCAGGTTGTTTTTGGGTTTTGCTGATGATGCATTTACTGTCTGCAGGAACTCAGGAAGCTGCTCTGGACGTCGATGATCCTCGTGGTTCTGTTCTCACAGCAGCTGTGACACAAACTTACGGAGGAACCGTAAACGTCCAGGTGAAACACAAACATGGGACGGACACGACAAGCATTGTGCATAAGTTTTAAACCACCTTTGGTATTTTTAAACAGTTTGCTCTGAAACCGGCAGACTTACAGACGTTTTCATCAACTTTCTCCAGTTTAACTTTTTAAAACCTGTGGTGTTCAGTGCTGTAATGGGAAATGAATCACAGGAAAACCAAAGAATAAATGTAAAGGAACAGAAACCCTTAACACAAGACCTGCTTCCCAGATTGTACCTTAAATGTAATTTGTTTGGGAAAAATAGCTCAGGAATCATTTTACTAGAGTTAAAAAATAAAGTTTTTCCAGATAAAGAAATTGTGGCAAATTTATGAG
Organism: Poeciliopsis turneri; assembly: GCA_922788865.1. NCBI lineage: Eukaryota > Metazoa > Chordata > Actinopteri > Cyprinodontiformes > Poeciliidae > Poeciliopsis > Poeciliopsis turneri. The sequence continues at coordinate 634,258 of CAKLNU010001072.1, forward strand.
CTACTTTTCCCTCACATTTCAACATGATGAGAACAAAAGAAATTAGGAAATGTAATACTATTGTAAATAAGATTGCATCCTCAAGGTTTTGCTGAATCATGTTTTTCTGTTTTCATAATTAGCTTTATTTACATTCTGGTTTTCATCTATTTTTTTCCACAGCAGAAGAAGAAACATTTTCAGGTTTAAATGGCTCATGACAGACTTTGTTTATAGATCATAATTTACCTCTGGGGCTCCAGGATGGATTGATTATGAAGAACAAATGTGTTCCCACAGTTATTCTGCTTTGTTTCAGAAACTTTTCCAGTCTCCCAAAGGGAAACGCTCTCCCACTCAACATGAAGCAACGCGGAGAGAAGCAGACATTTCAAATCCACAAACGTTTCTTTGGAAACAATTAATTCAAACATCAAAACACATAATTTAGCTCCTTTTAAATGACATTTTTGGCACCAATGGTTAACCTACAAGCTGTATTATATGCCTCCCATCATCCACAGGAACTCAGCGTTAATTAAAAAATAAAATAAAAAATAAATAGTGACTTCAGTCACTGAATCTTCAACCTGAATTAGAGGAGGTCGTCTTTCTCTGTTGGGTTGGACTGATAACAAAAAGTCATTTTATAGATGAAAAGTCTCAATGACTAAATGTTTCTCTGCATCTAATTAGTTCAAGGTGTAGTTACCATTTTGAACAAAAAACGTCGCTTTTCTCGACATTTAGAGAAAAAACTATCAGATTCAAGCTGCTGCATAAAATGAGACTCAAACAAAAGTTTGTCTGCAGCCACGAGAAACGAGACGTTGGATTCAGCTCATTATCTCACTTTCCAGCTCAGGTCCTACATCATGAAACGCTGATATTATGCTGTGATTTATGCTTTTAGCTCAAAAGCTAATTAGTTTTTAAGCTAATAACAAAAATAAACAAAAATGAACTTTTAAAATATGTCAATTTTGTTATTAGCTTAAAAATTAGTTACTTTTTAATTAGTTAAATTTTTCTTAACTTAAAAACTAGCTCGTAAGCTAATAACAAAAATCACATCCAAATTATCCGTGGAAAATTATCCGTCTGCATAGATTAACTTCCCAAGCTGCAACAATTCAGCAGCTTGGGAAGTTAATCGATGTCGACATGGTTCTACTCGATACAATCCAGGAGTTTTTCATTGGTTGTGATCAGCTGTACCTCAAAATGTGAAGATAAGTAGATGTTAGCGCTTGTGGTAGTGCTAAGACGGTTTCCACTGAGCGCATTAAGCCATATTTAATTCATTAAAATCTACAGTTGTAGTGTTTCTCAAGGGGATCTCAGGTATTTCAGCTCGGAATAAAAGGCTGTAGCTCTTAACCCCTGTAAATACTGGGGTCAACTCAAAATACAGCGTACAAGTAAGACAAGCTAAATATTTCCAGACTAAACAACATTCAGATCTGGCGATCCCCAAGGCTCAGTCATTGGTCCTCTAATATTTAAGATATGGCTAACGACAGCCATGTCCTCAGTTGAGTATTTTTGACAAAGTAGTGTTCCTTATTATCTTACATTTGTGGAAAATACGCAGCGCCTGACTCCTTCAGTTCATGTATTTTCCCGTTCATACGTTCGTCTTGATGAGCTCGAGTTGCTGTGAACTTGGCTGAAGTTCCAGCTGATGGTTTTCTGATGGACTGTTTGTCTCTTCTAGGTCTTGTGGGGTCTGCTGAATCACCTGAAGCGCAGCGGGTTGGGTCCGTTTGAAGTCGGCAGAGGCTGAGCCTCCCTGACTGGTCCAAACATGGCTGCCCTTCGCTCTGATTGGACGCCTGCCAAGCCAGACTGAACTCGACTCCAAACAGACTGAACTGCGTCACACCCTGAATCCTTTCAAAGGGAATCCGCCGCATTTTGGCAGCGCAACATTTCCTCTCTGTGGAGACATTTTAAAATTTATTATGGAAATATTTAAAGTATGGATGTTGGATTTTGCCAGAATATTTCTCTAGAAATGAAATTATAACCAAGCAAAATCTCTATTTTCAAGTAAAAACGTCTGGAATTTATTTTTGATATAACACCAAATGGAGAACCATTGGGATCATTTTCCTCTAAAATACTTTATTTTACAATTTTACATCCAATTTAACCCCAAACACCGTTTCATTATTTTTAAGAACCCAAAGTTATATTTAAATTTGCCCCACAAAACTATAAACAGTTATAATAAAAGCCTTTGTTGTGGTAAAATGTTCCCATCAAACTGCTTCAAGTGGTGAAAAGACAAAGTCCTCTAAAAATGTAGCAGCAGAAATGTCATTGTTGTTTCACATATAAGGTCACTAACATAAAAAACAGAAAACATAAAAGATCCAAAGAGCTTTTTTTTCATTGCATCTTAATGTGAATTTTTGTTATTATGTCTTAATTCAGGAGCCAAATGCATCAGATCAAAGTAAAACGTCTGCAGTCTCTGTTTCCCCTCATTATGAAGCTTTGCACACCTGCACAGGTTTGATCTCTGACCTTTCGTCTAAATAAAGATTTTCACTTTGTTTGCACTGCAAAAAAACCCAAATAAATAATGTACTTTTCAATAAAAGTAATAGCAAAAAATGAAAAGGTTTCTGCAGAATGTGAAATAAAGACACTTGTTTTTTTTAATAAGTGAGTCGTTTCGTTTGAAGGAGAACCACAGCGCCCTCTACAGTCACTGAAATTATTATTATTGGTTTTAATTTAATTGCTTCAGCTGCTGCTGGGACTGTAAATATCAGATAAAACAAGAAGCTGCTTCATTTACTGATTCAGAAAGATTAATGCATGAAAATGTCTCGTATTTTTCAGTTTTACTTTCTGTCTCATCAAGTTAATATAAAATCTAAAACCAATTTTTTATTACATTTATTTTATATGGATTATCAATGGGATCAATATTTCTTTTTGCATATGTCCAAGCAGGAGAAATAATAATCTAAGATTTTCTTTTAAAAAGTGGATGAATCTTCCAACCTATAGCCTGAAATCGGGTTCAGGCTGTTTAGTATGGCTGCAGTTACTTACAGCTTCCATAAATAAAGGCATCTTATCTTTTCCACTTCATCATTTTGGGTTTAAATTGTTCTGGGAGGTTTTAGATGAATGGTGTGAGGAAGCTACAGCGTCTGGAAGCACCTTGTTCCTGTTTGTAACTCCAGATTGTGACCAAGGGAAGGAAAACAGGAAACGTTGAGTATTAATCTGGCCAAGGTCGCTGCAAAAGAGGTCGGCAACAGCAGACCTATTTTTTTATTTATTCTTTTACAAATTATGCTAAATAATGAAGACATGAAAGCGAAGCCTCCCCTTGTGATCCACCGGAGGAGGATGGAGATTCCCAGTGTGTCAGTCGTCCAGAGGAAAAGGTGAAGCAACAATGGTTGATTAATTTCTGCTCTTTTTGGCAAAGTTTTGACTCGATTTAACTTTTTACCCCTCAGTCTCAGTGCGATGCTCAGGACGAGTGCAGCAGATGTCACGGTCGGCCAGCCGTGTGACCCGTCAGCGCTTCAGTTTGCGAAACCACAAGAAAGCTGTAAAACCGGCAACAACCAGAACCGCGCACACAGTAAAAAGCTCGGGCAGGATCCAAATAACCGCTCTTTATTTGGCGCAAAAAACAAAAAAACTGACCAATAACCTTGAGGCTTTGGCGTGCCCTTTGACCCCCACAGACTCACACAGATGTGCGTTACGTACAAGGTGTTTGGACACAAAAGATCTTTCTTTCTCCACAATTTTTATAGTATAGAGGGTTAGATTATAAAACTAAATCCAAAACCTGTTGTCTGAAGGAATTTCTACACAATAAAAATGACCCAAAGTTTCACGGCGTCACGGGAGGAGCTGCTCCGTAAGCTGCTCTGTAAGCTGCTCCATAAGCTGCAGCTCTAAGGCGGAGCTTCGTCCTGGAAGGCGGGGCTCGGTCCACCCAGGCGTTATTCACAGCTGGCTGGTTGCCATGGAGATTAAAGGATTTCTCTATCATGCATCAAAGGATCAAAGCAACATGTTGCTGATGAACGAAGAAAAAATAAGATGTAAAGTTTAAAAAAGTCATTTTTACATAATTCTGGCCCTTTGAACAAACATGAAAACGTTTTTATTGAACTGGAGATGATTCAATTACTGCTGATCAGTCGGTTTTCTATCGACTGAATCAGTAAATCAGTAAATAAACTTTTTCCACTTAAATCACATTTTGACATTTTGAATTGATCGTGACTTCCTGTCTGCTTGGAGCCCTGCTGCTTCTCACGCTAGCGGTTTATTTCTGGTCTCTGGTACGTTGAAATGTTTGATCGTGATCTGAAGCGTCTTCTAACGAGGAAAAGTCCATCACTGTCAAAATCTGGCAGCAAATGTTGCTTAAACAGAGAGCAGGAAGTGATGGACGCCTCAGGGCCGAGCGGATATTTCAGTCCAGCAGAAATTTGCACGACAAGAAGAAAAAAGAGAAAACATACTGTACCTCGAAAATGTCAGATTTTAATCTGGATTAAATGAGTTTTGCAGAACCTGTTTACATTCAGGAGGGAAACATATGAACGAGCCTGAAGTTACAAACAAAAATAAAGATTTTATTTCCTAAATTGACTTTAAGGTGCAGTTTTGACCTCCAGACTCAGAAATGAAGCTTCCAGCAGCGGCTCTGACCAGAGGATGAAAGTCCGTTTGAAGCTTTTCTCTGACCTTCAGTGAAACTCGGACGTCAGCAGATTAAACATCGGCTTCATTTCCAGACGCTGAAAACGAACCCAAAGTTTCATCATTGATTCTTCTGATCGAGACGACAGCAGCAGAACCGACACGTCATCGCAGACGAAAACAATTCAGGTTTTACGTCAGCGAGGAGAAATATTTAAAATTCTGCATGAAATTAAAGTCAGGCTTTCATAAAATGAGCCTGTTTCTGTCAGACAGTAAACATAGAAACCAAAGTCATTACAGCTGACTAAAACTAATAAAAATTAATAATTAAAAGTGAATTAATAATAAATGAGAAAACAACTGAATAGAACCGTAATTAATGAGGAAAAACCATATTATCTGTTTATTAAACTAACTGAAACATATGTAACTTATAGATATGATATCCTTTGTGTTTATTAAATGTTTACAGCCTTTCGGACTGAAGTGAAATTTATTTAAGCAGTTTACAAATTGTGGCTAATCCTGGTGTTGATTACGTTAAAAGTTGTTCTATAATAATTAAATCCATTTTGGAAAATAGCTTCTTTTAAAAACTAAAATTATTACCACAATTAATAAAAACTGGACTTAATACTAGGAAACACATTTGAAAATAAATAAAGCTATTTGATCAGACAGAAATCTTCAGATAAAACTAAACTAATGAAAAGTTAAAATCTATTTTAACCCTGATCACATCTTGAGATTACAAACCCAACTCACATGATCTGAATTGTTCTTATTGAGAATAATTTAGACTCAGATGGCTCTTAAAGTTCTCGTTTTGTTTATGTTCTAGTGAATCCTGTGCTGCTGCTGCTGTTGCTGCTGCTGCTGTTGCTGCTGCTGTTGCTGCTGCTGTTTGTTTGCAGCTGCGGCTCATTTTTCTTCTGAAGGAGACAGAAGCTGCTGCAGCTGGAGGTCGCAGTGTCCTCTGAATAATCAGAGCGTCGGTGACGTCAACTTCAGCCTCGCTGTCAGGCGCAGATTTATCTCCGGCTGCTGGTTTTATACTAATTCAGATGAAAAAAAAACAACTAACAGAAAAACTTTGTCACAGTTTCTCTAAACCTGATGTGGATCTGGCTGGACAAGAAGCGAATGTGCTAAAAATACAAATAAATAACTGAATCTAGAGAATTAATTTAGTATAAAATACTTCCCTACAGTCATTAGTTTCTGTTGGCAGTAATTTTCATTAAGACTCTGTTTCCATGAAATCAAACCTGATCTCTAAATCCAACATGGCTGCAGATAAATCAGCCGCATTTATTAAAACAAAACATGTAAATAATTTTAAACTTTATGCTATTTAGTAAGGAAGAAGAATAGAATTTAATTCTGACTTCAATCTCAGATTTATTTGGAAAATGTCAGGACTGTGAGATTAAAATGAGAATTAAAAATGGCTGTAGTGAATTTAAAGTCAGAATTCTGATTTTTTCCCCTCATGATTATTATTATTTTTGTTTATTTACTATTAAATAATTTGAACCTTAAAATTCTTACTTTCCTCTCGCGATACTGACTTTCCCCCAGAATCTTGAGAAAAAAAGACAGAATATTTGGGATTAAATTCAGAAAAATTATTTTAAAATTATAAAAAATTTAAAAAATCGTTGTTAAAAAAAAAAATAAAAAAATTTAAGACTAATGTCAAGATTCTGAGAAAAAAGAATTAAGAAAATTCTGAGATTAAATTTGGGATTTTGTGGAGAAATAAAAAAAATCTGAAATTAAAATTTTGTGAGAAAAAAAGTAAAAATTCTGAAATTAAATTTAGAATGCTGAGGAAAAATGTACATATATATAGATTCTGAAATTGTTGATAAAAATATAATTATTCTTTAGCAACTAATTCTTCACCGTAATTTAGAACTAAAACTCCGAACATTTTAGTGTTAGGGCTGCACAGTGGCGCAGTGGGTAGCGCTGTTGCCTTGCAGCAAGAAGGTCCTGGGTTCGATTCCCGGCCCGGGGTCTTTCTGCACGGAGTTTGCATGTTCTCCCTGTGCATGCGTGGGTTCTCTCCGGGTTCTCCGGCTTCCTCCCACAGTCCAAAAACATGACTGTCAGGTTAATTGGCCTTCCCAAATTCTCCCTAGGTGTGAGTGTGTGTGTGCATGGTTGTTTGTCCTGTTTGTCTCTCTGTGTTGCCCTGCGACAGACTGGCGACCTGTCCAGGGTGAACCCCGCCTCTCGCCCGGAACGCAGCTGGAGATAGGCACCAGCAACTCCCGACCCCGTTAGGGAGAAGGGTGACGGAAAATGGATGGATGGATGGATTTTAGTGTTAGTCCGTATAAATAATCGTGTCTTTCAGTCAGTTTTGATTCATTAGCTGCAGCCAAACCAAAATAATCTGAACATCTTTAAACTGAAATCCTAAAAAAAACTTACATGATATGAGAAACTTTTCATTGTGAGCCTTATAATCGGAACAGAGCGAATTAATCTTGAGTTTTCTAACATTTCCCAGATTGTTGTTTAAATCTCTTGCTTTTTTCTCGGGCTTATGACATCTTGTTGGGTTTCCTCACTAAATCTGTTTAGTTCAATCTGCTGACAGTCGTTCAGTTTTCTGTCACTTTTAAAACATTTATTTTTGAATGTCACAAATCACTGCTCCAGAAATGCAGATTTAAGATGTTACTTCCCATTTAATCCAGAGTGAACTCTGTGTTAATGCTGTTGTTTTTGCCTTAAGTTGACCGGTTTTGGTCCGTCTTCTCTGGACCTGCTGTCGGATGAGGAGCGGCTGAGATAGGAGCTGCTCCGCGCTATGACATTTAGCCGTTAATGAAAGCCGAGATGAAAGCAGAGACCAGAGCAGTCGAGCTGCAGGTCGCAGCACGATGCAAATCAGACGAAGAAAAGGGCACAAACCTTTTCCTCCTGCGTCATTATTAAGCTCAGAGCTGACCTGAGGGCAGCCTGATCGAACCAGCTGCTGTTAGCAGGGCTGCAGGAGGCCACTTTATCAACACGCAGCATTCGTATGATAAACAGAAACTCCTGAGGCTGCTGACCTTTGACCTGCTGCCTTTGTTTAATGAGCAGGTGGAGACAGAGGGATTTCTCTGGTTGTTTCCAGGTATTAGACCGATCCCTCAGAGGATTACTACAGCCTTTAATTAATCTATTTGTGGTCTGGAAAATAACTTCAATAATGTGATTCAGATCTGGTGAAACGACACGTAAAAAACAACTAAAGAGGCAAAAGCTGACAAATAAAAGCAACACTGGCAACAAAAACATCAATTATAATTAACTGATTTATAATTACAGAAACCAAGTAAGAACAGAAATAAGACAGATCAACTCACTAAAAAAAAAGACATAAAAGACAAAATAATCAAAAACTAAAATAAACAGTCACAGAAAGCTCCTGGTTGAGTTTCTAGTAAAAATATCTTAAACTTTAAATAAGACAAAACAGGTTTTCTGTAAAATAACAGCTTGTTTTCAGAAAGTAACGCCTTAGTAGTCATAAAAAATTTGTTCAACTGGCGGGGCCGTTGCCTAGCAACCCCAGCCACACTCAGCCCGTTGCCTAGCAACCCCAGCCACACTAGTGGTCTTATAACAAGCTTCTGTATTTTGTTGAAAAGTTACTTGCAGGTTAATTTTGCCGAATTTAAAATGAAGTAAGATATTTACACAAGAAACTAGACAGAAATATGTTGTAATATTTTGTGTTTTTGCAGTGTATGATTGAACTTTTCAGCAACAAACACTTAATTATTTTTTTTTAAAGCACGGTGAAGGAACTATGATGCTGTGAGCTTTCACTGAAGCTCAGTGAAAGCTTTAAAATATCAGAATCTCAATGAAACTCAAGTGGCAAATCCACACAGAAATGTTTCAGCTGAGCCATTACTGCTGGTTCTCGTCATCGGCTGACCTTTGACCTCCACATACACATCAGATCAAGGTGTTTAATAGTAACTCAGAAAAGCTGCAGACCATCAATCACAGGACAACACAGGGTCACGGTTTATCTGATGAGCCGAATACATGAATAATCTGAGTGAGGAGGAAGAGGAGGAAGAAGAAGAGGAGGAGGAGGAAGAAGAAGAGGAGGAGGAGGAAGAAGAGGAGGAGGAGGAGGAAGAAAAGGAGGAGGAGGAGGCAGTATAAATAAAGGAGCGGGAGAAGCTGGAGCTCACGCAGAAAACTTGAAGACAGAAACACCGTGAAGCCACAGCGGAGCCGCAGAAGAAGAAATCAAACGTTTTTCTCATCAGCTTTTAATTATTTTCCACATTTAAAGTAAATTCCTGCCTCGTTTAAAAGTTCGGTAGTTTGGTAGTTTGAAGGTTTTCATTTCAGTTCTTGATTTTTTTTAGGTGCTCTAACTGGAGATGGAGAGCCTGCGAGCCGTCGTCTACCTGTCCATCTTCCTGTCAGTGATGTCATCCGTTTGTCGGGGTGAAAGGTCAACTGAGGGTCAGCTGCCGTCGGCACCGGACGAGCCGACCTTTGGATTTGAACTGGTGAGTGTTTCCCTCTCAAACTGGAGCTCAGGAGGTTGAAAAAATGTACATAAAAGTTGAATAAAGTTGTTTGAGTAGAAAAAGTCAAATCCGTTGATACATGTTTTTAATAAAATATAAGTAAATATCAAAAGCTCCAGTTTATTGTAGCAAAGCTTTTTAAAGTAATAATGTTGATTTCAGGCTGCATGTGATATTTAGTCAACATGTACATAAATATAGCATTTAAGAAAACATTCAAACTTATTCTGAGTAAAATCATGTTAAAATTATTTTTTATCATGTTTAAATATTGAAAAACAAAATAATGTATGTTTAAGTTCAAACTGCATAAGAATCTGTAAAAAGTTTCTAAGTAATCAGCTGTAATATGTACAAGTTAAAATAAATGAAAGCGAAAATGGAGGATTCTGTTGTTTCATTGAAAGATGGAGGTAAATATGAATAAAATTAATACGTTTAAAGTAAATAACTGTGACAAAACTGTAAAACACTGACTTTAGATAAAATAAGTAAACATGATATCAATAAATAGTCAATAATAAATAAATATTTGTATGAACTTCATGACAGAATTTGAAATTGGTGCTAAATATTTTATTATTTTAGGATATCAAGTGGTTTAGACTAAAAACACAATAAACTTATTTTATGTTCAATAAGTTAAACTGAATTAAAGATCATAAAGAATCTGGACCAAGATTTAAAACTGATGGTTTATTAGTTTCAGAAACATTTATTCAATCCTGATAAGGCAGGAAATGTCACTAAAAGGTCATGGTGGTGCGTTCAGATGACGCAGGAAAACTCAGAGACACTGAGAGGAAAACAAAATCCCATTATGGTTTGGTTTATTTTACTGTTTTATTCTGGTTATTATTTATGGGGAAACGCATCTTTCTGTGGTTTGTTTCATATAAACTGCTCACTATTTCACTCATGTTTTATTTATTTGTTTATGTTACATTTTCTAAACCTACTGAAAATAACTTCAGGTAGATAAAACAAAAATTACAAAAATTAACAATACTTTTTGTGTTAGTTTGACAAAATACACGTGCTTCCAGTTATCTTAATTTCATTTTGTTTTGTTTGCTCAACTTAAACAAATTGTGTTATTTTGCTGCCTTTGTATAATAAAATAAAATCTTTCAAACAAACAGTTCATGATTTACTCTTCAGTTTTAGCCATTACAACCAGCCTCTAGTAGTTATTAGTTAGCTCGCTAGCAGCTACCTCAAGTTGTGGCTTGATGGTTAGGAGCTAACCGTTCATTAGGCAAACTGTTAGCACCAGCAGTTAGCAGGGAGTCAGTTATTAGTTTAAAACACCTGCTGTCTAGCTAAGCTTCCATTTCTAAGTCATGGAGTTGGTAGTTAGCTTTGGTAACTGCTTAATAAATTAGCTGCTAACAAGCTAATAAGCTATCAACCTCAGCTTGAGATAACTGCTAATTCTGGTGATTTGTCAGTTGGATCATTAGTAGCTCAACTAACTTTAATTCAAGAATGTAACAGTTTGCGTGCTAAGTGTTGGCAGTTGGCTTGAGCTAAATAACTTGGAAGAATTACAATCAATCAATCCATCAATCAATAAATCAAATTTATTCTTAAAGCACATTTCAGCAACCTGGCAGTTAAAAGTGCTTTTCATCATAAAAGACAATTTTCTGTCAGTATTTACCCTAAAGTAGCCTCTAATTTAAACACGTAACTGAGTTTGTTAGCAGTTAATCATTTCTGAAACAAACTCCAGCAGTTGGCTTAGTGTTAGCAGTTAAACTGAGCTAACTGCTAGCATACCGTGACAGTTAGCAGAGGCTAAATGTTAAGCTGTTAACAGTTCTGGCAAATAAATGCTAATAGTTACAATTTTAACATGTAAGTTTCCAGCAGTTAAGCTAAATACCAGCTCTTAGAAAATGAAAATTAGTTAGCAATTACCTACTACTACTAACTAGTATTTAATTACACACCTCAAAACTAGCTCAGTTTTTGTATTACTGAGTTGGAAAATAAATATAAATTGTTCAAAAGAAACGCAACATAAGGAAATTTAACAATATATAGCAGAAATTCTCATGTAATCCGATAGTTTTCGACAATAAGTGACTGTAAAAGCCTCCATTAGCAGTTATCCTGCAGACAGACTCACCCTGAGCTGCCATGTGGTCAGAAACCGTTAGGTGTGAACGTCTTATCTGTGTGAACGTCTTATCTGTGTGAACGTCTTATTTGTGTGAACGTCTTATTTGTGTGAACGTCTTATTTGTGTCTCGTTTGCGTGAGCAGGCTGAAGCTCTGCAGGGTCTCCTGGATGAAGCTGACAGCAGAGTCGGCCTCTCCGTGGAGAAGAAGGCCAGCGTCATCCCCAGGGTGAGAACATGACTGACGGCTCTCAAGCCTCACATGGCAGCTGCTGCCACCAGCATTAGCATCACGAAGCACGACTGCTGGTTCATTTTCAACCAAGCCTCTGTTTGATTTTATCCATTAAAATATCAATCACAGTTATTCATGCAGCACATTTCAGGGTGGAGGGGGTTCAAAGTTCATGAACACACAAATAGTAAAGGTCACAAAAACACAGATTTGAGAACAAACATTACATTTACATGAAAAACATGAATATGTTTCATATTATGTATGTTGGCCAATATGGTAAAAATCTCAAAACAATTAATATTTTTTATAAACTTAAAAGGATTGATGACTTTGCCAAAAATAATAATTTCCCCTTTAGTTTTAAAATTCAATTCAATTGAAATAAAGTAAACTAGATTAGATTAAAACAAAAACAAAAAAAACTTAAATAAATTAAATAAAATTCAATCAGATTAAACCAGATTAAATCAGACTGAATTAATCCCGCTGTGTGTCCTGTCAGTGCGATGTGGGCGAGCGCTGTGCGATGAAACACGGACCTCGGATCGGCCGGCTCTGCGACTGCCTGAGAGGAACGGCCTGCAACACCTTCTTCCTGCGCTGCTACTGATCGTTTCTTTTATCCTGTGAGGAGGTGAAATCTGATCGTTAATCTATAATCGGGCCAAACGGATCCGGTCCTCACAGATAGACACTCTCTCCTGTTCGTCTCAGTGTTTCTGTTTTAAAGTTTCAAAAGAATTCAGATTCTTTTGTTTTGTTAGCAAAGATTTTTCACAAAGCTGGAAAAGATTTTATGATTTTATAATTTTGTAATTTCTTCACCTGACGAGTCAAACTCAAACTTTTGTCATCAGATAAATTTGAAATGTTCCTTTAACACATAAATGTGGATTATTGTGTTTATTCTTGAAGCACAGCTGTAAACATTTAGTTCAGATTGTTTGTCTTTCTCTGTTTGTTGTAAATTATTTTTAAAGTATCTGAAATTCAATGTTTACTTTAATTAAGTATATTTGTGTTCTCTGGTATAAAACGTTATTTGAAACAGATGTTATAGATATTCTTTATCTGCCTATTTGTATGTTTTTGTCTGTGAATCTTTACCTTTTTTGCAATTAAATAAATGGTGGTGTACCACAGAGCTCAGTACAAAGACCTCTGCTTTTCTTCACTGTTTTGTGTCGTATTAAAATGTAATTTAAATTTACATGCAGATGAATCTCTGCTGGACGGTTGTTTATTGGTGTTGGGTAATAACACTGAAAAAAACACAAATGATTCTGTGTTTAAGGTCATTTGTTCCACTAAAGTTAAGAGGAACATAAAACAGATTTAACTCGTAAGGAACTGCAAATGCAGCTTTGAAAAAGAAAATATACATCATTAGCCTTTATAAACATGGCTGAATTCCAGACATTGTGGGTTTTTGCAATATTAACAATAAAAATGTGTTTGAAATTTTTTTTAGATCCAACAAGTTGGTGACGCACAACTTTCATGTTTCAATAACGTAACGTAAAATCCAATAATAAAATCTTCAGTTTATTTTTGCACTTCAATAATCCGTATTTATGTAGGAATATTGTCATGGATCAAAAGATTGAGACCTACAGAATGGCGCCGCATCGTTTAAGCTCCGTGTTTCGGTTCCCAGTGGATCTGCAATGACACAAAATGGCGGATTGTAAGTTCTGCTCTGAATCTGCATTGATACTTTACTTAATTTAGCAAATATTAAACACATCTCTGTCCTCCTTTTTGTACATTAACTCTTTTTCGTAAAAGTCTAAAAAAAAACACCTGTTGTGTTTTTTGAGGTTTCCATCAACCTTTTCTGAAGTGATGCTTCAAAATCGATGATGGAAGTTTAATCAGTTTGTCTTCTCCCAAAAGCTAACGTGTAGCATTAGCTTGAAATGACAAACAGGATGTTGTGTGAAAACTAACAGTGATTTGTGGAGTGCGAGACGGTCATTAAACATCCACTGGAAATATGTAGAAAAGTGAGACTTTCAGCTGCTTCCATTCATTCCACTTCACATATTGGGGACAACAGGAGAGAAATCTGAAGCTTCTATTGCGCACATTTTATTTTCCTTTCTAGTAAAATATTTACTATTGTGCTAAAGAAATTCAACTATGATTGTTTCTCACTGCAAAACACAAAATCTTACCAAAGTATTTTTGATCTAGTTTTTTGTGCAAATATTTTAATGCACTTGAAGTAAGAAAAACTGACTCACATGCAACTTTTCAGCAACATACAACTCCTGAGTATTGATGGAAAAGTTCTAGTTTCATTGGCAGATTAATCCACTCACAACAAAACATTTTTCCATATTACAAGTGAAATAATCTGCCAATAAAACTAGAACTTTTTTATTTAGATATTTTTCTGAAAAGTTACTTGTAAGTTAGCTTCGTTGTATCTCAAGTGCACTGAAATATTTGCACAAGAAACTAGATCAAAATACTTGGTATGTTTTTTTGTTTTAACACTGCTAGAATAAACTTGCTTTGAATTTTCCTCTTTGTGTTTTTTGCTTCCTGTCTAGTGAGAAATGTTCACCTCCAGCTGAGTTTCCATTACCTGAATCATCCAATCAGAGCGGGCCAGGTCTGATTAAGGAAACCTTTAACATGTCGTTCAGGCGGGCGTCGATTTATCAGCCAGAATCAGGAACAGGATGGCATTTAGCTCCCAGCTTCCAGCCCTCAAAGATAAGATGGAGTAATTACTGGATCCAGCAGCTGCAGACAGAAGCAGGCCGACGCTGACACACATTCACACATTCAGGGCATTTCAAAGGTTTTCACTCCCATTGTTACTACTGCAAACATCAATGTATTTTAATTTTTATGCAATAAACCAACACAAAGTTGGCATAATTTTAAAAATATTTCAATGCATTTTCTTTTTTAATGAGAATAATCCGAAAAGAGTACCCAGCATCTGCTTCAGCTCCACTGAGTGAAAGGTTTCACTACATTCCCTTAATATATATATTCCAGCTTCCACATCAAGAAATGAAAGTTTTTCGGGTTGATGTTTGCAGACTAGGTCCAGCTCAGTCAGACTAATAGACGTCTCCAAACATTAGATTTAAAGCATTACCACAGCCTGCTTACTTGTCTCAGGACTGGACTGATCCCACCAACATTTTCCACCACATGGATCTTAGTTTTCAGATTAGTCGTCTTAGTTTTCCTCCACACAGACTGTTGACTGCAGGCAAAAGAAAGGTTCTGGTAAAATAAGACCAGAACACCTTAATCTTTCATCTTCATTGTGCCCTCTACATGCTTTGAGGCAGCTTACAAAGGTGACTTCTTCTTGTGGCTTTTGTCAATGATTTATCTCCTTAAAAAGACTTAAAAGTAGCTTAAAAACATTACATTAACTCAAATGTACAGCTCAAGTTTATTTCACATTAGAAATGCGTTCCACACGAAGTAAAACTGAGTCATGATTAACTTGGAACGATGCGATGCTTCAACAAATAGCACATTAGTGATTTCACACAGAGAAGGCAATGATCTGGTGCAATTCAATGCACTGAATCATTGGAACCCTACTCCAATAAAGCTCTTGATTCAGTGCAGCTTATTGAATCATGTTTTAGTCTAAAATAACTTTTTATTCTAATTTGATAAATTAGGATGGAGAAGCTATGAATTGAAACTGAATGAGAAAAACTTTCACAAGAAGGAATTGCATCCTAATTCCTGTGTGTTTAATGTTCATTTTGAGGGAACATCTGTCATCTTCCAGTTCTACAGAGTCCAGCTAACAATTTGATTATGTGATAATTAAAGTGTTAATTATCACATAATTTACAATTTTATTATTAATTAATAATTAAATTAACAATTTGAGCTAAGGTACTTAGCTGAAGGACTGGAGTTTCTGATTGAGATTTCATTTTTTAAAAACTCACTATGTCCAAATACCAAGAAAATTAGATTTTTTTTTAAATGAATATCAATAAATCCAGGCCACTTTAGTAAAATCCCCACAGCCAGGGGTTTTGCTTCTTTCTACAATGTTTAAGCAACATTTTTTAGGTTTTTTTTACCTTTTAAATAGTCTCATTTGCTGCTTCGAACACATTTAAGGTGATTTTTTTTTTTTTGTCATCAGACAGCAGGGCACAACGGTTCCTGTCCTTCATGAATTTTCATGTGAGAATTTAAATATAAGGTTTTGCTGAATCCTTGACCGCAAACGGAACAACTAAAGGCTTTTTCTCCGCTGTGAACTCTTGTGTGGTTCAGAAAATCCTGTTTCCTCCTAAAAGCTGCTGCACAGACAGAGCAGTTGAAAGGTTTTTCTCCTGTGTGGATTCTCTGGCCATCCGTTTAACTGTGCAGGTGTAAGGTTTCTCCCCTGTGTGACTCCTCATATGTCGGTTCAAACCCACATTGTGTCGATAACTCTGACTGCAGATGGAGCAGATGAAAGGTTTCTCACCCGTGTGGGTTCTCATGTGCTGCTTTAGAGTATATTTTCTTTTGAAGGCTGCATCACACAGGGTGCAGCCGTAGGGTCTTTCTCCCGTATGAATTCTCAAGTGTTCCACATAGGAATTCTTCCATGTGAATGTTGCTTTACAGATGGCACAGCTGAAGGGTTTTTCCCCTGTGTGGATCCTCGTGTGCTCCAGGAAAGTGTTTTTCCATCTGAAGGTGGCCTTACAGAAGGAGCAGGTGTACGGTTTTTCCCCTGTGTGGCTCCTCATGTGCGGCCACCCGTCGGTAGCTTTGGCCACAGATGGAGCAGCTGAATGGTTTCTCGCCTGTGTGGGTTCTCAGGTGTTGCACTAAAGTATACTTTCTTTTAAAAGTCGCATCACAAAAAGAGCAGCTGAAGGGTCTCCCTCCTGTGTGGACTTTTCTGTGTCTCAACAGACGTTCCCTGCGACTGAACGCTTTCCCACAATCACTGCAGGTGTGTAGTTTATACTCAATGTCACAGATTATATCACCTGATTTTAAACTTGGCTTTGGTTCACTGCTCTCCTCCCAGTTTCCATCGCTGATATCAGTCTCTGAAGAACCAGAACTTTTTTCTTCATGATCTGATTCTGAACATTCATCTGGTTCTGGTCCCATAAAGTCTCCATTCTCTTCAGTCAGGGTTTGATGAAGCTTTGTAGACTGAAATTTCTCTTCATCCTCTTCATTCTTGACGTTATTAAATTGGAACTCAAAAATGTCAACTTCCTCCTGCTCTTCTTTCATCTGTGGGTGGTTCTGGTCATCCTGGTCCAGTTTGGGACAGCGGGCTTGCTCCTCTTTGATTACTTTCAGCTGCTGGACGTCTGCAGGAAACAAAACAAATCACAAAAGCGTTAAGTAAATACACCTGGTCTAAATACAACTTATTTAACACTCACTGTGGAACCAAAATGAGAAAAGCACATATTGATTATGTATATCAATTCAATACTCAATGTAAATGTAAACATCCTGAATTGAAATTTGATCTTTTTTATGCTTGTGTCTTAATAAAGTATTCACATTTTATTCCATCCAGCTAATCAATATATTTATTTGGAATCATACAGTCAGATATTTCTTTCTTTTTCCATTTATTTTTTGCAAATAAGGGAAACCAGGAGGGATTTCTCAATATGCAAAGCTGGTAGAGCCATAGACATACAGACTAGAAGCTGCAATATTTTTTTATTTTGGAAAAATTTTGACAACAATGTAAATTACCTGCCTTGAATGCACTGATTTCTGTTGGTTTATTTATTAAAAACCATAATAACTACACTAAAGTTAGAGCTTGTCAGCTGACGAACTGGAAAAGTTAAAGACACAAATACTTTTGGACGGCAGTGCATGTGTACAAAATTATATTTTTGCCAATTGCTCCCATATTAGATATTTGAATGATTCCTTATCACATTTATGTTAAATTCCCACATTTTAAATACACTGATATGTTCAATGTTTCTTCTGGAAACAAACAAATAAAAACTCAGGTTTATGACACTCCATCCTATATTAGCCAACCTGAAAGTGATTCACCTTCAACTAAAACAACTGATTACCGTTAGTTTTGGTTGATTCATCGGAGGGTTTTAACCTCAGATCCTCCAGCGATGACATTTTAGCTGCTGCCTCAGACACAAACACAGAGACACGGCCAGCCTGCTCCCCGTCAGTCCGTCCATCCGATTCGGTTATTTACCTTCATCATCCTCATTGCGTCAAGCTAACAGGCGCTCGAGCTAACCTCGGCAGCTACGCGGCCTAACTGACGCCAAATCAGGGAAAGATATTTTAAAAACAATTTGAGTAAAACGTGACAATCAAAACACGATTCTATAGGCGCCCTCTCACTGGGATAACAACAACTGGATGTTGGGAAAACCAACGGATAACAGAGCGACCGTTAATTCGCTGCTTAGAGTGAACCACTTCCGGTGATGCACCGCGATGCATCTGGTGGCCTTCAAAATAAAAGCCTCAAATCCACAGATCTATTCATTAAATTAGATTATTTAAAAACCATTTATTTCAGGAAGTCCATCGCCACGTGAAGAAAATCATATAGATTAATTAGACAAACTCACAAAAACATTAAATTTCCCTTTGGGATTTTTTACAATTTGAACATAGTGTCACAGGTCACAGCCTGTCGTATGTCCTCCAGGACGATAGGTGGCGGTTTGTAATCCGTCATTAAACACAAACAAGAACCAACGGATGTGACTTCCTGCTAGCAGCAGAATCCGTGTAAAAACTCTTGTTTATTGTTACGTTTGGACATTTCTGAGTGGATTTAATCATCCTTATGTGTTGTAAACATGCCGTACAAACTAGAACGCTTCTTGCAGCTTTCTCTCAGTTGTAAAAGGGCGTTTACTCCCGGAAACAACAGCAGCTTCGGGTATTAGCTTAGCCTGTTAGCTGGAATCAAAACAGTCCCACAGAGGAAGAGAGAACCGCTTTGGAGGACAGACTGGAAATCTGGTGGAGTTTACTGGGAGAAAGGCTTCTGTGGTGCTGGTGTGAAAACACCAGGAAACAAAGATGGAGGAAGGGACTCACAGAGAGCAGACAGACTCTCGGTTTCAAGGTAACAGGCAGAAACACCACCGTGATAAAACGACAATAAACGAGCCTCGTTGCTGTTTTCTAACAATCTAAATGTCTTTGCACGATTTTTTTGTGCGTTTTTCTGTTGCTATAGTTCATCCTTTTCAAGACTTTAGATGTTATGCATTTAAAGATTATAATTTGTATTCAGGCGTTCAAACTAAACCCACATTAAACTAAACCACGACCTGATTCTCTATTTGTTTTTTGTTTTTTCCCCACACTTAATTTTTTCAAATCATGCAACTTATGTCGAGGGTGTAATAATTTCTCAGAGGAAAAAATCTGTACTTGTTGACGTTAAGTATTTGTTTTAATTCAGTTTCTAGCATGAATCACCTGCAAGGGTCTCGCTACAACATGTTGGTAAAAGTTAAGTTAAAAAGAGTCGTAGCTTCATTTCATTAAAATGTTTAAATGATGGCAACATCGAGTTAAAAACTGAATTGCTCTTCTTAAAGCTTAAATTCTGAGTTAATTTATCTCCTTCTGTTTACATTGAAGTCTGAAAAGATGTGATTCCAAAACCACAACAAAATTCAAACATTGATCTGAAATCTTTACTGGATGATCTGAGATGATCGGTATATTATAGGATGAAAACTAAAATTCCCCCCAAAATACACAACCTGACCAACATTTGATTTAATTTGCATCAGCCCATGCAAAGTTGAGCCAAATTAAGATAAAAGAAAAAATTTGCAGGGATTGTATTTTAAAATGAAGAATCTCTTGTATTAGATTGTTGGTTTAGTTTTAATATTTAAATTCAAATTGTAATTCTTATAAATAGGTCTGACTCCGTCTTTATTTATCAATTAAGCACAACACAAAACTTTTGTAAATAAAACATGGGTCCAAACTACATTTTGTGTCAGTTTTTCTTTTTTCTGAATGATCTATAATTTCAGAGTAACCTGACTTTGTTGTTTTGCTTTTTATTGCTGCAGAATCGGCTTACGGTGATGCTCTGCTGAAGAGCTAAATGATTGAGCTAGGAAAGGAAAGATGTTTAGGTTTATCCACAGAATTAAGACTTTATGCATGTTTGACTTCAGCTTGTCCAGGATGAATTGCAGAATATAAAATCCCTATAACTTGTTTTGGTGATGACACCAAAACTAGAAAACGCAGCATGTGCTCTTCATATGATACTTCAGATGAGAGCCGTGTGTTTTAACCTGTTTGTGTTTCCTGCAGACATCCAGCAGCTGACGTTGACGAAAGAGGAACTTCCTGCTGAGGAGGAGAACTGGACTCCCTCACTGGACCAGAACCAGAACTGCACTGAAATTAAAGAGGAACAAGAAGAGACGAAGATCATAGAGTTCATATTCAACCCTGTTCCTGTGAAGAGCGAGGATGAGGAGGAGAAACCTCAACTCTCAGAGCTTCCTGACTGTCATACTGAGGAAATCAGAAACTCACCAGAACCAGACGAATGTTTAGAATCAGATGATAAAGACAAAACTTCCGGTTCTTCAGAAACAGATGTCAGTGATGGAAACTGGGAGGAGAGCGATAGAGCTAAGCCAGGATTGGACCCTGTTATAAATGTATTATCTGTCACTGATATTGTGTATGACACAGGTAAGAAGCTACACAGCTGCAATGAATGTGGTAAAACTTTTAACCAAAAGTCAGATGTTTTGAGGCACAGCAGAATTCACACAGGAGAGAAACCTTTCATTTGCTCCATCTGCAACACAGCTTTTTCTTGGAAACACGTCTTGGCTCAACACATGAGAACGCATAGTGGAGAAAAACCCTTCAGCTGCTCCATCTGTGGTCAGCAGTTTGGAAGGAAGATACATGTCACCTCTCACATGAGAAGTCATACTACAGAAAAACCTTTCACCTGCTCCATTTGTGGACAAAAGTTCAGCCGGAGAGAAAGTGTGACGCGGCACATGAGACGTCACACTGAAGAAAAACCTTTCAGCTGCTCTGTTTGTGGGCAAGAGTTTGGCAGGAAGGAAAGTCTGACCTATCACATGACTCATCACACTGAAGAAAAACCATACAGCTGCTCTGTCTGTAACAAAGCTTTTATTTGAAAATAACTTAGCAGAACACACAAAAACCCACACTGGAGAGAGACCTTACAGTTGCTCTGTTTGTGGACAAAGTTTTGTAAGGAAACATACTTTAGCAGAACACACAAAAACCCACACTGGAGAGAGACCTTACAGTTGCTCTGTTTGTGGACAAAGTTTTGTTCAACTTATCAGTCTAACTCGTCATATGAGGGGTCACACAGGAGAAAAACCTTATAGCTGCTCCACCTGCAACAAGACGTTCAAATGGAAACAAACTTTTCTGACACACACAAAACTACACTGTAGTGAATAATTTTCAATCCTGTGAACAGACTCTAAATATCCACGGAGGTTAGATATTGTCTGGTCATGTTTTCTGTGGCAGATGAGCTCACATTGAATCTGCCGTATTTAAATACAGAAATACCACAGGAAAATTCATGTCATTTTTATCAAAAGAACAAGCAAAACATAAACTAGTTAAAACTTCTTCATGTGTGTCAGTCAATTAAGTTTGGTGAGTATTTATATATGTATTCATTTGAATTGAAATTGTAATAAACAATTAAAAAACAAATGAATTATTGTATCAGTTTTTGATCTATCCAACTGTTAAATGTTTGTGTAACTAAAATGTGTTTTTATTTTGAGTTAAAATCATACATGTTTGTTGTAGATTTTAATTATTGTACATTTCTTGCTTCATTCTGAAATTATTTTAGCATTCAACATTGGTTCCTAAAGCAAAACACCAGCAGAAGAAAATCTTTGGGAACCTCTGATCTAATTAACCCTTAACTGCAGACCTATCATATTATCTGTAGCAGCTATAGCCTAAGCCTCTGAGTTTGACAATTTCATGCAAAATTTAATAAAATGATGTAATGCAACAAAACTATTTTAAAAAATAGAACAGAGTCTTGTTTAATTGCAGGTTGTTTTTGTCTTAAAAAAAAAACAACCTGCAAGAATTGGAAGTTTGTTATTAAATAATGTTTTCGGCATATTTAAATTGGACACTTTTAAAATGTTCCCTTTTTTAGATGCATCCTTACTCCAACAGACCAGGATCAGCTCTGAACTGACCTGCTAACCAGCCACTCATTTTGTTCAGGTGTGATGGAGCAAGGAAGCATTTGAAAGTTGCAGGATGGCTCTGCAGGACTGGGCTTGAGCGCAACTGATCTAGATATTCTTAAAGACTTTGTGGTACAGATGATGAAAACTATTAAAAAGATTATCAAACCAATATATATATATTAACATAGCACAGGTAAACCTTTCCATATTTTCAACAGAAATAAAATTCTCCAAGGATGACGAAAGATTTACTTTGGTTATTTGACCACTAGATGTCAGTGTAACTCCATTTAGAAAACAAAGCTGGCACGTTACCATCTCCAAAACCTATTAGGAGGCTTTGTGATATTTTCAGTCAAATAGATCTTAAAGAATGACAAGACAACTATGTATCTTAAGCATTTTATAAATTAATTTTCATCCAACCATACAGTGGCTTTGGTGTTCTTTCACTCAAATGTAATTTATTTAAAATCGCTTTGACTATTGTGATCAAATAATTTCATTTTTATGTGTAGAATTGCAGTTCAATGTTAAATGTACCAGCACAAACACTGAAACATCTTTTTTAGGTTTCGTCGGGCAGGATGCAGATCGAGCTTTTATTTTGAAGGCTAACATGACCCGCTCGCTACCGGAAGTTATTGTCTCCTAGCAGCAGTTGCTAGTGAGCGAAAAAAGTATTGTTTTCGTTCCCATGTGTTGTCAACCTTTTAGAATCTTTTAGACGTGCTGTGGAAACCACAGGAGGTTTTATCGCCTGTCAGGAGAAATTATTTTGTTGTTTGTCTTGGTTTCCTCTCGGGAGCAACAGAAGCGCTGAGCGTTAGCATCTTCCGTTAGCTGGAAACAGACAGTCAGCGACTCAGAGACGCTTTGGTGGAGAACAGACCGTTTCTGATGGAGAGAAAGGAGAGAAATGTTTCTGCTGCGACCGGGTGAAACTATGGAGGAACCGACACACAGCGAGCAGATGGTCTCCGACTTTCATGGTAATTAATTAGGCTTTTCTAAAGCTCTATTATTGTGTTGATATTTGGTCAACAACAATAAACCCAACTGAAAACATCAGGTAGAAGTAAAACGAGACAAATTTGCAGCAATACTTTTCAATTTATTCCAATAACAATGATAAATAATTATTTCAGGATGAAATATGTTGTACAAAATGGCTTATCTTCTCAAACATGTTGTTTATAAACAACTTGTATGATTGAGTAATTTCACCTGCTTGGAAAATAGCTTTTTCCACAACAATTGTCATGCATTTTTTTCAGATTATAGCCAAATTAACTACATTCTATGTGAGTTTTTGTAATTTTACACATTTTCCCTCCCATTTCTTGTGAAAATACTAGATGTCATGAAGTAAGTACATGGGGTTTGTTTACAAGTTTAAAATAGAAATAGGAAGAAAAATGTAGCAATGAAATGGCAAAGGGGTGAACTTGAGCTAAAGTCAGCCGCAACTAATTTCTCCTGAAAGACTCAAAACCAAATACAGAAGTAAAAGAAAAGCAAAAATTATACTACAGTGGAAACACACCAGAGGACTGATTTGATTTTTAATATGGGAACTATTTTTTAAGCTGTGTGTGTTTCCTGCAGACGTCCAGCAGCTGACGGTGGTTAAAGAAGAGCTTTCTCTTGAGGAGGAGAACTGGAGTCCCACACCAGACCAGGAGGACCAGAAGCCTCCACGGATTAAAGAGGAGCAGGTGGAGAATGAGGTCACAGAGTTCATATTTGACCCTGTATCTATAAAACATGAAGACAATGAAGAGAAACCTCAGCTCTCAGAGCTTTATGACGATCAGATGGAGCTGAGCAGAGATGATACAGAACCAGATGAATGTTTGGAAACTGACGAGGAAGACAAAGCATCGGGTTCTTCAGAGACAGACGTCAGTGATGGGAACTGGGAGGAGAGCAGTGAAGCTGAGTCTGGTTCAGACTCTGTGAGAAACAACAAATCTTCGGTAGGGGAAATGAGAGAAATTTCACATCTGTGGTGAATGTAGTAAAGCATTCAAACGCAGATCATGTTTGGTACGACACAACAGAATCCACACAGGAGAGAAACCCTTCAACTGTTCCATCTGTAGCAAATCGTTCACATGGAAACGAGGCAGTGGAGAAAACACCTTTCAGCTGCTCGGTCTGTGGTCAAAGGTTCTCGAGAAAGGAGTCTGTGACCTCTCACATGAGATGTCACTCATCAGAAAAACCTTTCAGCTGTTCCGTTTGTGGGAAAAAGTTCAACAGGAAAGAAAATGTCATTCGGCACATGAGATGTCACACTGAAGAAAAGCCCTTCAGTTGCTCCATCTGTGGACAAAAGTTTGGCAGGAAGGAAAGTTTAAGCTACCACATGACACATCACACTACAGAGAAACCCTACAGCTGTTCTGTCTGTAACAAAGCCTTTACTCTGAAAGTAACTTTGATGGAACATACAAGATTTCACACAGAAGACAGACCATTCAGCTGCTCTGTCTGTAAAACTGCTTTTAAAAGAAAACCAAAAAAACACAGGAGAGAAACCTTTCAGCTGTTCAGTCTGCGGCCGAAGCTTCCGTCAGTCTAACAGCCTGAAGCGCCACATGAGAAGTCACACAGAAGAAAAACCTTTCAGTTGCTCCGTCTGTCAGGCAACATTCAAATGGAAAAGTGCTTGTGTAAAACACGTGAAAAATCACACAGGTGAATAACCGGTGAAGTAGCGATGCAGCGTCTTGCAAATGTATTCATACCCATTAAAATTTCCCACATTTTTTAATGCTACAACAACAAACAGCAGTCCAGGGTTTTATTAAACCAACAAAAAGTAGTGAATAATGGTGTGGTAGAGGAGGAGAATGATTGTTTTTCAGGATCATTTTATCAGTTTTTGCAATTGGTTGGTGGTATTCATCGCTCCTGTGGGCACAACAAGCAATTATTAGATTTTAGGGGTGAATGAAATCTGTAGCATATGTTTGGAAGATGGATGGACCAAACATGTGGGTTTGGGATGGAGATGCATCGCTCAGTAAATCTGAATATTATTTTAAAAATTCATTTCAGTGACTTAACTTTCAGTGGAACATATTATATAAATGAATTACAGACAGATATTTGTAAGCTTTTATTCCTTAATTAGAATGAATTTTCACTTTAAGATAATGAAAATGCAGCATTTCAGATTAAAATACTATATTAAATCAACAAAAAACACTTTTAAAACAGAAATGTTGTAACAAATTATGTTTAATTTTGGATTAAAGGTCATTTTCAAAGCACACTTTAATCTGACAGACGAGCCTCATAGTAAATAGGCAGTTTTATGGCTGATTACCAAATTTAGCTGATGCCAATTTTTGTTGTCTGAAGAGCAGCAAAATGTAGCAACAAAATCGCTAACCACGTACGGTTAGCTTTTTGATTCAGTGGTGTTCCAGAAATATGACCAAAAATTTGCAGGACAGCAAAACACAAAGGCTAGAGTTGTAAAGGCTTTAAATTGTTGTAATGTTAGTGTCCCTGTGAAAATTCAGACATAGGATTAACTGAGAATGTGTGGGGAAGATTGAGGTTCTCTGTCCAAGCTTTATTGTTTAACCATAATGCAAGAAAAAACAGAGATGTTTGTGGTTTCAAAGTGACAAAAATGTGAAAAATTCAAGGGTATAAATATTTTTTTAGGCAAAGTGTAACAATTTTTCCTGTTTGGATTTAGTTATTATGACTCTTTAATTGATGTGTAAAATGAAATAAACTCTGCTGCATGTCTGATGCCCATGAGTGATTTATGTCTTTAAAATTATTTAATATATGCTGTCCTCGCCCTGAGTTCTCAATTTCTTCAGCAGCTAGACAGCTAGATAACGACGCTCCAATAACCAAACTTCTTTCCTTTTTTAGTGGTTTATTGAAGAGTGGCCTCTGACCACTGCCATCACTTTAGCCATCGTAAACTGAAACATACAAAACTGCGTATTAGCAAACGAACTAGCAAACGTATTAGCAAAAGCCCTTTTTGCTGCGAGCTAAAATAAAACATTTACAACAAAGTTACATAAAACAAAGAAACAATTAACCGATACTTACGAACAAATCTTGTCCGACACACACATACAACGCACAAGAATAGTAAACAGCTTCACTATGAACCGCTCGGTGCTGCGTTCCGCCATCTTGGATCTATTTTCTTTTTGGCTTAGCGTCACTAAACAATAGAACAAAAATATCCACCAGGGGGTGCTCTAGTGCGGTTTTCACTGTACTGGTCCAGCTTTACTTACAAAGGCAGCACAATAAACACATTTAACACATTTTAGACCAAAATGCAGTAATTCGTACAACGGTACAGTGTGTAACAGTCA
This sequence comes from Poeciliopsis turneri, assembly GCA_922788865.1. Classification (NCBI taxonomy): domain Eukaryota; kingdom Metazoa; phylum Chordata; class Actinopteri; order Cyprinodontiformes; family Poeciliidae; genus Poeciliopsis; species Poeciliopsis turneri. The sequence goes on from CAKLNU010001072.1 coordinate 660,451, forward strand.
CTGTATTGCTTGGTTCCTGGGGATTTATGGGTATCGCCACAAGGGGGCGCCTACTCCTTTTTGTGTGTTCTGTTGTTGTACAGAGGAAGAACTTCTCTCCCATGTTGTAGAGAGGATTGGTGATGGCGAGATGCGATGCGGCTGCCTGTCGTTATTTTATCTCATGTATGAGATTTTAATGTCAGCACGTGGAGAAATAAATTGAAAGGTGTGGAATATTTCAACAGTGTGCCTTTCTATTCCGGGTTGGCGCGGCTAACCTCCACCGCTAACTTCCCCAACCTCGCACTACACCGTCACAAGTGCAGCAATTTTAGTTTACAGCTCTAGAAATTCATATGTTGAAATCAAATTAAAATAATATTAGATAGTTTAATAAAAGTGAAACGTCACTGGAACAAGCTGTGGCATAATTTAAAAATGCTCTTTTTTTGTGCAGAGATTTTTTGCATGTGGTTTCGGTAAAACAAGTTTGGTGGCTGAGAAAACACAGTAAATTCACCAGAGATAAAAAACTTACTGCAAAATAGAAAAAAATATTCATCATATTTATAGTTAAATTTTTCCATCTTTCAGTGACTTAACAATTATCAATATAAAGTAAAAAATTATTTAGAATAAGTCAGAGAAACGGATATTTAATAGATTAACTAAGCGCTTTTATTTTGAAACGACCTCAGCACAAACGGAAGTTTCTTTCCGCTAGCAGTAACGGTGAAGGCTGTGCGAACAAAAACAGGGTTTTGATTTATTTAATGTAAATTCCCATGATGTCTCGCGCTTTCTTTTATTTTATAAACATGCATTAGAAGCCGAAGATCAGATTTATCCTCTTGAAGTTATTATTTTATCTGAATTTCCTTCCGGAAGCGACCGAAGTGTTAGCTTAGCTTGTTAGCTGGAAGCAGCCCGTTAGCAGCGAGTCAGAGCCTCTTCATGATGGAGGTCAATGAGAGAACAGGTTCTGCTGTGGCTGTGTGAAAACCTCACCGGTTAAAGAAAAGACAACAGAGATGGAGGAAGCAGCACTGAGTGACCAGAAAGAATCAAAATTTAAAGGTAATTATTATTATTTTATGAAGATCTATAAATGTGTGTTGTTATAAAGATCAATTGTAGTTTCATTACAAATATAAAAATGTGCGAATTAATTACATATGTATAAATTGAAGTGTCGATTGTAATTAGTCAGATGTACTTGAAACATAATACTTTTTAAGCCCAACACGTTTTGCTTCTGCTTAAAATAATACATGGATTTATATCCAATTATTTAAAAGTGTTATTTTGTTTTTTTGTCAATCAAATGTTAAATTAATCAAAGGTTAACAATTTGACCAATGTGTAAATTTAGACATGATGCAAATTAGACCCATTAGGCACTTAAGGAATGACACAGATGTTTTAATCTCAATGTTATTTTATTGATGTTATTTCTCCATCAAGACTTTAAAATTAAACAGCCATTGCTTTTTCATTTGAAGCTGTAAAGTTGGATTAATTGTGTAATTACATGTATATGATTGACATTAAGACAGTTTTTTTTTTTTGTCTTTGGTCTTGCTTCTTTTTCCTGTAGACTTCCAGCAGCTGGTGGTGATCAAAGAGGAACTTCCTACTGATAATTGGAGGGAAAGTCCAGACCAGGAGGACCAGAAGCCTCCCCAGATCAAAGTGGAGCAGGAGGAGAATGAGATCACTGAGTTTATATTTGATCCTGTTTCTATGAAGAGTGAGGATGATGAGGAGAAACCTCAGCTCTCAGAGCATCTTCACAACAAACCCACAGAGAACTCTGTTGGACCAGAACTAGATGAATGTTTTGAATCAGACAGTAAATATAAAACTTCTGGTTCAGAGACGGATGTCAGTGATGTGGACTGGGATAACAATAAATCTCAGTCAGGTTTGGACTCTGTGAGAAAAAGAAAAGTCTCTGAAGTTAATATGATATGTGATGGGGAAGAAAAGTTGCACAGTTGCGCTGAGTGTAAAAAAACATTTAACAGCAGATCATATTTAATAAGACACAACAGAATCCACACAGGAGAGAAACCGTTCAGCTGCTCCATCTGCAACAAAGCTTTCACATGGAAACACGGATTAGTCCAGCACATGAGCCTGCACAGTGAAGAGAAACCTTTTAGCTGCTCTGTCTGCGGTCAGATGTTCAGAAGAAAGGAAGACGTCACCTCCCATATGAGGCGGCACTCTGCAGAAAAGCAACCCTACAGCTCTGTTTGCGGGAAAACATTCAAAAGAAAGGAAAGCGTAACTTACCACATGAGACGTCACACTGAAAAAAAACCCTACAGCTGCTCTTTCTGCGACAAATCCTTTACTTTGGAAGTAACTTTAATGGAACACACCAGGATCCACACAGAGGAGAAACCATTTAGATGTTCCATCTGTAATGCAGCTTTTAAAAGGAGGTACACGTTAACAGAACACACCAGAACCCACACGAAGGAGAGGCCGTACAGCTGCTCTATCTGCAGCCGGAGCTTTGCTCACAGGTCCTATCTAACCGTTCACATGAGAGATCATGCAGAAGAGAAACCTTACACCTGCTCTGTCTGTAATGCAGCGTTTAAGAGGAGATACACCTTAACAGAACACACAAGGACCCACACCAGAGAGAGACCTTACAGCTGCTCGGACTGTGGCAGGAGCTTCATGCACTGTGTGAGTCTGAGGCGCCACATGAGAAGTCACTCAAGAGAAAAACCTCTTAGTTGCTCCATCTGTAAGGAAACGTTCAAATGGGAAAAAACTTTCCTGAGACACAAAAAAATCCACACACGGAAATAAATTTTCAGCTGCATAGACAGGTCGATCTGTTGATGTGTTAACTGGAAGTTTGTGTCTTGTCTGAGTAAAAATAATTTACATTTTATTCTGCAGTTTGAGAAACCCATAAGTCATACAAACACACACAGTCACTAGATGTTTTCATTTTTTAAGAAAAGAGTATGTGCTGCATGTTTGCTCACAGTGGTTGACTCAAGCTGCATCAGCTTGTTGGTGTGAATCTAGGATGCTTAATGGTTCCTACAAAACTGAGAAAGATTCAGCTCTTCAGAATATCATCAAAAATTATTTTCAAGACGCTCAAATAAACTTAAATCACAGTTACTAACCCTGTAAGTGTCTAACGCCTAAAGCTAAAATTGAGTTGCTTTTTATCCTGTTTTCTGTTTTGCTGTTAACTTTTCTGTTTGTTTGCAGCTAAGCTTCTCAGGTAGAACTGTGTTTTGTTACCATAGCAACCTCGAGAAGAGAATTACCAAATTAAAAGTATATAGTCTTATCAGCAGTTACAATAAATAAAAGAAACTTAATCACATGATTCATGTGATGTGGAAGAAAAGTGTTTCCACTGCAGTTTTGTGAAATACATAAATTTTGATACGTCCGAAAAAACTTTATTGAAAAATGTGTTTTTTTTCTGAAATTGGTGAGTTTCCATTAAGTACATTTATTTTGCATAACTTCAATTTCATAGTTAATGGAAAAGCAACTATTGACAGTCAGCTGGAAAACTGTCAAATCAGCAGCTTTTTCCATGAATGTTCCGACCATTCATGGATTTTTGTTAATATTTTTTTCATTTGGAATGTTTTAAATTGGAGAAGCTGATTTTTGAGGGGTTTATTAGCTCTAAGTATTAATCATCACCATTCATAAATAGAAACATCACTTTTTCCTTTTTGAATTGTTTTACTGAAAAACTTTTTGATGATTATTCTAAATGAGCTGCACCTCAACATTTTTCCAGTTCTGCTCATTGAATAAATATAATTCATGGTGATCCAGTGTAACTTTAACTGGACTCTTGATGACACTTAAGACATGACAATAAAAACATCTGAACACATTTTTCTGATGTGAGAATTATTTTAACTACATGAAAAATACACTCCATTACATCCCTGCTGACTAGACATTTTATATATATATATATATTTTTACATCTAGACAAATATCTGATTGAAAACATGCAAACGCTACAGTTTTGAACTATTCTCATTTGGTTTTTAATTTTTGATCGACGCATGCACACGCCTAAGGAGAATTTAGAGAACTCAAAGACAACCTGCAAACTCCATGGAGAAATACCTTGGACTGGGAATTGAACCCACGACCTTCTTGCTTTAAGACTTCAGCGCAACCAACTGTGTAAGTGGTGAAGTGGACAGACTTAAAAAGTACCAAAGAATCTCTAGATTCTTTTTATATTTGGTTGAAAACTAAATAAAGTTAAAAAAAAAATTTAAAAAAATTCTCAACCTGAGGAAACTTACAATGCTCAAGTTTTTACTACGAACGTAAGTAAAAATATATATCAATATATTAGGAAATCATTGAAAAGTTCCTTTATTAGTGGAACATAATTTAGATTAATTACACATCGACTGATGTTTCCAAGTCTTTATGAAAGAGGATTACGGTCTGAAACAAAAATAAAAATTGTTTCCTCAGACACATAAAAACAAAAATCACCTGAATCTGACATTTTTGACACAACTCACGTTTCTGAAGTCAGAATTTAAAAAAGTAAACATTTTAAGAAAAAAGTCAGTTTTAAGAAAAAATAAGTAAATTCTGTGGAAAAAGCTAATTTCACAGACCTTAATCCTCTTCCATATTAATTTCTAATTATGTTGATTTTCTGCATACATCCCATGAAAACAAATATTTAACATCATTAAATCAAACCAATGCAAGAAAAAGAAAACATTTTAATCCAGAAAGATGTTCATGCGTGTTCATTTTTTAACATGTAGTGCAACAGTTGTATACATTTGTGCAATAATTACAACACAATAATTGCAATAGAGGTTATTTTCATAAATACTGATTCAGTTTCTGCTGTTATAAAACCAAGAGTGAATTTGGGTTTGCAGTTTTTATTCATAATAAATTAATTTATTGTTGATAAATCAGAATCCTTGTGATAACTGTTCATCTTTGCCTTTTGTGTTTTTACAAACAAAATTGAAATTGTGAACCTTTGACCCCAGACAGCCCAACAGTTATGTAGCTGTGTGGGTTTTTGTGTGTTCAATAAGATCTTGTTTATCCCTAAACTTGGCCTTACAAAGCAAACATTGGAGAAGTTTTTTTGCACTGTGACAGCTCAGGTGGCAGGTGAGACTGGACTTACGGCCAAAGCTTTGCTCACATAGAGAGCAGCTGTAGGGTTTCTCTCCAGTGTGTGTCCTCATGTGTTCTGCTAGCGTGTATTTTCTTCTAAACGCTGCATTACAAACTGAACATTTGAATGGTCGCTCTCCTGTGTGGACTCGGTTGTGTCTCAGCAGATCTGCCCGGTGGTTAAAGGTTTTACTGCACTCGGAGCAGCTGTGGAGCTTCTTGCCGCTCTTGAAGGCAGTTTCGCTAACTGGGCTGTTCTGCAGAGAGTCTAAACCCGACTCTTTGTCGAAGAATGACTGTAAATGCTCATCTAGACTTGGCTCCAGGTTCTCAGAGTCTCTGCTCTCCTCAGCTTGGCTGAGACGAATTTGAGACGACAGAGATTTGTTTTGAATATCTCTGCTCTTCATCGGGACGGCAGGTAATCTGAGCTCTGTAATTTCAACCTCCTCTTCTTCCTCCTTAATCTGTGAAGGATTAGGCTGTTCCTGGACCAGTTTGGGACAAGAGCTGCCCTCCTGATGGAAAGGCTCCACTTTAATCACCAACAACTGATGGACACCTGCAGAAACAAGAAAAAGAAAAGAAGAAAATGGAAGAAAGAGTTTATTTTTAATTTTAACAACACATTTACTTTTTCAAATATACATTGACATCAGAATTTATTGCAAGAAAAAGGAAAGAAAGAAAGGCAGAAAGAACAAGTGAAAAGAAGAAAAAGAGAGACAGAAAAACCTGTATGGATCTTGGTGTGCTTCACAACGTCCTGGTTCCTCCTGAACGCAGCCTTACAGATGGTGCAGTTGAATGGTTTCTCTCCCGTGTGAATCCTGGTGTGCTCCATCAAGGCGTTCTTCAGTTTAAATTATGGGACAACTGTAGGGTTTCTGTCCTGTGTGACACCTCATGTGACGGGTCAGGCTGATGCCATGACTGAAGCTCTGGCCACACATTGAGCATTGGTATGGTTTCTGTCCGGTGTGGCTCCTAGTGTGCTCCACAAGCGTATATTTCCGCTTGAAAGTGGCCTTGCAGAAAGAGCAGCTGAACGGCCTTTCATCGGTGTGGACTCTCCCGTGCGCCATCAGATTTCGTTTTGAAGTGAAAGCTTTGCTACAGATGGAGCAGCTGTGAGGTTTTTCTTTAGTGTGGTAGGTCATGTGATACGTCAGACTCTCCTTTCGGCTGAACTTTTGTTCACAAACCGAGCAGCCAAAAGGTTTTTCCTCGGTGTGACACCTCATGTGACGAGTTACGTTTTCCCTCCTGCTGAACTTCTGGTCACAGAAAGAGCAACTGAAGGGTTTTTCTTCAGAGTGGCTTCTGTTGTGTCTTACCAGACATGGTCGGCTGTTGAAGGTTTTCCCACATTCAGAGCAGCTGTAGAACTTTTTCGCACTCATTTTACCTAATGAAGACCCACCGCGCTCTCTACAAGGCTCTGAAGCCTCTGGAGGTTGAAATGAGAGCGATTCTGGTCCTACAGGGTTCCTGTTCTCAGACTGGATGTGATGAAGCTCCAAAGACTGAGAAAAGTCTTCCTCATCTTCATTTTCGACAAGATTGAATACAAACTCTGTGACCTCAGCCTCATCCTGTTCCTCTTTAATCTGTGGGTCACCCTGCTGGACGTCTGTGGGAAACACAAGCAATGAAAGGTTGAAGGAAGTAGACCTAAAGGCACAGCAATCAGTGTGTAGTTGTTTGGCAAAAATATATATCCACTATTTTACAAATGAAAAAAATACACATGAACGATGGATGGATGTCATTCAGTGGCATCACACATTGTTTCCGTTACATGCAGTCATCATATGAATGAATGACATATTAAGTTATTTTATGTTGCATTTTAAAAACAATAATTGGATGCATAATCTTAACTTTATAGCTGTGCCTTTTTATTTGTCTGATATTGTAAATTTGTCCTTACTTATTTTTATTCTTTCTCTTTATTTTTTACCTTTGTGTAAAAACATGTATCTTATTCCAACTGGCTGCTGTTGCACCTGAATGTCGCCACTGGTGGGTGAATAAAAGATATTTACATTAGAAAAAGGGAACCTGCTGGCATCAGCCTAATATTGGTGCAGCTTTGGGGGTGAATCTGGGTGAATGTGGCTCTTTAAAGCCGCTTTTAGTGTTCAGTATGATTACAAAAGCTACTTTTTACATTAAGATGCCAGATTTCTAAAATGCTGAAGCTCTTTTTTTATTATTATTTTAACTACATGAATCGCCTGGCGATCATTTCAAAAATCTACAAGTACTGTTAGTCATGTTAGTGTAATTTTCTAGTATTTCCAGAGATGTGTGTAATATTATTACCGTCACTGCGCGACGGTTCCTCCATTTCTGTTAACTGTCTTTTCTCCGACGCTGAGACTTTCTGAGACCTTTTCTCTCTCAAACCTCCATCAGAAAAACAATCTGTTCTTCATCAATGTGTCTGACTCACTGTTTCCAGCTAGCAGGCTAGGCTAGGCTAACTCTACGCGCTTCTGCTGCTTCCGGGAGAAAATAAATAAGATACAACCGAACTTCACGAAGAGGATAAAAACAACCCAAACACATTATTAGTATATTTTCGGACACGCAAAAAGGTTGTTGAACACCGATTCGCAAGACTTAATGAATTAGCTCTAATTTGTTTGCATAGCTATAGTCACTTCCGGCAGTGATTGAGTTCTTCAAAATAAAAGCTTGTGCGTCAACGGTTGCATTTACGGTCAGAATAATATGTGCTCTGATTACGGCCTGCGTCAGATTAAAAGGGTCTTTCCAACAATAACTTAGAAACGGTACTTTTAATTTAGCCCACATTTATCTATTAAAATGTTTGTTTGTTTGTTTGTTTGTTTGTTTGTTTGTTTGTTTGTTTGTTTGTTTTATGACGTATAATTATAATTTGAAGTGTTGTATTTTTATTGGCTGTAAACAGTAGCGCCTCCAGAACATTTACAAGGGTTGGACAGAATGGGCCAATGAATATTTTAGGATGGCACACCTATATAAATGATTCCAATAATAATAATAAAGAAAAGATGTCCTGCCGCAAGTGGAAGAGTTCAAGTATCTCGGGATCTTGTTCACGAATGAGGGAAGAAGGGAGCGTGAGATCGACAGGCGGATTGGTGCAGCGTCCGCCGTGAAACGGGCGCTGTACCGGTCCGTCGTGGTGAAGAGAGGCTGAGTCGAGCGAAGCTCTCAATTTACCGGTCGATCTACGTTCCTACCCTCATCTATGGTCATGAGCTTTGGGTAATGACCGAAAGAACGAGATCGCGAATACAAGCGGCCGAAATGAGTTTTCTCCGTAGGGTGGCTGGGCTCTCCCTTAGAGATAGGGTGAGAAGCTCGGTCATCCGGGAGGGACTCAGAGTAGAGCCGCTGCTCCTCCACATCGAGAGGAGCCAGTTGAGGTGGCTCGGGCATCTGGTCAGGATGCCTCCTGGACGCCTCCCTGGTGAGGTGTTTAGGGCACGTCCCACCGGGAGGAGGCCCCGGGGAAGACCCAGGACACGCTGGAGGGACTATGTCTCTCGGCTGGCTTGGGAACGCCTCGGGATTTCCCCGGAGGAGTTGGAGGAAGTGGCTTGGGAGAGGGAAGTCTGGGCCTCCCTTCTTAAGCTGCTAGCCCCGCGACCCGACTCCGGATAAGCGGCAGAAGACGGACGGACGGATGGAAATTAAACAGGCTGGGAAGCTGTTGAATTTGAATCCTGTAAAGAAATTTCACCCTGTGATCTTCAGCCCTTTACTACTGGAACTTCATTTATAGAAATATTTTGACTGTGCCTTGAAGACTTCAAATCTGAACGTTTCATGTTCTTAAAGTCAAATATGAGATTCAGAACACAAATGTTTATTGTAGGATATACATTAATACATACAACTAAGTCAGACATGACACATATAGTAGACGTGGTTTTCCTTTTTTCATTATTGATTGTTACTAACAAGAATTAATATGAGTTTGAACCCTGGAAGATCTCCAAACATCTCAGCAGATTTTCTTTAGCTGCAGAACAGTGAAAACATTTCAGTTTGTTTAAATGGCACCAATTCACAACAATTTTAAGAGTTACAGTCAGTCCAGAACAATTTAATTAATTGCAAATACAACTAAATTTTAATAACTAGATTTATGCACAAAAGTTTTTTTACAATTGAACAGCTTCTCTTCATATTTACTTTCAATGTTGCCTATAGAGTTTAGGTTATTTAAAGAGCTGTTTTGCTAACAGACCAGCTGAAAGGTGTTCTTCGTTTTTCTCTTTTCCAATGTCACAGACTGACCGATGCTTTCCAGCTGAGAGGTTATATCGCTGGATGGATCTTTGTGTGATTCACAAAGGCATGTCTCCACCTGAATGTGGCCTGACAGGTGGAGCAGCTGTATGGTTTCTCTCCTGTGTGACACCTCATGTGGCGAGACAGGCTTATATAGCGGACGTAGCTTTTACTGCACAGTGAACAGCTGTAAGGTTTCTCTCCAGTGTGGGTTCTGATGTGTTCCTCTAAAGTGAGTTTCCGTTTGAATGTTGCTTTACAGGTGGGACAGCTGAACGGTTTTTCTTCTGCGTGAGCTCTTATATGAACAACTAGATAGGACCGGTACCTGAAGCTTTGGTTGCAGATCGAGCACTTATGGGGTCTCTCTCCAGTGTGTGTTCTGATGTGGTCTTTCAAGGTGTGTGCTCTCTTAAAAGATGTGTTACAGATGGAACAAGTGTAAGGTTTTTCCCCTGAGTGAACCTTTGTGTGTTCCATCAAATTCTTCTTAGAAGAAAACGTTTTGTCACAGTCTGAGCAACTAAAAGGTTTTTCTCCACTGTGGGATTTCATGTGTCGCACTAATCCATTTTTCCATCTAAAAGCTCTGCTGCAGACAGAGCAGCTGAATGGTTTCACTCCTGTGTGGATTCTCTGGTGTTCTGATAAATACCGTCTGCGAGTGAAGGTTTTACTACATTCAGAGCAGCTGAAGCCACCAGAGGACTCACTATTAGTCACTAATTGTGTTTGAACACTCTCCTCCCACTTTCCATCACTAACGTCGGTCTCTGAATCAGAAGTTTTGTCTTCAGGATCTGATTCTAAACATTCATCTGGTTCCACAAAGTCTCTGTTCTCCTCGGTTTTGCCATGATGAAGCTGAGCTATCTCTTCATTATCTTCACTCTCCAGAGGACCAGGACTGAAACCTCTTTCACCAACGAGAACTTTTTTAATTTTCCCAGATCCAAAACCTGCCTGAGTATCACTGATCTCCTCCCCGATTTCATCACTGACGTCCATCTCTGAGGAATCTGAAGATGAACCTACACTTTTATCTTCAACATCTGATTCTACATATTGTTCTGGCTCTGGTCCAACAGAGTCTCTGTTCCCCTCAGTTTGGTTGTGATGAAGCTCTAAGAGCGGAGGTTTCTCTTCATCTTCACTCTTCACAGTGAGAGGATTGAATATAAACTTTATTATCTCATTCTCCTCCTGCTCCTCTTTAATCTGCAGAGGTTTCTTTTCCTCCTGATCCAGTCGGGGACTCCAGATCTCCTCCTCAGCAAGAAACTCCTCTTTGATCACCACCACCTTCTGGACGTCTGAAAGAAACAAAACAAGTAACAGGAAACAGCTCTCAACCTCTGGTTCCACAACTAATATAGTTTGAAGTTCTGAAGAGGAGCTTTTGTTCCATCATGGTTAATTATATTACTGATCAAACCACCAATATGTCACCATTGGTTTCAATGCAGTATGATAATAGCAATATCCTGGTCACTTCTCGCAAAGGTAAATGCAGTTAAAGCTGCAGAGTGGAACTTTTATAAAAAACATTTTTAACATATAAGATAAGATGATTTATTAGTTCCCCATAGGAGAAATTCATCTTGGAAGCAGAGGTGAAACTGCAATACAACAATAAAAAGCCCATCCAAAAGGACAGTGACCATGAAAAAATACATAAAAAACAAAAAACATAAAAACAAAAAGAAAAACGTAAACAATTTGTCTTTGCTTTCTAGAAATAACCAATCAGAACCAGGAGGAGGGTCTTAGTGCTGTCCATCACACCTGTGTGATGCTGCTAATCTTCCTCTCCTTTGCACTCTGCTGAAGCTAGTCCAGGCTGTCATGACTACTAAGGCTAGTTAGCATAGCCACTGATGATGGCAGTTTTTTCTGAAACTGTAAGTTGTTTCTCCACCATTAGTAGATTGAGCACCAAGTACCTGAGCTTGACTGACAGGACTAAGTCCCTCCTCCTGATTTTGATTGGTTGTTTTTGGTCAGAAGTGCTGGATTTCTTCAGATGGCAATACATGCTCAGAAAGCAATTGATTATCTATCTCTATCTCATACTGTCATTCCATGGTGACAAATATATAAAAAAATATTACATGCTGCAGCTTTAATTACCTTTTTTACACTAATAAAATAGATTAGTTGCATTATGTTTCATTTGTTTATTCAGAAGCAGTTGGGCTTAAAAATGGTCAAAGATTATTATTATTATTCTTTTTTGACATTATATTATACTCCTGCCATTTATGTTTTGGGAGACTTTTAGGTCATTTCAACATTAAATCTGCCAAGAATATTAGTACATTTCTTTGATAATAGGATCCAAGTAAATCACTGATTTTGATTCATTTTAGAAACCAAGTCAATGTAAAAATGTGAGATTGCTTTTTTCTTTTCTAGTGATAGTAATGCTTTAAAATAGGATCTAAAACTGATTTAGTCATTTTTACTGCCTCATCAGACTGGATGCACACGTTTGTAAATCAAAGTGTTATTACTTTATTTTATTTATGCGTCCAGATGCAGGTTATCATCTTTTCTATTTGTACTGTTTTCATTGGTGGCGAGCAAACGTTTATAAAAGCTGTAGAAGATAATCACCATCACAGTCAGTGCGCATCTGCTCACTCTGCGTCGTTTCCTCCATCTCTGCTAGTCGTATTTTCTCCGAAGCTGAGGTTTTCGCACAATCACAACAGGAACTATTATCTCCGTAAACTCATCCAGAAACGGTTTGTTCTGTAACACTGTCTGTGTTAAGCTAACAGGCTAAGCTAACACTCGATGTTTCCGTTAATTCCGGGAGGAAAATTCAGCTCAAACAAAACTTCACAAAGAAGATGAAAAAGTAAATAAGGTAAACAAGGCATAGTTAGGATATTCTGACAATTGGTCCAACCCTGATTCACAAGAGACGCTAAATAAGCTGCACATTGTTTACATAGCACTAAGTCACTACTTCCGGTAGTGACTTAGTGCTTCAAAATAAAGGTAGCAAATAAATACAAACCTATGACAAATATTTATGTCAGAGTCTTAAGATTTTGGGCAAGTTTAAAGAGAATGTAATGAGACAAAGTAAACATTATTTAAGTCTTATTTAATAAATTATAATCTACAATTATAGAAGCTCATTTGTCAAATTAAAATTAATTTTGAAAATAACCTTTACTCGGTTATATGTTTAATTAAGGCCACATTTCTCTATTGAAATATTTTTCTATTGCGCTGATGTGTTATAATCTTAAATGCAGTGTTTTCATGTGAGCAGAAAATTATCACATTTAAAGAAGTAAAGGCTTGAAAACATCAATATCTATGTCATCAATCTATATTGGGGAATTAAGTTAAAGTAACTATATACACACACTCACATATATATAGAAGAACTTTCCAAACACGAGTACTTTCAAGTGGATGTAATGTATGCCTGCAACCACAAGGTGGGAGTAAAGCACCAGTTTTTGTTCTTATTTACCTTTAGTGGAACATTTTATTTTATTTAAACCTATTTTATTAATCATTGTTTTGACTTATTTGATTTTAATTTTCAGTTTTTTTAATTGACTAAAGTTATATCTGTGTTTCAGATTTATTTAAAATATCACATCTGTATTGTATGAAACTGCCAGCTCAGTTTCGGATGGAGACAAATTTAAATAACTTTTTTATGTCTACATTATATTTTAACAATAAAACATTCATGAAAACCGCCTCATCAGAAGATGCTCTATTCACAACTTAACCAATCAAGTTTATTTGTAGAGAACATTGCAGCAGCACAGCAGTCCAAAGTCATAAAAACACAAAAACCATAATAAACACGTCATACAGCCAACAGTTTTGAAAACCAGAAACACACATAACATTTTTTCAAGTGCCATCGTTAAAATAATCCATCTCTCTTTCTTTAGTCTTGATTTAAAGCAACACTGTGTTTCGGCTGCTTTGTAATTTTCTGGAAGTTTGTTCCAGATCTGCGGTGCATAGAAGCTGAATGCTAGTTACGCAACTGCAGTTTTTGAGTCTTTTACTCCTCAGTTTTTGGCTAAATGAACAAGTTTAACCTGGCATCCCTCTGAGTATTTGGATTTTATCCTCTCATCTGCCACTTAATACTTTAAATAACAGAAGCAAGATTCTATTGAACTGACCTATATTGAGCAAACATTAATTTTTGTAAAAAAAAAAATAAAAAATCATAGAAGTTGCTAAGTTTAAAATTTTCTGTTTTATTGACTCATGTTGGCCCATTTTTATGCAGACATGTAAGGTAAAATTGTTACATTTCTGTGTTTTGAGGTAGACAAAAATGCTGGCGAGGATAATGATAATGTTTGCTGAATCTTAAAGATCCATGGAGTCCAAAACGGTTAGGAACATTAAGTAATACCATAACTTAAACTCTTCTGTGAGCTTCTAACTTCGATTAAAATCAACAGGGAAGTGAAAGAGTTAAAATAATCAACTCTGAACAGCAGCAATGTCAACTTTGGTAGAAGAAAAAAAGTAAAATAAAACAGGTTTATGATCAATAAATCACACAACTAAGTTAAACAGAGGTAAACCCTTGGTTTAAGCAGTATGAACATCAACATTGCTAAAAAGGTAAGTTGCCACTGGCTTATCAGCACAGCACACATGAACATTAAATACTCCAACAACAAAAATACAATATTTCAACTAAAAGATTAAAGAGCCCTGATTGTGTTTTGGGGATTGGACAAAAACTCCCTGAGCAGGTAAAAGGTTATTTCACTGGATGGATCTTTGAGTGGGCCATGAACGCTTGTCTCCACCTGAATGTGGCCTGACAGGTGGAGCAGCTGTATGGTTTCTCTCCTGTGTGACACCTCATGTGGCGAGACAGGCTTATATAGCGGACATAGCTGTTACTGCACAATGAACAGCTGTAAGGTTTCTCTCCAGTGTGGGTTCTGATGTGCTCCTCTAAAGTGAGTTTCCGTTTGAATGTTGCTTTACAGGTGGGACAGCTGAATGGTTTTTCTTCTTTATGATTTCTTATGTGAACGATTAGATAGGACCGATACCTGAAGCTTTGGTTGCAGATCGAGCATTTGTAAGGTTTCTCTCCAGTGTGGGTTGTTTTGTGTTCCTTTAAGGTGTGTGCTCTTTTAAAAGATGCATTACAGACAGAGCAGGTGTAAGGTTTTTCCCCTGAGTGAACCTTTGTGTGTTCCATCAAATTCTTATTAGAAGAAAAAGTTTTGTCACAGTCTGAGCAACTAAAAGGTTTTTCTCCACTGTGGGATTTCATGTGTCGCACTAATCCATTTTTCCATGTAAAAGCTCTGCTGCAGACAGAGCAGCTGAATGGTTTCACTCCTGTGTGGATTCTCTGGTGTTCTGATAAATACTGTCTGCGAGTGAAGGTTTTACTACATTCAGAGCAGCTGAAACGTCCACAGGACTCCCTATTGGTCATGGAGTTTAAACCTGACTGAGCTTCACTGCTCTCCTCCCAGTTTCCATCACTGACGTCCGTCTCCGAAGACTCTGAAGAAGAATCAGAAGTTTCATCTTCATCATCTGATTTTGAACATTCATTTGGTTCCACAGAGTTTCTGTTCTTTACAGTTTGGCTGTGATCTTCATTATCTTTAGTCTTTCCAGAAGCACCAAGCGTTTTATTTGACCCAGACCCCAAACCTGACTGAACTTCACAGCTCTCCTCCCAGTTTCCATCACTTACGTCCGTCTCTGAAGAATCTCTGTCTTTGTCATCTGATTTCAAACATTCATCTGGTTCTGGTTTCACAGAGTCTCTGTTTTTCTCATTTTGGTTGTGATGAAGCTCTGAGAGCTGAGGTTTCTCATCATCCTCTTCACTCTTCACAGGAACAGGACTGAATGTCGACTGAGTGATCTCATTCTCCTCCTGCTCCTCTTTAATCTGTGGAGGTTTTTGGTCCTCCTGGTCCTGACTCCAGTTCGCCTCCTCTTTAGTCTCCATCAGCTGCTGGACGACTGCAGAAAATATATGGTGGATTCAGTACAGAAAAATTATACTTCAGTAAGAATAGCACTACTTCACCTCAATTGTCAAGTAAGTTAGACATCAGAGAAGTCACTACAGTAACTGTAAAAAAGTTTTTTGTAAAAAGGAAACTTGGGTATTAAATAACTGATTTAATATTTGAAAATAATGTCATAGTTATGCACAAATTCTGATATTTACAGGATAAATTGAAATAAATAAATAAATAAAAAAACATCATTACAAACAAATATGAAAACGTTTTTTGAATCCATAAATTCAAAAATGCTTTATGGATCCCAAAAGGAAATTAAATATAGCTGTAACTCAAATTAATTAAATTGTAGATAGTGAAGGCTGTTGGCAGGAGATGTCTCTTGTAGAGGTCTGTTTTGTAGCGAATCTGAAGAAGCCTCTGACTGAAGGTACCGTTTCTCTAATCAAATCTTTTCAATATAAACTACTGGAACTAATACTTCCGTTAAGTAATGTATATATGTTAAGTATTTCCATAGATAGTCTAAAGTTTTTAGTGCATCTTCATGATCTACGAAAGGCTCAGCAGATAAATAGACGGAAAAACAAAGCTTGTGTACAAACAGGAAGTCTCACTTCAACAAATAATGGTGCAGTTTCGTATCTGCACCATTATTGGTTAAAATGTTTATCTTTCATTAAGTGAAGTTACTTGCAATGAGTATTCAGTCATTTCACTCCAGTGAGTGTAGTGATACTTCACAATAATACTACCCAAATAAAAGTAAAAAGTATGACGTAGTAAAACTACACCAAAAGAGTTAATTCACTTATTTATTTTTACAAAATGTTTCTCAAATAAATGTAATTGAGCAAATATAATTATTTGCTAGCCACTTAAATTATTTTGCCTCACAAACACATTCACTGTAGCTGATCTAATTTTGAAGATCTGAAGGAACTTTCACATCTTTGCACAACTAAATTAAGGAAGTTGGGATATTTTCCTTTTGTCAAGCTCAACAACTCGGAGAACCTGACTAACCAGTGTGTATACTTTTTAAAATCTAGATTTTATAACGATTATTTTAAATATGCATCCAATTCCAGGTCAGGACTTCACAGTGAGCGTTACTTTATTTCAGTTTTAAAGATAACTCACAGTTATTGTTGTTTTTAAGGATTAAACCAGTCATTGGCGGCATGTAAACATTTAAAGAGCGACAAAGAAGAAAATCACCTTCACACTTAACGTCCGTCTCCTTACTATGGGTCGGTTCCTCCATCTCTTCTGCGTTTTCTCCAACGTCCAGACCTTCTGAGGTTTTCACGCCATCGAAGTTAAAACTTTTCTTAAACTCCTTTAGCCGTTTCCGGCTAACATGCTAAGCTAACACTCGATGCTTCCAGAACTTCCGGGAGGAAAATTAACACTAAAAATCTCTTATATCAATGGTGAAAAAATTTGAATATCATAAAATGTTTATATGAAACTCGAAAGACTACTAAATTGAAATATTCACTTATTAAAAGCGGGGAAACGAAACGTTGATGACGGAGGTCATGTTGCTAGGAGGCAATCACTTCCGTTGGATTTCAGGTCGTACTGGACTTCAAAATAAAAGCTTGATCTGAATTATAAATAAAAACTCACATTTCACGTAATGTTACATGGACCACCTATAATTATACGCAGACATGTCAGTTGAGGCCGAGCGTTTTTTGACCCCAACTGCTTCTTTGATAAAGGCTAGTAAATATGACCCGTTTTGATTCAATTAATGCTTTTTATCATCCAAAATAAAAATTAAATATTGTCTTAAATACCAAGCATCTTCATAGAGTTGATGTGGATGGTGATGTTTTGGGCAGAGAGGATCTCTGGTAGCTGTCAGGCTTACAGCAAATCTGTAGAAGCCTCTGACTGAATAAGAGATTCATGACATCATGATGTGTTAACGGTTCCATTTCTCCACTGAGGAGACAATATTCCACAGTAACCTGGATGACACCACTTGTTGTCAAGTTGTGCTAATCCACTTTGTTTGCTTTTGCCGCTTTTCTTTAAATGTCTGGCTCATTAGATGTTGAAGTTGGGGATCTGATCCTTGCTCATTATGACTGAAGGGAGAGATGGCTTGAACTTCCTCTTCCTCTCTCTGTGGTCCTCCTTTGCATTCATGAAGCATCCTTTTCTACTCCTCGTGAATTATTGTTTTGATAACCGTCTAATTTCATTAGATGCAGCCACATTCATATAGCACAAATTCTCAACAAAAGTTATCTTAATACATTTAAAAAGCCCAAAAGGTCCAGTTCATATCTACTAATTTTTAAAGAAAGGTTGTCTACTGAACAAACTTTATTGGATTTCTTTTCAGTATATTTAAAAACCTAAAATCCTAATCAGTAAATGCACCACCAATAGTTTTTGTAGTGAAACATTTGAATGGAACTGTTGAAATGTACACATGAACAATATGATTAGTTTGACTTCAGACTAATCATATTGTTAGCTTGATGCTAATGTGTTAGCATCAAGTTTAAATTAATAAAAACAGAAAACAAGAACTTGTAAAAAAAAAATGTTCCCCTCTTTTCCTTTCACTTCACAAACATGAAACAAGATTGGTGTGTTATTCTTTTAAATAAAATATTTTGTTTCGTTAATGCATACTTCACAACTTTGCTTCATTTCTTATAAGTGTCTTTGTATAAAGAAATACAAAGATGCTAAATTCAGGATTTTTTTTTTTTTAAATTGCTCAGTTGTCAATGATTCACTGCATCAAGAGTCTTCATTCTTTTCAGGACAAACTTGGAATCACTTCCCTTCAGTCCAATGAATCAGTTTACAACATTTTGTTAGTGGTTTGTCTGTCCCACTGCTTCACTCCACTTCAACCACAGTCTGTGGAGCTGAAAGGTTGCTCACCTGTGTGCGTTTTTGCGTGTTTCATGAATGCACTTTTCCACATGTATGATGCCTTACAGATGGCGCAGCTATACGGTTTTTCTCCTGTGTGACGTCTCATGTGACATGTTAGACTTAAACAGTGAGCGAAGCTCTTACCACACACTGAGCAGGTGTAAGGTTTCTCTCCAGTGTGGGTTCTTGTGTGTTCCACTAAAGTGCGTTTCCTTTTGAAAGCCGCCTTACAGACCAAGCAGCTGTAAGGTTTTTCTTCTGTATGACCTCTAATGTGAAAAGTTAGATGTGACCTACAGCTGAAGCTTCGGCCACAGACCGAGCAGCTGAAAGGCTTCTCCCCAGTGTGCGTTCTTGTGTGTTCTACTAAAGTGTTTTTACTCTTAAAACCTGCATTACACACAGAACATATGTGAGGTCTTTCTTTTGCATGTATTTTCGTGTGCTTTTGTAAATTTCCCTTAGAGGTAAAAGCTTTGCTACAGACAGGACAGCTGTAAGGCTTCTCTCCAGTGTGGATTCTTATATGTTCGATTAAATTGTTTTCCTTTTAAAACTGCGTTACAGACAGGACATCTGTAAGGTCTATGGTGAGTGTGGACTTTTGTATGTTCTTTTAAAGTAGCTTTGGAAGTAAAAGCTTTGGTACAAACAAAGCAGCTGAAAGGTTTTTCTTCGCTATGCGTCCTCATGTGTAAAGTCAGAGATTGTTTCCATGTAAAGGTTTTGTCACAGATAGAGCAGCTGTAGGGTTTTTCTCCAGTGTGGATTCTTTTGTGTTCTAACAAATATCGTCTGCGACTGAACGTTTTATTGCACTCAGAGCAGCGATGTAACTTTTTACTTTTCTCACAAACTGAATTTGTGTTATTGGTTCCAGGCCCCAAACCTGACTGAGCTTCACTGCTGTCCTCCCAGTTTCCATCACTGACATCCGTCTCCGAGGACTCTGAAGAAGAATCAGAAGTTTTATCTTCAACATCTGATTCTAAATGTTGATCTGGTTCTGGTCCAACAAAGTCTTCGCTTTTCTCAGTTTGGTTATGATGAAGCTCTGGAAGTTGAGGTTTCTCTTCATCATCTTCAGTCTTCACAGGATTGAATATAAACACAGTGACGTCATCCTCCTCCTGTTCCTCTTTAATCTGTAGAGGCTTCTGGTCCTCCTGGTCTGGTCTGGGACTCCAGTTCTTCTCCTCTTTGATCACCATCAGATTCTGGACGTCTGCAAAAAACACAAAAGACACATCTCTCTTAAAATAAATGTGACAGTAACGTAATGTGAAATTATATGTAAAAATGCATCAAAATGCAGGCATGGACTATTCTGATAACATGCAAAACTTGATCATCCTGGTGTTCACTTGTGACGTTCAACTATTGTTAAAGATAAACGACCAGAATCACAAAAAACCAAGGCTTTATCATCACACATTGGAGATGTGATACAACAATCCACAAGCACAGCATGGAGATTGAAGGTAAAACGGGCAGGAAAATTAGCTCCAATTGTTGGTGCATTGATTCTTATATCACTACTGCTGTACATGACCTCATGTGCAGCACAACAAAAATGTGCTTGATTTTAATGTCATAAACAGATGGGTGCGTAATTTAACAAACTTCCACAAAACTGTAAAAACCCTGAAACACCGAGTTCCTTTATGGAGGCTAAAACATGTTTAGTTGTTTTTCATCATCTCTTTACTTAGCTGAATTATGTCACTGTAATGTACTTATTTTGTGTTTTAATAATTTAAGCACTTCTGAATCGTCCTGTTGCTGAAATGTTCACAAATAAACATTATTTGTCTGTGTGGCTTTCAGTAAAATGTTAAAAAAACATTTTAATAAAGGTAAACACAGTCCATCTACTCACCATAAACTGCTTCCTCCATCTCCGTTAGTTGCCTTCTGAGATTTTTAAAAATAAAAACACAGCAGAAACGTTTCTCTCCATGATCACAAGAGTCAGTCTGTTCTCCAAACTGCCTCTGACTCGCTGTTTTCCTGTCTGCTTCCAGCTAACAAGCTAAGCTAAAACTACCGGCAGGATAAAACTACAGAACTTTAAACTTCACAGTTAATGTAAAATCACCTCGGCTTTAAGGATACATTTAAATATTGTCGTAAAAACGATTTACGTAACATTTTACACTGGAAAAGGAAACAAAATTCGGTCGCCTAGCTTCTGCTGCTAGCAGACAACTACTTCCGCTATACGTCGGATGATTTTCACCTTCAGAATAAAAGCTCGATCTGAACCGCAGGAGCTGCAGTTAGTTATATTAAATTAAAAAAAAAAACTAGAAACTTACGAGGCTTGTTTGATTAAAGATATTTCTCGAAAATAACCTTTAAGGAAGTTTAAAACATGCTATTTAATAAACCCACATTTCTGTCTTAAAATGTTTTAATTGTTCTGAATATCATAAAAGAAATAAAGGTTGAAAACATAATTTTATGTTTATTTTTTCTATACAATTTATTTTTTCTTCTGTGAATTAAATTACTGAAATAAATGAAACATGAAAAATAAACTACTGAGTAAAAAAACTAATCCTCTGCAGCTTAGAATGACACTGTATTAGAAACATTTAATATCTTTTGGGAGCAATTATTCTCTAACTCTAAATTAAAGTTTTTATTCTAGACAAATGTGATCACATCTAAAGTTGTCAAAATTAAGACAAAAAAAGAAAGGAGGAAAAAATGTCTTCTGATTAAAAATTTAAAGGACTTAATTGGGTCCTTTAAAAGAAAACAAATAAGAAAAACTTAAGTTCAGCTTTATCAATTCATAAATAGCAGTTGCCAGATTTGAGGTTTTTATCTTCCTTAACCTTCCAGGAGTGATAAAAAAAAGGCATTTTCTTTCCCTCTGTACAGGGCTGACCATTATGTTCTTGATTTTACTTTAAAAAATTACCTTACACTGGGTCCAACTGAGTCAAGATTAAATTCAAACCAAGACAATCAAATCATGTCATCATATTTAGTTCCAATTGCAATAAATGTTTTATAGTTACACAGCTTCTCTTCAGCTGAAGGTCCAGCATCTTCCTGGGAGGATTATTTCCTCTAAAGAAATACTTTAGACAGAGAAGCTGAAAAATAAACAGCTTATTCTTCAAATCAGCCTGGCAGATGTTTTGACCGCAGTCTGTGCAACTGGAGGGTTTTCTTCCATATGTGTTCTTGCATTGTTCTTGAAGGTTTTTCCACATGAACATCACTGTACAGATGGAGCAGCTCTACGGTTTTTCTCCGGTGTGACGTCTAAGGTGACATTTTAGGCTCGTAAGATAAGCAAAGGTCTTTCCACAGACCAAGCAGCTGTAAGGCTCGTTTCTGGTATTACCACATATATGAGTAGACAGATGTGACCTACATATGAAGCTTTGGCTGCAGACTGAGCAGCTGAAAGGCCTTTCACCATCATGAGTTATTGTGTGTTCTACTAAAATGTTTTTAGTTTTAAAATTTGCATTACAGACAGAACATGTGCAAAGTTTTTCCTCTGAATGTAATTTTGTGTGTTTTGTTAAATCAGTTTTTAAAGTATCAGCTTTGCTACAAACTGATTTTAAACACTGATCTGGTTCTGGTCCTACAAGGTCTCTGTTTTTCTCAGTTTGGCTGTGATGAAGCTCTGGGATCCGAGGTTTCTCTTCATCATCTTCACTTTTCACAGGAACTGGATTGAATTTGAACCCTGTGATCTCATTCTCTTCCTGCTCTTCTTTAATCTGTGGAGGTTTCTGATCCTCCTGGTCTGGTTTGGGACTCCAGTTCTCTTCCTCTTTAATCCCCAACAGCTGCTGGACGTCTTCAGGAAACACAAAAACAGGCAAATTACAGGAAGTGGCTCTCATATCAAATGTCATATTGTTATCAGACTTGAGGGTATAGAAGGAGATGTTCTTAAAGATGCAGAAATTGACTATTCTGATTTGATTAACAAAATTTTACATGATTATACTGATGTTCACTTATGGCAAAATTCTAGAGAATAAAGAAAGTGGAATATTTGCAGCCTGAAATATAAATATTAGTCTCTTAACTCACTACACCCTTCAATATAAAAAAATATGCACCCATTTATTTATCCAGTGCTTTTAATGAATTTAATCATTTTTAATTAAATAAAAATAATAGCTGTGTACATGTGAGCAAAGCATCATAAGCCAGCAAAGAACAGTTCTCACTGTGACTTGAGTCCTTCCATTTGAGCCGATCAAAAGAATCGACTCGCTAGTGAACGGCGCATCTATATCTTTGCTTCCTCTGATCGCATAATTAATCCTGGAGTTGTTTTTTTAACCGATATTTTCAGGGGGGTTTTTGAGTGACCAACTTATCCATTATCATTTTTGTCCACAATCATTGATAAGCTAGCCGTGGCGTCACACTTTGAGCTGACGTCACAGAAAATGAACGGTGGTTTACGTGCAGTACCTTGCTGACCACGAGGGGGCACAACACGCTTATGGTCATAAAGTGAAGGGCAGATATTCGCCTTGCAGAGGAATTCATGGCTCTTTATTACTGGAAATGATCAAGTCCCAGCACTACAGTTGGTAAAATGTTAAAGAACGGATTGACCAGAAGATAATCACCAAACTGAGAGTGCAGCTGCTCACCTTGTGTTGAGTCCTCCATCTTTGGCAGCTGCCTTTTCTCCAACGCTGAGACTTTCTGAGGTTTTCACAAAATCACAACAGAAACGTTTCTCTTCTTAAACATAAACAGTCTGTTCTACAGCAACCTGCTTGACTCACTGTTTCCCTGTCGGCTTCTAGCTACAGGCTAAGCTAACTCTACTGGAAGGAAATTACGACTAAAGTACAAAAAAAAATCTTCCTAAACAATTTAAAACCGCCTCCGAAAACCAACTGAACATTGTTCATTGTTCGCCTGCGATTTGATGCTAGGAGACTACTTCCGCTATTCGTCACATTGGGCTTCAAAATAAAAGCTCGATTTGAACCGCACTTTAAGCTAACACAAGAACTGGATCTAACTATATTCAAGATGAAAGTAAAATATATATCATTTACTTTGATAAAATGGCAAATTTAGCCACGCTCAGTGACTTTAAGGTAAGTACAGTATTGAAAATATTAACATGTCATATCACTCATTACAAAAACATAAGGTTGATTTAGAAAATTTATCACTGCAGCTTCGCACACACAATGAAATAGAAGAGACAAACAAGATAACCACTGTATAGACTATATGTGCTGCCTTTACAATCATAAATAATGTAGTGTTCAACTAACATCAGAAAAAAAGATTTTAAAAATGTCTAAACTACACTATATACTCCCTGTGCTAGATCTTTAATATTTTTCTCAGAGTTATAATCTTTCCTTACCCGAGGAGACCCCGAGTCATCATCATGCTGACGGCCTCTAATGTCTCCTCTCTGACTTTGCTCTTTCTATTGTGGTAATAAAGATTTTAAAATATGTGGAAGCCAACAGTGTACAACAGAGTTCTAGACCCAATCTAAGCAAAAACAAAATTACAAGAAAAAACTGGTGTGAGAATAAATTCAGAGAATAGTCATAATGTAGCATCCAGCCAATTGTGAGGCCAGAACTGAAGATTAAATTATTTATTGAAATCTTTCATCAACCAGCACAAAAGCTAGAAAAGAACAAGTAATCTTTACAATGGTTTCTCTCTCTGTTGTTAGAAATAACTCAATACATTAGTAGAATTATTTCAATTAACACAGCAATAACAGATTTTTTTTAAAACATCTCAAATTATTCAAACTACAAAGTTACTGACATTGTTCCTTATCGACTGAAACAAAAACTGAATTTCCTTTTATTCTTTTTCTGTTTTGGAGTTAACCTTTTCAGGTAGAACTGTGTTCTGTTTACTTAAGATTACCTTTATATAACCATGTAAAACCTAATTTTCAATAGGTATGGCTATCTGGCTATTTTGCAAAATTATCAAAATAAAAGCACATAACTTTAACAGTAGTTACAATGAACACTTCACTCAGCTAGCCTTTACACATATTCTTGTGTGGCTCCTGAACGTGTGTCTCCACTTGAATGTTGCCTTACAGATAGAGCAGCTGTAAGGTTTCTCTCCAGTGTGGATTCTTGTGTGCAACACTAAGCTGTTTTTGAACAGGAACTCTGCTTTACAGACAGAGCAACTGTGTCGTTTTTCTCCTTTATGGCGGCTCATGTGAGTAGACAGATAGGACTTACACTTGAAGCGTTGGCCACAGAGCGAGCAGCAATGAGGGGATTCGTTTGAGTGGGTTTTTGTGTGTTCTCCTAAATGCCTTTTAGTTTTGAATCCTGCATTACACACAGAACATATGTAAGGTCTTTTCTCTGTGTGCATGATTTGGTGTTTCTGTAAGTTTCCTTGAGTATTAAAAGCTCTGTTACAGATGGAGCAGCTGTAAGGTTTCTCTCCAGTGTGGTTTCTTGTGTGGCTCACTAAACCTCGTTTTCTGTAGAAAGCTGCCTTACAAACAGAACAGCTGAAAGGTTTTTCTCCAGTATGAGTCATTGTGTGCATCTCAAAACTATATTTTCTGTGGAAAGCCGCCTTACAGACAGAACAGCAATAAGGTTTTTCTTCAGAGTGACAGCTCATATGAGCAGACAGATTTGATCTGTACTTGAAACTTCGACTGCAGACTGAGCAGGGGTAAGGTCTTTCCCTACTGTGAGTTATTTTGTGTTTATTTAGTTTTCCTTTTGAAAGAAAGTTTTTTTCACAGACAGAGCAATTAAACGGTTTTTCTCCAGTGTGGATTCTGTTGTGTTCTAACAAATGCTGTCTACAGATAAACGTTTTACTGCATTCAGAGCAGCGATGTAACTTTTTACCTTTCTCACAAACTGGATCCGTGTTATTGGTTCCAGACCCCAAACCTGCCTGAGCTTCACTGCTCTCTTCCCAGTTTCCATCACTGACATCCGTCTCTGAGGACTCTGAACAAGAATCAGAGGTTTCATCTTCAGCATCTGATTCTAAATGTTGATCTGATTCTGGTCCAACAAGGTCTCTGTTTTCCTTGGTTTGGTTGTGATGAAGCTCTGGGGTCTGAGGTTTCTCTTCCTCATCATCACCTTTCACAGGAAGTGGATTAAATATTAACTCAGTGATCTTTTTTTCCTCCTGTTCGTCTTTAACCTGTGGAGGCTTCTGGTCCTCCTGGTCTGATTTCCACTTCTCCTCCTCTTTAATCACTACCAGCTGATGTACATCTGCAAGAAAGAAAAAAAGACAAGTTACAGGAAATGGCTCTCATATAAATTGTTATATTGACATATGGCTTAAGGGTGGAGCAGAAAATATATTTAAAGATGCTTAAATATGCAGACATGGACTATTCTAACTTGATTAACAAGATGTAAAACTAAATTATCCTGATGTTCCCTAGTGACAAAATTCAGGGGAACACAGAAGGTCAAACTTAAAGCATGTGAATGAAGCACCAGAGAAGTTTCATGTGAGCATCAGATGCCATGAGATAATCACTTCAACAAAACAATATGCTGCTAACTGAAAGACATCTGCCTTTGTTTCCACAGCAGGAGAGCAGCCTGGAGCTGAGAAGAAGACTGTCGCTGCAGTTGGCATTTCTGCCAGCGCAACTGTTAGGAATATCTCCTTCAGCTACACTAAGCTTCCTACATTCCTTGGAAATTCCCTCACTGAACTACTATGCTGTGTCTGGGCAAGGGGAAATTAGGCTGGGGTAAACAATTTAAGTGTTTTATTGTGCATTTTTGCATTGTTGATGTTTAAAGCTGTTCCAAATGAAGCTCATGATTCATTCCAATAAGTTGTTTAATCAGCAATACTTTGGTAACATGAGCTCTTTCCTTCACCATCTTACCACTAAACAACTGAAAATATTCCTAACAACAAGCTAAGTGTCTTGTTTTCTCAATGGCTGAACATAATGAAGCTAAGGTGGCTATTGAAGCTAAAGCTAGCTCAGTGTACCCACAATCTGAAATCTCATGATGAAGAGATTCATCATGGCTTGTTTATCAAGCAGATGATAAACAGCTCTATATCTTTTATATCTATATCTAGGCAGATGACATCTGGGTGTAGTGATGGACCTGAACTTTTAGAGAAGCATGAAGACAGTCCCTACACTGGCTCTCTGTAGCTCAGAGAATAGACTTTAGAATACATTTCCTAGTGTATAAAAGACAGAATAGGTTAGCACTAAAATGCATTAAAGATCTGCTGCTGTTGTCATAGCAACCTTCCAGACCTCTCAGGTCTTCTGGTTCTGCTCTGCATCCCCAGAACCAGAACCAAACATGGAGAACCAGCATTCAGCTTCTATGTTTCTGTAATATGGAACAAACATACAAAAATGTAAGACTAATGAATCTTTTAAACTTGGGCTAAACACTTATTTGTTTTCAGTTGTTTTCAACTGATTTATCTAAAACTCATACTATTTTGTAAGGAATTTTTTAGTATATTTTTGTAATACATATTTTAGAATGTATTACAGATTTTCTTTGCTTTCCTTTATAACGCCACTCCTTTTTATGATTTCATCACTTAAATCTCCTTGAATTGTCTTGTAGCTGACATATGCTCCACAAATAAAATGCCCTGTCTGTGTCGTTGTTAGTAAAATGTTAAACAGAAGAAGCAGAAGATGATCACCATCAAACTGCAAGTCCCTCTACTCACCATGTGCTGGTTCCTCCATCTTTGATAGTTTTCTTCTTCCCAATGTCGAGATCGTCTGAGGTTTTCACAAAACCACAACAGAAACTTTTCTCTCCTTAGACGTCAGAAACAGCCTGTTATCCATGAAAATAGCTATTTCCGTTTAGCTAACAGGCTAAGCTATCTGGGAAAAAAAGACAGATAAGAATAATGTAACAAATAAAAACAAAAAGACTTCATAAGCAATAAAACCCCCAGTGATTCCGCTGAAAAACCAACTGAATTGGCACATAGGAAGGACAAAAGGAAACAAAATTTTGTTCGCTTAGCTTTTGATGCTACCAGACAACTACTTCCGCTATTCGTCGGATCACATCGACCTTCAAAATAAAAGCTCGACTTGAGCGGCTCTTGAAAGCTACAAAGGAACTGCATGTAATTCTATTCAATAAATTTGACTATACGTCGCCGTATTCAAAGTATTATTTTTAATGCTCTGATTCAATATATTCATCTTAAATACCACGTTTTAATGAGCTGTAAGTAAAAAAAATTATTTTAAAAAATGACATTAATAAAAGCTTGAAAACATTAAGTCGTCTATTCTGTGAGGTTACTCAAATATATTTCTTAGTAATATTCAAAGTACTAAATGACCAATAACGAGACAATAAAGTAGCAGGCACATTTTATTTATTTAGCAATTCCCATACATAAGTAGGCTACTTACAGCCTGACATGGATGTTTTTGGACTGTGTAAGAAACCAGAGTACCCAGAGAGAACCCACACAGACAGGGAGAACTCATCACCTGCCCTGGATTCAAATCAAGGTACCAACGACCCCAACATGAAGTAAGCGTTTCATTTATTCAGCCCATTTCTTACAGAAGCACAAGTTTACACAGAATGTCACAGGTAAATACTTTTATTTAAAAACGTACTAAACTGGCCACACTCCACTACACTAACTTAAAGATGAAATAATGGTGAAAAGTAAAACTACCAAAAAGTTAAACAAAATTATACATAAGAATAGAAGCAATTAAATCTGCTGCACAGTGCAGCAGATGCTGACATCCCTTGACGTTGATTTATATTCCCTGTGTAATTCAGAGATTCCTTTAGCATAATCATAAATAAGGCTGTAATCCATACAGTGGATGCACAGACAGTAGACTGTATATTTATTATATCCAGGGCAGACCTCCCTTCGCCAGCGAAGTAGAGGAGGAAGTTGCACATAGTCTTCCTGATGTCGGTGGGATGCTAAAAAGAAACCACTGTGAGATTAATAGTTATTATTTAGGTCTTTGTTTCCAGTCCTTGGTGGCTGGAGGACCACAAACAATCTGTTGTTGTGTAACAGTCTCATGAAGAAGATGCTTTGGGTTGTCTGTAATTTTCTTGTTTTTATAAGGAATCCTTCTTAAACAGGGTCTAATTGGGTCAAGATTCAATTAAAACCAATTCACTTTATCCTGAGACAATCATATAAAATTTAGTTCCATAAACAACATATGATGTTACTACAGTTACTTTACACAGCTTCTCTTTAGTTCCAGTGTTGTCCTGTGAGGTTTATTTCCTTTAAAGAGATGTTGAGACAGATGAGCTTAAATGTAAACATTTAATTCTCCAAATCCAATATCAAAGACTGGCTGAAGCTTTAGCCTCAGTCTGTGTTACTGATCTGTGTGCAGTCTTACATGATTCTTGAATGTGTTTTTCCACTTGAATGTTTCCTTACAAACAGAGCAGCTGTAAGGTTTCTCCCCAGTATGAACTCTTTCATGTTGCACTAAAGTGTGTTTCCTCAGGAAAACCGCCATGCAGACAGAGCAGCTGTAAGGTTTCTCTCCAGTGTGGGTTCTTATGTGTTCCTTTAAATTGCGTTTTCTCATGAAAGCCATCTTACAGACAGTGCAACTGTAAGGTCTTACACCAGTATGACCGACCATGTGAGAGGATAAATAGGACCTGCACTTGAAGCTTCGGCCGCAGACTGAGCAGCTGAAAGGTCTTTCCCCAGAGTGGATTCTTGTGTGTTCCACTAAATTTTTTTTAGTTTTGAAACCTGCTTTACACACAGAACATATGTAAGATCGTTCCTGTGCATGTATGATTTTGTGTTTTTGTAGGCATCCCCGGGAGATAAAAGCTCTGCTGCAGACAGAGCAACTGAAAGATTTTTCTTCACTGTGTGTCTTCATGTGGTGCGTCAAAGATATTTTCCTTCTAAAACTTCTGTCGCAGATGGAGCAGCTGAAAGGTTTTTGTCCAGTATGTGCCATTGTGTGGTTCACTAAGCGCTGTCTTGTAGGGAAAGCCTCCTTACAAACAAAGCAGCTGTAAGGTTTTTCCCCAGTGTGGATTCTGATATGTTCCACTAAACTTTGTCTTCTTTGGAAAGCTGCCTTACAAACAGTACAACTGTAAGGTTTTTCTCCAGTATGACCAATGATGTGGGAAGATAGATGTGATTTATACTTGAAACTTCAGGTGCAGACCGAGCAGCTGAAAGGCCTTTCGTTAGTGTGTGTTATTGTGTGTCTTTTCAGGTTTTTTTTCAAACTAAAGCTTTTGTCACAGAGAGAGCAACTAAATGGTTTTTCTCCAGTGTGGATTCTGTTGTGTTCTATCAAATATTGTCTACATCTGAATGTTTTATTACACTCAGAGCAGTGATGTAACTTTTTACTTTTCTCACAAACTGAATCTGTGTTATTGGTTCCAGACCCCAAACCTGACTGAGCTTCACTGCTCTCCTCCCAGTTTCCATCACTGACATCCGTCTCTGAGGACTCTGAGCAAGAATCAGAAGTTTCTTCTTCTGATTGTAAATATTGATGTTCTGGATTCACAAGGTCTTCATATTCCTTGGTTTGTCTGTGATGAAGCTCTGGCAGCCGAGGTTTCTCTTCATCATCTTCGCTTTTCGCAGGAACTGGATTGAATATTAACTTGATCTCATTCTCCTCCTCCTCCTCTTTAATCTGTGGAGGTTTCTGGTCCTCCTGATCCAGGATGGGACTGAATTTCTCCTCCTTTTTCATCACCAGCAGCTGCTGGACATCTGGAGGAAACACAAGAACAGAACAGTTACAGAAAACGGCTCTTGAATGAAATGTCACATGGGCGATGGTCAGCAACTTGTTTTATTACACTTTATTTACATCTTCATTATTATTTAGATTTTTCACAACTTCTTGCATTGCTAGTCATTGAACTACATCATCTACTTGCTACTTGATTCACTGATTGCTTGTATAAAGTTGTTTGATCTGGTGAGATGTGTTTTGAAGTTGTGATTGAGTAAGGGAGAAAGGTGTTTTGGGTAATTTCCTGATGGAATATCCGGATGTTTTGGTGTTTCAGGCTCTACTGTAGATTTGATCTAATTTCTCCATCCCAAGTTATTCTCATGGATAAACACCTTATAAAATATATTGTCAACTGTCACACATTACCTTTTGGAAAATATTTGTTTTTGACATAGTTTTTCTTGTTGTCGTATAGGCTCACTAGCTTAGTTAGCTTAGTATCAAAACCAGCAGGTAGTCAAGGCTCCTTTGCCAGCATATAGCCAACAAGAACAGACCCAGAAAGCAAAAGATGTTCATTCTTTTGCTTTCAACATTTTTGACCATAATGTTCAATTATGGTCAAAAAGGTTGATTTTTAGTTAAGGTCAATTGTAGATGTTTGGATCTACAATTGATCTACAACCATCAAACAATCACCTTATTCCAGACAATTAACTGATGTTGAAAAAATTTAATTGAATCAATGTGGTTTGTAATCAAATTCTAATGATAGAAATTTAATTAAAACCACTTGTTTGTTTGTATCATCCTCAAGGCCATTACTCTGAATTTTTAGATCACATCTCAGATTTAAAAAGAAAAAGTACTTAGATTTTAGCATTTACGTTGTACAGTTTTGTTTGAGTGTTAAAAGTGATAGCCTAAGTATTAATGCAATCTTAGACTCAATTGTCTTTATTAAAAGTGTTTATAGCCCGAACTAAGAATGTAGTCACACTTACACCTTATGCTTACATGGCTTTGAAAAATATGAAAAAAATAACAGTGCCAAAACACTGTACTTTCTGACAAATAATAAATTGAGCTTATTTTAAATAAGTAAACTAAACTTGAGATACATTTTCACTACAGATCTTTAAAAGGCAACGCTGAAACAACTTGTATAGAGTACATTCCATGTTTAATTTCCCCAGAGAAAAGCAGCAGAGGGCAGCAATTTAACAAACTGATCCCTTCACAAATTTATGCTCTTGCTCAGTGTTATTTCCTCACTGCAATAAGACATTGTGGCCCCGTTAAAAAACAGGTGATTATCGACAGAAGATTTACTCCTCTGATCTGGAGCAAATGTACAGAAAATTGCAAAACTGCTGAAACATTGAGTTAATTTAAATCAAGGGTTGTTGTTGTTGTTTTTTTTTTTTTTTACAGTTTTGTAAAATATTATACTTATAATATTGATGCTTAATTTTAGTCTGTATTCCATCTTCTCTTTAGTTTCCTTTATTACGCCACTGTAATGTGCTCTTATGTTTTCATCATTAATTTGAATGGTCTTCCTTATGAAATGTACTTCACAAACTAATATGTCTGGTTGCAGTAAAATATTAAAGAACAAAAGTAGCAGGAGATAATCACAATAAAACCGAGTCTATCTACTCACCATGTGCTGGACCCTCCATCCATGGATTCTCCTCTCCAACGCTGAGACCTTCTGAGTTTTTCATAAAATAAAAACACAGACGTGTCTCTCCTCTAACATCAGAAACAGACTGTTCTACATCAACCCGACTGACTCACTGATTCCCTGTCCAGCTAACGAGCTAACATGGGAGGAAATTCAGTAAAAATACACCCAGAAAGCCGACTGAACGGAGACATGTTAGCTTCTAAAGGGAAGAAACGAAACTTAGTGTTCGCCGAGCTTTTGCTGCTAGGCGACAACTACTTCCGCTAGTCGTCGGGTCACGTTGACCTTCAAAATAAAAGCTCGATTTAACCGCTCTTTAAAGGTAAACAGTAGCAGCAGTTACAATTGTATTCAGTAAATTAACATACACATTCAGATGATGCTCATTTGTTAGATATTTTTTGAAAATAACCCTTAAACAAGAATAAGACTTTTTTTTTTAATTCAGCCCACATTTCTGCTCTAAAATGTTTTCATTGGTCTGGTGAAATAATCTCATCTTAAATTTTGGATTAGCTGTAAACTGTAAGAAATAACCGTTTGAAAAAAGTTCTGTCTTTGATTAATCTATGTAATGTTAAATTTAAAGTAATTTGAATTTCCCTCTTAAACTCTAACCCACTTCCTTCATTGTTATAGTCATAGTTCGATTACAGACGCTAATGTAATTAAGTTACTCAAACATACTTAATATTCTAATTTACTGAATGTGTTGATGTAACTAATAAACCAATATATGTAAATGAGAGGAATCAGCATCATGAAAACCAGCAGGCAGTTTCTTTTTAAAATTAACAGAACATATTTTAAGCTGTTACCAGATAACATTTGTTTCATTGTAACAGAATGTTTTTTTTTCTCATCCTGGTGACAAATACTTTGCTCAGGATTCACCCATCTTTTTTCTGTCACCCCTGACATAAGGGGGCCTCCAGTCACTCCAGTGGAAATTGAAAGAGAGGAGAAGTTCCCAGCAAACACAAAAACTTTCTACTAAGGACAACTTAAAGAAATCAATTAACCTAACATGAATGTTTTTGGAGAGTACCGTAGTACTCAGAGAGAACCCACACAGACAGGAAGAAATGCAAAATAAACAACTCGCCAGGTTTCAAAGCCAGGAGTAAATTTGCTTTATTTAGAAGTTTTCATACATCGAGCAGAAATTCAAAATAAAATGTCAGAAAGAATGTGTCTGAAAATACATAACATTGTCCTTTTAAAGTAATTGTGAAAGTTACTGATGATTTGATCAGTCTGTATAATTGTTAGTTATTCATACTTATGGTATCTTGCGTGTTTCTTTAATGTGTTTCTCCACTTGAACTTCTTCTTACAGACCAAACAGCTGAAAGGTTTCTCTCCAGAATGGATTCTTGTGTGTTCTACTAAAGTGTGTTTCTTCAAGAAAGCTCTCTTACAAACAGAGCAGATGTAAGGTTTCTCCTCACCATGGATTCGTTTATGTTCCATTAAACCACGTCTCCTCTTGAAAGCTGCCTCACAGATAGAGCAGGTGTGAGGTTTTTCTTCAGAATGACTTTTCATGTGAGCAGTTAAATACGACGTACGGCGGAAGCTTCGACTGCAGACCGAACAGCTGAACGGCTTCTCCTCTTTGTGGATTTTTGTGTGTCCCAGTAATGCATTTTTACTTTTAAAATCTGCACTACAGACAGAACATATGTAAGGTCTTTTCTTTGTGTGAATAATCATGTGTTGTTTTAAGTTTCCCTCAAAAGCAAATGTTTTGCTACAAATGGAACAACTGTGGGGTTTTTCTCCGGTGTGGATTATCAAATGTTGTCTTAAATTGTTCTTCCTTTTAAAAGCTGCATTACAGATAGAACATTTGAAAGGTCTATCCTGAGAGTGAACTTTTGTGTGATCTATTAAATTAGTTTTTGAAGGAAAAGATTTGTTACAAACTGAGCAGTGGTAAAGATTGTCTCCAGTGTGGATTCTTCTGTGTTCTAACAAATTGCCTCTGTGGACAAATATTTTCCTACATTGAGAGCAGCGGTGTAACTTTCTGCCTTTCTCACAAACTGGATCTGTGTTATTGGTTCCAGACCCCAAACCAGACTGAGCTTCACTGCTCTTCTCCCAGCTTCCATCACTGATGTCCGTCTCTGACGAAGAATCAGAAGTATCTTCAGTACCAGATTCTACATTTTGATCTGGTTTTGGTCCAACAAGTTTTTTGTTTTCCTTGGTTTGGCTGTGATGAAGCTCTGTGAGCTTCTTTTCATCATCTTCACTTTTCACAGGAAGTGGATGGAATATAAACTTGATGATCTCATTCTCCTCCTGTTCCTCTTTAATCTGCAGAGGCTTCTGGTCCTCCTGGTCTGGTCTCGGACTCCACTTCTCCTCCTTTTTGATCTCCAACAGTTGCTGGACGTCTGCGGGAAACATAAAGTCAGTGTTTGTCAAACTGGCAGTGTCACATGCCGTGCTTCCATTAATCATATGATTTCTCAGGTTAAATTTGGTTAATGGAAAATCCCCAATTTCGAAAAAGCTAATTTTTCAATCAAATGTTTTTTCTTTTTTTGGAATGAGATGATTATCTTTGGCCATATTAGAATTTACTTATTTTGCAAAACTGCAATGGAAACACTTCCCGTCACACGATCAACAACTGGATGTTGCCACTGGCACAAACCACAAAGTAGAAGATAACAGGAAGTAGATGAAGGATTTCAACACAGTATGTTTTTTAATCACATCGCGTAAACAAATTTATTCATATCTGATTTTAAATTGCGTTTCTTATTTAATGGAAACACAGCTATTGTGAAATTGTGGGGTTTCTTTAACATTAGTGAAACATCAAAGTTTTGCACACATATGTAATTATTCTACAGCTAATTCCCAAATTCTTCACATTTTTTTCCGTCTAATTTAAATGTTTTGTTTCTTCCCTACTCTTTTGTTCACAATGGAGCTGACTTGCGTCTGGACAGGTCTGGTTTCATTTTCATTATGAAACCAGACCTGTCCAGGTAACATGGCGCTCACTTTGTCTCCAAAGTGAGCGCCATGTTCACTTTGGAGACAAAGTGAACATTGCTTACAGTAGTTTTGAGAAAAACTATAAGTGGAGGGCTACTTTAATTCTGATGTCAGTTTCTTTTTTTGAGTAAAGCACTTCCATCAGATGACAGTTTGAACTGTTATCTGATATTGGTATTTATTGCTAATCAAAGTGGTTTCAGGTCACAAACATCATGAGTGTATGTATACAAACCTGCTCTGGAGTCGTAAGGAGACTTTAAAAACATATTAATATTCAACTAACAATTTCATACCTTTAAATAGATTGAATATGACACACTAAATTAAAATTTGTTTAAAGCTACAGTATGCAACTTTTTCAATAAATATTTTTTCATACTTGATAAAATTCTCATCATGTCGGTAAAGTTTACTTTATAAGACAGATAATCTGTGAAAAAATTGAGCTTCTCTGGTTTTCCCCCAAGCCAGGAGGAGGGTCTTTCCACTGTCAATCATCCTCATGCACATTCGTTCCCTGCTATGCTGCAGCTGATTCACAATAACTGATTCTGTCATGAATGTTCAGGCTAGTCAGCCTGGCCACCGATGAAGGTGGATAAACTACATCCACCTTTATCCACCTTCAACTTTAAGTTGTTTCTCTGCCATCAATACATTTAGTAGTACATATATGAGGTTGATTGACAGCTCTAAGGCCCTCCTACTGGCTCTGGTTCCTTGTTTCGACCGAGAGCGGTGCATTTCTTCAATCGTAGCACTGGGAGGTGGAAGAGATAAATCATTTGATAGATTATCTGTCTCATGCCCGACTGTGACAACATGGTGACAGTTTAAATATGTCCAGAACATATATATTTTTTAAAAGTTACATGCTGCAGCTTTAAGGGCTAAACACAGTGGATCTGACTTACATTAATAACTATTGTTTATTCATGAAGTCATTATGACACAAATATATGGACTGTGTTGAACTTATCTTTCCTTTCCTATAGTATGCCAGTGCATTTTTTATGTTTTCATCACGTACTTTCAGTGGTCTTGTTTGTGTTCGACAAATCAACTTGCCCTGCCCTGCATTGTGGTTGCGTTTTAAAAAACGTTGAAACAGAAGATAATGACCGTCAAACCGACAGTCCATCTACTCACTGTGTACCGGTTCCTCCATCTTCTTCTTCTTTCCTCCAACGCTGAAGCCTTGAACTCGCTGCATCCAGCTAGCATGCTAAGCTAACTCACCCGGGACGAAATTAAGGACGAACTTCAGTAAAACAGAACTTCATAATTAACGTAAGATCTCAGTGGCTTTAAGGAGACGTATATAAATACCCGGACAGCTGACTGAATACGAACAGTTCACACTGAATAAGGAAACAAAAGTTTTTGTCCATCTATCGTTTGCTGCTAGGAGACAAATACTTCCGCTATTCATCGGATCTTATTAGCCTCCAAAATAAAAGCTCAATTTGAGGCGCAATTCATAGCTACGTATGAGTTGCATCCACAATGATATAAATTAGAATATGCGTTCCTATCCGACTCATTTCGTAGATTAGTTACTTTTTGAAAATAACAGCCTTTAAGCAAGTGCTAAACATACTTTGTGTTAAGTCTACATTTCTGTATTGACATGTTTTTCAATGTGATGTAAATATTCTCATCTTATTGCTTTCATGAGCTTCAAGCAAAAATCAGTACAAATTATCAGAATATAGAAAGTAAGTAACCTGACATGGATGCTTCTGGACTGTGGGAGGAAATTAGAGTATCCAGAGAAAACCAGACAGGGAGAACTAAAGATCTGACCGATATTCAAATCCAGAAACTTCTTCCTGCAAGGGACCAATGCCATCAAAGACACCATCATGACGTTTGCTTATTTCATTTATTTAGCCCTTTTCACACAAAGCAGAAGCTTACACAAAATGTAGTTAGGAACATAAAACTGTATTGCACAGCTTGAAATACAGTAATACAAACATAAAAATAAAACTACAGAGTAAAAAAAATAACAAAACCACAGCAGCCTACTGAAGAAAAACAATACGTTTGACAAAAATCAAGTTGAACACATTCAACAGTTTTCTGTGGCTCTATAAACTGATCACACACTGGATGAAGCACTTTTCAAGAAAAGTAATTTTAAACATAAATACAGGCTTAAACCAGTGTTGTTTTCCACATTATGCATTATATATTAGTAAAACCCATGTCAAATTCATCTGTAATTTTAATATAGTAATAAAAGTGGTGTGTCAGAAAAAAGTAATAAATGAGATTCTTCCTGCCCAGAGCCATCAGTATGTACAACACTTTCATAAAAATTGTGAAATACAAGTTACATTTACTTTCCCTCTGGGACTGATATAATAAATCTCAACTGAAGACACCTTGTTATTGTCTTGTAAAGAAGGTGCTCTGCTTGTGATTATCTTGATTTTAACTGGACCTAATTACGTTTAATTTTATGCTAACCACTGCTCTCCTCCCAGTTTTCATCACTGCCATCTTTCTCTGAGGAGATTAAAGAATCAAAAGTTTTCTCTACGTGAATTTTTGTGTGCTTTTCTAAATTAGCTTTTGAAATAAAGGTTTTGTCACAAGTAGAGCATCTGAAAGGTTTTTCTTCACTGTGCTTCTTCAGGTGTCGTGTCAAAGATCGTCTCCATGTAAAGGTTTGGTCACAGATAGAACAGTTGTAACGTTTCTCTCCAGTGTGGATTCTAGTATGGTCTATTAAATTGCTCTTCCTTTTAAAAGCCGACTTACAAGTCTGACATTTGAAAGGTCTATGCAGATTGTGGACTTTTGCGTGATTGTTACAATTTCCTTTGAAGTAAAAGTTTTACCACAAACAGAGCAGCTGAAAGGTTTTTCGTCATTGTGCCTCCTCATGTGCAGTGTCAAAGATGTTTTCCATGTAAATGTTTTGTCACAGACAGAGCAACTAAATGGTTTTTCTCCAGTGTGGATCCTGTTGTGTTCTACCAAATATAATAAACAGCTGAACATTTTCCTACACTTAAAGCAACGGTGTAACTTTTTACCTTTCCCTTTCTTATAAACTGGACCTGTGTTATTCTTCCCATACCCCAAAGCTGACTGAGGTTCAGTGCTCTCCCCAGAGTTTTCATCACTGCCATCTTTCTCTGACAATTTTAAAGAATTAAAAGTTTTCTCTTTGTGTATTTTTGTGTGCTTTTTCAAATTAGCTTTTGAAATAAGTTTCATCACAAACGGAGCATCTGAAATGTTTTTCTTCTCTGTGCTTCTTCATGTGTCGTATCAAACAATTTCTCCATCTAAAGGTTTGGTCACAGACAGAGCAGCTGTAACGTTTCTCTCCAGTGTGGATTCTCATATGTTCCATTAAATTACTCTTCCTTTTAAAAGCTGCATAACAGGCCATACATTTGAAAGGCCTGTGTAGAGTGTGGACTTTTGTGTGATTTTTAAAGTTTGCTTTAGAAGTAAAAGTTTTACTACAAATAGAGCAGCTGAAAGGTTTCCCTTCACTAGGTTTCTCTTCACGAGGTTTCTCTTCAATCTGTTTCTCTTCACCGTGCATCCTCATGTGCAGTGTCAAAGATAGTTTCCGTGTAAATGTTTCATCACAAACGGAGCATCTGAAATGTTTTTCTTCTCTGTGCTTCTTCATGTGTCGTATCAAACAATTTCTCCATCTAAAGGTTTGGTCACAGACAGAGCAGCTGTAACGTTTCTCTCCAGTGTGGATTCTCATATGTTCTATTAAATTACTCTTCCTTTTAAAAGCTGCATAACAGGCCATACATTTGAAAGGCCTGTGTAGAGTGTGGACTTTTGTGTGATTTTTAAAGTTTGCTTTAGAAGTAAAAGTTTTACTACAAATAGAGCAGCTGAAAGGTTTCCCTTCACTAGGTTTCCCTTCACGAGGTTTCTCTTCAATCTGTTTCTCTTCACCGTGCATCCTCATGTGCAGTGTCAAAGATAGTTTCCGTGTAAATGTTTCATCACAAACGGAGCATCTGAAATGTTTTTCTTCACTATGCTTCTTCGTGTGGAGTGTCAAAGATGATTTCCATGTAAAGGTTTTGTCACAGTTGGAGCAACTGATTGGTTTTTCTCCCGTGTGGATTCTGTTGTGTTTTAACAAATATTGTCTACAGCTAAATGTTTTACTGCACTTAGAGCAGCGATTTAACTTGCTACCTTTCTTATACACTGGATCTGTGTTATTCTTCCCAGACTCCAAAGCTGACTGAGGTTCACTGCTCTCCCCCCAGTTTTCATCACTGCCATCTTTCTCTGACGACTTTAAAGAATCAAAAGGTTTCTCTTTGTGTATTTTTGTGTGCTTTTTCAAATTAGCTTTTGAAATAAAAATTTCATCACAAGTAGAGCATCTGAAAAGTTTTTCTTCTCTATGCTTCTTCATGTGGTGTGTCAAAGATCGTCTCCATCTAAAGGTTTGGTCACAGATGGAACAACTGTAACATTTCTCTTCAGTGTGGATAGTCATATGTTCTATTAAATTGCTCTTCCTTTTAAAAGCCGAGTTACAAGTCTGACATTTGAAAGGCCTATGCAGATTGTGGACTTTTGCGTGATCGTTACAGTTTCCTTTAGAAGTAAAAGTTTTACCACAAACAGAGCAGCTGAAAGGTTTTTCGTCATTGTGCGTCCTTATGTGCAGTGTCAAAGATGGCTTCCGTGTAAAGGTTTTGACACAAACAGAACATCTGAAAAGTTTTTCTTCGCTGTGCTTCTTAATGTGTTGTATACAAGATCCTCTTCCATTTAAAAGCTGCATTACAAGCCAGACATTTGAAAGGCCTATGCAGAGTGTGGACTTTTGCATGATTTTTAAAGTTTGCTTTAGAAGCAAAAGTTTTACCACAAACAGAGCAGCTGAAAGGTTTTTCGTCATTGTGCCTCCTCATGTGCAGTGTCAAAGATGGCTTCCGTGTAAAGGTTTTGTCACAGACAGAGCAACTCAACGGTTTTTCTCCAGAGTGGATCTTGTTGTGTTCTAACAAATGCTGTCTACAGCTAAATATTTTACTACACTCAGAGCAGCCGTGTAACTTTTGACCTTTCTCACAAACTGGATCTGTGTTATTGGTAACAGACCACAAAGCTGCCTGAGCTTCGCTGCTTTCCTCCCAGTTTCCATCACTGATAT
The DNA here is from genome assembly GCA_922788865.1 of Poeciliopsis turneri. NCBI lineage: Eukaryota > Metazoa > Chordata > Actinopteri > Cyprinodontiformes > Poeciliidae > Poeciliopsis > Poeciliopsis turneri. The sequence continues at coordinate 700,431 of CAKLNU010001072.1, forward strand.
CCGTCTCTGAGGACTCTGAACAAGAATCAGAAGTTTTATCTTCGCCATATGGTTCAGAAAAGTCTCTGTTTTTCTTGGTTTGGCTGTGATGAAGCTCTGAGAGCTGAGGTTTCTCTTCCTCATCTTCACTTTTCACAGGAACTGGTTTGAACATTAACTCAGTGATCTTTTTCTCCTCCTGATCCTCTTTAATCTGTGGAAGCTTCTGGTCCTCCTGGTCTGGTCTGGGACTCCAGTTCTCCTCCTCTTTGATCCCAGTCAGCTGACGGACGACTGCAGGAAACAGAAACAGACAAGTTACAGAACACGGCTCTCGTATGAAATGTCATAGTAATGAACCAAACATGGAGAAGCAGCATTCAGCTTCTATGCACTACGTCGAACAAACAAATTTGGAACAAACTTCCAGAAAACTGCAAAACAGCCAAAACACTGAGTTCCTTTAAATCTAGACTAAAAACCCAGCTGTTTAGAGTCACTTTTGAAACATAATCTTGAAACACTAATCAATATTCTAATGTGTAATGATGAGAAAATGTCATGTCTGTGTTTTCTATCTCTTTGTATTTTTGTCTATATGATCTAAAGCACTTTGAAATGCCTTGTTGCTGAAAGGTGCTATACAAAAAAGACAAAACTTTTTTAAGCCACAGATCCCTGAACTTTGTCCTGAACCAAGGTAACATCTGCCAGTAAACACACTGAACATGAAAAACAAAAACAGATTTATTCAATGCAAATTTTAATTGTTAGAACACAGAATTAGCATGTTTGATTGCATCTTATTTACATCCTCATCATTATTGTGATTCGTCAGAGCTTCTCGCAATGCTGGTCATTTAGCTACATTTATTTATGTCTACATTAACATGAATGTAACATAACATTCATAAGAGCCAGAAAACTACCCTGGCTTGAATACTACAAAATGTGTTTCAGATGGAAATAGTAATATAATTACTAAGTGTATGAGTTCACTAAAATGTAAAATAATTAGAAAACGAGATGAGACTAGAGAGGCAAGAGTTGTAGTAGTGAAAACAAAAGCTCCTGGCAGTTTGCAACTTTTACTAAACAGCCTGTTAATTCTTATCCTTTTTCAGAAAATAAATTTTGTTTAAAAGTTGTAATGGGATCACTAACAATCAGTTGGTAACAAGACAAAATGTATTTGTACCGGGACCATGCTCTATGTTGGTGTCAGTGCCAAAGCTGGGTTGATCTGGTGACTTGTGCACCAAGTTATCTCTCCCCCTTTTCCTCTGGTTCCTACAATAAAGAGAAGTGAAGTAAGATTTTATGTGGATAAACATTTTAACTACAGCTACATTTTCTACAGAGCTTGTACCAATGCACATTAAACTCTATAGCAAAGGAGCAAAGGGAAAAACAACAACAAAATAAGAGTAAAGAGAGGTCCAAACTAATTATCTTTACCTTTTCATCTTTGCTCCAGGTCTCTAAATTTGTTTATTGGACTTAAATACAGAAGGCACAAAATCTGGATTTTGGCAGTCCAGTGATGCCTCTCCTGTAAATATAACACACAAGTTTATTAGCAACCAGCCAACATTATATGTCCAAATTTAACAGCACTTAGAATTTCCAAACAATTGCTCGACTTATGATTCATTTGCTAAAGTGGATGAAACATGTAAAACGATAATGATGTGATATATGAAGCTTCAAACTGAGTAGATAAATGATTCTTAATCTGTTTTTATTGAAACAATGGCTGGATAAAAAGGAAAACTGAAAAAAATGAGGAGAGGGTTGTTATATGAATGAGCTTTAGTTACTTTAATCATTTTTATGTTACAAGAAACAAAATGTTATAATTGGCTTTTAAATAAAAACCTTTTTTTATTGTGCTCGGCTTCATGCGGTTTCTCTGATGTGAGATTATTCCATCTGCTTCAGAAAATTAGCTTTCATAGAGCGCAGATGTTGTCAGGAAAGAATCAACAGGATTACTGAAGTTGGGATTAAACATTTTCTGTCCTTGCTAATATTCCAAGGGATTTTCCAGTCCCCAAATGTTACTGTATGGTTGTGTTGAAAAATGACTTAGGTGAGCTTGATCCACCATGTAGAAGGGTTTTATAATGCATCAGCAAAGATGAAGTATTCTGCATAAACAGCAGTTTAAAACAACAGAAACTAAAACACAGGATCTGCTATGTTTATTATAAGTGATCATTTATGTTTACTACGAGCAAATCTTTGATTTAGTAGATTAAAATGTCGCCAGATGAGTAAAAATTGGGTTCATTGAAACACAAACTCAAAAATATCCTAAAACAATCAAATGTGAGGAGGGTAAATACTAAATATCAGCCCCTTTCAATTCACAATCAAACTGATGAACCAGTTCCTCAATTAAAACTATTTTTTTCTGGATTCCTCGACGCATCACTAGCAGATTGTGGGTCTACGCTTTACAGACAACTGCTGAGAGCAGACAGAGTTTCTAGTGAATTAAAGGTTTATTCATATAACGTCACCTGATATAAAATGGGCCCCACAGACCCGAGATTTCCTCGTGGTTTTGTCGGTCCAATCCACCCGACTGATAGCCTGAAGCCACAGCCGCCTCCGGAGGATCTGGAGCGGCCGGTTTCCCCCCCGAATGCGTTAGACTTTTATCCTGTCCTGCCAAAAACGGTTCGAACAGCAGAAAACGCAACAACCCGACATTTTGAGTCCGGTGGTGGTACTTTTCGGCGTTAGGTACTTCTGTTGTGTTTCAAAATTACCGGGGATGTACTTCCGTTACTCAACGATGCGCGCGCAACTTCTTGCTAACGTACGCTGGAAATACGTCATAATGACCTTCAAAATTAAAGCACGATTTGAACCGCCCTTTAAAATATAGAATATAATAGAAATATTGTCGCCACAGTCGGGAAATTAAGTTGTTGGGGCGTGTAGGTTCACCCACCCACAAAAAATATTAAAAACATTAAAAAAACACACACACACACACACAAAAAAAAAATCAAAATCAAAATTAAGAATAGCTTTTTACTAACTTAAACATAATGGGCAGTTATCAAAAACAAAGTACTCAAAGGATTATGCCAATATAACGCCATTTCTTAACCCTCGCTCTGTCTTCGGGTCAAAATGACCGGAAACTGTGTTAAACCCCCCAAAAAAATCCACTTAATGTTATTTTTTTAACTTGAGATTTTAAGACTTTTCCTAGATTGGCCAAAACAATAGGAAAATTTAAATTTTGCTTTTATTCACATTTCCATGTAAGCTGTACCAAAAAAGTTACAAAAAATGGTCTTCGGCTCAAAATAACCCATGAGGTAAAGAGTTGAAATGAAGTTCACAGAGTTATTTACAAATCGCAGAATGTTACAAAGTTCCTGGAGAAGCTAGGAAAGGCACTTGTAACTCCACTCATTGAAGCCTCAGCAGCAGTTGTGAAAGCTATTCAACCTGATCAACCTGATTCCAGGTTGATCAGGAACCTGGTTGATCAGGAAACTGGTTGATCAGGAATCTGATCAACCTAGTTCCTGGTTGAACTGGGTTCCAAGTTGATCAGGAACCTGATCAACTTGGTTCCTGGTTGATCAGGTTACAGGAACCAAGTTGATGAACCAAATCATCAACTTGGTTCCTGGTTGATGATTAACCAGATTCCTGGTTGATCAGGAACCTGATCAGGAACCTGATCAACCATCAGGTTCCTAGAGGGATTGTAAAACACATACTGTGTGTGTTGCAGGTGTAAGAAATATATCTGCAAAGGCTGTGCACTTGCATACTGCCCTACATTTGCTAATTAGTTGATTAGTTGCTAATTATTGTACATTCTCTCAAATCGTTCACTGGAGAAAAGTAAAAGAAAAAGAGCAATTTAGATGAATAAAAATGGCTAATAAAAATTAGCTATTTCTAATTAGCTGTAGAAATAGCTAATTTCTATAGCTTAATTTTTTAAGCTATAGAAATTCAAGTGGAGAGGGAAAACACAAGTGTTCACACATTTTGTAGTGAATTACAATATCCATCCATCCATCCATTTTCCGTCACCCTTCTCCCTAACGGGGTCGGGAGTTGCTGGTGCCTATCTCCAGCTGCGTTCTGGGCGAGAGGCGGGGTTCACCCTGGACAGGTCGCCAGTCTGTCGCAGGTGAATTACAATATTCAATATGAAATTTGGTGTTTAAAATTCAATTAAGCTGTGAAGACGGGTCATTTTGATCTGGAGGACACAGGGTGTATACAGAAAATGAGAACGTCACGAGGGTTAAATCAACAACTGTAAGCAAGCACTAAACATACTTATTATTAAGCCTGCATTTCTGTAATAATATTTCTAGAACTTTTGTAATAATATTCTCAAATTACATGTTATTTTTCATGAGCTGTAAGCAGAAAATCATCACAAATAACAGAAATAAAAGCTTGAAAACATTGGCTGGTGTAGTTCATCAATATGTTTAGATAATAAAGAAAGATTAGATAGGTGTCTGTAACATCTTGATCAAGAGAATGTTTCTTCAGTACAGGTTTAATTACAGCTTCCTTAAAAGCTTGTGGTACATATGTTTACTAAGAATAAATTAATCAGATTTATTCAAAGGTAACTTCTTTAAGAGGTGGTAGGGTGTATTTTCCAGACACAGTTGCATTTTATTTCAGAATCAAGTAATTATGTTACCTTGAGTTGCTATAAAAATTCTTCATATAAAAAAATTAAATGTGACTTTGCAATAGTGGCCTCTGTTTGTGAAAGAGGCCACAAACACACTTGAGCCTCTGTCTCCTTAAGAAGTTCCTACTCTTTCTGACACTCCACCTGCAGGAAGTCATCAAAGCAATGCTCCTCCATTATGCTGGATAAAATTTAAGAGTGTTGGACGGAGATCATATGATGAGCTCAGCAGAATGAGGTTCCATCAGGTGTTTGCTAACTGCTGCTGCCGCTAGTCTGGATGAGCTGAGTGGGGAAGGAGCAGGGGAAGGATGCTCTGTGGGGGGGAAGCTTGGAGTTACCACATGGGTTGACACCGAGGCTTTGAATAACTGGAAACCAGTTCCTCTAAATCTCCAGGAAGCGAACCAGATGAGATGCAGGTGCGTAGAAATTCACCTACAGAAAATCAGTCCTGCAGCTTTCCACTGCTCTGCCTTTATATCTCCCTCTAGTGGAGATCTAAAGTATGGATGCTGGAAGAAGAGTAGCCACACACACACACACACACACACACACACACCCGCACACACACACACACTGGATTCCTGACAACTTACTAAATATTTATTCAAGTTTTACAACACTTTCTTTCTTTGAGAAGCCAACTAAACTTTGCATTTAAAATTTGCATTAGTTTCAACTTCCGTATAAATTTTGCCTATGAACAAAGTGACAGTGTTCACACACAGATACACTGATATATAAAAGTTAATATTTAATTAATTCAGACCCGTCAGTCGGTCAAAAATTTGATAAACAAACTTTTTTGACACAGACATCATTGTACTTCAGTTTGAATGTGATGTTATGAATATATTCAAACTATTGGACCAAACTGATGGAGAAATGATTCTTCACTGCATTGAAGAAGTTTTGTTGCTGTATTGACAAATTGTTTTTATGCTCTTTTATTTTATGGATATGATTAATTATTTTTTGTTAAAATGTAAACTATTTATATCTTACTGTTGAAAAGAGAAAAAAAAATTCTGATTTTCCTGCCTTCATCACATCATTTCCTGGTCAATATGCAAATATATTGGTGCCACTATCTGAAGACTGGCATTGATAACCATGAAAGTGAAACAAGCAACTGTTAATAAAGTTTCCCGCAGCTGTTTTTAGTTTCCATTTGGATTCCACTTGATTCAAAGTTTCAAAACTGCAAACTAAATTAAATTATAAGAGCATTACCTGTTTTGTTGATAACACTGAAAAGAATAATCCAATTCATCAATGTTGAGAAATGATTAAGAGTTACAATATCTGAAGACCTGCAGAAATAAAAGAGAAACACAAAATGGAGTTTGTCTGTTAAATAATTATGTCTGTGTTTTTGTACCTGGGTTCTCAGCCTTGTTTGCTTGTTTTGTTTTCCATATTTGCCAAAATAAGATGAATTTCACTTTGAGTCCAGCCTGATGTCAGTTTTACTTTCATTTGTTCTTACTGTTTAAATAATATTCAGGTTTGCTGTTTTTTTTTAGGATCTCCACAATATGGAAAAACATTGGTGTAAAAAATACTGTTGCACAAAAGCAGGGCCGTGCAGAGACCACTAAAGGGGCAGGTGCTCAAAAAAAAAAAAAAGGGCACATCTAATCGCATTTTAGGACAGAATATTAACAAAGTCACACAGCTTTCAGAGTTTAATTAACAATGATAAATTACAAAATTGTGAGACTTACAATCAAAGAACATCTGCCTGGGTTGCTGTACTTGCAGTGGAGATGAAGACGGTCCATTCAGAAAAACAGCTGCATCAAACTTTAACGTGGCACTGCAGAAAAAAAACAAAAGCAAAAATGTAATTAATGCATGTCACTATGAGAAAAGACTACTCTTAACATAATAAAAGCATAATAGCTGCCTTGTAATATTAAATATATGTTCACTACCAAAAACTGCAGGTTGATGATGGTCAGAACCTTTACTTTTATTGTTCTTACCTGCGGTACTGGTTCTGACCCAGTTGGTCAACAATCCACTACCTTTGGCTGCTTCTAGCAGATCCTTTCTTTTTTGTTTCTGACGTCTCTCTTTATGTGGCATCTTTGAACTGAAACAAGCAAAACATAAGGAATTATGATCAGAACATGTTTTTCAGTCCATAGCATAACAATATTCATTTCAGAGAAAATGAGACCTCTCCTATGGAGTTCAATTTGTTTCACAATTATTCAATTAAAATACTAACCTCAATTAAATAATATAAAATTGTGATCAAGACATTTTGAATTATAACATTTTTTTCAACAAAAAATTTTTAGCTTAATTTTTTTTAAACTGAAATCACAAATTTTTATCTCATGACTTAAAAAAATTATTTGCAAAACAAACAAACTTATTTGCGCATGTCAGAAATCTTTGCTTACTATTCAAAGTTTTGCTTGTGATTCTCACATGATGCCTTTGGCAGAGCCTGAAATCAAACCAAAGATTTCTGATGTGTGCAAATAAAAGTTTATGTTTGCCCCTTCATTAATGACAGAAGCAGTTTGATTATTACATACATTATATCTATCATGTTCAGGATGAGTTATTTTTAATTCTAAATGAATGTCCTTGTTGGACTTTTATCTCCTTCGAGATACATTTACCTAACGCTAGAATAAATGCAATGTACATCATTCACCAAAGAAAATGAGAAAATCGGACATATATCCATTATGGAGCTGATTCTGGTTTTGGACGGGCGATGTGCCCCTATTGCATAATACTGAAGAATGACTGCTGTCATTACAGAGAAGCTTTTTAGTTATCTTGCTTTGCTAGCAAAGTCATTAGCTAGCAGCTAGCTCATAGCACAACAACAGCCTAATGTCTGTATGATAAAAATACTGGATCGATAGATAAGAACAGCTTTTGCTCACTTGGCTGTTTCCTCCCGCTCAGTAGATATTCAGAGAAAGGCGGACTCAGAGAGCGGACGATATTTTCCTCTTGTTATATTTGATTTCTGCTTAAACCGCGACTTCATGCTGAAGGAGAAACGATACAACGTTTAACGTTTTCCGTTATCCGACAGTAGCAAGCCGACTCCAGTTTTTTCACCAAAATTGTAATCTGGAACGTTCGAGCTCCGCAGTTTGCCGCCTTAACTCACCGCGAGAGGCAAGTGCGTCACGGGCTAAAGGTCAAAGGTAACAATGTGACCGGAGGGCTTATTGTGTTGTTTTTCTTGCAAAGTAATAATAATAATAATAATAATAATAATAATAATAATAATAATAATAATAATAATAATAATAATAGTAATAGTAATGATAGTAATAATTGTAGTACATGTGTAAGAAAAATAATAAATAAATAATAAAAAATAATAAATAAAAAATAAAACCAAAAGGGCACTTGGGGCCATGGAGCAAAAGGGGCAGGTGCTCAAGCCCCCAAAGTCCCCCCACCCCTCCCCCTCTGCACGGGCCTGCACAAAAGTACTCACTCCTAACAATGTTTTCTACAGTAAATCCTTTTTTAATGGTCCTAATTACATCAAATTCACATTAGATATTAGTAAAAATCAAAAGAAATACATAGAGAAAGAAAGAAAACAAATTAGCCAGTAGACCAAAATGTGTGTAATAAGGTAGAATTAAAAGGAAATTAAAATCTAACAAAATGAAGTTGCAAAATGGTAGAAAGTTCAGGAATCTTTCTCTATACATTCATATACTCAAGTGCTTAGAAACCTTCCCATTGTCAATGCAAATGAAAATCAGCTAAAAAATATATCACTAACTGATGGCCAATAAAGCACCCAAATTTAATCCAAATGGAAATTAGGAAACTGCAGATTAAGATTGAAAATGACTTTAATTCAACCAGTTAGTTTGTTTCTAACATGGTGTAGCCATCTCTGACCTGGGCAGCAATAAAACAGTTTATCTTTTAACAAGTCTTCAGATCATTTATTCTGGTATGAGCAGAGAAATCGCCATGGTGACATCCTGGTTTTTATCGAACAGTCAGAGTTATAAACAAGTTTTATACAAAAGTCAGACATTTCAAGACACATCTAGACAATTCACTGAAGTTTTTGATGTTTTTTTACAATTACAGTTGGTGTCACCATTTCCTTCTGACTAGAGAACTAAATCACTACAAAGAATTACAAAACAAATGTAAATATTATGGACATAAATATATAATCTTCATAAAATATTCTGAAAATATCAGATAAGCTGTAAAATGCAGCACCAAAATCTCTCACAAGCTTGGATTCTAAAATAATATAATTCTACCTTCATCTCTCTGTAAAAGTGCACACACACACACACACACATATATTTTTGCTTCATATTCTGAACAAAACTTGAACTTCAGTTGAATATGGATTTGCATAAGACTTCTGGGGACAAGGGATTCTTATCTAGAACAAGGAAGAGAAAATTACAGGGATGTGAAAATGTGTTTTCTCCGATCCTGAGTTTATTTTTTGTTTATCGTCCAGCAGCATCCAGGTGTGGGTGTGTTTAGAGGAGGAGGAAAAGCAGCTTCATAAATCCAAACTCCTGGTTGTCGCTTTCACATTTTAGACATAAACAGCAACTTCTCATCGGAAAGGTAAGTTTAAGAGAAACCAAAGAATTAACTAGATTATTTATGTGTTTGCATTAATCCTACATGTAGAAAACATTCCTTTGTTTTCAATAAGGCATTGCTTTTCTGTTTTGTAAAACTAAATTCAACATTCTATTTGTAACAATAGTTTTGCTGTAATTTAAATTCTGCCAATTGAGGAACAAAGAAGATAAATAGTTTTGAAGATTCCTCAAAGTTTCCATAAGTTTTAATGAGTTCAGAGTTGAAGTTATACTGTGAGGATATTTGACTACCAAACTAACCTGATGCAGACAGTGATGTCATGAAGTTTGACAGTGAAATCAGTGGCTTATAGCTATGAAAACCTTTTCTTCATAAGTAATTTTACTTCTATCTTAAATTAGAAACGTTTCCTATGCTAATCTTAATCTCATCTTTTATATGTTACAGACGATGAAGCATCTGATTTATCTCTCACTGCTGCTGCGTAAGTTTTCAAATAATCCAATGCTGAACATGCATTTATATTATTTTTACTAACTAATTTATGCGTCTAGTTTCTGTAGAATCTCAGTTTCTCCATTTGCTTACTGCATACTGAAAAATGAACCAATGAAAATTCAACATTTTGTTCGCTGTATCTGGTTGTTTTCTGTTGTTTACAGCAGCCCTGCTGATCTGCAAAGGAGACAACAATGGACAAACAGACTTTAGTCATAAAAGTTACTGCACTCTGAATGGATCCCCCACAATATTGACAATTAATTGCAAGAACAAGGCTTGGACGCTTCAGTGCAGTGAATATGGTGGTCATTTGAATATGTCCATCAGATGTTCAGATAAGCCTAAAAACACATATTCATTTCAGCTTAAAGTCTCCAGTTCAGGTTTGTTCTTTCAGTGTCCTGCAACATTTTCTTTGCTGATGTTTTTGAGCTACTAAATAGGAAAATTACTCTACAATGTATAACTAACAGTTCTATACAGAGTCCTGATTATAACTGAAATTGCATTTTTATAAGAAATAAAGTTTGCGTACACGCTTCAAAGAAGTAGATTGCTGAACTGTTTGAAAGTTCAGATATGTCCTTAATATCTGTGATTTTAATTTTCAGAAAAACATTGCTTGAACACAAATTGCAAAGAAAAATCCCCCTGCAATGAGTAAGTTCTGTATCTGTGATCTCTAAGCTGTGGTCTGGGGTCAGTTTGTGCCTCCCAAGTTTCCCAAGTGCTTTTGGTTTTCCAACCCAGGCGGTTAAAGCAAATACAATCTAAAAGATGATAATTGGGATTTCCACTAAGATGAGCTCTTCCAAAAGAAATAGAGACAAAGATGTAAATCACAAATTGCTCATCTTTTATTAAACATGTTTTCACATTTTTAAAAAAATCTAATTTTAGATTAAATTTGTGTCTTGTATGACTTTTCTTTCTATAGTTTTGGCCACTGCGGCAAAAATGTTTGGACATCTCTGTGTCATGTAAACTAATATTTACACAATTGTTTTTGATCTTGTTTCAAGAAAATATTTTCTTCCACAGTCAGATCTCCATCACTTCACAAACTGATCGATCTTATGAGATAAAGCTACATGATTCTAACTGTAAATTTGAATACTTACCTCAAAAGGGTAAGTATTTTAAAGTGTTGAAATTGTCCTGCAACTCTTAAATTAGTATCTTTTGAAAAACAAAGTGATCCTACAGGAGGCAAGTTAAGTGATATGTTTCTAAAATAAATTCTGTTATTTTACATCTTGGTTCACATTTTAAAGTTATATTTGCAACCCGACTGAGGAGAAAGATAAAACAAATGTTTTGACACCCTGAAAGTTACACAATGTTTTATCTCATAATCTATTTTCCATTTTCACCATATAAAATTATTATGATTGCAAAACTTAAGACAGAAATCAATTTTGGAAAAACTCCAAAATATTTTGCAAATATATTTTGGAGTTTTTCACAGCAACAAATATTTTTTAAAATGAGTAAACAATTCTCTAATGAATGGTTGTCCAGATCACATTCTTACAATGTTACAACTTCCTCAGCATATCCGAAAGTTCTGCAGAGGTTCTGCTAATGAACAATCATTTAATCCTTCCCCCATTCCTCTCCCACTCAGCTCCTCCAGACTAGTGGCAGCAGCAATTAGCAAACACCTGGTGGAACTGAAAATCTGCAGAGCTCATCGTAGGAGCTGCTTCTTATCCAACGCTCCTCAGAAAGGCTGTTAAAGGCTTAATGGAGGAGTACTGCTGTGATGGCATGCTGAAGGCAGAGTGTCGGGATTAGCTTCTTAAAGAGACAGAGGTCCAGTTTTAACCTCCAATAAACTTGCATTGAATTGGCATGTGTCATGGGCAAACGTTAGTGATTAAGAAATAAAACTGCAACACAGCCCACAGCTCCGGGAAGCAATCATTTCTCACAGCTAAGAGCCCAGACCCTCTGGACAAAGATTACCATTTCATTGACTACTTATATCTCCATGCAACAAAAGTGATTAAGATATATGACTAATCTTTTTGTCTGTTTTTAAAGGAATATTTCTGATTACCAACCAACAAACTTGGATTAAAGCTTTACAATTCTGCAGATTAAGTTCCACTTTGGTTGAAATTACCAACCAAACAATTCGTGAAAAAGTGACTGATATCCTGCAAAATAATCCAGAACTGCAGAACGGTACCTGGGTCGGCCTGGAGAGATCCATCTTTGGAATCAATCCAGAGTGGATTTGGACGTCGTCTCAGAAGAAAACTGAGACTATTGACCATCCTGTTGACCCTCTGAACCACCACTGTGGAAAGGTTGTCTTGGAGAACAATAAATTGAAGCTGGTGGATGAAGACTGCCATAAAAGTTTGCCTTTCATCTGCCAAGGTTAACTAGGACTGTAATCTGATAATCTGATATTTGTAGTTTTTATTGATAGTTATAGTCTAATTTGAGCTCAAGAAGATTCTGACAAATTGTGTAAATTTAGATTAAATAATCTAAACTGATGGAAAAATAGCTGTGAAATGTTTATTTTCTCATCTCAGGTCCATTATAAACACATTAAGAGGCCATAAAAACTTCTCTGAAAATCTTCTGATTACTTTGGAGGATTTTTACTTTCTAAATGTCTTTCTATAGGTTAATAAGTATCATAACTGTTTGTTACAATTCATTGAAACATTTTTAAGGTGATTTAGTTTGATTATATCATTTCTAGTTTGATTTATGTGAATCATTTATAATTATGTTGCTGAACCTTAAGAGAAATAAGTTTAAAAACAAATTGCTGTCATTGGTAAAGTCCTTTAATAGTGGTAGGGATTACAAAGTCTTGGATTAGGATAATCTGAGTGAATGTTATCTCATGCAAATGACCATACCACATGCAAATAACTGATTATCATTGAGTTCTCACTGCAGCAGCCAAGAATAGCTAAAGGTTACAAAAAATGTTTATATTTGTCCTTTCTTAGACAAATCTAAAAGTTTTATCAAATATGCGGCGTATGTTTGTAGTAGAGACACTAAGAGGTGAAATATCGGTGGAAACGATGCAAAAGCAGCTCAGGGTCTCTTATTTATAAACCTACACTGTAAAAAAGCAAACAGGAAAAAGTAATAATTAATGTTTGTTCATGTTTCTTGGGCCTGGTCCACTCAGAACCAGATATATGGGAAAATGATACATTAAAACTAAATGTGTGTTTGTGTGTCAGAAATGGGAAATAAAGATTCAGGGGCTTTATTAGGATGTTATGTTGGTGCCGTCCAATAATCCACCAACATAACTTGCTTTCTTTGATGTGATTCCCAATAGACATTGTTTTAACTTTATATTATAAAAGTCTATTTAAAAGTAGTTTTGCTCACACCTGGCGCCATGTTTAATTCCTAACAGGAAGTCATGGTTGTTTTGAAGCAATCTGATTGGCTGACGGGTTTTAGCTCCGCGCTGCACTGCCCCCTATGGGTTCATTTGGATGGAAACCTTTCTGAAACTGATCCCGTGTGTACAATATTTTTAAATGATGTGATGAGATATTTGTTTTCATAAAGACCTGGCTATGAGTGAACAAGACCTTAGCAAAATGTAAACATATTTATGCTGCTGTCAAGGTGGTGGGATTTCAACTCTTCAATCCAGATGTTACAAAACTTTATGAAAACACCTGAGTGGCACAAAAATACAGCTTTTAACAATATTTGTCAACTCTTTTTAAAATGTAATTTTACATTGTAAACTTGATTTTACTGTCTTTAACATTTCCATAAATAAATAAAAAAGCCTATTGATATTAGCGTTGTCTCACATTTCATGAAGAAAATACCCAGATTGTACCTCAGATTATTGACCTTCTCCATGTCAAACTGCTTCAAAGTTTCAGTAGTTTATCTCTTCATTTTAGAAACTACCAAAATGTCATTGTTTGCTCATCAATTAAGTCTCTGGTGTGTTGAAAAAAAAATGGGAGAAAATGGGCAAAACAAAAAAAACCTCAAAACACTGAAAAGCAGCCAAACTAAAGTGAGTTTGCAGGAAAATAAAGATACAAGAAGAAACCAAATTCACAAAAGTGAGCAAGCTGTCCCTCTGCCTGAAACATGCTAAATCTGACCAACAGGTGTTTGTTTTTCATTTTAAAATGCTGATACAAATGTATCAAACTGGCATTTACAATCGGTGCAAATTGAAAAGCACCTGAGATAGATCACCTCCTAAACATTTATCTCCTGAAAAACTTCATGGATGATCACATAAAACAAATATTTTAATGAACAAAGAATATTTTGCCGGGGTTTTAGTTGCTTGAGGAGAGAGGAACTTATTAAGATGAGGGAACAAATGTTTCGATCAAAACTATTCTTTGTTATAATAGTAACACAATAGCATTCCTATAATAATACATCTACAGTAAAATGTGCAGCCTTGGTAGAGGTGTTGGTTACAAAGTGGTGGATTTAGACAATCTGAGCAAACAAACTTACCGCATGGAAATAAATGAGTTCTGACAGCATCAATGCATAGATCTCAATGCTGCATCCAATAATAGCCAAAGGCAACACAGTCAATCAAGTTCATTGAAAAAATGACACACAATTTGAAATTACATTCAATCTAGTCGTAAAAATAACAAAACAGCAGGTTCATTATGCCGCAACCAGGAAGGTAATAAGTGCATTTTCTGTTTTTTTATTACAGCTGTAACAGTGCAACGTGTTTCCTCAATCTAAACGCGTCTCCGCCTGTATGCATCCAGGCACTTCGCCGCGGTTCACTGACAACAAAAAAATTATTTTGTTGACAACCTTTATTTTATGACAATAATGAAACAATGACAGAAATAGAATGGTTCTTTGTTGAATAAGACATTATGAGATGGATATTAAATTTCCCTTTTGGGATCAATGAAGTAATTTTGAATCTGAATGTCTGAATTTATGTGTTGAAATTAGACAAAATGTTAGTGGCTCGTCTGTCTGAAATCCATAATGTCTGATATTTCTGCCTTCTGTGCTTGTCAGACATAAACTAAAACATTTCACTAATGCTTATAAATTCTGTTTGGTCCGGGACATTTTCATCACTCACTGAAATCCCCCGAGATGCAACAGACAGAACGTGAAGAGTGGACAGGAAAATAGCATGATTGGTCTGTATATTATGCTAACAGCACTTAGTACTCATTAGCAATTCACTGAATTGGACTAAATGGCATCTCAGTGATCTTTTTCTCCTCCTGCTCCTCATTAGAAGTCATTGGTGGAATACATGGCGCTAAACAATAAAACATAATTTAACAAAGCTTCAAAGCTTGAGGAATTTTAATAATCAAGGTTCTTGAATTATTTGATGAATCTTTACAGCCCTACTCTGAATACAGCCTTAATGTGCTTGTGAAAGTGGCTGAAACTTCAACCGCAGTTTGTGTAACTGGAGGGTTTTTCAAGGATATGGATTTATGTTTCATGAATGTGGTTTTCCACTTGAATGTTGCCTTACAGACCAAGCAGCTGTAAGGTTTCTCTTCAGAGTGGGTTTTTGTGTGTTCTACTGAAGTGTGTCTTCTCTTGAAAGCTTTCTTACAAACAGAGCAGCTGTAAGGTTTCTCTCCATTTTTATTCTATACAAAAAGATTTTTTTTTTTGACATCTTAAAAAACTGATGTGGAGTGCATCAGAATGCTGGGACCATCATTGCAACAAAAATATCTAGAAGTCCCCAAACAATTATGAGGATTCATCAAGAAAAAACACCACTTTCCATCAATCTTCTGCTGCACAGGGATCAATTTAATTTGGCACCAGTTCACAAATGTAAGGCACTTTACAACATAAAAGGTCCAGTTCATATCCAGGTACAAAGAGTTCAACCTCATCACAACATTAAAACAGTTCCAATATAGTGGAAACCGGTTTTTGTTAGGGACCAAAAACGCATGTGAATATTTGAGACATTCTCTAAAAACATGCTTACTTGTCTATTCTGATAGTTCAAACGCAAAATATACCATAAAATACATCACAAATTAAGGAATTAATTAAATGAGGTGTGTTGAACCAAGTTCCTCAAAGCCTGGAACTGGTATACAGTCTTATCTCTTAAGTTTTGACCAGTCTTGGCAGCTTAGTCATCAGTATGGATTTTTATATGATGTGTGAATGTATTTTTCCACTTGAATGTCGCCTTACAAACAGAGCAACTGTATGGTCTCTCTCCTGTGTGACTTCTCATATGACATGTTAGACTCACACAGTGGGCAAAGTTCTTCCCACAGACCGAGCAGCTGTAAGGCTTTTCTCCAGTGTGAGTTTTTACATGTGCCAATAAGACATTTTTCCTTTTGAAAGCTGCTGTACAGAGAGAACAGCTGTAAGGTTTTTCTTCAGAGTGACACTTCATATGCACAGTTAAATACGACCTGAAACTAAAGCTTCGGCCGCAAACGGAGCAACTGAATGGCTTCTCCCCAGTGTGGATTCTTGTGTGTTCAATTAATGCATTTTTACTTTTAAGAGCTGTACCACATACAGAACATTTGAACGGTCTTTCTCCTGTGTGGACCTTTGAGTGTTTTTGCAAGTTTCCTTTTGAAGAAAAGGTTTTGTTGCAGATGGAGCAGCTGAAAGGATTTTCTCCTGTGTGCATTCTGTGGTGTCCTAATAAACCTTGCCTGCTTCTGAATGTTTTTCCACAGTCAGGACAAATGTGTAACTTTTTACTTTTGCCACATTTTCTATCACCAACAGGAACGCCGTCATTATATACACAGTCTAAACCTGACTGAGCTTCACTTTCCTCCCAGTTTCCATCACTGACATCCGTCTCTGAAGAACAATTTGAAACTTTGTCATCATCTGAGTCTCTGTTCCCCTCAGTCTGACTGGGAAGAAGTTCTGATAGCGGAGGTATCTCTTCATCATCTTCACTCTTCACATGAACAGGATTGAAAGTTAACTCTGTGATCTCATTTTCCTCCTCTTCCTCTTTAATCTGAGGAGGCTTCTGGTCCTCCTGGTCTGCTCTGGGACTCCAGTCATCCTCCTCAACAACCAGCTCCTCTTTGACCACCAACACTTGCTGGATATCTGCAGGAAACGCAAACAAGTTATATCAGTTTTCGTATGAAATGAAAACTGTGTTTATTGTCAAAATGTAACAATAAATTAGACTAAAAACAAAGTTAGCGCTGTGATCTCATTCTCAAATAAAAACTACAGCTGTTAAAATTCCACAGTGAAGGACAAACATTTACTGAAGACTTTGTAGCCACGGGTTCCACTGCAGAAAAATGCCACTGAATTTGGGGAAAAAACAAAACAGATTTTATAGGAAATAGGTATAATGTGGCAGTTTGTCTTAATTTTTTACTCTATCATCTAGCACTCTGTTACTTTTAAACCATAAAAAAAAACATAGGGTGTGAAAAAAGGCCTTAAGTGATAACCTGGAAATTAAAATGCACGTTATACGTTTGCCTCTGTTAAATACAGCTTTTTCTGTTTGTTTACATAAAGACTAAAATGGGTGCTAGTCAATTTGTTCCTTTGTTGGACATTTTTAAGGCCTAATATTAAGATAAATTATTTTAGGAGCACTGCTCAGCAATCTTAACAGGGTAACTATGTTTTAAGCCAATACTTGGCCAGCTACAATCATTAGTTAAATTAACTTCAACAAATCAAGCAGAGAATATTAGTTTGTGGTATTTGTTTGTATCTAAAAAGAACCGAACAATAAAAATTACAATATTCTGTAAAATAAACTACTGCTAAATCTAGCATGCATTTGTGCTATTTTTTTGTGTGTTTGTGAATAAAATAAATTAAGAACAAATCATGTAAAAAGAAAAAAAAAAAAGCATAACTGCCAGGATTCATTTCATTTTAGAAACCATAGAAACAATTCTTGCTTTTGTTTTAAATAAAAGCAGATTATCTCAATTTCTTTAAGATAATAATGTTAAAATGCTATCAATGTATAAGAACTTATAATGTGTTGTAATACCTTAAGTATTATTATACTCAAACTGATTACTGTCTAGAAAAATTGTTAAGCATTTTGCTTTAATTTGTATGTAAATAAATCAGTGATTGTTGAACAATGTTCACAAACTTGCTCGCCATAGGTTTTCCGTTATTGTTTTCATTTGAATTTAACTAATGTTAGTTTGTTTGAATGTGTAAAATAATTATTGGAAACAAAGGTATAGTTCCAAAAATGTTACAGTTATGGAAAGATGTAAACATAATCACCATAAAGCTGAGAGTCGGTCTGCTCACCATCTGGTGGCTCCTCCATCGTCCTTTCCTTTCTCCAGCACTCTGCACTTCCTATGTTTTGATACAATCACAGAAGAGTAATTTATCTCCTTAAAGTCCATCAGAAATGGTTTATTCTCTCTCAAAGTGTCTGACTTGCTGTGCTGCTGTCCAGCTAACGGGCTAAGCTAACACCGCTACTTCCAGGAGGAAATTTAGCTAAAAATAATTTAAGAAAACACGAAAAACACAAGAGATTAATGATGACTTCTAACGGAAGCTATTACACTCGTAGGACATTTCCAACGAAGTAACGTCATTCAACGAAGGGAGAAAGGAAACTAAACTTGCCCGCGTAGCTTCTGTTGACAGTTGGAGGTCACTTCCGGCCGTTAGTTATGGGGTCGGATTGGCCTTCATAATAAAAGCCCGCAATAAATCTCAACATTACTGAGGAAGTCGTGGCTTATTTGGAGAGATTAGAAGACAAAGTGATGGTAGATGGTGAACAGGTTGAAATCATTGACTGACAAACATGTTTGTCACGTTTTATAATATTTGAAATTTTAAAGAAAGTCCAAGGAAGTTTGTGTTCAAACTTTTTCTATTAAAACAAGCAAAGTTCTTTGGACATTTTCTATGAAGGCCACTTGGCTAATGCTTTAACAAATTATTACTTCTGTAGATGATAAAAACTTATGAAAAAACTTAACCAAGCAAGTTGGATAGGGAATAGACATTGTTTATAATTCAGTGTCATTATAAATAAGTAAATAAAGTCAAATCTGAAAATGGCAGGAAGTAAGAAACTCATTTTAATCATAATAGCTGTCGTTTAGAAAGTGATTGAAATTCTTATACTAGCTTTCATTTGCATGTACCAACAACCTCTGGGAAAACTGCACATTCTATGCTAAACTAAAACACGAAAACATCTCACTCTGTAAGCGACAAATACCTGGGTCACCATTCACCTTCACATTTATTAAAAATCTGGAAAAAGTTCCAACATTTGGCTTCCCTGTGATAAACCAAACAAATATTTAGATACATCACAATCATAATCAACTATATTCAACAACACAAAACAAGAACTGACTTTGGGTTCGCTTTGCTCTCAATAAAGGCATTTAAAATATTAATATAAAACACTGAAGACTGATTTAGTGTTTAACATGATGATCAACTTCTGGAATCTGTAACATTAATCTTGGTGCTCTGGAAAAAAGGTGTCTTGATAAAACATCAATTTTAAATCAAGTCAAGTTTATTTGTAGATCACATTTCAGCAACAAGGCTGTACAAAGACTTCACATGATAATTTCTGGGGGGAAATTCCCCCAAGGTATATGGAAATAACATTTCAAGTATTTTGATGTATTAAAGCTGAAAACAACATAAATAGTCCAATTCTCACAGACTTCATTATTGAGCTGCATGGATTTTTGAGTGTTTCAAAAATGTTTTTTTCCATTTGAAAGTGGCCTTACAGATAGAGCAGCTGTAAGGTTTCTCTCCTGTGTGACTTCTCATGTGAACAGTTAAATATGATTTGGAACTGAGGTTCTGGCCACAGACCCGACAACTGCAAGGCTTTTTTCCCGTATGGATTTTTACGTGTTCTGACAATGTTCTCTTTTTCTTAAAAGCAGCGTCACAAACAGAACATTTGAAAGGTCTGTTCTCTGAGTGGATCTTAGCGTGTTCTTTCAAGGTTCTCATTGAAGGAAAGTTTCTTTGACAGATTGCACAGCTGAATGGTTTTTCTTTTGTATGAGATCTCATATGTCGGATTTCGCTTTCTTTCCACTTGAACATTTTTCCGCACACTGTGCAACTGTAAGCCTTCTCCCCAGTGTGGGTTTTTACATGTGCCAATAAAGTATTTTTCCTCTTGAAACTAGCAGCACAAAGAGAACAGCTGTAAGGTTTTTCTTCAGAGTGACACTTCATGTGAACTTTTAGATACGAGCTGAAACCAAAACTTCGGCCGCAGACAGAACAATGAAATGGCTTCTCCCCAGTGTGGATTCTTGTGTGTTCAATTAGTGAGTTTTTCCTTTTAAGAGCCACGCCACAGACAGAACATTTGAATGGTCTTTCCCCTGTGTGGACCTTTGAGTGTTTTTGCAAGTTTCCTTTTGAAGAAAAGGTTTTGTTGCAGATGGAGCAGCTGAAAGGATTTTCTCCGGTGTGTATTCTGTGGTGTCCTAATAAACCTTGCCTGCTTCTGAATGTTTTTCCACAGTCAGGACAGATGTGTAACTTTTTACTTTTGGCACATTTTCTATCACCAACAGGAACGGCATAATTTTTCACAGAGTCTAAACTTGACTGAGCTTCACTTTCCTCCCAGTTTCCATCACTGACGTCCGTCTCTGAAGAACAATTTGAAGTTTTGTCATCATCTGATTCCACAGAGTCTCTGTTCTCTTCAGTCTGACTGGGAAGAAGGACTGACAGCTGAGGTATTTCTTCATCATCTTCATTTTTCACATGAACAGGATTGAAAGTTAACTCTGTGATCTCATTCCCCTCCTCTTCCTCTTTAATCTGTGGAGGCTTCTGGTCCTCCTGGTCTGCTCTGGGACTCCAGTCATCCTCCGCAACAACCAGCTCCTCTTTGACCACCAACACTTGCTGGATATCTGGAGGAAACGCAAACAAAAACAAGTTATATTATGTTCATTATCAAACTTTGACAGTGAAAACTACAAATCATTGTACTAAACTGTTTGGGGAAAAAATGACCACCGCACTGCACCAACAGAAATACATGCTACAAGCACAGTTATCAAAAAGTCTCATCAACGTTAAGGTAGCTTTTTAAAAAAACATTTGGCGTAACACATACATTTACAAATAAAAAACAAATCATGTTAAGAGTTATAATTACCATAACTTTTAGGATTCATGTATTTCGCAAGCAGTAGAAAATAAAATCAGACATTACATCGTTACCTTAACTTATTCGAGAAACTGTAGTGAGCATGTTCTGTTAAAAGTTACTATACAACAAGAGTTTCAAAATGATTCCTGATTAGAAAAATTGTGGAGCATTTTGCTTGAACTTGGTTAATGTAAATAGTGAGTGAGTGACAATGCTCTGCAACTTCTTTGTTATATTGTTTTTTTCTCGTTAGTTTACATATCTTAGATTTAATAAGTGTTAGTTTGAATGTGTGAAATAATTATTGGAAACAAAGGTATAGTTCCGAAAATGTTAGTTATGGAAAGATGTGAACATAATCACCATAAAGCTGAGAGTCGGTCTGCTCCTCCATCGTCCTTTCCTTCCTCCAGCACTCTGGACTTCCTATGTTTTCATATAATCGCAGAAGAATATTTTCTCTCCTTAAAGTCCGTCAGAAACCGTTTATTCTCTCTCAAAGTGTCTCTGACTCGCTGTGTCCAGCTAACGGGCTATGCTAACACCCGGCGCTACTTCCGGGAGAAAATTCAGCTAAAACCATTTAAACCTAACACTAAAAACATAATCGAAGCTATTAATAACAACTTCAATAGAAAAGCTATTACACTCGATTAACGAATTGACTTAACATCCCGAACGGAAGAGAAAGGAAACTAAACTTGCTCGCGTAGCTTCTGAGAGCGGAAGTTCCGATGGGGAAACGCGAATCGACGTAACACCGGTCGTTAGTTTCCGAGTCGAATGGACTTTCAGAATAAAAGGTCAAGTATATGCTAATGCTCCTGGACATGCATAATCGTTATACGCTTTGCGTTGTTATATTGAAGAAAATACCCGCACCACCATATTTGCTGGCAGAGGCCTGAACAAATGGAAATAAATTTGTATTTTTATTGTTATTTTTATTTGCTATAAAAAAAACCCCGAAGAGTGTGGTAGACTCTGTTTTTAATTCTGTTCCATCAATAATAATTAACGTTTTGAAAAAATTAGCTTTGAAGTCTTTTGACATGTTGTCTATTATAGTTTGTCTTTGGGGCCAGATAGAAACAGTGCACATCTTAAGATATATGATGTCAATCCAAGTGTTAAATACAACACCAGCTGACTGTTGTGAAATGCCGAAGTGCGTTGTTGGATCGAATAGACCAAAGTTTTGTCTCAGTCTGCACATATTCAGAAAAAGCCCATTTTCTGCTGACATTTCTCTAATATCATTTCTGTTTCCATCATAACTCAAAGTCTCCCTTTGTGGCAAGAGAAATGTAAATGGTGACAAGAAATACGCTAATGTAACTCCTGTATAATATACACACAGATTTTTTCTGCCATTCTTCTCAGATTCAGCAACAGTATCAATACCAAATTGTTTTGGTTTCTGTTCTTGCCGTACGGCCGTCTTCTCTTTCTGTAGGTTTGTTTCTAAATGTTCCACTTTTGCTTGTAAGCGAATGATTTCTGTTTTTGCCTTTTCCAACTCTGCAGTCAGTGCCAGCATATCCAGCGGCGAAATCCCTGAAAACAAAACAAACAAAAAAAAAAGTAAGAAAAAAGTATGATAATGCTCTTTTTTTTCAGACAAGGAAGGCAGATGTGACAGCAGTCACGCAACAGTGTGGCAACACCTGTGTCACAAATAACCCACCAATGGATCTTCAAGAAAGATATAAAGCGTTGAAAGACATTAATATTTGTAAAGATCCTGTGGAACTTGAAACTCAAACCAGAGATCAGATTAAATGTTTTGAGTGGTCTGAGGCAAGGAAAAAAAGGTCATGGTCAGGAAAGCAAAGGTCACAGTCAAGTTTTTAGAGACAATTTATGGCGCTAACTCGGTTTTAGCCCCTTCACTGGATTACAGGTGAATAATTGAGCCCTTAGGGAAATCTAAATATTTACAGATTCATCAGGACCGGCACTAGCACGAGTGTGGCTTTGTGGTCAGTAATCGCTTTCCCTTCTTAGGTGCTTCACCCGACAGCAAAGTAAGCGCTGGTGGCCAGTCAGGTATAATAGAAATAAAAATTCCATATGCCGCTCGAAATTCCACCATTATGGATGTCTGCATGTTACCTAATTTTTTCTTAAAAATGCAACCCAGTGGCTCTGCTCGGCTGAAGAAGACACACATGTACTATACTCAGGTTCAAGGTCAACTTATGATCACAAGATGTGATTTTTGTGATTTTATTGTTTTCATCCACAAGGATCTACATGTAGAAAGAGTGTGGCCAGACACACCGTTTATGTCATCCATGTCAGAAGTTTTCGCTGCTTTCTATTGAAATCATACTGTGCCTTATTTGCAAAACATGTATGCAATCAAAATTGAAGGAACTGGTTATGCTCACTTACACTGTTCATCTGTTTGCACCTCTATCCCTTTGTCTGCGTCATTGCTCACCGCAGCATCGCAGGTATCCCTGTAAATAATTCAGAACATACACTGTGATCTAATGGTATCCCTATAAATAATTGAAACAAAGGTGACTCTGTTTCTATTTGTACATCATGTGATGTAAGATGAAATTGATACGAGATGTTCATAAGTTTGTGGAAAATGTGAATTGTGACAAATGATAAATAATAAAATAACTTTGAATTAGAACTGTGTTATAGGTGTGTATGTAATTGTGTACTTACAAGCTCTCTGCTCCAATCCTATCTTGTCTACTCGCTCTTTCTGATGCTCTTTTTCGGGCAGGCCTTGCTTTGTGCACTCCTTCTGCTTGTGTGGGATAAGGATGGGACGCTGTTGGCCCATCCTCGCCGACAAAATGCTAATAAATAAATTGTAATATATTTTTAATGCAATACATATTTATCCTACATACTGAAACAGTTGTTGAAACAGTATTCCACTCAATTAAATCTATATGTTCCATTTATCAGACTACAAAATGCACAACACTACTGAAGCTGGAAAGCAGAGTTTCAAATGGATGAACAATCACTCAAAATATCCCCATTCGCTCAACAGGAAGAAAGCAAATCAATAATACTTACCCCAGCGCACACTCCTTTGTTCTTGTTGATCCTACTCAGGTTGAGCTGCTCATGCGGTCGTGCACAAGCTCTGATCCAAGCAACACAATCTGCTTCTGATTTTGGAAATCTGTGAATTTTACCACCACAAATACGATCAGGATACCTGACGTCACCAGTACAGATACCCCACTGGCAATGGAGGACCATTCTGTTTCGATTGTTGCTGCGAAAACTTTCTGCCGGTCTGCTAGTCCACAATGCAGTCTGGCTACATTAGCTTGTGTTTGTGAGATGGCCGCGCACGTGGTAGCCGCGCTACTACGTAGAACGGGCATCAGCCAATGAAACGCGGCCCCTCTGGTAAGGTTAGCATCTCTGTTAGCATCTACTCCATAACTGCAGCAGTTATGGAGTAAATGCTATGCTACAGTTACTCTATAGCTACTGTAGCATAGAATCTGCTGTAAACTTGGGGGAAATATACTTGTGACGTCAGCAAAATGATTCCTATTTGTGTTTTAACATATATAAACACTAACAACTTCATGTGGTCACATTTGCATAAAACGTGAGCTCAACGAAGAACAAGGAAACTTTACCTCGTCTCAGGCAGCTTAGCGCTAACCGAGAGCACTGACGTCATAAATATGCGCTCTTTTAAAGTGACAGTACAGGTCTTAGAAAACTAAACATAACCAAAAATGAGGATGATATAGTGTTAATCAGAATTTGGTAAAATTTTAAACATTCTAATAATAAATAGAAGCATATTTTCTCAAGTTGTTACACTCAAATCACAGCATACAGAAGAATTCATGTTTTATTATTAGTAGAAAAAGTGATAGTAAACAGATTGAAATCATTGATTGATGAACATATTTAGGTCTCACTTTTAACAACTTGGAAAGGAAGCCCAAAAAAATTCTGTATCCAAACTTTTTTCTTATCTTCTAAAAAAAGCAAAGTTCTTTGGACATGTTCTATCGAGGTTACTTTGCTAGCTCATGTCGCCTCTGTATATCAAAAAAATAATTTGAAAAACTTAACCAAGCAAGTTATTGGTCTATTCCTACAATAGTGACAAGTCAATAAGCTCAAAAACAAGTCAATAAGGTCAAACCTGAAAATGGCAGGAAATAAGAAACTCGTAAGATGATCGATTTGGTCTAGTGTACCTGCAGATGAGATACTGGTAAACACTTTGTGTAAAGAGATTAAAACTCTTATACTGCTTCAATCCTGGCCCCAACATGAACACTAAAATTCTGAAGGATTTCATTATTGAGTTGAATGGACCACTGAGTGTCTTACAAAGGTTTTTTTTTCCATTTAAAAGTGACAAGGGTATACAGAAAACAAATGGATGCTTTTATTTCCAAGCACTCAAACCACTGGGAAAACTGCCTTTTCTAAACTAAACCAAAACATGAAACATAAAAAACATGAACGGCTCAGTCCACACAGCAAGAGAGATAAACATCAGTCAATATTTTTCTTCATATTTATTGTAAAATCTGGAAGTTTTACAATATTAAACTTCTCTGTGATAAACTGAGCAAATATTTAGTTACATTA
Source organism: Poeciliopsis turneri (assembly GCA_922788865.1). NCBI lineage: Eukaryota > Metazoa > Chordata > Actinopteri > Cyprinodontiformes > Poeciliidae > Poeciliopsis > Poeciliopsis turneri. Next base: position 725,954 of record CAKLNU010001072.1, read on the forward strand.
TAATAATAATCAGCTTTATTCAACAACTTTGCAAACACCAACAAAGAACTGACATTGGCTCCGTTTTGATCTCAAAGACATTAAAAATATTAATATAAAATACTGATCACTCATTTAAATCTGTACAGCATGTTTGGGGTTGTCATTTTGCTAAAACACCAATTTTAAATCAAGTCTTTTTAAATAGGAGATTTCAGCAACAAGTCGGTTCAAAGTGCTTCACATGATCTTTTGTTTTTAGAGAGAAATTTTCTCTAAGGTATATGGAAATAACACTTCTTCAAGTATTTTAATGTATTCAAGCTGCTGCCAATATGAACACTAAGGATTTCATTATGGACCTGAATGGACCCTTGAGTGTCTTACAAAGGTTTTTTTCCATTTGAAAGTGGCCTTACAAACAGAACAGCTGTAAGGTTTCTCTCCTGTGTGACTTCTCATGTGAACAGTTAGGTAAGACTTGGAACTGAGGCTTTGGCCGCAGATCCGGCAGCCGCAAGGTTTTTCTCCCGTGTGAATTCTTGCGTGTTCTGACAACGTTCTCTTTTTTTTAAAAGCAGCGTTACAGACAGAACATTTGAAGGGTCTGTTCTCTGAGTGGATTTTAGTGTGTTCTTTCAAGGATCTCCTGGATGTGAAGTTCCTGTGACAGACGGAGCAGCTGAAAGGTTTATCTTTCAAATGACATCTCATATGTCGGGTTTCACTTTCTTTCCTTTTGAACTTTTGTCCGCAGATGGAGCAGCTAAACGGTTTGTCCTCGCTGTGACACGTCATGTGCCGATTTCCGCTCCCTTCCGCTTGCAGACAAACAGAGCAGCTGAAAGGTTTCTCATCACTGTGACACCTCATGTGGTAAGTTAAAGTTTCTTTCTTTCTAAATGTCTGACCACAAACAGTGCAGCTGAATGGTTTTTCTCCACTGTGTGTCCTCAGGTGTTGCACTAACACATGTTTCCATGTAAAAGAGGCGTTGCAGATGGAGCAGCTGAAAGGTTTCTCTCCTGTGTGAACTCTGTTGTGTCTCAACAAATCCGACTTTTGGTTAAATGTTTTCCCACATTCACTGCAGCTATGGAGCTGCTTGCCTTTCTCACTTACAGGAAATGTATGGTTCCCAAAAGCGTCTGAATGAGATGGAGTTTCACCGCTCTCCTCCCAGTTTCCATCGCTGACGTCTGTCTCAGAAGAATCGACATGACCTGATTCTGAGCCTCTGTTCTCAGGTTGGCAGTGAAACTGAGGTTTCTCTTCATCATCTTCACTCTTCACAGGATTGAATATAAACTCTGTAATCTCATTCTCCTCCTGTTCCTCTTTGATCTCTGAGTGTTTCTGATCAAGGTTGTGACTCCAGCTCTCCTCCTCAGCAGGAATCTCCTCTTTTAAAACCAACAATTTCTGCACGTCTGCAGGAAACAGAAACACAGGCAAGTTACAGGAAGCTCACAAATAAAACAAAAATACAAAGGAAGACAATTGATCAAATCCAGAATACAACAAGCTTTACAGCAATAACAATAAACGCAACAAGGAGATGAATCACTGAAGTTTTGAGAACACAAGAGCTCCAGAGACAAAGGAAACTTAATTAAATAAGTTGATAGGTTGACGCCAGCATGATATCAAAAGGAGTATTGTAACTAAAGGGTTCAAAAGCTGCCTCGTTTAAAAGCTTCCAATGCAACAATAATCTAGAATACAGGACCAAGCTGAAAATCTGGACAGGTCATCTCAGGCTCCTGCAAAGGAAAATGTATATAAACTGAATGTTTTTTTTCATGAAGCTTTACCATCTGATTAAAGACCCAGACTCATTCAGTTTTCCTTAACTACCAGAAATGACCTCAAGCTGCCGTTCATGTTGAAAAGGACAATACATAATAATAAGAACTAACACATGTAAACTTTTTATCAGGATCAAGTGAGTAGTTTCTATTGTTGTTTTTATAGTTAAAAGGGTAAACACTATTCTCAATATTAAATAAAAGGAATTTGTATTATCATTAATAATTTTACTTAAAATTGGTCATACATTTGGTTTAAACTTATGAACAGCTTAAAGGGTGAGGATGTATTTTGTTTATTTTGTGGTAGTTTTGCATTTCTTATTTTGTCACTTGCAAAGGAAAATGTTGTTTTTGTTTTGTTTTGTTTTGTTGTTGTTTTTTGTGACTCTTATACATTAAACCAAGGGTCCTGCAGCCTTTACAATACAAAGAGCCATTTTTACCCTCAGCCCAGCTAAATAAAACACGTTTAGAGCCAAAAATGTCACAGACTTTAAAAAAAAGACTGATTTTGATTTTTGTTATGAATATATTCTATTGTAAATTTGTTATTTCAAAAATCCACAATTTTATTTATATTTTTACATTTTTAAACTAAAGAAAAACTTTTGCAATAAGAGGATGGATATATTTTCTGTGATGTATGTTATTTGTGGAAAATTATATATTAAAAGGAAGAAAAAAGAAAAATCAAAATTTTCAGCCTGAGCAGAAAATGGATCTAAAAAAAATAGTCGCTTAAAGTTGTGTCAACACAGTGACACTACTTTAAGTGTCATTCTGTAGTGAAAATTCAGTTATTACATGAATAAAAGGAAATACTGCAAGAACTTGCGTATTTTAGTATATCTATATATATTTTTTAAAATATTCAGATATATATCTTTACAATCTTAGCCTTGGTTAAAGAGATCCTGTTGTGACTCAGACTGTCACTCATTTCTGTCTCACTGTTTATAAAACCATTTTCAGCTTAATTAAAACAAGCATCAACATTTTGTCCACTCCTGTCTTGTGTTTTTGCAGGTTAGTTTCTGAATGCTAAGCACAATTGAAGAGCTAAATTACCATCCAACTGAGAGTCCATCCGCTCCCTGTGTGTCGGTTCCTCCATCTGTTATTTTCTCCAACGCTTTGAACATCTGAGGTTTTCACTCAACTCCATCAGAAACACTCAGCCTGCTGCTAGCTAACAAGCTAAGCTAACACTCTGAGCTTCCATTGCTTTCGGGAGAAAATTTAGCCAAAGTTGTCAAAGATAATTAAAACCATTGTGACTTTTTAGACGTGTGTGTAAGTGACGGAGTAAAGCAACGTTAACCAGGATATTTCCCTGCACTGTCAGGAGGAAACTAAACGTTGATCTATTAGCTTCTGCTGCTAGGAGACAAACACTTCCGGTATAAGTGGGCTTCAGAATAAACGCTCAAAGTTAATGGTACTTCAACGCCACAAAGTTAAGGTTTTTCTCCAGGCAGGCTCTCCAAATGACCAACGCCAGTGTGTCCAAGAAACAAAATGTATTTTAGTTTTTAGATTTAATAAGTTTTCTTTAATGAAACATTTATTTTTTTATATAGAAAATCCATTCATAACAAATATTTCTAACACTATATGTATCATTCTTTCTTGAAATGTTATTCATATGTTGCACCTAGGAAAAACTGTTAAAACTAGCATTTTAAAATTACTTTTACATTTAATATTTTTAAAATATTGCTCATTTTTTAGTATTTAAACCACAGTGAAGGATCTAAGGAGCTGGGCCTGGTAGCTTCCAGCTAATTACTGGACTGGCTCCCAGGTTGGACACAAATCACACAAAACTATAAAATGGAAATGGTTTTAAAAACAAACAACAGATGTAAGAAAATCTTAGCACACAAGTATTTATTATGAAATTATCAAAACTGTTTAAATCAATTACTGATTTAAAAGAATAAAAATAACAGGCTAATACAGCACAGATTAAGGATGAATGTAATTAATCTAAATGAAATTCTTTAGAATGAATAAAAATAATCATCTTCCAACAGATCAGCTGTTTTTTTCATTCAGAGATGATCCAGGGGTGCAGAGTTTCTGTCTTCAAAGGCAGCAGCCATAACTACAAACATCAGTGAATGTTCAAATGTTGTGCATGAATGTGAAGGAAGCATAATTATACTTAGTCTGAACATGTAAAAATCCCATGGAAATCACCCAACATTTAACATCCCAATCAAGAGTAAGGCACAACTACAAACTCATGAAGATGTGATCCATCCGCCTAAACTGAGGCCAGGCAGGATGAGCTTTAATCTGAGACACAGCCGAGAGCCAACAGAGACTTTCTACAGGAAATGAAGTCGTTTTCACAAACCTGTTAAAAGTCATGCTGCTGATAGTAATTTGATGAAACTACATTTTCTTTTCACAACCAATACAATCTAACTTCATATTATTATGAGTTTATTCCCATACCAATACAATGTAATTCTGGTATTGTTCTTTTGTTATTTCAAATTTAAAAAAAAATCTTAGCATGGCCCTCCTACTCCTTCATACTGCAGAAACTTTCTGTTAGAGGCCATTATGAGAAATTTTGATGAAACATGATTAATCTCTAGCTTGGAAGCCAACATCATCTCAGCTTGCTGCGTAAGCTTAGACATCGTTTCTGGTGCGTTTTGGACCAGGACAGCTGGGTGAACTTCTTGTTGCAGCCCTTGCAGCTGTATGGTTTTTCTCTGGTGTGAACCCTCATGTGCAGCTTCAAGCCGTCCTTCCTTTTGAAGGTGGCCTTGCACACGGAGCAGCTGAACGGTCTCGCCTCTGAGTGGGTTCTCATGTGCTGGATTAAGGCATTCTTCCTGATGAAAGCCACCGCGCAAATGGAGCAGCTAAAAACTCTCTCACTGTCATGAAATCTCATGTGCCGAGCCAAGCGAACAGCTTTGTCAAAGCTTTGGCCGCACAACCCGCAGGTAGCCTTGCTGTGAAGTTTTGTGTGGCTCACAAAATCCTGTTTTCTCTTGAAGGTTTTCTGACAGACAGAGCAGCTGAACGGTTTCTCCCCTGTATGAATTCTCATGTGCTCCACTAAAGTTTGCTTTAGCTGAAAGCGGGCCTCACAGACAGAACACTTGTAAGGTTTTTCTCCTGTGTGACGCCTCATGTGCCGATTCAGGCTCTCTTTGACGCTGAAGTTTTGGCTGCAGACAGAGCAGCTGAACGGTTTCTCTCCGCTGTGGGTTCTTAAGTGTCGCTTCAAACTGTCTTTTCTTCTGAAAGTTATCGGACAATAAGGGCAGCTGTGTGGTTTCTGTCCACTGTGGATTTTTGAGTGCACCACCAGAGTTCTTTCACTTGAAAAAGGCGCCTTGCAGACAGAGCAGCTGAAAGGTTTCTCTCCACTATGAGTCCTGGTGTGCTCAGCTAATTCACGCTTGCACACAAAAGAACAGTCACAGATGGAGCAGCTGTAAGGTTTTCTTCCAGTGTGTCTCCTCATGTGCTGAGTTAACCATCCCTTCCTCCTGAAGTTCTGGCCACAGATGGAGCAGCTGAAAGGTTTGTCGTCACTGTGAGTTTCCAAATGTTTCATTAAGGCGTGTTTTAAAATAAAAGCCTGCCGGCAAGAAGAGCAGCTGAAAGGTTTTTCTCCTGTGTGGATTCTCTGGTGTCTTAATAAATAAATCTGGTGGCTGAACTTTTCGCCACATTCTGCACAGGTGTGTAATTCACCATTTCCTGATTGACCATCCACTTTATTACTTATAACAGAGTTTGTATCCAGTAAGTCGCTGCTTTCCTCCCAGTTTCCATCACTGACGTCGGTTTCGGAGGAATCTGGAGTGTTGTCTTCATTGTCTGATTCTACGCACTGATCTGGTTCTGGTCCAACAGAAGCTCTGTCCTCTTCGGTCTTGCAGTGAGGAAGCTCTGAGAGCTGGGGTTTCCCTTCATCATCCTCATGCTTCACGTGAACAGGACTGAACTTTAACACTGTAATCTCATTCTCCTCCTGTTCCTCTTTAATCTGTGGAGGTTTCTGCTTCTCCTGGTCTGGTTTGAGACTCCACTTCTTCTCCTCAGCAACTACTTCCTTTTTGACCTGGTGGATGCCTGCAGGAAAACAGAAACACAACCTGGGTTATTTTTCTACAGAGGTGATCCAGAAACAATCTGCTGTGCATGAAAGGCACGAACCAAAAAACTCACACATTTTGTGTTTATAACACAACAATCAACAGCAAAACCTTCACTGCACTTTCTGAGTATTTCTGTCACAACAATTTTTTCTGGACAATAAATTGTCTAAGAAGTTATTGCAATAAATGATAATATTACAGAATGTTTATGCCTTATAAAGGAGAATTATAATTTGGTAGTAAAGGAACATTGGTAGCACTTATTTGATGGGGTGTGAATAAGACTGTCATGACACTGTCATAAGCATAACATAACACCTGTCATAAACATGAGTAAGTCTTCATGAATATTTATGACTGTTGTCATAAAATGTCATTTGGTAAATCATGACACTTTAAAACAAAGTTGACATTATTTAAAATGTCTTCGTTATGACAACTTGACATTAACTAAGAAATTATTATCTGACATAAATTTGTTCTAAAAGTATTACTGATTAAAGTTTAGCTTTAATAACATAAAGCGACATAATTTTTAAAGTGTAATCAGTAATACTTTTAGAACAAATTTATGTCAGATCATGATTTCTTGGTCAATGTCAAGTTGTCATAACAAATAATGTCAACTTTGTATTAAAATTGTCGTGATTTACCGAATGATTTATTTATGACAATAGTCATAAATATTCATGAGGACTTACTCATGTTCGTGACAGGGGTTATTATATGTTTATGACGGTGTCATGACAGTCTTATTCACAACCTGTCAAATAATGTGTTACCCTAACATTTTTAGTTTAGAATGAAAAATCCTAAATGTTTTGTGTGAAAGGACTTTATAACTATAGTTAGGGAGATTGAGTGGATACAAATTGGTTCACTTACTGGGAAATATATAAGCGAATGTAAAGGTAAACTCACCCAATACAATGTCATTCAAAAACATTACTGTGCACCTGTTAGACTGCATAGAATTGGCCTGGTTTTAAAGATGACCCACTATTTGCTGCCCTTGAAGTCGATATCAGACATTAAAAGATTAAAAATAAAGAGAAAAAACAGAGACTTCACCAGAAAGTCGGGGAGATTCCCCAGATTTTCTTCCAGTCGGTCCTTCCTCTGCTGTTTCTGGCTGCTCGGTGTCTAAGTTCATCCTCCTCTGGAGCTCAGACATCTTCATACAATTAGGGGAACTTCTCCATCAACTCCATCAGGAACGCAGCCTGATCACTGGCAAATAATGCCAGTGATCACTGGCATTATTTGCCTGATCACTGGCAAAGCGTCGCTGTGACAACGTCCCGTCCTGTCGGTCAGTATGCTAAGCTAACATTAGCTAAGCTGCTGCCAGAAAAATAATGAAAATACCGTTAAAACAGTGAAGGACTTACTTTTAGACACATTAACTGGTCAAACCAACTTCCTCTAAATGGGATATACGTTGACAAACTGAGTACAGCAGTAGCTACTGACAACGACGGAGTCACTTCCGCTATTCTTTGTTTTGGCCAATGTGCCTTCAAAATAAGAGCTCAGATTTAGATGCAGTACGACTGACGATTTTCTCGTAAGTTTGGTTGGTTTTAGTTTGTGCTAAAGAATGATCAGTGGTTATGTAATGTATCGAGTAACAGCTGAAACTACGTATTTTAAGCAGACTCTGAAAAAGACATTGTTTTTATCACTTTATTCATCATTATGACTTGTTTTATTAAAGAAAACATTAACAACTTCTCTGTTACTACGCAGAAACAGAATTATCGAGGATAAGCTCAACCACAATGATTTGTTTTACATATAAATACAGTTTGATGTGTTTTTATTACAAAACCTCATCTAACTAAAAAAGAATTGCCGCAGTTTGAGCTCTATTTTGAAAATCATTACCCGGAAGTAGTTTTCAACCGCTCTGTATTTGTTTATGTTGGTGGGCTACAGTCGTTCGGAGTAAAATTTGGCAGTGTTAACCATTTTTAAAGAATGGATCTATATCAACAAAGGCCACCCACTGGATCGGGACACACAGGTTCGGTTCTGTGTTTCTCTTTGTTTATTTTTATCAGTTTGATCTGAAGTTTATATCTAAAATAGATGCTAAGATGAAGGTAGCTAAGCTCTTCCTGGAACACAGCCTGGCGCCTGATATCGTTTTAATTATACTTATGCATCAACGTTTAAAAAGTTTTATCGGTAATGCGCTGTATTTTATGCTTATTGAGTTTTGTAATGATTGTATTATAAAATAACATCGATCTTGTGGGAATCTGCAGATCCCTTTAACAGTTTGTGCTACCTTATGTTATTAAGTGATTGAAAATTATGGTAGGAGAACCCAAAGAGTAAAACATTTACCTCATTGTCATTGACAAAAACCCAACTAATACAACAGTTCCTGTTAATAAAACTGGTTGTGTAACAGTGTTGGAACCTGTTAATAAATCTAGGAATTGTTGTGCAATTACTGCACATAAAGTAACTATGTACACAAATGTTACTTCTGATATATGTGGGCTTAGTCTGCTGATGTTTATTGTTGCTATTTTCATAATTTTTTTCTGGCTCACAAGTACTTATGAACTGACAATTTAGGTCAGTTTGATTTAGAGAGACTAATTAACCGACAGTAAGGTTTGGGCTGTGAGAGGAAGCTGGAGTACCCACGAGGGGACCCACAGACTCACAAGGAGAACATGCAAACCCCATGCATAATGATTAGAACAATCCTTCTTCCTGCAAGGCAACAAGGCTCCTATCAGTACAATCCTGCAGCCCACAACTGTTATTCATAAATAAATCAGTGAAAAAGCTCACTAACTGGTGTCACCAAAGTCTCTGTAGATGTTTTCCTGTCAGCTTTTGTCTGTTTTTTATTGTCTTATATCCATTTTGTGTTCTACTAATACATTTTTAAACATGTCAAGAATGTTTTGCTGATATAGTGAGTGAACTGTAACAGATTGTAACTTAAATTAATGCCAAATGTTACTAACTCGTCCCATTAATGCTCAATATTTATTTATTTTGGCCCTAAATTTGACAAACCATGTCTATTTTTAAAACCTGTCTGAAACGTTATTGTTTCACCCAACAGAGACTTGATTTTACTTAATAATTTGTCTGTTTAACTGCATCATTTTATTGTGTTTTGAATTGAGCTTTGAATTAATTATTTTGTGTTTAGCTTTGTCACTTTTTTATGCTTTCTTTTGTCTTATTTCCTTATGACTGATGTTCAGCACATTGTTTCAGCTGTGGCTACTGTTAAAGCACTTCATAAAAATCAGACTTTGAAAGGTTTAATGTAGCATGTTGCTCATGTATAGACACTAATTCAAACATAAATTTGTTGTTTCTGTTTTTTAGCTACGCTGCAGGTGTTTGAAGTAAAGACTCCACCGAATCAGCAGGTTAATAGCTCTGGACTGGACCAGAAGGACAAGTTTTATAAAGATAAGAAAAACAGTCTGCATCCTCCTCAAAGACTAACTGAAGCTAATGTTTTTAAACATACAAGTAAAGAATATATGGAGAACATTAGAAACTGCCACTCCGCAGAGCCCGGTTTAAATAGCCAAATAAAAGAAGAGGCAAGTGAGTCGGAAAGTCATTTTGACCCAAAACGGCTTAGCTGCTTTTTCTGTGCAGCAGAATTCACAACAGGAGGTCTGCTGACGATACACACCTCAGATCATACAGGAGAGAAGCTGCTGACCTGCATTATCTGCAAGAAAACCGTCAGTTCAGAATCGGAGCTTGTTAATCATGAGTGTGATTCTCTTGAACGTCCTCATAAACAAACTGAGGACCAGATTCCAGCCAACAAGCGGCTCTGCTGCTCTCAGTGTGGTGACGGATTCTTCACGAGCGAAGAACTCGACCTGCACATCAGGTGTCATTCCAGAGGAAATCTGTTCAGTTGTTCGGTCTGTAACACCAGCTACAGCGACAGAGACTCGCTGGTTCATCACATGAGGCTCCACACCAGACAAACCCAGTTCACCTGCCATGTCTGTGGGAAGGACTTCGCCTGGAGGAGGCACTTCACCAAACACATGGAGGTGCACAGGAAGAGGAAGAAGGTGTTCCGCTGCAGGGTGTGTGACGCTGAGTTTTGTACCTATTATCTGCTGTCTAAACACAAGACTATTCATCAGACATCAGAGCTTCCTCAGGAACAGACCGAGGAGGCGGCTGAGGGTGATGATGCTGGCACAAGAGACCCGGTGAACACAGATTCTGATCTGCAAAAAGAGACCAATATGGAGGTTTCAGCTTCTTTTAAAACTGAAAATGACTTGTGGACAGACTCGAGTCAACTTCTGCCAAATTTCAACCTCAATGGACCCAAAAACGTCTCTGAGACTGACAGGACCACAAAGAAGAAGTTGAAGGAGGAGGATTTGCAGCCTCCAAAAATTAAAGAAGAAGAAGAGGAGACAGAGATCGGCAGGTTCACTTTCAGTCCTGTACCGATGAAGAACGAAGAAGACGAAGAGAAGCCTCAGTTTTTACAGCTTCATCCCACAGAAGAGCATAAAGACTGTGTGGAAGAAGGGGAACCAGGTAAGATGGAAAAAACCTCAGAGTTTTCCGACACCGACGACAGCGAATGTTGGAGACCGAAAACAAAACTTGGGTCGGGTTCAAATTCAGAAAGCGATTCTGGCAGAAATCCTTCCAGCTGCTCCGATAACAAACCGTCGGAGTCTTTGCAACCCGAGAGCGATGACAGCGTCGACAGTGACTTCTGGAAGGACTACAAAAAGCCACAGTTGAGCTCAAACCCGCAGAAACAAGAGCCTTTGGAGAAAGGAGTGAAATACGTGACAGACGTAAAACCATACAGCTGCCCTCAGTGTGGCAAAGCCTTCCGCTATAGCTCCTACCTGAAGATCCACATGAAGCAGCACACAGAGAGGTACTTCTGTTCCATCTGTGGACACAAATCCACCTCCAGCTCAAACCTCAAGGTTCATATAAGAACTCACACTGGAGAGAAACCGTTTAGCTGCTCGGTTTGTGGGAAAAAATACACAAACAAGGCAAGCATGCTGTCTCACATGTCCATCCACGATGCCGAAAGGAAGTACAACTGCGACACGTGTAAAAAAAGCTTTGCTTGGTTCACGGAGCTCAAATACCATCAGTGTGTCGGTGAGTCGTCAGGGGAACAAAAACACGAGGAGGACACGAGCATCAACCTGAAACAAAACAAGTTATACAGCTGAAGTGACTCATCTGCAGAAGTTGCTTCAATGACTGTTTTTATCGGTTTGAAAAATTGTATGTCAGTTATTTCCTGAAGCTTCTTGAAACAGTGAAGTTTTTCCTGAAAAATATTCTCAGAAATGATTAATTTCTTAAGGAAGAGCTCAGTAGTGTCACCTTCTGCTAAAAAAAAAAATGAAGTTCAAGTTAACTCAGCTACTAAATCTGCTCATATGGAGCTGATTTAGTAGCTCCATAAGTACAACTGAACACCATTTTTACTGAAGAACTTACAAATGTATTCATTTAATAATCGTGTTTTTGAGGTTTGCAAAAATCCAGAGACTGGTCTTTTATTTTCAAACCTAAGAATGAGTTTGATTCAAGAGAAATCAATGTTTTGTCTCCCTCAACTGTTTTTATACATTTGTCTCAAATTCATCATATTAAGATAAATTATGTCATAAAGAGCACCTTAGCTTAATAAATACTGTCAAACTAAAGTTGAAATATTACCAGAGAAGCTGCAGCTCCATTTGTATCAGGAATAAAAATCTAATGAAATAGTATTTTTATTGTTTTTATTTATTTGTGTTTGTTTTATCTGAAATCCACCAAAGTGAATGTCACAAATTAGTTCAGGACATATTTGTATGGACCCCACATGATTGTTTTACAATCTGATACAGTTTTAACATCAGTCATTGTTACTTTTTATCTTGAAGACAATCTGTGACCTGCTGGACGAGTCGTCGATGTGCTTTTGGAGTAATTTTGTTAGGCTGACCACTGCTGGGAAGAATGGAAGTGGGATCCAAGACTAGACATCAACGACTGTTTCTAATCTTTTCTTGAATCTCGTTAGATCAGGACATGATGTGTTGGGTCCACTCCATTCTGCATCAGTGCCTTGAAAACATCCACATAACTTAATAATTTAGAAAACCACCACACAATTCTTCCAGTCAGATGTTCTTCAAGTCAGGGGCCTGGAGCTTTGATTATGTCCGTATCTGCAAACGAGAAGCATAAATGCTGCTGCTATTGGACCTGGTGCCTGCCTTGGGTTTGCTTAAGTTCAATTCAATCCTCTTCTTGCATGAGGTTCAGAAAAAATGAAGCGGATTGCACTGCTTTATGATATGCATCCATATTTATTTTATTTAATATGCATCAATTATTTTTTATACCCATCACAGTTTAAGGTTTTTAGCATTTCCTAGACTTATTTGCAGTTAAAGAACTGAAGACAGTGAGTCGAGTATTATTGTAGAAAAAGATTATTTGGGTTAAATAGGATAATAATCTACAGGATTAGGAATTAGAGAAAAAATTCACAAATATTTAATAAAATATGAGGTTTTACAGCTGCAGATAAGATGAATCTGATTTCAAGTAAAGTTAGTCATCTAGAACTCATTTCTGGTCCTGATGGACTTCCAGATGTTTAGTCAGACCTCCTTTCTGTCTGTATCTTCTCCCACACACCGGACAGCTGAAGGGCTTTTCTCCTGTATGAATCCGCATGTGAACTTTTAGGTTCCCACTTTCAATAAAACCTTTCCCACACACAGTGCATTCATAGGGCTTCTCACCCGTGTGGATCTTCACATGTTTCTGCAAGCAGCCGTTCCACGAGAAACACTTCCAGCAGATGGGGCACTTATAGGGCTTTTCCCCAGTGTGACATCTCATGTGAGCCTTCAGTTGTCCCTTAAAGCCAAATCTTTTCCCACACACAGAGCAATTGAGAGGTTTCTTACAGGTAGAACATCCTGTACAGTTTACATGGACTTTACCACTTCCACTTTCATCAACTTTGAGATGAGATCCTGCTTTTACATCCTCTTGAGAGGCTAATTCTTGTCCTTGCACAAAGTTTCTGTTCCCTGCCTGGCTGGGATGATGACACTGCTGTGACTGATGAACACTGCATTTGATTATGCTGTCACCTTTGTGAACAGCCATGTGCATGTTCAGATTCCCTCGTTGTGCGTAGCTTTTTCCACAAATGGTGCAGCTGAAGGGTTTCTCTCCTGTGTGGATTCTCATATGCTTCTGGAGACGTCCTCTCCACGAGAAGCACTTCCTGCAAACTGGACACCGGAAAGGTCTGTCTCCTGTGTGGCATCTGATGTGCAGCTTCAGGTAGCTCAGTGACCTGAATCTTTTCCCACATTCAGAGCATCGGAACGAGTTCAGAACATTAGACCCGATGTCGTTCAGAGGATTTTCATGATCCTGGATTACATCACACTCCTCATCTCCTGGGTCAGTTTTTGGTACCATGAAGTCTGGATCAGTGTAACCGATACAAGTCTCAGGTTCTCCACTGTCGTCTTCCTCCAGAATGATTACAATTTCTTCAGTCTGGCTGTCATGAAGCTCAGCACACTGAGCTTCCACCTCCTGTTCTTCTGTCTTCACCTGGACAGAACCACTAAACATGGTGGTGATTTCAACTTCCTCTTGTTCCTTTTTAAACTGGAGGCTCTTTGGTTCCTCCTGGTCGACTGTGGAGCATTTCTCCAGCTGCTGCTGCTCAGAGTGAAGCTTCATCAACATCTGCTGGACATCTGAACGACCTAAAGCACAGAAACACAAGGAAGGGAGGGATTTTTGCTAATCGTTCCTAACAGCAGCAGTTCCAGCTTTGAACATAACTAAATTTCTGTGTTTCAGAAGTGTTTTCCCCAGTAAGTAATAAAAATATATTTTCTTGCTATTGTGAAGAGTTATCTGACTGTTCTGTACCACAATTTAACAACAGTAATATTTTATGTTGCCAGTTTTAATTAATTAAAACCATATTTTCTTGCTAGTTGTAATTTAATTGTAAGCACAACTGGTTATAACTGATCTATTTTAGTATGTCTCAAGCATTATTACGTAGAAAAAATAATGAACATCAGAATGATAAAAACAGAAAATGTAGAATTTGGAGAACAATAAAACATATTTAATTTGGCTTTCTGTCAACATGTCCTCCTGTCTCTCGCTTATAAATGTCAGATTTGTAGAGTAAATGTCTAATAATTATACATTTAATTTTTTTCCCCTATCTGAGCAGTGAAAATGTGAAAAACTTTAAGGAACAAAATTTTTTGCCGAGCTTCGTCTTAAATTGTTATAATATTAATTTGGAGACATTTAACACTGCTGTCTTTTACTGCTGAGTAATTTCTTGGATGGCTACTTTTTTACTTAAGTAAAAATACGTTAAGTAATTGTGTACAATTTTTGGGTGCTCCATACAGACCTCTGTCTATATCACATTCCTGCTGCAGAAAAAACAAACAAAAAACAACATAAAATCATGCAGCACTTCTAAATCATAATAAAACGTCAGATTTTTGTTTTCTGACTAAATGTAAAGCATTTTATTCCTTCTAGTTGCTGTTTAAAGGAGGATTTATGACACCAGTTCAGATGCAAACCTGCTTTGCGATGCTTCATTTCAGCCGTTAAAATCACATCCAGAAAGTCTCGATGGCGTCGCTCCGTCTCCTCTTCGTACTCCAGGATCGTCTCCTCCAGGTGTCCCAGGATTTCCTCCACGGCCGCGGACAGCCGCTGGCTGACGAAGACCTTCAGACTCTGGAGCCTGGACATCTTTACAGCTCAAGACTTTGGCGTTTTTTGAGCTGTTTTAAACCAGAGAACCGAAGCAAACCATCCTTCTGCTTAATTTGAGTAAACAAAGGGTCGGCTTCCGGGTCGGTTTTCAAAATAAAAGCCCCATTTCGCGATTTGTTTACAACTGCTTGTCATTTAACTCCATCGTGATTTTTTGTAAATGTTATTTTTCCAGGTATTGATCCAGGTGAATTTTGAATTAAAGATGTCTTTGTCTAAATCTATGCAAAATACTTACTTCTAAATCTGGGTTTTGCATTGACTTGACACTGACTCGTGTGTAAAAACCAGATTTTGTTTTAGAAATTTGAACATGCTTACATTTTGAATGAGTACTCTTGCTGTAACATTTTTGTGACAGTTAATACATCAGAGCAGAACATTTTTCTCTGCATTGAAACTCAAACTAACCAAGGTTGTGCTTTTTTAAAATGTAAAATTAGTTCTTTTAAATTTAGGGCATTTTGTTTGGGATTGTTATTGTACATATTGCCTTGTTTTATGAGTCCTTTCCTGCTACTTAAGAGATAGGAACATTAAACGGTCTATTTCATATTAGAGATTCAAACTAATAATAATAACTAGACACAGAGTTAAAATTTGGACCTTTAAAATTATAACTCTAAAATTATAACTTTAAAATCCATCAAAAGCTTAATATCAACTTTTTTTTAATTATAATATTTTAAATTTAATAGGGTAAAACCGGTCTCCATTGTGGTGAATAATAATTGGTGAAATTAACGACATTATTTATTTTTGAAAACTAGCCGTTAAAAAAAAAGAAGTTGTTGCCATGGCGGCGTTGCTAGGATACGACAAGCCGCTCCGCCGCCATTGTCTTTATTTTTCTTCTTTCAGTTAGAGTTCGTCTTCGGTTCTTTGGACTAAGTTTTAGCCCGGTTTGCTCTGAGTCCGTCCTGCCGCCTCTCGCTTCCTGCCAGCCATGGAGATCACCTACGTTTACACGAAGCTCCGCCGGGAGTTTGGCCGCCAGGGTCTGTTCTCCGACCGGGCCGAGGCGGTGATGGTGGACATCCAGCCGAATCCGAGCCTGATCGCCAACTTTGTCGTAAAAACCCCCAGAGATCAGGCCTCGCAGGCCTGCATGGACATGTGCGAGCACCCGGTTGGTTTACCTTCTGAATTCATTTTTAAATAACCGTTTCATAGTCAATCACTTATTTGACATTATTACTTAATTATGTTAAATAATTAATTAATTAAAAATAAATGTCAAATCAGGAAATTAGGTGAAATCTACAAAATAAATGCAAGGATATAAAGTGCAGAATCTGAACCTATGGTTCAGATCAGGTGGTTCTGCTCGTGATGCTGTAATAACTTTGGCTCTTTTCATGAGCAGAAAGTTAACATTAATTAGAGGGAAATATTTTTTTAGTCTTTAGCTGCTTTTCGTTTATGGTGTCTAAATAATTGGGGCTTCTGGATGGACCAAACCAGGTGAGTGAAATTTTAATATACCAACAGAAAAATTATCAAAGTTTTTCTAAAATCATTTAAGATCAAGTTTTAAAAAATTAAATAATAGTGGATAAACATGTTTTCTATGCCATATTTTCATCTGATTAGTAATTAGAAACTATTTATTTAAGTTACTTAAAAGCCTATTAAAGATGGGATCATTTTAGACATATATTGATATGAATTTTTATGCGTATTGCAGGTTAACAATAAACTAAGATTTTTTTATACTTTTAAATCTTGGACTCTTGTTTTGTAGACCAACCTCCGACCTTATTTTGTCGTGTTCATTTATGAATTTTAAACGAACCAAGTTAATAAACGTTCTCACATTACAGTGACATGATGCAACATCCCTGAGAAACATGTGGTCTTTGCTTTCCGTTTGAGCAATATGTAAGTGGATAAAAGTCTAATTTTAGCATAGTTTGGCAGACTTAGTAAAATTATTCCAAGCTGTGAAAATATGTAAAGTGGAGGAAACATTGAAACTATCTGAGGTTTTTAAGTTTTAAGCGACTAAGGATTAAGGCGTGTTAATCTGGGTAAAATGTTTGTCGTTTTCAGGTAAACACTGAGCGTTTTGAGTCCAGCAACTGTGGTATAAACCACTTGGAGGGTGCGTGGCCAAAAGACATCAACCCGAGGGACCTGGAACAAACCGTCCGCTTCAAGAAGAAGATAGAAAAAGAGGAAAACTACGTCAACAGCCTTGTGCATCTGGGCTATGTAAGATCAATTTTGGTCCTATCAGCAACTGAAAGTCACCGCTGCTTTCATTTATTTGACTATAAGTCTTTCCATTCAGGTGAAGACCGTGTAAAGTCAGAAAATGTTGCTTTATCCAATAACCTGACTGCTGTCCCTCTGCTGTTACCATGACAACCAGGTGATGGACCACTGCATCAGGCAGAACAACACCATAGACATCTACCAGGAGCACTTCAAGGAAGACAAGATTGAGAAAGTACCGGAGTTACCGACAGCGAAGACCATGAGCGTCTTCAGGTAAATCTGACCAAGCATCACGCAGGAATCCAGCCAACCATTATTTTAGTTACTGATTAATCTATCGATTACGCTGACGATTAATAGGAAACATTTCCACATGATGCAGAGTTTTTATACAACCACTTCAGCCCTTTGTATTAAAAATACATTGAATGATGCAAATAAATAAAATATTCAGTTCAATTTTTACTAAGAAAATATAAATTTTCTTGCATAAAGTGCAATATCAGAAATCCTCTAGTGAACGCTTGTACCAAGGGATTCAATTCAAAAACACTTTATTGTTCCTAAAGGGAAATTAAATGGTGTAATTCATTAAAATTTTTCTGCAGTTGAAAAATATTTCTAACGTATTAAAGCTTAAACCTTTCTGCTTGACTTAACATCAATATAGTGAAGGGATGATCTGGTGACTATTTTTGGATTGACTGATTATTAATTGGATATCAAAAGGTGTTTAATAAGAGATTTATTTACAGAATTTGAACCTGGTGAAGATAAAATTGCCACTTGAGGAGTTTTTAGAAAAAAGAAAGAATTTTTTTTTTACCTTGAATGGAAAAATTTTATATTTTTTGTACAGTTTTGGGTTAATATCAGCTCAGTCTGTTCTTTCAGAAAATGATCCTTCTTAGAGTCTGTATACAGCAGTTATCAATCTCTTATTAAATTAGTCGATTGTTTCAATAATCGATTTATCACCATTAATTTGATTAATAGTTTCAGTCCTACGTCAGACTGATTCACCACTGAGACTTTGTTCCATGCTTCACGTCTCCCTCAGAGACCCTAACGAGGTGAAGCGTACCATCACCGGCCTGTCCTGGCATCCCGATGGTGGCAGGAAGTTGGCGGCAGCGTACTGCAGCCTGAACTTCAAGGAAAGCCCCGTAGACATGAGCTTCGACTCCTACATCTGGGACCTCGGTGGGTCGAACTTCAGTCACAGAGGCCCGGTGAAGTTTCCTGCAGTTTTTCTTGACACAATATAACCAAAAACCTCCAGTGGTAGTGGCAGCATCATGCTGTGGGGATGCTCTTCTTCAGCTGAAAGAGGGAAAGTGGTTATAGATGATGAAAAGTTGGAATAATTGGTTCGTAAAATAATTATTAGTTGCAGCCCTAAGGAAAAGTTTGGTCTGATTTGACTTCAGACAGTGGGGAAAAAAATTAATTTGGTGTATGTAAACTTCTGGTTTCAGCTGTAGATGTTTCCAGATGTTTCCATCTAGTCTGACAGAGGGCGGGATATTAAAACAAATGTGCAGAAGAATTCAGGCATGTAAATCTGGTGGAGACATGACCGAGAGGAGCTGAACATTCAGATAATCTTTAGTGTCATTGAACACAACATCAGAGAAATCAGCTGGATAAACTAGAACAAAATAATAAGTAGAATAAGAACCAGATCAAAAATGGGAAAGGCTGTATAAATATGAGTGAAAACTTCAGCAAATAAATAATATATATAAAAAATACATACAATTACACCAAACAATTTTATTTAAAAAAAACAACAACTTTGTGTTACCTTGATTTCACTTCACAGCTCCGAGCTCCTCTTGGTCTGTAAAACAAAAAAAGCTTTGATATTTGTAGTTCTAAGGTTGAAACGTATTTCCACCTCAACCAGATTTGTTGGACCTTTTGTCTTCCAGAGAACCCAAACTACCCTGAGATGGCTCTGAAACCAGAATCTCCACTGGTTTGTCTGGACTACAACCCGAAGGACCCCCACACTCTGGTGGGGGGCAGCTACAGCGGGCAGATTGGTGCGTTCTCATTCAGGATTCAAATCATTCCCAGGGTGGAGATTTATCTGTGGGTGCGTTTGTTTTAGCCTTCTGGGACACCCGAAGAGGAAGCCAGCCTGTGGAGTGTTCTTCTTTGGAGCACAACCACAGAGACCCGGTTTACAAGGTCATCTGGCTGCAGTCCAAGACGGGGACGGACGCCTTCTCCGCCTCCACTGACGGACAGGTGGGACAATCCCACACAGATGAAATTGTGTCTGATAGGTGGATTAATATGGGACTGAATCGATTAATCAATTATTGAAATTATTGTTAATTAATTTACTAATTGTTAACTGTGGTATGCACTCAAGAAAAGGTCATTTGCTGAAAGAACAACCTGGATATTAAGCCAAAACTGTACAAAAATTACATATTTTTGTACAAAAAATCTTTATCTTTTAATACAAAATCCAGTAGCATAGATTTAACTGCATCGCTACAGAAATACATTTCAAACAAAAACATTATATTTTTTAAGAAAAATAATTGAAGTATTTTGTTTTTTTGGATTTTTAATGTTTTTGCTTGTATAAAAATATTTTCTATCTGATTCAGAATAACTGATCAGATTACTTAGTTATTGCTTTAGATCAATGACGGCTGGACGAGACCGAACCGGACCGGTCAGTGAATGACGGAGGGACATTTGATAGATTAATGGAGACGTCCTAGTTAAAGTAACGAGCCTTTGAGAGGACGGTTTATCTTCTCTCGTCAGGTTCTGTGGTGGGACGTTCGTAAGCTGAGCGAGCCGACGGACCGTCTGGTTCTGGACCCGAGCCGGGAGGGGAACCTGGACCGGGCTTTAGGTGCCATCTCTCTGGAGTTTGAGCCGACCATGGTGACTGTTTGTTTCTGTCACTTTGTTTCTGTTCTGTTCACAAACCGAAACTGAAGTTTTAACATTTATTCATTCAGAATATTATTAAATTAGATTTAATGATTTTGGCGTTGATTAGTTAAAACATTTTAAATTGTTTAAAATTTAACATCAACAGGAACTATGAGGACTATGTTGCAAATAATAGTCCTCATAGTTTAATTGTTGTTACCATAGCGACAGTCTGACGCAATGAGTGCAATCTTTGTGTTTGAGGTCAGTTTAGCCAATAATGTATCTCAGCAAATAATAACCAATTATCACAGATAATGTTTTTAAGCTCAGCCAGTTAAACATGGCCGCCTCTCCCAGTTTCCTCCAAACCTGTGAAACAAACGGTTTTAGTTCCTGTTTAAAATATGTTCTTAACAGGAAGAAACATTTTCAGCCTTGAGTTACTTTCATCAATAATTGTGTCTCTTATAATTTTAGGACATTATTATTTGTCAACAACTTGACCATCTGACCTTTTTTGTTATGTTTTTATCAAATAAAGCACATTAAACTGCCTTGTTTCTGAAATGTGCTTTTCAAATAACCTGGACTTGACTACCTTACTTCTTCAATTTTTTCCCCCTTTTATCTATAATAATAATAATAATAATAAAAATAATAATAATAATACATCCACCTCTGTACAAGCAATCAATCGATGTTTAGAGCTTAAGTTACAAAAAACTAGACTTACTTATTTTTAGTGCTTTTTTATGCAAGTCTACTGGAAGCTAAATGCCAACATCCTGATCATGTTGATGTTTCCCTCAGCCAACGAAGTTCATGGTGGGCACAGAGCAGGGCATGGTGGTCTCCTGCAACAGGAAGGCGAAGACTCCGGCCGAGAAGATCGTCTGCACCTACGAGGGCCACCACGGACCCATCTACGCCATTCAGAGGAACCCCTTCTTCCCCAAGAACTTCCTGACTGTTGGGGACTGGACGGCCCGCATCTGGTCAGAGGACATCAAGGAGTCCTCCATCATGTGGACCAAGTAGGAATCAAAACAGAAATTAATATCGGTGCATCTCTACTAAATACCAGACTTTAGTTTTATTGCTCTGGGTTTGTGCGCTCCAAGGTACCAGATGTCCTACCTGATGGACGCCTGCTGGAGTCCAGTGAGACCTTCTGTCTTCTTCACTGTGAAGATGGAGGGCGTGCTGGACGTCTGGGACCTCCTGTTCAAACAGAGTGAGCCCACGCTGAGCGTCAAGGTGCCTCGATCCCACCAGAACTCCCAGTAGCGTCTCCTCTGCTGAGTCAGAATCACCGTGACGTTTGCTCTGTCCCCAGGTAAGCGACAAAGCGCTGTACAGCCTCCGTATCCAGGACAACGGCCAGGTGCTGGCGTGCGGCTCCCACAGCGGCGAAACCACGCTGCTGCATATCTCCTCTGCACTGTCCACCCTGCAGAAGAATGAGAAGAGTCTAATGGCTGCTGTAAGAAACACAAAACATTTCCTGATCAGAGATGTCACCTAGTAACAAGATAAACTAGTAAAAATAACACTTTGTAAAAATATTCTAAAACAACTCCTCCTTTTTGAAAGAAAGCATTTAAGATTTTGTTTCACACTGGAATAAACTTTATCCAGCAGCATCCTCTGGACAAATGTTTCTGTGTTCTTCTCTAGATGTTTGAGAGAGAGACGAAGCGAGAGAAGATCCTGGAGGCCCGACAGAGGGAGATCCGTCTGAAGGAGAGAAGTCGCTCCGAACAGAGCAGAGAGGACGAGGCGGGGCTGGACGACGGAGACGACGACACCGATCAGCTCCTCGCCAAGGTTGAGAGCGACTTCTACAGCCTGGTGGAAACAGAGATGAGGAGGAGGGAGAGAGAGAGGAGAGCGGCAGCTCCACAGGTGAGGGGAGACGGTTATTATTCTTATTGGTCACATCTGTTTTATAATCTGTTTCACTCTTTCCTCCAGGAGGAAGAGGCCTGTGATGAAGATGAAGAGAAGAAGGATGCAGAAAACGAAGTGAAGAATGAAGAAGTAAAGAATGAAGAAGTGAAGAATGAAGAAGAAGTGAAGAACGAGGCAGAAGATGGTAAAACTGAGTAATCCTTATGAATGAAAACATCTGTCCTGCAACAAACTCTTCACCTTCGTTCCAGTTTAAAGTTTTTACATTTACTTGTTATTTGCATCTGAGTTTTCACATTCTGGTGTCATTAAACTGAGTGCAGTTCATCTGTGTTAGTGTGATCTGTTCAGACCCAATGGAAAACAGGGCTCCTCAACAGTCTGGAGACGTTTTACATAAACAAGGAACCCAAATCAGGCTGGGTGAAAAACAAGCAGACTCTGGTGTTTGCAGATTTTAGACTTTAAAAATGATCACTGTAGAAATATAAATTTCATTTCTATACTTTAAAGACAGGCAAAAAACAGGACTAAACCACTGAAATCAAACACAAACGTTTTCTAATATTTTCTATTTTCAAATTGTACAGATTTTTATTTTCTACATATATTATTTATATTCTATATAAAAAAATCATGTTTTTAATGTTTTAAGATTTAATGGGTGGATGGATATTAGTGGTTAAAGTTAAGGAAATAGTTAAGGAAAATGTACTATAATTAGTTTCAATTTTTAAATCCTGACGGTTTAATTTATTTTGGCACCTGTTAAAATACATTTTAAATCATGAAAATACCAAACTAGGTAAATCAGAGCATACATTTGATCGAGAAAATAAACCAAGTCAGGTTAAATTTAGATTTACTACTTTCACTATGCTGTAAAAATAATGCTTATTATACTGATCTGTAATCAAAAACAGAAATATAGATACATTATTGAGAAAACATTTGGTCACAGCAGCTTTTACAACACGAACAGCAAGTTTATAATGTAAAACACGATTTATCAGAACAAATATTATATCAGTGGCGAAACCTGATATAATATCAGGTTTATTTAAAGTCAAATGATTTTAGTTAACACGTAAAACCAAAAGAGGGCAGAAAAACGATTAAAATAATTCCAAGCAGCCGCAGAAGCGAAGAAGAAGAATTCCGGAAGTCCTTCTGTTGTTTACTTCCGTAGCGCCCGTTAGCAGTAGCCGGTCATTCGGAGCAGTTTTTGTCCAGAATAGTCCTGATATTCCAGTCTCTGCCCCCGGAAGGAGACATGTCTCGGTCCCAGAAGCTGCGTTTGTTCGTCACTCAGCGCCTGAACGCGGCGGTCGAGGAGATTTTGGCGGCTTTTGAGGAAACCATCGTGAAGTACGAAGAGGAAGCCGCTCTCAGCCAGCAGGTGATCTTCCGCCAACATGCGCTGCTCTGCGCCCTGGACAAGTCCGTGATGGAGGCACCGGCCGCAGGTGAGCCTCTACCTGTCCGTCCATAGCGGATGCTGGGACGTGAAGCCTTTTGCGATGCAGACTTCCACCAGCAGGGGGAGCTCAAGTTATGCAGTTAAATGGCTGATAGTATTCCTCAGGTCCTGAGGCGGGTGTTTGAATTTATACTTCTTAAAAATGAATGAAAGTCTTTTTAGGAACTTCTAATTAAATTCATTTAAATCGTTCTTTATTTATCCCGAAGGGAAATTAGATGTTGTCGAATCTCATGTCATCCTAGAATCTTCACATAGATGGGCAGTAGCAGTCAGTCTTACAACAAATCTGAGGAAGCCTCTAACTGAAGCTTAATTTCGGGGCAGTTCAGATGATATTCCACAGTAACGTCCTGGATGACACCATCAGCCTTTGGGAAACACTGCTGATCCACATGCTGCTCCTCTTTAGAAAACCAGGCAGAAAGATGTTGGCAACTCTATTCTTCTCAGTACTACTGCTCTGTATTTTTACTTGAGAACAGTTTTCGTCTTCTATATCCACCTCTGTCTGTAGAGCGTCTGCACCAGGAAAGTTAAAACTGAAATATTGTGAAGTGCATCAGGAATCTGAAATTCAAAGTTCTTTTCAACTTCTGTCAAATTCTAAACCGATGCAGCTGAACGCTCACAGAGATCATCACAATAATCGATAATCGATTACCGCAGTAGTTTTTAGTTGCAGTCCTAGTTTGTTTATATGGAAATGCTCTGCCTGAACTCAAAGTGAATCTCATATTTACTTTTATTTTTTTCCAGATGTTTTCACACAGCAGCTGCTGGATCCCAGAGACGACCTGCTCCTGACCCGACTGGACCAGAACCCGGACCAGAACCTGCTCGTTGATCCTTCCTGCCATGTTGAGGTCAAACCAGAGGAGACTCTCCCCGCTCTGGACGCAGCGGAGATCATCGAGTTCACCTACAGCTCCCGGCCGTCCGCGCGGCTATGCAATGGCGTCCACCCCGTGGCTGACCTGGACCCGGACGTCCCGGTTGTGTTGTCGTCGGAAACCGAAGACAGCGATGACTACAGCAAAGGCTCGCCTGAACCCGGGTCAGCTCCTCAGGAACGGCCGAGTCACCATGGCGATGGGTTCAGCTGCCAGGCCTGCAGTCGCACCTTTGGCGCCCGCAGGTTTCTGTTCAGGCACGTCAGAGGCCACCTCCAGGACCCCAGGCCGGTCTGCGGTCTGTGCGGGGAGCAGTTTGAGGTCCCTTACGGACTCAAGCGTCACCTCCAAACCCACAGCAAGAAGAAGGTTCTGAAGAACCAAAGCAGAACCCAGAGAAGAGCCAGGCGGCTCCAGCAGCTCTCTGTCGTCAAAGAGCCAGAAGCCCAGAAAGACGAGAACCCAAACCAGACCGGCCTGAAGAAGAAGCCCCGGGGTCGGAGCAACAACCAAGACCCAGACAGTCAGGAAGTTCTGAAGAAAAGGAAGAGGAAACTCTAAACCTCTAATCCCAGATTTTAATCCAGTTTATTCCACATTTATCGACTGCAGCTTGGTTTATCTTTAACTTCTGGATTTTCTACTCCAATCTTTGGTTTATTTGGCTTTTCTACTTTTAAAAAGTACTCTTTTTTTTCTGGAAAAATTCTGACTTTTTCCAAAAATCTGTGACTGAAACAGTTTTTTTTTTTTAATCAGTTATGTCTCGGATAAAATAAAGTTTAATTAATTGTTTGTTGCATAAATTTGGTTCCACATTAAAAACTTTTGTACCAGTTGAAGTGGCTCAAAGATTATTGAATTTCAACTTTCCTCAATCTGCAAAATCCAGTTAAAACTTTTATTAAAAATAGAGAAAACGTGTTGTTTTATATGCCAAGCTTTATTCAAAATTCAATCCACAAAAGCAAAAATTTTAAACAGTTATTTTTTCTTTTAAAACAGATTTTTGGTATAATAAGTTAGAATTAGTGATGGGCAAATGAAGCGTTTCGACCCAAAGCAAAACTATCGATACTGTATTGATGCTGTGTCACTGAATACTGACACCTGCTGGACATTAAAATCCCTACAGGCAACATGGTTGACAAGCTGATTTGATGACTTAGTCTATATAATAAGATTTAAGTCTTTGTATTTTATTGTATATTAAAAAACGTTTTTCTAACATTTTCAAATTTAATCTGTTACGCCATTTTTGACACAACCTGTCCTGCTGGAGAAAAAGTGAAATAAACAACACATTTATATAAAATAATTTATAAAAAGCAACTGAGTAATTTGTAGAATGGCTGCAAAACTGAGTTTATCCTCGGTGTATCTGGGACTTTGTTCTGATGCCCTATAATTTATTTAAATAAGACAGTTTTGTCAAAAATATGCAACACTTAACCTGCAGAACGTAATATGAAAGTAAACTAAGTCAATTTCAGCTGAATTTGGATTCAGTAGAAACTGAAAAGAGCCGGATGAAACAACAACCAAGTGGTAACCAACACCTTATTTTCTGATGTGAGATCAAAATGGTCCAAACTACGAAACCTTTCGTTTGCCTTGAGGCTCCATAGTTGATGCTGCACTATAAAAGATCCCCAATTCTTTTGGATCCCGTTGACGGATTCGATTTCTTATAAACAGTTTGCTGCGCCAGAATCGTTTCTGAACAGTTCCTGTATCGACTGACTTGCTGAAAGCAATACAAGCACCGACACGGGGTTTCATCTAAAGGCTTGACGCATGCGCCAACTCATCGGTGTTTCTGGACCCAACACTAGTTAGAATCATTAATATTGACGATCAGATCAGTCGAGATGCTGCAGTAAATAATTGTAGCTCTCAATAATGGAATAACTAATAACGATCTAAACGCTCCAGAATCAGAGTTCTGTTCGGTTTTATCTCCGGGAAATGTTTAAAAGCTTTTAAATCAATTTTTGTGTTTCTGGTGCAGGAAACAAATAATCGATCAGAAACTGTAAAAGAAGCTAAAGTCTGTTTCAGTCTGAGCTGATTAGCGTGACCTCGGCTGTAGCACCATCAGGCTCTGCGTTTGGTTTGTTTCTGACTGATTTTCTGCTAACTCCTCACCAGAAGCTCTGACATGCTGTGCCGCGCTGTTGTTCTCCACCTTCTCCTCATGCTTTATGACCATCGCTGGTTATTTTCCCCACAGCGACCCCCATGATCGGGTCTCTCTCCGGCTCGTCGATGCCGTTGTTGCTCCTTTTGGCGCCGTGCTGAAGTTCTCGGATGTAATTCTTCCTCTCGATGGTGTGACCTCTGCTGGAGTTGAAGAGCTCCAGAGCCGCCGTGGCGTCCAACCCGTCCACATCGATCAGGTACCTGCAGATCAGGTAGCCGGTGCGGTTCAGCCCGTGGGTGCAGTGGACTCCGATTAGCCTGTTGTTGTCCTGGTTCTCCGTCAGGAAGTGCCTCACCGCACGCTTGAAGCTCAGGATGACTCCGTTGTTTGGAACGCGGTGACCCTCGGTGGGGATCTTGATGTAGGCGCAGTGCTGCGGGATGTCTGACACTGAGTAGTACCTGCTCGTAAAGGTGAGGTCGATGATCAGACCGAGCTCCTGGTTCTGAAGTCGCACCGAGTCCAGCAGGTCCCACAGATCGAAGGACTGGGAGGTGGGAAGTTGGCAGTTCAGGGCGGCTTTTAAAGGAACCTTGAAGGAAATGAACCTGGTTCCTGGGATCCTCGATCCAACGGGACAGTAGTCCAGCCACCGATCAGGAACACCCGTCTTCTTCTTCTTCTTCTTCTTCTGCTGCTGAGACATCGCTGCGCCTCGGATGGTTCTGTTCCAAGCTGACGCTTTAAGACATAAAACACAGAAGGATCCACTAAGCCGCAATATCAAACATAATGTCAGTATTTTAAAAATATTATTTTAGATTTTTGTTGAAACTGTCGCAATGTTGTGACAGTATGAAACATAATCTACTTTAGTTAAAGAAACTACAAAACCTTGACACTTCAAACCTAGAATAGATTATTCTCAACGAATAGCGAATTATTTAAAACCATGTTTGTGATTTGTGAAATGCCAGTAAAGGCAGATTTCAGATCCTTCTTACATCTGGATCACATTAAAACTGCTCAACTCCAAAACTACAACTACTGGATTATTCTTGTAGTTTATGCAACACCAGTTCAAATAAAATAACGTCCAATCAGATAACTGGAATAAACACATGGCAACATTTATTCAGAACCAGGAACGACTCTTCTTCACAGGCTCCAACTCCACACTCTTCACACAGCGAGAGCGCCCCCTACAGAGGTTCACCAATTTCTGTGTCTGGAGCACCACAGCTCCTCCCCTGTAAAATCAATACTTCTCACTCAAACATTTTTCAGTTTTTTTTTCTTTTGTATGAATAGAACTGAAATCAAGAAACATTCAAGTTTTTTTAAACTCTCATTTAGAGTTGCAATTTCAAGTTGAGTCCATCAGGACGTCGCCGGTTCCTCACTGGACGAGTTTTCCTTTCGACTGTAGGTGATGACGCGTCTATTGGTTGATTCCCAACAGTTTTTTCTTCCATCTGTTGATCCACACCTTTGGTGGCATCGAGTTCATCATCATTCCAAAAGTTCCCAGCAGAAAAGTCTGTCTGTGTAAAACGAGCTGGATCTCCATTTACACCCAGAATCTGATTTACATGTCTCTTAACACATTTTCCATTCACTTCCACGCTGTAAGTTACAGGACCCAAGATTTCTTGGACAGCTCCATTCAACCACTTCTCCCCTCCCCTGTAATTCTTTACCAAAACGGGTTGACCTACTGTAGTGGGAGCATTGGTTCTGGTTTGTTTTGCATTCTCTGAGAAAACTGGGGTCTGATCAGTGACAGTCTTGTTCGAACCCGTCTTTTTAGGAAGAACTCAGCGGGAGTTTTCCCTGTAGTTGTATGGGGTGTGTTTCGGTACCCTAAAAGAAAATTTGCCACACAGTGCTCAAGTGTCATACCACCTACAGCTCGATTCTGCTAATCCATTGCTGGCAGGTTGGTAAGCAGGTGACTTAATGTGCTGCACTCCATTCTTTTTTAGAAATGACTCAAAATCTTGTGAAACAAACAATCTTTACCAGTTATCAAAATATCATCAAGATAGCAGATAACACCATCCATGCCCTGCAGTACTTGATCCATTATTTTCTGGAAAATTGCAGGAGCACTTGCAACACCATAGGGCAACCTGTTGCATTGATACAGCCCTTTGTGAGTGTTTATGGTCAGGTAGCACCTAGAGCTGTCCTCTAACTGTAATTAGTGGGTGAAATAACTCCTTCTGCCTCCAGTTTCGTCAGTTCCTTCTCCACAGTTTCTCTTAATGCATCTGGAACATTTCTTGGTTTGTGGAACTTTGGCATTGCTTCTGGAGCAACATGTAACTTGGCTTTAATACCTTTCAACTTGCCTAGCTCAGGGTTGAACACTGATGCATACTGAGCACAAATGTCTTCCACCGTTTCTGGAGTCACTCTGGTCACCTGTGACCAGTCTAGCTTCAACTGGCTAATCCAGTCTCTACCCATCAAAGCAGGGCCTCTTCCTTTTACTACTAACAGTTCTAGTTTCTTCGTGGTCTCTTGACATTTCACTTTTGCCACAAATTTACCCATCAACTGTAATGACTCTTGGCTGTACGTTTTAAGTACACATTTTGCTGAACTAAGTTTGACTGATTTAAATCTGCGCTTATACAGATTTTCAAATATCACTGACGCTGCGGCACCAGTGTCTGGTTCCATCTTCACTCTTGAACCATTTACACTGATGTAACCCATGTGACCGACATGACCCAATCATCTTCCCTTTAAGCCCATCCCTTTAAGTTCATTGTCATGTGTGTTTCCGGGTTGGCTGCTGCTCACTGTTGGCTGTCGCGTCAGTTGTTGATAAAACAACTTGGAAGTTTTGAATCGACTCATCATTCATTTAATCTCTAAGATTGAAGATTTGCGGTGAGTTGTTGAATATTGTCTGACTTGACGTGGTATAGTATCTGCAATAATAGCGCCGCTAATATTTCCCTCTCAATGCAATATTCGCTAGGTTGTAATTCATAAACAGCTGGATTTGAACGAGTTACCATTGCATCCACCTCCTCTGACAATCCGTCACTCGGCGGTGAGTAAACATCATTTATTTGTAGTAGGGCGTTATTTTTGCTACGCTCCGCCAGTTAGCATTAGCTACCAACTCGACAATCAGTGGCCACATCATTTTGTCTATTTATGAATTATTTACTTAATGACAAGTCACACTGTTACTGCCGAATTAAAGACCACACCTTTAATATGTAAAGGTTTCCCTTTTTAGCTTTAGATTTGATTATTTTTCATGAATTCTTTGTTGGTGTTTTTCTATGCTGGTGCAGCAATGAAGTCTCGTATCCAACATGATTTGTTCGTAGCTACATTGATCAATCACATTTTTAAATTGATTGATTTGATTCAATATTAGTTGTTGTTTGTAACGACTGCTAATTATGTCAATTAAGAAACTTTGAACTTGAATTATGAATTGCACTTTTTAAAAGGATTTTTTTTTCTTATTATGAAGTTGACAAAACATAGTAAATATGTATTGAATTTTTTTTTTTTTTTACTTGTATAAATATAACATTTATATATATATATAAACTTAATGTGTGTTTGCTGGCCTTTTAGGTCAGGTTTTTTTCTTCCGGACCCCTTCACTGGATGACGGAAGATGGTGAGCTACCCACCCACCATCTGGTGGTAGGAATACTGAACAACACCTTCCATATAGGAACTGAACTGACTCTGAGGAGTATTAAAAAGGGAAAATAACTATTCTCCCTTCAAATGGACTCTATTAGGTTAAAGTGTCACTGATTACCATTATAATTGTTTTGTTGGTTTGTTTCCTCTTTTCCTTTTTTTTTCTTTTGAGAACTTTATTTTTTTTGTTTGTTTGTTGTTGTTTTGGTTTATCGTCATTATTATTATTATTATCATTATTATTATTGCCACTGCAATAAATAGCAGTATCAACACACCCCTTTTGCAATAGTTGTATTAATTATTCATCCAATCATGGCTCCATTTCGTACCTTCTTCTGATTCTACAAACTGGTTAATACTACATTTTGCAGTCAGATCTGCGCAACTAAAAATAGCGTTACACTGACATACACATAGTAAGACTTTACAATGTCATCATTACCTGACTTCATTTCAAACAGACCAACATCTGGATTGTCCAATGTCAGATCTGGAACAGTGTCAGAGTTCAGTGCAGCTTCCATCTTGCACTGAACCACAACATCACTGGCTGCTCTGTCTTCTCTGACTTGATGTGACAGGAATTGATTGTCCTCTGGATCCCCCTTCAGCCCATGCCGGTTGCCTGGACCTGCATCCTGGGGCGCATATTTAGGGGGGTTATGCGGACTGGGCGAGCTGCAGACATCCTGCTGATGGAGACCGCAGACATCATGGCGCTGCTTGAGAGCGCTCGGTCGCCTCTTAAGATCCAGATGCATGGTTCCCTTGGTCGTACTCGAACAGCCTCCTTCTTTACGGGTGCGACAGGCTTTTGCGATGTGTCCCTTCTTCTTACACTCGTGGCACTCGCTTTCTTTAAACCTGCAGTCATTCGGGTTGTGATTTTTCCCACCGCAGCGATAGCAGGGCTTCCCGGCAGCTGGATTTTTCTCAGCTTCGCGGTATTTTGGTTTCACTCTCTTGTCCACTACATGAGCCTTGGAAGCTTTCTGTGCAAATTGCTGCGCACTGTCCTTGGTTACCTCAAAGGAGAGCGCCATTTCTACAGCCAGCGGCAGCGTCAAGTCTTTGGTGTGCGCGGTGCTGAGCAGCAGGTCTCTCAGCTCGCTGCTCTTTACCCCACAGACAAATCTGTCACGCAGCGCTTCCTCTAAGAAAGTCCCAAATTTACATGAAGCTGCTGCTTTTCGTAAACTAGCCACGTACTCACTGATTGTTTCGTTGTCTTTTTGGTTTCTTCCGTGAAACTTGCACCTTTCTGCAATAAAGTTCGTCTTTGGTACGTAGTGCCTCTGCAGCAAATCCAGCAGCTCCTCGTAGTTTTTCTCTGACGGTTTATCCGGCGCACAAAGGTCCACCAGCAAACTGCGGGATCTTTTCCCCACCACCGTGAGAAACACCAGCTTAGTTTTCTCCTCTTTAGTGTCCAAGTCGTTTGCCGCGAAATACTGCTCGAGACGCTCGCGGTAGTTGTCAAAACTTTCCTCACTTTCCTCGAAGTGAAAATCTTCTGGCTTTCCAAACGCCATCTTTGTAGCGCTGGTTCGGGGGTGTTATGCCGAGAAATGCGTCCCCTGTCGCGGGAGCTCGCATCGCTCTAAACTCTCGCATATTAATAAGAAAACGGGCTGAAATCCGACCGAAGGGGAAACTTTTAAAGATATTCGTAACATTATCACGTTTATTAATCATGTAAGCCCTGAAATTGTGGGTCTTATTTCGCAAATTAATTGAAATAAATACGGATTTTTTCACGTTTATTGAGACGTATTTTTCAGTGTGATGAACATTTTCTCCGCAGCTGGTTTGAAATTCCCAGATTTTTCTTTTAACACCATAATAGCTTAAAAAAATGCATCCCCCTGCTAACTTGGAGAAATAAAGAGTTAAGAGGGATTTCTGCTTTTATACGTAAGGACACTTGTTCTCTGAGTCACTGCTATAATTTTCATATGAACAGGACAATAAACAGGGGATGCAAATATTAGCAGGCTCAGAAATTAAAATGCGTCTCCCCTACATTAATACACTACACAGAAGGCAACTCTATCACAGATTAGAGATAATGAAGGTCGTGAAAAATTAGGTGGAATCGCCCTTTAGGCGTTTCCCGAATCTCAAACCAACTTCAGCTTCGTGTTTGAACTCAAATAACAACCAAAAAATAAAAACCATATTTTGACAAAAGATAAAAATGTTAAAATAAATCGCTAAACTTGCATAACAACGTACTATTTCGGCAGATAAACCAACTCATCAGAACTGTTTCCTTGTTGCCCTGGGAATGACGTCACGCCCGCGCCGGAAGTTCTTCGTTCTGTTTACATGTCGCCCTTTTGTTGTGTTTAAAAAGCTCTTAAAAATGTCCAGAAAGCGGGCAGAGAGCGGCAGCCTGAGGGCCTGTGTGGAGCAGCAGCTGGCGGCCGCAGCCTCGGGGGTCCTCGGGCTGCTGGAGGAGCGCGGCCAGGCGGAGCTGGAGGAGCTGCGGGCGCTGCTGATGAAGCGGATCGCGGCGGCCGTGGACTCCATCCTCACCGCGTTCGAAGCGAGCAGAGCGGCAGGAAGAGGGACTCTGGAGCCGGGAGAGAGGCGGAGAGGAGGCCGCGGAGAGCAGCCAACAGGTCCGTTAGCTCACCTGCAGTAAATTACACCCAGAAAAATCATATTAAACGCATAAAAACATCATCCACCGACTACAAGTGGAGCTTTCAGCTATATATTAACAGATCGATTTAAGGGTTTATCCCTGGATAGGAGTAATATAGGAGTAATAAGCAACCAGATAATAATAACAATAACATTCATTGCCATTATAAAAACATGTAAGATAGTAGCATTCATAAAAATACCGAAAATTGTTTAATATTAGATATCTAACCATACCAGTTTCTCTAATACTGTTTTTAGCTCCTTTAATTTTGTATTTAGCCTAAGTTCATTTGTTTCTGTTTGTTTAGTCATGTTTTTTACTGCTTATTACATGATCATAATATTCAGTTTTTTTGTGCAATAAGTGGAAAATCAGTCACCTGACACTAATAAAGCACAAGTATTAATAAACTTTTATGTTTTCACATTTTTGTCACATTTATATCACAAACATCAGTGAGTTTCATTTGTGTGTTACATGATGATTTCATTTTTCCCAAGTTATAAGTGAAACAATCTGCCATTGAAATTTGAATTAAAATTTTAATGAATTATTTTTAAAACAAGCTCTTATGTCTTTCTGAAAAATGACCTGTGAGTTACTTTTGACATATTTCAAGTTTACTAAGATATTTAGAATAGAAACTGAACCGACATGCTAGGTAAGGTTTTGTGTTTTTATTATCAGATGCAGATAGTGTTATCAGCAGCCAATTAATTTGTTGTTTATTTTCTTTGCAGAACTGTGTCTGTCTGTTGGTGTTAGGAGTCAGCCTTTCCAGAGACCATCTGGTTCCACTTCCAGACTCGAGCAGCAGGCGGCTTTTCCAGACGATGACACGGCAGCTGAGGAGGAAGAGGATGATGTGGCCGATGTGGTTGCAGCAGATGAAACATCTCCCAGCTGCAAAGTTTGTGGGAAATCCTTCGACACGAAAGGATTTTTGATCAAACATGTGGAGAAACATGCCAAGGAAAAGGCGAGTGGGTGCGGTGTGTGTGGGGAACTTTTGGAGTCCAGCGCCGAGCTGAAACGGCATCTTCAGACGCATCGCGACAGCTGCAGGACCTGTGACTTCTGTGGCAAAAAGTTTCCCTCGATCCGAGCTAAAGAGACGCACACGCGGCTGCACACCGGTGAGAAACCGTTCAGCTGCCGCCACTGCGGCAAAGGGTTCAGCCAGAAAGGCAACATGATGACTCACCTGCAAACCCATGTAGAAGAAAAGCTCTCTGAAGACTTTGTCCACAGTGTTTCACCAGAGCAAGACATGAAGAGCGACAGTGAACAGACGCCGTTCACCTGCAAAGTCTGTGGAGCAGACTTCCTAACAACCTCTGACCTCAGGAGACACGCCCGAAGCCACAACCAGCCGACCAACAGGACCAAACGCAGAAAGCCGAGTCTGACTCCTTCTCACTCTTGCAAGGTCTGTGGGAACGCTTTCCACAATAAAGGGAACTTACTGCGACACACAGAGACACATTTAAATCACCCCGACCTCCTGTGTGGCGTCTGTGGAGAGCGGGCCGAGTCGTCCGAGAGCTTGCAGCTCCACATCCAGAGTCACAGAGAAATGAGCAAGGCCTGCGACATCTGTGGAGACAACTTCAGGGATATGGAGATCCACATGAGGACGCACTCCGGGCAAAAGCCTTTCAGGTGTAAAGACTGCTGCAAGGATTTCCCCAGGAAGAGCTCCCTGGAGAGACACCTGAAGCTACACGCCGGCGAAAGGC
This sequence comes from Poeciliopsis turneri, assembly GCA_922788865.1. NCBI lineage: Eukaryota > Metazoa > Chordata > Actinopteri > Cyprinodontiformes > Poeciliidae > Poeciliopsis > Poeciliopsis turneri. The sequence continues at coordinate 760,354 of CAKLNU010001072.1, forward strand.
CGTACATCTGCGAGTTCTGCGGGAAGACTTTCATCGAAAGCACCGTCCTCAAGCGGCACATCAAGAGCCACACGGGCGGGAAGCCCCGTATTTACACTTGCGAAACCTGTGACAAGAAGTTCACCATGAGTCAACATCTGGACGTGCACAAGAGGATCCATACAGGGGAGAAGCCGTTCCCCTGCAAGGTCTGCGGCAAAACCTTCAGGCAGATTGGCAACCTGGACTCCCACATGAGGATCCACACGGGTGAGAAGCCGTTTATCTGCAGCCTCTGCGGGAAAACCTTCCGCCAGAAAATCTCGTTGGAGACGCACGAGCGTTTCCACAAGAAGGACAAGGCGTTCGTCTGCCAGGTGTGCAGGAAGGGCTTCGTGCAGAAGATCGACCTGAAGAGGCACATGCTGACGCACACCGGCGAGAAACCCTTCAGCTGCCACACTTGCGGAAAGAGCTACCAGGAGAAGCGCTCGCTGGAGTCGCACATGAGGGTCCATTTGGGGGAGCAGGCCATCAAGTACCTGGCTGTGAGGTCACACATGAAGCAGCAGGAGGCGGAGGTCCAACCTCAGTTCACTCAGCTGTGATGTGTTGCTGTTTGTACGTAAAGACTCAGCTCTTTCCTGTCTGATACAGGAAAAATGGCACAAAACAGGAAGTCTGCTCTCACATAAAGAGACAAAGCTTCCTGTTTCTGATGCCTTCTGACATCACCTCACATTTTGATTTAAAAGGTTAATGATTAGTCACAGCAGAAATGTTTTTATTGCTCCTGTTTAGTAAATAGTTGAACATTTCTGACAGCAAATTGGAGCCATTTTCACTCTTGTCACTACTATTATTCATTTTGAGTGAATTTTGTTCAAAAATCCCCTGAAGGAGTTCAGTTCTGTGCTTTAATGTGTGCAAAAACAAATGTGAGCTACAAATAGCTACTTTAAGGTGATCTGCTGTAAATATTTCACATTTTGGTTTAATCTGTACATTTAACTTTGCTCCTGAACTTGGAGGACTTTAAGAGTTTCTGTAAAGCAAAGAGTCGACTTGTGTCATCTTTACTTTCATAATAAACATTTTTATTGTAATTTATCCAGAAATAGGGAAGAAAAGATCAGAACATTTTGGATAGAAGACCAGTAAAATAACACTATTCCTGTAATTCTTAGCTGTTGACTGGAATTATTTATATATTAATTGAAAGCTTTATTAAAGCTGACAGAATAATTATTGCTACTAATTTTATTGACATCAAAACACTAAAAATTAAATTCTGAAAACAGTTTTCAAAATAGAGAGAAATCTTTAGTTCGTAACTTAATTAACAGTTATTATTTGTCTCAATTCCTAAAAATACCCAAAAAGAACTGTTTCTCTCCCAAAATATGATACAAACTATTTTTAAGATTTTATTTTTTTCCATTTTAATCTCCTTGTGCTTTTAGGAGCATATTTTCTACAACTTTCATGTTTCAAATTGATCATTTCCTGGACACAATTTTGAAGTTTTTTTTTTTTTTTATCAGTTTCTTTAAACAGTTTGGGCCTCAAACTAAAACAATCACCGATGAAAAGATCATGAAAAGATATTTTCTACAGCTTATAAAAATCTCCTGAGTTGTTTATTGTTGTACAAGAACCTTGTAAAATAATTTAACTTGATACTTTTTTCCCCAGTACTTTTTTGTTATGAAAAGGAATGAGGATCAAAAATGTGACTTTTGCTCACTTATAAACGTCTCTTTGCTATAATCACAATTTAAACTTTTTAAATTGTTTAGTGCATTAAAATTGTGTTTTTGCTTTTCCCTCATTGTTTTGACTGAGTAGAAGCTTTTAGTGTTTTTATTTTTCTGCAACTTTAATGTTTGTTTGACTTTAAGAGAAAACCTTTATTTTTGCAGAGCTTTTATTTGAAGTTGTATGATGTGGTAATGCTGGATTGTCTTTTATCCTGAGTGACTTCTGCTAAAACTGTGTGAAATAAAATAAATAAATAAAAACGGTTTGGCAAAATTTTGATTGCGATTGTAATTATTGGCTTTATGTTGATATTTTCTTGCAATCAATGGTTAATAGAAATGGAGAGTCAAATCACGATGAAGAAAAACGTAAATAACTGGGGAATCAGATCTATGACTGGACAGAAAGCAGACACTGCCCATCCAGCAGGGGTCGCTATTACAACATAACAGTAAATGTAAGCTTTGTGTTTTCATGTTTATTTACATTATAGACAAGCGCAACACTGTGCACCCACCTCTTATTTTTAATGGACAGTGTTGTTACATATTACATTGTATTTTTAAATGTATATAAAACTGTTATTAATACATTTGTACTTTTGGAAATAGTGGATTGTTTGATTACCTTAACCAAAAATGTCAAAAAGCGTGGAAATTATTAACATTTACATTGATGACTATGAAACTTACCTAATATAATGCGACTAATTGCCAGTACTTTGCCTGATGTGCAATATTTTCATGAAAAACAAAAATTTATCGTCGACATTACCAAACACTACATTCTTTCCAACATGTTTTTGTGATACATTTCCAGACTAAATCACTGACAGTTGGGGGTTGTTGTTTGTGTTTATTATATATTACTGTGTATTAATTATTTAGAGAAAGCTTTTAAAGGAGACCCTTCTCATTTTGTTGCTTATAAAACGTTTTTTCCCATATAAAAACAGCTGGCGGTGGAATTCTAAGTTAGTTAATAAAGGTATTTACAGATTCCTCCTGACCAGCAGAGGTCGCTGTTTCCTCTTCGGGCCTCGCGTTCACTAAACGGAAGCGTTTTCCACAGATTTCCTACAAAAACTGTGTTTAAATGCTCCCATCCTCGCTCGTATTTTAGTGGCTTTGGGAGTCTAATCTGCGGCAGAATGAGCGCCATTCAGCTGCTGCGGATGTCGGTGCATCAGCGGATCAGCGCCGCCGCTGAGGACGTCCTACAGCAGCTGGAAAACGGGGAGAAAGCGGCGAAACTCCGGACGCAGAGAGCAGTGATAACCGCGCGGCTAACAGCTACCGCGGAGGAAATCTTCGGACTGTTTAAGGAAACTTTAGCGGAGTATGAGGAGAGACTGCGGCAGTCCGAGCAGGAGATCTGCCTCCAGAGAAAGCAGCTGGATGCTCTGCTTAAACCTGAAGTCAGACTGCAAAGATCGGAGCAAACGGAGGCTTTTAAAGCCGCAGGATCCGCTGCGGCCAGCGCTTACTCATCCAGTTCCGGTCAACTTCACAATAAAAGCCCCGCCGATCAGAGCGAAGAGGAAGTTGAAGACACAGGTGCGATGAAGAAACCTGAAGTACAAATTAGTACCAAAAGAATGTTTTCAACTAACATCAGCATTTATTCAACATATTTTTACTCAAGTGAAAGTACAAAATCGCTGTCTCAGAAGTTTCTCCAGAATTTAAAAAACTTTACTTGAAAAGGCCACTTGATTACTGAATAATCATAACATTTAATACTTTAAAAATATTGCTATCAAATAGCCAAAAATATAAAGTTGTGTGTAAATTCTGGTATTTCACATCTTGAAATGAAGAACAAATATACCAATAAATAGGTTTTAAGAAGACAATATCCTTTTATGTTTTGATATAAAACTACTGAAACTAATGCATTCCCCTGAAACTCAAAAATTGGTATGTTTTTTTTTTTTTTCTAGAAAATTTCTGAGATTAAGCTCAAAATTTCAGATTTTTTTTTAATTTTTAATTTCTGAAATTAATCTCAGAATTTCTAAGTTTCTCTTTTTTGGCAGAAATTTATTCCTCCCTTTCTTCTGCCTATGATGGCATTAATACGCCATCCTGCTTCCGAAAAAGTGATTTTCCGCCTAAGTTCTTGTTGACATGGCAACCGGAAAAAATACGTCATAGATAGTTTGCTGCTAAGAGCGCACACTTTGTCATATTTTTACAAATACAATATAACAAAGCACATTTTTAACACAGATGTCCCACTCTGACTAAATTTCAAAACCCCAAATGTTTGCCGATACCTAGCATGAATTTAGTTGAATAATTTCTCTTTTGATGTAACTTGTTAAGATTGCTGTGACACACCGTTATTTTCATACTCAATTAGAAAAGATGAAATAAATTTTACATTTATTGACATCGTAATAATGTCTCAAAATATTGTGATAAAACTTTAAGTCCATATTGCCCACCCCTACTTGAAATAAAGTCGTTCTTGGGAGAATTTCTGACACATTTGGATTCTGGAATAGGTCAGAAAAACACTAACAAGTTTTTAGAGCTATGTGTTTGTTTGTTTTTTAAGTCTGTTAATCTCTTTAGTCTAAACATGCAACTTTTGTTTCCAGGCCTCCTGAAGATAGTGACCCTGGACGACTCTGGCCTGCCAGCCCAGTTCGACTCAGCTGACCTGAATCCGCTCGATTCTGAGAACGTCAGCGATGCTTCCTGCCCGTCGTCGCCACGCTCCTCTTCTCCATCCTACCACCTGGCGGCCTCTACGTGCACCGACGAAGACGATGACTGGACGGAGAGTCAGTCTCTCAGGTCAGAGGGCAAAAGGAAAAAGAAGAGAGGTCGGCCTTTTAGATCTGCCGAGAAAATGGAAGGAAATCCGCCTCTCGGATCTGCTGGGAAGAAGAAACGAGGTCGACCTCTCGGGTCTGTGGGCAAAAAGAAGAGAGAACTTCTTGGTCTTGAACCTTTAGTCACTGTGAAAAAGCGAAAGCGCTCTCCTCCTACAGAGCGTTTCAGCTGCCATGTCTGCGGACGCCTCTGTCCGGGGAAAGGCTTCCTGCTGCAGCACGCGCTCCGTGTCTGCGGCAGCAATCTGGACCGGCGCTGCGGCTTCTGCGGCGAGCTTTCAGACTCTGCTGATGGCCTGATGGTTCACCTGCAGGCTCACCAGCAGAACACCAAAAAGTGCTCCATCTGCGAGAAAACGTTCACCTCCATCAGGGCGCAGGAGCTGCACTTCCGCATCCACACCGGGGAGAAGCCGCATGAATGCCCCGAATGCGGCAAAATGTTCCGGCAGAAAAGCAACCTGATGTCTCACATGCTGGTTCACGCGGCGGAGAAACCGTTCAAATGTAAAGAGTGTCCACGCGCCTTCTGCCACATGACGTCGCTGGAGCGCCACATGGAGGAGCACAACAAAGCTCTCATCCTCTCCTGCACCATCTGCAGTCAGGAGTTCAGCAAGCGGAAGGACCTGCGGAAACACATGGCGACCAATCACGAGGACAGCGTCCCTAAAGCGAATAAGAGCCGCACATCTGTGTTGACCAACTGCAAGGTGTGTGGGGAAGCTTTCGACAGGAAGATCCTGCTCGTCAGGCATGCTGGAACTCACGCGCAGGAGCCCAACTGCTGCTGCGGTGTTTGTGGGAATCTGTGCGACTCCATCGACAGCCTCAATGCTCACCTGCGCTTCCACCGGGTCGCCGCCAGGACTTGCGAAACTTGCGGGAAATCCTTCCCCGGCCGTTCAGCGTTGCTGATGCACCTGAGGATTCACACCGGGGAGAAACCCTTCAGTTGCAGCTTCTGCGACAAGGCTTTCAACCAGATCGGCAACCTGAAGATGCACCTGAAGATCCACACGGGCGAGCGCGCTTTCTCCTGTAGCATCTGCGGGAAGGGACCAACAGCCTGGACACGCACATCCGCTTCCACAACAAGGAGAGGCGCTTCCTGTGCCAGGTGTGCGGGAAGGGCTTCATGCAGGACGTGGACCTGAAGAGGCACATCCTGGTCCACACCGGGGAGAAGCCATACGAGTGCAGGGTCTGCGGGAAGAGCTTCCAGGCCAGGCGCTCGCTCAACGGTCACCTCAAGATTCATGAAGCTGGAGGGATGGCGGGCGTCACCGAGGACCAGAGGATGGACAGCTTCTTCTCCGGACCCTTCCAGCTGTAGGTCAGAAACTAAACCCAGGGCTGAGCAAAGCGGCTTAAAAATGAAATCTTTGACATGATCAGACCCAATCTGATTTTAAATTTTACAAAAAAAAAAATTTCTCTGTTTTTCTCTAAAAACCAAGTTACAAATATCAGAAAACATTTTCAAAAAGTGGCCTTTTCTTTCATTAAACCTTCTGTGAGTTTTACAAAGGAGAATTAGGGCCAGGTTGCGAGATTTTTAGCTTAGTTAAGCAAAGGTGCAGTTTTACCAGACATAATATCTGAATATTAAGAGAAAAGCTTAATTTTAACAAATTAAAAGCTTTGATAGTTATCAAGATTTGTTGTGACCAGTTCAGTCCATGTGGTTCTTTTTCCAAAATGAATTGAGTTATTTGCTCATCATTTCAAAGTCCTGCTACTGATAGAAAGAAATGTAGTATTACCATTAAAAATAATCTGTTAAACCTATTCTAAAAAATAATTTTACTAGATGCTCAAAATTTGTCATTTTAATGTTTTTGTTATTTTTCATGTTGGAACAGACATTTTATGAATTCTCATAAAATTACGACTTTATTCTCATGATTAAATAACCAAACTTAGCTTGATGCTAACACTCTGTTGTAGAGTTCATCTGAATTCACAGTCCAAATAAATAAAACAAGATGGCCGCCCTGGGCATGCTGACATCACTCTGAACTACAGAGTGGATTGATGGAAAAAAATCCCAATTTTCCCAAACATTTTATCTTTCAAACCCCAAAAATTCAATCGACATCCAACTTGCTGTCTTTTGTTCTTCTGAAAACAGATTTCTGGATTTCTTTGTGGTCTCATCTCTTGATCTGGACATAAACAGTAATTCCCTTTTCTATATAAAAGCAGGAAAAATGATGCAGATTCTTAAAAACAGTTTGCAGGTTTGAGCCCAGCAGGAAATAGAGGAACTAACAGATAATCCCCTGAAAGACACAATAGAAATAAAGACAAATGTTTAAAATTATTTGTAATTTTGTTTTCATGGAACGAAAGGTGAAAAAATATTGAAATTGTTACATTAGTTACATTAAACCAGAGAAGATATTAGGATATCTGTTAAAACTCGAGATAATAAATGAGGTTCATACAGTCAAACCATCTCAGTGTAGCTCACAGTTGGATCTCTTGGATAGAAAAACCAGGATCAGTTCTGGATCTGCAGGAACTGGTGTGAAAGTAAAACTGTTCTCTGGTTTGTTCAGTTTTTTACTTTAATGTAAAACCAGTTTGGAGCATCAAAAGCTTCCAGTAGGAGCTGGAAGCATGAGACTGATTTTATTAATCTTCTGTTTCACATTTTGTCCCACAGTTGATGCATTTTTTTTAACATTTTTTACAATTTCAGACAAGATGTAAATATTTCTGTTTTATTTTGTGAAATGTTATGATTTAGTGATTTTGTTAATCTCTCCTAATTATAATTGCCTTAAGGTTTAGAGACTGGATGAATTGGACCTCTGGTGCTAATTATTATACATACACTGTAAAAACAAACTCTTATGAAGTATTTTTGGTGAGTTTCTAGTGAAAATATCTTACTGCATTTGAAATAAGACAAAACTAAAATACAAATAATTTTTCAGCAAGATAAAGGAATGCGTTTTAAGTAAATAATTCCTTAATTTCATGAAAAAGTAATTATGTCACTTAAAACAAGATGTTTTTCTATGTTAGAAGTGAAATAATCTGCCAGTTTAATTTGCATGTTTTCATTAATATTACGTAACTATTAACTTAAGTTCTTAAATCTTGCTGAAAAGTTACTTATAAATTAGGTTTGTCATATTTCAAGTATTAAAATATTTTCACTGGAAACTAAACCAAAAGTACTTGGTAAGATTTTGTGTTTTTACTGAAACAAATTAAAAACTGACTAGATATTAATTTCTACTTGTATAAATCATTTTTCTTTAATGAATAATCAAAATACTGAGCATTGATCTTAATCTGTGATGCAGCTTTTGCTTCTTGTTTCTCCATCTTTTACTCTGTAGATGATGTTATGAAGGTTTTATAACAGAAGCAGTTGAATGTGTGTGTTTGTCATTTCTTGGCATGCTGTCCCTGGTTTTCCTAAAGACTCAATGCTGAAGGATTCGTCATGAATTCAGCAGAATGTTCCTCTGAACCAAAAACTGATGTTTAAAGCCGGTACAGGATGTGCGATATGTTGATTATATGTTAAAGTGTTTTTTATATGTTGTTGGACACTAATAGCTACTCTGGGCCCATTTGAGTCTCATCACCCTGACTGGTGATCAGACAGTCGGAAACTGAAAAATCTTGTCTTGTTTTCAACCAGTGAATGGAATTAAATGCTACCAAGTTGTGGTAGCAACACTCTTCAGTGTGGACAGTTACTGAAGGAGGAAAACTGTTTGGTTTGGATGTTTTCCCTTAATAAACGTTCATCAATCATTTGAAAACTGCTTATGGTGTTCTTATGTTTACTACTCATTTTTTGTCTAAAATTAAAGTTTATTTTTTATTTATTCAACATTGAACCAGGTTTAGAACAAATTTTCAACTACCTATTCAGAAAACATTAAGACATTGTACAAAAGAATAGTGTAAAGCAGAAAACAGAAGAATATCATAAAACTAAGAGATAAAAATACAACCATTTTTAAAGCGCCTTTGAGAACCCTTTGTAAATAAAGCATTATATGAGTCTGATGTCATTTCATATTCATACTGACTAAATGTTCTATAATACGTCAAAAAATTACAAAAAATCAATGGAAAGCAAAGTATATATTTTTCTCTTAAATAATTTTTGTTCATTTTTAACTGTAGTGAACGTTGAATGAATCAGGACCACAGAAAGAATTAAACATGTTCAGCTCCTCCGGGCCTGCAGGGGGCGCTACGCCTCTCTGCTTCCTCTCAATGACCCGGACAGATCAACACAGGCTGGACTGTTTTCCTTCCTGCAGCCCTGGACGGAGCTCCGCACCGGGATGTCTCTGTTTGTGTCACCGCGGAGCTGCGGGCTCCGGCCGCTGCCTCGCCTCGGTGTCGGAGCTGCTCTCCAAAGTCGGTGAGGAGATTCTGGCTACGCTGGAGAGGCGCGCCGGGGAAGCCGGGTCGTTCAGAGGCTCGGGCCGCTTGGTGTGGCTCCTGCGGCCGCTTCTCACGGACGGGATGGCGGCAGCTGAGGGGCTGATTGTCCAGCTTCTGGAGCGGGAGGTGGAGGAGTACCGGCGGCAGGACCGGCTGCTGGAGGCCGCACTGAGCCCAGTGGTTCTGCTGAAGCGGACGGGTGAGAACCGCTAGCTTGAAGCTGCAGCCCAGGGCGACTGTTGCTAAGCAACCAGAGACCAATCAGAATCAACCTGCTGATCATTCAAATTGAGCAGCGTCATTCATGTAGAAATTTTGTGTATATTTCTAATTATTATACATAATATCTATTCATTTTATTATAATGAAAAATACTAAACTTGTTTTTTTGTTTGTTTGTTTTTTATCCCCTGAAACAAACATTTTATTTTAATCCCAGACTATTCACAAAAAGCAAAACATTTTTTGCCAAGTTTCCATCAACCATTAAGTTTAGAGTTTAAAATGGTTTCATAAAGGTCCCCCTGTCTCCAGCTTTTCCCCTTTATATCTCAGTTAAATATAAAAGTTAAAAAAGGTTTTTCAATACTGCACTGCTCTTTTTTAATGCTAATTAGCTTTATTGACCCGTCTTTGAAAAATAAAAAACATTTAATTGAATGGAATGGAAAATGTTTGGTTTTAGTCTTACAGTGAGAGGAAAGGGTTATTTGTCTTTTTATTCATATATCTGATTTCATATGTTTAGTTTTCTTCTCGTCTTTCAGTTTTCCTGGGAAATCTGTTGTTTCAACAAGGTTAAAAATATTCCCAGATCTGGTGATACCATCAGTTTGTCATATGATTCTGATCAACAGAGTGATTCAACTATCATAAGAAAATCAGAGCTTAAGTTTTACTGTACAAAGTAAATAAATAGGAGCTTTACATTACAACTAAATTAACTTGGTTGCTCCACAAATAACTCTCTGCAGCATTGCCTTCTGGCCCAGATTGTGGCATAAATGTTTTTTGTTACTGATGGCTGACTGATACTGATTTCCTGTTTTCTTTGAGGTCTGAGCCCCAGAGTCTCATTATGTTTCCAAGAACTATGACCCATACAGGCTCATATGAATAGACTGTGTCTTAATTCAGCAATTGAATGAAACTAACATTAAACGCAGAACAAAAATGAGCTGGAGTTTCTGTACTTTAGGTAGTTCTGGATCGAGGAGAAGATGACTCCCTGACCTAATTTAGCTTTCTCTACACAAAGTGGTTCAAAGCATGAGCTGTTTGACAAGCTTGCTTTCATGAATGTCTATCTTCTGATGCCTTTAATTCATACAACATTTTTACCATCCATTTTTTTACGTAAACAGTAAATAAACTGGGCCTTGTGAAAGTATGTGCACCCCTTCAACCGTTTTTTGTTTTGTCACATTACTACTAGGCCTGTGACAATAACAAATTTCACTGGATGATAAATTGTCCCAGAAGTTATTGTGATAAGCGATGATATTGTTGTTTTGAGACCATTTTCAGGTGGTAAAACAAAATGCAAGAACACCTTTTCAAAGACCAATAAACCTTAAATTCTAATGAACATTAAAAACATTTTAAATAAACAAAGCAACAAATATAATGAATTCTTTAGTTTCTGTAAACAAAACAAAAAGTTGAGACGAAAACACCAGACTGAAGACTTCTGTCATCCAGTTTTTTGGTTGTGAAAGAGAAAAATAATAAATCACGCAAATAAAAATGGTCAGGCTTATTTTTTCATGCAGTTAATTAATTTATTGCTTGCGACAGGCCCAACTACTGCTATTAAGGACACTATTGTGTTTTATTTGGTATTTATGTGAAAAACTAACAAAAGTTGAAATATTTGTATGAAATAAAGATGTTTTCTTCTCTGTCAGTCTCCATCGGCTCCTCTGCCAAAGAGATGACCACAGGTGATGAAAACCTCCCGCTGCATTCAGATGCAGCAGCTGCTGCCTCCTCAGACATTTCTGCTGCTGAAAGTGATGAATGATGGATTGAAAACTCCTCAGATGAGACAGAGACAAACACAGCAAAACTTTCCGTCACAAAGGAAATCCCATCAGACACGCGGAAATTTGTGGAAAACACCTGGAGGGTTCAGGAGATTTATCCGATCACCTCGCCTCCCACAGGAAAACCGTTTGCATGAGCAGGTTTTGTAAGATCTGTGGGAAGACGTTTCAGAATATGGAAGTTCACGGACGGAGCCACACTGGGGTAAAACCGTACCCCTATGACTTCTGCAGCAAGACCTTCCCACAGGCCAACGCACTGAAGAGGCACAAAAAGATCCACAGCAGAGAGAAACCAAGAGCCTGTCAGATCTGTGGAAAGATATTCGCTGAGAACCAGATGCTTCTCGAGCATTTGAAGATCACCGCAAAGGGAAGGATGATAATTCAGAGCTGGCTAAACTGGAAGTAAACATAGAACCACTTCCTGAGGATTCACTCTGCTGCAGAGTTTGTGGAAATTCCTTTCACACTCTAGGCTTCTTAAGAAAACACTCAGCAACACACAGCAGTGAATCCAGATGTGTGTGAGGAGTGTGTGGGGAGCAGCTGGATTCATTTTGCAGACTCGCTTGGAGTCTCACAGGGAGGCTGGTGGGACATGCAGCGTGTGCAGGAAGAGTTTCCAGAACATGGAGACCCACATGCAAATCCACACAGGGCTGAAGCCACACTGATGCCCTGTCTGTGGCAAATGCTTCTCCCGACCTGGAGCTCTGAGGCGACACAGGAAGACACACAGCGACAAGAGTCCACTAGGCAGAGAACAGGAAGTCCAGAATACAGAAGATCAAAATGCAGAGATGTCAGGTAGTCCGTCATCCCTCTGCAAAGTCTGTGGGGAGAGTTTTCAGAGCAAAGGCAATCTAAGAAAACATGCCACGCTTCAGAGTCTGTCTGTGGAGTGTGTGGTGAGGATCTGTTATCATCTGAGACGCTGGCCGATCACTTGCAGGGCCACAAAGACAAAGGGAAGGTCTGCCACATCTGTGACAACAACTTTCAACACATCGAGATCCATATGCGGACCCACATGGGCATCAAACCATACTCCTGCAGCATCTGCGGGAACTGCTGATCTGTTGAATACAAAGATCTTCTTTTCAGATTATTCCTTTTAACATTTTCAAAGATCTGCTGTGATTTAGTTTTTACCAAAGAGAGAAAATTGTAAATTTCTTGGTATTTTTAGTAGGAAAGTTGAGAGCACCATTTTCTACATAGAAATATTGAATATTTAAAAAATTAAACAGTTGGAGACGTGTAACATCATGTGTCTGTTGTTTATGTTTGTACAACCAATAAAGAGCTGTGCAAAACATTATTACTAATTTCTACATATTTGACTGCAGTCTGTTTTTTATTTCAAAACATTTTATCTCAAAATAAAGACATGAGAAACATTTATTTACTGTTTTTAACGGATTAGGGTTGCATCTGTACACATGACCAATATGTTTTTCTCATTTCGTAATTTTAACTATTGATAAAATATCACACTTGTAAATGTACAGAAATGACAGATTCTTCTTTGGATTAGATTATAGATATCTTTAATTTTTTTCCTTTCTTAATTTGAACATAAATCCATATTTACATTTATAAAGATAAATTATTTTCAAAGCACATTTTTAAGGGTTTTTTTACATGTTAGATTATCGCTTTTGAAAAAGCTAATTGTTGAATTAATGTAAAATAATTTAAAGTGTTAGTCGTGTAGTAAATTAGTATGAATGTGATAGGAAAATTTTTATTACATTTTTACATCATTTGAGAAATAAATTAGGCTTGAAAAATTGACTTGTAAATATCTCTGCTATGTATTTAAGTGGCTCTGTGATGGTTTTACTTTAACTGTCGCTGAATGTGACGATCTGAAAGCTGCTGGTCCAGAGGAGCTCAGTAAAAAATAAAAACAAAGACGTAACAGAGTTTTTCCACCAGATGTCACTACAGCCTTTAAGCTTAAACTGTTAAAATTGAACCTTTAAATCGCTTTAAAACATAGATGGAAAATTCAAACCTTTGAGCCTCTTATTACCTGCACTTCCTATTTATTGTCTAATCATATAAACTGTTGCATTTAAGTTTATAAACAATAAATCTATTATTAGTTCTGTGGTCAAAGGTGAAGACAGCCTTTAGTGGACTTTAACATTTACTTTTAAAACTGGTCATTTACAGCCAGTAATTTACTGATTCTGACTGGATTTAATTGGAAGATTTAGAATCTAATCCTGACTTGAAAGCTCTGGGCTGTAGTGATAAATAACGGAATTTAATTTGAATATATTTGAAGAACAAGCATAGAACTTTAAGGTACAGCAGGTAAAACAAGTTTGGAAAACAGTAAACCTATGTCTAATCTCTCTGGTCACATTAAATTCACTCTTGCTGTTTGTAAGCAAGAGTGAATTGCTTACAAATTCACTCTTCACACATAAAACAGAATATGTGTTAAGAAATAATAATAATAAATATAATTTATTCACAATATGAATAAATCAGTTCATAAGTTCTGAATGCTTTAAGAAACAAATGTGCAACGAGGCTCAGAAACCAGCTGTTTTTAGAAAGCATGCATGTGTACAAATAAACTGGTCTAACATTAACTGGCGGCCAATAAAAAGCTTTTTTATAACTAAAGTGTTGCACAGAGTTGTATAACGATCGCTGTCTGAGCCATAATCCAAAAGTGAAAGGATGAATCTGTCACTAAAACCAGCTGCTGCTGCAAGGAAACTTTAAAAAAAAAACTAAGTAAAACTCCCTGCACAAGACTCCACTGCTGAAGAAAAAACATCTGCAGGCTTGATTACAGTTATATATATAACATATATGTTCCTATTATATTTTATAGCAAAATGTGCAGATATGTAAAAGACATCTGAGACATCTTTCAGGAGTTGTTACTTCATTTTTTTCACAAAGTATTTCAATATATTTTTACCAATACATTCATTTTAATTTTTTTTCCCTTCTGGAAATATTGAAATGTAATTTCCATATTTTACCCCTAATTTCATTTTTGGACAGATTTTGTTTGATTTCTTTGTTTTTTTACTAAATTTTCTTTCTGTATATATGAAAAATGTTGCTGGTAGATCGGTTCAGACCGATATGTTCACATTATGTCTGTGTCTAAATTAAATTAGATGTATTATGACTAGTTTGTTATCATTGTGGAAAAAGGTGGAGCTGCCATGTTGGAGAATGGAACAAGAATCAGGCTTGAAATGGAGAAACAAAACGGAAGAATCCAGTTATGAACAATGAAAAACCAGGAGCTTAAATACTGAGGCAGCGTTGGAAAGTGACGAAAGAACCAGAAACGCTAATCAGAGGAAACGAGGTAGAGCTGAGGAGAGGATAAAGCAGGGAAACTAAGGGAGGAGACTAATTAACACAGAGGAAGCTAAACTAAGACTGAGGCTCTAGAAACCAAAAAGGCTGACAACAATCTAAGAAAAATAGATTCAAACACAGAAGAGAAGAAAAACAATGAAGCTAAACACAAAGGAATGAACTATTATGGCAATAGGTTGACCACAATATTAAACACAGAGAAATTAACTGGATATGGCAAGACCTTTTGAACATAAATACCCCAAATCAAACACAAGAAAAACACTAAAGGAATGTAACAGGAATGATGGTTTTTGGTTCAAATCCTTGATCAGCTGCAGGTTTTTTTATGTTTAGGATTTGTACAGGTCAGCTTTTTTCCTACAGTCCAAAAACATAAATGTTGGGAAACCTGGAGAGTCTCAGGGTGCGTTTACATCACACCAGTTCAGTCTGATTTAATTGAACTCCAACTTATTTACCTAGAAAGTTCAGTTAATGTGAACTCTGACCTGGACCACCAAAAGTGAACCTCTGTCTAGGTCTTGATGTGTCTGGGATGGTTTGAATGTTTATGTGAACATTCAATCAGACCTCCCCAAAAGTAGGGCATTCTGGGTAAATACAACCAAAACAAATGCCAGAGTTTTGTGCTAGCAGGAGAAATGGATTGTGGTCTTTTACCAAAGACAACAGAGAAATTCTACAACCTCTAAAATCTGATGAAAGTAAATTTTTATTTACATTTCTTGAAGAAAGAAGTTGCGCTCATTGTCGTTTCCTTCAATGGTTCGTGGTGCAGCGCCACCACAGGCGAGGAGGGGAACAGCGGCTGAAAATGTAACATGTTGCAACTTTGGTCCCAAATCGAACTAAACTCACAGTTCTGGGTGAGTTTGTGTCTATATAAAATTAACTAAATATTTTTCTTATTGAACGCAAAAAATGTGGACCAGCAGAAACTGAAAGGACGTGGACAGTTAGCTAAGTACTCTGAGAAACGACTACTTTAATAATACACACTTACACAGAGGTATGTGTGTGTGTTTGTGTTTTTTTGCTGTTGCTTCTTTGTCAAAGCATATTGACTTTTGTTTGAAGAGACTTGTGAGGAATTCCAGGTATTTAAACACATTAACAACCATTGACATCTCTTGTCATTCTCACCTGACTCACCTGTGGATCGTTGCAGTCAGTGGGCTGTTTACTTACCCACCTATAATCTGCGATGTTGTTTTCACATCAATCAGAGAGAGCGTCCTTAAACCGCCCGGATTGCAAGGTCTGCATTGTGTGTTGATAGCTGGTTTTGCAGAAGAGCTCCAATGTCAATTTAAAGATGTTTGTCCAGCTTAGCATTTATTTCAGTAAAGATGCAGCATGTTTCACACTAATGGGATAACCATAAAAGTGACAATAAAAGCTTCTTTTTGTATGGCTCTGACTGCATGGCAGCAAATACTGCTCTTGACAAGCATTCCCATGTGTTATTTTACAACACCAGACCCATAAAGAAGTGATTTCTATTACTAAGCTGCACATAAAAAAATGCATTTAATTAGATTTTCAATTTTATTGATGTTTCTTGACACTCATTCAGTATGATGGAATATTAGTGCCATTGTAGATAGAAATACAAAAAACTCTGACATATCTGAGTTTCAAAAGCAAAAAAAAATGACATGAAAATAAAAAAAATCCAAAAGTTGAAAATTTGCGAGAAGAAAATAACAAAATTCGAGATTAATTTCAGAAATTTTTCAGAAAAAATTAGATTTTTATTTCAAAAGACAAAAATGTTTGACTTGAAAATCAGAAAAAATCCAAAAGTTTAAAATGTTGAAAACTACAAAATTTCCAAGTTTTTTCTAAAGTAAATTTGAAAGATTTTTACAGCAATTCTTTGGCCTTTTCTCAGTCAGAAACTTTCAGAGGGTTTAGCACCGTTATACTTCCTCTCCCTCTAAGATGTTGTGATCTTTTGTTGTGATTTCTGCAGCTACAAATTACTGATTTTTTGGTACCTTTTTCAAAAAGTTGTGGTCAAAGTTACCAAATTTTTAAGCTTTACTTTTACCATAACATGGCCTCAGAAATAAGTTGAAATTCCCCAAAAAGACAATATAACAGTTAATATTTAAAGTGCAAATAACATTTTCAAATCCCTTCTTGAAATTTTACCATTAAATAAAATCAAGTCCTGAGGAAAAGTCAGTGCAAAAGAAGTTGCTCTCATGTCATTTTTTGAGGTTTGTGGGTCATTTCCTTCAGTGGTTGTTGGTGCAGCACCCCCGCAGGCGGGGAGGGGAACAGGTTTTTCAATTAGTTTGGTTTGTTTGATGTGAGAGAGGGAACCACACCAGCTGAAAATGTAACAAATGTTGCCAATTTGTTTCCCAATTGAATCGAATCTTTAAGAAAAATCCCTTTAATTTCAGTTTTCTGAACCGTTAATTCAATGAAACCCAGCGGAGGCATTTCCTTTGAACCCCGGTGTTTGTCTGGAGTCGATGCTTTCGTTCATCAGACAAGAGAAACACACACAAATGAGACTTTTCATTAACAAGAGAGTTATGAGTGGAGGGCAGGGAGTGTGTGTGTGTTTTAATGTGTGTGTGTGTGTGTGTGTGTGGGTGGTGATCATTTCCAGGAAGAGGTACAGAGGAGGGAGAGTTTGTGTGTGTGTTACTAAGTGGCTTCCTGGTCCACCGGGTGTATCCTGTTCAAAGACGCACTAACCCTGTGGGTCATGCATAAGTGTGTGTTTGTCTTGTACATTAACTTTATCATCAACAACAACACACACACACACACATACACACAAAGAGAGTTTTTGTTGACTCCACATTCTGTCCAAGATAAACCTGATTGTTGTGGGTGTCAGGTTTTGCAGATTCAGAACATCACTGAGGCGAAGACGCGGTCTTGTGTTTTGTTAGCGCCGACTTCCAGGACAGCCTCTGACCGGCAGGGAGCCAACCGCCGAAGAAGGTCAAAGTTTAATAAGAGATTGTTGAATCATTAAACCTTAAGAGTTGAGGAATGTTAGCGTCCTGCGTCAGCCGTCTCGATGAAACTGAATCTGAGAAATTAAAACAAACATGTCGGTTTTCCCAGACCGGCTCGTGTTCAGAACAGTGTGCAGTTATTTTAAACGAGGGAGGTTGTTTAAAAAATTTCCTGAAAATATTTAAACAATCAAAGTGTTGCAATAAGCTGGTTCACTGCAAAAACACAAAATCCTCCAAAGTGTTTTTAGTGTAGTTTTAATCCTATTCATTTGAAATACACTTGAAATAAGACAAAACAGACGTACTTTGTTTCAAACTCCCACACCCAAATTAGTTGAGCTGTATAAATATTTTTTTTTTTGTGAATATAAACGATATTCAGTCTTTGAAAATTGTGCAGCATCAGTTCATTCCTCCATATTTATAGGATTAACCATTAATGCACTAAAATTTGTGTTAGTAAAATAATTTTTCCTTATTTGATTTGGCACCAAACTGGCTCCAGCCCAGGGCCCCACAGGCTTGTTAATACGGCCCTGCCAATCAAAAAACTTACATTTGGGTTTTTGTTCATGTAAAAATTCATTAGACACCTGATAAAGTGAATCAATGAATCATGATCAGAAACTAAATGAGGTGTATTTAATGTTGAGCTTAAATAAGAAACAACTAAAAACCAGTGAGAACAAGAGTCAGATTTAAAGTGGAAATATTGTGTAAAATTCACATTTGTACATTTCTATTCTTCTATTTGGGTTTTTCCTGCTTCTAAAACCAGTCAAAGCTCTAAAGAGAAACATCCAGCTGTTCTGGAAATTAGTTCATGCTTTTTGGTATCTGGAAAATGTACCATTTCAAAAAAACCTCCAGATTATGACGTCACAATGGGCGGGCACTATTCCGTTACCCAGCAACCAGGCGGAGCTCCATGATGGCTGTTTTGCTGTTGACAGTTCCTCATCTCTCTGCTGCTATTTTCACGTGTATCAAGCGGGAGTGTAAACATTGCGTGGGGGGGCGTGGCTAGCAGCAGTTAACTGGCATAACAGTGACAGAGCTCAAAATCACCAAACGAACATTTTAGATTTTGTGTAATGAACATGTTTAATATAGATCTATCTTAATTTGTTTATTAGGAAGCACATGATAGGCCGCCTTTAATTAAACCAATTAGATCAATTGGTTGATTCAGTTGATCCTTCATGATTTACTAATCTTGAGCATCATGACATGTTTATGTCTTTATTGGCTGCTCTGTTTTATCTCGACCTGTTTGTCTGCTGGGTGCAGATTATTCCCACACCAGGAAATGTGTTGCGGCTGGTCACCAGGGGGCTCCACAACTGCGTGGGTTTCCTGCTGTCCCTTCCACTAACCTCATCCACACCAGCTGGGCTCAGTAAACCGGACCCGAACCGTCCGCTGCGCCGCCTGAAGTCGGGTCTAATTGTGGGGGGAAAGCTTCGGAACCGGTCAGCAGACCCACGGGTGGGACTCGGACACGCACGCTTACTCAGCGGTATCTCTGCCCTCGTGCCCTGTTTACGTGCCCCACTTTGAAAAAAAAAAAAAAAAAACATATATGGACGTGCACGTGCGCGCGTGGCCGTGAGGAAGGTGGGACATCCCCGGGACCTTTTTCTGTTTTCCTGATTGCATTGGACCGGAAAAGTGCCGGCAGCAGCGGGGGTTCGGTTCTACGCTGAAAACCTGAGTTTCTGCGCTGCTGAGGAAACATCACGCTGCTCTTCCTCTTCTTCTTCTGGCTGCTGAGGAAACATGAAGCTGCAGGAAGAGAAGCTCTGAGGATCCGAACAGGTAAAAGAACCGACTGACTTTAGAAGTTCTGTCATTTCAAGCAGCCGAACCAAGTCAGAGCTGCTGAGTTTGATCTGAATCACATGTTTACGTTCATTGAAGGTAATGGCCTTTAATTACAGTAATTGGTCTAGTTAAAGTCAACCCAGAAAGTCGCCATGTTTAATCCTGATGAAGCAATTAATCAATCAGACATTAGAAATTCCTAAGCTTGGCTCAGGAATGAAATACAAAACCAAATAATATTATTACTAATAATACAAATATTACAATATCTTTGGATTTAAATTAGTTAAGATGCAGAAAACAAAATCTTTCCAAGTATTTTTCTGTAGTTCTGGTGCAAATAAATAAATAAGAAAAAAATTTTGCAAGATAAAACTAAAGGGCACAAGAGAATAAAGATGTGGGAAATAAATACCAAACCTTGTAATAATCCCAAAATATAAAACTCAGATTCCTTATCGCCATGCCAACAATACAAACAGATTAATCATTTTAGTCTTGTTGCTTTAGTTTGATCTGTTATTATTTCTTCCACTCTGCAAAAATACAACATATTACAGAGTATTTTTGTCTAGTTTCTAGTGGAAATATCTCAGTATACTTGAGAAAACTAACTTATAAGTTAAACAAGATGTTGGAGTTTGTTTTAAGTAAACAATTCCTTAATATTGTAACACAGCAATCTTGTAACAAGTGAAATAATCGATTAATTTTTGCCATGTGTGGCCTCCTGCATGTGCTGGTTCTCTCTGGGTACTCCTGCTTCCTCCCACAGTCCACAGACATGAGTGTTAATTTATGACTCTGACTGTGAGTGAATGTGAGTGTGCATACTTGTCTCTGTGTACCGAGCCTCTCAGTCATCACTACGTTTGAGATTATGAAACGAACCGTCACAGCTAAATTTAACGCACATCGAGTTTAATTTTATTTTAAAACATTAATTCTGGATTAATCCATCAGTTAATTGAAAATACAGTTGATAAATATCTCATAAAACTAAAGAAAATGTAAAGAGTCATTTTATGGTGTTTGCAGACATCAGTAATTACAGATTACTGCATTTATTACTGTGTGGTAATAATATATTGCTGATATGCTGGTATGTTTTTAAGGGCATGTGTAATATTTGTATTCTTCTACTTAGAGCTCATAATAGTTTCACTCACATCCATTACAAAAACTGATCATTATCTCAAACAAAATGTTGAAAGACAAAAAGAAAACAAGCACAAAGAAGCTAAAAATGCAGCTGAAATGTTATTTTTGGAGCTTTTTGGTATAAATGTATAAAACAGTTTTACAAAATCAGTTTTTTTTAAGTCTCCAGCTGAACTTTTAGCTCATAAAGTAACACTATATGTGGTGAACCTTTCAGTCAGAGAAATGTCAGAGAGCCATAACGCCAGGAGCTAACAAACCGGCACCCTGTGGAGGGAGATAGAAGCTCTCTGTGGTTTGCCCCGTCTGCCTGTGATTCATCATATCAATT
Source organism: Poeciliopsis turneri (assembly GCA_922788865.1). Taxonomy (NCBI): domain Eukaryota; kingdom Metazoa; phylum Chordata; class Actinopteri; order Cyprinodontiformes; family Poeciliidae; genus Poeciliopsis; species Poeciliopsis turneri. The sequence continues at coordinate 781,078 of CAKLNU010001072.1, forward strand.
ACTCGTAACGTGAAAAATCTCAATCCTAACAGAATCCAAACAAATATGATTTCTGCTCTGCTTTGTTACTCTTATGTGTGCTGGCATCCCAGCAGCTCGTAGGTCTGTGAATCCTCAGATATGATTCATTTTAGGGTGAATTCACACCAGCCCTGTTATACCACTTTAAAAAAAAACTCTAGTCTGTTTGCCTTGAAAGTCTGGTTCGTTTGGAGAATACGTAACGGATCAAAAAGGTGAACTCTGTGTATGGATGCACTGCAAAAACACAAAATCTTACCAAGTGTTTTTGGTCTAGTTTCTAGTGCAAATATCTTATCACACTTCAAATGAGACAAACTTAAAAGTAACTTTTCGACAAGATAAAGGAGCTTGTTTGAAGTAAATAATTCCTTAATATTGATGAAAAAGTAAGAGTTCACTTTTTTTTTTTTGCACATAATGTCAGTGGAACTCATACTTTTTCATCAATATTAAGGAAATATTCACATAAAACTATATCTTGTTGAAACTACTTTAGTTATTTCAAATTTGCTGAAATATTTTCACTGGAAACTAGACAAAAATACTTCGTAAGATTTTGTGTTTTTACGCCAAGCAGACTGAAGACCGCTCCAAATGCAGGAAGTGGACAACAACACAGGGAATTCTGGGTAAACACAACCAAAACAAACCTGTTTGTTTGACTCTGGCAGTAGAAATGACTCGTGGTCTTTTAGCGACAACAAAAGAGAAATTGTCCAAGCGTTAAAAACTGAAGTCAATCCATTTTTGTTTACATTTAGTGAAGAAGGAAGTTGCGCTCATGTCTTTCTCAGAGGTTTTTATGTAGTTTCCTTCAGGGTTTCTTGGTGCAGCGCCACTACAGGCGAGGAGGGGAAAAGGCTTTCTAATAGTTTCAATCGCTTGACCCGGTGCAGTGAGAAAGTGAACCGCAGCACCTGAAAATGTAACAAATGTTTCAACTTTGGTCCCCAAACAAACCAATAGTTTTCTGGACTGTCAGGAAGGAAACACTCCTAAATACCTGAAATGTTAGAACTTTGTTGACTATTCCTGAATTTTAAAATAATCCTTTGACAAACAGGAAGCCAGTTCAGTGATTTAAAAACTGGTCATTTTTGGCTCCATTTGAACCCCATAGACAGATAAAAGCATGTATGAGAGTCTCTAGACCTTGTTGGGATATTAGTAGTTCAATCCTGGAAATGTTCTTCAGGTGATAGAAGACCGACTTTGTAATCGTCTTTAAGTGTCTCTGAAGGTTCAGGTCCATCACTCCGTCCAGATTATGAAGATCTCATCCTCTTGACATGTTTTTTAATCTCACTCAGTTCAGGTCACAATTTGAGCTTCCGTAAATTAAAAGCAGCTTCTTTCTCTGTTTTTGAAGTTCCTCCCAGCAGATGTTGATGCTGCTGTTTCCTTCCTCGTTAATTTGATCTGACGATGAAGATGCATAAAGATGAATCAGAACACCAGGCTCAGCTGTGTCCTGTTTGATCTGCTGCGTCTCTGCTGTTGTTTCGCAAGACTTATATAAGTCTGAAGGCTTGCATGAGAACAATGGCGCGCACACACATCTACTGCAGCACAAACACACACGTGTATTTATTGCTGTGGTGTTCCTTCTGATAAAGAAATGAGATGTGTAACTAATTATCCCCAGAGTTTAAGTTCCCCCAATGAAGATGCTCTTTGGTTGGTTTATGTGGTTCATCATCACCTATTAAAAATGTTCTGAAACACTTCATGCATCGGCAGCCTCAGTGAGTCACAGATCAAACTGTGAAAGAAACCTTCTGTAAACGTTTTCGTGTAGTATTAATTCCTCAGGTCTCCTGCATTTTATTCTGGCGTCCGTCTGAACGGTTCACCGGTTCACAGAGCGGCGCATCAGATCTTCACCGTCTCAGTTCGTCGAAAAGCGTTTACTCATTACTCGAACGGTAAACAGGCTCGGCCCTTTCTGTTTAACCTGCAATTAGCTCACAACAGCTCAGTTGCACACATTACTTCCATATCTGTGGACCTTCAAGCACACATGGGGCCCACATGGAGCTAATGGGTAACAGTTTATGGATCCCACATGGAAACGCTGGCGGAGGTTTCTCATGCTGCAACAGTTCCTCAAGAGGATCCATTAGTTTTGAGATGTTTCTTCATTCAGAAAAGAGGATGAATCACTCTGGACTTAATTTCACAGCAAAGGGAAAGTTTCCTAATTTGATCTACGGAGAGTTTAGCTGGCTTAGGTTTCTCCTGACAGCTTGTTTTAACACTAAACAAGTTTATTTACTAAAAACACAGTTACCAGGCAGTCGAAAGTATTCACAGCCTTTCATTTTATTGGGATTTTGTGTAATAGATCAACACAAACGCTACGCTGAACTTGACGTTTTCACGGCAGTCTGAACAATTCTGACGTTTTTGCACCAAAACAATCCGATCTTTTCCACTTCCACATGTCGTACCAAATCAGAAACAAATCCGATTGTTGTCAAAGCGTCTGCAGTCTGAACGGTTGTCGGATTTTATTAATGCTTCACCTATTCAGGAGTTTCTGAAACACTTCCTGACCTGAAACACATTTTTCTACGTCATTAATGTGAGACATTCTGAACGCATTAAATCAGGATGTAAACAAGCACCTGTTCTTCTACAGCTAATGATTATTATTAGTAATTGATTATTCCGATGACTAATCGATTAATCAAATGGAAAAAAAATCTTGTTCTGCTGATTTTTTTTACATTAGAAATACATGAAAATAAACCAATAATTCAGGAAAATAAACATTTTATTGCCTAAAAATGCAATAACAGTAGATTTTAAGTGAACTCTTGATTATTGGTAGCAAATGTTTCACCTGCAGCTTAAAAATACAAAACTCAATTTTTTCTGCTTGACTTAACATCAGAACAGTTTAAGGCTAATCTGCTAATAGTTTTTTGGATTAATTGATGAATAACTGCATACACATTTAATTTAGTAAGAGTTTTTTGTTTTGTTTTTTTACATAATTTGAACCAGGTGAAACAGCTATTTACAGCTGAAGTTGATTTTTTTAGTTTAATGTATTTATTGAAAGGTTTTCATTACAAAGACATAAATGTACCAAAATTCACAGAGAAAAAGCAAATGGTAATAATAATAATGAATAAAAACCTAATTCCCTAATAATGAACACAGTCCTCACTGTCATTTAAATAAACCAGAACAATTTAAATTGCTACATCATACCAGTCTAACCAGTATAACTAAAATCCATCTGATCCTCAACCTGCGTCAACAGTTTATTTTAAAAAAGAGAAAAGATTTAAAAGTCTAGTAAAATTTTCACGTTTTAGAAGTTTGTTCAAAATTATTATTTTAAATACAAAATGTTTATATTTTTAAAACAGTTTTGGTTTATTTTCTGCTTTTTGCTTCTGTTTGTTCTATGTCTTTTATTTCAATTAATTTCTTATGATTAATCCAATTAATCTTTTCCCACAGTAACTCAAAACAGATCATTTAAGTTGCTGTAAATTATCCGAACATTGTTGTTGTTTAGCAAAGTGTTTTTTTCCCTGCAGATTGTCTGTCAGGCGACCAAACTCCTCTTCGTCATGCTGCCTCGGCTCTGCATCCTCCTCCTCTTCCTTCCCCTCAGCCAATCGGACGACTGCGTCTTTGGTTCTGGCAACGCGACCGATGGCCGCCAGACTGTCACCATCGCAGCCATCTTGCCAAAGACCAACACAGAGTATCCCTGGTCGTGGCTCCGGGTGGCGCCGGCCCTCCACCGGGCCATCTCGCGGGTGAACTGTGACCCCTGGCTGCTCCCGGGCTTGAAGCTGCATCTGGTCAACGGCAACTCGGAGAACACCGACGGCTACTGCTCCGACTCAATGGCGCCTCTGGTGGCCGTTGACCTGAAATTGGCCCACGATCCTTGGGCTTTCATCGGGCCTGGATGTGAATTCTCTTCCTCGCCGGTCGCTCGCTTCACCACCCACTGGGATGTTCCCATGGTGACCGCCGGCGCCCGTGCCACAGGCTTCAAATTTTACGCGGCGGTCACCAACACGGGCCCGACTCACGCAAAGCTGGGCGAGTTCAGCTTGAAGATCCAGCAGGCGTTTGATTGGCTGCGGCACGTCATGCTGGTCTACACCGACAACAACAAGGACAGCAACTATGACCGGCCGTACTATTTCACCGTGGAGGGCGTGTACGAAATGCTGAGGGTCCAGAACATCACGGCCTACGACTACTCGCTGGAGACCGACATCAACTACAAGCTGGCGGTGCAAAAGATCAGAGACAACGGCAGAGGTCAGTTTCCTTTCCCCTCTTTCCTGCTTTATCTCCAGTGATCAGTCGAAGGCATCTGAACTTTGACCCTACAGCTGCTTTCACTGTTTGCTCGAGTCTTCCTCTTCATTTCTCCACTTCACTTCAGTAATTGATTTGCTGTCTTAGAGATCCACAGTTATACAGTGCCTATAAAACGTAAGATGTTCCAGCCTTTTATTGCTTTGACAAGTTAATTGTTCCAGTTATTTTGAAGATTAATCGATTAATTGGAAGAAAAAATTCACAGCAATTCTTCTGATTTTTCATTTAAACCTTTACACGAGATTAAAAATATATTAAAGGGGACGTTTTATGCAAAACTCACAATTTGCACATGTTTGTACTTCCATTTGGGTTTCTGCTGCCCGACAAAAAAAACAAAGCACTTAAAAAAATAACCAGTTGTTTTTGAGCAGTTAATTAATGTTTTTTGGTGTCTGGAAACGAGACATTTCAAAAACCTGTTGAAAGTAACGTTGCAAATCAGGAAGCACTGCACTTGACCGAGTAACCCCAGGAAAGCCCAAACCGTTACCTAGCAACCACAGCGGAACTCTGCCCGTTACCGAGCAACCACAGCGGAACTCTGCTCGTTACCGAGCAACCCGGCCAGAACTCCAGCAGGTTTTGTCAGTTGGCGCCATGAGCTGTTCGGCTTCAAGTCAACTTTGAGTTTCAGTTCAACCCACAATAAAAGCTAGTTTTTAACTTTATTTTCTGTCATTTGTCATTTTTAAAAATGAAATAGCGAGGAAAAATGGTCTAGTTTTTATTACAAATAACTTAGTACATTTGAAATAAGACAAAGCTCACAACTAACTTTTGTTTCCCAAACATTTTTTTATTATTATTTTAAATGCTTAGAGTTGGTTAAACAGTTTCACTGGCAGATTTTTTCCACTTATAACATGAGATTTCTTTCTGTGTTACAATTCAAATAATCTGCCAGTGGAACCAGTACTTTTTAAAATCAATATGAAAGAATTATTGATTTAAAAGAAGGCCCTACAGCTTGTGAAAAAGTTACTTGTGAGTTAGTTTTTTCAAAGGTACTTGTTTAAGATTTTGTCCAGATTTGATTGAGATGCTGTTTTACATCATTTGAGTTAAAATCTGGTAAAAATGCGAAGGTTTCTACAGTCTAATCACACAGCACAGGGTTGGTTTGAAAAACTTTTCTCACTTCATAAATTCCATCAGATATTGAGATAAAATCAAGTCATATCTCCTTCTAGCTTTCCGTAGTTTTTCCCTTCTTCTGTCCTTCTTTATGACCTGTCATCCGTCGTGTTTGGATGATCAATCAAGGTCCAACACTTCAGCTGCTCTGACTTCCCTGTTTTGATTCCTCTTCACTCCCATGTGCTCTTTCCCGTTTCTTTCCTCATCCTCCCTCGTTTTAGAGCTCTCTCCCTCCCTTGATGTCGTTAAATGAAGGTTAATTATTGCTTGATTTTTCTCCGTACTGGTTAATGACTGACCTCGGTTTTATATCTTTGTCTCCAATTGAGTTTGTGTGCTTTTTTTGTTTTGTTTTTACATCCTACATTTATTGGCAGTCATTTCGGTTTAGGGCCTCTGGAGTGACGACATTCCTGCATCGTCAGGGCAGTCTGGTCCTCTGTGTGGGGCTTCAGTTTAGAAACAGAATCAGTGGAGGGCTTTTTGCCCCCCAGGTTGGAAGGACTAATGTGAGTGCATTTGTTGTGCACACCTGTAAGTAATCTGTCCCTGTGGTTCTTTTTCGCTTGTGTAATGTGGAACATGCCGCCGCCGTCACAGAGTGAAGTAACTGCGCAAGTTAAGGTATCACATATAACCGCACGCCTCGACTATTAATACTTATTTCAACTTGAAACCTGATCATCTGGTTGCTGCCAAATCAGAGAGCAGATACGGTTTGTTTCCTTTGTCTTTATCAGGGTTGGACTTTTCAGCATCAAATGGTTTTTCCTTTAAGTTCTTTGATAATTGTCCAAATGTTCCTGGATACACAAAGCAGAGAATCTGTCCCCAGGATGGCTAGCTGTGGCAGAGAAAACACCATAAAAACATCTGGAAGATGAGCAAGTTGAGCTACAGTTCACTATGGCGGCGCATGGTGGTGGCAGCATCAGGCTGTGGGGGTCCATCTACAAAAAATACAAACCAATCCTGGGAAAAAGCAGGATTGGTTGCAGAAGAGTTGAGTTGGACAGAGATCTACCAACAGCGAAAGGATGGAACACATTTATGTATTAGAGTGGCCTAGTCAAAGCCAGATTTAAAAGAAAATATATATATGTGACAAAACCTAATAAAATATTGCCACTTAACAATTATGTGCTGCGATGTTAAAAACAGCAACATTCCAATGAACTCCCAGCTCTTTTTTCTACAATAAGAAACCAGTTTTACAAATTAAATTTCAACACTTATGTTTGAATAATCATTTTTCATCCTGCAGTGATTCAAATAAAGATAAATACTGAAAGTTCCCTTTTCTGCTTCATCCTAGAAACTTTTATTCCCTATTGAAGGTTATGAATGTATGTAAATAATTATTTCTTTGTATGTTATTTTTTGTAATCAGAATAAATCCTTTGATTCAAAGTTGCATTATTAAGATACATGCACAATTAAACATATTGTTTCTTAATTCGTTTGTTGCCTTGTGTCCCTAAAAAGCTTCAAACTCAAAATTAGGAATAGCTCTTTGAATTTTGCTCACATGTTTTCTATTTTAAGGTATTATATGCAGAAAAGACTAGCAAACATAAATATGTGCTTTATTTCAGAATATGCTCAGTTTTATCAGTTTACCAGGAAAATTTGATGCTATCAACACATTTCACACTGGCTTGTAGTTCACATTTCGACCACTAGGCGGATACCAAAGGACTTCCTTAGTATGAGAGGCACAAAAATCCCACATTTGTAGTTTTCATTCTCCTGTTGGTCGTATTCATGAAGCTAATTAGCACAGCTAGCCGCGCCGATATTTCTACAACTATCTCTGCTTTGTTACTTAATCAGTCAAGAAATCAAACTTTGAGTTTTAAGGAGTGAAATGTGCTACAGATGATTCTTTTCCCAACTTTGTAATCTTTTCCAGGTAAAACTGAAATTTCTGAGGTAAACAAGATCACTTATAGCTGGTCTTGTGTTTTGTCAGGTTTGGTGTGGAAAGAAGCAGCCCTGCTTTCAAATGTCCTGCTGGTGTTTAGGAAACAACTTGGTCCATTAACTTGTGTTGTGCAGGTGTTGGTGTGAAACAACCTGGCCGTTTTTCCACTAATCCTAATAACTGGTTGTGCCAGATTTGGCAGCGACGTCTGCTGTTATGTGTTGGTGACAACTTTGATGAGTTTTTCACATCACTGTGGAGGAACTTTGGTCCACTCTTGAATTGAATCATTTTTATGCCTGAAGAGTCTCTTTAATCCCACAGCATCTCTTTCCCTCGAAAATGTTCGACTTTACAAGTATTTTCTAAGATTATTCTCAACATTTTGGAGATTTTAATGGAATTGTACTTTTTTTTTTCTAGCTACAATGGCCCTAATACACTGATAAACTGTAAAAACACAAAACCTTACAAAGTATTTTTTATCTAGTTCCTAGTGCAAGTAACTCACTGTACATGAAGAAAGTAACTTTAAGTAATTTTTGAGCAAGAATTTGATTATTGAAAATAAAGTACTGCTTCCCCTGGCAGATTATTTTACTTATTAGACATTTTTCTAGTAATCTGCCAGTGGAACTAGAACTGGTTGCCAGGTAACGGGCTGGGCTTGACTGGGGTTGCTAGGTAACGGTGCCATGTCAGTTGGTTGTGAAATAAGTGACAAAAATCTGCCCATGGATCTTGTACTTTTAATAAGTATTACAGAGTTATTTACATTAAACAAGCTCATTTATCATCATCTGCTCTTTAACTTTCACTAGCACAAAGCTTGGTGTGTTATGTTTTGTGACTTAATTTAAAACTTTATTCGCTTCTGCGACATGTTTGTGTGGATTTCATGAATGTACCTGTTCAGGTGTCAGTGACGTCAGTGTTGGTAGTCGTCAGGTTTGGACCCCAGCAGGTCCGAGGCGTGCCGGGTGCAGTTTGGTGTTGGTGATGACATCATCACGGGCTCGGTCGGTAACGGCAGTCCTCTCTCTGAATGACACCAGCTGGTGCCCCCGGCAACGCTGGACGTCCTCAAACGTTCGCCCCTCAGTGTGTGTCTCCGCACTCGGCAGATATAATTCATGCAAATCTGTTTACACAGTCAGATTATGAGGAAGTGTCTTCAGTTCCATGTATCGTATATCAAAACGTGTTAAAAGTTGAGACGTTTATGGTGCGGCTGAGGTCGAGGAAAGGGTTAGGCGAGCGGTTACTATGGCAACAGCTGGAGAAAGTTTTCAGAAATAGGTGTCAGTTGGCTTAATGTCCTCTGAAGTCATGGAAACAGAGAACATGTGTGGCAGCGAAAAGTTTCTCGCTCTGCCTTTTTGTCGTTTTTTTTATTTGTAGAGTTTTATTAAAAACAGTTTTTGAAAGACAAACATAGTGGAACTTCCTGGGTTTCACATGTGAAAGTCGCTGCCCGCAGTCAGTGGGTCCACCTCAGGGGACCCGGTGGAGCGGGCCGGGGAGGGCCATCTTTCTTTCTGCGGGGGACTTTGAGTGACACTGGGGAGGCGGATATTTTCAGTCTGCTCCAGATTTAAACAGAATGTGGTGTAACTGAAGGGATGTTTTCACTTGTTCTCATGCAACTTTAATATTTTATTATCTGGTGAAAAACAACCTAGCATATAGTGCTAATGTTTTTAACCATTCCCGATCTGTCTTTTAAATAGTCAGTCTTTATTCTTGTTGGTTAAAGGAGCTCTATTGTGCTACCTGGACAGGTTATGATAGATCTATAAGTTATATAAAACATGTTCATTACATTTTTTGCAAAAAGTCTTAGATAATGAGGTTTTAGTTCTGCCTATTTTGAGCTGTTTTAAGGCGTCCTGTCACTTTAAATCCATATAAGCTGCTGCTGACCACGCCCGCCAACTCAATGTTTCCACTCACACATGAAAATGACTGCAAACAGATGAGAAATTATATAACCATACATTTTTGAAAAGCAGAAGTAGAGCCTCCTGCACAACCAACAAGGCTGCACCATGTGATTTCTAAATGGTAAGTCAGCAACAAAACACTTTTTCAGCAACCCTTATGCACCGCATAAGGCGGTAAAACCAGCTGACCAAACATGCTGCAGCTCCGTTTGGGTTGCTAGGTGACAGGGCTGGGGTTGGCTGGGGTTGCTAGGTAACAGCGTGTTGCCCGTGGAAACTGCTCATTTTCCAGACACCAAAAAAACATTAACTATCGCCAAAAAAATGTCTGTTGTTTCTTTGTAAGCGCTTGAGCTGTTTTTAGCAGCAGTAGGAACACAAATGGAAGTACAAAAACATACAATATCATAATTTTGCAGAATAGATCCCATTTAATCAACAGTTTTCTCTTCAGCTCCATTGCTATGACAACATCAAGTGCACAATATGCTTTTAAAAAATTAGGAAAGCGGAAACATGGAGGACAAAAGAACAAGAATCTGGTCCAAGGTTTCAGGTTTCACACGTCACATTCCCATGTCTGCATCCTGTTGAACAATCTGAGATTATCTGTGAAAATAATCCCACTCGCTCCTCTCAACATGCATTTGATTTCTGTTGTGTTGAGGGTTGAGTTGACACCTTTGCCGAAGTATTGTTCGTAACGATCCCTAACGAGTGTGTCCTGTCTCGCCGCTGAGCTCGTTAGAGGGGGTTCTTTGATTATTACCATGGAAACGGAGAGCTGAGGTCACGAGCCCTGAGCCGTGCCTGGTCCACAATCTGCTGGCGTCCGACTGGACCCTGAAGCACTCTGAGAACGGCACAATGACGTTAGACGAGTGCAATGTGAGGAAACGACCAGACGAGATCAGAGCAGCTTCAGAGTGGAAGAAAACGGCAGAATCACCACAAACAGAGAGAGAGAGAGAGAGTCACATCGAACGTATGAACACAAAGCAAAAGGAGGCGAAGTGGCTGTGACAAATAAACGTCACATTAAGGAGCCTCCAAAGATAAACAAAGACCCAAAGCAAAAGACACAAAGTTGAGTAAAAACAGCTTCCAGGGTTCAGCAACAAGAAAATGCAGCAAGTTTAATGTTGAAGATGATTAACAGAAACAAACACTGCAAAAACACAAAATCTTACCAAGTGTTATTGGTCTGTTTGTCTTAATTCACTTAAAATAAGACAAAACTAACTTGCAGGTAATTTTACCAAAATATAGGAGTTTGCTTTGCATAAATAATTAATTCAAATCAATTTTTTAAAAAAGTTCAAGTTGTAAAGATTGATTATTTCACTCATCAGACATTTTTTCCATGTTATAAAGGAAAATAATGTGTAAATCTTGGTAAATTCAGCAAAAGGACGAATGTTGAGCATCTTGTGAAGTTATATTTTGCTATTTGTTTTACAAATGAGGAAATAACCTGTTGACTCTTCAGCATCAGATTATTATCAAAAGCTGAAATGATGGTGGAAGCGGCTGTGTCTGTTTCTTTGACTTTCTTGCCTTTATTGGATGATGCTGTTAAACAGTGTAACATATATGATCATTTTTCCCGCTCATTTGAATGTGTAAATATGCTTTACTACTGTTCTTCTTTTGTTTGCTTTTGTTTGAAGTTTATTTTCTTTGTTTATCCTTTTATTACATTCAATAAAGTCACAATTAACTCAACTCAAATCTCATAATATTATGACTTTATTCTTGTAATATTGAAACTATTTTAGTAAAATTACAACTTTATCCTCATATAAGTTTCTATTCTCATAATTTGTCTTTTCTTACCTGATCTTAAAACGGCGTCGTAATAATATGCCAGCGGATTCAGCTATATTTTGTTAATATTCAAGAATTAAAGTCGGTTTCCTGTCCCTGGCAGTGGTGTACGTCTGCTGTCCGCGGGATATCTTCCGGAACCTGATGGTCCAGTTCTGGAAGGACCGGGTGGACATGGACGACTTCGTCTTCCTCTTCATCGACCTTTTTGCTGAGGGTCTGAGTGGCGGACGAAACGACGTGCAGAGGTGGGTAGAAAATACTCAAGAGTGAAGAAGAACCTGATCAAATGACCGATCAGTTAATATTTAAAAATTATTAATCAGACTAAACAATAAAGTTTAGTGGAAATTTTTATAGTTTAAGGATGATCAATAACTCCCAGCTCATTTTTGTGCTAACACATAATTACGAGTTTATTGCAGATTCTAACTTGTCCTAAACATCTGCCTCAGCCTTAACTGATGTCAGATTATATGATCTGTACAGTGAGTGATAAAATTCACATTTACCGTCATAGATAAATGCAAATATTTCCAAATTAGTTCCACAAATCACAGAAACAATCGCAACATTCTGGAGGGACTGAAAAGATGTTCAACATTATTTAACGCTAAGAATTCATCGATATTTATATCAGTTTGCCAGCTGGTTCTATCAATACATTCCGGCCCTTTCAGAGCATTTGTGATCTTGATTTGGCCCAAAATGAAAATGAGTTTTCTGGAAGCCATACGTCACAATAAATTGTAAAAGTAAAAAGTATGATGCAGTAAAAATACTCCTAAAAGTAATGAGTAAATGTAATTAGTTGCTTCCCATCCCAGGCCCTGGTACCGAGGAGACCAGGACGACGACGCAGCCAAAATGGCCTTCAGGGTGAGAGGTCACGCTGCTCGTTTTTCTACAGTAGTTCATTCTTACAGGTGAAGATCATGGCTCTGAATTGATTGTTTTTACCATTGTGTCTGCTGTCAGAGTGTGAAGGTTCTGACCTACATGGAGCCTCGGAACCAAGAATATTTCAAGTTTGTTGAGGATCTGAAAAGAGACGCAAAAGAAAGTTTCAACTTCACCATCGAAGACTCTCTGGTAAATACATCCATCATGGCAGGACGACGTCAGGCAGACATTTCCTGTTAACGTCTGTGTTTCCCTGTCAGTTCAACCTGATAGCAGCAGATTTCTACGACGGCGTGATGCTGTACGCTCAGGCTCTGAACGAGACTCTGAGCCAGCAGGCGTCGGGACCGGGACCCGTCCAGAGACCCAAAGGAGATCTGGTGACACGCAGGATGTGGAACAGGAGCTTCTCAGGTGATTCTTCTCCTGTTCTGGACAGGCCTGGCGCTCAGATAGGAATGGGCTGTCGGCGGCGAACCAATCAGAGCGCAGCGTTGGACGAGAACCGTCTGCTTTGAAAATGTGTGTTATTAATCAGAAAACCACAGTGCAGAAATATCCATCTCATTTTCTGCTCTGTGTTAAACTGCAGCTGCACTTTACCAGCAAAACACTCAATAACAGCAAAAACACATGTTTAATTAACCGTTTGTTCTGCGAACATAAAACACTTCAGTCAAGTAAAATATGAATTTTAACACCTTCACAGAGCTTTCATGTAGTGTTAAGCAAACAAAGCAGAGATAAGGAAGACTGAGGGCATTAATGCATGTTAAAGGGGACCTGTGATGAAAAATTCACATTTTGCATCTTATTGTTCTTCCATTTGTGTTTCTGCTGCTGACAAAAACAGACCAAGCGCTTTTAAAAACACCCAGTTGTTTTTGCAGCGACTTAATGTTTCTTGGTGTCTGGAAATGAGCCGTTTCAAAAACCTGTTGAATGTCACGTCACAAATCAGCAGACAATTCACTTGACCTAGCAACCCCAGCAAAGCCCAAACCGTTTCCTAGCAACCACATTGGAACTCTGCCCGTCACCTAGCAACCCAGACAGAACGTTTGTCAGTTGGTGTCACGTATCTACAGCTTCCATTTAAATTGACTCTTAACTTTGATTGCTAAGTCTGAAAACGTAAAACCTAAATAAAGGACAAAGCTTTATTGTTATGTCCGAAACATCATTTTAATCTTGTTGCTTTAATTTGTTCTGGTATTATTTCTTCTACTCTGCAAAAACACCAAAGTATTTTCAGTCTAGTTTCTATTGCAGTTATCTTAGTGTAACTTTTCAGTACGATATTGCAATTATTATTTAAGACAGTAATTCCTTAATATTGATGAAACGTTTCTAGTTACACTGGCAGTCATGAGTTAACGCTCTATGAAGTCATAATAAAATTGCCAATTAATTAGTATTTTTATGATTCCTGTAAATCAGAGCCTCAGGACGCATTGAGCCTGAATTTGGCTCAATGCGTACTGAGAGAAACAAGCGTTTCTCTGCCACCAATCAATCATGCAGTCGATTAACCAACGAGCCTCAGGACCTATCAGGAGCCCCGGAGCGCCGCGGAGGTCATCATGGGAATCTGAGCCTGACGGACGCTCACATTCTCACGGCTGTGATGTGTGTCAGCGGGGAGTTGGCGTGTTAGCGCAGAGCTGCGGCACAAATTTGTACCAGCTGGCAGCGTCACTGGGAACAGGAAGTTTTAGGCCCAAACCAACAACCAGGGCAGGACAGTCACACCGCAAGAATTTAAAGGGAAAGTTTCACTTTTCTGTGTTCTGCCTGGTCAGTAATTCAGCATTTATTTAGCATGAAGCAAATAAATGCTTCATGCAGAGATTTGTGAGAGTTGTTTTGTGGGTCATTTTGGAGAACCTGCAATGTCAGGCAGACCCAGGTTCTGGAGTTCAGACTCGGTATAGTGTCAAGGCCTTACATTGTTAGCACACACAGGAAGTCGTCAGTCATTTTTCAGAGTCCCTAACAGCTTCAGGAAACAGTTTGCAAGTGTAAAAACAAAGAGGAAAATTTTCTCCTAATTTTACTGCTGACAGTGTTGACACAGGAAAAAGGAGGATGTGCGTGTGTGAGTGTGTGTTTGTGTGTTGTTGACACTTTACCTTACACTAAATATAATTACTAAAGCTGTACGCCGACTGCTGCTGGGGGAAAATTTCCTTTCATTAATCAAGTTTATGTTTTATTTTAAGTCAAGTTTTAGAAACATTTAAATAATGATCGGTATTAGCAAAAACTTGTGACAAAATCCAGATAATAAATTGTCACTGATTTGGTTGTAAAGTCAGTTCAAGCTCTAATAAAACATGCTAACGCTAACATTAGCATACCCATTAATGTTTGAGGTAATTGTCTCAACTCTCATTCCTGATATTTATTTTGTAGCAACTTTACACTGATTTATTATATGTCAAAATATGACACAAGCAAGTTTTAAAAGGGTCTTTTGATGAAAAATTTGCATGTCACATGTTTTTGTCTAAAACAAGCCAGTAGCTTAAAAAACAGACGCTTTCTGGCAATAAGTTGAGGGTTTTTTGTGTCTGGAAATGAAGCCGTTTCAAAACTCTCCTGATTGTTAAGTCACAATTGATGGGCACTGTGCTGTTACCTAGCAAGCTCATGGAAGTCCTGCCCATTACCTAGCAACCCGAGCTATAAGATGTAGCAATATTTATAGTAACAACCTGTTTGTTTGTTTCTTGCATTTCGGTTTGCGTCTCATATAGTCACGGCCGTACTCTGTAGCATCTGTCTGTAAACATCTTCTGTTTAATGCAGTAAAATTCTGAGTAAATGAGTTTTTGGTTTGCTCTGGTTTATTTTTTAATATAAAGTATTCAAAAATACTTTATATGGAAATAAGTTGATTCAATTTCAAAATCTGTGGCTCTCACTTAAGATCCAGCCTGACCCGAAAACAAAAACATGTTTTTAGACACCACTTTAGATTAGACGTGTCAAAAGTGTGACCTGGGGGCCATTTGTGGCCCTTGAAATGATTATTTTTTTGGCCCTTGACAAGAAGTCAAGAGTGGTAAAAATTTGGCCTGCAAACTAGAAAACAATTGATGACCCAAAAAATGTGGAAATTGTCTGTTTTTATTTTAATATGTTTTTGATTTTTCATGTAATAATAATGTAGTTGGTTGAGAAGACAATACTAAAAGAAATACATCACAATAAGATTATTTTTGCATTTTTAATTTGATGGGTTTTGTGGTCTACCATTTGTTTAGATTGTCCAGTTTTGGCTCCCAGAAAAAGTTTGGCCGTCACTGCTTTAGAAGGTTGAGTGATTTCTGGGGACGACTGGGTCCAGCAGTTTTTATTAGAGGGCGTCAGAGTAAAGTGGGTAAAGACAAATATACATTATCTTCATATTAAAAGATAAAAGCACAGAAATGTTCATATCAGGATGTTTTGTCCTCCTTGCGTAATACCAAGAGTCATTTTAAAATGAACCCCCTCAAAGAAAATGCATTTCCTAATTTCATAAAATCTATTATTATGGATTCAGAGTTTTTCTAACAATAGAGCCCTAAATTCCTGCACTGACACCACGCCCAGCTGGTTTTCCCAGGAAGGAGTGAGATAACTGTTTATCAGTTTTGCTTTAAACTTATTTGTTTGATCCAGCTTAATTCAAAAATAACCCTGACGACAATTCTGGGATTAAATATTATCAGGAATGTTTCCCCTGATCTCCTCCCCTTTGTTTGCGTTTGTCTCTTCTGTTGAGATTTTATCAAACTTTTTTTTTTTTCTTCCTGAAAACCTAAAAAGCAGCAGATAGTATTTGTTGAATTTGGACCTTGGAACTGAAATAACTTCTTCTTGCTTCACCACAAAACTAAACAGAGAAAGAAAAACTGCTGAAAAAATAGCAGAGACAGACTGCGATCTATCATCGCAGCAGCTCAAACCGACCTGAAGTTTATGGTCCATAAAACACGCCTCGGTCGGTCAGTTGCGATGTTGATCCAAGCTTTCGAGACTAACTCTTCTGTTGTTTTAGTTTGTGAAATATTTAAAAGATAAACAGATAAGAGCTTTCATCATTCTTGACTCAAACAGCGGAAAAGCACTGAGACGTCTCACTGGGTTTCTGCAAACTCAGAGACAGTTGAGATGGACCAGATTAACAATCTGAGACAAACCAGAGAAAAGAAATCTAAAAAAGAAAAAAAATGAAATGAGGCAAAATTATGGAGGGCTGAAATTGACAAAATTAAAGAAAAACATCATTACATAATTTTAGTAATTTATTTGATAGGCAATTTATTAAGTATGTCATTAAATTATTAAAATGCAAACATGTAACAGACAATGCACCATAAAATAATTTTATCTGTCAAACTTACCCATTACAGTAAAGGGGCGGGGTTATGTGTGAGTGGGCGGGGCCATACATGGAAAGGGCGGGGCTAACACTGCTCTAACACTGATTTGTGAAGCTAAACTCATAAACTATCTAAATTAATCCTCCATAAGTGTAATGGAGAATTTTCTTTGACTTCATTCACCACATGGTCTGGATAATAATCTCTTGGCTAATTTCAAAATTGAGCTAGTGGAGTTCAACAGGTCAGTATTAGCCCCGCCCACCCACTCATAAAACTGTTTTATGGTGACGCTGCAGGAACAGGAAGCATTAAATAATTCAGTTCATAATTAATTATCTGCATTGGCTATTACAAATTAGCATTTTAAAGACTTTATGACATGTTAGTTAAATAAACATAACAAATTAAATATTTGCCAACATATTTGATCTATTTAATTTTGATGATGTCACTCATCAAAATGTAAAGTTTGCTAAATTTTTGACTGTTTTGGGTTTTCTTTATAATGTTGTAATTTTGTGTTTTTAATATGTAAAGCACTTGAGCAACCTTGAATGGTTGATTGAATTATACCGAAACACTAAATTAAACATTTATTTATTTTATGACATGTTTTTTTAATGTTATTTTTTTAATTTAGTCCCTTTTGACCCTCCATGCAAAGCAGACATGTTCTGAAAATTCAGATGTTTTTGCTGTTTGTCTATTTTCTTTATTCCTTTTTATTTTTGAAACTCATTGGACAGAACATGCTAGACAAATGGGAGGTAAAATAACCAAGAGGCATTTATATAGTATGTTCAGCCCAATACAGTTTACTCATATTGTCACTTTTAGTTAAAATAAAGTGTAATTGGTACCTGTACAAGTTATGCAAGAAGCCCAGCCGATTGCATCCAATCATTGAGGAAAAATAGTTTAGTATATGAAAGTAGAGAAGGTTTCTGTCTGACTTAAAGAGACAGAACAGATCCAGATCCAGAGGGAGAAACAGTCACTTTGAATTTAATATTTCAAGCAAAATAAAATACTTCAAGCATAAAAGACGAGGCAAGAAGAGACAAAACAGCATAAAATAAGAAACACAAAGCGATGCAGGACTGGAGGAAATGGGGGCTCCAGGTGTGTGAGAAACATCCCCAGAAAGTGACGATGCATCATGGGAAGAACCAGACAGGCAGACGGTCTCAGCTGGACAGAAGCGCTAATCTGATCACTGCATCATTATTTATGCCTGTGATCATGAATCTGTTTATGCAGCCGTCGTGCATGAAGACGAGAAATAATCTGCCTGGTTTTATGCTTTACGCTTCAGGAAGTGACTGAATGAGCCATCTCTGAAACCAGCAGACCAACCTCTCCAGATGAACTACAACCCAACAATTACAAAGGTCAAACTCCAGTCAGTGTTGTGGAAAACACTTGGCTGATACAAAAATCATGTGATTGACGGGGAATTTGCTAACAGGACTTTCATAAAGCTGTATGTACATATTTGACCCAGTCGGAAAAATTCTCACTCTGTGTGGATTTGAATAAGTTCAAAGCCTAAAATTCACGGTATCCATGAATATGATGAGTAAATTTAAACAGGGTCTGTTGTGTAAAATTCACACTTTGCATTTGGGTCTCAGTTTCTCCTTAAAACAGACAAACAGTTTAAAAACCCACCCAGCTGGTTTCTGTCAATAAATTAATGTTTTTGGTGACCGATTTCAAAAGCTTATGGAACGTAACGTCACAAATCGGCAGACGCTGTCCTTCACCTAGTAACCCCAGCAGAACTCTGCCGGTTACTTAGCAACCCCAGTCCATCGCCTAGCAACCCACGCTGAGTTCTACCACATTTTGTCAGCTGGTTTTGCTGCTTTATAGACATGTTGCATGTTGTTGTTTACATCCAGAGGCGATTCTTTCAGATGCCATCCATCTCTGTGCTGCTGCAGTAGAACAATAAATGCTAATTTAGTGCCACAGCTAGAGGCAAATAAAGCAGAACATCTGCTGCAGAACAACTCAAAGCCTCTCGTTTTCTTCTTTTGTCTCGCTCTCTGTATCGGCTATGCTGCACACAGACCCATTGCCGTAGCATCTGACTGACAACAGCTCCACTACTATATCGAGAATCAACATAAAGAAAACACGCAAACATTTCCCACACAAAGAGCAGAATATTCAGTCTGTTAAAGTATTTTGCTTCCATGCTTGGTGTTTATTTTGCTGTTGTTCATAAGTGAACGTCTGGACACAGCGGCGGCTGATTAGCTTATTTAAACACAGCTCTACTGTCAGACTTGGTGTATGAATTGCCTTTTTTTCTTTGGCTGAACATGAACACAGAATCCTGCAGCACATATACATGTGAATGTTGTCAAAGTCAAGCTAGCATCACTGACCCTCCCTATTTGTTTTTTTTTAAACCTTTTCCTAGCCTGTGAAGTGTGATACCCTTGTACCTTGTTATCTCATTGTCCCAATGTTGACAATTAATAGCAAAGCACGGCATCCTTTTTCTTTTATACATATCAGGCTTATATTAAAGCCTGATATTTGCACAAAATCGTTATGTCAGCATAAAGATTTAGTGTGTAATGCTAACAACTGGATAGATAAAACCCTCATTGTCTGTGAGCGGTTTTCACCCTCCATATGGGACATGTCACATCGCAACATGTCTATATAAATAAGCAGACCTGAGCAGACTAAAATCTCATTATCCAAGAACAATTTTGTGGAAAAAAAGTGCAATGACCTAATCAAGGAAGCATAATAGGTCACCTTTGACCTGTAGATGCCTATATTTACAGCTTTTACATAAGGAAACTGATACTAGTTTTTACCCTAACTGCATCAGAAGATCATTTAATTTCCCCCCTATATAGTAGCTAAATTTATACCTAAACTGTAATATAATCAAAACCAGGATCACACTGAGAACTCAGACACTCGGGTCCATGAAAACACACCCTTGTCATTTCAGTGTGACTTTCAGCGTGTTGATGGCGCTGATAAACAGGCCGCTCTGCTTGCTCTTTATTAGATTGAACTGCTTTTATCCACCAACACACACTGAAACTAAGTCAGCGCCCATCAATCACAGGCGATGTGCGTCAGAGGTGCAGAGAGCGATGCTGGTTGAATTCAGGTCGAACTGGACAGGAGCAGCAAGGCGACTGAAGTAGCTGACAGTGTTGGCCAGTAGAGGGCGCTCTGGACAGCAATAACTGGTTACTGTCAGACCTGTAGAACCAAAAAATCCCTGAAACAGAACCTGTCTGACAACATGAAGCAGGCGAAAAGTGTTGGAAAAGAAACGCGTCATGCTCTCGACTAGAGAAATTCAAGATTAAATGAGAAAGGATCCTTTCAGACTCCTTACACTAATCCTTAAACCACAAATCTTGATGAAATAATCATCAACTAATTTAGTTATCTACGTATTGTTAATATTTAAGATTTTATTTGTCACAATCATTTCTCGTGACTGGAGCAGCAACAACACTTAATGTTACCAGTCAGCTTTATGTTTGAATTCCCAGTTTGCGCCACTCTTTCTCCTCCCACTGCTTTCCAGAAAAGGTAAACGATCCAGTGTTCAGCTTTACTGGTCTGGATGGTGTAAAAAAAAAAAAGCAAAGTTCTCGCACCAAAACACTCACATCAGGTTTCAGGCCAGGTGTAGATTCGCTCTCAGTTTGCAGCTGAATGCAATCAGAAAACATGAGCAGAATAAGTGGAACATCTGGAATCCAATTCATTTAAATACCAGCCTGTTTTTTTAAGATGCTGAGCTCCAATTCTGGACTTTTTCACTCGTTCTTTGTGGATGCTGTGACTCTTCCCGCCCTCTGAAAGCTGAAAGCTGAGTCTCCTCCTCCACATAATTCTTTCAGTCACATTCTTGGCTTTTGTCAGCTTGTTGGACTTTAGTCAACGAAAGCAACAACTGTTTTCAATCATTCTCTGCGTTGTTTTTTTTTTTTTTTCATTTAAAACAACACAAATAACTGTTATCAATTATAAAATATATTCAGGGAAAAAAAGCAAACAAGCCAGGCACACGAGGAAGAGGATGTTTTCTGAAATGAACTCAGATAGCGTGTGATGTCTCCACAGGCGTGTCAGGAGAGGTGAAGATGGACGAGGTTGGAGACAGAGAGACGGACTTTGCCGTGTGGGACATGACGGATCCAGAGTCTGGAGAGTTTCAGGTAAAAATTCAGATTGAAGACAAGGCCTTCGCTGTGATTTATTAAAAAAGGCAGCAGGATTATTTCAAATTAGTTCTGGGTCTGTTAGGACAACAATCAGATTGTTGGGTCTGAGGTAAAGACTAACTAATGACTGCAGGTACAGTAATAACAAGTTTTTGAACTTCACGCTCTAGCAGTGTGTGAAGACTGGCCTTTTCAGTCAGATTACCTAAGAAACAAGTTGCTTATTAACTTAAAGGTGCATTTTAACCCTAAGTCAGATAAACTATGGATCACTTTAAAAAACAGACTGGAGATTGGTAAAGCTTCAGTCGGAGTGACATTAAAGGTTGAACAGATGTACGGGTTATACTACACTTAATACTTAGATTATGATATTTTAGTCTTTTCTGTTCTTCCTACTTTGATCTCCTTTCAGATTGACATGTTTTAGGGCGTCTTGTCACTTTAAATCTAAAAAAGCTGCTGCTGGCCACGCCCCCAAACTCAGTGTTTACACTCACACATAAAAATGGCTGCAAGCAAACTCTCATCTTTCCCATCAGCCATTGGTAAAACCAGCTGACCAAAGTTCCGCTGGGGTTGCTAGGTAATGGGGGGCAAAGGGGAGGGAGGTTGCTAGGTAACAGATCACTGCCTGAGGAAGGAAAGTTAAAAACTTGGAGGTTTTGAAACGGCTCATTTTCCAGACATTAAAAAATATGAACTTGTCTGGGTGGTTTTGTTTTTTAGCAGTTGGGTTGTTTATAGAGGAACTGAGACCCTAAAAGAATAAATCACTAACTTTACTTTTTTTTTTCCTTTCAGTAAGTTCCATATAGTTGTATTTGGTTAGCTGAAAGCAAAGAAGGTGTGTTAATCTGTTATATTTACAAGAACAAACCAATTTAACCCAACAAACACTTTGTTAATGTGTTAACTGGAAATAAAATGTTAACTCTGCCATTCAAAAACGTTCAAAATGTGAAATTTGCATAAGAGTTTAATCTCATTTAGATAGAAACGGTAATATTTGTTTTTACAGTTTGCAGTTTATCTGCAGCAACACCCAGATTTATGTTGGTTTGACGTTATTTAACTGAGGCCTGTAAAGTTGGGGACCATTGTTAATGGTCTTTCAGAGTGTAGCAGACCACAGACTACTACATTTACTTTGTTTTTCTCCTCTATCAACACTGAGGTCTCTCTGCGTTCAGATACAATCATCTTAATTGCTTTAGGTAAAAACAGGGCATTGAGGGTCGATGCGATCTGCCAAATATGGTCGCGGTATGAGATTTAAAAACCAGACACTTTTTGTAGCCAAAGCAGTCATTTGCAGGGCTGATATTGAGCACACTGACACAGGGATGATAAAAACATTTTTTGCACTGAGGCTATTATTCCTTACAGAATGATTCATCACCCTGATGCTCTGTTTTCACACGATAACTGCTGACATCTTTCCACACTGCCATTGTGTTAATGATGCAAAACTAATGCCTGAATACTCCAGAAGAGCGAATCATGGTTGATAATTTAATCATTGCTGTTGCGTGTTTTCAGGTAGTTTCTGTGTATAATGGCAGCAGCAAGTCTCTGGAAGTGAAGGATATTCAGTGGCCTGGAGGGAAGATACCGGTAGACATGCCAGAGTGCGGCTTCAGGAACGACCACCCGACCTGCCTCGCACGTACGAACGCAGTCCACCGCACACACACATGGAAATCTGACACAAATATTTACTTTAACCACATGTTTCACTGGGTTTTATTGAGTTTTTCTGTGGTGGACCAACATTGAAGTGAAGCATAGCTAAGAAGTGAAAGGAAAAGTTTGTTTTACAAATAAAATTCTGAAATGAGCGCCATAAATTTTGTAGAAGCGCCAACATATCCAAGTGTTTCGGTTCACTGCAAAAACACAAAGTCTAACCAAGAACTTTTGGTCTCGATATACTGTAAATATCTTAGTACAATTGAAATAAGACAGAACTAACGTAAGTAACCATTAAGCAAGATATTTTAAGTCAATAATTTCTTAATATTTTCCCATGTTAGGAGTAGAATAATCTGTCAATCGAACTATTTCTTTTTTATCAATATTAAGGAGTTACTTACTTTCTTAAGCAAACTCCAATGTCTTACTGAAAAGTTACTTTTAAGTTAGTTTTGTCTTATTTCAAGTGTAAGATATTTCACTAGAAATTATATCAAAAATACCTGGTAAGATTTCATGTTTTGCAGTGTTGTCTCTCTGACAGCTTCGCAGATTTACTCAATTTGTTTGCAAAAGAGCCGAATCTCTTAATCACAAATAATTGATTAATTGTGATTAATCAATTAATCAATTATTATACATAAAATAATTGATATATAGTAATTGACTAATCGTTAACGGGAGTATATGGACTCAATAAAATGCCGCTACAACATTCTCAGAGCAGCAATTAACCCACACATCCCATCAAATTCTCCCATCAGCTTCTGTCAAAGAAAATCCCAAAAAGATCCATTAAAGTTTCTGGTCTTAATGAAGTAAAATGCTTGAAAAAAAAGAGTTGTAGATATATTTCCAGGTACTTAATGACTGGAAATATCACTGCAGACTAAAATGGTGTCTGCTTGTTGTCCTTGAAAGCATCGTGTGGCTGTGGAACCGCAGCCAGATTCCCATTTTCTTCAAACAGCGTCTTCTTCCCGTGCTGATGCAGGCTGCTCTTCCTTCTCACCCACACAGGTACTGTTACAATGCATCAGATGGTTGCCATAGTGATCTGCTTCGTCTTTATCATCATCGTCACCATCACTGTCTTCATCTACAGGTGAGACTCACGGGCTCAACGGATCCTGGCGTCAGTTTGTGTTTTTCTTTAGAAAATGTTAGTGATGTGGGTCAATAAGGTACGGCAGCTGGGTAGGAAATATTTTAATGGTTTATTTAATGGTTTATTTTTGTATTTTTGACTGAGCTGGGAACCAGTAACTTCACCATCAACTTTCTGGATTACACTGAGAATCAGAAAGTTGAAGGGAAGCGTTATATATTTATACAATGTTATAAAGTTATACAATGTTAACTTCAGTTGTAAAGATGCCATCTGTCAAATGTGATTTGACGTTTTAATTTGATGCCTTGAAATTGGGCCTCTGTCTCTTTAAGAAGCTCCTGCTCTTTCCAACACTGTGAAAGTCGTCACATCAAAGTTTCTCCATCAAGTCTTTAATATTTTTCAGGTTGACTTTAACAGAAAGGGGAGAATAAAGGATTTATCAAACATTTAGGAAAGACTCAAAACACTCCAGGTTTAGATGAGAAAATAACATTTTAACATGACATAATAAAAGTAGGTTTTACAAAATAATGCTCCTTTAAACTGTTACATATGTCAGCTACTCTGCTGAATGATTGTTTTCTGTAATTAATTGTACAGATAACATATGTTTTTAAAATATGTATTTTTGTTAATGCTAAAAAATGCCTCTTAGCGTTTTGCTTCACTGAAAGCGAGAAATGCCTTCCAGAAGTAACAGCAAACGTTGACAGATGGAAGCGCAAGCTGTCAGTGAAATCCTGAGATTGGAAGCAGAACCAAACAATCCCTTCTTCGTTTTGTTAATCAGGCACCGAGAAATCTTTGTAGCGAATGCTCCAGATTGGTTCCAGTGAAATGTGAAGTTAAGGTGCAAACAGCTGCTCAAATGAGGCATTTTAAAAAGCTTAACGATGAAAACAGAAACTTACAGGACTGAGCTCGGAAAGAATGACACCCAGTGGACTGGAGCTCGGATGAGGCAGAGAAACAGAAGAGTCCAGCTGAACTATGAACAATGAGGAGCTTAAATAATCGGGCCGGGTTGTTAGGTGACAAAGGAACCAGGAGCACTAATCGCAGGAAATGCGGTGCAGCTGTGGCGAGAAGAATAGCAGTGACACTGAGGGAGGAAGACTCACGAACGCAGAGGAAGCTGAGCTAATGCTCAACAAACCAATAAGAGACAAAAACCGATTATAACTTAAGAAAAACTGATTCAGATGCGTTGCTAAGTAACAGGGCTGGGCTTGGCTGTGGTTGCTCGGTAACGCTGCAGCGGTTGTCGAATGTGATTTAACAATCTGGAGGTTTTCAAAACGGCTTCTTTTCCAGGCATCAAAAAACATTCACTTAATGCCAAAAAGATGTCTGCATTTGGTTTTTTAAGTACTTGGGTCGTTTATTTTTATTAAAGCAAATGGAAACACGAAAACAAGCAAAACATGATTTAAATTACTACCTTTACTTTGGAAATTGTTTTTTTTTTTTCTGTTATACGACTAAAAATTAATGGATCAGAATCTGAATTGACTCATCAGAACTGAAAGAAAACAAGAAATCAACATTTCCCAAGAAAAGCCTGATCAGTTGGTCTTTAATCACTAAAAGTATTTTTACTAAAGAAGTATAATATAGTTTTATCGTCTTTCAAGATGTAAAAAGAGACACAATGAAAAGTGTTTTCTCACTCAAAGTTTGTTTTTTGTTGGTGTTCTTGAGATGTTTCTGCTTCTTCTACTGAAGAAGAGAAATCTGCCTATACTGCCACCATCTGGTGGATCTTTGTGTTGCTTTGGTTTGATGGGTTAAAAAGTGTCTTTTTTAAGTGTTTAAGGTTTGCTGTGACTGGAAAACCAACAACAAACACTTTTGCACGTTGTCACTGAGACCTTTATGATGGTGACCTTTACTAAAGGTCACAAAACTCAGAAACTCACTTTGGTTCTCACAAAGATACGGGAAAAAAACACATTTTTGTGGCAGTTCAATCTCTCACAGCACCTCTCTCTCTCTTTCTCTCTCTCTCCATTTTATTTTGTGTTTCTCTCTCCTGTCCTCTTTCATTTCCTTTCTTTTTCACACATCCTCTTTCCTCTTTTTCCTCCTCTGTCATTTTTCTGTCCTGCTGTCTGTCATTCATAGAGAGGTCACAGCGAGGCCCACAGTCAGAGGGTGGAGAATAAACATTTAAAAAACAGGACTTAAAAAGATCGGAGCGTTTGTCTTTTTAACACTAAAATTGTTCTGACCTTTTTAAAAATGTCAGCAATTTCCTTACAAGTGCTCGAAGCTGAACTCATCTGCATGATTATATGTTTATGAAATACTAAATCCACTTTTCTCAATAGATTGAGACACAATTTACTTGGAAATTAAGCTATATAAAGAAACATTATTGTTGTAACTATATTGACACTGATGTGTTTTTGTGGTAGATAGTTAATAATTTTGTTAACATTTATGCATCAATTTGCAGTAATAAAAGAATGTAATATTGGAGAGAAATGGTTTGAGGGATTTTATGGGCAAAACTTTACCGAAAATATTTTTTACTTGTGAATATAGCTTTGTAAAATTATGGAATAAAATTTGGGAGATTGAGAAAAAAGAACCAGATTTATTTCTGTCCATCTGATGAGATTTACAAAGCAGAAGTTGATGCGTATCATTTAGTTCACCTTGGCAAAGCAATGAAGCCTCAAACTGATTGGATAGTAACCTGGATGATCGACCAATCAGAAGAGAGACTGTTAGCTGCATTTAGCATCTGTAAGAAGAGTTTATTTATGCAGAATGCAACTAAAAAACCTTCACAGAAACCTTAGTTAAGCAAACCGGCATTAAAACAATGAGTTAATAAACAGAATAATAGTCACATTGAAGAAACAATATAATGGTAAACTGCTAATGTAAGTAGTTTCAGGGTAAATAATCTGATGAAGCTCAGAAGTAACTTTATGTTCCTGTAGGTTTTGGATTTCAGCAGCATTTTAGATTAACTGTTCTGCCAGTAAAGACTCTTTTCCAAATGTCTAATCTACTAAAAATAAAAGTTCCCAGCTGCTTTTTGTTATCCTTTATTTTGAAGGCTGATATAGTAAAATACCTTCAGTGGACGTTAAAATTAGACCTGAATTCTTTGGCTTCACTGAGTGTTTTTAAACGCTAATCTCTTACTTTATATTTTTCGAACAAAAACATTGATTTTACTCAGATTTTGACCCATCCAGTCGCTTTTATTGTGGAACTACTGGTGATAAAAGCTACACGGATCTGGAAAGAGACGTTCATAACCTTCATCAAACCGAATACAATATTTTTTCTACATCTGCAGATCAGTTTCTACAGTTCAGTTAAATTTAATTCACAATAATACAAAGTACAAACTATTTTTGGTGCATTTTTTGCCCCTTTAATTTCTCTAAATAGACGAAAATGGTTTATGTAAGAAAAAACTAATAACTCCTGTATTTGGTTATTGTGCTGTTTATGTTTTATCATTAATAAAAATGTCAAGCAATAATTATGTTTTTTCTGAGTTCTTACGGTAAAGCAGCACACTGTAAAACATTTCAAGTTGGTTTAACTTGAAAAATTTAAGTCAACGAGAAATTTAATTTGTGTTTAACTCAGAAATTAAACCCTAACCCTAAACATTGTTTTTTAAGTTCATCAGTGAGTTTTAACTTAATGCTGCAATTTAAACCAAATGATTATTTCATGATATGAAAGATAAATAAACTGCCCTCATCTAGTTAAAGAGCCAAATTTCTGTTTTTTTTTTCTTCACAGTATCAAGTTAAAATAAAATAAATACTTATTTTACTTTAGAATAATTACTAACAAACAAAAGTCGAATCATTGTAACGCACAACATGCCCCAAAGCATTCTGGGAAATAGTTCCACTCCTTTTACTTCTTTCTGGGTTTTTTTTAAACTCTAGTTTAATCAACTCTTTACAAAATTAATAAAAAGTTGACACAAATTACTGCTTCAAGTTTATCTTTCACAAAAGCACATTTAGGTTAAAAATAAAAAACTCACAAAATTTATTTGACTTAAACAATAGAAGACAGTCGACACAACTAAGTGCCGCTCAAATGTTTTTTTCAGTGCAACAAATAATAAATACACTGCAACAACAGGTTTTTTGTCTTGTTTTTAATGCAAATATCTTAGTACATTTTAAATATAACAAAAGAAATAAAAGCTTTTCTTACATTTGTAATTTCTGAGTATTGATTCTGAAAAGTAAAAGTTTTACTGGGAGATTATTTAACTTATAGGAAAAATGTTTTGCTTTAGGTGAAATAATCTGCTTATGGAAATACTACTTTTTAAATTAAAACTAGCTCCTATATTTTGCTGAAAAGCTTTTTATGTGTTCAATTTTATTTTATTTAAAGTTCACTAAAATATTTGCACTAAAAATACCTGGAAAGATTTTGTGTTTTTGCAGTGTATTCATTTAATTATTGATGAGAAAATTCAGTGTCAATATTTATATTTTCTTTTTCTGTGTGTGTTTTGGAAATTAATCAACGTTTAGTGGTTATCATGATCCTTTCTTAGACGACAGCATCTTATCGCTGAAATGATCAGAAATTGTTTTGACCTCAAGAATCGTTTCTGTCTCTTCTCTCTGGTAAACTCTCCTGTCGCCTCTCTCAGTGTTTCCCCTTGTATTTAACACACACTAATACATCACCAGCTCTGCAAACACACGCACACACACCTGTCCTCCTGTCTGTTGGATAGGAAGCTGAAGCTGGAGAACGAGCTGGTGGCCCAGCTGTGGAGGGTTTCCTGGGACGACATCCAGATGAGCAACCTGGAGAAATCGCTGAGGAGAACCTGCAGCCGCCTCACCATGTCTCTGGTACAAACCTGCGGCACAAACACTGAAACCGTCTGTTCATTTACAACGTCTAAACGTCAAGGTTCTGCTTCCTCTTACTGCGGTTCCACCTGAGGCTTTTAGCACATTCTGCTATTATGGCTTTTATTTTGAAATATTTATTCAAGACAGTCAGAAATGAGAAAATTAACATAAATAAATCGACCTGCAAAACTATGATGGAGAATTACAAGTAGAATATTTTTTGATTACAAGAATAAAGTTGTAAAATCGCAAGAAAAAAGTTGTTTTAATAAAATATGTTATATTAGTCAAATAACTATTTGAAATTTCAAAGTCCTACTGATAATATTTTAACGCTTATTTGTAAAACCAAATTATAACTTCTGTAGATTGTTGGGATATTTAATTTTTTATTATTAATCATGTAGGAGTTTTCATAAAAATATTACTTTATTCACATAATTATTCTAACTTTATTCTAGTTAATTAGACTTTTTTCTAATATTAATCATGTCATTGTTCTCATTTTACTAAAATATTATTATTGTATAACTTTATTGTAATAACTGAAGAAAGAGACGTCCTAATGTTTCGTCGTACAAAACTGAAGTAAAAAAAAAAATCAACAAAAAGTAAAAAAATTACCTGGTGATTATAAAATAATTAATAATGTGATTTTTCAAGAATGAATTGTGTTTTTAAATATTGCATCTTCAGTCTCTGCATTTTAAGTTTCTTTCCTATGCAGATGATTGTAAAATTTAAATTAAATAGACTTATTTTAAATTTTGAGGAATTTTTTTATTTTACATTTTTTTAATTTAAAAATATTTGTCAATTTTTTACATAAACATTAAAATAAAAAAAAAATTTTTTAACTCATTATTTTTATTATTCTTATGATCATTTCTACTAGTAGCAGTATTTGTTATTATTTTGTTTGTTTATTTGGTAATATTTGAATTATCTTCATTTTGAACATTTTTTTCTTTTGCACATTATTGTAAAACTTTCCTTTACATATAACTGGTTTTGTTCCATATTTTCCTTAACTTGTCCTGCATTTCAGATTAAATGTTCTGCTTACCCTGATAATATTCATGTTTTTTCTCCAGAAAGGATCAAACTTAGGTTCTTTGATGACCATGGAGGGAAACTTTCAGATCTACACTAAAACTGGATACTACAAGGTGTGTGAGAGTCACGGCACGTTAATCTGTAAATCTGCTGTAAAGGGGATGAAGACGAGGATTTTCTTCCTCTCAGGGAAATCTGACTGCCATCAAATATATCAACAAGAAGCGGATCGAGCTGACGAGGAAGGTTCTGTTCGAGCTCAAGCACGTAAGAGTCCGCTCTATTTTTAAACTGTCCTGGTTCCAGACGGCTTTGATGTGATTTCAGCGTCTCGTTTTCTGCAGATGCGAGACGTTCATAACGAACATCTGACTCGTTTTATTGGAGCCTGCCTCGACCCGCCGAACATGTGCATCATCACAGAGTACTGCCCCAGAGGCAGCCTGCAGGTGAATCTTTTAGCCTATATTTGCTGTCCAAAAGCAAATACATCAACATTTACAAGGATTTGGATCAATTGTTCAAGCAGGTTTAAATATTTTTCATTCTCAGCTCGTTAGTTTTTACTTTTTGAGCAGCAACGTCTTTTTCTTTGGTTGGCTAAAAATGAGTCACATATTAAATAACTCAGATTAAATAACTCCAACCCTTATTTACTAGTTTCAGTCAAATTGAACAAAAAACAGGCAGAAAAAAACATAAGAAAAACTCGGAATGATTCTGTGCGGCCCTCATCAGGAAGTTGATGCAGATCGAGTCGCTTTTAATCTTTTAAGGATGAGATTTTCCACAAGTAAATATTTATTTTAATTGAAAACTTTAGCTAAAATACTCATTATTTGTCTGTTTTTAATCATATTTTTTGCTTTATTTTAACTTTATTATATTACTTACAGAAACATTTACTCAAAGCAGACTTGGCACCCAATAAATTAATAAAAATGGCAAAACACATCGACTAATCTGTATATTATTCTTGTTGCAGAAAAAAACCTTCTTTACAAAGAAAATATTTAAAAAAATAAAAATTATAGTATTGTACATCTTTCTGTTTCAGATCTACAATGATTGACAGATCAGTTTTGTACTTAAAACTTTGATTTGAATAACAACATTTTATATCGAGTTACTTATTGTGCAGGAAAATTGATTGACTTTACAGAAACGTCTCGGTAGCAGCTTTAAGGGGTCGGGTTAGGAGATCTGATCTGGGCTCAAAAATGATCCAAAAAGCAAAACAAAAGAAGGTTTTAAACTTTTCTTCTGCTCAGAGCTTTAAAACGTTACAGAATCGTCTCTGTGTCTGAATCACTGCGTTATTTTTACCCATCATCCTCCATGACCCGCCGTCCACATCAGCCTCTCAAACCTTCAGCTCTGCAGAAGTCCTCTGCACAGCTACAGTTATCTCCCAACACGGTAACCTAGCAACCTGCCAGCAGGGTAACCTAGCAACAGCTGCTGTGGGGCTGCGTGGGGTTTGGGTTGTTGCCTGATGACCGCTGAATTTAAGAGTGGAGTGAGTTATTTTCTGCCCTGAGAGGACAGTGATGGGGGGTTTTAGCACCGTGGAGAGATTCGCCGTCCTTCTGCAGATGTCCTCACTGAAACGACCTCAGAACGGTTTCACTGCGAGAAAAAACGTCTCCACGCTGCAGAAAAACTGCTGAGGTGAAGAAATAACTGCAGTTTGAAGGTTCAGGATGAAGTCAGGAGGAAATTTATTTCACTTGAAAGCAGGACTTTGTTGTGTTCAAACTGAAACCTTTTACTTTGAACGAGGGCTGAAACAATTAATCGTTATTAATTGATTATTTAAATAATTTAGTAATCACTTAATTTTTAACTGGACTCAGAAAAAAGCTCAGAGCAATAATTAAACCAAAACTGTAGAAAATATAATATTTATACATTTTTCATTTAATATAAGGATATAAAAAATGTTCTAAACAAAATTTATCAAGTAGTTTTAGCTTCACCTGGTTCAAATTATGTAAAAATAAACAAAAAAGCACCTGCACCATTGAAACGTTAGAACTTTGCATAAATAGAAATAGGTAAATGCAAATTAAATGTGTTAACAAATCTTTTTTCTGAAAGTCCTCACGTCTAAATTAGTTTAATTGACTCACATTTTATTCTTTCTGTTGAGGCAGATAAATGATGATGATGATGATAAAACAGCAAACAGAGGGTCGGGATGAAGCTGCGTGTGTTTGTCTTCCAGGACCTGATGGAGAGCGATGGCATCACTCTGGACTGGATGTTCAGATACTCACTCATCACCGATATCGTCAAGGTAACGACCCGCTCAACCAAACTCACCGATTCTGCTCTTTCTGCCCGAGCTGACAAACTGTTGGACGATTAAAAAATGTCACAGATATAACAGCCTAATATCCATATTTATTTTGTTTTTTAAGCATACAAGTCCATATCAAACAACTAGCTGCTTCACTTTTTCCTTCCACTTAACTTCCTGTAAATATTCTCCAACTTTTGTTGCATTATTCTATATTTGAATATATTAAATTTTGGGTTTTATTACCATCAAAAATATCAGATATGAAGGGTTGCAATACTTTCCTCTATGTGTGATGATTCTATAGTGCTGAGATGATCAGTCGGATTAATAGTGACAAATCAATTATTGAAATAAAACTCAACTAATTTAGTAATTGATTAATAGTTAGCTGCTGTATACAGAATCAAAAAATGGCAATTTGTGAAAGAACAACATGTTCAGAACAGAAATTTATCAAAAACTGTACAAAAATTTATAATTTTTTCATTTAAGATAATAAAAAACATTATTTGTAAATATTTCACCCAAAGCTAAAAATCTACAGAAAATGCCAGTTTTTTTACTCAATAAATTATAAATTATCAGAATAATTGATAAAATAACTAATTACTAAAATGACCTTTAGTTGCAGCCCTAATTCTACATATAGTTTTAACTTTCTGAACTGAGAGCAAATATTGACATTTTCACAATATATTTGAGCTACACTTGTACTTAAGGTATGTATGTTTTATTGTTACATTTAAAATATTTTTCAGTCTGCTAGAGAAATGTGAAAGTCTGTTGATCAGCTCCCTGTTGCAGCTGCTCTGGTTTTTCTGACAGCAATAATTAATTCTCTTCACCAATCCAGTAATTTTCACATTTAGCATTTGACAGCCTTCGCATGTCCAGTTATTTCCCATTTCCACCATATATTTACCATCAACCACCCAACTGCCAGTCATTTTCAGTGATTACTTCTGCGCAGGGAATGGCCTTCCTCCACAACAGCGTCATCGTCTCCCACGGCAACCTGAAGTCCTCCAACTGTGTGGTGGACAGTCGGTTTGTGCTGAAGATCACAGACTACGGGCTGCAGAGTCTGCGGACCAGCAGCTGCCCCGAAGACACACACGCCTTCTACGCACGTAAGAACAAAACACACACCAGCCAGTTCGCAGCAAAGCGCACAGCAGCGAATAAGTATTTACACCCTCGAACCTTTTTACAGTTATTGATCAAAAGAAGTTGACTCAAACGTTTTCACGGGCCAGAAAGATGAAAGTGAAACTAAAATAAAGAAAATAAAGCAGTCCAATTTTTTTGTTGTTGAAATAAATCCAAAACTTAAAGAGGACTTTGAATATTTGCTGTATTAAAAGAAGAGTTTTGAAATTGTTTTTATTCTCAGTAAGAGAACAGGAGTCAGGTCACTTCCTTTGAAGCCAAGGTTAATAATTCAGATACAAGCTGATTTGGGTGCAGCGAAGTCGACTTTTCAGAAAAGTTTCTGTGATGACATGGCTCTGCTTATTAGAAACGCTTGAAACATAAAAACACAAAAGCTTAACATTTTCTATTGAAAGAAAAGTATGTTGGTGACAATTTTAGCCTGATTACAAATAAAGTTTGTACACTGCAAACTTTATTTGCAGTGTACAAACTGCAAGAACAGATTGTCAGCATTTTGTGTAAGATGTTTGTGTTGGATACAAATAAAATATGGATCTTTCTGTTCATAAAGTGACAACATTTCAAGCGCTCTAAAAACCATTTTTTTCCCAGTTAAATTGCATATTTTTATATGAATGAGCTGTTTAATGACAGGAAAGCTGTGGACTGCTCCCGAGCTGCTGAGGAAGGAGAGCCCGCCCTGCGGCACCCAGCGGGGCGACATCTACAGCTTCGGCGTGATCCTGCAGGAAGTCGCTCTGCTGAAGGGAGTTTTCTACCTCGACTCGCACTCCCTCTCTCCCAAAGGTCAGCGCCGAACCCGGCCTCTAATCTCTGAGCCGAAACACAAACGCGATGAAAGCGTCGGGTTGTTTACATTCCTGCCTGGCAGCTGGATGGGCCTTCGCCGTCGGCACGTCGTTAACCCTTCGCCTCGTTGGCTGCGTGGCGTCAGGTGTTATCTCCACTTCTGGAGTAAACATGTCGCTGCCTGGTCCGCTTCAGCAATACATTAATTATGATAACAGCTAAAAACATGTACCAAACACGGCAAAGATACAGGAGCTGCTTCCAGTCAATAATTCTTTAATATTTATAAAATTACCTGTTTCACTGGCAGATTATTTCATTTATAACATGGGAAAAATGTCTTGTTATAAAAGAAAATAATATGCCGGTGGAATTAGTACTTTTTTATAGTCAATATTAAGGAATTATTTTAATTCATAACCTTAAACAATCTCTACTGCAATAACTCCCAAAGAGCAGCTAAATTATTAAAAACATATTTTTAAAAAATGGCAAAATTACACAAAAAACACTGTATGTCATTAAATTTTCCCAAAATAAACTCAGAGCTATGATTATAATACATAACACCGTTACAGTTGGCAGAGGAGCGGTCGGTTACCAGTTGCTATGGTAACTGCCGACTGTCAGGTGCAACGTCAACATGACTTATAAAGCAATAAATGTCGGGAGAAAGTAACTTTTTGACGAAACAAAATGACTTGGAAGAACAAATACAATCTCAAATTCCCTCCAACTTTGAATCTGAAAGCATCAGATATTTTTTGCAGGTCTGAAATAAAAATGGCGATATTTGAAATTGTAGCTTAAATTTAGTCAGATTTAACACACTCCGAAAACATAAAATCTAATCAAGATCATTTCTAGTGGGACTCTTTCAGTACATTTAAAATAAAACAAACGTAACTTAAAAGCAACTTTTCAGCAACATGTAGGAGTTTCTGTTAAGTCAGTAATTCCTTAATAATGATTAAAATAAGTGCTAATCTTAATAATCTCTCCGTAGATCTTAAAACAAGCTCTTATATTGTGCTGAGAAGTTATTTGTATGTTAGTTTTGTACAAAAAGATTTGCACTAGAGACTAGACCAAAAATACTTGGTAAGATTTGGACTTTTTACAGTGTAGTGAGCTACATACAGACCATGTCAAACCTGTAACCGAACATAGAGTAATTTAAACATCAAAATGTAACAGTTTTATTTGTTTAGTTAATACATTGCATGTTCTGTGTACCGTTGAGAAGGTAAAAAATGTTGGAATATTATTTTTAGCCTCTGGATGCTTTTGACTGCACTGCAAAAAACAAAATATTTAGTATTTTTGGTCTAGTTTATGGTGCAAAAATATTAGTACACTTTAAATAAGATTAAAGTAACTTTTAAGATATAGGAGCTTGTTTGAAGTCAATAATATGATAACATGATATTTTCATCAATATTAAGTTTAGATAATGTGTCAAAACGTTTTCTGACGCCACTTCCTTCAGGTGATGCATTTAAGGCAACAAGTTGTCAGAGTGGCGTTCAGCAGGAACTGATTCCTAATGGGTTTCAGGGTCCAGAACATCCAGGTGGGTTTCCACGGCAACCACAGCCTGAAATATTTATCAGTACGCGACTGTTTTGGTCCACAGGAAGAGAGGCAACATGCAGGTGAAATTGCTGTTGTTGTTTTGCTCTAACCCGGCTGTTCTGACTCGGTGCCTCTGCGCGTAACAGAGATCATCCAGGCGGTGATTCGGGGCGGCGTCCCTCCGCTCCGCCCCTCGCTCTGCTTCCACAGCCACAGCGAGGAGCTGGGGGTCCTCATGCAGCGCTGCTGGAGCGAGGAGCCCAACGAGAGGCCCGACTTTAATACCATCAAGATCCTCCTGAGGAAGCAGCACAGGTGGGGAAATCACAGAATGGGTTCATTTGTTTTACTGTTTGAAACTAACAAAATGAACCTATTGTGAAAAAATCTACATTTTATTGTTAATTACAACTGGCAAAAATAACGTGAAGTTAAATTTAGAAAAAAAATTCATTAACATAGATAACTAAAGAGGAAAAACTCTGAGAAAAAATGCACCAGTCCTGGTCAAAAACAACCAATCAAAGCCAGGAGGAGGGCCTTAGTGCTGTCAATCACTCTCATGTAGGAGCTGCTCGATGTGCTAATGGTGGAGAAACAACTTACTGTTACAGGAAAACTGGACTTTATACTAAATACACATCAGAATATATTAATAACCAATAATAATAATTATATTTAATTATTGTTTCATTGTGGCTTACAGCTTGTTAAAATAAAACAAAAAAGTAGGATTTTTAGAAAATTAGAATCACAAAAGGACTTTTTATATAGAATTATATTGATGTTCGACTGTCATCGAGATCCTCCATTAAAAGGTCACTGCTAATTCAGAGTAGTGCCTCCAGGTATGTTATGGAAAAGTTTAGTGGAAGGAAAAAGTTTTGACAGAAAACAGTATGTTCTTTTGAGTTTCTGAGTGTGAAAAAGCAACGAGATCTGGCAAATATTGAAATTTGAGGCACAGCCAGAACATTTCAGTTCAAGTTAATATGACCAAAGATGCCACATTAAACGAGATAAAAAATAAAACAACCGTTGATTTTTGTACGAAAGCAAATCACGTTCTTGGCTGGTCCTCTTAAAAAGAAAGATTCCCACATTATTAACTGATTTATTGATTATTACAAACAATTCAGCCAGTTGTAATTTGATTTCTTTGTGACACAATGATTCTACTCTTAATATCTTAAAAGGTTGGTTTATGACATTTAAGTGTCTTTTAACATTAAATATAATATTTACTATCAAAAACAAGCGAGGGAAAAACATTTTAATATAACATAAGATTGTTTTCATTTGTTTTCTTCTTGGTTGTTTGTATTTTTAGAGGTTACGGTTCCAACATCTTGGACAACCTTCTGTCTCGCATGGAGCAATACGCCAACAACCTGGAGGAGCTGGTGGAGGAGCGAACTCAAGCTTATAACGAGGAGAAACGCAAAGCTGAGGCTCTGCTCTACCAGATACTACCACAGTAAATGTCCTCCACAGATAAACTGTGTGCATTAAGTGTTTTCTGCAGCAGCATGCGGCTGAAATGCTTTTATTTTTGGGTTCCAGCTCGGTAGCCGACCAGCTCAAACGAGGCGAGACGGTTCAGGCCGAAGCCTTCGACTCAGTCACCATCTATTTCAGCGACATCGTGGGCTTCACCGCTCTGTCTGCAGAGAGCACGCCGCTGCAGGTCGGTGGAAACCATGAAACCAGCGCCTAACTGGAGGGAATTGAAGCAGAACACCGGAAGATTAAAACTAGACTGCCATCTAGTGGAGAAAGAGAATAACTACATCTCAGATTTCCTGTTTCTGGCGAAGGAAATCACAACAAATCAACTTTTACACAAAATGGGAGGATTTTATGTCATGGATAAACATGAAGTAATCTATAAATAGTCAACCTTTTTTAGTCTAACACCCCTAAATAAGTGCAAACAAATGCCTTCAGAAGCCAACTCATCAGTAAAGAGAGTCGACCTTTCAATTAGCTGTTTTCAGATTTATCATCAAAAGTTCTTATTGTGATAACAAATTTACCACAATAAGAGATAAACGAAAATGTTCATCCCTATTACGAAACTATTAAAAAACAAAAGTATATCTAATATAAAAGCATTTCCTTCCCCTTCACATGAATTACCGTGTTTTACCATCATAAATATTTATTTTATTTATGTTGTTTTTCAAACATGGGAGCAGTAAATAATAACACACATAAACAAAAAATCCAAAGGACGCAATATCCTGTAAAATAAATGTAGGAACCACAGATTTTATTTATGTTTTTTAAGGAATTTGGACATTTGATTACATTACAATTTTCCTGTTTTGGTGTATTTTTTTATGTATTTATGATACATTTTTCAGATTTAACTTTTGTTGTTCAAAAGTCAACACAAAATGTCTGAAATGTGTCTTTTATTGATAAAGAAAACTTTCTGTGGCTCCTCTGTTTTGTATTTGTATTAAAAATGATTTAATTTGTGTCTGCCTGCAGGTTGTGACCCTGCTAAATGATCTCTACACGTGTTTTGATGCCATCATAGACAACTTTGATGTTTACAAGGTGAAACTAATGTTTTGATTTAAAATCCTGGGTATGAGGCGAATCAGGACTATTTTAGATTAAAAAAAGTAAATTTCCACCAAAAAATCGTAGAAATTTTCTAGAAATTAACTTGAAAGTCTAGAATTTTCTCCAGCAAACTCAGTACTCGACTTTTGAAACCCAAAACTTTCTTGTTTCTTTCTAGAACATTTAAAAGATTTTAATTATTTTATTTTATTTTCAAGCTCAGGAATTTATGCATTTTTTGTAGAATTTTTTAAATTAATCTCAAAATTTCTGAATTTTTTTCTAGCAAATTCTTTGACTTTTCAAATTAAGAAGTTTCCGAAAAATGTAAAGCACTTTGAAATGCCCTGCTGCTGAAATGTGCTATACAAATGAAATTTGATTGATTAAACGATTCATTTACTGCGGTCTCTTCAGGTGGAGACGATTGGGGACGCCTACATGGTGGTGTCGGGTCTGCCGGTCAGGAACGGTAAGCGACACGGTCGGGAAGTCGCCCGGATGTCTCTGGCTCTGCTGGATGCAGTCAAGAGCTTCAAAATTCGACATCGACCCGATCAGCAGCTGCGGCTTCGCATCGGCATCCACAGCGGTACGGCCGCACCGCCGCACTCAAACTAAACAACAACAAACTACAAAAACGCTCAAACGTTCTGAGTTGTTGGTGTGTTTTCGTCTAGGCACTGTGTGTGCCGGTGTGGTCGGGTTAAAAATGCCCAGGTACTGTTTGTTTGGAGACACGGTCAACACGGCGTCACGCATGGAGTCGACAGGAGAGGGTGAGACCCGCAGGAAACCGCTCACGCATCAGCAGCAAAACTGCAGCATTTACACCCACAGAACCCAGAAGTTAGAACTTTACAGAACCACCATGCAAGATTCAAGCACTATTCATTAAATATAATTAGGCAATTAAATGTTTTTACAAAGGTTGCTTTTTTTCTGTTGGGCAATTCAACTCATACAGAATAATAAAATACACACTTAAACATGAGTTTAACTGGCTCATGTTTTATGTATTTTTATTTATATCTATTATAGAAGCTAATATTGGCTAATATTATTTCTTCTCTAAAAATGTTAGCTGGGACACAATTTATGTAAAAACATAGTAATACTAATTAGAGCCGAAGCGATTTGTCAGACTAATCCTGATTAATGGAAATAATTAACTAATTTAGCAATCGATTTGTCGTTAACTGGAGTATACAGACTCAATTAAAGGACATTTTCTAAAAGAACAATACACTCAAAGCTGTAATTAAGCAAAAACTGTACAAAAAATATAAACACTTTGCATTTAAGATAACACAGTGATCGTGACAAACAATAGATTCAGTTCAGTTCAGTAATGTCAGACATGTTTCCCTCGCAGCCCTGAAGATTCACGTGTCGGAGGCGACTCGTCAGGTCCTGCAGGAGTTCGGCTCCTTCCAGCTTCAGCTCAGAGGGGAGATCGAAGTGAAGGGCAAAGGTCGCATGAGGACGTACTGGCTGCTGGGAGAAAATGAGAAGAACTGAGAGTCAAACAGCTGAACAGCGCTTCAGACTGACTGATCCAAACTGGTTGCTCCAGGGATAAACTGTAGAAAAGAGTAAAACAGACAAGATGAATGTTTCACTTGTAAGATAAAACATCAAAACTTGTGTAAATACATAATAAAATGGGTATTGTTACTTTTGTTTAAATGTCTCCTGGTAGTTTTCTGTGTGCCGTTTGGATGTGCCCTGTTTCATTTTTATATACTTATAATAATAGAGAATATTTTTCATATTTTAACATTTCTGAAATTTGTCTTTTATTCAAAAGTGTACTAAAAATTAGTTTCTCCCTGCAGGGCAGTTTGTGACGCTGCTAAATGATTACAAGGTGAAGCTAATATTTCAACGTATTTTTTAGGGGTCTGCAAAAAATGCAATGGATATTCAATTTAAAATTGGTAGGTTTAACAGCAGCCAATCAGAGTGGGGAAAATATTTCTGTTCTGAGCCATTTTCTCATGTTAGTTTCTGAATTTTGCACAAAATGATCAGATAAAAGATGTACAACAAAACCAGTTTAAACGTTGAACAATTTGCTCAAAGACTGAGCCCTGCAACATTAAAACATGGATAGGAGTGCAACTATATTAATCATAACTATTGTTCTCTTCTGTTCCTACTATTTTTTATGATTTTCCACTTGCAGGTAAGAATAAAATTATTTAGTCGGGGTAAAAAGTCCTGTCTTAGGAATTACATTGTGCAAGTATTTCTTGGCATTAATTTTTATTCTTTAAAATACTAAACTTTGAACGTAATTTTTCTTTTCTTTAATTGTAGTGCTACTCTTATTTGAGCACATTTTGGGGGGGTAGTTGTTTTAATCTTCCGGTGTTAGATTATGCTATTACAACAAAATATGCAATCATTTTAAGCCTTTCCACGCATGCTTTCCAGGGAAAACGTGTTCTCACAATTTGTGTCTTTCTAGTTACTTGTAAACAAGACAAAGTTGTTTCCATGCAGGTGGATGCCTGTATAGTTATTCAGAGATTGGCCCTTGATTCTTTCGCTTGCTATTGGTTGTTACTGACGTCGCTCAGACCAACGTGCAACCTGATTGGTCATTGGGCTACGTTGTTCACGCACTGTGCCCCAGCTCAGTCTGTGCGGATGTCCGTTATGTTACTGTGGTCGGACGGGGTTACGGAGTCAGACTGGTATCCAAGCTGCCTCCAAATAAGTTTTAAAAACACATATCAACTGACCGAAGTGATTCACAGCGAGGCTCTGACCCGGGCCACAGCCCCCGTGACTCTCCATTACATCGATACAGACACCAACAACATCACTGAAACGGTAGTCCCAACCCAGCACAGCTCCGCGGGGCCCCGGCGAGGCGCGGCGGGAGCAGATGGAGCCTGCACCGGCAAAGGCGAAGCCACAGGGCCGGCTCCTGGTGTCCACCCAGCTGGATGCTAAAGACGAGTTAGAGGAGGTAGGGAGACCAGGACTGGTTAGCTTGGATACCTAATTTTATTTTGGATGAACCGAGGCAGAACGAGGATATAATAGACCCAATTAAATTAAATTTGTGCAAAAAAAGCCAAAGGTACAAAGACATGGAACCATTTTATCAAGTGCTGCTGCTAACAGGCTAGTTAGCATAGCTAGCAGAAGGTTAGCAGCGGTAGTTAAGAGGAATAGACCTGTGAACACCTTGTTGAAGACATGGAGCTGAATGAGATAAAGGTGTAGTGTTTGTTTTTAGTGTTTGGGCTCTTAGAAACGCTGCTGTTTTTATTTACAATCTCCAAGTTCATGAAATATAGCCTAGCATGCTAATGCTACGTAAACATGGATGAGACCTATGTGACAGTTGCGCATGCGCCCTGTTTCACATGTCAGAACTGTTGAGACCCTGTTTATTTTTATTAAATTATAACTACTTGTGGGATCACCCGCGGTTGGATCACAAAAGCAACCAAATAAAAGTGCGTTTACTTTCACTTTTCGTCTTTAACCTGAAGACGAGAGGCTGAAGATGCACTGATTGCACTATTCGTAAGGCCTCCATGTTTACCTTCACTGAACATACCATAATATTATGGTATTAACGAAAAGATTTTAAACAAAATCTGTAATATGACTTAGCTGGTGTTATTTGAACCACAAAAGCAACAAACATTCATACTGCTAAGTAAATGTTAAATTATTATTGTTACATCTTTAACATTAATTTGTTGTTTCGATTGTGATACCTATATTTATGCATGGCAGCTGGTTTTAAATGTTTAGTGTGTAGAACATTGCAATATTTATATTGCAAAGGACAGTTTGGAGTGCAATACTTGTTGGTCAATATGTTCCAAGCGTTATGAACTTGCAGTGGACATGCCAATGCAATATTTAGCCAGTTGGACAGAGTCTCATACCAACACAATGCTAAAGTTTACAAAGGATAAAGAGAAAAAAAGAAGAAAGTAGGCATATATTTCACCTGGTACCCAAAAATTTACTTTTTTTTTTGCTATTGCAGTTTCAAGAATTTCTAAAATTATTGCAAAGATAAAAATTATTTGTTATTTTTTATTGCTTTTAAGGGCTTACTGCTCAAGATTTAATCCACTAAGATTGAACTTTTAGCTGGATTTTGAAATCACCTTGATATCCTGTTGGTTAATGTCTTTAAATACCAAACGGTTAACTAATTTATATCAGAGCAGATTCTTCTTATTCTAAGTAAAGGTTCAAATTCCATATAAAAATTAACTGTATTATTATTAGAGTTTAATGATAGTGTTTGCATTGGAACAATTTGAATTAGCTTTTTTTGTTTCAAGATGAAGTATTTTCTGTTGCGGGTTTAAATGGTGATACTAGTTTTTATTGCACCTACTTAAAGACCAATCAAAGACTTTTTATTAAATGTTTCACCTGAATATTTAATTATATTAAATTAAGCAACGAGTATGGCTACTTCGGTTCCCACATTTTGCCACTAGAAATACTTTCAGACGGTCTGCTTATCTTTCAGCCAGCTGACCTGGAGGGGGCAGCAGCAGATGTGTTGCTATTTCAAAATGTTTTTCTTGATACTGGAGCCGTCATTTATTACCAGTTTATTTAGATTGTTTGTTTTTCTCTGTTGCTGCTCAGAAAAGAATGGTACAATACTGTATTACATTCTGAAACTGCAAACTTGGTTTTAGTCATTCTACCAGAGTTTTAATAAAGGAGTAATGTCAGTGTTGATGTGTTTGACCGTCTTCATGTTTATTTTGTGTGTTCCAGAGATTGGAACGGTGTGTTGTGATCGTCCAGGCACTGACCAATGGGCTGTCAGAACGGGAAGCCAACGATGCACTCACTGCCAACGTAAGAAATGCTCATTATTACAACAAAGTTAACGAAGTACGATAGAACATCTGTGAAAGATTTCTTATTGTGGGTCGTCAAATAAAAGTTGGATTTTTTTTCAAAACATTTTTCGTGTGAAACCATGGAACAAACTTCTGTGTATGCTTTGTGCAGGTGTGTAAAGGCCAGCAGCAGCATGAGGAGGTCTGTCTGGGTCTGTTCACCCTGGTCCTCACAGAGCCGAGCCAGGCCCAGAGGGTGAGTCGCCTCTCCATGTCTGCTCCATTCAGCATCACTGCAGCTGAATCATAACAACCATCTGATGTGGTGTGTTGGAACAGTGCTACAGAGATCTGACGCTGGTCAACAGAGACGGGATGAACATAGTGCTGGTAAAAATCAACCAGATCCTGATGGAGAAGTTCCTCAAACTGCAGGACAATCCCAGAACGCAGGTACAACCCATCGTCGGTGTGAAGGAAATAAGACAAATCAACCAATCAGTCAAGTTGATTTGTATAGGAACAAGGCATTTCAAAGTGTCTTACATCATAGATTTTTAAAAACAAGTAAACATTACATTTTGCTATCATTACACATCAAATTGTTTATTAATGTTTAATTTATTATGGTTCAAAGTAACTCTGAACAGGAGTTCAGATTTAAAGGAACTCAGTGTTTCAGCTGTTTTACAGTTTTCTGGAAATTTGTTCCAGATTTGTGGTGCATAGAAGCTGAATGTTGCTTCTCCATATTTGGTTCTGGTTTTGGTTAGAACCAGAACCAGAAGACCTGAGAGGTCTGGGAGGTTGCTATGACAACAGCTGATCTTTAAAATATTGTGGTGCTGAGTCATTCAGTGATTTATGAACTAAAAGTGTTTTAAAGTGTATTCTCTGAGCTACAGAGAGCCAGTGTAGGGACTGTAGAACTGGATGATGTGCTCTACCTTTCTGGTTTTAGTCAGAACACCAGCAGCACCAGCAGCAGCGTCCTGGATCAGCTGAAACTGGAGGATTATTTTAGGCTGCCCTGTAAAGATGTTGTTGGAGTAATCACTGCTACTAAAGATAATCACATGGATGAGTTTCTCTCTGTTATTGGTTGGTTTGTGTGCAGCTGGTGTGGCTGGTCAGGGAACTGGTGAAGAGTGGAGTAATTGGAGCCGACGGCGTCATCATGACGCTTCTGAAGCAGATTGCAGGTTAGATTCATGCAGACTTCGTCTTTTGTTTCTGAAACCAAGCGCTCAGTTTGTCCTGATG
Source organism: Poeciliopsis turneri (assembly GCA_922788865.1). Lineage (NCBI taxonomy): Eukaryota > Metazoa > Chordata > Actinopteri > Cyprinodontiformes > Poeciliidae > Poeciliopsis > Poeciliopsis turneri. The sequence goes on from CAKLNU010001072.1 coordinate 825,047, forward strand.
TTGCTGTTTGCTTTTGCAGGTGGAGACATTTCCGCTAAGAACCTCTGGTTGGCGGAGAGCGTCCTGGACATCCTGCTCGATCAAAAGTAAGCCTCACTCACATCCGTTCTTTAATGGGGACCTACTATGAAAAACTCACATTTCACGTGTTTTTGTTCTTCTGTTTGGGGTCAACTTCTTCTAAAAACAACCTGGACGCTTAAAGAAAACACCCAGCTGTTTTTTGGCAATGCAAAATGAGCCATTTCAAAAATCTTCCAAATGTTGAGTCACATTTGAAAGACTCTGCACTGTCACCTAGCAACCCAAGCCGGGCTCCAGCACATTTTGTCAGCTGTATGCGCTGTACAATGGCTGCTGGAAGAGACAAGTGTTTAGTTGTTGACTTGCCATCCAGAAACGACTTGCTGCACTCTTGTTGGTGGTACACGAGGCTCCACTTCTGCTTTTCAAAGATGTATGGTTGTACAATTGTGGGAGCTCAAAATAGGAAGAACTGACCAGACTAAAATCTTATCTAAGAATAATTTGGTGCAAATAATATGATGAAGATGTTTGTAAAGCATGTAGATCTGTCCTAACCTGTTCAAGGAATCATACTAGATCAAGTTTAAAGTTGGGTGAATTTTCACAATTAAGTCTCTAAATGTTTTTGTTCTCTGAAGAGAGTGGGTGTTGAAGAGCGGGATGTTAATAGCGATGTCGGTGTACACCTACCTCCGTCTGATTGTGGATCACGGCACGCCGAACCTGCTGCCTCTGCGCCAGAAAGAAGTGGACTTCTGCATCAGCATGCTGCGGGAGAAGGTGCGAAAGGAAGATTTCCTGCTTCAGTTCTCGTTCTCACGTCGATAACTCTCTCTCTCTCTGTGTGTTTGTAGTTCATGGAGTGCCTCATCATCGGCAGAGATCTGGTTCGTCTGCTGCAGAATGTTGCTCGGATCCCGGAAATGGAGCTGCTGTGGCGGGACTTGTTGCACAACCCTCAGGTTCTCAGTCCTCAGTTTACAGGTGAGCTCAGCTTCACTACCTGGAATACGGCAACTAGGGCTGAAAGGTGGATTTTTCATCAAATAATCACATTGTTTTGTTTTGTTTTGTTTTTGTTTTGAAGATTTAATTTTTGTAAAGATCTGGATTTTTTTCTCACCAGTGCTTCGGTTTCCATAGTTCAGAGTGATGTCAGCACACAGAGGGCAGCCATCTTGTTTTAAAGCTTATTTTACAGCTTCTGTTTATTTGGACTTTGAATTGAAATCAAACTTTACAACAAAATATAAGAGTTTAGCCAAAGTATATATTTTTTGAGAAAATATATACAAAATTGAATTCATAGAAATACAATAAAAAACTCGTAAAACAAAAGAAAAAGATCAGAGATTTTATTTTTAAGCTATATCGGCCAGTTCTAAATGTCAGTGTAGCGATACGTATCGTTTTGTTTTATTATCGTTGGATCCCTGTCGTTCTTGCAGGGATCCTCCAGCTCCTGACGGCTCGAACGTCTCGGAAATTCCTCGCCTGTCGACTGACTCCAGACATGGAGACCAAGCTGCTGTTCATGACCTCCAGGGTAAAAACATAGTCCTCTTCCTTTCACACCCTCTGAGCTGCAAACACAAACCTTAGTTAACTGAATGAAAGTGATTATTAAACCTGCGGCTCTTGGTGACTAAATAAGTGTTCATTTCAAATTTGGATATAAAACAGATGCAGGTCAGTTTTTTATGGAATAATTGATCAAAATTGAACAAAAAAATTGATCCAGAAGTTATTGTGATGAACGATAACGTTGCTGTTTTGAGACAGTTTTCAAGTAATATAATGGTAGAATAATTCTCAAAGATCAATAAACTTTAAAGTCTAACAAATATTTAACACTGGAACTGGAAGACATTTTAAATATCCAAACTTCATAAACAAAACAGAAATAAAATCTAAAATTAATTATAAAGTCGCTGTAAAGAAAAAAAAAACTGAAGACTTTTGACATCCAGTTTTTATTTGAAAGAGAAAAACAAGAAATCATACAAATGGAAATTATTGAGTTTGTTTTAATTTATGATGTGATTCATTGGTTCATTGATTATTGTGATAGGCCTAACAATTGTATTAAATTTCCACTCAAAATTACACCAAACTTACTTTTAAATCTGTCTTTCTGTTGTCATGGTAACTGAAAGCTTGGAAAAGATCACAACTTTGTGTTGCCAGTTATGAGTGGATTTTGATTTGAAAGTTGCAGTTTTGTCCTAATTTATTCCGAACTTCAAACTAAATTCAAATTTAAAAATACTTTATTGAGCCCAGAGGTAAATTTACATCATCTTCCTTGTACATCAGGCTTTTCATATTAGAATTTTCAAAGTAATTATAAAACTATGTATCATTTCCTTCAACTTCCCAGTTTTGCTGTATTTTGTGTTGGTTTTTCTCGCAAGTCTGAGATTTTCAGACTGTTGTTGAAGGGATGAGGTGATTTCTGCAAGGCGCTGGTCATCTGGTTGAATTTGTGTCCTCACCTGCGCCCAGGTGCGTTTCGGGCAGCAGAAGCGGTACCAGGACTGGTTCCAGAGGCAGTACCTGTCCACAGCGGAGAGCCAGTCGCTGCGCTGCGACCTGATCCGCTACATCTGCGGCGTCGTCCATCCCTCCAACGAGGTGCTGAGCTCTGACATCCTGCCGCGCTGGGCCATCATCGGCTGGCTGCTCACCACCTGCACGGTAAGAGGTCGTGACCCCAGGCTCCCAAGGGGGGAAGTGGTGTTTTTTAAACAAGCTAACTTGTGATCTTTTCCTGCAGTCGAACGTGGCGGCCTCGAACGCCAAGCTGGCCTTGTTTTACGATTGGCTGTTCTTCAATCCAGAGAAAGACAGCATCATGAATATAGGTAACAATGAAACACCTAGCAGTTACCATGGAAACCAGTATAGCCATAAATATGCAAATAGTTCTGGGTCTTCACACATCAATAGTTAATTACCCCAGTCAGAGATCCACTGATCAATACCAGCCTTCAGTTTCCTTATAGACATACAAAATCCTATTATGCAAAATTCGTATTTGCATGTTTTTATCAATTTGGATTCAGCTGAAGAGTTATTAAAAAAAAGAAAAATGAAAAAAAAAAAAAAAAAAAGAACCTCCTGGCCATTTTTCAGTAATAATATAATATTTTTTGGTGTCTGAAAAACGACAATTGAAAACCTCCTGATTGTTGAGTCACAAGGGCTGTTACCTAGCAACTCCAGCAGAGTTCTGTCCGTTACCAAGCAACCCAAGCAGAGCTCTAGAACGTTTGGTCAGTTGCTTTTACTGCTTTATACTTAGGCCTGTGGTATTAAATCAATTAATCGCATGAAAATTAAAATGAGCACAATAATGTCCAGTTGATGATTTATTTTTTATTTTTTGTCTCTTTCTGCCAGTTATTGGTGAAACTGGATGACAAAATTATTCAGTTTGGTGCTTTTATCTTTCACCTGACTTTTTTTTTGAAGGACAGATTTGTTTACAGAGATTTCACAATTAATTAATTTTATTTATTGTTTCGTTGTGGATATTTAAAACATTCAGTGTTAAATGTTCATTTGAATGTAACGTTATAGATTATTATAAATTATTGCAGTAACTTCTGGGACATCATCCAGCAAAATTTGTTATCATGACGGGCTGTACAATGGCTGCTGGAAAAGACAAGTGTTTTGTTGTTGACTTGCCATCCAGAAACCACTTGCTGCACTCTTGTTGGTTGTGCAGAGGCTCCACTTCTGCTTTTCAAAGATGTTTAATTTTGTCTAATTTTGCATCTATTTGGTTTTCAGAACCAGCCATCCTGGTGATGCATCACTCCATGAAGCCTCATCCTGCCATCACAGCCACACTGCTGGACTTCATGTGCCGGGTAACATGCAACCTGGATACTAAGCTACACACCAAATCGTTTCCAATGAGTAACTCATCTCCTCCTCACTGACCCCTCAGATCATCCCTCACTTCTTCCCTCCGTTGGAGTCTCAGGTCCGGCAGGGCGTCTTCAATTCACTCAACTTCATCATGGAGAAGAGGGTGCTGGCGTAAGAGCTGCATCTCACTCACCGTTTTATGTTTTTTAAACTATCTTCATGTTCTCCTCCTGCTAACTGATCTGATTTGTCTCTCAGTCACCTTGCTCCTCTGTTCGACAACCCAAAACTGGACCGAGAGCTTCGCTCGATGCTCAGGGAGCGGTTCCCCGAGTTCTGCAGCCCGCCGTCTCCCCCCACCGAAGGTAGTGCATGCACACACTGAAAGCCACTTCACAGTAAGACTCAACAAGAAGCCAAAGGAAACGCCTTCAGCTGAAATGTTTCTGCGCCCTGCAGTGAAGATGGAGGAGGCGGTTTCCATGGAGATGGACAACCACGTCCTGGACAAGGAGGAGGGCTGCTACGACCACACGGAGGCAGCTTTCAGCGATGACGAGGAGGAAGTCAACAACAAAGGTAGAGAAACAGAGAAGATTCACTACAACCCAACGGTGCTCAAAGTAGGGGGAGGGGGCCTATTGTGGCCCCTGGACTGATTTTCTATGCTCCTCCCCCGAGGGTGGCAGATTTATCAATTACGTTTGAAGATTTTGAACCGTGTGACAAAACTTATGTTATAATCGGCTCAGACTGGTTTGATTTAAACAACCAGTTTAAGTTCAGCATTGAATCTGGAACCATTTCCTGAAAACCAGTTAAAACTCAGATTAATCCAGGAGTTTTATTTTTTATTTTTTTGTTTTATTTACATAGTTTTGTAATCTACTATGTAAAATAACAAAAGTGAAATAAATGTAAGTAAAATAAAATAATTTGTACCTCTTTAGTGCTCCATAATGGGTTGTTTAGGGCTGCAGATGTTCCTGGTGGGACGTCACTCTAACCGTTGGCCAATCACTGTGCAGGAAAGAAGAGGGAGTTCCGGTTCCATCCAATCAAAGAAGCGGTAGTGGAGGAGCCAGCTGACATCACGCCCTGGCTCGACCAATTAGACGACACCATGAAGGAGAAGGTGCAACAGATTCAGAAGACCAGGTGAGAGCTCAACGCCGCCCCCTTCAGGTTTGGTCTGGAAGTACGACTGTCTCCATGGGTTTCTGACGTTTGTCCTCCTCTCAGTGACACGGAGACTCAGTGCGAGGTCATGCAGGAGGTCGTGGATCTAATCATGGAGGTCAGTTCACTTTGACACGAAGCAGAAAAAAATAGAAATGAATTAATTTGATCAAACAAATCAGTGTTTCCTGGAATCTTTATTTGGATTTTCACAGTGAAAGAAAGACTGTAATGGGCACTGCAGCTTCCTGTCTGTTTAGGTCATGTGACAGTTTGCACAGCCTTAGCTTTGCTTCTGCTTTTTACTCATTAAAATACTTAGAAACAACTAATGTGCATTTCAATGAGTTATAAGAAAATATTTGTTTTCTTCTAGGCCACAATGTAATTAAACCTGTAGTATGCAGCTTTTCTAAACATATATTTTTTTACATATTTGTTGAAATTCTTACCATGTCATGACAGCATAAAACAGATAATCTGTGAAAAAATGGAGGTCCTTACTTCTTCCAATGCCAGCTAGAAACAACCAATGAGAGACAGGAGGCGGGTCTAAGCGCTGCTCATCGCCTCTCTTTCCCCCTAGCTCTCTGCTAATGCTGCAGCTAGCATAGCCTGTTTTGAATGCTGAAGCTAGTTATCATGGCTATAGATAAACGGTTTTCCTGTAACAATAAGTTGTTTCTCTGCCATTATCACGTTTAGCATTGCGTTCACAAGATTGCTTGACCGCACTAAGACCCTCCTCCTGGCTGTGATTGGTGGTTTCTGGTTGAAGGTGGAGGAGGATTTTTTTCACAGGTTATCTGTCCCATGTTATATTGTCACAACATGGTTTAACAAATATATAAGAAACATAATTTTTATAAAAGTTGCATACTTGGATCCGGTTGGTCGTTTCTGCTCCAGAATGAGTTCTTCCTGTTTTCCAGGATGACTTTGACACGGAGCAGATGTCGGCTCTGGCTTCCTGTCTGGCTGAGCTCTTCAAAGATCACTTCAGAGGGGAGGTTCTCCCCGAGGAGATCACTGAAGAGTGAGTCCTTCCTCCCTGACCCAAACCGCCGTTCCTCCGCTGGGCGCCGGTCCGTTTGACGTCTCCACTGCTCTCTGCAGGTCTCTGGAGGAGTCCGTGTCCAAACCCGTCTGCCTGATCTTCAGGAACCTGGTCACCATGCAGGAAGACAACAGCGGCTTCTCGGTGCTGCTGGACATGTTGGCCGAGCTTTACCAGAAGCAGCCGAAGATTGGATATCACCTGCTGTACTACCTGAAGGCCAGGTGAGAAAACGGCCTTCAGGTGTCAATTATGTTTTTATTATTTTTTTATTATTATTTTTATTGACCCTTTGCACGTATTCAGAACGCAACACCATCTCCCATGATGGACATCAAAACAATCGGTGCGCTTCTGTAAAGCCTGTCAAAAAAACTACACTTGTGTTTTAGTATGGAGCTAAATTAGTCTCGTAAATTTGTAAGCTTGCTTTGAGGTTGTTTTTCGTCTTTATTTTCCTTTTACTGTGGCTTTCAAAAAGTTCAATAAACAACAAACTGGACTAATTGCCTTGTTAGTTCATAGAATGTGGAAATATTCATAACTATTGTTAAATAGAATAAAACATATTATAAACTGTAGGAGAAAATGTTTGTTAAATTTTAATAAACTATGTCTCCTAAAGCAGCATTAAATTGTTTACCAATATAAAGTAGAAATCTTCTTTCTTCTGTCTTGATTCTTGACAGAACGGACAAAAACAAAACTGTTTATTGATTTATATCCAGGCAGATTATATATGTCGCATATCAAAACATCAGCGAATTTCTCAGCTTTACTTTAAGACATTTTATAGAAATTGGATAAGAAATATTGTTGCTATGAACATTTTTGTGACAGATTCCAACTCATCCTGCATTGTGGACGTGAATAAATGCTGCGTAATAATGGCACCTGCATGCGCCCTGCTAGCGTTAGCGGCTAATAGGCGATGTCTCACATGTTGATGTATTTGATTCATGTGACCATCTGTGTGTTTGTGTTGGCAGCAAAGCGGCGAACGGGAAGATGATGCTGTACGAGTCGTTTGCCCAGGCGACAGCGCTCGGCGACCTGCACACGTGTCTCATGATGGACATGAAGGCGTGTCAGGAGGACGACGTCCGGCTGCTCTGTTACCTCACGCCGTCCATCTACTCCGAGGTAAACGCAGGCTGACCTCTGACCCTGTTCCTCAAAGAGGTTTTAGAGAGGCTCTGTTGAGCCCTCCTCCCCCACATGTTGCTGAACACATTCCGATTGAAAGTGTGTGTTTAGTTTCCAGATGAGACGCTGCGGAGCGGCGAGCTGCTCAACATGATCGTAGCCGTCATCGACTCCATGCAGGTAACTCCAGCGCCGTCAGAGCAACACCATAAATATTCTTAAAGGGCCGAAACGTATAGCCAAAAAAAATGTTAAAATATTAACAGAACGTGTCTACGTTCAATAGACGCGTCTTAAAATTAAATAACATTGAGCATCTCTGCATGTTCAGGACTTTATGACAGTTTTCAAAATTTCCTTTTTTTCTTCTTATCAAAATTACAGATTTTATGGAACTAATTTAGAAATATTTACGCTCATGGATGACAGTAACTCTAAATTTTAGTTACTCGACATAATAATCATTGACTATAACTTGAAGTCAGTAGGAAATGCTGCCACCTGCAGGTCGGAGGTAGCATCACTTAATCCTGACGTTCATGAGGAAAATTTTCAATGAACTTATGATAAATTTTTCTGGATGACAAATTGTCAGAAGTTACTGCGATAAACAGTAATATTGTTTTGAGACAATTTTAAAGTAGAATAATGCAAGAACACATTCTGAAAGATCAATAAACTTTAAACACTGGAAATCAAAGACATTTAAAAATCTCAGAAAAATAAACAAAACAGAAACATCAAATTAATTAAAGTCTCTGTAAACAAAACTGTCCTTCAAAAAAAGGACTTGCTGAGACTGAAAACCTTTAATATCCAGTTTTTGGTAGAAAAGAGAAAAACAGCAGGAAATTAATTTTATGATTAATTGTGAATAAAAGCCCGACTTAAAACTGCATTAGTGTGAAAAAATGTGCGCCTGCTTTTTGTAGAAATTTTCACATTGGGAAAAAAGTGAAGGGACAGATTGATGTAATTTGGCAGTAAACCGATTAAAACTGCTTTGATTTGATTGATAGAATAATATTTAAGCACATAATTGTTTTCCTGAAGTCTTTATATGTGTTCACATTAGAAGTGTTGGTGTGTTAATCAACACACCTACACTGGGTTGTTGATTTCATGGATGCGTCTGTGTTCAGCTACAGGAGCTGATGTGTCATGTGATGATGGGGAACCTGGTCATGTTCCGGAAAGACTCGGTTCTGAACATCCTCAGTAAGGAACCGAAATCCAGAGTGCGGTTCTGCTTCACTTGGGTGTGTGGACTCCAATGTGTTCTGTTTGTTTCTCGTTCTCAGTTCAGTCTCTGGAGTGGGAAACTTTTGAACAGTACAGCACCTGGCAGCTCTTCCTGGCCCACAGCATCCCACTGGAAACCATCATCCCCATCCTACAGCACCTCAAATACAAAGGTGGCAACTTTGGTTGGTTGGTTGGTTGGTTGGTTGGTTGGTTGGTTGGTTGGTTGGTTGGTTTATTGATTAATTGATGTATTGGTTGGTTGGTTGATGTATTGATTAATTGACATATTGCCAACAGTTATTGGTTTATGTTGTGTTTTTAAAACGTTCTGTGTTTTTGTTCCCAGAGCATCCGGAGGCCTTGTCCTGTCTCCTGTTGCAGCTCCGCAGAGAAAAGTACGACAAGATGAACCGTGTTTTCTCGTTGTGACCCGTCGTCTGGGCTAACGTCTCCATCTTTGTCCTGCCCTCAGGCCGAGTGAGGAAATGGTGAAGATGGTTCTGAGTCGGCCCTGCCACCCGGAGGACCAGTTCACCACCAGCATCCTGCGCCACTGGGCGTCCAAATACGACGACACGCTGGGGGAACACATCAAGGCTCAGCTGATCAAGAACAACAACCAGCCGCGCAAGAGGCAGAGGTGGGGATAACTACACATATCCCTTAAACCAAGGGGGCTCAAACTGGGGCGCAGGGGCCATTTCCCGCCCCTGAACTCATTGTTTGCGGTCCCTCACCACAATTCAAGAGTAAATTAAGCTGTCTATTAATGCAGCGGGAGCAGACATGTCCAAAAATGTCAGAGCAGGTTATGTTTTGGTGAACTGAGCAGATATTTGAGACTTACACACTTGCATTCTCTTCTCAAAATGTTGTACAAAATCACGTTGAGTCATTTTAAGTGTAATATGACCAAATAATTTGTTGCTGTTCACCGCTATTGTCGCCCTGACTGAACACCTGGTTGGGACCTGCAATAAATTATGGGATATAGTGGGCCATGAAGGATACTCTGGACCCATCCTTCAAATCTGGGGAAAAGAAGGACGCATGTAAAGAAGTCTTCAAATTCAGACAGGCCTTGTCGCCATGCTATGACGTAATCGGCCTCCAAATCCGTCCTTCAAAGGATGCAGACCCTGAATTCGGACACAGCTACAGACTCTAAAGTTCACCTTGATACTCTAGATCATTTCTCTTTAGGGGCAAAAAGTGGAAAATTAAGTTTTGCAATTTTTTTATCTGCTTAGCAGTGAATTAGTTTCCTCTTGTGTGTCTTCAGTCTTCGTAGTTCAAGCAGCAAACTGGCTCAGCTGACCCTGGAACAGATCCTGGAGCATCTGGACAATCTGAGGCTGAGTCTAAGCAACATGAAGAACAACTGTGAGCACACACACACACACACACACACACACACACACACACACACACACTCAGAGAGCAGCTGATCCTGCTCAGGTCGATGATGCCTCTCCTTTTTCTTTCAGTCTTCAGTCAGACTCCCATCCTTCAGGCTCTGCAGCACGTTCAGGCCAGCTGCGACGAAGCTCACAAGATGAGGTGAACATGCTAAAATAACGCATTTATCACAATGTCACGGTTTCTTTTGACCGGCGCTCTGCCTCTGCAGGTTCAGCGACTTGTTCGCCCTCGCGGAGGAATACGAGGATTCTCAGGCGAAGCCTCTGAAGTCCAGGAGGAAAGCGCCGGCCTCGTCGCCTCGCTCCAGGAAGGGCGTAGCTCCGCCCACCAACAACGAGGAGGAGAGCGCCTCCAGCAGCGCTTCAGTACGTAAAAATAACTTCCTTTCTGTTTCTGATCGCCTCAGTGAAGCGAAGAGTAAAACAGGCTGCCATCTTTGCTTCTTAAACTGCGTAAAATGAATAATCCATTTTTTGTCGCCCTTATATCAATGTATTTTCTCAAAGATGCGAGAGGAAATAATTTACCCAGGAACACATCATGTTCACACTTCAGCCCGATCCAACTTTCACGTAATTGTTGTGAGACGGCGTTAATTACAAAATTGGCGTTAATTGACATCTATAGGATTTTTGTAACAACTGCAGTTAACAGTTTCTTGACGACGCTATAAATCACATTACGAGTCTGGAAAACTTGCAGTACTGCCCCTTTAAGAACTTATTTAGACTTATCCTGAACTTGTCCCAGCTTCATTATGTTTTATATAAAAATGAATTATGTTTCTTTTTAAGCTAAGCTAAGGCTGAGCTCCAGGGGAAACACGTCGTGACCTTGTTTCTGTTTGTCTGTTTGCTGCAGGAGGAGGAAGACTCAAAGCCCAAAGCGCCAAAGAGGAAGCGGAAAGGCTCGTCAGCAGTTGGCTCCGACAGCGACTGATGAACCCTCTGACTAATCAGACGCCAACAAACACCGCCATCCGACCAGTCGCTCAGCGCTACCCATTCCCCACGGAGGATGAAGGAGGCCCCAGGTTTGGGACTTCAAATCCGGGTCGGGGGTCGACTTCCTCCTGATGACATTGATGCCGTTGCCAGGGAGACGAGGAGCGGGCTGCTGGGTTTTGATCGCGCTGGGAGTAGAAACCACAAACTCTTGATCCAAACGGACCGATTTTTAAACATGATGAGAGGGGCCCCTGTAGTTTTTCCCTGGAGGGGCGTGGACTCGTAATTTCCTGCTGTTTTTTAGCAGCTACTTCCTGTTTGTCTCGCTGCAGTAAAAGCATCTGTTGTTCCTTCATGTCAGGTGAATTCTTCATAAACACAAATGATGGTTTCAGGGTCTCATTCGTCTGTTACTTGGGAGTTTTGATTAGAAAGCAAAGCAAGGGTTGCTCAAAAGCACAACGGCAGCAATAGTCATTGTCACAGCAACCTTTCACTGTATTTACTGTTGTGTACAAAAACAATCTCAAATGTGGTTTTGATTTATTTTTTTTCTGTCCAGAGCTTCTGATCTTTTCTGACTTTTGGCAGAAACACGATGAGATGGATGCAGATCAGCAGAAGTATTTTTTTATCGACAATGAATCTTTTACAGAGTCGCGTTTTTAAGGATCTTTGAAACTAAATCTTTAAGCTTTCCAAAGCCGAGTCAGAAAATAGCAGAAGTCCTCTGCCGCAATTTTATTTACAGCCATATGTCTTTACAAAGCCTTAACTGGTTCAGACACAGAGCTGATTTTACAGGATGTGAAAAATAATAAATGAGCAAATGATGAACAGCTGATGTTTGTAGAAGATGAAACCATTTATCTCTTCATGCACATCTCTGGAGCCAAATGGTGCCTCCTTGACCCAAACCCGGATTAAATGGATTAATTTTCATCTCTGGATCAAAATTAGCTTCTTTCCAGGAAACTACATTGTTGTGGGAAAGTATTTTCTCCTAAACATTTTTTTTCTAATCCTTTAACATATTAGAAAATCTCTATTAACATTACAAAAAATGTTTTTTTACACAAAATAATTTATAGATAATTCAGGTTTCAGTCCATTTTTTAGCTCTTTTCAGAGTGAACTGTTTTAGGGCCTCCTGCCACTTTAAAACCAAAGAAGGTGCTGCTGGCTACACCCCCCAACTCAACATTTACCATCATTAAACTGGCTGCAAACAGATTTGTAATGGTGAAAAGCTCCAGCTTTTCACCATTTTCTGTAGGTTGTTGCACAACCTACATGAATCCAGCAAGTGGTTTCTGGCTGGCAAGTCAACAACAAAATGCTTATTTTTTCTAGCAACCACGGAATAGCTAGATAACCAGTTGACTAAAAATGTTGGAACGTTGCTTGGGTTGCTAGGTGATGAGATTGGACTGGGGTTGCTAGGTAACGGCGCCTTGCTCATTGAATTTGACATTCAGGTCTTTGAAATGGCTTCTTTGCCAGAAGCCAAACTTTAACTTGTTGCCAAAGAAAGATGATTTATGTTTTTTGTTTTTGTTTTGGACATTTATAAAAATACGGAACAAATCCGTATTTTGTTCCGTATCGGAACAAAATACCCCCATATTTTAGGGGATGGGTGGCAACCCCATGCCCTCACGCTAACATTAGCCTTGTATCTAAAATACAAGGCATTTTACATAATTTCATATGTATTAACAATGTTTATCATTAAGTCACTGTAAATTAACATGCTGGTGCCACACGTGCTACCGGCAGCATTTAAGCTAACCTTAGCATTTTGGATCATTTTAATGTATGCACTATTATTAGCATACTGAATGATGTCATTAGCATGTGTGATGTCACCAGCACGTTTGCTTACATTGACTTAATCCATTCAGTTGGCAAATATTGCTAATTAGATATTAATTTATGTAAAATTCTTATTTTAGGTACATGGCTAATGTTAGCCAGATGGCTGTCATTAGCATATTGAGTCACTAGCATGTTGATATTACTTGCATCACTTAAGCCAAACTTAGAATTTTGTACAATTTTAATTTATACACCAATGTTCTCATACTGACTGGAGTAATTTTGTGTTAATCAACATGCCAGTATACTATGTCCTACTGGTAGTATCTACAGTCTGGTGACTCAATATGCTAATGATAACCATAAAGCTAACATTAGCCTTGTACCTAAAATAAGCATTTTACATCATTTTATATTTATTAGCAATATTTATCATAGTGAATGGATTACATAAATGTTAGCAAAATAAGTGCTAAATGTGATAAAATAAGCATTTTTGCTCATTATTTATTATTTTTTAGCTATGTTTATCATACTGAATAGATTAAGTCCTGTTAAAAACAAAGGTTATACAAACAAGTTTAAAAAGACCCAACTAACTACTAGTTAAACAATTGTAAAATGACCTAACAACTAACAATTTAAAAAACCTAACTAACTACTGAACAATTTTAAAATGAACTAACTAACTAACTTCTAAACAATTTTAAAATGACCTAACTACTAACAAACCATTTTAAAACGACCTGAGTCCTGAGCAAACAAATTTAACATGACTCAACTGGAGGAACGAACAGCTCCACAGGTGTGATTTCATCCCACATGGGCTCCAGTTCGAATTTCTTTTTCTGCAGGTGTTTGGTTGACAAACCCTCGACAGGACTCAAGGCCGTAGTTTTGTTGGCAGTGTGAGAGGTTTTGGGTTTTTCGTGTATATTCACTGGAGCAACCTTAGATGAATTTCTCTGTGTCAATCTAGTGAAAAAACCCTGGATCCTCCCTTTCAGACCTTCAAACATAGATTTTGACTCCACTGGGCGTCCAACGGCTTTCTTGGTATCCTCTGCATGCAACCTGACAAAAAGATGTTTTATCATCACCTTAGTTTCATCAACCATCCCACTGATTGCTTGATCAACTTGACTGCTGGAATCGTCAGAGTCAGAATCTAAGCTGGAATTGACTCTGTCCACCACATATTTGACAATTAGCTTGTTTAAATTGTCAGTGTGGTGAGTTCGGACATGTCCGCTGACCTTTACGACTTTTGCAAAGGCTTCAGGCACCTTGTTGGCAACGATTGCTTCAATTGCTTCAGTGGAGCAATTGCCCTTTGGAAGACTATCCAGAGCATTCGATATAAAGAGCTCCAGGATGTCTTCCAAGATCCTGACCAGAACGCGGATGGTGGTGCGAGCGGGATCTCCTGTTGCCAGACGCATGTACTCCATCCAGGTCAAACTGATGAAAAGTGGATGGATGATACCCCTCAGGGTGCTGACCGTGACGCTCTGGGTTGGGGAACTCTTTCCACTTGGCATGATGGCTGCAGACTTCACTGGTTATACTGGATATACTTCAAGTTTTCTGCTAAAATAGCAAGAACAAGTATTGAACCGGGCTCTGCAACAAACAAGTGCAAAGTGAGGGTTAGAGAAGAAGAAGGAATTAAAAATCCTGACGTATGTGACGTCCATTCACATGTCACAGGCATCAAACCCTCCGAATACTATGTTCTTACGTAATACGTCACGTTTCCTAGACTTATGTTAAAAGCGGTGACCGAACTCAGGGTCTGCATCCGGGTCCTTCGAAGACCGCGAATATCGACGACCGGAAGAGAGAAGCTATTTAGCCTTTAGCTAGCTGCCGAGCCTCAGCGTAGCTTTTGTTGCCTAGCAACCGTGACAGCGTGAAGCGCAGGAGAAACAAGGAGCCGAAGTTTGTTTTTTTCAGCCATTTCTTCTCCTGATTTCTGTATTATTCTTAGTCTTTTGTAGTAAAGACCGTTTAATAGTAAAAAGAGAAACTCGGTTAGTTTTATTCTAAGATGTTCAAGTTCGTACAAGAAATGAATATGAGCAAATTTACAAATTTTCAGGGGAGATGTTTGTAAAACGGACTGAGTCGTGATTACGCGGCCAATGAAAACGTTTCAATCAGGTCTCTGATTAATTAGTGCGATTGGTCCCACCTGCAGCTGCATAAAAACAACACCAGGAAGGTCCAGTTGATCCCGACCAGCCCCAGAAACTGGTTTACAGAGAACTGTTCAGGTATTGTTATTCCATTATTTTTAAATAAAAGTTGTTTATTGACTTATTTATTCTCTTGAGGAGGGAAACTGCTTCAGGATTGTGAAGTTTAGTTGCTGGTTCGTTTGGACCTCATCGGAATTTTATCGGATCTTCCCTGAAAGTCTAAAAGTTTACCAACTACCTCTAAGTCGTAAACTTTATCCATTTGACTCTTTTTGTCTCGAGATAAACCCATGAAACCCGGAGCTTCCATTCGGGATCTAGTTCTGACTCCGGAACGGATCCCGACCTTCGTCATCCCCTCTTCATACCGGACCTCCCCGATGTTCGGCCCGGACTCCCCGACCCGCTCCAGGCTCCTGCTGGAAGATGTCGACGAGGACCCAACCGGAACCAGCCCGACCCGGTCATCCTCCAGGCGTCGCCTGCTCTCTCCGCGCGACTGCCGCTCTCGCGTCGCCGACATGGACCCGTCGACGCGCGCGGCGACGTCGCTGCCGCACGTACCGAAGGTGACGACGTCTTACGGCTTCCGCGGCGTGTTGGCCACCACGCCGTCCACCAACCGGAGGGAATCTCTGTTTCACCGCAGCAGACGCCTTAAGGTGACTGTGAACGGCGCCGGACCAAAGGACACTGCCGAAGTTTCTCCTGCCGACGGTACCGGAGGGTCCTGGGTCAGTTTGCTGGGCCTGAATGTGATGGAGGAGCTGAAGAAATCTGCAGCTGCTCTGAAGGCGCTCAGTCCTGCTGGTCGTTCGCAAATGAGATGATCTCAATTTACTCAAGTTTTGTATTATGGCCAGGTATTTTAATAAAGTATTTTATTTGAGTTCCTAAAGTTGATTTTCATTTTATTTTTACTAGACCATTTGCATAATATGCTTGTCAGCTCTAGGTCTAAATTAAAATTTGGGCTGGGTTATAAATATCTGATTTAATGGGACTGTGTGGCTGCTGAAAGTTGTGCTTTTTATTTTACATATGTATTTGTTTGTATCCCTTTTCAACTAAGTTTAGTAATAGCAGGAAAACACATTGACAGTAAATTACAATTGTGTTTTCACTGACCCCTGAGTGGAGTCCAAAAGTCATTAAAGGTGTTCTCGAAGCTCAGAGATATTTACACTAGCGGCTTGCCATATTTTCTGAAGTTTTATCGAATAAATTTGCACACATCTTGCCATACATACCCAGATAACGCATATTGATGGCGTCATGTGAGCGCCGCGACGCCGGAAATGTAGTTTCTTTTTTTTTTGGAGGCAGAATAGGCTGATCATTGTGGCGGTAAGCGTGTGTGAGAAGCGATGGATCCTGGTGGTTAAGGTTCCGTCCACCCAGAAGCAACACCGGGCTGACAAAGACTCCTGGACGGGTCGTTTTCACCGGAAATCGGCTGCGTTTGGAAGGAGCGGGCCGTTAGCCGCTAACCGGCTAGCTGGAGTGTTGTTAGCTTTGTAGCCGCATCCTTCTTATCAGCCTGACCACTCGGAGACCCAACAGGCGTGAGTTTATTTATCTGTGGGCGGCTGCTAATCAGACTAACTGCTAAGTATCAGGATCCAACATTAACTTTAACACCAACAGCAGCTCAGTGAGAGGTTACACTGCTGCTGGTGACCAACATCTGCTGAAATCTGACATTGTTTTCATTTCACAGGAGCTTCAGTCTGCTGCTGGAAGAGGCAGTGAGTTTCATTTTACATTTTGTGCATTAAGTGTTTCTACATATCCAAAGTTTAACTAAAGGAATGTTCTTTCTCATTCAGAGATCAGAGGTCATGTTTCTCCACTATGAGCTCAGTCCGGAAACGCCTGAAATTAAGCCCAGCCAAGCAGCAGCTTGCCTCCAGCAGCCCCGGCGTTGCACCAGCGCCGCTCAGCCCTGATGATGGCACCCTGCTGCCACCACCTGCTCCAGGTAAGGCTGAGGAAGAGGATGAGGAAGGCTACCTGCTGGTGGAGGAAGACACCACCGACTCCAGCCTCATCATCACTATGGGTAACAAACATGTTTGTCTTCCTGTCTTCACATTCAACATTGATAAAGTACTGATTGCTGGAGCACATTTTATAAGTATTTGAACTTTTCTCTAGTTTATCATGTTGCAAACATAAACTTTAATGTGTTTTTATGAACACAAAATGTTGAACTGAGGTTTTTAGCATTCATTTGGAATCAAGATAAGGCAGAGCTGAAACTAATGAATATTTTAATAATTGTATATTCTGATTATTCTGTCTAAAATTTCGTTCTTTCTAAATATTGAAGAAATAAATTTTAAAAAGTGAATGTTATTACTGATTAGATTTTTTGGGAAATTGCTGCAGTTGAAATGAAGTATGTCTTGGTTTTTAATTCATGTTATTATTTTTTGGTAATTTCTGCCAATTTTATAATTGACTTTATTTTTACCAAACTAAATGTTATATTTTCTTTTGTCTTTTATCTGCATGTAGTGAAGCACCTTAATCACCTGCGGTTGCTATAAATGTGCAATATAAATCTTTGAATTATTAAATGATTCCTGTTATTTCAAACTACAACTATTTAAACTCTTGGCATAATCCATATTAAAATCCTCATGAAAACACTGAAATTTGTGGTTGTAGCACAGCAGAATGTGGAAAATTCTTTTTCTACTGACAACTCAAACATTTCTGTCTCAGAGGACAGCCAGAAGGAAGTAAAGGCTCAGAGGAAGAAGGCGGCGAAACGGAAAAAACGGACGCTGAATGAGAAGGAAGTTGAT
Source organism: Poeciliopsis turneri (assembly GCA_922788865.1). Classification (NCBI taxonomy): domain Eukaryota; kingdom Metazoa; phylum Chordata; class Actinopteri; order Cyprinodontiformes; family Poeciliidae; genus Poeciliopsis; species Poeciliopsis turneri. The sequence goes on from CAKLNU010001072.1 coordinate 842,781, forward strand.
GATCAGGGCAGGAAGTCAGAGACGGAGGAGGAGGAAGAGACGGGTGTGGAGGTGGAGATCGACAAAGATCTGGACCAGGCTCTGGAGACGAAGTCCAAACAGCACAACCTGACCACTGTGAACGTTAAAAACATAATTCATGTGAGTTAAGGCCGAACAAGACTGAGGCTTTTTCTGTCTTTTTTTCCATCCCAAATGCAGATGGACTCTCTTTGAGTGTCAGGACAGAAATGGTAAAATTTTACTTTTTTTTTTGTATTTTGCAACTAAAAATTATTTTAGCTTATTTGATTATTTTATTGTTCAATCTGACAATTATTTGGATAAAACAATTTCACATTTTACAAGTTTTTCATTTAACTACTTAAGCCTTTTTGATACAAAATTAGTAATACATTAAAAATGCAAATAAACAAATATTAAATTTTTTTTTTTGTCTGCAATGCGATAATTGCGTTCCTTTAGTTCTTTTTGAACTGAGTGAAACTAAATGTGCCACATGAGAAGTTAAATATATAAAGGTGTTTTCATCTGAAATGCAAAATTTATTGTATTTTGAAATTTATTGTAACTTTAGTGTAAAATGTACTTTATTGTATAAATTTGTATTTTGTACAGTTTTGGGTTAAATACTGCTCTGAACATGCTGTCTTTTAGCACATTACCTTTTTTGAGTCTGTATATTCCAGTTGACAATTAATCAATTTCTAAATTAATTGATGATTATTTAAATAATTGATTATTTACTATTACTTCGATTAATTGTTTCAGCCCTAAATGGAAAAGTCCAACACAATAAATTTAACAATAAATAAATAAACCAATGAAACAGTTGAAAATCAGTTTAAAATCTCATTTTAAAAAATAAATTGTAAAGCAACTATAAATAATAAACATAAGATTTTGTCCTTTGAGGAAAAGACTGAAATAATAAGTTATTGAGTTTTTTCTATTTATGGTGATTCATGCAAGCAAAATAAAATGGTTTGATCTATAATGTTTTTTTTTTTTTTTTGTATATTTGTTTTTCAGGAAGTGATCACCAATGAACATGTGGTTGCAATGATGAAAGCAGCCATCAATGAGACAGAAGCCGTTCCTCCGTTTGTGAGTCTCCAGTAAAAATAAAAACGTTTAGTGCAGCTCCGGTAGAGTTCTCACATTCTTATATTTATTTTCTGTTTCAGGAGCCTAAAATGACTCGATCCAAGTTTAAAGAAGTGGTGGAGAAGGGTGTGGTGAGTCTGTTTCTGAAGAGATAAATGATCTGAAATGCAGCTGCAGCAACAGTTTGTTCATGTTTCCGTTTTCCATCAGGTGATTCCCACCTGGAATATCTCACCCATCAAGAAAAGCAGCGACGCCACCAAGGTAAAACACAACAGTGCAACATCTTTACCATAATCTGTCAGTCTGAAATTTTCTGTTCTTCATTAAAAACCCACATGTTGGTTTTTATCATTTCTACTAAATCTTGTTTAACTCATTAAAAATGAAACAATATTTTAATAATAATACATAATAATAATTCCAGACTTTTTGTCAAATTGGCCAAAAATGCTCATTTCAAAAGTAGTTGCAGGAAATATAAATATCATTTTTAAAAACTAAAATCACCCAAAAAGTTTTTGTTACTAAAAAATAAACTAAGCGTGAACTGTTTTATTTAAATTATCCTTTTTTTAGTCAGTATGGAATTGAAAATTTTTTTAGAGATTCTGTTTATTCTCTTTTACTATTTTTGACTTCAAAAGTTATAAAGTATGTATATGTTGTCAATAAATTATGACGTTTTGTCCCAAATAATTTTGTTTCAGGCTCCTCAGTTTGTGGACATCCCACTGGCCGAGGAAGACTCTTCTGATGAAGAATATCGCCCAGACGAGGAAGAGGAGGATGAGACGGCTGAAGATGTGAGGCTCTAATCTAATTTATTTTCATTAATAATTAATTCCTGTCAGGGCTGGACGGTATGGTTGAAAAACGTTTCACAATATAGGCGCTTAATATCAGCCAATATGGATAATTATTGATTCTTTTTTCTTTTGTTTGTTTTAAATATCTGGAATTCTGCCAGACTAATTACAAGACCTTTCCTGTTTTACCCAGTTTTACTCCATACAGTTGGTTTCTATTTTTAAGTTACGAAGCACAGTAGTGAAACTTTAAACTGCTGCTGTGCCAGTTACAAGTAGGTTGTTGCTAGGTAACCGTAGAATGAGTGCGTTGCTAGGTAACCACAGAGCGAGTGAGTCAGTCGATTACATCAACCTGGTTTAGCTTTCAGAGGTTGAGTTGCTAAAGTCTTTCCTTTGCCTACATCTCCCAGAATTCTGTGCAGTTCTGGATTGGAGTTCAGTGAAATGATCGAATATTTGGTTAGATGTATTATCCATTGATATCGACCACTTGTCTATAGAGATATGTATTATTTGTTTCTTGGCCAGGCCTAATTTTCAGTTGTTTGTATTTATTTTCATTATCCAGACGTTCCAGGAGAGCGACATGGAGAGCACAGCTTCGTCCCCCAGAGGGACTCGGCTGAATCGAGCCGAAGACGACAGCTGCAGCCCCTGGCAGGTAGCGACTGATAACCACTGGATTGGCTGAAAGTCACCATTATCTATGGTCATACTGCTTCTTTCTTTTGTCAGACGTCTCGAATTCGGACCCGCCGTTTGAAGGAAGGGTTAATGGGGCCCCCGCCTCCTCCTAAAGCCCCGCCCTCCAAAGGCACGACGGACAGCAGCTTCCTGGAGAAGCTGCATGCGGTTGAGGAGGAGCTAGCTGGCTGTATGGAGCCATACCAGGTAACTATAGCAGGGCCGGCCAAAGCCTTTTTGGGGTCCTGGGCAGCTTTTCATTTGGGGCCCCCCATTACAAAAAACATGTCAATGCCAGACACTTCATCATTCCTAAGCTTCTATAAATTGTCAGTTTGGTTTTTAAAATACCAAAATTTCCACTTAACCTCATATTTTGGTCCATCTGATTAATTTTTAAATATTAAATGATTTATAATTTGATGAGTTACTCTATACTTAAGTAGATTTTTGACCAAATACTGTTTTTTACTCCGAGTTGTATAGTTTCTTGGACAGCTATTTTTTACTTTCACCTGAGTAAAAATATGTCGAAGTAGTGCTACTTTTACTTGAGTACAATTTTTGGCTACTCTCCCCTCCTATGTATTTAAGTGTGCCATATTATTTCAACTATTTGAAGATTTATGTAAGCCTTCATTTCAGGACAAAGATGATTCTGATGGACTAAATATAAAAACATGCCACACTTTTCAGATTTTTATTTGTTTCAAATCTTGAAAGCTAAGCATAATTTTCTTTCCTCTGGTGATTAATCTAACTTCCTCAGCCTATGTCTGAGTCAGAGGATGAGTCCGGGGTGATGGCGTACCGGACCCGGTCCAAGCGTCCTCTCCGCGACGTCCCGTTGGGCCAGCTGGAGGCGGAGCTCCGAGCCCCCGACATTACCCCAGACATGTACGACTCCAGCTCAGCGCCGGAAGACCGGGACTGGACCGACTGGCTGAGAGGCCTGATGAGCTCAGACGTTGATAACGAAGGTGAGCGATTATTTTTTATTTTAAATTTAACATTGTGAGAAAGCCACAATACAGCTGACACAAAATAATGTAATTATGTGTTTTTTAAATTCAGCATAGTATGAAAAATTTCGCCCTTTATATTAAAAATTGTCGGCCGTCTTGATGGAAGAGAAAACCCAGGTTTTTAAGAAAATGGTAGCTGATCAAATAATCATTAATTTATGGAGATTAATCAACTTTAGATTAAGTCATTAACTGATAGGAAACTCTGTCTCCATCTACCAGAGGAGTGTGACGATGAAGATGATCCAGAGTACAACTTCCTGGCCGACATCGATGAGCCCGACCTGGAGGATTACCGTGACGACAAGGCCGTCCGCATCACCAGTCAGTACAGATCTAGTCATGCAGCTTTACTGTCAGCCTGCAGGGATCAAACTGTCACTGTTTCCTTCAGTTTGTGTGAATATTTTCCCCTGATTTCTAAAAGTGGCTTCATCTCTGAAAGCTGCTTCTCTTAAAATTGTGAGTTTTTCTCTCCTACAGAGAAGGAAGTGAACGAGCTGATGGAGGAGCTGTTTGAAACGGTACAAAAACACACTTCCTTCCTTCCTTCATTCATTCATTCATTCATTCATTCATTCATTCATTCATTGGTGAGCTCACTGGTCATGAATAAACTACCAACTGTAAAGAAAGTATCAAATACTTTTTCTGCTTTTTTTCTATTCCTGTTGATTGTTGTGGTAAAAGCACCAGTTTAAACTGGAGCTGAAGTGTTTCCAGGTTTCAGAATAGAATGAAAAGCATTTATGTTTCCAAATGGTTTTTTCTTTCTCCATCTATTCATCCTTGTGTCCATCCATCTGTCTGTCCATTTGTTCGTCCATCTATCTGTGAATCATTCTTTTCTCCTCTCTGCATATTTATCTGTCCAATCAGCCCATCTTGCCCATTCATAAATTCATAATAAATGTCTGCATTTAGACTTTAGCAGTTACTGTATTCTGGGAGTTTGTGTTCGGAAAATGAAGGATTTTCAACGTAAAATAAGCCACAATTGGATTTATTTTCTTAACTTAACCATCTGATCGTCATAATTCTTGTGAAGTTTAATGTTTGCTAAAACAGAAAAGCAGCTGAAGGTTTCAGAGCTTAAACTTACTCTGGATATTAGAGTAAAATCACAGTGAACTCAGCAGTAGCTGCGTCAGCGCTAACCTGAAGCTAACGTTCAGATTCTGTCTCAGCTGAAGGAGGACCTGGCTGGACAGGAAGTGGATGACGAAGATGAGGAGCAGCAGGAGGAAACGCCCGCTTTTCAGGCCTTAACGTTGGAGGAGCAGCGCGTGTACGTAACACACTGATGAGCGTCGCTATGACGACAGGGAGGCGCATTTACTTCCTGCTGACTGCTGGTTTCTACCTCAGAGGTCCGACCGAAGACGAGGCTGAGGACGAGCCAATCACAGAGCTGCGAACGGTGAGGCAGCAGCTGGCTCTGATCAGGAAGCGGCGGCAGACGAACCCGATGTTCAGCACTCAGAGCCCAGAACCGTTCACCCTGACGCTCAGCCTGCACCAGCAGCAGCGGCTTCAGCAGCAGCTGCAACAGGTACCGATCCGGACCGGGTTCTGCTCTGCACCAGAACCTCAGCTCAACTCTGAGCTCTGACTGAAAGTGACTTTTTCTTCAATTATTTGTTCTGTGAGTTGTACAATGGAGTACTGGGCCTAAGATGCAAGAATTTTAGTTTAATTGCGTGAATTTAGTCATAATATTAGCAGAATGGAGACACAATTTTTACCAGAACGACTTAAAATTACCAAAAATATAGTTTTATGTAAAAAAGCTTCTAGTATTAAGATCTAACGTACCGCAAACTATTAGGTCTATACTAGGGGGAAAAAATAAAAGTGAAAAACTAAAATTACAAGAATAAAGTCGTAATATTATGAGAATAATATCATAATTTTACAATAATAAGGTTGCAATACTATAACCGTATTCATAACTGTATTATGACTTTATTCTCCTAATTAAAAATGTTTTAAATTGTAGCCTGACCCTAATATTAAGTCGTAGATTGAACCTGAATTCAAAATCCAAATGAATAAAAGCTATAAACAAGATGGCCGCCCTGGGCACTCTGACATCACTCTGAAATATGGAAACACATTTTCACATTTCAGGATTGGATTAATAGGGAAAAAATCCAATTTCCCAAAAATTAAACCTTCAAAAATTCAATAAATCAGTTTCTCTCCCAGTCTGACCTCTGACCTTTCTCTCTGTGTCTCTCAGCACATCCAGCTGCTGACCCAGATCAACCTGCTGGCCTCACCCGTCCCCAAGCTGCACAGTGAGGCGGAGACCACCAGGCAGTTCCTGGTAACTTGCCATCTCCACCTCTAGATTAAGATTTAATCCAGCTTTCCTTTGGTTCGATTGTCAGACTGGACGTTGCTGAAGACAATTCTGTTCTCCTCTTCCAGTTTGAGTTGGACATATTGGCTCAGAGAGGAGAAATCTTGAGGTCTGCAACTGATTCCAGCTTCCGCAGTGCTTTCAGAACCACCAACCTCCAGGGGGCGCTGGAGCTTCTGGAGGAGCTGCGGCAGACGCCCATCGACTACCAGCCGCAGAGCCACAAGCCCGACGGCAGAGGACACAGTGAGTGTCTGTCCGACCCTCTCAGCGCATCCACAAGGCCCTAAAACGTCTTAAAATCAGTTTTCTGAAATTAAGGGCTTAAAATGGCTTAAATTGATCAAAAAAACCTAAGTCGACGGTAAGATCTTACATTTTGACGTGGCAGGCAGTGGCATTTCCAGAACATTTTCATAGAGGTGGCCAGATCAGGCCAGTAAAAAGTTTAGGAGCTAAAAAAATAAAACAAGACATTTCTATAATTTTATTTCTACAATTATTGGGTTTCACATTCATCTTTGTTGAATAAGCTTACTCTGTATGCTTTTCTATGGACATTATTCTCTAGGGGACCCAGAGGGGCAGCCAGGATTTTTCAAGAGGGGCTCATGGCCCCTCTCTTCCCCCTCTTGGGGGCGCCACTGGTGCCAGAACTATTTTATATCAGGCAAAAGTTTGAGTCATGTGCGGACATTAGACATTAAACAATTTTGGTTCTCTGCATTTCTTTTGTACATCTCTGTGGTGATTAAAATTATAATTTTATTTACAATGGTTTTTTGGGTTGGTTTTCCGTACAGCAGTCGTACGGTTTCAGTTCTGGTTTTTCTGTCTCTTCAGTGCGCTGTTTCCCCGTCATGCCAGCTGAGCTCGCCTGGCTGTTCGCCACCCGACCCGTCTTCCTCTATCCTGAATTGCTGCCTTGTGCCAACCTGGACCCAGCGATGTACTGCCCCCGCAGGACGGCGGCCTTCACTGCAGCAGAGGACTGGTAACTCAAATGCCGTTAACGAGAGAATCTCTTTTATTGAGCTGAAATTAATTGAGTTTCTGGTTTTCCATGGGCTCTAAGGAAAATAAATCATTTTTTATGGATGAATCAAATTTTTGTTTTTTGTTTTTTTTTTTTAAATCAAATTTAATGTTTGGAAAATCTGGATTCTTTTCTCCCAATGCACGCTTTGGATTTTCATAGGCCGCCATTTTGTTTGGAAGCATTTTTACAGCTTATATTTATTTTGACTTGGAATTCAAGTAAACTTTCTGTCAAAATACACAAGTCGGGTCGCTCGGTTTATTTCTTTTTTTCCTTTTTGCAAAAATAAAGTCAAAATGGGGCGTGCTGTGGTGGTGCAGGGGTTAGGACGCCCCACGTTTGGAGGCCTCAGTCCTCGACGCGGACGTCGCAGGTTCGAATCCCGGTCCCAGCGACCTTTGCCGCATGTCTTCCCCCTCTCCTCGCCCTCTTTCCTGTCTGCCTACTGTAAAAAATACAAGCCACTAGCGGCGTAAAAACTCTTCGGAGGGAAAAATAAAAAAATAAAATAAAGTCAAAATGTTACCAGACTAAAGTTGTAATATTTAGATGATGATATAGTAGTTTTATGAGAACCTCAGTGCAAAAAGAGATATTGAAGCATTACAATTTCAGAATAAGGTCAAAATAATAACAAAATAAAGTCTCTATTTTATGGAAATGACACAAAATATTCAAACTTTTTCCACATGAAAATTAAGCCATAAACTCACAAGAATAAAGTTGAAATAATATGAGAATAGAGACTTAGTATTTCCAGAATAATATTTGCAGGAAAACGTACTTTAAACTGGGAGTTGAATTTGCGTATTTGTTTTATCTTTTAGTCTGCTGGTCCTCGGCCTCAGGAACATGGAGGGAGCCTCCGACCCGCCAAAGCTTGTGTCTCAGTTTCTGCTGAGGAAAACCGTGGTGCAAGTCCGCCGCAGGATCCTGCAGTGCTGCAGACCTGGAAGTCCTGACAACATCGTGAAAGTAGGAACAAAAAAACACTTGCAGAGAAATCCATCCGCCGTTCTCATTAGTGACCGACTCCTCCTCCTCTGCAGGCCTTCAGGTACCAGCAGGTGGTGTGGCCCATGCTGGTGGCCTGCAGTGATGTCGATCCGGCCGAACTGCGCCCCCCAGTGGCGAGAGAGGAGAAGAGCATGCCTCTCTGGCTCCTGGTATTAAAACAGTTTCCTTCAACAGAATAAAGTTACAGTGATGGAGAAGAGCTGAAGAAAAGCATAAAGTCAGGTTCACAAAACAAACAGAACTTTATTTAAACAGATTTATTTATGAGAGAAGTAAAAATCATCAAACTCAACCAACAGAAGGAATCAGAACTAAATACTGAATAGAATAGATACTGTATTGATCTCCAACGGGATCAATAGGTTATAAGCTATTTCATCAAAGGTATTAAATGCTAATGATACAAATATAAGTAGCAAAATTTATAAGCTCTGGAAAAAATGAAGAGCCCATTGCTCTGCACCTCATTAAAACCTCCTGGTTATTGAGGTCTGGAAACAGTTTTTAGTTATTTGGACCATTTCTCATTTTCTGCCAATAAAGACTAAATTTATGCTTGGAATTTCAGAGACATGTTATCAATAGTTCATAGAATAAAAGAACAATGTTCATTTTACTCAAACATAAACCTATAAAGAGTAAAATCAGAGAAACTGATCATTTAAAGTGGTCTCTTAATGTTTCCCAGAACTGTTTATATAAACCTAAGAGTGATGCAAGTAATTTAAATATGACTGAAAATAAATACATAACAAGCATACACATGGAAATATGTTAATCTCTAAATAATCTCTAAATGAGTGAAGAGAAAAATTAGATACAAATTCCTCAGAGTTGAGCTTGTACAGTCTGATGTCTGCAGGCAGAAATCAATCAAGTTTATTTGTATCTATGCACATTTCAGCAACATGGCAGATCAAAGTGCTTCACATCATAAAAACATTACATTATTAGAAGCCTCTCTGTTGTTTTTTAGGGGTCACCGTCCCTTTAAACCTTTAGGAATGATTTCCTGTGGTGCATTTTGGTGAAATATCAAGTCACCCTTCAAAGTTCTGTTTTTTCTTGTCCAGCGGAGCCTTCCTGTTATCTGTCCCATCATCAAGCTCTTCAACAGCCCGCCCGGTTCCTCCCCGGAGGCGCCGGCCTCCAGCAGGCGAGGTAAAACCCGACACCTGGCGCTGCTGAGGTCCAGCTACAGCTTCCCGTCCGGGACCAGGTACCCGCCTCGCCTCCCTCAGAACCTGGACTTCAGACGCATCGGATTTGTCCTGCTGCAGCCGCCGCCGCCCGCCTCTCCTCCGGACGCCTCCGAGGGTCCAGCCGACCGCGCCTCCCATGTCCTCCTGAAGCGCCTCCTGCTGAGCAGGAAGGAGCAGAACTCTGACATCATCATCACCTCCACCATCTCTCTGCCGACGACGGAGCAGATTAAATACCACTGCAGGACGCTGGCCGGCCTGAGGAGGAGGAGGATGAAGACGAGGCTGAGTGCTCCTGCTGCAGGGAAACCGAGCCTGAAGGAAGTCGCTTCTTCTCAGGGTTCTGCTTCCTGTGTGGAGGCTGGTGACGAAGACGAGGCCACCACTGAGGAAGAGCTGGAGGAGGAGAGCGACGTGCTTCTGGTTTTATCCGAATCTTCGCCCAGCGCTGCAGGAAGCGTCTCCCATGACGACGACGACGACCTGCCGGGTCCGGCGGAGTCGGAACCGCAGAGGAAAGCAGCAGAAGATGAAGACGACGCCCAGCAGCAGGTAAATTAAACTCTTCTTCTTCTTTTATTGCCACTGTGGACGAACAAAACAAACTAAATAAAAAAATAACCAACTCTGAGGCAAGTCAAAAAAATTTCATAAAATAGATTTTAATGTTATATTTATATTAATGATTCCATTTATATCCAGAGTTGAGTAGCAATAAGTTACATTTACTCAGTTACAATTTATTTGAGTAACGTATTGGAAAATAATTACTTTTAGGAATATTTTTACTGCGCTGAACTTTTTACTTTTTGCTGCTGCTACTTTTATTTCAGTAATTTTTCATCAGAAAGTATCACTACTTTTAGTTGAGTAAAATATCTTGATTTTCTACCTATTCAATGAAAAACAAACATGTTTTAAACAAAAATTCACCAGACACACATCTGCAGTTTTTGTCAAAGTTTCATAAGTTTTTTTTATTAAAGGAACTGATTTGGAAAAATGTTTCTTCTCCCTGATTTTATTTTTTAACTGTTGTTTATATTAATTATTTTAATTACCAAAATTTTCACATAAATTTACATTGTTTTATCTGATGATGAAATTTTTAAATGTTAAATGGCTGATAATTTGATCAGTATAATTTTTAAGTAATTTCTCGGATGAATAGTTTTTACTTTTACTTGAGTAAAAATTTCGACAAGGTGCTACTCTTACTTTAGCATAATTTTTTGCTGCTCTATCCATCTCTGCTTCCTGTCATGTTAAAATCTAAATCTGTTTTCAGGAGAAGTTTTCATCGGAGGAAACTGAGGAAGAGGAGGACGATGGTCAGAGGGAGTCGGAGGACGTGGTGTTCGCTCAGGATTACCTCCACAGAGTAAGAACAGAAATACTCCTTACTGTACCTGGAGAAAGTATTCACAGCTCTGGAGGTTTTCAGTTTCCAGCCATGAACATTATTTGTTGTTTTATTGGAGCTGAACTCCACAGAATAACAGGAAGTGATGGACTGTTTATGAAATTATTGTTTTTATTTGTCCAACTCAGTAGTTTGTAGAACCACGTTTTGCTGCAGTTAAAGATGTGAGTAACTGGTTGTGATAAGCAATAACTCAGTTAATTGGATAATAAATTAAAATTGGAAAACAGCTTGAAACTTATGCATATAAAATCAAAGCCTTTAAATTTCTTAAGTTCTTTGGTGAAAAGTAAGTTGGCTTTAAATTCATTAACCAAGTTTTAGATTTTGTTGTGGCATGACTGTTTAATCTCATTTGTTTTAGGGTTTTTTGGGGGGGTTTTTATGTGCAAAACTTTGAGTCGTATCCAGTCATCTTCACTGCGCTCTGGGATTTGATTCAGTTGTGGCTACTGCTAGCTAGCTAGTAATATACACTTGCTAGCTATCTAGTTTTTCACATCCTTCATGAGTACAGCTGCCTGGTCAACATTCATCTTCGCCATTGGTTCTCTCCTGATTTATTTTTTGGCTATTTTATTTCTTACATTTCTGTTATGTTACAGGTCTTAAATCCATTTATCATCGTCTTGAAAAGCCTTAAATTTGAGTTGGTAAAACCCCAAGAATCTCTGTTGGTTTGTGACAAACTTTATCCTATAGCTGAACAGTATGGCTTGAAAATGTACCACAATATAGGCGTTTTATATCAATCAATAATTATTGATTAGTTTTTGTTTGTTTTGTTTGTTTTAGATATCTGTCATACTTCTAAACTGATGCTGTGACTTTTCCTGTTTTAGCCACATTCTTCACTCCATGTCGTCATATTTATGAAGCACAGTGGTGAAACTTTAAACTGCTACTGCGTAAATTACTCCACTGGTTGTTGCTAGGTAACCAAAGAGTGAGAGTTAAATGCTAGCAGTTTTAGTTGCTTCCACCAATTTAGACAGTTTTTCCCAGCATAGCACAAAAATAAAAAATAACTAAATAATAATAACTAGTATTAATAATAATAACTGTACAGCAGTAAATAACAATTAGCAGTGTTAGTCTCAAAAACACACATTTCGCTCAGTATGTTGGTAAAAATACATTCAGCATTTAAAACGCACAACTCTAGAGACTGTGTTTATTATAAAGATATCAATAGATATTTATAGTAAGTATTGATCTCATATCTATAACTGTATATTAGTTATTGTTTTATTGTCCAGTCTGTTTTAAACTGGACTTTTTCTCTCTCTCTGCTCCGTTCTGACTGGTTCCTGTGTAGGTGTGTGAAGCGGTCCAGGTGCGTCCGGGCCTCTCTGAGCAGCTGCTGCAGGTGTTGGATGAGTTTTCAGCCTCGGGGCCCTCGGCGGCCCCGGATGTTCTCTACGACAGGCTGGGCTGTTTGCTGCGCCCGTGGCCTCAGCTGCTCAAAGACTTCGCCGCCTTCCTGAATCCCAGACAGGCGCGCCGATGTGGACTGGTGAGTGGAGTCTCTGCCACAGTGATTTAGTTCAGGAAGCAAGCTGAGCTGCTCTTCCTCTCCGCCAGCTGCTGGAGCAGCGGCTGTTTGAGCGCAGCCGGCGGTTCCTGAGGCGGATGGGCCGCAGCCTGGGGGAAAGCTCGCCGCTCTACCAGCAGGTGGTGTCTGTGCTGCAGGGAAGCTCTGCCCCCTCATCGGAGGACGTGGACAAGGTAGAACACAGAGCCTTCTCAGGAATCATTTATTGTATTGGTTACCATGGTAACCAATTAGTTAGTGGCATCAGTCTCTGAGTATTCCCAAGATCTATGGCTCTCTGTAGGGGTGCACTGATTTATCGTCATCAGGTTCCTTAGATCGGTGCAGCACTAGATCTCTAGCCGAACACAGAGGCTGCTGACCTCAATTTATTTGTTCCTGCTTTGATTCCTGGTCCATTTGCTTCCTCTTCATCCAGTCCATGTACTGTTTATGAAAAGCAACCAGTGCCATAAAAAATGATGCATTGTATACATACTACATATTTTAGTAGTCAATTAATCTAGTGATTATTATGATGACTAATTGATTAGAGAGTTTGCTCATTGTACAGATATTTCATTAATCCACTTAAGATATTTTCTTTCAATATTAGAAATAGATTAAAAGGTGCAAATGAATCAGTAATTAATTAGCATTTTAGAAAAGTAAAAAAATACAAATTTAATTGCTTACAGTGTGATAACATTCCATTTCTTTAGTGAATTTAAACTGGGTGAATATATAAAATATGTCACTTAGAGTTTAGGATAAAGATGTACAAACAAAAGAGTTATTATCTTAAAGGCAAAATGTATATCTGTATTTTGTACAGTTCTGGCTTAATATCGGCTCTGAATTTTTTTTATCAAATGGTCTTCTTTAATTATTAAATCAATTGACTATTTTAATGATCGATTCCTCACAATGAATTGTTTTGGCCCATAAACATAGATAATATACAACATTCTTCTAATTTTTAGGATTATTTTGTAATTTGTTTCCGTCTTGTCGGCCCGTCTGTCTTCTCTTCCTACCGTTTCCTCTCAGGTTTCGTCTTTGCTCAGGAAGCATCCAGACCTGCAGGACGAGGTCCAGGAGATTTTCCAGCAGCTCCACAGCTGCTCCCAGACCGCGGCGGACTCCGCCTGTCAGAACCCCAGCAGCGGCACCGGGGAGCCCATCGACGCCTTGGTGGAAGGTGATGAAGATGACGACAGGGAGCAGCAAGCGGTTTGCGCCAAAAACATCACAGTTTCCTCCAGCGGAGAGAAGGTTGTGGTTTGGACTCGGTGAGAATAGATTGTGTTTGTAAAAGTTTCATAAGTTCAGGACGTTTTTGTCATGTTTCTAAATTGTCTTTCCAAGAAATCAGAGTTCAAATTGAATTGCGCACACACTGAAACATCTAAACTATCAACTGAGAAGCTAATGCAGCTAATTTTCTCCCTTAATGTTCTTTTGTTCTTTTGTTTTTATATGATAAAACTGCACAAAGTAGCACAGCATTGTGAGGTGGATCGAAAATAATACATATAACTGTGAAATGCTACGGTCTGCTAGTGCTTAAACGATTGATCGAGTTAATCACGATCAATCAGTTTCTGAAATAATCATCAACTTATTTTGTAATCGATTAATTGTTAATTGGAGTATGCAGACTGTAAAACAAACCACACTTAACTCAAAACTACATTTAATTTAAGATAAATACTAATAATTTAAATAATGTTCTACCCAAAACTAACTGTGGTTATCATAAAATTACTGCTTCAATCTCCAAACATTACGGCTTTATTCTGATAATATTAAAACTTTATGTTTTTTGTTGTTTTTTTTTTTTGTTTTTTTAATTGTAGCCTGACTCTTTCTTCATAGATTTGACCTGAATTCAAAGTCCAAATAAATAGTAGCTGTAAATAAATACTCGTTAAACAAGATGAACTTTGGAAATCCAGGGAGAGCTTAGGTGGAAAAAAAAGCTGATTTTTCCAAAAATGTCATCTTTAAACACTAGAAATTCTTGTAACCGCTAAAATTGATGAATCAACTTTGTTAAATCAATTAATCGATCAGTTTCAAGCAGCTGCTCTTCCTGTTTCAGTGATGCTGACCGCGCCATCCTTACAGCCTGCCAGCAGAGAGGAGCCACAACAAAGACATTCAGACAGGTGTCCGCCCTGCTGGGCAATAAGACTGCCAAACAGGTGAGAGTGGGCGGAGCCTCAGTGTTCAGGTGCATCGCCACTTCCTGAGCTGAACTGATGTCATGTGATTTTCTGCAGGTACGACTTCGCTTCCAGGACCTGATGAAGCTTTTCCTCTCTGCGTCCCAGAGGTCCAGCAGAGCAGAATCGGCTCCGGACTGATCCGGAGGCTCCTGGAGGAGTTTGTTTCTGACCACAAAGTGGATCCGTTTCTGAACCCGTGACTTCTGATGGAGGTTTACCTGAATCCAGCCCAGCAGAGGCACTCATGAGCCACAGCTGGTTTAGTTCAGGAACTTTAAGTGGAGGTTGAAGAGCCCAGGGCAGGTCACTTCCTGTGAGGGGATAAACACAGAATCACAGCTGAAGTTATTCTTATTTTAGTTTTGATTTGACCCTGGTGCTGTGAAAAAGCTTCTGAAAGTCCAACTTTCCTCTGAGCTTTAGCCCTGAATGTGCCGGTCACTGTGAACTTCTTAGGAGGGATTCAGAGTGTTTGTGCTTCTGGTGAACCAGCTTGAACGTATTTATTGTTTGTGTTTAAAATGTCTGTAATGACCTCAGTCATGTTGGGTGGATGCTCTGAAGGTTTTGGTTTCATTCCTAACATTCCCACTGCTGAGCTGAACACATAAGGAATGAGTGTAAAAACTGATGCTGGTGCTTTCCATGTTGGGTTCCTGTACTCTGAAATGCCTTAAACATTTGGTTTCCCTTCATTCTCAACACATTTGTTTTTACTGGTAGCTTTAATTATTCAGGATTGGTGGTCAATAGCCGTTTAATAGCAATTTAACATAAGTTGGTATTCCCTTTAGTGGAATTACAGCTTTTGTTTTTGCTGTAACTTCTACTAGCAAGTGGTTTTTATACTAACACTCTGAAGATCAGAAAAAACAATTATCTTGTCATAATAGAGCAAAAAGAAAACTTTTTAAGAGCCTTGATTACATCTTCGATGGTTTTCTTGAAGTGACTGCTTATTTGTATTTAACATGGACAAAAAACACAAATTCAATAAAAATGTCTTATATTTTTTGAAGTATTCTTTTTTTTATTATTTGCATCAACACCAAAATAAATGTAAAAGACTTTTTGCAGATGCCACAGATATTTAATGGGACATGTATTGGTTCATGTATTTTATAATACATTCACAATACAAACTCGTCTTTCATAATGTCTAAAAGAAATTCTACCAAATACTAAATAAATATATGCAAAGTTATTAGTAGAATCATCTATGCATACTTAATATATAATCAGGGGGTAAAATAATTATAGGATTTGATATTAAAAAGTGACGGAACAGTTATTTAAAATTGATATTCCGTTTAACCAATGGCGTGCTTACATCACATCGCTTACATGTCACAGGACCAATCAGAAAAGAGATTTTTGCATTTCTCTCCATATGTCCCGCCTTCTATTTGGCAGTTGTATATTTATTGGCATCTTACAGAGGAAGCTATCAAATTAAAAGCTGTTACTTTGATTTGCCAATTAAGGAGTATTATTTGGAATTATTTTATGTTAAATCAGTGCAAATGTTGAGCGTAACGGGTACCTCTTTTTAAAGCGACGGCGTCGAGAGATAAAAATAGGAAATCATTGTTAAACCGTCGGCTACTATTTGCTAGGTGTGACCGGAAGTGTCTGTGTTTTGAGGCAACTTGATGCTAAATGTAGAGACGGTCTTCCTCAGTCAGTGACAGCTCAATTTCCTTCGTGTTTATTAATTTCCCGTCACATTTCGGTCCCGCATCTGTCTTCCTTATGATGCCCGTTATCCCTGTCCTGTCCGCTGTCTCGCTGGCGCTGGTGTCTCTTTGTCCAACCGCCCTGTGCGCGCGCAGAGACGTGCTCGAGCTCGGGGACGCGGACTTCGACTACCTGGCAACGGAGCACGAGACCATGCTGGTGAAGTTCTACGCTCCATGGTAACCGTTTTTCCTCGCTCCGGACAGCGAGTCAGTGGGTTTGATTTGTATGTATGGCGCTGTAGGTTCCTTGGATTTTCTCAGTAATTCCACTTCAGAATATCTGGATTTTAAAGTTACATACGATTAAATACTCTAACTACCATCAAGCTAAAAGAATATTACGACTAATTGTTGAAATTAAACATCTATGCTCAATGCCTGTTGGGTTTTGGGGAAAATATTAAACGTTTTTTATAAAGCTGCCAGCTACTAATTATTTTGTTTCGTTCATCCATCCGGCTCCTATCAGTTGTTCAGTCTATCCACCCAGCTATCTGTCCATTCACCCATTCATTCATTCATCCCTCTATAGTCAGTCCATCTATCCATTCATCCAACCAACCCTATCCTCTCCATCCATCCATCCATCCATCCATCCATCCATCCATCCATCCAGCCAACCATCCAACCATCCATCCATCCATCCAACCATCCATCCATCCATCCAGCCAACCATCCGTCCTCAATGAGGTTCTGGTCTTGTTCCAGGGGGTAAAATTCTGGAAAACCTCCAAAATAAAACGCTCCCCCACTTACTGACTTCTTTAAATGCAGTAAAAGTTGCACCCTGTTGTCGAAGCTCATTTCATTTGGAGTCTTGTTCTTTCTCCCATGATCAGAACGCAGACCCACCAGTAAGACCAGACTTTAGTTTTCCGTCTCAGCTAGTGGCAATGTTACAGCATTCTGTCCATCTCCTGCTCCATGCAACCATCACTCATAAACAAAACACAGATACCAGAGTTTGTTGGATTCAGTGGGATCAGAGACTGACTTGGGCCTGGACAGAGAGCGGTACACACCTCTAATTAAGGTTGACTCCATATTTGTTTACCTGTCGTCTTTTGTCTCGTTTCTTTCCCTCTCTCAGGTGTGGCCATTGTAAGAAACTGGCTCCAGAGTTTGAAAAAGCAGCGGGTCGGCTGAAAGGAATCGTTCAATTAGCAAAGGTTTGTTAATATTGTTGCTATTGCTCTTGATGTTATCATCATCAACAGAGAAAAATAGAGGTTTGACTCATTTCCCTCTGGCTGCCAGGTGGACTGCACTGCTAACTCTGAGACCTGTGGTCGTTTTGGCGTCACTGGGTATCCGACTCTGAAGATCTTCAGGTCTGGGAAGGACTCTGCTCCCTATGATGGGCCTCGCTCTGCAAGTAAACATATAAAACAAGAAAAAAGATTTAAGATGGAAAAACTAGAGGCTGTACTTGGTGTAAAACCAGCTATTCATTCTCGATTTATATCCTCATAGACATGTCCAGAAAAATAATCATTCCAATGGATTTAGACACAGCCGTAGACAGACTTTGTTTCAAGGTTCTAAAAATAATAAAATAAATATATAAATTAATATATTTATGCAAAAAAATTAGGAGTACGAGTAAATCAAAAATTGTTAACTGGACTAATGAAGTATCCACAACTCTCCTAATGGAAAAGATTACTTGAATTATAAGGGAAACTATCACTATTTCAGAACTTTGGGTCATTTTGTTTTCTACTTTTAGTTACTAGTGGTCCTTTGTAGTGTTCTTTCTTTGTAAACTTCTCTTCTTTGCTGTGTGTGAACTGCATTCTTGAGTTTGTAGTGTTTGAAACAATATAATTTGGGTTACCCCAAAATAATTTGGGGTAACCCTTGAAAAAATAGAGTAACCTTTGTTTTGATTGTTGTTGGGTTTTGTTTTCTGTCTTTTCTCATGCAGTGGATATATATCTAATAAATAAGAAGATTTTGCAAGGAAAGACAATTTATTTGCTCTTGAAATTTCCTTCAATGAGAGGGAGTGTTTTTTTCATTGGAAGCATTTTTGAAAACCCAATAAAAGTTCTGTTGGAAATATAGTTAAAAACACTGATTTATGTTGTTGTGTTTGTTCAGGTGGGATCTACAACTACATGACGAAGCAGACCGGACCAGACTCGCTCCATCTGAAGAGTAAAGAAGACCTCCAGAACTTTGTCAATAACTACGACGCCAGCATCGTCGGTATGATACCGCGTGTAATTTTGGGCTGGGTCCAGCTGGAGGCGCTGTTGCTCTCTTATGTGGTTGTGTGTTTTTGTCCTGCAGGTGTTTTCTCAGGTACCGATGCACCGCGTCTGGATGAGTTCCTGAAGGCGGCCGGTCTGTTGAGAGAACAGTTCAGGTTTGCTCACATCACGGACCTGCAGGTCGCCGAGGAGCAAACCCAAACCGAGTGAGTTTTCAGACACAAACAATAAAAACACAAAGTCTTACCAAGTATCTTTGGTCCAGTTTCTAGTGCCAATATCTTAATATGTTTTGTTTTTCCAAGTTTACCAGCTTATAAGTAACTTTTTGTAGGTTTGTTTGTATAAAGATATTTTCACTAGAAACTACACAAGAACTACTTTGTAAGATTTTGTGTTTATGCAGATTTGCACATGTTGAAAACAGAATTGAATAATTTTACGCCGTTTTCTTTACTTCTCTCTGTTTTTTCCAGGAGCGTTTTGCTCTTCAGGCCTCCCAGACTGGCCAACGCCTTTGAGGACAGTGTTGTTGTCTTCACAGATTACCTGACCATCAGCTCTCTGAGACGCTTCATCAGAGACAACATGTGGGACATTTTCTACTTCGCAGATAAAAGAAGAAATCTGTTTTTTTACTCTGCTTTATTTTCTATTTTTCTGTGCACAGCTATGGTCTCTGTCCTCACATGACTATGGAGAACAGAGACCGCCTCCGGGTTCGTGACTTGCTGACGGCGTACTATGACCTGGACTACCATCACAACGTCCGAGGGTCAAACTACTGGAGGAACAGGTGACACACCGTCACACAAGACGGGTTCATTCCTGGGTTCCTGTCTTTGCATGCAGGCTACAGAGTCTTTCTGCAAAAATGTTTTAATGCTCAAACAAGTGATGGTTTTTGATTCCTTCATCTGAAGCATTTCACTGTCAAGTTTTTAAATGGACACGTACTTATGCCTCAGCAGACGATCAGAACTGTCATGTTTGGAGCTTCAGTAGAATACATGGATGGATGGATGGATGGTTAGTAGGTTGGTTGGTTGGATACTTTAATGGATATCTTATAGATATGTTGACAATTGACTGGGTTTTATCAATAGATTCTGGTGCTACGGCCCAAAATGAAGATGAGTTTTCTGCCTTGTAGAAAGACGTGTTCATCTCTCTCCTCTTCACGCTTGTTGCCAGGGTGATGAAGGTTGCCTCCAAATACAGTGGGCGTGGCCTAATCTTCTCAGTAGCCAATAAGAGGGACTTCCAGGCGGAGCTGGAGGACGACTACGGCCTGGGGACGGCGGACGGCGGCGAGCTGCCGTTTGTCACCATCCGGACCAAACTGGGCCACAAGTACACCATGAGGGAGGAGTTCACGTAGGTAACATGGCGGACCAGGCCCGCGGGCCGCCGCACAGGCGTAGAGCCAAACGCATCGGGTCGCCTTCTGGTTACCCAACATGATGGCGTGTGTTTCAGGAGGGACGGCCAGTCGCTGGAGCGGTTCCTGGAGGATTACTTCGCAGGACGTCTTAAGCGTTACATCCGATCAGAACCGGTACCGGAGAAGAACGCTGGTCCTGTGAAGGTGAGCTGGACAGTAAGGCTGTGTTCGTTCACGCAGCAGGAAAATGCAACACAATCCACTTTTTTTCTACATAAAAAAGTAGAAAATCGCTGGACGATAAATTGTCCCAGATTTTATCGCAATAAACAATAATATTGTTGTTTTGAGGCTATTTCCAAGTGATGGTAGAATAATGCAAGAAAACTCTCAAAACTCAAAAAACTTTAAATTCTAATGAACATTTAACACTGGAAGTGCTTTAAATGATTGATAGAATGACCTGTGGAGATTCTGCTGTGACCTCTGACCTCTGCTTGTCTTCTGCAGGTGGTGGTTGCCGAGTCGTTTGATGACATCGTTAACGATCCAAATAAAGATGTTCTGATCCAGTTTTACTCTCCGTCGTGTCCACACTGCAAGAAGTTAGAACCGGTTTACAGGAAGCTGGCGGAAACGGTACAAGATTTGGGTTTTTTGTTGCATTTAAGGTGTAAAACAAAACGGATTTAGCTGCAACAAACTCATCGTTTCATTAGGAACAAACTCTACACCTCCGACTAGGACTGGGCAGTCAATCAATTTAATCAACTGGTTGAATTTATGAAGATTTAATATTTGGAAAATCAAGGATTTTTTTTTCCATCGAAGGATTTCCATAGTTCAGAGTGATGTCATCAAGCGGAGGGCGGCCATCTTGTTTGACAGAGTTTATTTATTTGGTCTTTGAATTCAGGTCCGAATAAATAAAAGCGTCAGGCTAATGACAATGTTACAAGAATAAGGTCTTAATTTTTCCAGGATAAAGTGCTAATATTTGGAGAATTAAGCATTTTAATGAGAACTCTAACATAAAATATAACAAACAAATTAATTATTCAAAAATTTTTTTTTCTCATAATTTTAAGACTTCTTCTGGTAAAATTGTGTCTTTATTCAGCTGCTCTGATGGCAGCATTTATAATCTTTCTCTGTTTTTTCAGCTGTATTCTGATCCAAACGTCGTTGTTGCCAAGATGAACGCCGTCGATAACGACGTCCCGCTGGGATACGATGTCCAGGGGTGAGGTTTCACTTCCTTCCACCACTTTTTATTCTAGATTAACTTTCACGCGTTTTATTACGTAACAACCAGACTCATGGATTTTGTTCCTCGCAACTTTTCAAAAGTTTATTTTTTATTCTTCTTAATCATTAGTTAGTTTCCCACAATAAGAAATTAATTGATTAATGGTATGGTAAATTAAAATAAACTCGATAATTTATATTTTGATATTTTTTTTAACTGCAATTCTGTTTACAGTATCGATTTTATTTAATGTTTCAGTTGTGTGTGGTTTTTTTATTTCATATATTTAAAAAGTTTTCCATTTCCAGTTTAAAATGTTTTTTACATAACTAAAATTTATTTGTCTCTGAGAGGGCAAATGTGCGTTATTGTCCCATTATCATTTTATTAGTTGACAATTATCTCAAAATAACAATATTATCATTTATTACAATGATTTCTGGGTCAATTAATCACCCAGCAAAATGTGTTAATGTGACAGAACTAATTTCTTTCATGATAACATAAATTATCCTGGTTATTTTACACCAAAAGATTTAAGACGTAAAGAAAACTTTCAGTAGATCTTTGTTTTATGTTGTTTTTCCCTCTTTCCAGCTTTCCAACCATTTATTTTGCTCCAGTGGGTAAAAAAGATGACCCTGTTCGATACCAGGTAACTCTCAGCCGGTCCAGGTTCGGTTCTCTCAGGTCCAGCGGGTCGTCTCCTGAGGTTTGATGACGTCTCCTGCTTTTTTTCTAGGGAGCTCGGGAGCTGAAGGACTTCTTGAAGTTCCTGAAACAAGAGGCGAGTCACAATCTGGTGCTGCCCGGGTTTAAGGAGGAACTGTGACATTTTTTTACCCGTCGATCTTAACCGAAAAAAATAAATCATGATGTCAGTGAGAAACAAAGGGACAAAGTTAGTTCTGCTCTCTCTGATGGACCTGATGCAGAATCAGTGTGAACCTCCTCAGAACAGAGTCCGCCCACTTTTCTTTCTTTATGCCCAAAATAACTTATGTTGCCTCACTAGATTTCTTTATTTATGTATTTATTTATTAAGCCATCACATATGCACTGGGTTTATTTATTTGTATTTTAACCCAAACTGGATGCTATATTTATTTATCATGTGTACAATTTGTATATGGTGCTTTGTTGTATTTATTTATATTTTACAAGAGACTTTAAGCTTTGTGACAAACTCACAGATGTGATGATACTGATCCTGAACTCTGCTCTGAGCCTTTTTACTCTGTAATCTCTGCTGGGACTGTTTAATAAACTAACTCACATCTGGCTGTTTAAATAAGAGCTTGTGTACTTTTTAAATGATCTTGGCTTTTTTTCTATTCTTTTTCTTTTCTCCCTCCCTGAAGGATAAGTCCTTTTTTTGAGACCTTGTTTTGCTTATTTAACTTCTGACCGGACGTTTGGATGTAGCTCATGTTACCAGCGAAACGTGCGGTACGTACCGCGGCCCTCGAGCAATTTTTATTTTTGATCATAAAAGAATGATTTCTACATACATTATCAAATATATATTTTTGTAAAAACAAATCACTTCATAGTGAAATTGTGTGTTTTTGATATTTTAATATAGAAATTATTACTAAAAGAAGAACAAAAAGAAATCAGCTCCACTGAAGGGGCCCCTTAGTGGCGTTAGAGCCCTAAGCGGTTGCTTAGATTGCATATGCCTTGGGCCGGCCCTGCTTCAACACACAATAATAATCCTCAAAAATAAACTGATTTATTAACGCTGCAACCCATAAACATATTCTTAAAGCATTAATTTACTGGAGATAAATGTGTATAGTGGTGTTAAGAATAATGTTAATATCTTTATTACTTCAAAAACATTTTTAAAAGTATATATCTTAAAAAACAAGAACGGCTTAATACAATCTGTAAGGGGTCTCGTACAGATTTTCTCCTTAAAAGGCGGATTGCGTGCGAAATTTATTTCATTCACTCTATTGGTAGATTAATGTGTGAATCAAATTAATTCTCCTCGCTGATTGGTCAGATTTCGGGTCCACCCTTTCGGACCCTCCCTCTCGCCGTACATCCCAGAACCTTCCAGGCGGCTGCTGTCCGGTGCACGTTGTCAAAAATGATCGGCCAGCAGGTTTTAGTGCTCAGTAAGTACTGAAATTCACCTAAAGTTACGTTTTTATTATTTCGGTTGGAAGTAGTGTTCGCCTGGTGTTGTGGTTCCGCTCCTTTTGTTGGCGTTAACATTCAGAGGGGAGCGGCTGAAGCACAAAGCGGCTAAGCAGCAGCATGTGCTAACCAGGCTGGTGCTGCTCGCCTCACGGCGCCACTTCCTCAGTTCGGGCTATAGCTAGCATCGTTAGCTCCGGCTGCACGACCAGACTGAACCAGACTGAACGTCTCCACCCAGTCGGTGTTAGCATCTTTAGCTTAGAGGCGAAGAAAAGCGTGAGGGAGATGCTAGGTTAGGCTAAGCTAAATCGAGCTAACTGTCACCGTTACTCAGCATGAACATGTGCCTGTAAGGCTGGAAACTGACAGACATACATGTCTTTGTATGCATTTGTACTAAACATTGAGTTATAAACACGGTTATAATTTTTGTTTTTGGTTTGTTGTAAATATATGTAAGATATTCGGCCGGTTTAGGAAACGTCTAAGCACTATAGTTGTACTGGATTGTGTTTGGCATTTTATTTAATGCTACCAAGCTATTTTACATCATTAGGAAAAGCATTGCTCATCCAATCCGCCTTTTAATATTTTAGCTACTTTACTGAATATATATTTTTTAAATTTGTTTTAAGATATTTGATTAATATAGGAAATACAATTGTATCATTTATAATCATCTTCAACCAACAGCCAACAATGAAAAAGTATTTTTTTTCTGTTCTCCAATTTGTTTTTGATTGTAAAAAACACTTGTTTCTTTTTCAATTTTAGTGTCAAATCAAAAATAGAAAGTGGGGGGAAAAAAGAGACAGTTGAATTTTACGTTCATATAAATACCAGGCAGTTTCCACAAAAATGAGAAACCAAAACATATTGCACAATCTAAATACTTTAACTTAACACAGAAAAGCTACAATAAATCCTATTGTTGTTAAATTAATATATCTTTGGCTATTCCATTTATGCCATCTAATATTTATTAGAATCATTCACACAATATCTTTTTACTCTGCTGGGCAATCCAACAAACTTTCACTGACCATTGATGTGTTCTCTATTTTATAATTTAGGATTTTTAGAATGTTTTATTCTACTTTTAGTCTTTATTTTACTGTTGTCTATATGCCCCCACTATACAGCAATAAATTATTTTTTTTAATGTCCTTTATAAGTAAAATGGATAGGACTGACATCCTGTTCTCTTGGTTTAGATTTAAGTGACCAAAATGCAGAGGAAAACTGTTGTGAAGACTTTGTAATGATTGATCAACCATATCAAGTTATAGTAATCAGAGCAATATCATAATTGTATGACTGCTTTAGCGCAATGGCAGAATATTGCTTTTCTTCAATATTCAAGATTTCATGTTTTATTTTTCTGCTTTGTTTTGTCTTTAAAGCAGGGTGACCGCACATCCTTAAAATGACTTTAATTCATGTAGCTAAAATCAAGGCCTGTCTTAATGTCTAATGTCTTAATTTTTTATTTTTTTTAAGTAAGTTGGCCTTATGTACTTTGATCACAACCCTTAAATTTGTCATTGTGATACACTAATCATGTATATTCTATTTTGTTTTATTTTCGTGCGGGACATTTCTGTCAGGCATAAGATTGAGTCTACAGACATCGAGATGGTTGAGGCTACCGCTAACTAGCTGTACCCCAGTCCTGAAGTTGGAGGTTTAGTGAATTTAAAACACAGTAGTCAACCACCGGTCTTAAATTTCATCCATAAGTCTGTAAAAGTCTTAAATTTTAGTTGGTAAAACCTGCAGAAACCTTGTTAAAGTCTTAACTCCTCACCTTAATCTTAAATTAACTTTTTTCTTCTTGATGTCACATCATCCAGTCTTCTCAATATCTCTGTTTGTTGTTTCCCTCCAGATCAGAACGTGAAGAGAGAGTCGGGACGTAAAGTCCAGACAGGAAACATCAACGCTGCAAAGGTCAGTTTGAACCACAGTGTTGTGGATTCTACTAAATATTTCTACTAAAACATCAAGCTGCTTCTTGAAGGTCAGACACTAGCTGCGTTTTAATTGATCACATAATTGTGCCATTTGACGTTTCAAAAGTGAATTCACTTAACAGAACCACACCAAATTCTAAAAAAAAAAAAAAAAAACTTCTTGTTTCTCTATTAAATGTCGGAGGATAGCACTGGGTCAACAAACTTATTTACATGTGATTTTAGTTGTTTCTTATTTAATCGAAACACTGCAACTGCAAATTTGAGTTTTTTCGACATTAGTGGAATACTGACAAAGTTTTGTTTACATTTGTGATGGAAACGCAGCTGGTGAAACATCATGACGGCTCTGGTTTGTGGTTCTGTCTCTAACATCCCAGTTTATTTCAGACCATTGCAGATGTGATCAGAACCTGCCTCGGCCCGCGGGCCATGATGAAGGTGAGTGTGCTCCAGCTTCATCACCACATCCATTCTCTGCAGTGGCCAGTAATCCTCCATGTTCTTCCTCCCAGATGTTACTCGACCCCACAGGAGGAATCGTCATGACGAATGACGGGAACGCCATCCTCCGAGAGGTCAGGGTCACTGACGACTTCCTCAGCTTGGACAGATTGGAAATGTCCAACATGGATGTTACAGCAGTTTGGCTTTGTTTTCTTCCTAACATCCATCTCTATGGCAACAGATTCAGGTGCAGCATCCTGCAGCCAAGTCTATGATTGAGATCAGCCGCACGCAGGATGAAGAGGTGGGAGACGGCACCACCTCAGTCATCATTCTGGGTAAGGATTTAGTTTTTTAAATCCACAGAATATTGCTAAAAACAATAAAAAAAAAACAGATGTGATTTGATCAATGATTTTTCTTTGTGTCCCAGCTGGAGAGATGTTGGCCGTCGCTGAGCAGTTTCTGGAGCAGCAGATGCATCCGACAGTGATTATCAGCGCCTACAGGCAGGCTCTGGAGGACATGCTGGAAACCCTGAAGGAAGTCAGGTAGACACCAGCTTTTCTCAGTCACAACTCTAGCAGAAAACCAGTCAAAAATAAAATGAAAACTTTAGGACAAGGGGGCACCTGGAATGCAAATTTCATATTTTTGTAAGACCATTGGATCTCTCCTGCTTCCAAAAACAAATGATTTTTTAAAAAAAACAGTAAGTCTTTGGTAATATAATATTTTTAGGTGTCTGGAAAATGAGTTGTTTCAAAAACGTCTGGAATGTTAAATCACATTCTAGGGCCACTGTGCTGTTGCCTAGCAACCCCAGTGGAGTTCTGCCTGTTACTTAGCAACCTAAGCAGTGCTCCAAAACATCTACACATAAGCAGCTGCTTTGGTCAGCTTATTTTACTACTGCATGTGTAGACCTGCCACAATAAATCAATTAATTACATGATCAATTAAAACAAATTCAATAATTTCCCTTTGTATGATTTTTTTTTCTCTTTCTACTAAAAACTGAATGAAAACAATTTTCAGTCTGATGGTTTGCTCTCAGTTGGTACTTCTTTTGAAGGACAATTTTGTTTACAGACATTTTCTAATTAATTTTATATGTTGTATCTGTTGTTTTTGTCTATTCATTTTGGATATTTAAAATGTCTTCCAGCGCCATTGTTAAATGTTCATTAGAATTTAAAGTTTATTGATCTTTGAGAATGTGTCCTTACATTATTATACCATTATATTGCTTGATAATTGTCTCAAAACAACAATATTATAATTTATTACAATAACTTCTGGGACAATATACTGTTCATCAGAATTTGTCATGACAATTCTAAGCATGTGCTGTACAATGGCTGCTGGAGAGACAAGTGTGTTGTTATTTACCAGTAACAAACAAGTTGCTGCATTCTTGTTGGTTGTGCAGGAGGCTCTACTCATGCTTTCAAAGATGTATGGTTGTATAATTGAGCATTTTTTTCCCCAGCCATTTCCATATTTTAGTGTAAGCATTGTGTTGGGGAGTCTGGCCATTAACAACGTATTTAGATTTAAAGGGAAAAGATGCTCTTAAACAGATCTGACCATTATCTAGGAATGGTTTCACGCAAAAAATGTAACAAACATGTTTAGTATAGCCAACCTGTTCAAGAAAACAAAATAGGTGACCTTTAAGCAGCTCACCAACCCTCCGTCTCTCCTCCTGCAGCACCCCAGTGGACACTTCAGATCGCTCCATGATGTTGAAGATCATTCACTCGGCCATCAACACCAAAGCTCTGAGCCGCTGGTCAGAACTGGCCTGCAGCATCGCGCTAGATGCCGTTCGGACCGTCGAGCTGGAGGAGAACGGACGCAAAGAGATTGACATCAAGAAGTACGCCAAGGTGGAGAAGGTGAGACCGCCAGGATTCACTCAGAAAATTCACTCTAGAAAATTCAATCCAATTCAAAAATACTTCATTAGACATAAAACTGCAACTAAAATATTCTGTAACTGATCACTTCTTTAAAGCTACATCTTATTCTAATTCCTGTGGTGCATTCAGGTTCCAGGTGGGATCATCGAGGACTCCTGTGTGCTGAAAGGCGTGATGATCAACAAAGACGTGACTCACCCCAGGATGAGACGGATGATCAAAAACCCTCGCATCATCCTGCTCGACTGTTCTCTGGAGTACAAGAAGGGAGAGAGCCAGGTAAACATTTATAACCAGGCATTTCAATCGATTTTTTTCCCCTCACTCTTTTCTGAAAAAATAAACAAACAAATAAATAAAAAATAATAAAAAGGACAAGCTATGAGATGTTTTGTTTAATTACAAGAATATAGTTGTAATATTTGCAGAAAAAAGATCCAATCCTACCAGAACAATTTCTTATAAAAAAGTAGTTTTTATGCGAAGAAAGCTTAACTAGATAATTTTTTGTTACTTTATCATTCTCATACTACAACTAAAGAAATGCGCAGTTTTGAACACCTCCAAGTTCTGTTCATATTTGATGGCCTGGATGAGAGTCGACTTCCACTGGACTTCTGGAAGAGTCCGGTCCTCACTGACGTTACATATTCAAGTATTACTTGAAACTATGTGTTTGCAAAATCATGGCACTACACAAAAGTAACGTGACTTTAACTTCGATTTTGATGTAGAGTGCATTAGCGGAAAAAAAAGTCCATATTTTCCAAAGGCAAATGGAGAAAATCAGCCTACAAAATGCAAATTATTGTGCAGCTTTTTTTTTTAATGCTATCTTGTTTTAGTTTCACACCCTAAAAAAAACTCCAATAACTTAAACAAATTGACTATATAATGTAATCAGTAACATCCATAAAAACACATAAAATGCTGTTGCACTATTCCAAAACGAAAAGAATCTAAAGCATTTTGAAACTGTTCTTTTCTGAACTCATTTATGTGAAAATAATTTCATATGGTTTCCTGCAGACTGACATCGAGATCACCAAGGAGGAAGACTTTGCCAGGATCCTAAAGATGGAGGAAGAGTACATTCAGCAGATCTGTGAGGACATCATCCGCCTCAAACCAGATCTGGTCTTCACTGAGAAAGGCATCTCAGGTACTGCAGCCCATCACACCTGAACATGTGGCTTCATTTCTGCTCCTCTGGTGTCTCAACGTTTTTTTTCTGTCTCTCAGATCTGGCTCAGCACTACCTGGTGAAGGCGAACATCACCGCCATCCGCCGTGTGAGGAAGACTGACAACAACCGCATTGCCAGGTACGCTGCGGTGTGCTTTCAGCTTTTCCACAGCATCTGAAGTCAATAAGAAGATCATAGCTCCAGGATGGAAAGCAGTTAAAGATTAAATTAAAACTTTCAGAAGGAAGTAGACATAATTATGCAAAATTTGTTTTTTTATGCTTCTATTTGGGGCTCAACTCCATCTTAAAGTAGACCAGGCATCTAAAAAAAAAAAAAAAAAAAACACCATGCAGGCGATTTTTGGTAATCAGTTTATGTTTTTTGGTGGCTGGAAAACAAGCCGTTTCAAAAACCTTTGAAATGTTGTTACATTCAATGAGCACTGCAGTGTTACCTAGCAACCCCAGCAGAATTCCATCTTTTACCTAGCAACCAAAGCTGAGCTCTGACACTTTTCCAGCTGTTTTTACTGCTGGAAAAGACAAGTGTTTTTCTGGCAACCTAAAGCTCGGACACCACTTGCATTTTGTGCAGGAGGCTCCACTGATGCTTTTCAAAGGAATATGTTTGTATAATTTCATATTTGTTTGTAGCCATTTTCACACATGATTGTAAACGTTAAGTAGGGGGGTGACCAGATGTAATGAACATGTTTAATGGAGCCCATAGACTTTTTTCCAACCTGTTTAAGGAACAATGATAGATCACTTTTAAATGTTTTCTTCATCAGGGCATGTGGCGCTCACATCGTCAGCCGGACAGACGAACTGCGTGAGCAAGACATCGGCGTCAAGGCAGGGCTGTTCGAGGTGAAGAAGATCGGGGATGAGTATTTCACCTTCATCACAGAGTGCAAAGATCCGAAAGCCTGCACCATCCTGCTGAGAGGAGCTAGCAAGGAAATCCTGGCGGTGAGAGCGCCTCCCTCCTGTTATATCAGCCTGGCAGTCTGGTTCAGGTTGTAACTGTGTCTGCGGTCTGCAGGAGGTGGAGAGGAACCTGCAGGACGCCATGCAGGTGTGCCGCAACGTGCTGCTCGACCCGTTCCTGCTGCCAGGAGGCGGCGCTGTGGAGATGGCTGTGTCGAAGCGCCTGACGGAGCGTTCCCGCGCTCTGACCGGTGTGGAGCAGTGGCCATACCGCGCCGTGGCCCAGGCGCTGGAGGTCATCCCCCGAACCCTGATCCAGAACTGTGGAGCGTCCACCATCAGAGTGCTGACATCGCTGAGGGTAAAAGTCCAAATAAATGGCCTCCTGGGAGCTGAGAAAATCAGTTGTATCAATTATTGAGACAATTAATCAGATTTTAAAAATTGGCATATTCTGCAGAAAAAACAACCTTTGACCTATATTCTTGAACATAGAGTAGCTTGCCTGTTTTTTTAAATCTGTGGAGCTCAGCAGGTTAAAGGTCATCATGTCTTTTCAGGCCAAACACACCCAGGAGAACAGTGCGAGTTGGGGCGTTGACGGAGAAACCGGCTGCTTGTCTGACATGACCGTTCTCGGCATCTGGGAGCCACTGGCCGTGAAGGCCCAGACCTACAAGACCGCAGTGGAGGTCAGAACCGCGGCCTGATCAGAACCAGCACCGCTGCTGGTGTTCATTACTCTGACCACTTCCCATTCTCTCCTGTGATAAACAGACAGCCATTTTGTTGCTGCGCATCGACGACATCGTCTCTGGTCATAAGAAGAAGGACAAAGACGAGCAGATGGGAGGACAGGGAGCCGAGTAGGTCCAGTTGGATCCATGTTGACCCAGAACATCGGAGTCACTCCAGCTGTGTGTGTGTGAGTGGATGTGTGTGTTTAAACTCTGTATGTATGCATGTGTGGGGACCAGATGACTCGCTGAAACTTAATAAAAACAAATTTTGGAAACCTGATGCCTGCCTGCTGGTTTTGTTTATGTACAACAGTGGAGCTCAAGTCCAGTCCTCACTCCTGAATCAGATGAATGGCTTGTTAGCAGGTCTGTTGGAGTAAGTATGCATCTAAATGTTGCAGGACAGTTGCTTTGAGGACTAGACTTGAGCACCCCTGAGGTAAAAGTTTATTTTTGCCAGAGTTCTGTTGGTTCTTTTTATGCCTGAAGCTTTTATGCATCTAAACAAAGTGGAGAGAAAGAATCCTGAGGTCTGCTGAGATAATACAAGAATGAATCAGAAGTCAAGCTACTATCGCTGTCTGAACAAATGCACCGCTCCGAACCAAACAACCAATTAGCTAGAACCAATTAACTCCTAAGCTAGATTTTATTTTTCTTTCCAAATTATTACACCATAGTTTCACAACAAGTGATTAACTTATTTTTTATTCAACAAATAAGTGAAATATTTTTTTTATAAGTTACTTCATCTTTGAGGACTTTGTGTTATTTGTCTGAATTCACCAAAGATTTGTTTTGGTATTTCAATGTTTCCACTTTTTTTATGTGTGTGTGATAAACAGACACACATTAAAGAAAATTATATATATATATATATATATATATATATATATATATATATGTATATACATATATATATATATATATGTATATACATATATATATATATATATATATATATATATATATATATATATATAATTTTCTTTAATGATCCTGGATTGTTTCCAATTTAGACTTAAAATAGATTTTAGACTTTTTTTAAAAGAAATTAATGATT
Organism: Poeciliopsis turneri; assembly: GCA_922788865.1. Classification (NCBI taxonomy): domain Eukaryota; kingdom Metazoa; phylum Chordata; class Actinopteri; order Cyprinodontiformes; family Poeciliidae; genus Poeciliopsis; species Poeciliopsis turneri. Next base: position 874,225 of record CAKLNU010001072.1, read on the forward strand.
AAATAAACTGTGAGCTTTGAATGCCATCTAATTTTATATTTTAACTAGAAACATAATTCGACTTTAACACAGTCCAAAGACATTTGCTTTCTAAACCATATATATATATTTATTTATTTAACCTTTAAAAATATAAAATGATTCAGTCCACTCTTCAAATTGTGATAGTTTCAGCTAGATCTCTCCAGTCATGCTATTACCAGATTATGCTAATTTGTTTATTCTGTGAAAAAACAAAAACAAAAAAAGTTTGATTTGAAAGATAAATTGAATTTTACATATTTAAAAAATTATTAAACATGAGTTATCGTACTATCTGCAGCTGTGCTAAACTAGCTAATAGCAGCGGTAGTTGATCACAACAGACCTTTGAAATTCAATATTTTTGTTCGGATTTTATTTCTTGCAGTAGATGACGTAATGACGTATTGGGCGGGGGTTCTAGAAGTCAGCTGACGTGAAGCAGGTGGTCATGTGACTCACAGCACAACTATCACAACAAAGATGGCGGCTGCAGGGACCGGCCGAGTTTTCGTGATTTTAGTCGTTTTTGTTTTTAGTTCGTGTGAAAGTTTCTTCAGCGGAGGAGATTCTTACAAAAGAGAGGTAAGGAAATAATCAAAAGCCGAATATGTTTTAAATTAATTGCCTTAAAGGGATGAATTACAGGAATTGAACAAACAGGAAGTGAAAGTATTGATTAAACAGAAAAATCGACTGAAATCTCTCACTCTTCTTTAGTGGGATTCTTTAAAACCTGCTTGATAATTGTTTAGTTTTCTTTAATTTATTTTTAGATGCTATTAGTGTGGGGAAGGCACACTGCAAATTAAATCAGTGAACTGATTTAATCAAAAAGAACTCTTGTTACCTGAGAGATGAGATGATTGCATTGACTTTAACATTAGATAACATGCTGTAATCTACAAACTGTTAATGACATTATTAGTGCTGCTGTTTGAACACAGCTGATTGGTTCTTTTCTTCTGTGCTTCAGCTGACCGTGAAGTTGTACCCGAACTCGACGCCCTCTGGCGGTGAGCTCCTTCACGTGAGAGCTGTGGGGGGAAATGACACACTGCACTTCCTGTTCTGCAGCCAGGGGGCGCCAACATTGCTGATCGTGCACACCAACTCTTCTTCATCTACTGTCAAGGTTTGGGGAAGATTCATCTGCACAGAACAGCTTAAAAAATAATTATTATACATCAATTAGCTAATTCAGCTTATTTAATTGGGTGGTCACTGTATAAAATGTTTGATTGTTCTGCAAGTACTTAGTTTATTTTTATCACTGCACAAAGCTTAGTAAAGTTAACATGTTTCACCTTTTGACATAAGTCCAACACATCCTCATCACAGTGGCATTAAAGTGAGTAAGAAACTAATTATTCATTAATGGGGTTTTTTGTTTTGTTTTTATTAAGACCAATTTAAAGCATGTAAATAAATATTTAATATTGCAAATGTTTGCTAACTAAAACAATATGAGGTGTGTTTTGTTTACGCTTGTCGTAAATCAAGAGCAAAATAATGTCAAGCCAGAATAAGTCATATCTTTCTTCTGTGAAAAAAACCCCCATTATTTTTTTACTCCTCAGGTATTTAAATGTGTCTAAATGATTATTTTTCAGGTGAACTGGCCTGTGTTTTTGGCTCATAATACCAGCGGCAGCCTGACAGTGGAGCCACAGAGCAGCGTCCTGTACAGCACCGCCATTGTCTTTAGCCGGGTCAGAACCAATCTTTACTCTTTTAGAATAATCCAGACTGCGTGTTTACTGGAAAACCTTTTTGTTTCTTCTCTCAGCTGTTGGAGTACGATGATGAAAACGACACGGCCGAGGCGAAATCCAACTTCTTCCCTGCCTACGAGCTGAAGGATTTCATCTGGACTCAGATGAACCTGTCCGATTTCACGGCGACGCTGTGCGGGTCTCCCCCACGGTCCAGCAAAGGGTCGCTCTGCCTGCAGGTGACGACCCAGGACAGCCACTCCAATGAGCAATAATACTATTATTATTATTATTATTGAATTATTTCTCTAGATGGTTAAGGAAAAATTAAAGAGCTTTTATGACTTTGTGCCAAAGTCATAAAAATGACACATATTCTAATAAATAGCTTTTAAATTTGAATATCTCAAATTTAACTTATTTTCAAATTTGGCTTATTTTCTAAATATAAATGAGTTACGATTCTGATCCTTGTACCATGAAATACTGTCTCATAACTATGGCTTAAGTACTTTATATTATGAAATACAGATGCTTAACTATGTCATAATTATACCATAATTATGTGACGTGAAATTGACTTAAAATGATTCCATATTTTTTACTAAAATTTTTTATAATTGTATATTGGTGCACAAATAATATTGAACTCCTATTATTGTTGATGTAATAATACTTATGATGTATTTCGGGTACATTAAAATTAAACTAACTTTCATGTAGCTGTTTATCATCCCTCGTCTTTCCTATAATGTTACTAAAGTATCTTACATATATCAGTGTCACGACTCAATTGACTGATATTCATAAGATGGAGGCAGTATTTTTATTTTTAAGTGCCACAGATGGGTTTTCATGTTGCCTTAAATTTCCTAACCTTTTTGTTTTCCAGTTGTCTGTGTTTGGCTCAGAGGGGCGTGTTGACCTTTGGCCCCGCCTCCTCCACTCTGCTAACTCCTCCCAGTTGGAGGTGTGGCTTAACGGCCTGCCGCCCCGCTCCAATACGTCCAGGTTCATGTTGGAGCTGCAGGCAGTGGGCGGGGCTAATCCACTCAGCAGAGTGGACGTTCGCCAGTTCATCGACGACGAGTATACACCTTCAATATTCCAGGTGACCAAACTATTTATTTTAAAGTTCTTTGTTTTGTTCATATTATTTGATCTTATATATATTTTTACAATTTCATTCAGGGTTAATGTGAATTTTTTAATATTTAGTCTACATAGAAAAGATGGGTCTGCTTTAACTGTAACTCTTATGTTATGATGTTTTATTTTTTATATTATTTATTTATATTATTTTCCTTTCATCAACTTATTCTATGATTATTTTTGAACAGCACTTTTGTGCAGTTTTAAACCTTTTTTAAAGTGATACATAAATACATTTTACATTAATCAAACTCTAGTTCTTTTGATTTGTTTGGGGAATGTGAATGCCGAATCAGACTCTAACTAGAGAAGCAAAGTTGGTCTCTGTTTGGTTGAAGTGAATTGTGGTGTGGTTCAAATGCATACGTGAAAGAAGGAAGTGGACTTGACTTCCTTCTTTCACATACAGCATTCTGGGTAAATTCAATCAAAATAGATGTTTTACAACTGCTCAAATCTGACGCTCCATTTCTCTTTACATTTTGTGAAGAAGGAAGTTGTACACATGTCTTCTTCTGAGATTTTCTCATAGTTTCTTTCAGTAGTTCTTAGTGCAGCGCCACCTCAGGTGAGGAGGTGAACTGTTATTTTTGTTTTTTTTTCCAAAGGGTTTGGTTGGTTTGACAGTGCAGTGCTGCAATTTTGGTCACCAGTTGAACAGAGTCTACCAGACTATGAGGCGGAAACCTGACAGTCTGGAGATCCACTTTTGGGCTGAGTTGTTGTGTGGCAGAAAAGCACAAAACTGTCAGACAAATCTGGCAACCCTGTTAGCATTGCTGCATTTCTTTGAATTTTTTAGCATTTTAAGATTTTCTGTACTAAAAAAAAGCAGTCAAGTGAATTTTCCGTGAATTATTTGGAGTCACATTCCACAGAAAACTCAGTGAAAACTGAACCGTGACTAGGCGTTGATTCCGGCGTAAACTGCTCTGCTGTTCTTTAACCGGGTGAAGTTCTTCTCCTCCAGGTGTCTCTGTGGGTGCCTTCACCGAACAACGGCTCGGACGTCCTGGGTTTCGTCCAGTGGAAGCCAGTGGCGTACCGGACGTCCCATCCGAGCCTGGAGGACGCAACGCCGTGCCGTAACTCCGAGCCACAGCAGCAGAGCGGGAACTCGACGTCAGTTTCATCGGCTCTGATTAAAGCTTTTTACTCCGATCCAGCAGCCATGGGGATGAACGTTAGCTTCGGCATCGCTGGAGAACCTTACTACAACAGCACCATGTTCCTCAGCTGGTTAGTTCATCTGTTTGTTTTTTTTATTTAGTGTTTCTGATCCGTGTGCCGTTAAATCGATGTATTCCATCCCTCCCAGGACGATGCTGGTGGGCATCGGCTCCCCTCCGACTGACTCGTTCTCCCCGCTGGTGATCGGCATCTTAATGGCTGGTCTCGGGATTCCCATCGTCCTCCTGCTGGTGGGCGGAGCTTTCGTCTTAATCGCAAAGAAGCGGGAATCCTCAAGAACGGGCTACGAGCCAATCAACTGACAGCATAGTCCCAGCCAATGGGATGTTCAGACTTTTTTTACGCTTCGGATGACATCACTGATTATTCAGCCAATCGAGAAGCAGTTGGTTTAATATTTCAGCGACAACTCAGAGCAGTTTCAGTCAGTAACTTAAATTGGCAGCATGCAGAACATTTATTTAATTACAAACATTGAGCATGAGCAAGATTCAAAAGCTTTTATTCTGTATAAAAAAAATCTACTTTTATTATTTTTTTATACAAATGTATAGATATTTCATACAATGTTGAGATTTTAAAGCAAAGTAATTACTTTGTGTCTCCGGTTTGACCTCAAATTAGAAACTACTGCTTACCCAACATATTTATTTTATTACATACTTTTTAGTTGGTTTGTTATAAACCTGGAGGAAACGTTGCTTATGCCACAAAAACATAACAATATTACCAAGTATTTTTAGTGTAATATCTGACTCCATTTGAAGTAAGACAAAACTAACTTTTAAGTAACTTTTTAGCTAAACATAGGAGTTTGTTTTAATGGAATAATGCCTTAATTTTGATAAAAAGGTTGCAGTTGCAAGGAAATTTTGACTTAAAACCAGCTTCTATATCTTGGTAAAAAGTTACTTTTAAGTTAGTTTTGTTATTTCAAGTGTGCAAATATATTTGTGCCAGAAACTAGACCTAAAATACTTGGTAACATTTTGTTACCAGTGCATTTCAGTTCAGATAAATGTACCTAAATTGTTGTTGGTTTGAGCCTGAACATCACATATTCTGACCTAAATTGCTTCAACCAATCAGGGCTCACCATAAAATCACTAAGAATTTATTTAGGACATGAACACAAGCCTCATTGTGAGCTTTTCATGGTATTATTTTTAAAAAATCTTTTATGTTATTTTTGTATTTTTCAGATTTAATGTTGAATTCAAGATTTTGTTTATTTGATAAAGAGCTGCTCAGCAGCTCTTCAAAACGTTTTGCTACAATAAAAGGTGGAACGTGTTATTTCATGATTTGAAGCGTTGTTATTAACCGTATATAGAAGCAGTCTGAGTTTTGATCAATAATTTTTTTAATTTTAGATTTTGGGTAACATGCATGATTTATAAAGTTTGGATTTTGCTTTTGAGGCTTTCCAGGTCTGGATAATTGTGGAAAAAGAAAAGTCCATCCATCCATCCATCCATCTTCTGCCGCTTATCCGGAGTCGGGTCGCGGGGGTAGCAGCTTAAGAAGGGAGGCCCAGACTTCCCTCTCACATAGTCCCTCCAGCGTGTCCTGGGGGGAACCCCGAGGCGTCCCAAGCAGCCCCTGGGTCTTCCCGGGGCCTCCTCCCGGTGGGACGTGCCCGAAACACCTCACCAGGGAGGCGTCCAGGAGGCATCCTGACCAGATGCCCGAGCCACCTCAACTGGCTCCTCTCGATGTGGAGGAGCAGCGGCTCTACTCTGAGTCCCTCCCGGATGACCGAGCTTCTCACCCTATCTCTAAGGGAGAGCCCAGCCACCCTACGGAGAAAACTCATTTCGGCCGCTTGTATTCGCGATCTCGTTCTTTCGGTCATTACCCAAAGTTCATGACCATAGATGAGGGTAGATTGACCGGTAAATTGAGAGCTTCGCTTTTTGACTCAGCTCTCTCTTCACCACGACGGACCGGTACAGCGCCCGTTTCACGGCGGACGCTGCACCAATCCGCCTGTTGATCTCACGCTCCCTTCTTCCCTCATTCGTGAACAAGATCCCGAGATACTTGAACTCCTCCACTTGGGGCAGGACATCTCCCTCGACCCGGAGAAGGCACTCTACCCTTTTCCGGCTCAGGACCATGGTCTCAGGCTTGGAGGCACTGATCCTCATCCCGGCCGCTTCACACTCGGCTGCGAACCGCTCCAGCGAGAGCTGCAGATCACGTCCCAATGAAGCCAATAGGACCACATCATCCGCAAAAAGCAGAGATGCAATCCTAAGGCCACCAAAACGGATCCCCTCAACACCTTGGCTGCGCCTAGAAATTCTGTCCATAAAAGTAATGAACAGAATCGGTGACAAAGGGCAGCCCTGGCGGAGTCCAACCCTCACTGGGAACGAGCCCGACTTATTGCCGGCAATGCGGACCAGACTCTGACACCGGTCATACAGGGACCTGACAGCCCGTATCAAAGGGCCCGGTACCCCATACTCCCGGAGAACCCCCACAGGGCACCCCGAGGACACGGTCGAACGCCTTCTCCAAGTCCACAAAACACATGTAGAACGGTTGGGCGAACTCCCATGCACCCTCCAGGACCCTGCTGAGGGTGTAGAGCTGGTCCAGTGTTCCACGACCAGGACGAAAAACCACACTGCTCTTCCAAAATCCGAGGTTCGACTATCCGACGGACCCTCCTCTCCAGTACCCCCGAATAGACCTTGCCAGGGAGGCTTAAGAGTGTGATCCCTCTATAATTGGAGCACACTCTCCGATCCCCCTTTTTAAACAGGGGGACCACCACCTGAGTCTGCCAATCCAGGGAACTGCCCCCGATGTCCATGCGATACTGCAGAGTCGCGTTAACCAACACAACCCTACAACATCCAGAGCCTTGAGATACTCCGGGCGAATCTCATCCACCCCCGGGGCCCGGCCACCGAGGAGCTTTTTAACTACCTCGGCGACCTCCTCCCCAGAGATTGGAGAGCCCAACCCAAAGTCCCCAGGCTCAGCTTCCTCAATGGAAGGCATGTTGATGGAATTGAGGAGGTCTTCGAAGTACTCCGCCCACCGACCCACAACGTCCCGAGTCAAGGTCAGCAGCACACCACCCCCACTGTAAACAGTGTTGGTGCTACACTGCTTCCCCCTCCTGAGACGCCGGATGGTGGACCAGAATCGCCTCGAAGCCATACGGAAGTCTTTCTCCATGGTCTCTCCGAACTCCTCCCATGCCCAAGTTTTTGCCTCAGCAACCACCTGAGCCGCACGCCGCTTCGCCCGCCGGTACCCATCAGCTGCTTCCGGAGTCCCACAGGCCAAAAAGGCCCGATAGGACTCCTTCTTCAGCCTGACAGCATCCCTCACCGAAGGTGTCCACCAACGGGTTCGAGGGTTGCCACCACGACAGGCACCGACAACCTTGCGACCACAGCTCCGATGAGCCGCCTCGACAATGAAGGCACGGAACATGGTCCACTCAGACTCAATGTCCCCCGGCTCCCCCGGGACGTGTTTGAAGTTCTGCCTGAGATGGGAGTTTAAGCTCCGTCTCACAGGGGACTCCGCCAGACGTTCCCAGCAGACCCTCACAACACGTTTGGGCCTGCCAGGTCTGACCGGCATCCTCCCCCACCACCGGAGCCAACTTACCACCAGGTAGTGGTCAGTGGACAACTCTTCACCCGAGTGTCCAAGACATACGGCCGCAGATCCGACGAAACGATGACAAAATCGATCATCGAACTGCGGCCTAGGGTGTCCTGGTGCCAAGGGCACATATGGACACCCTTATGCCTGAACATGGTGTTCGTTATGGACAATCCGTGACGAGCACAGAAGTCCAGCAACAGAACACCACTCGAGTTCAGATCGGAGGGAGCATTCCTCCCAACCACGCCCCTCCACGTCTCACTGTCATTGCCCACGTGAGCGTTGAAGTCCCCCAGCAAAACGAGGGAGTCCCCAGGAGGGGCACTCTCCAGTACCCCCTCTAAGGACTCCAAAAAGGGTGGGTAAGCTGAACTGTCATTTGGCCCGTAAGCACAACGTACAGGCGCGGGGTGAACCCCAACGTACAGGCGCCAAGATGGGGAGCAACAAGTATGCCCACCCCTGCTCGACGCCTCTCACCGTGGGCAACTCCAGAGTGGAAGTACATCCAGCCCCTCTCAAGGAGACTGGTTCCAGAACCAGAGCCATGCGTCGAGGTGAGACCGACTATTTCTAGCCGGAACCTCTCAGCCTCACACACCAGCTCCGGCTCCTTCCCCACCAGAGAGGTGACATTCCACGTCCCAAGAGCCAGTTTCTGCAACCGAGGATCGGACCGCCAGGACCCCCTCCCTCGGCCACCACCCATCACACAATGCACCCGACCCCTGTGGCCCTTCCCATAGGTGGTGAGCCCATTGGAAGAGGGACCCATGTTTCCTCTTCGGGCTGAGCACGGCCGGGCTCCATGGGTAAAAGCCCGGCCACCAGGCGCTCGCCAACGTGCCCCACCTCCAGGCCTGGCTCCAGAGTGGGGCCCCGGTGACCCGCGTCCGGGCGAGGGAACACTAGGTCCAAAGTTTGTAGTCATCATAGGGGTCTTCGGGCTGCGCTTTGTCTGGTCCCTCCCCTAAGATCTGTCTGCCTTGGGTGACCCTACCAGGGGCATAAAGCCCCCGACAGCAGAGCTCTTAGGATCATTGGGGCACTCAAACCCCTCCACCACGATAAGGTGGCAGCCCGAGGAGGAGAAAAGAAAAGTGAGGTAGGAAAATGTTTAATTTTTCAAATAACGTTTCTGTTAATTAAAGGAATTAAATGTTAATCGTTGACATAAATCTATAATGTTTAACAATTCTACCCAACAGTTAGTTTTGGAGTTTCAACTAAGTGGGCACTCATACCTTGAAGCTGCTTTTTTAAAGGATGTATAATAAGTAAAGGGTTCAGATTTTACCGACTGTTTCAGAGAATCTCCAGTCTAAGATTCCTAAATGGTGTCCAAGACTTCTGGATGTTTAAGAAAAGTTGATAAAATTCCACAAAATACTGAGATTGACCTTATTTGTATCGTATTTATTGAAATAATAAAGCAACAGACTTTTTGAACTAAATCAAATCACATGTTTTTATGCTTCTCTTCAGTTTATTTTGTCAGAAACTTCAGAGAAACAAACACCATCCAACATAAACCTATTATTTACAATAAAACATCAGAATGAGGCTGAAACACTTTGATAAAGGAACATAAAATTAAAGTAATGCCTGTTCTGGTTGCAGTGTGAAGCAGCAACCAATCAGAGCTCAGCTTGAGGAAATGTAAACCAATCAGGTGACGAATGGGCGGATATGGCTGTCAAGTTCTGACCAATTTCAAACTTTTATTTCTTTTCAGCACATCCTGGATGTCAAAATAGACATTTTCAGACTTCACAGTAGATCTGAAACTATAAAACACTAAAAAGTTCAGGTAAGATTACTGAGCTGAAAAAAATGACAGAAACAGGAAGGAAACAATGGTTTGCAGAATACACACTTTTTTTTTTAAAGTAATCTTAAAGTAATTAATGAGTTACTCTAAAGTTGATTGATAAGCGGACAATCTCTTTAAAACAGTTTTACGTCGTATCAAGAGAAACCTGTCTTTCTAAAACAAAGGGAAATCTTTGTACCGCATCCCAAATTTAAAATAAGATATTTTAACATTTTCTTGGTCAGCTGTATTAAATTGGTAACTTCGGCAGGTTGAAGAGTGTTTACATTTATAAATTGAACTGGAAAAACTGCAGTTTGTTTCCCACAATTGACTCTGTTTGGACAGTTTTTCTTTCCTGTTATACCGTCGCCATTTATTTTAATTTTTGGATCAACAGCTTCGCCGAAATCACAACACTGAAAAAAAGTCTAAGCAGACGTTATTAATCGATTGGAACTAATTTTAATATAATGAACCATTAATTGACAATTAATTGTTTATTTATCCAGAACTCAAAAATACTTTCATCCAATTTCTGCACAGGAACCGAAATACAGCCACATCAACCAAAACACAGATGTAAAAACATTTTTTAATGGCAAACTGAAACAGAGCTGCATCTTTAAATATCAGATTAGAATTTTTTTTGTATTTCTGCAGAAAAATGTTTAATCTTGAAAGAAAAAGACCTTTTTTTCACACTTCAGAAACAGCTGCTTCCAATTGTCACTTCCACGGTCCATATAAGGAAGTTCCTGACTGTGACATCACTGCGATGCAGGAAGAGACGTTTCAGCTTCAGATCCAAAGGTTTGTCAGTTTCACTTCTGTTGTCATCCAGATCAAACGTCTCCTTCTCTGATTTCTCTATAAACTCTGTTCACTAAAATATAATCTACAGTTTGCATCATGAGTCAGGATTCATCGTCCCGGTTTTAGTGTTTGTTCTGCTGTTTCACAGTCGGGGAGCTGAGCTCAGCCAGCGCCATGGAGGACGTCCAACAGGTCCGGTCCAAACCTGGATCCGTTTTAAAAATACTGCCAAAGGATTTAAAAACCCAACAGGACCCTCTTCTCCTAGATGGACTCGATCTGTCGGCGGACCTTCTCAGAGGCGAGGCGATCCAGCCAGCGCTGGCGGATGACCACCAGGACGGCGAAGACGACTGTCAGAGCCAACATGGCCGCCTCAAACTTCCAGAAGAGATGCTCCTCCATCAGGGCGGAGCGACAGCTGGGAGGAGGCGGAGGAGAACGGTTAGCGTCTGTTTACACTAGAACAGCATTTGATCTGGATCCGTTTCAGATCAATTTATGGCAGATATTTAAATAGAAGGAATTAACACAGAGAATAGAAGAGCATAAGGGAGGGACAGAGGAAGGAAAGAACAAGGAATGAAGGAAGGAAACAAGAGAGGAAGGACACAAAGAAGGAATGAAAGGAAATGATGCCAGAAAGAAAGAAATGAAGGAAGACAACAAAGAAGAAGAAAGAAAAATAAGGAAATGCAAGAGAGGTAGTCAGGGCAAAAGAAAACGGGGTTAAAAGAAGAAAAGAAGAAAGAAGAGAGGATGGAGGAAAGTTCACAAAGACAAGGGATGAAGAAACCAAGGAAGGAATGGATATAGGACAAAAGGAAGGAAATAAGGAAAGAAGCAAGAGTATGAGGAAAGAATACAGAAAAGGGGTGAAAGAAGGAAAAAGGAAAATGGTGGAAGGAAGGACATTTCTTTCTGATTTTAATGAAGTTCCCATTAAAATCAAAACCGTTCAGGTTCTGACCTCTTGTACTCCTGTCTGCTGGTCTTGGTGCAGTTCACCCGCTCCACGTATCCCGTCTGACTGCAAACCGTCTGCGTCTTCTGAAACACACAAACGTTTGAAGACATCGTCAGCCAATCGAGAGCCAGCTCTCATCATCTTTGCACATATAAAACTGATTCTTCAAGTACTGAAGGCAAACTAAACCTCACACCGAAAATACATCAATTACATTTTTACATCACAATCTGATTAATCTAAAACAGAAAAGATATAATTACTCCTAAAATTACACTTTAAAATAATGATTGAATGATTTTGATTTTTAAGACTCATAACATTTAATTAAAGACGCTTCTGAATGAGCAATTGCATCATTAAAAAACAAATTCTTATCTTAGCTAAATAGAGAATAACAAGCTGAGTTGACGTACAGCGTTGAAGTCGCTGCAGCGGTTGCATTCCTCCAACACCACAAAGTTCTCCAGCAGCCAGCAGGGGGCGACAACAGGCTTCACTGTTGATGCAGAAGAAGAAAAGGTCAGGAATAAACAAACGTGAAAAACATCCTGAAGGTTTGGGCTTAGCTTTCAGATCAGTGCTGCTGTTTGCCAAAAAGATCTATCTAAACACTAAAACTATTTAAAAAATAGTAGGATTACAATGTCAGGATTAAAAATGGTGGCAGAGGTCAAAATTATGAATTTCCACACAAACTGGAATCGTAGGAAATTGGAATAATTTTATGGAAAGTGCAACAAAAAGTGAATTTAAATGCTCAAATAAGTAAATTGAGGTTAAGAATACAGTAAAATTCTACATTAAGAAGAAATGGAAGATGAGACGATGCTAGATTTTATCATAGTATCCAAAAAACGTTGGGAAATTTATAAAATGTATTGCAATAAAGAAAGAAGATATTATATTCAGGATGAGATTTGGTCACACAGAATTAAAACGCATTCTTTAAGATAATCAAACTGGTTACTGGGTGGAAATGGAAACACTATCAAACATTTTTTTGGACTATATAGTAAATATCCACACAAAAGAGAGATTTAAATAAAAATATAAGAAGTTTTGGGTAAAAGAATTGCTTCAAATATCACCTGAGGATTTAGTTTTTTAAAAGGAACAGGTATTTTGGAAAAAATATAGTTTTATTAGTGATGCCAGGCGACAAAAAGTAAAAGAAGGATGTTTGAAGCAGCCGAGGCGTACCTGTCGTCTTCTCCTCGCTCAGCAGCGCCGCTCCAAACACTCTGGAATGAAAAAGCATCAAAACGGCCTTTACCCCCAGAAACTCTGCTCTATTCAAACACTCTCAGACTCTGAGGCTCTGCTGGAGGCCTGCGGGTCCAAACCCACCTGAGCGAGACGAGACCCCAGAACAGAGCGTGGAGCAGGAGGACCCGAGGCCGACAGCAGGCGACTGGGATCCGGCAGTCGCTCTCCATCAGCCTGGCTCTCCAGCTGGAAGGTGACAGCACCGCCACCCTGTCTGCTGCTGCTGGTTACTCACCAGCAACCCACTGGTTCTGGAGCTGGTGCAGGTTAACGTTTGGATTGGTTTGCTGCCTGGTTTGTTTACATGGTGCTCAGATTTAACTGGGTGACTTAAGGCAAAAGGCTGCAGAGACCTGGAAGAGAAAACATCATAAATCAGTCTGGATTTTCTCCCTGTTATGATCTGATTTAGGAAAAAACACATGATCATCTACCCATCGTTTACACTAAGAAATTATGTTTTTAGTCTTTTTTGAAACTATTTTAATATCCATTTGGCCTCATGCTGATTTTTGATTATTTTATATTTGCCATCCTCTAGCTGCAGTTGTATATATTAGAGCTGCAACTCACTATTATATTAGCAATACTTTCAAATATGCAAATAAACAAATAATTTAATAAGAAAATACTAATTTTATTGCCAAAAATGCAATAGCATTGCATTCCTTTAGTGTACGCTTGATCATTTCTAGATCAATTGACTAATCAACAAATTAGATTTGGATCCATCATCGTATACTACAAGCAGTTTCCTTGTGAACTTTGGTGGTTTTTGTTTGTTTGTCTGAACAGCACAAGCAGCATTATTGCTTAGTTTGACATTACTCAGCAGTGAAATGGCTCTTTTCTCCGTTCTACCACAAGAGTTTATTTAGCCAGAAACTCAATAAAATAAAACTCAAAGTGTGATGTGACAAATCACAAATAAACTATGGAAATTTAATATAAATCAAAGACAATGATTTTAATAAACATATTACGCTTAGAGGAAAAAAGTGGAGGAAAACCATTTATTATACACATGCAGTTAAAAATTGTGAACACAAACACATTTCTAGAACATGTAGAAACTTTTGTATGTATAGGAAAGAAAAACCTCAATATACAAAATATATATAGTGATGATATAAAAAAAGAAGTTAATGAAGTGTGTAAATGTGTCTTTTATATATATATATACAAAAAGACACCCCTAGGAGAAATATATACAAACTTACTGATAAAAAACATTATAATATTTTCGATTTTTATGCTAGGTTTAAATAGTTTCTCTCTCAAAGAAAAAAAACAGTTACAAAACAACTCAAAGCTAAATTTATCAACTTTGTGTCATAAAACTCTACAAGGTACAATAAATGCAGTAAAAATAAATTAAAAAGGGAGACAAAGTTCAGATAAATCTGCCACTTGAGAAAATGGCTAACACAAAGAAAAACAAACAATTCAAGACTTTCCTCAGGGCTGTGTTCCACAGCAAAGACAGTAAAAACTAGTAATATTGTTTATTTTTTGTTCTTATTAAGGATTTCTCTCCTTATTTTCTGCCCGTTGGAAACATCTGGACCCAAATGTTTAACCAGATTGGGATTATGTACCAACATTTGGTTTATAATCAGCTGGCTGTAAACACAGCTGATCAATTACGACTCAAAAACGATCAATCGGCTAATAAAATAACAATTGATCAATCTGAACTCTGGTTATTTACACATTTTAGAAATAACTCGGGTGCTAGGATGAAGCAGCAGTGATTTACAGTCCTCCTACTCTGAGTGTTTACCTAAAGAAGAGAAGCTAACGTTAGCAGCCGTTAGCTCAGCTCTGAGCACTCACCGTGATCCGCTGAAACAGCCGCCATTTTTAGATCCAACACGGCAACTGAGAGGAAGAGCAGCTGCTTTACAGCGACGGTTAAAACACAGTGGTCGTTGAAAATGACCGGAGACCAAACAGGGAGACTACTGAAGTCCACAGGCTGTTACCGGATTATCCGACAGGCGGCCTCTGCTCACTACGACACCATAAAACCGAGAAACCTTCCGGTAAGGACACTTCAAAATAAAAGCATCTCCACTGCGTCGAGCGGATACAAAAGAAGGCAAATTCTCGTTATTTTTTTTAGTGTATTTATTTAACATTGCTTGCAAAAAAATAAAATCAGTATGAGAAAAATAACAGGTAGACAGTCCACTATGATCCAAATTACAGCAGCATCACTTGAGCTTAAAATTGTTCAGCCCTTCAGAAATAGTTAGATAAATAATAGTGTGAAATGTAACCTCAAATCAAACTCTTTCAGCAGGAATGGTTAAATTAATGGCATTAAAAATACTCCAATCAAAAATATTTATTATATTATTTTTGCATTTAAATTAAACAATTTCTTAAATTACTTGTTCACAAAATGGTTCAAAATGGACAAGTCCTTGACTAACTACTTTCAATATAAAGTATAGGATTTCATCTTACCTTTACAAAACATTTCATCTATACCAGCAGAAAATGTTTAACGACACAAAATCAGAACAGATTATGATAGTTTATGTGGTCTGAAGGCTTTCTAAGGAGTAGTTTAAGCTGTTTACAAATTATTTTTGTTTGAAAACTCACAGATTATCATGAGTCGTCTTTATACAAACTTCCCAAAAATGGATCCAGTATCCAGTCCACTGTCCAAACATATTTATTGTTATTATTAATGACTGTAAATTGTTTGGTGTGAATAATTTTTACTCTCAGTCAATGCCAGGAGGGAGTCTTGAGGAACAATGTAAGTTTGACTGTAACATTAACATTTATTGTGAAGGGGAGACAAAGTCACTTCCGTTTGTTGCCTCAGCTGAGTTGGAAACGTAAATGTTGGCGGAAGTCAGTCAGATGATCCACACCGCCACCTAGAGGCCAGGACTGAAAATTGCATTACACTTTACTATGTCAAAATCAGAATCATGACTGAATGTTTTGCACCAATCCAGATAATTTTTTAAATATTTATACAAAAAAAATACCCTCATTATCTCTGAAAAAGAACAAACAAAATTTATGTTTTAATTTTTAAATATAGAGTTTACATGAATGTAAAGAAAAATCAACAAGCAAATCCTTCGTTCTGTAGTTTTTGTTGTTGTTTTTGTTCAGATACTGTGAAGGAAGAAATGTGAGCACCTGGAGCCTTGAGGGCAGCGACACACCTGGCCAGGTGGAGTCTTCTGTCTCCTCCACCAGCTGCGGCCCCAGCAGAACTTCTCCAGGTTACACTGAGAGAAGAAGAAGAAAAAAGGCTCAGATAAAGGCAGATTTGGTTTTAAACTTTTATGATTTTGTTCAGTTGATCTTTTAAAGACACAACAGGCTCAGCAGGAAATTACATTAGAACAATTAAGTTTATGTCGAAAGCAGAAGTCACAATGAAAATGTCTCTGTCTCGTGTTTTTCTTTCCTATGTGTGAGTTGCCATGGCAACAGTCGTCCTTTACCCTTTCCATTCAATAATTTTGCTCCTTTCTAGACTTAGATTTGCTATTTTTTTTAATCAATTCATGCAGGTTTTAACTAATCTAAGCCAAAACATCTGTCCTTCATCTAAACCTGCTTGTTCTTGCTCTGCTGATCTCCAGTGGTCACTATATTTAATTCCTTTTCCATGTGTTTTGTGAAAAGCTCTGAGAACAATCATCTCATCTTGAATGTTAAAAAAAAGGAGATGATTGAAGATTCCAGGAGCAACAATACAAAGGATTCTTCATAAAACCTAGAAGATTACAGGCAACTCTGACCATCCTCTTTATGAGACTGTTTTGGGAAAACAGCGTCTTCAGTCAGAGGCTCGCCACTGGAGATCCTTCCTGTCGACGTCCATCCCTATTTACAATAACTCTGAAGAATTTGAATTAAAATGAGTTATAACAACATTCAGTTCCCCTTTGGGATTAATAAAGCACTTTTCAATTTGAATTTGAATTTTATCACCTTCCTAAAATAATGGCCTAAGTCAGTAAAAAATGACTTTGGCCATTATTTTAGGAAGTTGATTATATTTTCATCTGTAGGCAGGAACCTTGATGTTAGAATAGATGTTGTGTCAGATATTTACCACTATCGTGACTCTGCGTCGCTTCAGGCGTCGACAGATTCCAGGAAGTCTCATGAAGCCGTTTTTCCTCAGAGACGTGATGGAGTTTGACTCCCACTTTGCAGAAACTTTCTCCTAAAAGCAACCAGAGAGATGAATTACCCTCCAAAGGATGTGCAGCAACTTCAAACACAGCTGGGCTCCAAGCTCTTGTGTTTCAGTTTTTTGTCTAGTTGTTTTTGTTTTAGTTACCTGTCCCACCTGCAGCGTTGCTGTGGCAGGAGTGAAGAGCGGCAGACTGCAGTCGGCCCTCTGCAGAGGGCAGAGCAGCAGCAGAAACACAGTGCAGGCATTCGGCTTCATCTGTCGATCATCTACCGGTCAAACCAATGAATCAATAAATCCTCTGAGTGTCCAGATCCTCCCGCTGCTTCTCCGTCCAAAACCAAACAGGCTGAATGACAAATATGACAGAAGGGAAAACAGAATAATCCTCTTAGTCTGGTTTATGAGTCATGTGACCACATGATGACATCACTCTGAGCCCAAAAACTACTGACAGATCATCGACACCCACAGCAAACATGCAGCAGAAGGAGCCCGGGTCAAAGGTCACGCCTGGCCTGCATTCCTCTGGAAACACAGTCACAGATGTGAAGTAGGTGGTGGCGGCATCATGCTGTGGGGATGCTGACGAGACGAACAGAGGAGAAAAATACGGGAAAATCCTGGAAGAAAACCTGCTGGAGGTTAAAGCTGCAACTAACGATTATTTTAGTAATCAACTACTCTGATGATTAATCGATTAATCAATTAATCAGATTAAAAAAATGGCACATTGTGCAGATTTTTTATTTAATCATTTGAGCTTTTTTATACCATATTACAAATACACAAAAAGATGAAAATGAAGAGTTTTTAAGTAACTATAATATGAATTTTATTCCCTCATATTAAATAACATAGCATTCCTATAGTGTATGGTTGGTCATTTATTGATTAATTTTTATATCACTGATTAATAATTAACAAAAAGATGGTTAATGGAGATTTTCTTACAGAATTTAAGCCTTGTAAAGTTAAAACTACGTCACTGGAGACATTCTGGGTAAAACATTTATAGACAAAGAAGTTTAGTTTAGTTTTTTAATCTTAAATGCAAATCTACACATTTCTGTACCGTTTTGGCTTAATTTCTGCTTTAAATATGTTATTCTTCAAGTAAAAGACATTTTTTAAATCTGTGTACTCTTTTAATGATTAATTAATTAGTAAATTTGTTGATGATTACAGTACAGTAAACAATTAATCATAATTAACTGTTTATTACAACGTATGAGAACATTTGGTTAAAAATCTTAGCTTCTTTGAAATGAAAACAGCATTTCGCTCTTTACTGTTTTTAACATGTTGTACTTGATTAAATAAATTTGAATTGAATTGAAATATCAGAACTTACTTTTTGACATAATATTAAATAACTTTAATGTTAACAAAGGTAAAATTTAGAGAGATTCAGTGAGCCATGGTGTAATTTCATTACATTTGAAATAATGAAATTACAAAAGACCTAATTTGCTGGAGCCTCCAAGGTTTTTTTCTCACCTATTAGAATCAATATTAATCAATAGATGCTTTAATAAAAAAAAGATGGCATAATAGGGAATTAAACTGAACATAAAGGAATCCATGCGCTAGCTTAATATGCTGTTTATAATCAATATTACCAATATTATTGTTGTTTTTAGTGGTGTTGTTATTGGTTTTATCCAGCAGAGGGCGCAATTATCTATGTATTTTTACTAGGGATA
This sequence comes from Poeciliopsis turneri, assembly GCA_922788865.1. NCBI lineage: Eukaryota > Metazoa > Chordata > Actinopteri > Cyprinodontiformes > Poeciliidae > Poeciliopsis > Poeciliopsis turneri. The sequence continues at coordinate 892,691 of CAKLNU010001072.1, forward strand.
TAGATTTTTTTTTTATTAATTACTTATAGTTTGATTTTAAGATGACCTAGATGAACTAGATCAATATTATATTATATTATATTATATTATATTATATTATATTATATTATATTATATTTTGAGGGTAAAATACTGCTTCAGTTCAATAGCTTTATTGATTATTACTATTATCATTATTATAGTTATTACTGTTATTATTGTTATCAATATTATTATTGTTCACACAGGGGTGCAGTTTTCTTTAGAACAATTCCCAAATTTTAGTGTATTACAGACAGATATTTCACAGTTGGCTTATGTTTTCGGGGATTATATTATATTATATTATACCCGGTTTTTTTTCCCCCTCTTATTTTTGACATTAAAAATAGGGTGTCTTATTTATTTATTTATTTATTTATTTATTTATTTATTTATTTATTTATTTATTTATAGGTTACCTGATGTAAACATAATCGTTGCTATTCTTATCACCTCTTTGTGGATCCAGGAATAGTGTGAAAAGCTCCCAGGCCGAGTGTGCTGGAGCCATTTATAGCTAATTGATTGATTGACTGCTGCGAGAGCTCGGTTGTATTTCTATCTTTGGCTGCAGGTCTATGTTTAGCGGCCTCTTCCTCCTCCTCCTCCTCCTCCTCCACCGCCCACCAGTCCCAAGACCAGCTGATCTTTGTTGCACGTAAGCGCCGTCCTGTCGTGGCCCCGCCCCGCTTCCTATGGAGGATTTATTTATTTTCTCCTCCGTCTCCTCCTCCTCCTCTGGCGCCGCTGCGTCCATTATCACCGAGAAGAAACGGAGAATGAACAGCGAGAAAACGCGACCACTGTAGGCCGAGCGGACCGCCTCGGAGGACTGAAGGATGAGCGCCGACCGCGGGACGCAGAGCCGACCGGAGCCGCCGCCACTGAGCCCGGAGGAGGCAACATGAGCTCGGACTAAGCAGGCGAGAGGACTCCGCTGCGTCCGTCGGTGAGGGATGGATGGATGGATGGATGGATGGATGGATGGATGGACGGATGGATGGATAAACAGGTGGTCTGATGGCGGATGATGATGATGATGATGATGGCACAGCGCCGCACGGACACGCACCTGGAAGAAATAAAATGAGGGCTCTGCGGCTTTGCAGGCTGCATCATCATCAACATCATCATCGTCATCATGATTTATTGACGGTATTGACGGCTCTCGGCCGCGATGAAACACCCCGACGCCGACTGGACTGACCCCGTCCTCCTTGTCTTGCAGCGGCTCTCGGTCGGGATGTCTGGAGCGGCCGGACCTGCACCGCCCACCGGGGCCGGACCGGAGCTGCCGGACCTGAGCCATCTGACCGAGGAGGAGCGGAGGATCATCCTCTCCGTGATGGAGCGACAGAAGAAAGAGGAGGAGAAGGAGCAGAGCATGCTGAAGTGAGTGGTTTTGTGTTTTACATTAATCGGCAGTTATCAATATTTCCCTGGCACCATCTGCTGCAGAAGACACGATGTTCAAAAATAAAAGGCTGCCATGTGCAGTAAAGATGAAGGTTACACCTCAGATATTTACTCACTGTCTCAATAAATAAACGGTAAAGCTGAGCAAGGAATCAATCGCTGCAAATAAAGGTTCATAATGAGGCAGAAAATAAAGTTTATTGGAATCAAATTGGTAATTAGATGAAACCCAGAGAAAGCCTGACCTGCAAAAAACGTTTTGATAGATAGATAGATAGATAGATAGATAGATAGATAGATAGATAGATAGATAGATAGATAGATAGATAAGGAACATGTACTTCCAGGTTTTGTACATTAAGACCTACTTACTAAAATAAATATTTCTGCCACATTATTTAGAAAACTAACATCGTACATATGGCATTGGTTTGATAAGAGTTTTCATCCCCATGAATTCACAACTGAGTGTCGTTTTAAACATGCCAAACCCATAGGGGGCAGTGTAGCGCTAAGCTACAGCCTGTCACCCAATCAGAATCCTTAAAACAGCAACATGACTTTCTGTAAGGACTAAACATGGAGCCCAGAGGTTTGTCTGGACATCGTTTTTTAAATCTCTATTTTGATCTCAGTTTTTATAAATAATTATTTTTACTGAGTTTTTGAGTGGATAACAGGCTGAAACATACCAATGCATTAGTTTCCCCATATGTCTGGACTAGGCCAATGTCTGTGAGAAAAGAAAATCAGCAAGAATCTTTACCTATCAGTTCGCAAAAGATTCCCTAAGCTCAGCATTATCTCTAAAAATATATTCATTACAGCAAAACATGGGAGAAAATGTAACAGTTGCTATGTCTAAGTGGTGATATAATGGAGTCAAGCATGAAATATAAACAAACAATTGTAATGAATATGCCTAAAATCTGCTATTATACCTAGATAGAGTGATGGTCATCTAAAAAGTCCAACAAGTCTGAAGAATTCAACTTTATCTGCTCGTTGTTTAGCTCTGAACACTACAGAGATGCTCTGACGCTACAGATCGGATTGCTCTTTGCCAGCCACACGGAGAGGAATTCAGTGCCACAACCAAATGTGTTATTTAATCTCCCTTTGGGATCAATAAAGCTTTTGTGAATTGAATTGAAGCAACTTTTGGTCTCCAAAACCTTGGAGCCCTGGGTTACGGCCCCAGTTAAACCTTGCTGAAGTCCAGCCCAGCATGTGGAGCAAGCGTTTTACAAACTCTGTTTTAAAGTATCTGAAATTGGTGTTGAATAATTGTAGGTCAAACGAGTCTAAATATTGATACGTCCAAAGTTGTCATGAAGACAAAACTGAAGAAGAAGAAAGTCCAGACAATGAAACTTCCTTATACTATAACTTTCAAATATGAATCTCAAATCAAATACCAGCTCTACAGTTATTAGCTAGCAACTTCACCTTTTTCCAAGGGTTAATTTTGCCCCCTGGTGCAGTGGCGCCCTGGGCAAAGAGCCATTTGGCCTTTTTGTTATTCTGCTACCACAGAAGGATTGGTTTCGAGTGCAGGTGAAAATGAGAAAAGACGATGCTCATCAGTCTGGAATCCAAAGACAGAGCAATACTAATACTACTAGTAGAGGATTTCCACCAGAAAACCTGCTCAGCCTGGTGGTTGGGCGCTCATTCATCCAATGGCCCATTTGTTTTTAAATTAAAACTTTTTCAAAGCTGACAGAAAATTTGAAAATAGCACTTGATAATTATGTGTTATTAAAAGATTGGAAAATTAACACCTGAACACCAACTATAAAGTCTTAAAGAAATGCAAAGATTTTAGAAAGACTTCCATAAATAAGCAATCCTTAGCCTGGTGGGGGCGCAAGTACAGCCTGGTGGCCCGCCAGGCTCATAATGCACTGGGGAAAACCCTGCTAATAATAATTAATAATAGTAAAAACTGTCACTTGTGCATATTTATAAAAGAACATTTGATTCAGAAGAAACTTCTTCAGATCAGATCAGAATGGAGACCCTGACATGTGATCTTTACCCAGAATGCACTGCTCCAGGATCGTTTTGAACCTAAAAACTGGGGGTTTGCAGGCTGCACGCTTGTCTCCCGCAGCCCTTCTGTTTCTGTTGGTTTTAATTGGACTCCAGACTAAATCCAGTTATCTCATTAGTGGGAGTGTTGGTGGATCGGTGGCTGTGCTTTAACACGAGTCAAAGAATCTTGAACCTTGGAGATCTTTGAAAAATGTAAAGACTTTGTGAAAAATGTCCAGCCATTTTGTGTTTTCTCTGCAGAATAACGTTCAGGAAAGAAGGGGGATAAATAAGTTCCTCCAGCAGTAAAGAGTTTAGTTTGAGTCGTTTATGAGGTGAAAAGAAAACAGAGATAAGCAAACGGTGACACCAATTAGTGCAACATGTCACTAATTGTTGCACAGATTTGTAAGAATAACTTGAGATGTTCATTGATCATGTTGCTATAACCACGTTTTGCCACCAGATGTCTCTAAACTCAGAGTCTCATGTTTCTACCTCTGTGAATTTATTTGAATCTGATATATAAAGATGATATTGTGGTTATTTCCTCACAGAATGGAAAGTATTTAGGAGTTACACTGTAAAAACACAAAATCTTACCAAGTATTTTCTAGAGCAAATACTTGGTTCACTTGAAAAAACTCTAACTTATAAGTAACTTTACATAGGAGCTTGTTTCAAATAAGTAATTTGTTAATATTGGTTTTAAAAAGTTCTAGTTCCACTGGCAGATTATTTTATTTACAACGTGAGATAAATGTGTTGTTATTAGTGAAAAAATCTGCCAGTGGAACTGGAACTTCTTCATGAATATTAATGAATTATTTACCTAAAACAGGTTCCTACATCTTGCTGAAAAGGAAGTTTCAAGTTAGTTTAGTCTGATTTCAATATTTGGTCTAGAAAATACTTGGTTAGATTTTGTGTTTTTGCAGTGTATGATGATGAATGGATGATTTTCCCCCAGGTCCCGGTGATCACATCATCAGTCTTGTCTGCTTGTTCTTTAAGTTTTTATGTGTTCATTTGATTTACTTTGTTTTGTTTTTGATTTTCTGTGTAAGAGTTGCTGAAGTCAGATAACACGATGAGATCAGACTTTAATTTTAAGAAATAAACAAATATCAGGTCTCACAAAGCAAATAATTATAAAGACATTACAGCAAAACAAAAGAGTCCACAATGATGTGAAAGATGGTTTCCCCATGATTAAATAAAAGCTTAATTCTTCCTTACCTACAGATCCATCAGTGAAAAATTTAAAATATTAATTTCTTATCAATCAACCTTTCTAACTGGTTTGAGTCTAATTGACTGAAACGCTCTTTAATTAGTTAATGAATATAGCTGAACTCATCTCAAACACTGATCTGCTGTTTGGTTAATTTAAGCAAATAATTCCTTAATATTGATGAAAAGGTTCTAGTGACGACATCTAAATCCCAGATCTCCATCAGAGATAACCCCTTATTTTATTATCTGACCAGTAGAACTTTATTATTGATCAAATTAGCATTTTATCTGGCCTTACTATCATTATTAGTTACTTACAAGTTAAATATTGACCAGTAGAACCTGATCAATAACGACCAACATTTCACTGACTGCTGAATCTCATCATGACCTCAAGAATCACTTTATTTGTCTCTTGGACTAGAAAGACACCAAATTAACGACACAGCATGTCCTGGATGCTCAATTCAGATTTATTTATTTTGCTGAAATCAAATTTTTTATTTTATTTTATTTTATTTTGCGTAGTCGTTCATACTACCGAATGATCCAACAAAAATCGAACTTCCAGAGCGACGTGCGTCAGAAGAACATTTATGTTTATGGAAGGAATGATGGATGCTGCCGCTACTGAATTGTTTTTAAAGTTTATTCAGCAATGGGCATTTTCTGAGCATAAGTTCGGATGTAGTCAGAGCTAAAAGTGGTGAGATTGTGAAGTGATGAGCTTCAGCGACACAAACTGCTTTCATAAGTTCATAATTATAATTTAATTAATTCTTCTGGTGCAAAATTATCACATCAGTGACGTGAAAGTTGGACAAAAACTGCAGACACTTTGAAAACAATCGGATATGTTTTGAATTAGTTCCACCTATAAAGGTGACTTGAATCTGATTTTAATTAAAGTCAGATCTTACAGTCACATCTGGACCAATTACAGGACAGAGAAACAGAGAATACAGAGTAAAAGTTAACAAACCGTAACTAGTTTTACCTTTTAGCCCATCATAGTTCATCTTCAGCTTTCTGTTCTGTCCATGTCTCCATGTTTCGGTTCAGTTTGTGCTTCACTTTTGGTTAACTTCTCTTTATTGTTTTTATTCTGTTTCATCTTCATCCTCATCTTGGCCTTTGTGTCTTCAGGGATGAGGAGGAAGTAAAACCTCCCCCAGCTTCGTAAGTACCTCAGAGTCCGCTGTGCCGTTTGAAAACCCCTGTCCCGGCCAGAACCTCCTTCCTGTTTCCCAACCTGACGCCTCAATCCCACGGCGAGCCTGCTTCCTGTCCGCTGACTGTCTGTGTTACCTGGACAGGTGGAATCCGTTCTCAGGGTTCAGTCAGTTGGTCAATAATGTTGCAGCCAATGTGTCCGAAGTTCTGCAGGTTAAAAGTCCGACTGACAACGAGTCGCAGACGTGAGTAAAACCGAGAAGGTGAACTGATCGGAGGTCAGCTCAGATATTGATCGATTATTGGATGTTTTACCAAATCAGATTTGATCTGGATCATTCATGAGGATCAGATCACTGCAGAAAAAAGTTTCTATCCAGGAAATATCACCAGCTAGTGGAGAGATTGTAAAGTAGGTAGAGTTTGACGCAGTATTTGTCTTGAGGTCAGTGTCTGACTGCTCCTGTTCTCTACAGGAAGTTACATCAGCAGTTTGAGATGTATAAAGACCAGGTGAAGAAGCTGGGGGAGGAGCCTCCTGCGGCGCAGACGGCGAGGGCGGAGTCTCCCACCTGCGGCGTCTGCCACAAAACCAAGTTTGCGGACGGCTGCGGCCGAGCCTGCTGCTACTGTCAAAGCCGCTTCTGCGCGCGCTGCGGCGGGCGTGTCCCTTTAAGAGCCAATAAGGTTGGAGTGTGAGGTCGTATTTCCTCCTTTGGACCTTTAGTTTTTCTTTTTGCAAATCTTAACATCCACGTTCTTCAGCTTAACTTTGAACATAACCACAATCTTCACGACTTTGATTAAGTTAGTAAAAGTGTTGATGTTTTCCCCTATATGATAATTTGATTTCAAGGTACCTTAATGCTAAAAAAATAAAGAATAAATTTCTAAATAATAAAGAGTAAGACATGCAGAAAGTGTGATTAGGTGTAAAAACATTATTAACAGTTAATTAATCTCATTTGATCTCAAAAATCTGCAAATGAAAAAACAAAATGTGTCTTTTGCAAAAGCATTTATGCTCCTTGAACTTTCACTTGTTTTCACTGTGTTTTATCTGGATTTTATTCAACAAACCAACACAAAGTGATTCAGTTTTGTAACTTGGATGGAAATTTATTCATGGTTTGATGTGTTTCAGCCCCATTTACTCTGATATGCTAAGATAAAATCTCGTCAACTAATCATCTAATTAGTAAATAGGTTCCTCCTGTGTTTAATTTAATCTTGGCTTCTTTGTGAAATATCTACCGATTTGTCAGCGAACAAACAGCATCATGAAGACCAAGAAAGAGATGAAACTGTTTCGGTTACCAAACGATATACAATCTCTGAACATCTCACAAAGCTCCAACTATCATCTGAACATGAGAAAAAAATGGTACAACTACGAACTTATCAACCTAAACCAATTAAAAAGCAGCCGAAAAGTCCCATGGACTCTGCATGTAGTGGGACCAGCTTGAAGCATAGAGATGGCAGGGTAATGCTGTGGGGCTGCGTTTGTTTCTCCTGGATAGGAACGCTGGGACGACAATCCTGAAAGAAAACCAGTTAAAACTCAAGAGCTGCAATGAAATGGATTGCATGGATAGAATGGTCCAGTCAAAGTCCAGACCGTGTTGAAAGCCATTTTGTTATCACATAAAATCCAAATAAAACACACTAATGTCTGAAATGTGAGCATATGTTGACGTGTGTGTTGTTGTGTTTCAGGTGATGTGGGTTTGCAACGTGTGCAGGAAGCAGCAGGAGATTCTGACCCGGTCCGGAGAATTTTACCCCAACGTGTCGCCTCCACACGGGCCGATGCAGGGAGCGCCGGGGGCCGTGGGGCCCCTGAGCAACGGAGCCACAGAGCAGTAAGTGGCATTTAAAATACTAGACAACAAACAACTCTTCCAGTTGGAGGATAGAGACACGACCCTCCATCAAACTGAGACCCGAGATTCTTTATTCACCAAAAACTGGATTTTTAATTAGTTCAATCTGCAATTTTTTTATTATTTTATTTTAAAAAGGCAAAAAAATTAACTCGATAAATGGATATAATTGTTGTTTAATCTCTTGGTTCAGTGAGATTTAGGGAAGCATTGAGTGGTTTAATACTAAAACAAATTTTTTTGTGAAATAAATTAAGAAGTGGAGACAACATCTTTGGGGGATCAGAAATTTGAAGTGTTTTCTAGAAGCTGCTTAAGGCTTAAAGGGAGTTTTATGTTACTATTTTTAAGTTAAAAGAAACCAAAAATCTGGCGTTAAATCTGCAGCAACAGGTCAGAAAAGGCCAAAAAAACTGATATTTTCTTTTTTTTTAGCCCTCAGTTTTGTCTGTAGGTTTTTACTGCTGAGTCAGTAAAATTCAGACTCGTCCTTTTGACGTCTGACTCGGTCATAATTACATCACACACATAATTTACCTCCAGACCCCATCTCACACTCACACACACACACACACACACACACAGACACGCACACACACACACACACTCTCAGACAGTGCCTGCCCTCCTCATCAAACACACACAGCCCCCATACACACAAACTCAAACACACACGCTAATCAGATTAACAGAATAATAATCCCACAGCTCACTGGGGATTATTGCTGCTGCTAAATACAGCAGGCTAACACACACAGGCTAACGGGCGCTAGTAGCGGTGATGTAATACCCCAGGCGGGCGGAGCCAGAGTGAGATAGAGAGCGCTGAAAGGGGCGGAGCTTCAGTTGTGCTCCAGCTGTCAGGTGCAAACCTGCTGAGTGTGTCAATGTGTGTCAATGTGTCGTGTGTTGAACCGGCATAGAAAAACAGAAACAGGCTCTTTGTTTACATCTCTGACCAAAAGACACACGACTGAAACACGGTGATGTCTGGATCCTCGTCTGGTCAGATTTTCATCCGTCGTCCTGCAGCTGCATGACGGCTGCGTTGGTTTCGCACTGACAGGAAACGGCGGCCGCATGTAAGTCTGCGTCTCGCACATCCAGCTACAGGTTAATGCAGAGTTTGTGATCTTTGTTCAGAGAAGAAACAGTGAGAATCTGGGTGGTTTGAGGGAGCAGTTTCACTCTGAGAAAACACAATTATTGGAGTCTTAGAGTCTTCAAAGTTTATATTATTCAGTTTACGTGATAAAGGAGGGAAGGCGGGATCTCTGGTTTGGCTACTGGACGATGTTCAGTGAAAAGAAAAAATCTGGAATATGGTATTATTGGGTCTGGATGAAGGAAAAAGGAAAGAAAGATGTTAGTTTATTCTGTCTTTTTGTTCCCTTGTTTCCTACATTCATTCTTTTCTTGTGTCTTCCATTTCATTCTTCCTCTGTTTCCTTCCCTACTTCCTTTGTCTGCTTCCTTCTGACTTTTATTGTGTTTTCCTTTCTTCCTTATGTCGTTCTTCCATCCATCCATCCATCCATCCATCCATCCATCCATCCATCCATCCATCCATCCATCCATCCATCCATCCATCCATCCATCCTCTCTCTCCCCTGGTCATTCGTAAACGCCGCCATGTTGGAACCACTTCAAATAAAGGAACCATTTCAGCGTCTCGTCTGTTTTCATGAAGCAGCGTTTCCTCCCTCCTGATTGGTTCGTTCTGTGTGTCCGACAGGCGGCGGAGCCCCTCGGCGTCGTACTACGATGGTGGCGGCAGGATGCCTCGCTCGCCTTCCGACCACGGATTGGACCGCCGACCCCGCTCCACGCACAGCTACCATGGCAACGGCGAGGAGGAGTTACGTGTCCAGAGGCGACCAATCAAAGACCGGCGCGGCCGCTGGCACTCACAGGTGGGACAACGACGACGAAACGACTCTTATGTCACAGTGGTGATTTAATTTCCATAATGTTGTCATGTCCGACGGTATGGAAAAAAAGACAGAATATTGTTTTTATTTCTTCTTCATTATTGTTTCATTTCAGTCAATAACTACAAATATGTAATATTTATATAATAATTTAATAAGCTGCTTAGAAGTAAATGGTCTGTATAATAAACATGATGGATGGATGGATGGATGGATGGATGGATGGATGGATCTTTCTATATGATGATTCAAATTTAAAGGTAAAATTTATTTTTATTAAATTTATTGAAATATGTAAAATGTTTCCCAGTTTTAAGTTTCACTTTAATCCAGATTAAACTCTGGATTAAACTCTAAACTAAACTTTAAGAGCTAAAGCTAAACTTCTGAACCTGAAGCTAACTGCAGCGTTTTCTGCTAGACTTGTGTGAGGAAGTTCACCTGTTCTCCTTCCTGGATCAGGACCACCCGTTTGACCCGGTTCTGGTGGACCGTGAGCTGCGGCGGCGCCAGGAGGAGGAGTTTCAGGCTCGCTATCGAAGCGACCCCAACCTGGCCCGCTACCCAGTTAAGCCGCAGCCGAGCGAAGAGACCATGCGGATGCTGGCGCAGGTCGGCCGGGTCCGCCACCAGCGCCGGCACAGCGACGTGTCGCTGGCCGCAGCAGAACCGGAACACCTCAACCTCAGACACACAGGTCAGGATTTACTCTTTCTTCAGCCTGCTGTTTATTTCTCTTTCACACTTCCACCCAAAATGACCCTAGATTAATTAAAACAAGAAAAATACTGAGAAAAAAAATCGGAACTTATCTTAACCCAGATATGTTAAAAAATAAAGTTCATTGTGACACAGCTTGTTTCTGTTCTGGGTTTCGTCTTTGTCCCAAATCAAGGATGTCCAAAAACCAAACAATTATAGTTGTCTTATTTTGAAAGGTCCCCAAACTTTCAAATTATTTTGCACATTTTCTACATTAAAAGAAATCTAATTTATTTCTCAAATTGTTTTGAGCTTGGTTTAACACATTTATTCTGTATTCTGTATTTATTTATTCTGAAAAAAATTTCAGTCATTCTCTTTCAAAATACTTGCTTTATGTATCCAAGTTTAATAAATTAAATAAAAACAGCAAAGTCGACTTTTCAATAAAAGTCTTTATCATTTACTTTGTGTTATTTCCTATGGTAAGAAAATTTCATTTTTAATATTTCTTATTTTAGATTATGTTTATTTAAACATATATATAATTTGAATGTAATAAATTAAGAGTTAAGTTTTATTCTAGAATTGGAGTTGGGGGCTGCACAGAATCACCACTGGCAGATTAATTCATTTTTGACATGGGAAAATGTCTTTTTATAAGTGAAATAATCTGCCAGTGGAACTGGAACTGGTTGCTAGGTAACGGGCAGCTCTTGGCCAGGGTTGCCAGGCAACGGCTTTAGTGCTCCTTGCCAATAGAACTAGAACTATTTCACCAATATTGACAAATTATTAACTTAAAACCAGCTCCTGTAACTTGCCTAATAAGTTTTGTGTTATTCTAAGTGTACTAAGACATTTACACTAGAAACTAGACCAAAAATACCAAATAAACGTTTGTTTCAGCAGTGTTGTCTATTTGGTTTATTGTGTAGTTGGTTATTTGTTATTTTGTAGATCGATACCTTTATTTGTTTGAATGTAATATTTGTTTTTTATGCAATATTTGGTGTATTAATAATAAAAAAGCACACATGAGTTAGTAAATAACAGATTCTTGTTAATGTTATGCTTTATTAACTCATTATTTCGCTCCTCAGCCGTCCGCCAGAATCGGCCTCAGGGACTGATTGGGTCTGGAGGTCAGAGGTCATTCTCGGTTGACAGGACTCCCAATCACCTCAGCCCCACGTCTCCTCGCCGCAGCCCGTTGCCACAGCAACTCCTGGACCCGAGCTCCGCCCTCAAGAGGAAGCCCACCAATGAGAGCATGGCGCAGAGAGGGAGGATGATGGGGAAGATGCACGTGATTGGCAGCTTCAGCAGTTCAGAGGAGGAGCTGCTGACCACACCTGAGTACACCAGCTGTGATGAGCCTGACAGTAAGAACAACATGGAGAAGAACGCTACATAGAAACACTCATCCAGAGTATCAGAACGTAGAAACACTCATCCAGAGTATCAGAACGTAGAAACACTCATCCAGAGTATCACAGTACCTTGCTATAAAGTTAAAGTAGATTTGTTTTCTTGAGAAGCTAAAAATTGAGATTGAATTTAATTTTTAGCTTGATTGGCTGTGAACAACAAAAACCCATAAAAACATAGTAATTTTAATGATTAAGGATAAAACCCCACAATATATACAGTAGTTGCTCATAAAATAATGTGTTTTTTCTACATATTATTGTATAGTATCCATTTATTTAGCACTCCAATCACCCCATATAAAATCAAGTGCAATTTTAATTTATTATGTAATATTACAAACTAAATTAAGTTCTCTGAAATAAATAAAATGGACTAAGAAGATGGTGGTAACTGCAAAAATCTAAATGTTACCAAGTTTCTCGTGCAAATATCTTAGCACACTTGAAACAAGACAGAACTAACTGACATGTAACTTATTTGGGAGCATGTTTTATGTCAGTAATTCCTTAATTTTGATGAAAAAGTACTACTTTCACTGGCAGATTATATAATATCTTGTCTTGATATAAAAGTGAAATAATCTGCCAGTGGAAACAGAACTGGCAGTTAATTAATTGTTTTAATTATTGACTTAAAACAAGCTCCTTTATCTTGCTGAAAAGTGACTTGTAAGTTAATTTAGTCTTATTTTGCACTATTATGCATATAAACTAATAAAAAAAACCTGGTAGGATCTTGTGTTTTTGCAGAGTAACTGCCGTAGTGATAAATGAACAACCTTCCTGTAGCAGAATATCGCATTAGTTTAAATTGTCTTCTGCCCTCTAGTGGAAATGTGAGGTACTTTTGCCTTTTTCCTGGAACTTGTCTTTCAGTGATATCTTGAGTTTTCAGGAGTTAAACTGAGAAAACAAGAAGGAGGGAGAGTGGAAAAGGAGACGCTGTGTGTGTTCTCAGTGTCTCTGACTTAAATTAGCTCAGTGTGATAATCTTCTTACAGCTGAATCTGGCTTCACCTCCAACCAGCTTCACCTGCACTTCCTCGGCCTCACCACAGAGGGTTCCCCTGAGAAAACGCTTCCTCTCATCATTTTCATATTTTGATTGCAAGTTTCTGGTTTCTTACGGTGGTACTGTTCCACATTAGAGAACAAATGATTGGCCATTATGTTAAATTCTTAGTGGGATTTACCTCCAAATCCCACTAAATGTTGTAGGGTTGTTTCTATTGGATTGGTTTGTTAAAGATCAGCATTTTTTAACTCTAGTTGTTAATTCTGTGTTTCTTCTCTCTGTATGTTTCTGAAAACACAGAAAACATTCATATCCTTTATCTGGTTTTCAAGCCATTTGATAGCACAACCAAGTAACTGTTGCCTTCAGTTGTTATAAAAATGCTGCATATATCAAATTTCACTTAAAAGAAATTTTGCTTCCTGATTTCACGCCTTGAAATTGGGGCTGTGTCTCTGTAAAATCTCTTGCCTTCAGGAATTGATCACAACATCCAAGCATAAACTCACTGCAGCTCAGATGGGCATCAACTTAAAGTGTCTCGCATCCTTAAAATGTCTTAAATGCGGTTTTTAAAAAGTGAGTTGGCCTTTAATATGTTACTCAAACGTCTGAAATTTAGCCTATTTGCACTATTTTATCTGGTATTTTCTATTTTTGTAGTTTTTATTTGTGGGACTTTCCTGACGTTTGAGTGGCACTCAGTCACATCTGTTGTGACTTGAAAAGGTTGAGGCTACCGCTAACGAGCTAACTAGTGTTTTTTTGTGTCTTAGTCATGTTTTCAAGTTTATCTCTAGCTGACTGGTTGATGTTTGTAGATTTCTATGGAGATGCAGGTCTTAAATTTAACTCATAACGATCTTAAAAAGTCTTAAATTTGAGTTATTGAAACTGGACCTGAACAAGGCTCTTGGCACTTTCCAACTTAAGTTATCATGTAAAACATTTCTCGATGAAGCTGTGCTGGTTTTAGTTTTGGGTTTTGTCCATTGTTGCCATGGTAACTCGTTTATTCAGATACGCTCTCCGCCTGGGAGTTGGTCTTCAGGGCTATGGACTCTGACGTCATGAATGTCGGCAGAGTTTCAGTTTCCACGTTCTGCGTTCGGTTAATCTTCTGTGTCTACGTCTCAGGGACCAGAGTCAAGAGAGACGATGGAGTCTGATTGGCTCAGAGTGACTCCTCCCATCGGGGTCAGAGGTGAGAGATCAGCTCAGAGTCGCTGATGCTGCGGTACCAAAGACACCTGGACCGCAGGACGCAACATAAAAACCTCCAACAAACTGGACTGGAAAACAGAACGGATCCTGGAGAAGCTGGTCGATAATCTGGCCATGGTGGGAGACAAACATCTCAGCTTGTCGGTTCTGATGGGTCACAGAATCAGCGTTGATGCTGACTTCCGTCAATTGGATTACAAGTGAAGAGTTTGGATTACCAGGAGTCGCTGGAAGGAAGCAGGAATAGAAACAGTGCAGGAAGGAACCAATCTGTGGGCAAGGCGACCTGGATCTGCTGCATATTTTGCTCATTTTCATGGAAATCTGTTGGATTTTTCCAAGTTCTTCAAGTTAAAGCTTCAAGAAAGTGCTTGGAATTGCTGGGATGTTTCTCCCAGTTCTCCGACTCTCTGACCCAAAGTGAAGCAAACAGCAGGTTTGCAGCCGGCGAAGTTCAGCTGAAGCCGCGATGCTGCTGCTGACAGAGAGACGGACTCTGTGTTTGGCCTGAGCTAATCCTGTTACAGACAGGTATGAGCCGCCCTGCCGCCTGCAGGCAGAGCTCGGGGCAAACTGTGATCCCTCACCCAGAGAGGAGGACAGAGGAGCTGCAGGTTCACCTCCTGCTCTTCTTCTCTTCTTCTTCGTCTAAAGCTTCGTCTTCTATCATGCCGTCGTCCTCTCAGACCTGTGAGTACTGCAGAGGCTTTCTGGCAGGGATTTGCACCTGATGATGGGTCTTAGTGGACTTCCTGTCCGTTTATAGGCTCAAACACTCTGTTATTGCTCTAAATTTACCTGCATTTAATCTGCTTCCACTGATGACAGAAAGTTTATAGATTCAAACTGCAGATGATGGACAATAACGCTGCAAAAACTGATCCCAGAGCTGTTTTCACTGCAAAAAACCAAAATATTACCCAGGAGTTTTGGTCTAGTTTCAAGTGTAAATGTCTTATAACACTTGAAATGAGAAAAAAAATCGAACTTAGAAGTAGCTTTTCAGAAAGATATAGGAGTTTGTTTTATCTGCAAGGGAACAAGTACAAATTATTGACTTAAAACAAACTCCTGTATCTTGCTGGAAAGTCAGTTAGTTTTGTCTTTTTTAAAGTGAACTGAGATATTTGCACTAAAAACTAGACAATCAATAAATCAGTCAAGTTTATTTTTATAGCACATTTTAGCAACAGAGTAGTTCAAAGTGCTTTGCATTGTGAGAACATAAAAAAGAAACATATTTTAATCAACAGTTGTAAAAACCAACAACAGACATTATGTTTAGTCAAGAACTATTGTTAAAATCACCAATAAACAAGATATAAGCCAATCAATGTTCAATTTTTAATGGTTCAAGAACAACTAAACAGAAAGCTGAATGCTGCTTCTCCATGTTTGGTTCTGGTTCCGGAAATGCAGAGCAGAACCAGAACAAAAATACTTGGTGAGATGTTGTGTTTTTGCAGACTTATGCAGCATCATTGGGAGTCAATGAAGAAGACTTTTTGTCAAAACGGAATCAGAAAAAAGAGATCTGTAGTTGTGAATGGATGTAATCTCATTGTTTCTCCTCCATGGAGGAAATGAATGGAGGACAAACCGTGTACTGGAGGAAGTCAGTGCAACTTCTTTATTAGCAAAGCATGTCTGTCAACAACTGTAAAAACTGAAGCTGGATCTGAGAAGAAAACCAGTCAAGGAATCAAAGCAGAAACATACCAAATTCACACGGATCGGGACATATTCCGATTGAAATTGATCCCTTATTGTCTTTTTCAATACAGTTTATTTTCAAGAAGATTTTAAAGGGATGTACATCAACAAAGGCCAAAACAAGAAGAAAGACTTCCTTTCAAAAGAGAGGACAGTAAGGGATGCCTTAACAAAATCTCTCTATAAATATTAAATAGCTGATCGGTGTTATGCTGGATCTTGTGACCATACACTGAAGCCAAGCAGGATATAATTTCTGATGTGTTTTAAATGAAGGAACGAGAAAAAAACTAAATAGAAAAGAACAGAGGATTTGGACCAAAGAGGAAGTTTTTTTTTTTTTATCTTCATAAGTTTTAATTGTTTTGATGAAATTTGTTTTGTTGTTTCCAGGAGACATGGAGAGTCAGTGGTGGGATCACGGTACCTGGCATGGCGAGCCTGCTCCTATGTCTATGGTAACTCAACAAACACACTCCACCATCACATCCATTCTCCGTCTGCCTTCCTACCTGTCTGCTTTTGCAAATTAAACTGTATTTTTTGTGACTCGTCAGCAGCCGGTCACATGGCAACCATCCAAAGATGGGGAGCGTCTGATTGGTCGAATCGTCCTGAACAAGAGGATGAAGGATGGGACGGTTCCTGCAGACACAGGAGCCCTGCTGGGCCTCAAGGTGGCGCTGCTGTTTCTCTTATGATCATCCCAGTGGCGTTCAGCGGGTTGCTGATGGGCGCCGGGTTTTTTCAGGTTGTTGGTGGGAAGATGACGGAGTCTGGCCGTCTGTGTGCGTTCATCACCAAAGTGAAGAGAGGAAGTCTGGCAGACACAGTGGGACATCTGAGACCAGGTAAACACAGTTTGTGCTCATAGATTATTATACGTTAAATGTTATTTTCTTCAACTTAAAGTAAAGTAGTTGCAGTAGATATAAAAAGCTTAACTTACCAGACGTCTGATTGTCCTTTTCCATCAACCTGATTGTTTTATTTTAGTTTCACTTTGTAAAAACATCTTTACTTCTCATATTTTTGGCGTCTTATAAGTTAGAGCGTTTCTCTTTTGCCTGATTTAGTAATATTTTTGTTACTTAAATGAATTATTGTCAGTTTGGTCAATAAAGTACCAAAATTTCCACTTAACTTTATATTTTTATCCATCTAATATAATTTTAAATCATTAGATAATTGATCGTTTGATCAGTTACTCAGTACTTGAGTAAACATTTTACCAAATACTTTTTTACTTGAGTTGTTTCTTGGACAGCTATCATTTGTTAGCTACAGCGGCTGATAGGCTCATTCCAACCCAGTAATAAATATCGACGTTCATTGAGTCAGTGTGGCTCGTTTGCTTTTTGCAGTGTGAACTGCAACATGTGTTACTCTTTTGATCTCCAGGTGATCAGGTTCTGGAGTGGAATGGCCGGGTTCTTCAGGGCGCCACATTCAACGAGGTCTATGACATCATCATGGAGTCCAAACCAGAACCGCAGGTGGAGCTGGTGGTCTGCCGACCGGTTCGGTGGGTCACACATCCGGTCCAGTCCAAGCTGAAAAAATTAAAAATGTTCACATATTCTGCGTCTGATATCATATCTACCATTAAAATATGTTTTATTAGATGCTAATGCTAACGGATATCTGTTGGTTCTTGCTCAGCAGAGATGTTTCAAGAGCAGCGGACGCTTCCAGTGTTCACCTGGACTCCAGTGAGTTTTTACACAAAGCATAATCCAACTCAAGCTTGCAGAAAACACAGCACTTAAACATTTTCCCTCAGAGTACGACGTTAGTGTTTCTGTTCTAGCTCAGTTACAATTAATCATATTATTAAAATTCAAATATATCTTCCTCATCTTCTCTCCAAACTTCTGATGCCCCCATTTTGAAAAACAGTGTTGTAAGCTACTAAAGTATCGCGTGTTGGATAAAGCGGGTTCCAGTGGAACTGGTTTTGTTTTTCTGTGCTCAGGTTCCAGTTCCTTCGACTCCCAGAAGGTGGGCCCGTCCATCTCCGTCACCTCTCCCATGAGCCCCAGCGTTCTGTCAGGACAAGTCTCCGTAAGTTCAGCCAACATCTTGCACCCAGAAACCCGTCTGTAAACAGACGTTTCCATGGTGACGCGTATGTGTTTACAGAGCGTAAACAGGCCTCCTCTGGTTCCCAGGATCCAGGTAACCTGTAGAGAGTTGGGCTGTAGGTTAGCTTGAGTTTGTTGTTAGCTGTAGAGTTTATCAGTTTAGCATATAATAGATGCTTACCTGCAATTTGTGAAACAATGTTTCCAAATATTTGTAATTTTTTCTGGTGATCGATATGAGAAAACATAAAACATTGCACTGAAGTAAGACTTCAGCCTATTTTTCCTCAAGTGAAAGTAAAAAGTAACTTAAAGGATTTGGCAAAACATCAATTATTTAATAGTTAAAACATTATCAGACAGACCAAAATATAAAATTATGTGAAAATGTGGGTATTTAAAATATTGAAATGAAAATAATGTATATGAATAACAATTACAATATAAAGAAAAAATTTCAAAATCTGTTTTTTCAATAAAAAATTGATGAAGTTTTAACAAAAACTGCAGGTGTGTGTCTGTGTCTGGTGACCTTTTGGTTAAAAATTAAGTTTGTTTTTAATTCAGTGGATAGAAAATCCAGAAATTTTACTGAAATAGGATTAGCGTTGCATCATAATAAAGTTATTCAAGTAAAGGTAAAAAGTATAATGTATTATTGATAATTTTTTTGTTAAAAAGTCTTCAAGTAAATGTAACTAGTTACTGTGATTTTTTTTTATGAGGGACGCCCCCTAAGAAATTGGAGCCCTGGGCTACTGCCCTTTATAAAGTTTGAACCAGTATGAATGGGCCAGATCTGTTCTCTGTTTTGTTTCTAAAGTTGCTGTATTTAATGTTTGATTACAGATCAAACTGTGGTATGACAAGGTTGGTCATCAGCTGATCGTCACGGTCCTCGGAGCCAAAGAACTTCCTGTTCGGGACGATGGACGACCGCGAAACCCATACGTCAAGATCTACTTCCTGCCGGACAGAAGGTAGAAGAACAAAGAAAAACAAAACTACATTATTTTCACTATTGCTATACTTGATGTTCCTTTCCTTTACAACAGAAACTAGAATAAAATTATTGCAAGATTTTGTGTTTTTGCAGTGAGTAGCTTTAAGTCAGCGGTGCTCCAACTGCTCAAAGAACAACTTAAAATATTTGCTTCTTAACTCAATTTTTGGTTAAAACATGTTTGTTTTTTTAATCAGGGGGTAGAAAATCCAGAAATTTTACACAAGTAGGAGTAGAAAAACTTCCTAATACAATTACTCAAGTAAAAGTGGAAAGTACACCATATTAAAAATATTCCTAAAAGTACATTTTTTAAAAACGTTACTCAAGTAAATGTACCAAACTCTGATAATAATTAATGCAAATTAAAAAACACTTATCAAAACTAATTGAATTAGGAAAAAAGTCACAACAGAATAAAACTGGACTGTAATGAAAACAAACCCAAAGCTTTTATTTATTTATTTACACTTGATATAAATCCTTGTTTCTCATCTTCCCAGCGATAAGAGCAAACGCAGGACGAAGACGGTGAAGAAGTCCCTGGAGCCTCGCTGGAACCAGACCTTCATGTACTCCCCGGTTCATCGGCGCGAGTTCAGGGAGCGGATGTTGGAGCTCACCGTCTGGGACCAGGCCAGAGTCCGAGAGGAGGAGAGCCAGTTCCTGGGAGAGGTGAGCACACCTGCTGAAATCAGTCTGTATCACATGTGGAGCAGGAGCCCCCTGGTGGTCCTCTCCGTATTGCATGTAAACGACCGTTTATTTCCCGTGACGTCACGTTAGCTCAAAGTGCGACGCTACAGCTAGCTTAGCAAAGGATTGTGTTTAAAAATGATGGATGAATGGGTTAAAACCGGGTCACTCACAGTAAAACAACTCCAGGTCTATTTATGTGATCGGAGGAAACTAAGCTAACACTGCTGGGAGTTTTGATGTGTCGTTCGTTAGCGATTCACTCGATTTTTTTGAACGGCTCTGCCGTGAGCGAGTCCGTTGGTGAGAACTGTTCTTTGTTTTTTACGACTTTGCAAGACTATGTTCTGTTCACTACCATTAAATTAAATTAATTAAATACAATAGATAAATGCAGTTGATAGAAATGGGTGGGTGATTTTGTATTTATTTTTTGTTTCTGGCAAAGCAACTTTTTATTTTAATTGCTTCTAAATGACAAGCTGTAAATGTTTTAATGCACACAACACTTGGCAGTAAAGAACAACTTGTTTTTGGTTTCCATGTTTGACATTGGAATCCACACTTTAAGAATGTGTAAATAACTCAAAACACCCTGAGTGGACGTGTTCATGGCTTTTCACAACAATACGTGCATTAAGAGACTAATAATTTAATTTTAGGTTGTATATATTGGCATGTTGTGTTAATGAGGGGTAATCTGAAGCTAGGGCGTCCTGACGTGTTTCGTTTGTCTTCAGGTCCTGATAGAGCTGGAATCGGCGCTGCTGGACGATCAGCCTCACTGGTACAAGCTGCAGCTTCATGACGTCTCCTCGGTGCCGCTGCCCAACGCCTCCCCCTACCTGCAGAGGAGGGGACTGCAGACAGAGCCGTCCCAGAGCAGCAGGAGGCTTCAGAGTGAGAGTCACACCGGAAACACACCAATTATCACTCAATCACGTTATTTTTCTTATGCTATTGCTGCTTATTGATCAATTTTATCAATTTTAGAAATATAGATGTTTATTTTGTGTCTTTATTTCATCATGTCATTTTCTTAACATCTGTTTTTTGTTTGTTTGTTGTTTCACTTCTTATGATGCGATACCAGATAAAGGTCCTTACTTTAACTCAGGTAATAACACCTGTGTGTGTGACCGTGTGTCTGTGTGAAGTCCTCTGAATTTTTGTGTTGCAGTTTTTGTTTCTGCAGCCATAAAATCAGAAACGACCAGGATGGACAATTTGTAATTATGTCCATAGAATTGTTAAAGGGGACCTTTTATGCAAAATTCACATTTTGCACATTTTTATATTTCCATTTTAGTTTAAACTGATTCTGGTAACAGCCCAAGCATTTAAAAAAAAGTGGAATATTTTGCCAATAAGTTAATGTTTTTGGTGTTTAAATAATAAGCTGTTTCAAAACCTTTATGATGCTAATGTTTTTGTTGCTAAGTAACAACCTGACGAACGCCGTCCTGTTACTTAGCAACCCAAAGGAGCTCCAGCACATTATGTCTGCTGCTTTTTCCGCTGTACAATGGCTGCTGGAAGAGACAAGTGTTTTGTTGTTGACTTACCATATAGAAACCATTTCCTTGACTCTTGTGGTTGTGCAGGAGGCTCCACTTTGACTTTTCAGATATGTACGGTTGTATAATTGCGCATCTGTTTGCAGCTATTTTCACGTGCTTATTTGGATATTACACGTAACTGTAATTTTCCTTAAAGAATTATTGAAGATGCTGTAGCAGTCAGTGTTACAGAAGCCTCTGACTGCTACAGCATCAGAGGCTTCTGTCTAACTGCTGATAGAAGTTTGTTTGCTTTCTATTTGTGGATGAAGGATTGTGATGCGTTTGACTCATAATTGGCATTAACAGGATAAATGTGGTTCCTTGTATTCATTCCCCATTAACATTTTTACATCTTGTCACGTTACAAATTTCTATGTATCTTATTGTGATTTTAGGTGACTATCAATACAAAGGAGTGCATCATTCTCAAGTGAGAGGAAAGAGACAATGATTTTTAACATTTTTTGTACTAAAAAGACACTTTGCACGACCAAAGCTTTTTGTCTCACTCAGGGTTGCATATGTATTCATTCTGCTCCTGAGTTTGATGGTTTTCTATCTGTTGTGCTTCCAGCTGAAGATGACATGTGACCTCTTCTAAACATCCTTCTTGTTTCTTCCTGCCTCTGTGTGTTTGTAGGATCTCAGAGGATCAGCGACAGCGAGTTTTCAGATTACGACTGTGAAGACGGCATTGGCGTCATTTCAGGTAACCACAACATCCCACAATACAATTTGCTCATCTTTTGAAAACAAAGCGTGTTTGAAACATTTTGAATTTCTATTTAAAAGCGTTAACTGGAACACAATGTCTCCATTCGAAAAAATCAAATTTTTTTTGGGTAAAAATTAGACTTTTTTTTTTACCGGTGGGATTTGTAAAAATCTGATTTCTTCTAGTGTTGAATTTACTTTTTTCTAAAAGCTAAATTTTCATTTTCTCTTTTTATTATTGGTACTTTTAGATAACATAAGATGTACTTTATTGATCCCAGAATTGGGTAATTATTGGGCCGCAGCACAATGACATGGAGAAATAAGAGACAATATTCTCAATATAAATAAAAAAAAATACACAAAATAAAATATACCTGCTTACAAAATAAAGTAGAAGTGTTACCTATTAATGTATGATAACACATTACACAAGTAGCAACGTATGTACATATTTTATGGAAATGGAGCTGTGACCATGAGCAGTAATCCGAAATAATTAGAGTTATTGTTAAAGTGTGATGGCATGTAAGATTTCCTGTTTAAATGTATAATCTAATTTACGGGAGTGTTCTGACCAAGTCGACAATAAAAAAAAAAATAAATAAACTTCTGAGACTCAGAAGGTTACTTTAACTCCTGGTTATTTTATGGAGCTGATTTTCCGTCTGTTAATTTAGAAACGTAAAGTTTTTCTCACAAGTTGTAGTTTGACTAAACGTTTATCTTTAGATCACATAAATGTAGACGAATAAACTACGTTTGTTTTATTGCAGATTACAGACAGAATGGGCGGGACTTCCACAGCTCCACCCTCTCAGTGCCAGAACAGGTGATAACGTCCAATCACTGCTCCCGATCTGAGATGGTGCGCAGGTCACGGTCGCCGAGCCAACCGCCTCCACAAAGGTAAACACTGAGCAGATTGCATGGCAGATAAATTCATTTTAGCTTTTGGAGACTTAATTTTTTGAAAATCTTGATTTTTTTCGCCTTTATATAGTCCTTGGGGTGGCCATCTTGTTTTAATGTGTTTTACAACTTCTATTTATTTGGACTCTAAATACACATCGACAGACTTTACTGTCATTCAATTTTAATTGGACATTTAAAATATACATATTGAGTGAAATGTCATTGCAGGGTTTCAATAAAAAAATAATAAAATAAGTAATAATAAAAAGTACTAATATAAATATATACAATAAAAAGATGACTTAATTAAATCAGGTTAATTCTACCACAGAATATACATGTATGTTTTTAATTGAGAATAAAAAAATATTTCCAGAATAAAGTAGTAACTTTATGAGAACTTGAACATGAGAAATAACAAATTTAAATGAGGAATGTTAAACATTTTATTGAATCAAGTTATTGATTTTATACATAAGGAAATGTCTCATCTTTTATCACATCAGCATCAATTAATTATTTGTTTTGAAGAAACAACTTGATTCTCATTAAAAACTAATTTTTTCTTGTAATTTTAAATAAAACTTTTGATAAATGTGTGGCCTTATTCTCCTAATAAAGTAGATACTCTTGATGCCTGGCCCTAATACTCCAGATTAAAATAAAAACCACTTTTAAAAAAATATTTTCTGTAATTTCTTGTTCAGGAAAGAAACCAAGGTAATAAATTGGTAATATATTATATTGGTAAAACTGGATCAGATTTTATTTTTAGACCATGTTATTAGATGATTCTAGTTGTAGAGTAGGAGATTAAAGAGCAAAGTGGTGAGATTTGTTTTTATGAGTTGAAATTGCTACTTTTCGAGGAACAATGTTTTTTGTTTTTTGAAGATTGCCTTTTATTTTTACAACAACTTTTCCTCTTCTTCTGTGGCACACACACACACACACACACACACACACACACACACACACACACACACACACACACACACACACACACGCCCATTCTGTCTCTCTGACTTCTGACCTCTGGTTGCCAGTGGCAACCCTCTGTATCCATTGTACCGGGAGGACGCAGTGCGGCTGCTGCGCGGCTCCAAACTGAGTCGAGCGTACTCTGATGCCTGTCAGTACAGCAGCCTGGACAGGTAACCGAGTGAAACAACACCAGCACACCTGGACTGGAGCTAGAGGAGCATGAAGTCCGGTTCCGGCTTAATTCAACATTTAGAATTGGAAAACTTTAGTTAATAAATCAGTATTGAAGTTACTGAAGAGCTGCAATTGGATCATTGATGTAATACTGGACATCACGTCAATTGACGTGCGCCATTGCTGTGCTTTGAGTCAGGAATAACTGAGATTGGAAAAATGACACAGTAACGCAAATAACATGAAAAACAGACGTCGTTTTTATTTAACACAACAATAACTAGATGACAAAGGTCCAATTTCAGTGGTCAGGAAGATGTTTTAATTTGATAGACTTGAACGTGATCGCTGCTCTATTGGCTAGCAGAGCTGTTGTCAGCTGGTTACCACGGCAACGGGTTTTTGGGTTTAGAGAAAAGTCAAGTGAGAGAGGAAAAAAAACAGAGTACGAATGGTTTTCAGTTGCTCTTCTCCTGTTTTTCAGCATTATTTTCCCTTGCTGTGTAAATCACTGCAGCTGCTATGAAAGTTCAATAGACGACAAAAACTGGAGTAATTGCTTCCTTTGTAGAATGTTGCAATATTCATAACAATCATCAAATAGTATGAAATTTTATAAAGTTTAGGAGCCACACTTTGTTAAATTTGTACAAACCTTGGCACCAGGAAAGATGTGAAATTTAATTATTGACCAACATTGAAGAGAAATTAGCGCGGTCCTCTCTTGCATTGTGACAGAACTGATAGAAACCAGTTTATAGATTAATGTCAATAAAACACATCAACTTTCTAAGCTTTAACTGAAGGCATGTTTTATAGAAATCTGCTAAGAAATAAATGTGCTACGAACATTTTTCTAACAGATTTTGCTTCATTACTATGACTCACTGCACAATAATGGCGCCTGCAGGAGCATCACTAGCATTAGCGGCTAATAAGCGCTGTCCGATCCAGTATGATGTGCTGATGTGTTGGACCATGAAAAGCAGAAACGGGTCTGAACTGGATGTAATGCACTTTAGTCCTGATGTTAGAGCTGATCTTTGTTCAGGTTTTAGTTGGGAATAACTTTGTCTCACTGTTGGTTCCTGAACTCGGTTCTGGTTTTAGTTCTATAATTTCACACCTTTGGCTTAGCATTAGCGTCCCTTAATGTTGTAGCACCTCTTTTCTTCTGTCTTTGCTGCTTTTGGTACGTTAGTAGCAGAAGTTGTGGACATTTTGGTGTTTAGTTTGTGCTGAGCATCTGGATTCAGTTCCTCCTCCTCTGTATTCAGGCGACACCTGAGGAGAATGTCTGCCGCCAACTCTCTCGATTCCTACGACAGGTACCGCTGCAGTAGCTAGTTGTAGTACCAGCAGAAACAGTAGTTACATTTTAAAGAGTAAACATATAACTATTGATATGCTTCTCTGCATGTAAGATACTTTAACGGTCCACAACAAACCTGGACAAACCATATAATGAATGGAAGTTGTGAGGATTACAGGTAATCTCTGCTAGTTGCTAATTTATAGGTGTTTCTGTAGATTCAGTAATTTAATTCAAAAGAAGAAACTCATATGTTACATAGATTCACAGGGCCGGATTTACAAGGATGTAAGGTCCGGGGCTGGAGCCAGCTTGGTGCCCTGTCCATTAAAGAAAATGTATTTTACTAAAGCAAATTAAAGTATATTCATAGATAGTCGCCTTCATGGTAGGTACTAATCATAACTCCATATTTTTCCCAAAGAAATCGACTATAACTTCATAATTTTCAAATGCAGGAATATTGTTTATGATCATAAAAATCCCAAAATATTGATGCACCTCAACTAATTTGGGCATATATGTTTTATATAAAGTGTAATATTTGCAAAATATGGATTCATCTAAAAAAATAAAGAAAACAAAATTTGCCTGTCCCCCAAAAATTGGAGCCCTGGGCTACCACCCCAATAAGCATTTTCTAAAGTGTGGCCTAATAGATTTATTACATTCAGAGTGATTTATTTCAAGTGCTTAAACCACTAAATGTCACTGCTTGAGAAGTTTATTTGTTCATGGAACGCTGTATCTAAAAATATTAAACGAAAGTTTAGAGGAAGGAAAAATGTTTGTCAGTAAGAGGTGCACAAGTAACAAGGATGAACCAAACCTGGAATAAAGCAAAGTCATTTCATGAGTTTGGTGAAGATTCACAAGGTGTAGCTGGAGTTTAATTTTATCACAATATTTTCTGTTATTATTATGATAACAATAAACATTTTTGTTCTATAAAAATTTTCTCATTTGAAACAGGATTGAAACAGGATTCAACTTAAGATTTATACCACTAAACTACACCCAGTAACTATATTTAGTTATATTTTCTGGTATATTTTTGCTCTCCTTGAACAAATAGTGTAGAAAATATTAAAAATTACAGTTTTGTTTTTAAACATTATTTAATTGTTTTTTCATCTGTTATATAATCTGTGTCTTATTTGTTGCTGTTGTTTGAGAGAAACTGAGCTTTGGGTTTTCATTAGATGTGAGTGAAATAATGCCACAATTGTAGCAATAAATCACTCTGTGTGTAATAACTCAAAATAATGCATGAGAGTCGGTTTTTGAATTGAATTACTGAAACAATTAATTGAGATGCAGCCGTAGTGTAGAAAGTTGTTGAGTGTTTGACGTTGTTCTGTTCCGCAGTCAGGACTTCATTCCAGACTTTCCCTATGAGCCAGAAGCTTATGATGAGGAGCTGCTGAGGTAAACAGACCAGTTACAGACTGGAGGACACCCAGTTAGCTGTAGATCTAGTGAAAGAGGTTTGGAAAGTGCTTCTTTTCTGTGTAAAATCCTTCAAAGTGCTTCAGATGCAATCTAACAATTTGATTAAAAGCCTAAATTTATAGTTGAAACCAGAAATTTTAAAATAATAAAAAGACACCTAAACATTTTTTTAAAATCACAATCTATAGTTAAAAAACAATAATCTAGTTAATCTAGTTAAACCTTCCTTGTTTTAGGTCAGTTAGAATCACCAAAATTATACATTTTTGCTAAATGCTAGAACATTTTTCATAATGACCTTTTCAGGGTGGAAACATGTATAAAGAGACATTTCAAAACATAATATTTTAAACATAAAATCATGAATTGAAACTGTCTTCTTTAATTAATTTGTTTGGTTTTTTACTCCAAAGTGTGCGGCTGGAAAAGTTTGGAAACTCATCTTGAAAATGCTTGAGAAGTTCTTGAATTTTACTGAACGAACCCAGAGAATAGATTGAAAATACAGACTGAATCTTTGTCGTCTTTTACTTCTTATCTTCCTTCTGGGAACTCTGAGCTCTTCTTGTCTGGAATCCTGATTTTTATGTCCTTCGGTTTTTGTTAAAAACTTATTTTTCTCTTCTCACCTGTTCTGGTTTTTGTTGAAACTTCCTGGGAACATCGTGCCAAACATATTTCCTCTCCTACAAATCAGGGCCTTTTACTTTTGAGATTCACAGGTGACCAGAATGATGTGTGACTAACCCATCCCCCAGGTGCAGCAGTTGTCATGGTGACAATAGTTGACAGTTGTCATGGTGATACGCAGGTTCAGCAGGGGGATGGACCGGAGGGATTATTACAGCCGCTCTCGCTCAGCCGACCAGCGAGCGATGGCCGACAGACCCGTCTACGCGCGGTCGCACTCAACTGACCGTGCTGACTCCTCCTACCTTAGGTCTGGTCGCTCCGCCCCTCCTTCACCTGCACTGATCAGGTGACCCGCTGCTGACCAATCAGGAGGCAGCTCAGTCTCTACGGTGTTTGCCAAGTGTTCTTTGGAGCATGAAGTCCAACTCTTTATTTTTTTACTAATCATCCATTTTAACCCTTTTTGTTTTTGTTGCATGTTTGGCAGCCGGACTTGTTGTTTGTTGCCTTTTGTCTATTTGATTTGTTGTTTTGGTTTGACCGTTATGTTGCAGCTGTGCACGTATGCAACCCGGAGAGAAAACATTTAATTTATCGTCTGCCTGCTTGGCTTTCCTGCAACCTGCTGTTGAATCCTCTAACACACAAACACACCAAGTAACTGTCCTCAAATTAAAAACTTACATTAAAATATACATTTATTTGAAGGATTGGTTTACTTTAATTAGGGCTGGAACAATTAATCGCGATTAATCATTATTAAATAATTGTTAGCTAATTTAGTAATTGATTAGCCGTTAACTGGAATACAGAATTAAAAAGCCAATTTGCTGAGAAAATGCCAAAACTGTGCACATATACGTCTGTACGTACACATGTACGTACAGACAGACAAAAGACACTTTTGTCTGTACATATGTTCTCCCTAAACTCCTAGTTTTAGCTTTACTCTGTTAAACCCATAAAAGAAATGCTGTATTGCTGCACTTATATGTTATTTTCTGATTTAAAGAATAGTTAAAATATTGCATAAATAAAGTTTAAGAGCTTAAAATAAAAATCTTAACAATTGTCCCAATTTTTAGACCCACTTAATTGATTAATCATCAGAACAAATGATTAATCGCCAGAATAATCGATTACTAAAGTAATCATGAGTTGCAGCCCTAATTTTAATTATTTTGGTGTTGTGTTTAATTTACTAAGTGGATGCATGGTTCCTAATCAGACATTGACATTTGACCTTTCTTCCTTATGTCTCATTGTAGTTTATTTTCTAGATACTCCAGTGCCTTATTTATTTATTTATTTATTCATTTACTTGTTTTTTTTTTAAAACAGGGCTAACGCTCGGGTCGGATCCAACATGACGAGTCCCACCGGATCGGCAGTCTGCCCTCGCCGCGGACGTCAGCTTCCTGTTGTCCCGCCAAAAGGACCTCTAGACCGAAGTACATTTTCTGGATTACAGCTGATCTTATTGCCAATCGGCTAATAATAATCAATCTTATCCTCATTCAAGATATTTCTCTACTGCATTTAATTTTTATTTACTTAACTTATGTAGCATCAGTTCACCCATCTTGAGACACTTTATAAAACAATCAAATTTATATCCAGAGATGTATAATCACATTCAATCAGCCCAGTACAATGTAATATATATGGACTTAAATTACATATCATGCTTTATTTTTATTTTTATTTAACTTCTGGGGAAATCAAAGTTTATCCCCTCTAACAGAAACAGAAACATTTCTAATTGGTTCTAATTTTTAGGGAGGTTTTATTTTTAGTTCATGTCAAATTTATTTATAAATCACATTTTAAAGCAAGTTTTGCCAAAGTGCTGTAAAAAACAAGAGACAAACCAAGACATAAGATAAATATTTAAACCCTCATAAAATATTATAATTTATGAAAAGTTCTAAAAGAGAAATCAGAATCTACATTTTCATAAAAACTGAAAAAGTTTTAGAAAAACTTTTAAGAAACTGATTATTAATCAAAATCAAAAGGACAAAAAAAGCGATATAAGATGTACTTTAAAAGTTTTACAACTTATTAAACATCAGCAATCATCAAACTATAAATGAAAATAAAAAAAGTCCTACAACGTATTGATTCACCTTTTATAAAATGAGTGTTTTCTCTGCAGCTGATCTTGCTGAGTAGAGCTTAGCAGTCTAACGCTGAGTTGTTTCTTTCAGATGGAGAACCTTTTGACTGTGTTCAGACAGGTAATGACTATTGAGTGTCGTCCACCTGGTTAGAAATAGAGACATTCTCTGCATGAGTTAGGTCTTTAAGAAGAGAGTTGTTGATAAATGATAAAAGTGATAATTAAATGGAACAGATTAAGACGTGTGTGTGTGTGAAAACTCTTGTGGACGTCACTGTGGATTGATCAGGGCTTTGTGGGAAGTCGTAGCTGCGTTGTAATGCAGGTGTGTCAGGGGTTTACCTGCATTGAATGTCTGAGTGTTCATTTGGTCGCTTCACCTTTATGAAGCAACCAAAAACTTCATAAAGGTGACATATTATGCAAAATTCTGATTTTGCATGTTTTTGGACTTCTATTTGGGTCTCAACTGCTTCTAAAAAGCTCAAGAGTAAAAACAAAAACCACCAAGCAAGTTTTTGGCAATAACTGTGCTGTTACCTAGCAACCTCAGTGGAGTTCCGCCTGTTACCTAGCAACCCAACAGAGCTCCGGAATGTTTGGTCAGCTGTTTGTAAGGCTGTGTGGGCTATACAATGACTCCTGTTGTTGACTTACCATCCAGACACCTCTTACTGCACTGCATTCTTGTTGGTTGTGCAGGAGACTCCACTTCTGCTTTTCAAAGATGTACAGCTGTGTAATTGCACATCTGTTTGCAGCCATTTTCCCTCAGCTCAAAATAGGCACAACAGACCAGACTAAAATCTCATTATCTAGGAATGATTTTGTGCAGAAATACTAAAGGACATATCCTAACCTGTTCAAAGAAGAATAATAGATCACCTTTAATCAGTTAAGTTGATTCTCAAACTTGTGGGAATTCAGTGGAAAGGATCTGGAGTCATTTTCTTCTTCTGCTACTTGTTCAGCTCGATGCCTCCTGTTTGTGTTTTATCTGCAGTAGTGATGTGATTGGTCATGTGACAGGTCATGTGACTGGTTAGCCTCTGAAGATGGTCATGCTGTCATTAATCCTCTCATTGTTTCTGATCATCTTCTTGTTTCCTCTTTCTTTTAACTGAACTGCTGGTCATCAGTTTTGGCCACTCCAACTGCAGGAGCACCAACATCCACAGCCCCACCCACATCCCCTCATGAAGTCCCGCCCCCCATACAGAAACATGCGGCTCCTCTAGTCAATCACCAAACTCCTCCAATGATACGAATTCAGGGACCACCAACTCATCCACCTCCATCCACCTCTATTCATCCTCCACCTGTCCCTCCACCTGTACGTGCTCCTGTGCCTACATCTGCACCCGTTCCCCCACCTGTGCGCGCTCCTGTACCTACATCTGCATCCATTCCCCCACCTGTACGTGCTTCTGTGCCTGCACCCACCCCTGGTCCCCCACCCACCTCCCGCTGCACCCACACCTGGACCTCAACCTGCGCCTCAACCTGCACCCACAGTCACACCAACACCTATAGCTGCCCCCATTTCTGTCCCAACACCTGTACCTACCCCAGCCCCGCCTCCTGCTCCTGTTCATCCTCCTCCCCCTGTCGTACAACCACAGCCACCTCCTGAATTCACCTTACCTCCAACTCCATCCCCAGCCCCTTCACCAGCACCCTCACCAGCTCCACCCCCTCAGACTCCAGGTGTGTATTTCTGTGGGCTGGTAGCCTGATATTGACCCTTTGCATCGATATCACCTAATTGCATTGAGGCGCCATGACAACTGCGATTGTTTTTGCCAATATAGCCTTACTTTTATTTGCTCAATTCAAGCTGATTTGTCTGTGGAAGTAGCACGTCTAGTTGGGGCTCTTAGGCTAGTTGGTGGTATTTACAACAATTAGACATTGCTAGCTTAGAAACCGACTCATAGCTTTTCCCTCATGTGCCTAAATTTCTGCCACATGGTTTAAACCAATGTCATAAACAACTTTTCCCTTACACTGGAGTGTAAGAAAGCAAAAGTCTAGTTGCAGGGTTTCCCCCAGTATTATAAGCCTGGCGGGCTACCAGGCTTTATTTGCCCCTCGTCAGGCTAAGCATAGTTTGTTTTAAATAGGTTGTTTTATACACCAGTATCTGTGAGAATAAAGATGGATTAAGCTAGGGTTTATAGTTGATGTATTGAATTGAGTGCGAACCAGTAGCGGCGTACCTGAACCTGCACGTTAGCTTCACATGCTATTATTTTAAATTGCAATGTCTGTTTGTGCACCTCTGAATTTTTTAAACTTTTATACAGAAACACAGACTGTCCTAGCGCCTCTACCACTTGGCTTAGCAGGTTTTCTAGGGGAAATCCTGAAATGCTTACTAGTTTTTCTCAAACATGGTTGGCTACATGATGGTGCAGCATTCTCTCCAGGTTTACTAAGAAAAGGTCTCCGGAACTTAGTTGCCGTCTACAGACAACGGCCTCCGGACCTTTAATGGTGTTTAATTTTGATGGTGTTTGGTGAATGATAGACGTTTGCTGAACGTTCATGGGACTCTAAACATTCAGTGCTATATTGATAGACATGTACCTTCTCCATGATACAATGTTTGATTGCATCTTACTAATCTTATGTATGAAGATTAGTAATCATCAGTAAAAGTTTTTACTGCAAATCCTCAAATACACAGAGGACTGCCAGTCCTTACCGTTGATGGATGCTATGAATCATCGTCTTCTTTCCTCATTAAAAGACGTGCAACAAAACGACAAATTCGGTTGGTTCTTGTCTGCAGCACTTTACAATAATTCTTACAGTGAAATCACTAAATACAAGCAATATTTAGGGGACCAACTGCCTGTTTTTGATTCTATTTACAGGCCTTATCATGCAGATAGATTGTTTTGACATCCATCATGGTAGAGCGGGCTATTTTCTAAAAAGCGTGAGGTCACATGCGAAGGGTCAATTTAGGAGTTTAGTGCTAGAATATTCCACATTCCTCACATTCAAGACTATTCATTCATTTAATGTTTCATTTATTCATGTGTTCATGTTTAATGCATCATCACATCCCGTCTGCATGTATCAGACCCAGAGAGACGCTCAGCTACACCTGGCGGCACCAGAAAAGGCAAGTCCACTCAGGGTGGTCTGAGGTGATCCCAGAGCTCGTAAACTGAAGCTTTGGGTTGCTGTTGACAACAAAGAGGGGGTCACCTGAATGATGTCACTGTCACTGTGGGTTTGACCAATCACTGTCTCTTTCTGCATGATGCAGAGGTAACATGGGAGGACCAACAGAGGAAAACACCCAATGGTACGGCAGCACCCTCTAGTGTTAGTTCGTACTCACTGCAGTCTGGAGAGGGTATGGTTTGCTTTAGTTGGTATCCCTTTAATTGTTAGTATCCTTCCAGGTAAAGACCCGGCAGCCAGAATTTGCTTGTTACCATTATTGTCATAAAAACATTGTGAATATTACCTTTTTAAATAATTGATTATTTTTTGTTGTATTAGTGGCTTGTAGCTAAACACAACTCAAAATACGATTTTTATGACAATAACATGGGATGAAAAGTTGAGCTCTGTAGTTTGCCGTAAATATATTTATAGTAACTGGTGAAGCTGATAATGCCCAGCTCTCTCATTTCATACATGATTTGTCCTGATCAATTTGTTTGATTGTTGTCATTTGAAGGAGATGTGTTGCCAGGGAGTGGAGAAGGTAAAGAGACGTTGGTTCTTTCTTCTTTGTAGTTTAGATTTGAGCTGCTTTGGAGTTTTCTAGTGGTTTTTCTTGGTTTTCATCTCTGGTCTGAAAGACAGAAGGAAAAACTGAAAGTAGTCGTCCTTTTTACTTTGTTTTTGAAAATGTTTGACCCCTGATAATTTAGCCCTGTTTTCTTTGGTAGAAACATAAGACCAGTAATGGACACCGCTAGCTAAAAAGTTAGCTGTGCTAACCCTAACCACTAATCAACATTAGATCTATTAGCGCTAATGTGCTACTTATTAACATGGTATTTAGTTGAAGCTAATGCTATAGGGCTAATTTCAACCATGTTGACACCCCACCATGTATAAATGACACAACATATCAACCATGCAGGTATCAACATGGTTTCACTTCTTTTGAACAGACCTTTCACTCATGATTTCAGTTTTATAGTTGTTGAGTTTTGCTAACTCTGTTGCTAAATTTGCCTTATTGACCACAGAGAGGCTTCGGTCAGAAAGCACACAGGCCCTCAGCACATTTTAAACATTTTACTGTGGAACAGCAATGCATTCTGGGCACAGAATAATCATGAGAGAAAATAAAAATGCTATATACATGATCTTTGTTCGCTTCAAAATAGTAGCATGAATTTAAACGTCTAACTACTTAAAAAAATCTGAACAGTCAATAACTAAAATTTCAACATGGAGGTTTATTCAAGTAAAAGTTTAAAAAAGAACATTAGAGGAGATTAGGGAAAGCTTAATGCACTAATAGTTTTCAAAGCTAGCAAAAACATTGAGCTAAAAATTAGCTGCGCCGTTAGCGCACGAGAAGAAGTGTTTCCAGCACTGCATAAAAGCATAATCTGAATTCAAATACAGCTTCATGGTAACATCCCTGTCCATAGAAACGAACCTGGACATTACTGTTTTAAATTACACTTTGCTACTTCACAGTAAGACCCCAGGATGACATTTTGTGTCACATTTTTTATTTTTATTTGAAACTGATCCTCCTCTTGTGTCTCTGCAGGTGTGATGAAGGACCCCACTAAGGTAAAATGCTAACCCTCAGCAATCCAAACCAACTGCTTGTGACGACACGGCCTCACTCACCCGTTTGCTTGTCTTCTGTCTTCAGATGAGGGACAGCCTGTCCTTTAAATCGTCAGACAGCGACGTCAGCGATGTGTCTGCCATGTCCAACGCGTCTGAAACCAGAACCGCCCTCAAGATCAGGTGAGAAGCCAGGACCAGCCTCTCAGTATTAACATTTTTAAGAAATTTGCCTCTTTTTGTCATCTTACAACACAAACTCAATGCACTTTATTAGGTTATGGATCTCACATTATTTTACAAATTAAATATGAACATGTTGATGCGAATTTACAGTTAGCCACTTTTAGTCTTTCAAATTAAATGCAACCTTCAAATTTTGACCCGTGAGCAAGAACTGTCACTAAAATCCTCAGAGAATATATTAAAGGTTGTGATTGTGCTGGAACATGACAAAATGTGGACAAGTTGCTTTACTATTGCATACGTTAATAAGTTAATATAGGACTGAAACAATTAGTTGGATTAATTGTGATGAATCAATATTTGAAATAATTGTCAATTAATTTAGTAATAGACAATTGCTGACAGAACAAGACTGTGAGGATGGATGGATGGATGGATGGATGGATGGATGGATGGATGGATGGATGGATGGATGCTATGCTATGTTGTTACATTTTCAACAAAAAAAGTTTTTTGTCATCGTTTACAAAATTAATTAAACTGTTCGTTTGCATTTCCTTGTGTATTTCTAATATTGTATATGAAAAAGCTTAACTGGTTGGTTAGATGAAAAAATTGCAGAATTCACCAATTTTTTCAAACCTGATTAACTGATTAATAATCAGAGTGACCAATAAAAAGTAATTGTTAGTTGCAGCCCTGATCGATAGAATATTTAACTTCCATCTCAAATCTGTTGTCTTTTCGTTTTCTATTGCCTGCTTTATTTATGTTAAGTTTAGCTTTATTTATGTTTTGCATGCTGTTTTTTTTTACGATGTTTGCACGTGAATGTTTTCGTCTGCCATCTTTTTGCATGTTTCTCCATTTGCATGCTGCCATCCCGTCTTGTGATTGGCCGAAACAGTAAGGCGGAGTCTGTGGAGGGCCAATCGGGGGATCTGGGTGGCGGTTCAGAGGGGGCACAGGAAGTAGAGGGAGCAGCAGAGGGCAAGTCTCAGCTCCATAAGAGCGAATCAATGGAGGAAGGACTGGAGGAGGAGGCGCAGTCTGAGAAGTAAGAAGGATGAGCAGGTTACACTTCAAAAACACAAAATCTTACCAAATAGTTTTGTTTCTACAAGTATTTAGTTTCTAGTGCAAATTTTTAGTACATTTGAATGAAGACAAAATTAACTTAAAAGTCAATAATTACTTAATATTGCTGAAACATGCAAATTACTTCATTTATAATATGGGAAAATGTTCTGTTATAAGAGAAACTGGTACATTTTAAAATCAACCATTTACTAAAAAAATCCCAGATTTTGCTGAAAAGTTACTTGTTAGATTTTCTTATTTCTAGTGTACTCAGATATTTGCACTGGAGCAAAAATACTTGGTAAGATGTTTTGTTTTGCAGTGTAATCCGTGACTAGACCCATTTAATCCAATGCAGCTGAACCAGTAGGAAACACATTGACGTTTGGAAATGTCCTGCATGTACCTTTGTGAAATAGTCACTTTGCAAAAAGTTAAAATCTCACCAAGTAACTTGGTCTAATTTCTAGAGAAAATATCTTAACTCTGAAATAAAACAAACTAACTTACAAGTAATCTTTTTAGGACAGTAGGAATTTGTTTTAAGTCAATAAATTCTCAATGTTGATGAAAAATCTCCGTCTCCACTGACAGATTATTTCAGTTATAATTGTTACTCCATCGTCGTTATTGTCTTTATTATTCTGACATCAGTGGTATCAGCAAGACAATAGATAATAAAAAACGTGTGTACACAAATTTCAAAGTACAGTGGCAACCACACATACATGAATATAACCACACATATACAGTATATGAATAGGGAGTTTTAGTAAATACGTTAATCCATTTTCCGCTCCTTTTTAAGCTAAATACATTCTTGTTTATGTCTAAATTTAGTATTATTGTAAAAAAACACAAATTGCATGACACGATGTCTTGCTCTTACTGTGTGTTTATTACTGTATTTATTTTTGTATATGTGGATAAATATAATTTTCCCTGATTTGTTTGTTCCTTTTTTAGCTCCTAAAGGGATGATATGCAGTTTTACTTTTATATGGCTCAAAATAAAGCAATAAATATCAATGCCATGAATGATTATTAACTCAGCATAAGCTCCAATATATTGCTAAAAAGCTACCTGTAAGAAAGATTTGTCTTAATTCATGTGGACTAAGACATCTGCTCTAGAAACTGGACAAAATACTTGGTAAGATTTTGTGTTTTTGCAGTGAATGTTGCCCTCAGCTGAGTTCATGTCGCCCAGCTTCTGTTGTTTTTATTTAACCTTTTTTTTTAACTGACAGAAATATATTTATTTTACTTCAGAGCTGCATCTACCTCTGGTGCTCCTCTCACCAAGTCCTCCAGCGTCGGTGGAGAGATTTGCTCGTTAGGAAGAAACGACGACGACGATGACGACAAGAAGCGACGCTCCAGCTTCGGAGCGAGGATGATGGGGATGGTGGGACTGGGAAAGAAGAGCCAGAGCGCGTCCCAACTCAATCCAGAGGGTCGGTCCCTGCCACGCCTTCCAGATGCTTTATGTTGATTCATGCAGTCCAGAACAAGTTTTTAGTGTGTCCAGCAGCTCCTGCAGGAGATCCACAGCCTAATTGTTGATCAGTTTCCACCAAACACTCATTCATATTTGTGTTAAATCTCTTTTGTTTGTCCCTTTCAGAGGAGGAGAAGAAGAAGAAAGCAATAAGACTTCCTGTCCAGCGGAGCGTAGAAACCGGTTTGGCCATCGAGTTTAAATCTCGATTCACCCGACAGCCGAGTCGAGATCCGGACGCCGAGGACCCAAAACCCGGAGCGTACGCACTTTTCAGTTCAACACTTGTTTCTCTTTCCTCCTGTTTTGTTCTGGTCACTTTCTCTTTTGAAAAAATTCACACTATCATCCTCCATTTTAACGTCTTTTATACCTAATTTCCATTGAGTGTCACAGGCTGGTTGGGCTTCTTCTGCTTTATATGGTTATATGGTAATAAACATTTTCATGTGCATTACTGCCATCTACTGGAAAGAGTTGATCAGGATGGGAAATATATCCAGAGGTGGGAAAATACTCACAATTATACTCAAGTAAGAGTCGCACAACTTCAACATATTTTTACTCAAGTGAAAGTAAAAAGTATTTTGTTAAAAATTCTACTGATTAACTGATCAAATAAAATATCAATCATTTAATATTTTAAAATTATATCATCACATGGACCAAAATATAAAGTAAAGTGAAAAGTTTTGGTAATTTAAGGACAAAAATGACAATAATTCATATTAATACCAAAAAATAACAAAATCAGGCAAAATAAAAATGTTTCCAAATCATTTTCTTTCAATATAAAACCTGAGAAACTTTAATAAAAACTGCAGGAGTGTGTCTGTGTCTGGTAAATTTTTGCTTAAAACATGTTTGTTTTTCATTCAGTGGGTAGAAAAGCCAGAAATTTTACTCAAGTAAGAGCAGAAATACCTGACAATAAAAATACAGCGTAGTAGAAATACTCATAAAAGTAAACAAACAGAAAAAAAAAGTTACTCATGTTCTCATTTGGATTTTCTGTATTTTCCATTGGCCATGAAATTTAAATTACGTAAATTAATCAGTTTAATTTAAATAAACCCTCATGTTTCTTAATAAAGGTTTTTACTACAATGAAGGGATTTTTCAGCCAAAATATAAAAATGTTTGTATTTCGCATTTATGTTGCCTGACGCTACAAATCATTTGATATTCTGCTAGGTCACTAGCAGAATATCAAATAAGTTTTTCACACATTTGTAATGGGAAAGCTGCTAATGTCTAACAATATTAATATGTCTGCCTGTTTGTCTGTTTCTTGTCGTCAGTCTGATATTCCCAGGAGTGAAATTGGCGTCGGATAAGCAGTTCACCGGCTTCCTGGAGGGATTAGGTCCCGGCCAATTGGCTGGACGCCAGACGCTGGCCACGCCCCCCATGGGTATCAATGATTATCAATGTTTAACCATTATTTATTTATTCAATCATACATCATCCTCATGCAATCGTTAACATCTATACTTAGTTATTTATTTTAGAATTTCCACTTTTAACCATAAAAAGTTTCACTTTCTTTCAATTACTCATGTATTAGTTTGCAAAGGGCGGATTTAAAGTTACACGTTGAATAAAATAATTTTATTTAAAATAATTTTATTCTCTGTCTAAATATATAGAATAAATATTTGCTTACATGTTGCAGTATTTATTCTGTTTTCACCTTCTATCTAGTTTCTGTGAGGAGGATCTATCTGTCTTAGTTGATGAGTACGGAGGGTCAGCAGTGACAATAAATAATAAATAAATATACCATGAAAAATATGCATGTAAATTTCCCAGTGAAATTATTTAATATATTTTTAAATAAAAGTTTTCTTTAAAATTACATTATATTGAAATTAGTTATGTAAAAAAATATTTGTTACATTTAATTATTGAATTGCATATTTTATAATATAGTTTTGTTGGTGTAAATGTAATTTATTTCAGGATGTCTTTATTTTTATGATACATTTAATTAATTAATAGGATATATATATGTTATGGTATATTAATTTATTTAATTTTGTCACTCCTTGCCCTCTATAGAGGAGGCTCTGTAAGGATAAAAATATCTGCAGAAATGTCTGTTTGTATCTAACAGCTCATTTAAAGAGACTTGATGTGTTGATCAGGGGACATCCAGATCGGGATGGTCTACAGGAAGGAGCGGCTGGACGTGGAGGTGATCCGAGCCCGGGGGCTTGTGGGTAAACAGGGCAACAAGAACACTCCAGGTGACAAAACAAACATTTTATAATGTTGAAGATTAAAAAAATTAAACCTGTGCTGCTGATAAACTAGGCTGGAACTGAGACAACAACACAAGAGATGCAGACAGAATTACAGCAGGATGTTTAGATCTAAACATATTCAAAAGTTAGAGTGGCCTAGTCCAAGGGTTTGTGACTTTTATAATCTAAAGAGCTGTTTTTGCTCTCAGTCCAGCTAAATAAAGCTTGATTAGAGTTGTAAATGTTACTTAGCATGAAAAAGTACAATGTATGCCAGCTATTGGAAAAATGTCATTTTCAAATGAGCCACCGTACACTGTAAAAATAAATTCATACCAAGTATTTTCTTTTGTCTAGATTCTAGTGCAAATATCTTAGTTTTATTTTATTTCAAGTGTAAAAGCTCATCAGTGACTTCTCATTGAGACAAAGGAGCTTGCTTCAAGTAAATAATTCATAAATAATCCCTGTAGTGCTTGTTTCACTGCCAAATTATTTTCAGTTTTAATTTGGGGAAAAAAAAAATTAAGTGAAATAATCTGCCAATAGAACTAGAGCTGTTTTTCATCAATATTTAACAAATATTGACTTTAAACAAGCTCCTAATTCTTGCAGAAAAGTTACTTTTAATTTAGTTTTGTCTTACTTCAAGTGTAGAAAGATATTTGCACTTGAAACTAGACATAATGTTTGGTAAAATGTTGTGTTTTTGCAGCGTATGCTCTTATTTTTTGATGGTCTCATCAAATAAAATCCACATGTAATAGACGAGGTTCTGTCCATCCATGCTGAATAATTCATAGATTGTTTGAAACTTTAAGAAAACTGTAAATAATAAAAGGAATTTGGTTTATTGCTTTTTTTATGATACCTGGATAATATTGAGCTTTAAAAGTCTGACTGGAGTGACGCTAATATTAAAGGAGAGCCTGCAGCTCCCCCTGGTGGTGGGATGGAGCATTTATTCATTAATAAAACAGGACAGGATGTACAGACACAAATCAACATGTTATCTTTTCTTAGCTAATATATATAAGAATCTATAATTTATCCACATACAGTTTTTAAGTCTTCTAAAATGATCTACAACCAAAACTGAGAAGAAACATGATTTATATGTTATAAATCATGTTTCTAACAAAGGACAGAAATGCAGCTATTCTTTCTACAAATGAGCTTTTTGTGTGTTTTTACCGACTGATTCATGATTCTGTTTGCTTGTGTTGCAGCTCCTTATGTGAAAGTGTATTTAATGGACAATGGGAAATGTGTGCTGAAGAGACGAACGCGTCTGGCAAGAAAAACTCTGGACCCGCTTTATCAGCAACAGCTCCAGTTTGAAGAAAGTCCTGAAGGAAAAGTGCTGCAGGTAAAATCAGGGAGTATAAAAGTGACACACAGATATTCCCTTCAGACAAACAGAACTAAAAATATTGTAAAATATGTTATTTCTAAGTCAGACATGCAGAAAAATAAACCTCACAGCTCTGGGATGGATTATATTGATCTGATCTGAGGATTATTGATGAAAAACAATCTATTAACAATTTTTTAACTACTTTATGTTGCTTAAAGCATAGAAAAACAGGTGAAAGGTAAAATTTTATTGTGCTTACAAATATGTGCACTTTTTTAGGTAATCTAATGTTAAGAAATGTGACATAAAGAAAGAAAGTCTAATTGAACTGAGAATGAAGTTGCAATCTGCTGAATAGTGACAATATTTTCTGTAAACATTGTTATACACAGAACAGAATGGCCAGCTAAATAAAATAACGAAACCAAAATGTCCTCCTCAAATGTGAGTTCAGAAGTTTGAAGGTTATTAGGAAGAAGAGATTAGGAGAAATGTTGGAGACCTAAAAGACAAGACCCTATGAGGACTTTTAAAAGCTCTGCATGAAGAAGACTCTACCTGTAATTCACCACAGTGGACTATAATAGTTTGTTATAAATATAAACTTTAATTCTGACCTGCATTCTTCCTCTGACACACTTTGTGTCAGCCAACAATTTATAATATCTTTGTATGAAGAGTAATTTATATTAAGGATATATTAAAAAAAACATAGCTGTGAAAGGAAGCAGCTGAAAGTCTCACATTTCTACCCATAATCAGTCAATACTTTAGTCTTGAGGGGTAAACTGCAATACAGTAATAAAACGGTCAAAACGTTTTATTCTGAGGACATTTAGCCATCAGTAGCATCAAGCTAACGCTACATCCTTTAGCTAAGCTATAATACTGCTTTTCAAAAGCTAATTATTGTCTGGATAAAATGTTTGATGAGAGTGGTTAAACGTCTACAGACGTCAGAACAGTTTGTCCTGACAAAATGTAAGATCTGCTTTGAAACAAACTTTATGCTCACAAACACCATCTGGATCGTCTGACTGGTATCAAAAAAAATGCAGTTTTCATGCAATATATGCAAAGATTGTCCGCAAAAAAGGTGTTTTATAAAGTAAATACTGTCTTTTGGTTGCAAAGTATGTGTTTTCTTTAACATAATTTTCACTTTAAAATTTTATTTAATAAATAAAAAACTGAAAATGTTTTCTAAATGTTTAATGTTTGTCTCTGCAGATCATCGTCTGGGGCGACTACGGACGGATGGATCATAAATCCTTCATGGGAGCTGCTCAGATCCTATTGGACGACTTGGACCTGTCCAACATGGTGATTGGCTGGTTCAAACTGTTTCCCGCCACCTCATTGGTGGACCCGGCGTTGGCGCCGCTAACGAATAAGGAGACCGAAGGCGGCAAATCGTAGCATCAGGAGACGGGACCGACTGCATCGTCGCGTCAAACGGGCCTCGAAGCGAGCCGGAGGGGACAAACGGTCGCTGGGTGCAGTGACTCTCCTGTGCTCCTGCATGCTGCATGATGATGTCACAACGATGACGTACCAGTGCCATGATGATGTCATCGGGGCAGAAGGCAGCTCCACCCCTCGCCGAGGAGAGGGCAGGACCGGTTGGGCAAAAGATGCTTTGAAAAAGAGAGGCCAAAAGACTCGCAGCTGCCAGCCAATCACAGCAGCTCCTCTGTGTCATGTGACGGGCGGCCTCTGTTTCCATGGAGATGCAGGAACATGGAGGTCTGCTGCGGTGTGTTTCTTGCATGGAACGACAAAAAGATTAGAAGGAAAAAAAAAAAAAAAGTCAGAGACTTCAGCAGGAAAAAAAGAGAAAACAAACCGACACCCTGGGAATGTCGCCTGAAATC
The DNA here is from genome assembly GCA_922788865.1 of Poeciliopsis turneri. NCBI lineage: Eukaryota > Metazoa > Chordata > Actinopteri > Cyprinodontiformes > Poeciliidae > Poeciliopsis > Poeciliopsis turneri. The sequence goes on from CAKLNU010001072.1 coordinate 935,152, forward strand.
TGGAAAATAGTTTCATCATTTATGATTTTTGTAAAATATCCCTTTTACATGCAACTCATTTTTCAGAGATTACATAACGTGACTTTAGATCCATGAAGGTTCTCTAAAACATCGTCAGTCCTGTAAGGTTTAACGTTCTGCTGCTATGCCTGCTACAGCCTTGTTTTAAAAAACTGGGATGCTGTATAAAATGTAAATAAATACAGAATGCAATGATTTGCAAATCATTTAAACCATATTTCTCCTTGAAATGTCTTCTGTTTGTTCAGACGAGAAGTGACTCGTACACAAAAAAAGGTACAAGGAAAGGAACAATAGATGCTCTTTTTCTACATTTTGTGTTGCCGTCTTTTTCCCATAACAGAATAAATAATTTTCTTCCACAACAATCTTCTTATAGTTAGGGACCTGTCCAACATATCAGTTTTATTGATCAGATTTTTGGTTTTTGAAGATTTAATCTTTGGAAAATCTGCATTTTTTTTGCACTCCTGGGGTTTCTGAACGCCCAGGGCGGCCATCTTGTTTGACAAATGTGTAAAGTCAAATAGTTGCAAGAAAAAAAATATTTTCAAGCTTCAAAAGTTGAAATTTGCTAGAAAAAACTTTTCTAACAAATTTTTGTGGAAAAAAAAAACCCTGGAAATTTGTTAGTTTGAAAAGTTTACAAGAAAACATTCAAAGTTTGAGATTAATCTAAAAAAATTCTAGAAAAATCTGAGTTTTAAGTGTTGAACAGTTTAGACTTTTAAAACTCAGAAATGTCCATGTTCTCGCAAATTTTACTTTTTTTCTTCCCACAATGCCCCTCTAAAACTGAACACCATTTTGATAAAATATTTTCTTTCATGTTTCATTTGTTTAGAAATGTTAAACATAATCCAGTTTAGCAAACACAAAGCTTTTTGCAACACACCAGCAGAGGGCAGCAGAGGCAGGGAAACCATAAAACGCGGGAGAAAAAAGAAATACAGAACACTTAACATTTAAAAATCAAAATTAAGAGTTTTTAGAGTGTACTCTGAAACTTAATTTTAGTGAAATGTTCAATAATGAACAAGTAATAAAACTGCTTAAAGACCTGCTAATTTAGACATCAAATGTCAAAAATACTAATTCAGGAGGTAATTTCTGTTTACCATAAGTATTTGGTGAAAATGTGAAGCGAAAGAAGATAAAATCTCTCGAGTCAATTCAGTTGATGTGAACCTTTAATCCTTAGTGCAGTTTACCAGGTTTTAGTTTTACAGACTCAAAGAAAAACACCAAACAAGTTGGATCATGCAAGTCAGAAAAAAACAGCTTCACAACAACAACTTAACACAATAATAATAACCATAGTAATATTAATAATAATAAATATACACAGTCACACTCACACAAGGTCAGCCGAGTACCAAAACAGTAACGTGGATCAGAAATACAGATACTTGAATGGCTTCAGTTTGGGTCGGGAAAAGAGGAGCCACAAACTAAAGACACAACGTTTATAATGAGGATGTGATCGATGCTGCTTTTCGTTCCAGTTGTGGTTCTTCTTGGACTTTTTGGTCTCATTTCTTGTTTTAGAAACTATCCGAAGTGAATGAGAAGAAAAACCCAACAACTGGAGCGGGCGAGACATTTTCCAATCCAGAACAAGCGGCATGAAGGACGGGAAAAAAAAAAAAACAACTTTCAAGACCTCGATGAGGATCACATGACCGGGATCTCTAAGTGAGGATTTAGTTATAAAAATATTAAATTAAAGGTTAATAAAATGACATTGTGCTTTATATTCAGTAATATGATAAAACTTTGTCCCAATGTCTAACAGCTGGCAGCTAATATCTGCATAAAAATTAACATTAAGATGTTTTTATTGGCCATAGGGAAATAAAACCTAAATAAAGTCAGCCCGCTAGCAGCCCTCTTTGGAAACCTCCACTGGTCACATGATCCTCATCATTTCCCTTAAACAGACTCAACCAGCAGCCTTAGAAATGACCTGTGAAACGTTTCTATTTGATCAGGAGTTCCCACAAATCACCCGGTTGTATAGTTTCCCCATCAAAGAATTCCGTTCTTGACTACGGAGAACCATCAGTCTGTTCATTACTGTCGTACCGTTAAGCAGAACATTTGCCTGCGATGAATAACAAGTGAACATGAGGGCTTTGGGTCATTTTGCTGACAACCTCTTAGTCTCTTCTTGCCTCCATTTTGTAACTGTAAACAATAAAATGCGTACCTATATCCTCAAGCCACGGCGTACCAGTTTATTTTTTGCTACAATTAAATATTTTCATGAAATTCTGTTATAAATAGTGAGAAGAAAAGCCCAAATCTCACCCAGAATTTCTTAATATAATTGAAAGTGACCTATTGCTGGTAGATATTGATTGGAGTCTTATGACCACATTTCCTTGTGTCTAACGGTTTAAACAACAGCGTCTCATACTAAAAAAAAAATCTGTTAATCCGGTTACATAACAGCAAAGTGGCGAAATGGCTGGTGGCTGAACGCGTGGTTGGCAGGCGGTAAACAGCAGAGGAACCACAAACCGTTTAGTTTTTTTGGTCGTACCAATAGGAAACAGTGACATCACACCCAGGACTTGATTGGTACATTTACCTGTAACCTTAAATCCAGCTAGCATGCTAACAAACCATAAAAGTAATTAGACAGAAGCTTTAGTCCAGTGTGACGTGATAGCACTGTATGCTAGCTGCTAGCTAGCCATTGGAAGTGAAAGCTCTGGGTGGCATTTATAGCATTAGCTCGCTTGTTAGAAGAGTTAACTAGTTACTCTGTGTTAGCATGTTAGTCTCAGGTTTAGTGAGTTAGCTTGGTACAGTTCTACAGAAAAATAATGGCAGTCCTGAAGCTAATGTGTTTATGATGTTACTTGAATATTAGCATGTTAGTAGATCAGTTAGCATGTTGGCTAATGTATGAGAAGACAATGAAGCGCCATTTGCCTGCGAGAGGGAACAAGAGAGCATGTGGGATTTCGGTAATTTTGTCTCTTTGCCGACGACCAGTTAGTCTCGTCTTACTTTCATTTAGTACCTGTGAACAACAAAATTTGTACCACCCATATACGCAAGTATTTTCATGAAATTCTGAGATTAATAGTGAGAAGAAAAGCCCAAATTTAATAATATAATATTGTATAAGGGAAATATGACGCAAAGTTGTTAGTGGTGTGTGATCAAACCAAAGGAATGCTAAGTGACCTATTGCTGGCAGATATTATTGATTGGAGTCTTGTATCTAACGGTAAACAGTACTGTTTCATACTCATAAAAATTTGGGTAACAAAACAGCGGCGTGGCGAAATGGTGGCCGAACATGTGGGGTTAGCAGGCGGTAAACAAACAGCAGAGGAACCACAAAACTTTTAGTTTTTTTGGTCGTACCAATAGGAACCAGTGACATCACACCCACGTGTCTGTTTGGTACATTTATCTTTAACCTTTAATCCAGCTAGCATGCTAACAAACTGAAAAAGAAATTAATTAGAAGCTTTAGCAAAGTGTGACGTGTTAGAATTGTTAGCTATTTTAAGTGAAACGTTTGGGTGGCATTAGTAGCATCAGCCAGCTTGTTAGAAACGAAGAGTTAATTTGTTATTCTGGGTTAGCAAGTTTAGCAAGTTTAGCATGATGCAGCTTCAGAGTAAAAGAATGGCAGCCCTGAAGTTAGCGTGTTAGCTAGCAGAAGAGTAAATTTAAGAGATGTGTTAGTAATGTTACTTGGAAGATGGCATGTTGTCTTGGTAGCGAATCAGTGAGCATGGGAGCCAATGAATGAAGAAATGCTGGACAGTTAGCATGTTAGCTGGCAGGCTAGCCTGCTAGCAGAGCAGCAGCAGCTCGTCGTCGCTGCTCTCCGTCTTGCCCGTGGCCTCGAGGCAGGCGTCGGGGATCTGAGCGGTGTGGACCATCCTGCAGTTTTCACAGGTGCCGTCCTGTCCCCCTCGGCCGTTTGCGCCGCGGTGGTGATGGTGGACCGGACCGGCGGTGCAGGACGGGTGCGGCTCCAGCAGAGGCTGCCGTATGTCGCTAAGCGATGAAGAGGAGGAGGATGAAGAGTCCGAGTCAGAGACGGGGATGAGGAGCTCAACATCTTCCTCTTCCTCTCTGCTTCCCCGTCGCTCAGCAGCCTCAGGGTCGTTTCTTCCCGTCTCCAGCTGGCGCAGTGGGCTTTGATTGGTCCACGGTTGGTTCTGCTGGTTCTGGTTAGTTCTGGTCAGATTCCTGGCGAGGCGGTGCAGGTTCTGGGCCAGGCGCTGCAGGGCGGTGGACGAAGGAGGCTGTGGCTCGGAAACGTCCGGATCGGAGTTGGACGTTACCACGGTAACCGGGCTGGACGGAGGCGGGGTTTCTCTGGGCCGATCGCGGTCTCGGCTCGGCGTCGAGACCACCGACGCCGCCACCGACACGACGGCCTCCACGGCAGAAGGAGGCGGGGTTTTGTTAGGCAGCGGGGCGACGGGCCCGCCCACGGCGCCGACCCCTCGACCTCTCTCGCCCTCTGTGTCGGTGTCGTCGGAGTCGGGAGACAGCAGGTCTGAGCCGGAGCTCCCAGTGCTCCCAGTGCCGGAGCTGTCCTCCAGGTCAGCAGAAACCAGAGCCAGAGAACCGGAGCGGCGAGATCGAGAGAAGGTGAAGAGTCTGCGCCACAGGTTGCGATGGCGGCCAGAGGAGGGAAGTCTGATGGAGGTGAAGCCGAGCTGAGAGCGCACAGCCTGGCGAAGGTTTTCCAGAACCGACGCCTGAGGAAAAACGGACCAGAGAAGAACTTCAACAGCGGGTCCGTTTGAAAACACACAGCTGAGCTCACATTATTACTAACAAGAACCTTTCACTAAAAGAGACGGAATGCAGACAGGACATTTCTCTAACTAACTGTGTTAATGTCTATTATTCAATCAATTCTGATGATTAATTGAATCACATATTTTGACTATTACGAATTATTCTGACGAATAATCAATTAATCAGATTAATAGCAAGTTTATATTCTGCAGATTTTTCATTAACCATTTCAGCTTTTTATACAGTGTTAGAAATATATTAAGAGAATGCTAATAAATTTTTTTTTTTTTTAAACAATTAATCATTTGGTAAATTAGTTGACGGTCAATTAATCATAACTAATGTGATTAATCATTTCTATGTGTCATTTAGATGTTATAAAATATTAAATTCTTCTAAAAGAATAGTTTGCTCTTGGTTTTTCATTTGTTTCAAGAAATGCTTTCTGTTATATGCTTATAGTTTGCAGAATATTCATTCACTTTAATAAGTGTAACTTTGAAAGCCAAAATTCTCATTAATTCTCTCAATTATGATTTAAGACTCAAAATCATAACATCAGCGTTCACATTGCTAAAGTATTTTTCAACAGAGCTAAATGAATTAATGATCAGGTGAATATTAAAAAGTTTCATTGGTGTAATAGCACTTTGCTTTTTGATTGTTGAACAACCTAAATAACAGATAAAAACAACAAATATATTATTTGTCTATTTAATAATTTAGCAGCAAATACAGTTTTTGAATTGAAAATGTTTCTGTTATTGTCGTATGTTATTTTTGTCAATAGTATTTGATTAAATGATGATCAAACTAGAGATTATAATCTTTAATCAATCGATAGTTGTGATGATTTCCTGTTCATCTTGTGTTTCCTTATTGAGCCGTAGGAGTGAAAAACGTATCCAGTGATGTAATCATGTGACTCTGAACCGACTGTGTATCTGTACCTGGTTGCCAGAGCAGACAGGGAAATCCTCCACCGGGGGGATCAGGCCCTGAGCGATCAGCTGGCCGTAGGAGGGCGGAGCCTCCCTCCTCAGCAGCTCCGCCTCCACCCTGGACAGCTGCGTCTCAAACGACCTGCGGGAACCACACAGATTTTATCCCCACCAGTCGCCCAGCAGAGATCCAACAAGCTGCAGCGCATTGAAGCCTCACCTGCGCTCAAACATGCGCAGCGAGTAAAGCTTGCAGGTGCAGCCGAGGGCGATGACCAGCAGCAGGCCGCAGATCAGGCTGCCGATGACAGCGGCGGTGATGACTCTGGTGGGGACGATGATGGGGCAGCTCTCCTCGTCGCTGCCGTCGCCGCAGTCGTCCTGCGCGTCGCAAACCCACGACTCGAACACGCAGCGGTTGTTCTGGAAATAAAGAAACTGAATTAAGTTTTACTGAACCAAAAGTTACACAACGTGTTATTAAACAGTAATAGGTTGGAACTAACAATTACTTTAGTAATAAATTATTCTGACAACAAATCTGCTGATTTTCATTTAAATAACTTTTTTATCCAGTGTTTGAAATGCATGAAAATATACATAATACAGTGAATTTGAACTAAATGAAGCTAAAAACTCCACTTGAGGAGTTTTGGCTAAAACATATTTACAGACAAAATGTTTTCATCTTAAATGTTAAATATATATAATTAACAGAGCAGCAGTTCTGGGTTCATTGCTGCTCTGAATATGTTGCTTTTCCAGTAACATGTCCAGTTTACTCTGGTAAACATCAAATCAAGTGAAAGTTTATTTTTACATTTATAACAATGTCAGTCGACCAAAATGCTTCACAGTCACAGGCAGATAAATGATGAAACAATAAATGTAATTAAGTTTGGTCAAAATAAAAAGCAATTATAACATTTGCATTATACCAAAAACCAAGACATAATTAATTTCAGCTGCAGCAATTTACCAAACAGAAAAATGGACTAAAAATAATAATATTCCAGTTTTTAAAAGTTCCTCTTAATGTTTTATTTATTCACCAATGTGTCTCTTCTTTCCTATTTTATCTGTAATGTTTGAACGTTTCCCTCGTTTTAGTTTCATCAAATTCAAACTGTTTTATTTTGCTAATTGCTGCATGAGGAGGTTTTCTTCATCTGCTCCTTTGGGACAATAAAACTAAACATTCCCGGCCTGCAGTCGGCTGATCGTCTCACCTTGCAGTGGAAGTTTCCAGGTTGGCAGAAGAAGCAGTTTTTTTCGTCCGACCCGTTGGGACAGCGGTTCTGGTAGTTGCAGCGGTCGGAGCGCGGGTAGCAGGCTCCGTTCCTGGAGCAGGGGAACTCGTCCTCCTGGCAGGACGAGCAGTTCAGCTCGTCCCGGCCGTTCGGACAGTGCCAGTAACCGTCGCAGCGCTGCTGCTCCGTGTAGCAGCCCCAGTTCCCCCCGCAGGGAACCTCCCAGGGCAGGCAGAACCCGTCCACCTGCAGCAGAGCAGAACCGGGTCAGACACAAACACAATGATGGAATGTAAACTGATAATGTAAACAGAAAATAGTGGAGCTTTAAAATAAAATGCACAAAGTTTTTCATACCAGATCCAATTTCTAGCTTTTTCTTTTTCTAAAAAACTAAATTACAAAAAATACGTTTTAAAAAGTGGCTTTTATTTCATTCATCTCTTCTGGAAGTTGTAAAACAGTCCTAGGACGAAGCTATGAGAACTTTATTTAGAATATAGTCAAAATTTTAGCATAATTTTACCCAAAAAATTTTATCAAATTAAATCTGTATGTTCATTTCTTCAAAACAGTCGTTTGTTCAAACGTTTATAAATTCTGCAACAGATCGTAATTTGATGCCGACGTGTTAAATGATTAGTTTCCTCACCTGCATAACTTCACAAGATGTTCAACAATCTTTATTTGTATCTTTTGAGCAGAAGTTCTAATAAAATTACAACTTCATTTGCCTAATATTATGACATTATTCTCATATTTATAATAATAATAACAATCTCAGCCTGGCCCAAATATTTAGTCGTAAAGTTGATCTGAACTCAAAATTCAAATAAACAGAAGTTGTAAACTCTCTTGGCAAACAAGATGGCAGCTCTGAGGTGATGACATCACATCCAACAATATGAAGATTTTCCAAATATTAAATATTCAAAAACCAAAAATTCAATTAATCGACAAAATCGATTTATCGCCCAATACTAGAAAACCGTGTGAAGTCGGCCTGCCCCATAAGCAATTAATGGCATTATAATTTAAAGCAAACTTAATAATTTCCATTTCCATGATTTCATTTGATTTTTCTCTTTCTACAAAAAAACTGGGTGATAAAAGTCTGTAGCCTCATTTTGTATTTTTGAATATTTTATTTTATTTGTCGTTTTTGTTTTTTTGTTTATTTATTTTGGATATTTAAAATGTCTTCCAGTTCCTGTGTTAAACATTCATCAGAATTTAAAGTTTATTTATCTTTCATCATTATTTCACTTGAAAATTGTTTCAAAACAACAACATTATAGTTTATGGCGAAAACCTCTGGGTCAATTTATCGTCCAGAAGGTTTGTAATCGTGACGGGCCTCAGAACCGAGTCTGGACCAACCTGGTAGGTGACGTTGAAGCCTCTGGCGGCATTGATCTTGTCGGCGTAGAAGTGAACTCTGAGCTGACCGGAGGAGGAAACCACGGCGACGGGCGCTCTCGAGTCGAACGCCGTCAGCACGCGGAGGAGGCGGCGAGGGTTTTCCTCCAGACCGTCGTAGACTTTAACATAGTCGCCGTATCCGGTCCCGTCCAGCTTGAAGTCGGTGAACCTGAGGATGACCTGCAGGAGGAAGAGCAGGACGATCACAGAGGTTCTTCTTCAGACGTCAGTCTGAGCCCAGGGGGTCAGAGGTTACCTTCCGGTGGTCGCCAGTGTCAATCATCCAGGTGCAGTTACTTCCTGGAGGGTAAAAGTCGGGGTAGTTCGGGGAGCTGAAGGAGCCGTAGAAGTTCCTCAGCCACTCGCCACAGATGGGAACATCGCAGTCGATCTCATCGCCGAGATCCTGAGACCAGAGAAACACCGACTTGATCACAAACGGTTTTAATTAGGATGAAAAACTGCTGAGTGGTGAATTATATGGATAGAAACGTAATTAATTTGCCCTCCTACTAGACTTGTTGTCTCTCTTAAACCTTTGAGTCCTAAGTTTTAAATCTCCGCCAGGATATTTTTTGCTTATTTTCATTGTGCACATTTCTTTAACTGTCCTGTGAGTAAATATTTTTTGCCCATTTCTCCAAAACAACTGGAACTTTCAATATCTAGCAGTTATTTTCACAATTTACAGTCTGTTAAAAGAGTCCTTCTCAGATTAATTTCACTTCCTGCTCCGACGGGAGTGGAAAGTGCAACGTCAGAGACCGTTGGAACTTTTCAGGTAGCGCAAAAGGTGCAGAATTACAATACGACAAATTTGAAACTACACACAGGAACGGGCATCATGTCTGATAAGAAGGCGGTGATCAAGAATGCAGACATGTCTGATGAAATGCAGCAGGATGCTATAGACTGTGCCATGCAGGCAATGGAGAAGTACAACATAGAGAAGGATATCGCTGCCTATGTTAAAAAGGAGTTTCTTTGACAAGAAATACAATCCGACATGGCACTGCATCGTTGGCAGAAACTTTGGCAGCTATGTGACACACGAAACTACGATTGGTCTAGAGTTCATTAAGTCCACTGGTTCTGTTGGACCGGGCTCTCACCTGGCAGTCGATGCTACCGTCGCAGCGCAGGCTGTGGGGCAGGCAGGTGTAGATCCGGGTGTACCGGGACAAGCAGGGGAACTGGTTCAGGTTGCAGGGCTGGAAGGAAAACGGCGAGTTCACACACAGCTCTTCGTCCGAGTTATCCCCGCATTCATCCATGGAGTTACAGCGCCACCAGTCCGGGATGCACTTCCCATTAGAGCAGTGGAACTGGTCCACATCGCAGCTGGACGCCTCCGGTTTACCTGGAAGAACATCCTGATTAACAACAGCTGGAATCCCTCTGTGCTGCCCTGACATCTCCATTTAGTCCTCGCTCTGAGGATTTAAATTTGAGTCTAATCCAGAATTACATCACTGCTCTCTGAACAGCCGTTACGCAACAAACAGGACGACACGCCAGACCGGAGATCACAGGATGACAGAGACAGGCAGGCCACCGCTCCCAAATCTGACCAAGAGCTGAGTGCGCCGTCCTCACCGGTGATGTAGGACAGCCGGAAGCCTTTCCCTGCCAGGCCGTCGTCGGAGTGGAAGTGGATCCAGACGTGATCCTGGGACGAGATGTAAGGCGGCGGCAGGGAGGAGCCGCAGACCCGCAGGCCGTCCAGGCTCCTGTAGCTGCTGATGGACATCCAGTCTGAGGTGCAGCGGTGAGAACCCTGCAGGTCGAAGTCTTGGAAACTGCAAAAATAAATAAATAAAAACGTTCTTCATCCTGGGAAAGAAAGACTGGAATACAGAGGGGGAATAGGGCCACTGGAAAAATATAAATAAACAGATTCTGAGTTTTTAATCGGAACTGAGGTCGGATCTCAGAAGAAACAGTCAGAGATTAAACCCAAGGTTTAGGTCTGAACGTCAGCCTGAACTTTGACCCTGAACTGAAATAAACCCAGAACAGACGGACAGCAGGAGACCACAGGAAGAGCAAAAGCACATCATGAGCCGAGCAGCCAGCCAAGAAAAAGGCCAGTTTTCTAAAATAATCCCTCAAGTTCAACCAAATATGCATCTAAAAACAGTCAGAAAAACCAACTTCCTTCTTAGGAAATAAATATGAGATTCAAATCAGGAATCTGAAAACTTTATAACCAAAGGATCCATGTTTATCCTCAGCTACAACAAACTGGCTTAGAGCTGCAACCTAAAAGGACAATTAATAACTGATAAAGATCTACCATAATTTTACTTATATTTTTCTTAGTTTATGGATACATTTTCTTATTGGATGTTGATATTTGTGGTAACTGATGTAATAAAAGCAGAAACTTTCCAGTGACATGAAAAAAATATATTACTGATACTTTTTGTGACATGTTGTGGAAATTCAATGCAAAAACCAGACAAAATGTTTGGCGGCCGACAGAAACTTATCCAAGTCAGAGAAGGTAAAAATATCAAACTCTGTCCTTTTCCTGCTTTTAGAGGCTTGACCTGAGGACCGGCCCACCAGGACACGTCTGCTCATTCACAGTCAACAATCGTCACCCCACCGTCACAACCTCAGCAACTTTCTTGCTATATTTAGTGACACTTCAGACAAAAAAAGGAATGGGTCAGAATCAGAACCAGCAGGTATCGGTGCGGCTCTGCTCGATGCTGAAACACTGGAGGGTTTCAGTTAATATTAACATTAACACAACATGCTAGCTTGCGGTGTAGCGTGCGTCACCTGATGGTGATGGAGTCCCCGGGTCGGGCCCTGATGTTCCAGCTGCAGTTGAGCCTGGCCGGGTACTGGAAGGGCCAGCCGGGGCTGGTGATGACGCCGCTGGACGCCCGCAGGAGCTCGGCCACGTCGCCGCAGGCTGCATGGAGGGAAGACGACGTCTGTTACAGTTTCACCGCTTTGTTCGCTAAACACCGACAGCTGAGAGACTCTGAACGCACCGTTAGAAAATCCAGACACGTAGATGTTGTCATTCCTCTGAGAAGAAGCAATGCATCCTGGGAGAAACAGGCAGAACACTGAACAGCACATTCGTACGCATTAGGCTTATTCTAAAGAACAAACAACAGATTATTTTATCGCAGTAATCAGCCAGAAATACTTAAATGAAACAGTTTCATTTAAAAGAAAAGAGAAATCGCAGCAGAACTCTAAAATAACTGAAAATATAAAGATTTTATTAAATAAGTAAATAAATATTTCTCATGATACACATGTTTTCTCCTCCTGACAGTCAGATGAATAATACTGCGATGAATAGCATTATGCTGATGATCTGATTATATCCCTGTAGTGCATCACTTTAATGTTTTTCCTGTGGAGGATTATGGGATAGGATTCTCATTTCACTGGTAAACACTGGCCTAATGCAACAACAACCACAAGAGAGAGAGAAAGCACTGATTCAGCCTTTCTAAATTTTTAATGATTCGGTCGCCTGCTGAGCTGAATGTGGATCTGAACCTTAAAATGGAGAGAAAGTCCAGTTACACCTGCATGGTGAGGAGGGAGCTACAAGTAAAATACATTTTAGTTTTATTATAACCAAGAACTTCGTTTTAAAAACAAAATCAATTTTTTGTCTCTTAAATTATAAACCAACAGCAGGGACTTTTCATGCCTTTTTAAAATTTTTATTTAAAATAATTTAAGGTGACAAATATACTTTGCTGCATAAATTGGAATTATTTTAAAAATTTCTCCACTTTCTGTTTGATTAAAAACAGATAATTTATGACATATATTAGACCCTCAGAAGAAAGAAATTGCACTGAATGACATAAATTGAAATAATGCAACAACCAGCACATTAAAAAAAAACTTCTATAGATTGTAGACAAAAAATCCAATCAAATATAAAAAATTTGTGTTTACCAAGAATAGTCACATCTTCATTTAAAGGTTTTTTTATGCAATATAATTAGGCCTGTTGCAATAAATCAATTAATCGCATCATGAATTAAAACGAGTTCAATCATTGTTATATATATAATTTGTTGTTTTTCTCTCTTTTTGCCAAAAACTGGAAGATAAAACTCTTCTGTTTGGTGTTTTAGTCTCAACTCGCCTTTTTTAAGGACAATTTTGTTTACAGACTAAATTATTCATTGTTTGTTTTATTTCTTTTGAATATTTAAAATGTCTTCCTGTTCCAGTGTTAAGTGTTCATTAGAATTTAAAGTTTATCGACCTTTGAGAACAAAATGTTCTTGCATTTTTATGCCATAAACATTATATAACTTGAAAATATTATCGTTTATTGCAATAACTCCAGGGATCATTTATTGTTATTGTCACACGCCTAAAAAATCCTTACCAGAAAGAAATCTGTGTTTATAAACACTGATTTTCAGCTTAAGAAATATTTAGACTTTTTTACAGGATCTTTAAATGTTTCATATAATAAAAATCAAAACAAAAGGATTTTGTTTTGAAACAGTTTTTAATGTTTCTAGTGAGATGACACCATAAAAAAATGAGGTGATTTAATCGCGCAAACTGTTTACAATAGAATAAGGATCAATAACCAAATAATTGGATTAATTTTACACTGATGCAGTCATGAATTAAAAGCTTTCTGACCCATTTGGATCCAGGAAGTGAGCCCTTACCTGACAGGAGCAGCAGGTAGACGAGCCTCTGACTGCAGTCTGAACTGAGGGCCATAGTAACCCAGGAGTCGGAACCAGCTGTTGGGCTTATTTCTGATCGATCTGATGCGATGATGCAAAGGTCACAGGAGAGATCGCTGCATGTCAGCTGACCACATAAAAAATAAATAAATAAAAAAAACCACCCGATCCCAGAGTCAGCGCGTTAAAATCTCCATAAAATCCTCCTCTAACGGCCGCAGCTGACCTGCGCCGCTGGAAACAAAGACATCTGAGCCCGTTAGCTTCAGCTAGCAGCGCTGCGGCTCTTACTAGCTGGTTAAAGTACTCATAACGGGAACAAGCGCCGCCGGTTCAACACGCCGACACATGTTGAGATGAAAAACGGTTATCTAACTGCAACAACAATAGACATTCCGCCCCATAGAGGAGCAATAACAGTCGCTAACTGCTGCCAATGAGCCTAACGGTGGAGAAAGTGGCCCAGCAGCCGAAACATGCTAACGGAGCTACATGGCCGTCCAGCCCGTCCACCATCACACAACCAGAACCCGAACCCAGCAACAGGCCAGCTGACCCAGCAACAGGCCAGCTGACCCGATAGGAATTCAAAGAGCCGCGACTGAGGCCAGCAGAGCCGCCGATACTCTGTTTATGGGTCCAAAAGCATCTTTACGGTTCCGATTAGCTGTTAGCTTCGCGTCAGACTGAAGAGCAACAGAGAGAGAGAGAGAGAGAGAGAGAAAAGCTCCGTCCGTGACGTCACGATCCTTCTCTTTTCCTTTTTTCTCTTTCTTCCTTCAATTTTTATTTATAACCTTTTGTTTTTCTTTACTTTTAATGTATGTTTTCTTTCTTTTACTTTTACATTTACTTTTGTTCGCTTTCTTTTTCTTTTAGTTTTTATTTTCTCCTCTTTTTCCTCCTGTCTTCTTTTTTAGTCTTTTTAACTTTTTATTTTCCTTCATTCTTTTTCTGTCTTCTTTCTTAATCTTTTTCTTTCGTTTGTTTTTCTTCTTTTGTAATATTTCTTAATAAATCAGGACCATAATATCAAAAACCAAATAAAATCGCTTGACATTTTATGAACAAATCTGAAACACTTTTAAGATGAAAACAAACCTGCCATGTTTGTTTTCTCATCATGTTTCCATTTTATACATCAAGAAAACACAATTTTTCTTCTTTTTTTTTTTTTTAGACAGATTTTTATTCTTATTTCACACGTATCTACATTCGCCCCAGTTTTTAAACTGAATAAATCTTCATAACTGCACAACATTGTCCTTTTCCACAACAACAGCACATCTGTTGTCTGTTGCTGCGTCTCACTTTCTGGACAGCAGCTGGACCTTTTCTCAGCTGTCCTATTGTTGAGACTCAAAACCCCCACAGGTCCTAAAAACTGTCCATCTGCTGTAAACCCCTCACCCACAACCACACGTCACAAAGAAAAGACTGACACTGAGGTCACAGAGCTTTACATTAACATGTCTATCTATTTAAGGGGTCAGATGTGATTCATTGTTGCACCACTGACAATCAAGTTTATTTTCAGGTTTTAGGTTACAAAATATGTATTTTTATCAAGTTGCTTCCGTGTCACATTGTGTGATATGGTTACTAAAACTAAAACAATATGAAACATGTAATTTGATTCTAATCTGAATTGACTGACCAAACTGAATTATGTATGTGGGAAATGAAAACAAACAAAGAGCTTTAACTATAATGAAGCTGCAGAAAACCTTTTATCTCTTTTCCATGAGTTTCTCCAGCTCATCTATTTATGAAGAAGCATCATTTTCTTTTTTATATTCCAACACACAAGAACAAAGTGTAAAATGACGACTCAACTGTGTGAAATACAAACATCTTTATTCATCCACTGCAGTTCCTACTCTCTCTTCCTCCTCCTCTATGTGCGATTCTCCACCGCCAGGAAAGATACCAAGACTAACAATGATATAACAGCAAGTTTAAGATTTCAGAGCACTTTGAAAGGCCCTGATGATGTTTCCAGCAACTGTATTTTTGTTAACAGACTCTGAATGTCTCAGTGAATTAGAATGTAATTAAAAAGCCTTTTTATTTCAGGAATTCAATTTAAAAAGCGAACCTCAGATAGATTTAATATAGACAATCCAAACAAAGTCTTTGTTGGATAACAAATTTGTAAAAGCACTGCTTTGTGTGATCTTGACACACCTTTTGAAATCTTTCCACAACTTACTGACACCAAGGTTTTGTGATGGACACAAAAAAGCAGTGACTTTGTTTTCCTTAAGTCATTTTATAACCACTCTGGATATTTTTACCATTCAACTTTTACACTATTCAGCTTGTTTTTCTATTGTCGGCTATATCTTTTGGAATTCATAACCTTTATACTTTTTGGAATGTTCAGTTTTTTGTTACATTTTTGTGTTTTACAGTTGATGTTTCGAATAGATCTCTATTTTTGATCGGGAAACATCAGACAGTGGAACATACTTTGAGTTGTAGGAATGATCTGATTCAGATAAACATGTTAAATAGGAACCTCAGTAATATGAAAATGAAATTTGACAATGTTCATTAACTGCAAAAGGACTCGGGAAGCAGAGGATATCAGGTTATATTGGAAACAGTGCATGTTGTATAGCAGGATAGAGTTTTTTTGATCAACGCAACAGAAAAAGATAAACAGGCAGCAGCTAACAAATGGACGACCGTTAGTCGTCTTTTTATCACCACGCAGGCCGTAGTTTTTGTGCGCTAACAATAAGTGGAATTTTCATTCAAGTACTTTTCTTTCCTCACTGCTTTCCTCCAGTACGCCAGCTGCCTCCACATCATTTTACCATTCTGTCTTTTATCCCCCGTCATGAGGTATGATAGACAGGAAGCACAATGGCGATCTTCTCTGAAGATTTCCTCCAAATCTGCCTTGAGATTCTTCTTGTGGATCTGTGGTATTTTACCAGCTTTCTTAATGATCTTCTTCTCCAGCTGCTCCCGACACGATTTTGGCGTAAAGTAGCTGCAGAAAAGATGTTGTCTTTCCACCAACATGTCCTCCAACTCATCCAGCTGCGATAAACTCAGCAGTTCGGTTCTTTCTCTGAGCTCCATTTTTAGTGATTTCATTTTCTCCATTAGTGGCAATTCAAAAAGACCGAAAGCACTTTTCAGTGAGATCCACTGACTCCGTTGAATGTAGACAAGGTTTCTGTTGATCTTCAGATCCATTTCTTTCTTCTCTCTCTTTGCTTCAAGATTTTTCCAGTCTAAGTCATGAGAAAAGTGGAAATAAAGTTTTAAAAATATAAAACAGCAAGAGGCCTTGGCAAACGTTAAAAAATATTAATCTCCCTTATTGTTGTTTCCTTTGTCCGTCCATGCTGTTTGTTGAATGTGAAAAGCCATGAACACGTCCACTCAGCGTGTTTTGAATGATTTACATGCTGTTTGAATTTCCAATGATGTCAAACATGGAAATTAAAAAACAAGTTGTTCTTTACTACCAAGTGTTGTGTGCATTAATAACATTTACAGCTATTTGTACAAAAAAATAGACGAGTTGCTTTTCTGCAACATTAAATATAAAATTATCCAACCATTTCTATCAATAGCATCTATCTACTAATTAATTTGATAATTTTTAGTTAAATAGAAATAACAATAGTGGTTGATGTGTGAGCAGGGTATTGTCAGTGAAGTCGTAAAAAACAAAGAACAGTTCTCACCAACAGACTCGTTCATGGCAGAACTGTTCAAAAGAATCGAATGAATCACTAATGACATATCAAAACTCAGCAGGTTTGACTTAGTTTCCTCCGATCACATAAATAGTCCTGGAGTTGTTTTCTTGCAAGTGAAAATGGTGCATTTAAATTTTAAACTTATAAATGCAATGATGTGACTGTAACTTACAAAGAGCAGCTGCAGTGGCTCCTGCTGCTGCAAAACAGAAAGTGCTGATCCAGCCACTTCCTCCTGTTCCCTCTCCATCCTGTTCAGTACTGCCAGTGCCACTCATGTCTGCCCTGAAACAATGATGTCATAAAAAAAGAAGAAGTCCGACTGAAAATGGGTCGAGTGAGAAATGACACTAACAGTGAACAAGAAAGACAAACAGGAAGCAAATTTCACCTGACCAATCAAAACATGTCCTGTCTGAGGTAAACATGGGTTACCGGTTCTCTGGACCGTCAAATGTACCATACAGATTAAAACCATTAAGATGTTAAGAGATGACTTGTTAGTGGAGAAAAGAAAATAATTGGATGAACTCAAATAACCTAAGCTTTGGTTTTGTGTAGTTTCACTTACACAAGGGATAGATGGGTGGAAATTCAAAGACATTATGATTTCACCTGACATTCAACCTTAGAAACGACTTAAAACTTCTTGATTTTTATCATATTCAGTCATATTTTTAAAAAACATAAAATAAAACGAGAAATATAAATGTAATTGGATAGTCTTGACAAAATTGTACATAGAACCTGAAATAAATTAGCTCTGTTTAAGCTGCCATAGTTTGTGCTAGTCAAAAGAAAATCTACATTTCAGGCGACTTACATAATCCGGTTGGTGATGTTCAGTCTGACGGTGATCAGCTTCAGTTCAGTCCAGATAAAAATGACGAAACTCACACCTTCCTCTAGACTCGGGTCAGCATAGCCACTCCTTTCATCTTAAAAAAAATAAACCTATCATGAAGGAGTTTGATTATGTGGTGGAACAAGTTTCACCAAGTATCTGTTTATTCATCAACTGTATCACTGAGCAGGACTTTAGACCAGTTTCTTCCCTTTACTGGAATTTACTGACAAGGTTAAAGTTTTTTATTATTATCACCAAAGTGCAATCAGGTTTCCAACATGCAGAAAGACACAAAACCATAAACTAATAACACGCAATATAGAGTAGCATTTACCTGCAGATGCCAGCCAAGCTTTTTGATTAATGACAAATTACAGCAATTATGAGCTTCTCCTGATTAGCTGCTTACCTATCCATCCAATCTGATGATTGAGGGTGTATTCACATCAGGAAAGCACTTTGGACTGCTTGTTTGGTCCGGTTCAAATGCGGATCTTATTTATTTTACTTGATGAGGTTTGCTTTCACTTTCACTTTGTACTTTTTGCAAGTAAACAAAGCCAAGCAGGTGAACCTTATTGCTCCGATTGGACAGAGCAGAGTCAAAAACTGATCAGTTGCTCTTACTGATGCTTGAAGCTGCTGTGTTTCTCTGTTCCAATAATTATGTGATGTGAATCTCCAACCTTCACAGCCTCCAGGTCGGAGACGGATTCTGGTCTGAAATGTGCAGATTGAAACCCGAACAAAAGCCAAAGATCTTTTGAAGGTGGTAAGAAAGTCATAATCCACAGTGAAACTGGGTTGAAAGGCCACTCAGCCAGGAAGAGGCCATCACTCAAAAAGAAATCTTAAAATCCAGATTACAGTTTTCAAATTCAAAAAGGAACAAAGATCTTCATTTCTGAGTCACTAGCTGCGTTTACAGTAATAATAGCTGCTCAAATTTTAAATTAAAAAAAGAAATTTGCTAAATGGAAACATGCAAATTTGGAAAAAAAAAAACATTTTCATGAAATTGTTTTTGCATTAGAATAAACTCAACTTTATTTGCAATGGAAACACTTTTTCCTCATCATACGAGTCATGATGAATAACCCGACGTTACTTCTGGTGAAAACGTCAAAAAATCTAATAACCGTTTCACATCTGTCACTGCCATGATGATATTTCAATATGACTTCTTACTTAGTGGAAATAGCAGTTGCAAAATTGTGTTTTGTGAAAATCATCAGAACATAAACAAAGATTTGTGCACATTTGTGATGGAAAAGCAGCTGTTGATGATGAAATGACAGAGAAACTCAAAATTCAAATTCAAGAATATTTTATTGATCTCAAAGGAAAATTAAATGGTGCAAATCATTAATTAAAATTCCTCAAAGCGTTATTGTAGAAGGTGATGGGTGTGGGCAGGACCGATCTCCTGCAGCAGTCAGTATTACAGTATTTGAAGAAGCCTCTGACTGAAGACACTGTTTTCCCAAGACAGTCTCATGAAGAGGATGTCTATAATTTTCTTAATTGAAAATGTTTGTATAATTATGTCCTTCTGAAGTCACGCTGATGACACATTAACTCCCATTGAATAATAAAAACATTGATTAGCATTTTAGATTTCCTGAAACCCCTGCTGAGTAAATTTTGCTCATGACCAAATTTAATCAGCGCTGAAAAGTGGAGCGGAAATTTTCTTTGTCCTCGAAAACCTGTGTAAAAAACAAAGAAATCAATGTTTAGCGCAGGATATTCTCATGTAAAGTTTCAGCCACTCTGATTCATGCTCACTTTTTTAAAGGTCTCGTCTTTGATATTTTCCGTCGCCGCCTTCCTCCAGCCTCCCAGCATCTCCCACATCAGTTTTCCATTTTTTCTTTTGTCTCCAGTCCACAGGTACGAGACACAGAAACCACAGTGACGATCTTCACGGAAGATTTTATCCAACTCCTCTTTTTTTATCAAATTGTACCACAACAAAACATTGACATTCTCCTTTATCTTCTTCTCCATCAGCTCCAGGTGAGGCTTCTTCGTGAAGTAGCTGCAGTAGAGATGCTGCCTTTCCACCAGCAGATCCTCCAAGTCGTCCAGCTCCGATAAAAGGAACTGTGTTCCTCTGCTTGCATAACCGGTGCGTACAATGTTTCTTTTCTCTTCTGGGGGACTTGAAAACGTAGAAAAATATTCAATAAATGGAATAATCTGACTGCGGTGGATAGAGAGGCTGTTTCTCATGAGCTTTACTTCCATCTCTTTAATCTTTTTGTCGGCTTCACGATTCCGCCACACTGAAGAAGCAAACAGAGACATTTCAACAAATTTAGGGTATTTTTTAATTATCTGGTTTGAGTAACTTAAAAAAACCTCTAACTTAGTGATCTAAGAGTGGTTATTACTAAAAGCTTGTGAATGCAGATAGAGGAAATGAATAAAAATGAAAACTTGTTTTGTTGTTTGTTAGCAAAAATACTGGCCAATACTAAATGAATGCACCACCATACATTGCTTGTCAAAAATGCAATGTATGCATTTGTATGGCAATAAAACCTTCATACACTGTAAAAACAAATCTAAATCTTTTGATGCATCAATATTTTTAATATGTACTATGTTATTTGTACGAAAGTTATTGCAGAAAAAAATACTAAATTTCCACCAAAAAAATAAAATAAAATTCTAGAAAAGAACTTGGAAATTTCAGAGCTTCAAAAGTTGAAAATATTTGACTTTTGAAACTAAGAAATTGCCCAGATTTTTCTAGAAAAACTGTGAGATTGATCTCAAAACTTCTGATTTTTTTCTTCCACGTTTCATAAATTTCCAAAAGTGGAAAGTCTCCTCACAACAGAAACCACAAATACAGTTTAATCTGAAAATAATCTTACAATGGTTTTATTATTACGGGCCTCTTCGTCGTATGAAAATATAAAATGTAATCAGTTTTCTGTAACTTACAAAAATAAGACACAACTGATCCTGCAGCAGCTGCACAAAGAGTAGTCCATTTTCCAATATTCCATTTTCCTTCATCGGCTTCATTGTTGCGGTTTCCACTCATCTTTCTCTAAAAAGAGACATTTTGACTCAAAATAGTTCATAAAGCATTTAAATAACATCCTATTGAGAACTAATGAAGATCAGGTGTGTTAAGGTTGAGAAACAGACTTAACCTGAGAGCCTGTTCACGTTTTAACACTGTGTTCATTGTTTTCTTTGTGCATGTATTTATTATAAACTGCTTTAATTTGCTGATAGACAACAAAACATCACATTTTACAGGACAAATCCTTAATCAAGTTGAAACACTTACTGTTAGAAGCTTTTGGTGAATTGAATGTGGAGCTTATCGGCAGCCTGTGGTTCTTCCTGAAAATGAAGGTTTTAAAGGAAAATCAAACGCCCACATTTTAACCGTCAAGCAGCCACTCCCCTCTGCGCACTGCAGGTTAGAGCCCTGCAGCAGAATCTGTACTGGTTTTCTTACTTAAACTGAATTATCCTGTTTGACAGTAGAAAACAACATTGACTAATTAAATGTGCAACACAAACATTTAACTCTGGGGACCAAAACTTGCTAATTTAAACTATTTAATAACAAAAGTTATTAAATCAGAAAGACAAGAATTCATTTATTGTGATTTTTTTTGTTTGTTTGTTGCTTGTTTATTTTGCTTGCTCAATTTAAATCTGTCTATCATTAAAGGTTAAAACATATAAAGGGCTTTAGATTGTTGCAATTTCCAATTTTGGGGGGATTATCACATGTTTTTGCCATTCTGGACTTGTATTCTGGGGTTGAACAAAATCATTTCAAGGGCCACAAATGGCCCCAGCACCACACTTTGGACACCCCTGCATTAGGTGCTAAATTGGTTCATTAGGAGGATAAAATAGATGTGTGAAGTACTATTGCAGGTGCATGTTTTATTTTCTAGACAGAAAATGTTTGTATAAAGTTGTTTGTGCAGATACTGGGAATTTTATATTTCATTTTGCAAAATATGTATTGTTTCAGTCTTGCAATAAGTAAAAGGGAAAGAGAGAAAAAAACTTGGTGAAAAAAGGTTTAAAGAAATAAAACTAAAAAATGGTTGTGTCTTTTTAAGCCACTAAGTTGTTTTTAGTAGCAGCAGAAACCCAAATGGAAGTACAGAAATGTGAAAAATTTGAATTTTGCATTGCAGAGCCCTTTCATTATTTTACTCTATCTGGTGAATCTATCAGTTTCACTTTTGAACTAAATAATTAAACCAAATCAACTGTTATACTTTTATATTGAGTTGCACCAGCGTGAGACATTATCTGGTTCAGGCAGGAGAAAAACTGATAGTTTCAAACCGTTTTAGACGTAGATTGAGGTCTGGGTCCAAAGCCTAAAATCTTATAATGGTTAAAAGAAGCTCTTTTTTTTTTTCTTAATCAATGTTTGACTCACACTCTCCAATTATAAGTTGGTCGTCTTGTTTTCCTCAGGCTCTGAGTTTAATGTCAACATGTTCATAGATGATAAAAAATGTTTTTATTGCTCAGAAAATAATCCACAGGTCGAAACTAAAGGATCCGACATCAGAACCAGGATAAAAGTCCAACACAATCGTTGATTCTGAACCATCTGAAGCAACAATATCGTAAAACCACATCTGCTGCTGGTGGCGTTGAGGAAGATCAGGGTGAAGACAACGAAGACGATGCTGTGGACGGGTTTCCAGTGTATGTGAGCAGGAACTGATCCAGACTGTAGACGGTTCCCCAGCCGTCAGCAGGGCTCATACTGATGAAATCATCCAGGTTCATCTGACTCTCTGAAGAGAAGAGGGGTCAAACCAGTGACATCATCATCATCATCATCATCATCATCATTAATATTAACATCATTGTTATCACAAATTACTTAAGTGATTGTGCAGAGATTTGGGGCAATAATTACAAAACTTCTCTACAGGCGTTAATATCACCACAAAATAAAGAAATGAGAAATAATCTATAGGGTGGAATATTGATAAAACACTAACGCTTTTTGTAAAATCTGAATTATTTAAACTTAATGACAGCGAAACTACAGACAGCTCCAATTTTGTACAAAGCCAAAAATAAAATAAAAAATTACCGAAAAACCTTCAAAAACTATTTAAGACTGAGGAGCAAATTTCCAATTTAAAGTATGCAAATTCAGAAAAAAAACTTTAGTGTATCAGTAAATGGAGTAAAACTGTGGAATAATTTGAATGTTGTCCAAACATAAAACTGTTAAAATGATCATATAAACATGTAATGATTATTAGACATAATATATAATATTGTTCATTTATGCCAGTTTTTCTTTTGGTGATATTTAAAGAAATAATGATTGTTTTTGCCATTGTAATTAAAATTAATTACAATTAAATGTTTTTAATTAATTAATAGTTAGCCAGTAAACTGATGGCTAATTCTTATTCATGTAGTAAATGTTAATAGATGTGTAAAGAGCAGGAATATCGATAAGTTTATACTTCCACAAACTTTCTTGAATATGTAAAACTAAAGTTTTGACATTATGCTTCATGCTGTATCTCTATGTAGATATTCAAAACATAAATAAACCCTGAAAGACCTTCTACCTGCTGTCTGGATGGGTGCATACGGAGGAGGAGACATCTTCCAGGTTCCATCAGGGTTCCTCATGTGAGATCGATCAGATGCAAAGTTCAACAGGAAGCTGTCAGCAGGAATCACACGCAACTTCCTGTCACAGACACCAGCAGACATTACTATGGCATCATCAGATGTGTGACCTTCATCTCCCTGCGGCTGATATAAATCCCCTAGTATTACTGTTTGTTAGCTGTGATGCTAGCCCAGTGCTTTTCAAATATGCATATGCTATGCTATGCTATGCTAGGGGGGCTCAGAAAATAGACGAAATTTAAAAATTTTTAAATAATTTTTTAATTTTAATATTTTTTCATAAAATCAAATATATATTTTAATAATTGCATAAAATATGTTAAAACAATGCACTGAAGTGTTATTTACCGTGCTAATCTTTCTGATTGGCTGCCAGTTAGATTAATAAAGCTGCTTTGCTCGTCGAGCTAGCTTAGCAAAACAAAATGGAAGTTTTTGAAAGTAAAAAGATCAAAGTAACTGAAAAAAAATCCGAAGCTATTAATCATAAACAAATGCATGATTATTATTAAATATTAAATGAAAGCGAGGGACAACATTCTAAAAGTTAATGTTTCTTTACACATTAGCATTGTCTGTGGGTTAGCAAAGGGTGGCAGCGGTCAGAATCTAATGCTATTTAGGGGAATCGGGCAAAGGTAATCCTTACTTATATTAGAGCAATAATTAGAATCATTACACAAACAAGTTACAAAGAAACTTTGACGTTGAAAAACAGCACCTCGTTAACATACCAAAGCAATATTTAGCTGTTATGACCCACTTTTATCACAAACTGTATGAATGTAACGGAATAACTGCCGCTAATAAATTTCTAAGGACCCCTTAGCTGCCCAAGAAGCGCCTAATGTAAAACATTAGATTTTACGCAAACATTTAACAGAAACAAATAGATAGTAATACACAGGTTACCTGTGGTACTCGGGTCGGATGTGGCGGTCCGATTGGAAGGCCATTGCTCCGTAGAGCCGCAGGGTGCAGGGAAACGACAACACAGAGTCCAGATCGTAAACCAGAGAGTCCGACTGAGGGCGCACCTGCAGCAGGATCACGTGGTAGTCCTGAAACACACAGCGGCCCAGTTAAAACAAAACAACATCAACGCAATCAGGGATGAACATGTGGAGGAAACAACAGACCCAGATCACAGGCTGGTCGCCATGTCCGGATTTCTGCTTCCACAGAGGAATCTGAGGGAAAACAGAACATCATCAGCTTAGGAGGAAAATCAGCTGCTCTAAAAGTTTGATGTTTACCACTGAGACTGTCGAAATGTGCGCATCTTTGCTCAAGACCTATCTTTGTTCTTTGGCATTTCATTCAGTTTGAGTTTATTTTATAATGACAGATATGGAGAATATTTGTATTTCATTTTGACCATACTTTTCACCATAGAGCTCTGGAAAATTAAAAGGCCACTTAAAATGATCAGTTCATCTGATTACTTTTTATTAGTGTATGTTTGAGTACAATGAACATTGACAACATGTCTCAAAAATTCCAAGCAACAATTTAGAATTTGCAGTAAATGAGAAAAGATCAACATAATGAAAAAGACGCATACCTCAAATAATGCAAAGAAAACAAGTTCACATTCATTTCGAAACGACAATGCTAATGTTTTAACTCAGAAAGAGTTAAAAAATCAGTATTTGGTGGAATAACCAGGAGGTTCTTAATGGGGTTCAGTGATGTGGACTATTCATTTTGTTTCCAGAGCTGTGTATTTTTCTTATTCTTATTGATATCTTGCTTTATTTAATTGAATCAATAGTATAGCACTTTGGTCAAATCTTTTCTTTATTGGTTTTTGTTTTAAAGATGGCTTGAAAAAATATTTACACTCAGCTTCAATTGTGATGTTTTTCAGTGTAAAAAGGAACTGGTGGTTCTACAATCTGCCCCACAAGTTTCAGATTTTTATTAGCATTTAAAAAAATACGTAAGCTTTTCCTTCACAGTGATGTAGTAAAAGTAAAAAAAAAAATTAAAAAAATCATCACATCTTATTCATTTCACTAACTGGCTTATAAGGATCTACATTCAGTATTATTAGAGGTTCATATTCATCCCCAGCTTCTCACCATCCGTTTATCATTGGAGATAAAAACGACAAAAATCTGATCCAGTGGAGCAGTTCTCTCTTTCTTAACAAATTCACACAGCTTCCACACATTTTCTTCACTGCAAAACAAGAACAGAAAACACTAAAATCAACAGGAAAATCCAGGCTAATGAAATAATGACACCTACAGGACGCAGTTCAACAAGTTTTTAAATAAACATAAAAGGCGGGAAAAATACACCAAGATACAAAAAGCATCAGTTTGTCAGACTTGATGAGAAATATTACATTACAAAATAAGTTGACTACAGGTCGGATATTAATCGATTTGTCTTTATTTAAAGCACACTCTTGTTTTTGTCCTTTATACTAATTTACATTTGAGAATCAATCCCCCAAACAGCGCTACCATAAACCACAATCAGCTACACCAACATGCAAGTGACCTATTTTCAAATAGTAGTTGTTGTTTTAGTCATATTTACCAATAACAGCTGGTGTAAACACAGTTTTCGCGGATCGGTATGATTCTGTGTACTGTCGTCATGATCTAGTGTCACACCAAAAAAGGTCCGCCGGAAACAAGCTGCGACTTCACAAGAGCTTTCAAACTAAAAGCTCCTAATAGAGGTCTGCAATCTTTACAATCCAGAAGCATTTATTCCCTCAGTTAACAAAAAAAAAAAAGACATTTTACTACAAGAAAGTTGTTGTAATTTCTTAAAGAGCATTTTTTATTCGTATTTTTAGATTTTAATATCAACATTTCTTCTAAATGAGCATTTTCTTATACACCTTGTGATAAAGCGATCCAAAAAGTACATATAATACTGTAAATATAAAAAGGGATCTGAACTCTATTTCCATGATTTTTTTTTAAAGCTGCCTTTAGTCAAACAAAACAGAATAAAATCAGAATCACCAGACTGTTATAACACAGGATGTTAAATATCAATGTTAATAACTGAATTGTTTCCTGCACTAAATTGTCAAAGATCCCAAATAAATGTGGTTTCTTTTTGTTGAATAATTGTCATTTGATGACAGTAAACTGATTTTCTCCAATAAGGATCAGAATTGAGCAGTTAAATAAAACAAAATGGCGGATTGGTTCTGATCTGTTTTAAATTCCACTAAATCTGTTTCAGAGGTTTAACAGATTTTTCTGCAGATTAAAACACAAGTGAACATGAAAAGTAAGAATGTTATATTTTATTTACTACAAATGAACATAAAAACTACAGGAAAGAACCTCCTCACTGTTGTATCCTAGCAACCAGTCAGGGCTGGTTGCTAGGATACAACAGGGCAGAAGAGATCCTTGCCACTGTCATAAAGGGCCGGTTCTCAGGTGAAGAGTCTGATGGTGGCATCGGCGCCGGACGAGAACACCCAGGGCTGCGTGGGGTGAAAGGTCACGTCCAGGACGCCAAGGTCATGAGTGACCACATGACCCCGGAGAACTTTGACTGGGACAATCAGGGGGTTCTGCAGCAGATCGCTGGAAGAGAAAGGAAAAGCTGAAACACTTTGATCCTTAAAACCGGTGTGTGGCAAGCGAACGGGCGGAGGCTTTACTTGTAGACGGTTCCGTGGCAGACGATGACTGATCCGTCGTCTGACGCTGAGGCGAACAGCGGGTAACCTCTGTGGTATGCTACGCTCCTCACCGCCTTCTTATGATGTCTGACGGACAGGAAGAAACCAAACCACTCAGCATACACAAAAACACCAAAACGAAATATAAAACCTACAATTCAAACATTCCAAACAGTCAGATTTCTAAATATATATTTCCCCAGACTGGCTAATCCCAGTGTTGCTAGGGAGGTCCAACAGCTGCCCCACCATGTTTGTGTTAAAAAAGGGTAAAAATTCAGAAATAAAACATCAACAACAAAGATATAAATATAGCAGTGCACTAAATAAAACTAGCCTTTCTGTAGGTTTTATATGCAGTCAAATCCCATCATCTTCTTTAAATGTATAAAATATTTTATGATATATAAACCCAGCTTAGCCCATCTTTGCTGTTACAGTTACTGATGTATTAAAAACAAAATAAACAACATTTAGTAAATGTGCAGTAAAGCCTGGTGGCCTGCCAGGATACAATACACTGGGGGAAACCCTGATAAAAATGTCTTATATCTAAAAGTTCAGATAAATATAACTTACAGTCATATAAACCCAAAATGTTTATTATCAGAGCTGCTGCTAACATTTACTCTTGTAATAGATTATTCTATCAATTATTTTTACAATTAAGTGAGTAATTAGTCAAAAGAAAACTGGTACATTCTGCAGATTTTTTATTTAACCCACCTACTACATTAGAAATGCATAAAAATGCAAACACATGTTTAATTACTTTTTTAAATAAACAACATAAAAAAAAACATTTTATTGCCTAAGTAGCAATGATGTATGAGAGGATTTTGTGATTTTTAAATAAATAAATATACATAAAATAGACACAGAAACTAAATATGCATTCAAGAATACATTAAGCCTCTTTGTATTAATTATTTATTCCGAAGCTTAAAGTATATTTTAAATGCTTGTTGTTTGGTTTTCATGTGTAGATTTCATTGCCTATTTCTTCTCAATTTTTATTTATTTATATATTTTTTAACTCTACTACTACTGAGTTGGAGAAACACAAAAATACTAATGTGATTATCCTATAATGTGTCTGTGTGCAAATTGTAATAAATTCCATCTTATTCTGATCCTTTATAGTTAACTCACAAGTCCCTTAAAATGAAAAACCTTAAATTATTTAGATGAATTTTTTCATTAATACCTAAATCATAAGAGACAATAACGTACCGCAGCATCTTGTACGGTTTCGTTGAAAGGTCGAGGTCGAACCAGCTCAGCCTGCAGTCGTAGCTCCCACAGATCACATGATCACCTGCAGACAGACAGGTGAGACTCAGGCTCCGCCCCCAGCAGTGACACAAAGACTGGACTAAACAGAACCCGTCCACCTACCTCCAGAGTGAACGGCGATGCTGGAGATCCACTTGGAGTTGGCCTGGAGCTTCTTGGTCATTTCCTGCTTCACCAGGTTGTAGATTCGGACCGACCGCTGCGTCGCCACGAAGAAGTAGGGCCTGATGGGGTGGAAGGACACGGCCTGGACCAGGCCTTTGTTCCTCCTGAAGGGGTTCTGGCTCCGCCGACGGCTCAGCTGGTGGATGAACACCTGCAGGTGGCTGGAGTGGTCCGGCATCACCGACGCCAGGTAGTCTCCTTTACTGTGCCAAGTCACCTGGTGCACAGCCTGAGGAGACGGATTCGCTCCGTTAGTTTCCTTTAAAGCTGCAGTACGGAACTTTTATTTTAAAAATCATGTTGGGTTTTTTACATATTTATTAAAAAAGTTAGTATGTTGTCAGTTTAATATGAGATCATCTATGAAGAAAAATCAATTTCCTTGTTCCAAACTAAAAACAACCAATCAGTGGCAGCAGGAGGGGCTTAGTGCTGTTAATCATCCTCATGTACTCGGTAGTTAATGTGAAGAAACAACTTTATTTGCTGTTATTGGTGGCTATGCTAACTAGCCTTAGCATTCATATGAGTGCTAAAACCTGCCTCCTGGCTCTGATTGGCTGTTGGAGACGGCAGAGGAGCTTGATTTTTTTCACAGATCATCAATCTCATATCATACTGTCATCACAATGTGACATACTGCAGCTTTAAATAGTGGTTTTAAATCTACTCAGGGGAATTATCTCACCTTGGGATGTTGGATTTTTAGGCGGATGCCCTGATTTAGCTCCTCCCCCTCGGTTTCTGACCAAACTACAGGCTGAGACCCTTCGGAGGGCTCTTCCTCCTGCTGGGCAGAGAGAAGCCTCTCCGACGATGAGATGACCTGTTTATCAGCCAGAGCTGGAGACAAGATCAGCACTGCAGAGTCCCTAAAAAAAAAACGAGAACGAGATGTGAGACATAGGGATGGACAATAAATCAATAACAAAATATATCACCATACACAATGTGTGACAGAATATTCAATAATTTCACTGATTTCAATCCAGAACCCCACTGCATTCTGGGCAGAGGAAAGGTTTTAGCTGCTTAACCTCTCACTGCAAGCGAAACAAAGTTGGTGGAATCAACTGAGTCACTTTCTCTGTGGTTACCTAGCAACTCACTCATTCTTTGGTTACCTAGCAACAATCTGCTGAGTAACTGACGCAGCAGCAGTTTAAGGTTTTGCCACTGTGCCTCAAATCTGCTTAAAAATAAACAACAACGACGTGGAGTGAAAACTGGATAAAACAGGAAAGGTCACATCAGTGGTTTGACTGCATTTCAAATATTTATTGATAATTAAAAATTATCAATATCTACTGACACGAAGCACTTGCATCGTGCTACTTTTTTCAGTAAAAGTAGCACTAGCTCCAGTGAGACATGTTGGGGGTCAGACGGAGCGTCTTTATGTTCTGAAAACAGAGATGCTTACACAGCGACAGCCACGAGGCAGAGCGACGGGTTCAGGTTCCAGGAAACGCTCTTCACGGCGCCGCCCACCTGAACCGTCTTCAGGCAGCGAGACGAACACACCTCCCAGAACCGGACCGAGCCGTCATCACTGCCTGCAGACACAGCAAACCAGTGATTTTATTCACAAATGTTGTTTAGTCAACATACACATTTTCATTTTTTAAAAAAGTGATGGATTTTACCAAAAGTTTGGATCATTTAATGTCAGAACTTTAAGGGTTTATCTGGCGATACTTAGATGTTGATATGTTTGAGAGAGACAGGAAATCAAAAGATCTTTCATATTTTAACCTGTAAAATTGGACATCAATTTGTCTCATTGACTTATTTCTGTTGTTACATTTTGTCTGTTCTACACAAATCAAATCAAATAAATACAAATGCATCAAAATCCAAATAATACTAGATGTTACAGACAATATGAAGGCTCTAATATTGAGGCTGTATGATTTTGTTTGACAGGATTTCTTACCTGAAACGAGCCACTGTCCTGATGGAGACACGCTGATGGAGCGAACCAGGCCGCTGTGACCTCGATACACCTGGACACAGAAACACACCAAGATAAAACCTGCAACTTGTACTTATTGATTGTTATACTGATTATTCAGACAATTAATTCGTCAGATAAAATTTGAACATTTTGTTGATTGTTAATGCAATATGAGAAGTACATTAAAAAATCTAAACTCAATTCCTTTTATACATAAAATAAATAAATGTGCTATCGCCTAAAAAGCAATAACATCGCATTAATTTAGTGAACGCTTGAGAAACAAATACTTCCAATATCAAAATGAAAAAAAGTTGACTTATCAATAGATTATAGATGATCTGTAATTATTTTTAGATTCACTGATTAATAATTGGGCAGTAAAAGTTGCTTAATAGGAGATTTTTTATTTCAAAATTGAACCACATAAAGCTAAAACTGCTACTTGAGGAGATTTGAGTAGAGAACATATTTATATACAGTTTTTTTTATTTTAAATGAATAATGTTTGTATTTTTGTACATTTTTTTGTTTATTACTGCTTAAAGTTTTTTTTTCCAACAACAGCCTTTCTGAATCACCTGTTAATCTTTAATTTATCACTAAATTAGTAATGATTTCAATGATTGATTGATCACGATTAATCGTTTCAGCTTTAGCTGAAAGCATCTAATTTTTGCGTCTTTTAAGTTTTTTTTTATTTTACCAGAGCCTGGGTTGTCGGAAACGGCTGCAGGTCCTTCGGTTTGGGAAGTTTGGGAATCAGATCTTCTGGGTTGACGTTCACCTGCAGGAAGATGAGGAATCGTTAAATTCACAAACCGGCTCCACCGGCTGGACGGAGGAGTAACGAACAGGTGGTCACCCTCATCTTCCTCTGTCGGGGACACAGGTAGAGGTCGAGGCAGCGCTCAAACCTCTCGTGGATGAACCGAGAGAACGCTGGAACCTGACGGAGGCTGGGATACTTTTTGGGGATAAACGGCAGCTTGCGGTCAGACGGATCCTGCTGCTCCCA
Source organism: Poeciliopsis turneri (assembly GCA_922788865.1). NCBI lineage: Eukaryota > Metazoa > Chordata > Actinopteri > Cyprinodontiformes > Poeciliidae > Poeciliopsis > Poeciliopsis turneri. Next base: position 966,604 of record CAKLNU010001072.1, read on the forward strand.
GAGAGCTTTCTGGGAAAGGAGAGAGGAAGAAACAGACCATAAGTCAGCCTTATTTATACAGGACAATTCAGAAACAAGGCAGATTAAAGTGCTTTATAACATCTGTCACCAATTGTGAAACAATAAATATCACATTTTGTAATAATCGCCATAGTCAAAATTGTCAAATACGTTGGTCAATGTTCCACTTACTACTAATCAAAAGCAACTAAACAGGAGGGTTTTTAGTTGAGATTTATAGGATCTCAGTGTTTCGGCTGTTTGTTTGTTCCAGATTTGTGGTAAGTAGAAGCTGAATGCTGCTTCTCCATGTTCAGTTCTGGTTCTGGGGATGCAGAGCAGAATCAGAACCAGAAGACCTGAAGGGTCTGGAAGGTTGCTATGACAACAGCAGCAGATCTTTAATGATTTGCGGTGCTGAGCCGTTCAGTGATTTATAAACTAACAATATCTTAAAGTCTATCCTCTGAGCTACAGGGAGCCAGTGGAAGGACTTTAGAGCTGGATGATGTGCTCCAACTTCCTGGTTTGGGATTAATTGATTTACTGTTGATTGCAGGAGACTAACCTCCTCGTCTGTGAACATGAACTCCGGCGGAGGGTTGTAGGATTCCTCGTGACCCGGCAGAGGGATCTTAGGAGCCGGCAGGTGCATTTTGTGCTTGGCCAGAATGGACGTGTCCTCATTGGCCCACAGGTCGTAGAATCGGCCCCTGCTGTCGTCCTGAACCCGCCGCGGTTTGATCCAACCCATTTTGATGGCGTGAACCAGTTTAGAGACCTGCAGGAAGGGGAATTCAAGCATTTAGAGATGTGAGAAGCTGATGAAGTATTTTGTGTTTTGGTGGTTTTTACCTTCTCCTTTTCGATGAGTGAAGGGATGAAGCTGCGCTTGTCTGCAGGTCTGTTTGTGACTGGATGAATCATGACTTCATTACTGAAGAACTCCACTGTGGGCTGAGGATGAAGCAGAACTGACAGTCAGCAGAAATCTCACAAAACTTACAAACTAAATTACTAACAATCTGCAGTGAAGACACAGATTAACACAAATATATATTAGATTATTTTTATTTGCTTCTTATGAAACTTAAGATTATGTAAGTATAGTGTAAGGCCTGTCGAAATAAACAGTAAATCAATCAATCACATGGTAAATTAAAACAAGAGAATAATTTCCATTGGCAGAATTTATTGATTCTCTTTTTTTCTCTCTTTCCATGAAAAACTAGATAATAAAAATGTTCATTTTGGTTTTTTTTGGTCTCAACAAGCCCCTTTTATTTTGAAGGACAATTATGTTTATAGAGACTTTCTTATGCATTTTATTTGATGTTTCTGTTGTTTTATTTATTTACTTTGGATATTTAAAATGTCTCGCAGTCCCAGTGTTAAATGTTCATTAAAAATTAAAGTATTCCTTGGAGATTTGTTTTAGAAAAATAAACAGGAAATATTCTGCTGCTTTCACTTTATGAATCTGCATGAATAACAAAACGAAGGTGTAATGAACTTGTGTTCGGTATTGTTTCTCTATTTCTGAACTTGTTTAAGCATTGTGTGTTTTTTTCATTTTTAATTTGTGCATAAAAATAGTTAAAACGTTCAGTATCGCAGGTTTTTTATTACATATTTCTGATAATTACTCTCAGTAAGTGATACATTTCATTAAACTGAGTTAAACTCACTTCGTCCTCCTCCTTTACAAACAGAGAAGTTTTGGTAAGTTAGTTATTTTTGTTATTGTTGTGTTTGCACATGTTTCCTCTTGTCCTACTGGTTATTTGTTTTATTCATTTTTAAAATTTCAGTTTGAAGTAAACAAACATAAATACCTCATACTCGTTGAAGTTAACGTCTCCAAACTGGCCTTTCTGCAGACGGTTCACCAACTCGATCTGCTCATCCGACAGCACGATGTCGCTTGCCGTCTTCTTGTCGTGAACCGTTTTCCTGTTTAGAAAACATCATAACATCATCACGACTTCCTGTCTGAAACTACGAGGAAAACAGACAGTTTTCATCCTTCCTGTTCCTACCAGTAGTCGGGATTCTCCATTTTCTCCAGGAAGTCATCAAGCTCGTCCTTGTTCCTGATCGGCTTGAAGATTTTCTTCCCGTCTAAATCGTAGCCGATGTGGGGGAAGTCTTTGTACCACTCCATGGGGATGTTTCCCACCGTGTTCCTGATGTCCTGCAGGACGAGTCGCAGCATTAGGACACTTTTCCCACAGTAAAATTCAAGCACGTTTCACGCATTTTCAAGGGGAGTTTTCAAAATTTTTCAGCACTACACTTTGGAAATAAAAAAAACAAATACATTAAAGAAGACAATTTCAATTCATAATTATGTGACACCATAAATAATTTTGTTAATGTATAAAAAAAATAACCTAACCTTTATTTCAATTACACAGATAAAAACTTGAACATTGAACGGACCGTCTGAGAAAACGGAAACTCTCGAGAACACAGAGAGCGTCTGATTTTCAAGAACTCGTCCCACCTCCTCGTCTGACGTGTCATGGTCGTATTCGTCTTCCTTCTTCACTTCCTTTTCTTCCTCTGCTCCTTCCTTCTTCACAATCGACTGAAAAGTATCACAGCAGATCATCAGGTGAGCAGAACAGGTGAGTCTCTGCCAGCCAGTCAGGAATCATGTTCATCAGGGGTCTGAAAATTTTACAATCTAAACAGCAAAATTTCCCCTTAGACCTACTGACTAAAACTCATTTAGAGCTGCTAATGTGATGTAGTCTTTTTAGGCTATTTTCAAGTAATATAATGGTAAATAACTAAGACTTTATTATTATTTTTAAATAACAAAATGATTATAAAAAATAAGACACTTAGTTACGTAATTATTCAATGAATAAACAACTAAAAACTGTTTTTTAAATTGCATCTAATATTTAAAACATCATTTGTTTCATACACTTGTCTAATTTCCAGAGTAAATGGTAACTTTTCAGTAAGTTATAGAGGTTTGTTTAAACTAAATAAGTCCATATTATTGATGAAACTGTACTAGTTTTACTAATAAGACATTTTTCCCATAAGATAATTTATCTGCCAAAGAAATTTGTACTTTTTCAATCTGGTCCTGTTCATCCTCATCATCTGATCCTCCCTCTTCTTCCTCCTCTTCCTCTTCGTCAGAGTCACTCCCAGAATCCTGCAGTCCTGAGTAGACGCTCTCCTCGCTGTCTGATAAATCTTCATCATCTTCTTCCAAAGATTTGTTGTTCAAATTGAAGAGCTGAGGAGCAAACAGACATTCAACACCAAACTCTAAGAGGAAATGTAAACGTCTTAAAGGGTCAGACATGTTAAAAAAATCACCAAGAAACCCTAAAATCCCATTTTTTTCAGATCACTGAAAGCACCATATTTACTACAAAGTTATTAATGAAGGAAGGAATTAAAGTTGGTAAAATTTAGTATCAATGATGTGTTAAAAATAAAGCCAGAGGTGAGAGAATATTGAAATAATGTCTGTGAGCGAGAGAGAGCAAGACTTTTAGGAGGTAACATGAAAGCTACATCAGAATAGCTTTGTTTTGTCCTCTTGAGGTTTCAACCTGTTGCAGTAGGTTACTCAGAATTCAAGTGGATTATCCAAAATACATTTTTTAAACTCTTACTGAAGGGCAACTTCTGGATACTCTACATGTAGCTCAAATCAATAATATTGTATAAAGTTCAGGTAATTTTTCATTATGCTTTATTAGAGAACAGTTTATATTTAGCATTAGCATTGTGTATTTCATTTGTAAGTTGTGCAAAAACGTCTTATCTGATTTTGGGGGAATAAATGTGGGCTGTCGTTCCCTACAGCAGCGTCCCTGTATAACTTTAATAAACTCTGTAAGGTTAAAGGTCAAGGTCCAAGAATCCAATCTGACAAAATCAGAACAGAAAGCTGTCTCCTTTTCTTCAACCTCAAACAATCCCTCAACTGTTTTGCTTCGCCTTCTGTGTTAGCATGCTAGCAGCTAGCCACCAGTTCCTGACCACTTCACCCATTTCGCCTGCTCTTCCTCCTGCTGCCTGTCACTGGGAGTCTCACCTGATCTTCCTCCTCTTCCTCATCGTCCTGTTTGCTCCTCTTTTTGTTCGTTTTCTCTGTTTTCTTCATCCCGGCTCTCTGTTCGGCTTTCTGCACGTTTCCTCTGCTCGCCTCCATTGAACCACGTGGGAAACTTCCGGGTTCAGAGGTCACGCGGCGGAAGTCGAGGAATGGTTTGTTTCTGGCGCCCCCATCTGGTCAGATGCAGGAACTGAACAGAAAAGCTCAAAATACTGAAACATGTTGAAAAATAAATCTATTTATTCCATTATTAAGTTTTAATTTTCAAAAATTTGGTCTTCTAACAAGGGATAAAGAGTCGAATTATGGTAATCATTTCATTATTATAGCAAATTCATTTTATTCATAAATATCGTTTCTTGAAAATTACACAAATTTTAAACAATTTAAAGATTTTATTTAAGGAAGCGTTTAAAAGTTACAACAAAAAATTATTTCATACAGATATGTTAATATCTTAAGTTAAGATTTAAAATTCCTTTTGTATTTTTTTTTATATTTGCTGCTTTATTTTCAACACCCTGCGTAGTTTGGGTGATTATTCTTGTTTATATTCAGAATTTTTCTCTTTTCTTCTCAGTTCATTGTGTCAAAATGCACTTAAAAAAATTAATAACGTATTCCTTGTTAAATTTTCAAAATAGATTAAAAAAAAAAAGAATAGAATAGGTTTTGGACCTAATTAGAGTCATTACTTTTATCATGCTGTGAAACTTTTTCTCTGCTAGTTCTCACTAGGTGAATATAAATTTGTATGATGAAGTCCATGTCAAGATTTCTCCAAAAATCCCAGATTCTGGAATTACTATTACTTGACGAAGAAAATAATGATTGATTAATAAATAAATAAATAAATAAATAAATAAATAAATAAATAAATAAATAAATAAATAAATAAATAAACAATAACCTGGTCAAATAAATACATGAAATAACTTTTTTTTTTTTTTTTACATTTTCTCAAACTCTACTTACTCTTTTCAGATGATTGAATTATTTCTGAGTGATATGTAGATCATTACTTAGAGAAAAGTAGTATTTGTTTTCAAACCAAACATAACTAAATGCAGATAACTAACAAACGTGTAAGAAAAATGGACAAGAAAGCATTCTTGCAAAAATATATTGTAAAAAGTCATTTTTTCTTATTTTTTCTTATTAATCTGATATTTGAAAAGCTATATTAAGTATACATACCAAATATGTCATATTTTACTGAATTGATCTAGCACTGAAACCTTATTAAGCAATGCTTTTAAAACAAGTTCTTGTGTGAATATGATTGCATTAATTTCTTGTTAGAGATTTTGCTGTCGATCTTAATAACAGTTTATGATAAAAAATATTGATTATTATTGCTCTTTTCTTCCTGACAAAGTTCACAATGACTTTTTCGAATGACGTATGGAACAATAATTAAATTCAGAGACTGTTTTTACTTTCCCTGTTAAGATAAACTGGAAGCGGAACGAAACGTCGGGTTCCAGTTTTCCCCCCGGAGCGCCACAATGAGACAACGAGTCATTAATAGCAGCGAAATGGATCGGATTCCCGTCTGTGAGCAGAATTAGATCATTTCAGCCGTAGAATGACGGCGACGTGAATGTTGACAACAACAACATGTTCAGTTCGGCCTCTTAAAGATTTCACAAAAAGCGACCGAAGAAGAAGAAATGGATTCAGATCACAGGCTGCTGGATCTGAACCGAAGACCCCAAACAACCCGAGACGGAGCAGGTCTGAACACTTTCTGCAGTAACAGATTGGATAAAACTGTTTTAAACGCGCTTGGTAGGATGTTGTGTTTATTTATAGATTATTATAGGGGTGAATAAATAGTGGAGTGAAAGTCAGCAGACAGAAATAGAGAAATCCTTCACTGTTTGGAAACTACTCCTTTACTTGAGTACAATGTTTGGGTACTTTACCCACCTCTTCCGGGTATTAAAACAGGTTAAAATAAATGGTAATTAAAAAAAAAGATGTAAATACTTATTGAGTTTGTTGGCAGCAGAGATGGTTAGAATCCAACAGCTGCTGGAAAGAACCACTAAATGCATATAGATGGTGCTGTTGTGGAGAAAATATTTGGTTGTTGTTAAACTTAGAATATTAATATGGTTTAAAACATCAGGTCTCACTCCACAGGGCAGTTTGCTTCTCTTGTAGTTTTTGTTTCGCTGAGTAATTGAATTATGCAGCTTAAGGAGGCTGAATATTTATTTCTAATTTTCTGAGAGTCGTGTGAAAAAATTTGTGAAACTGGCAAAAATAACTTTATATAACTTCAGAATGATTCGAGATTGTTGGCCATTTCTTGCTGCTAATGTTTATATCCAGGCTGTGATTGTGTCTGACCTGAGCTATTGCGTAACCTCCTGGTCGCAGGCAGCAGCCACTATCGAATGAATAAAACAGAGATTTGAAGATTATAGATGGAAAACTAATTCGAACTACATTAAATATGCGATTAGTGACGTTATTTTAGCCAGAATCCTTCTGTCTCCCCCTGCACTGGGTCAAGCACACAGCTGTCCTTCCTGATAAGTTTGTCATTGTAGAAATGATTACCTGTATTTTATTCCTCTAGATCAGGAATGTTAAACTTATTTTATTTCAAGTCACATTAACATTATGAATTTCATCAAAGAGTTGATTGTGGCACAAAGCAATAATAAAACTACCCATTAATATATATTGTTTATATATATATATATATATATATATATAAGTTATAAGTTAAGTTATAAGTTAAGATAAATTAACTTATAACAGGGAGAAAATGTATATATAAAAAAAAAAAAAAAATTCCCTTCTCACCCACCGCGGGTGGTTCTTATCCTCTGAGCTCGGGTCCTCTACCAGAGGCCTGGGAGCTTGAGGGTCCTGCGCAGTATCTTGGCTGTGCCAAGGACTGCACATTTCTGGACTGAGATGTCTGATGTTGTTCCTGGGATCTGTTGTAGCCACTGCTCCAGTTTGGGGGTGACTGCCCCGAGGGCCCCGATGACCACAAGCACCACTGTGGTCTTCACCTTCCAGGCCCTCTCCAGTTCCTCCCTGAGGCCCTGGTATTTCTCCAGTTTCTCGTGCTCCTTTTTCCTGATGTTGCAATCGCAGCTAAATACCTCCAACGAATAAGGCAAGTCCTGAGAAGCCAGCTCAATGGCAAGAACAAAATCCGTGCGATAAACAGCTATGCCCTGCCAGTAATCAGATACCCTGCTGGAATAATTAGCTGGCCAAAGGAGGAGATAAAAGCCACAGATATTAAGACTAGAAAGCTACTAACAATGCATGGAGGGTTCCATCCCAAATCCAGCACCCTGAGACTGTACACGAGCCGCAAGGAAGGAGGCAGAGGACTAGTGAGTGTGAGAACCACTGTCCAGGACGAAACAACTAAGATCCATAAATACATCAGGGACAAAGCCTCAACAGACAATGTGCTCAGTGAATGTCTCAGACAACAGGGAACGGAGGTTGAAGTGCCAGAGATACCATCATGGGAGGACAAGCCCCATACATGGGATGTACCACCAGCAAATAACCGAAGTGGCTGATATCAGTAAATCCTACCAATGGCTGGAAAAAGCTGGGCTCAAGGACAGCACAGAGGCCCTCATCATGGCCGCCCAGGAACAGGCCCTAAACACCAGAGCAATAGAGGCCCAGATCTACCACACCAGACAAGACCCAAGGTGTAGGTTGTGTAAGGAGGCCCCTGAGACAGTCCAGCACATAACAGCAGGGTGCAAGATACTGGCAGGGAAAGCATACATGGAACGACATAACCAAGTGGCAGGCATAGTGTACAGAAACATCTGTGCAGAATATGGACTGGAAACCCCGAGATCAAAGTGGGAAACACCCCCAAAGGTGGTGGAGAATGCCAGAGCTAAGATCCTGTGGGACTTCCAGATCCAGACAGACAGAATGGTAATGGCGAACCAACCAGACATTGTCATAGTGGATAAACAACAGAGGAAAGCCGTTGTGGTAGATGTAGCAATACCATATATATATATATATATATATATATATATATATATATATATATATATATATATATATATATATATATATACATTTTCTCCCTGTTATAAGTTAATTTATCTGCCAATGGAACAAATACTTTTTTTATCTATACTAAGAAATTATTTACTTAAAGCCAGCCACTATATCTTGCTGAAAAGTTATGTTTAAGTTAAGTTTTTCTTATTTCTCTTGGCGAGATTTTATGTTTTTGCAGTGAAAACATTAAAGTTCTTTCTGCGATCGATTAGCATTTCTTAAAATGTGACAATTTTTGACATCTTTTCACATTAGTAATTTGGTTCCATACAAAATACTACCTAAGCACAAAACTTTCATCTTAATGTTCAATTTATGTGACTAGTCCCTCCAGATTCCTCCAGGCCTAAAATTTGGCCCATGGGCCTTCAGTTTGACACCTGTGATCAAGATGGAGGAGTTGTATTCTGCAGCTGCATTCCTTGTAATAATCCGTCCCTCCAGGGTGTTTTTTGTGTTTGTTTCTGCCTAAAATTACTGATTTTGTGGCATCTTTTTCAAAATGTTGCAATCACATTTTCAGTTTTTTTTTTAGATTTATTTTTATAAATAAACCTTAAAAAATCTTCAGTCTAACAAAAATGTTAAAATTGATGCACATAACCTTCCCCGTGAAAAAAGACAGGATCTTATAAATAATTAATATTTAAATGAAAACAATTCTCTAGTACCTTTTTAAGATAGCACCATTAATACAGATAAAATAATGTCCCGAGGAGGGGTCAAAGGTCAAGAGAAGAATTCCATAATGATCATTCAATTAAAATGAACTGTTGATACAATATAAGCAAATTGTATAAGCAAACTATTTTTGCAGGAACTACAGAAACAGCAAATGTTACAGTTTGGCGTCACACATACTTTCACCTAGCAGGTTCTGCTTTTAAGAGACGTCATAAAATAGGAAGTTAAATAATAAAGATTCTAAATGTTTTCCAAAAAATGTATCAAAACCGCACTCCATTCAATACACGTACAGCTCAATAGATTAAAATATGAATCAACTGTATGGATAGTAATTAAATCGAAAATTTTAAATTCACATTTGTAATCTGTAGATCACACAGCTTCCTGTAACATTGTTCCTTTGTTTGTTTGCCTGGCCAGATAGTCGGCGGCAGAATTTCACAGATCATCAGGATGGGAGCTCTAATGTGAAGCAGGAGAAACAAGAAATTGTTCAAATTAAAGAAGAAAGAGATGAACTGAAACCGCTGCAGATGACAGATGGCAAGAAGAAGCAGGAACTTTTGAATGTAACTGAGAACCAGGCGGCACGACAACATCAAGGGATAAAGGAAGAACAGGTGGAACTACAAGTTGTGCAGGTCAAAAAGGAACACAAGGTGGAACAAGAGGCTCTGCACAGATCGCAGAACTATGTAGAGCAAAAGAATCAACACATAAAACCAGAACCAGAGGAACTGGAAATCTTGCAGGTGAAAGTGGAAGAGATGGAAATGTGTATTGGTCAGGATGAGGAGAAGGTTTCACTGAAGCAGGAGGCTAATTCCTTTGAGGAAAGAGACTATGTTGAGCCAGAACCAATCATAAATGGACCCGACTTCCAGGACTCTCCAGAAGCTGAGAACCAAAACCAGGAAGGGAGCAATCCTGAAGACTCCGACTCAAGCCGGGATGAGAACCTGTATTCCTGTGACATTTGTGATAAATATTTCACACTCAGTAGTTACTTAAATGATCACATGAGAACTCACACAGGTGAGAAGGCGTTCACGTGTCTGACCTGTGGAAAAACATTCACTCAGAGATGTAACCTGACCCGTCACATGAGAGCTCACACGGGCGAGCGACCTTATCCATGTGAAGTGTGTGGTAAAGGTTTCAACGACAGCGGGGATTTAACTCGTCACATGAGAACACACACTGGTGAGAAACCTTTCTCGTGTGTGACCTGTGGGAAGGGTTTTACCAGGCAGATCAGCCTCACTGCTCAATGAGAAGCCTTACCCATGTCTGTCATGTGGGAAAAGCTTCACTCAAAGCAGCGCCTTAACCGTCCACATGACATGAACCCACACGGGTGAAAAGCCATCCCTGCGGGGTGTGTGGGAAACGCTTCTCCAGGAGCTGCCACCTAAACTCCCACTCACACAGGCGAGACATTCCCATGTCTCACCTGCGGGAAACATTTCACCCACAACAGTGCCTTAAATGTCCACATGAGGATTCACACAGGTGAGAAATGAGAACGCATTCAGGAGAGAAACCCTATCCATGTGAAGTGTGTGGGAAGTACTTCTCGCGGCGCAGCCACCTGACAGATCACATGAGAACCCACACGGGGGAGAAGCCTTTCTCCTGTCAGACCTGTGGAAAGTGTTTCAGTGGCAGGCATAGTTTGAAGTTTCACATGGGGACTCACACACGAGAAAATGTTTAACCTGAGAAATCATATAGTCTGTAGTTCATTAAGCTGCACTTCTTGGGCACTTGTGTAAATAATTGATCTTGGAAGTTAAAAAAAGAGTAAAACTTTCAGTTAATCCAAAAGTAAATAATATAACAAATCTTATATTTATAACCTGTTATTTTACCTTTTAAACATTTAAAAAGAAATATATGTATATTTATAGCAAATATACCCACTATATACTTTACTTTCTATTAAGGTTTTATTTTTTTAAGTGTGATTATTTAACGTTGGATTGCATGTTATTTGTAGAACAGAGGTGAGTGACACAGCTAACTAAGGAGTTAGCTGTGCTAACACTGTAGCACTTATCATAAACATTTCTGTAAACACTAAAGGACTAGATCAACACTGTATTAGTCAAAGCTAATGCTAGAACACTAAATTCAATCATGTTGATACCCACCATGTGTTAATGTCATGACATGGAGTACGTCGCCCTGTACGAGGTGAAATCTGTCGCTACTCCCCTACTTGTACGGTGGCACTTAGAACAGACATTCCCCCTCATGATTTCAGTTTTATAGTCGTTGAGTATTGCTAACGCAAACACTGTTGCTGATTTTGCCTAATTGACTGGACAGAAAGCACACAGCACATCAAGAAGATTTTAAACTGTTACTTTGGAACAGTAATGCATTGTGAGTACAGAAAAACTTAATTTGCTGCTGCTGCATCACAGGTGGAGAACAGGATGAGAATCAATGAAAAGACTCTAAGACAGTTAATAAATGTGAATGTTTGCATGTATGGATTTAACACTTCTGGTTGTTCATGTAAGTCTTGTATTTGTCCGTAAACCTCATTTATTGCCACCTAAACATACTAAGCACATACTAAATGTGCTAGAAATTAGTTCTGCTAGTAGGGGATTGGGAGGTTTTCTAAAGTCCCATATATGTTGATTAAATACTCTTACTAAAGGAAATCATCAACTAGAACCTTTTTTATCTTGGTCCCACATTAAAATTTTGTTAGAATCTAAGAATAGAAATATTCTTTACTGTCCCACAATGGGGACATTTCTGTCCAACGTCTACAAATTCACAGGCTCACAGAACAATTGAATATAAAAACATAAAAACCATAATAAAGAATGAAAACTACTTTACAGTAAGGTCACAATTTCAACATAAATACCATGCAGTTATAAAAATACTCCAGTCCAGAGGACTTTTGTAACCATAAACAGTAAAGTCTAACAAAAAGGAAGAAACAGAAAAAACGTCACTGTAAGAGTTGGCTTCTTATTTTCCATCTGCACAGCAGTTCTGTTAGAGTTGCATGAATTAAAGTATATGAATCACAATTCATTAACTTATATGCAGTCAATGTTGGCCTTTTTTTTTATTGAAGTAACTTAACCTTTTTCTTTCCTTTTACAAAATCTAGGCCTCAGTGAACATGGATTAAAAAAAAAAACATTTCATAGATTTGATTTTGCGAACAGTTTGATCAAAATAACAATGTTCCAGTTGTGAACGTAACATTTAAAAAAATTTTTTTAGAAACTTTCCCAAGTGATATTAATCTGAGCGAATAATCCGTCCAGCTCTCCTTTCAATCGCCTCCTTTACTAAATTTTTCAACCCAAACCATGCTAGAAGACCATTACTAGAGAAACACTCGATTTCTGCAGGGAAGTCATGCCAGACTGAAGAACGCTAACAACAGCCTGGAGGCACGCCCTTTGGTCGGACGAGATAAAATTAAATCTCACCGGCCATAAATGCATAAATCCATAAATGCAGCTACACATTACAATATTTGCAATGCAGGATTCCTTTCGTCAGTAATAAGAGACCATTAGGAGATAGAGATGTATACAAACATAGCTGAAGAACAACACCTCAGTGAATCCAATCTGCCTCCATTTATGTGTACTTATTAAATTTAAGATGGTAGAAAGGCTCCATGCTGTCAAAAATCTTCCCCCATATAAACACCATTTGTGATGGAGTAAAACTTGCACACTGCCACTTTTTCATCGTGTCCCGTTCTAACAGAATTCTGGTCTTCAATTTTTTTAAGCTTATTCAGGAGTTTTTAGAGTCACTGTTCACCCATTTCCCTCTTTGGTGCATCAAAAAACAATGTTTCTCTCACAAAGCTGCCATTTAACTGCATGTCCTGCTCCTCCCTTCTAACATCGGCTCGTTCTCTTGAACTAGAAAAGTGACGACATCTGTCTTTTTTTTTTTAATGAAAGAATTAGATATACTCTGACTTAACATGGCGCCCTCTGCATTAGGTGTTATTTGTTTTTTTGGATAGTCACTGTATTACCCCATGGGGGCTTTTTCATGTTTTTGCCCCATGTGCTGTTTTTAGTGTTTATTCTCTGTGTAAAGTTTAATAAATGTATATTGACAAAAAAAGCTTCAGTGCTTAGATTTGGATGTTTTACCCACTTCAAAACATTTCAGTATCATTTAGTTGTGTTTAATATCTTCTACTCTCTAAGTTAAATAAATTTAGCCAGTTTTAGATTTTGTTAAAGATAAACTTACAGGAGTTAGGTGTGTTAACTTTTTATTAATTTTGTCAAACCTCCAAGCGTTTAATAAACTAGAGTTTTTAGGTTCACTGAAAGAAGAAAAAGACAGGAGTGGGCAATATTTCCCAGAATGCTTAGTGGCATGTTAAAACATTGATCTGACTCTTGTGTTGTATTAATGTTTATTTTAATGTCCTGTTCACACTAAATGTTTCTGGGCAAAATTTATTATGTCTAACAAAATAAATTTTCAGATCAGAAATTTTGTTCATGGAATTTGACACAAAAATGTAAATCCTCCTAAAGCAAAAATAAGTATTTATTTTAACTTGATTGCAGCATTAAGTTAAAACTCACAATTCAAATGTAATGTATTTAGACAACTTTTCTCTTGTAAAATCAACTTCATAAACTCTAATTTCTGAGTTAAAACTAAAACAATTGTCTTGCCGATTTAAATTTAATGTTTAAGTTAAATTCCCTTCAAATGTTGCCATGTAACCGTGGCAACATGGTGTTGTTTTTACAACTGCAAGCAGCTGATTAGCATCTCAAAAGCTCAAAGAAAGTGATTTAAATAGGAGCTGCAAAAGCAAACCTGGTGGGTTAGAAATTGTTTTCCAACAACTGATTGTGTTATGAAGGACACGTTACTTTAGAATATCGTCTCTGCTGCCTGAATATTGAGCTGTTAGCAAGTTAAAGCCTTCAGTCAGAGCCCTCTTCAGAGTCCTTGCAAGATTGACTCCTACCAGAGATATTTCCTGCCCACAGCATCACCATCAACAGCAACTCTTTCAAGATACTTGAATGATAAAATGGTCCTTGACTAATCCTGTGGAAAATTCAGGTATCCTGTGGCATCCATAAAAGTTACCCATTCCCAGATCAAATGGTCAAAATTCACATCATAAAAAGATAAGAAAGGCGGTATGGTGACCATTGTGCAGAAAGTGTCTTTATCTTTGTCGGTGTAAACACACACAAGGCGCAGTGACTATCAAAAAATATTAGAAGCACCATTTACTTTTATTAGACTCAAAGTTTTTAGAATCAGACAGTTTCTGATTTTAGATTTTCAAAAAATGTTTATCAGATGTGTTAAAAAAATAATCTACAGAAATCCAAAAATTCCTCACCAAAGCTGATGGTTAGTGCTGAAACAAACAGGCTGTTTATGATAATAAGCCAAAACTGCAATATTGCACTTAACAATTTTACAAAAACCTTTTGCTATATTTAATCAATTTCCAGTATTGTTATTCCATCCATCCATTTTCCGTCACCCTTCTCCCTAACGGGGTCGGGAGTTGCTGGTGCCTATCTCCAGCTGCGTTCCGGGCGAGAGGCGGGGTTCACCCTGGACAGGTCGCCAGTCTGTCGCAGCAGTATTGTTATTTTCAAGTTCAAATGTAAGCGGAACTGAAGTTAGATCACAGTTTCTCCCAGAGCGTCATAGGGAGAAGCACGGCAGATCCAAACAGAGCCTGACAGCGTTAGCTTTGCTTCTGAGACTGACAGGAGACTCCATCTGTTCTTTTCGGCAGAGCATTTCACTGTCTGCAGTAAAAAATGTCTTCAGCTCAACCTCACAGAGCGCTAAGAAAGGAGCATGAAACTCCCGCCGAAGAAACATTTCCTGAGTTTAAAGAAATCATCGTCAAGTCCGAAGAGGAGGTCGATGGTAAGCTCAGACTGCTGGACTTCACACCGATAGATGTGGAAAAAACTCAGCGGCGCTAATTCATTTGTGCTGTTGGGAGGATTTGAGCTCATATGATGGGTTTAGTTTAAAGTCGACATTTCTACAGCTTCATTTAGCCAGGTAAATGCGACTTCGGGCCCATTCGCCGCGGTCAAGCCAGCCCCCATTCCCAGAAAATACGGCGAAGCCCACAAACGAGCCAGACGCCACATTGGCTTCGTTGTCCAGTAGACACGAAACGTCATCGCGTCCGCCATATTGAGAGTGGCAAGGGTACCGTTATAATTGATGCAAGCATCCTTGGAAAGTACATTTTTCTGTTATTGTTTTCAAAGAAACGCTCACGTTTACGTTCAAGTCATTTTGTTAAACCATTTCAAACACAAAAATGTATAAATTCTTCCCCTAGTAATGATTATTTAGACAAAGTTCACACCATCTTCAGTTTAAGATTCAACCTTTTGGCTAAAATTCAGTTAACAAATGAATACACAAAAAATTGACAATAGAAAATAGAATTAAAATAAATTAAAACATACACATTAAGATGCAATATACAATTATGAAAAAATTGGTAAGATAATGGAAAAAAGTTTACTTTTGTATTTGTGCAGAGTAGTAAAAGCAGACTTTTTGCAAGTAGACTAGTTCTGTCTGCATTATGATAATGAAACTTCATTTATTACACCTATTCTGGCTCATAAATAGGAGGTGAATCAATCATATTTATTGTGTCAAGAATGGGTTAACTCACTCTAAGCTCGGTTTCAGTGACATCTAGTGGAGAAATTGGAGACTGTTTAGTTAAGTACATTTGGCCCAATGAGCTTTATATATAAACCCATTTTTATGGTGACCTACTACTCTAAACATGTTATTTTTTTGCACAAAATTATTCTTGAATAAAGATATTTTAGACTACTCTGTTCTGCCCATTTTGAGCTCCTTTCAGAATGAGCTGTTTTAGTGCCTCTTGTCACTAAATACAAATAAGCTTCTGCTGGCCACGTCCCCAAGCTCAACATTTACACTTGCATGTGAAAATGTTTGCAAACAGATGCACAATTATACAACCGTACATCTTAGACAAGCAGAAGTAGAGCCTCCTGCACAACCAACAAGAATCCAGCAAGTGCTTTCTGAATGATAAATCAACAACAAATACTTGTCCAGCAGAGATTGTACAGTACATACAGTGGTTTAACCAGCTGACCAAACGTCCAGGATCTCAACTTGGGTTGCCCCGTTACCTAGCAACTTGGGTTGCTAGGTAACGGGGCAGTGCCCTCTAATGGGACTTAACAATTGGGACACCAGACATCAAACAATATTAACTTATTGCCAAAAAACAACCGAGTGTTGTTCTAAGCACTTAAACTGTTTCTAGAAGTAGTTGAGACCCAAATGGAAGAACAGAAATGTGAAAAATGTGAATTTTGCATTACAGGTTCCCTTTAAAGCGAAGTGGGCTTTCATTCACTCTCATTTCTAATCTTTTCTTCTTTTTTCTCATCCAGATCTGCCTCAATATTATGGCAGTAAAGACAACCAGCAGCCCTCTAGCCAGGAGAAGAAAACCAGTTTAGACAAGGAGGAACCAGAACCTCTTCTGATGAAACGGAACCAAGAGGAACAAGAGGAGCAGGTGGAGCTGGTACATCTGGAGATAAAAGAGGAAGAGGAGGAACTCTACATCAGTGAGGATCAAGAGAGCGTTATGTTGAAGCAGGAGATTGATACTTCAACAATGACTCTTTGCCATAAGGAAAAATCTGCTTCTAAACATAACCAGAAACAGGATCTTGAAGACCCTGGATCCAGAAAAGACGAAGAACCAAAACAAAACAACTTCCTGAAAACTCATACATTCAAGAATCTGTACTCCTGTAAAATTTGTGGCAAAATTTTCCCTCAAAACAGTCACTTAACGAGACACATGAGAATTCACACGGGTGAGAAGCCGTTTTCCTGCATGTTCTGTGGAAAAACCTTAAAAAAGCAGTTTGACGTATCACATGCGGGTTCACACGGGTGAGAAGCCGTTCTCCTGCATGTTCTGTGGAAAAACCTTCCGGCAAAGATCAAAATTAACTCGTCACACCAGAATCCACACTGGAGAGAAGGCGTAAAACTGAAGCATAAAGGTGCTTTTGAAACTCAACTATTCAGAATCTGGAGTGATTAATAAGTAATCACAGCTTAACTACATTTTTCTGGTGGAAAAAAAGGAATCGCACTAAAATATTAATTACACTAATGTAATGTCTTTCTGCCAAATTTGACTTCCCAGTTTAAAGGGAGGTTCAATCGGCGAACCAAACAGTGCTGATGTTTGATCTTATTGTCTTCCTCTGCATGGATCTTCATTGACTTCAAAGCAAGTCTGACTTGTGATGTTTTTCCAGTGTATTTTTATGTGCAGACTGTTTTCATTCAAGAAGGTTTAGTTTAGAGAATGTGTTGATAAAATAATTTAAATGTCTGATTTAAAAATGTCTTGGAATAAAAAAATGTCTAGGTTTTACAGAACAAATGGACTGGTTATGAGTTTTTCCTCATAATAATCCTGGTTGCTATTGGGGACCATTGAAGTTTAAATACATGAAAGCATATCTGACATGTTAATGTGTTTTCCTTCGTGTTCAGTGTTATGAATAGAAAAGTAATAAAACCTGGTTGATGCCGCATCATTGTTGTCTCTGGAGTTTTTTTTAAAACAAGTTTTAAATTTAAAACTAAGTTTTAGTCTTGTCATAATGAATGTTTAAAGTTTTAAATGACAATCCGATTTTTGATTCATTGACACATAAAAGAATCAGCTAATTTATTTCTCCAGGTTGTTAAAAATCTATGGTTGTGGTTAAAAGCTTAACCACAACCATAGATTTTTATAGTAGATGAGTGGTTAAGCTTTTAACCACAACCATAGATTGTATTTGATTGAAATGTGAAAATGGCACAGAAAAATTCTTAAGCAACAAATTATCATTTAATTTTCTCTGCAGGGACATGTGTGTAATAGATTAAATATTGCTGCACAATAGACTTATAAATAAAATGGCACAAAAAAAGCATAAACTTGTATAACACAAGTAACAAATTAATGTGTCCATGTACAAAGAGCGTTAAGGACCAGGCTCAGGAAACTGCACTAGACTGCTATTGTCAGACTTTATTCTGATAATATGTATGTTTTTATACTTTCAAATAGGAATGATTGACCTAAAACAAATTCCTATGTTTTGCTGCAAAGTTATTTTTAAGTTACTTTCATATTTCTCAAGTGTACTAAGATATTTGAACACGAAACTAGACAAAAATACTTGGTAAGATTTTGTGTTTCTGCAGTGGACCATCATTTTTGCCCAAACCTGTTTTAGATTTTGTTGAATCACAATTCAAAAATAATGTTTTTAAGGGTTAATTTTTATTTATTACTTTTACCAGTTTTAGATAATTTTTTGTCAGTGACCACTGTTAATTGGTCACTGATTGGTACTCCAATTAATTGGTCTGTCAATACTATGTGCAGAAAATGCACAAAAATAAAACCAGAGATGCTTAAAAATAAATGTTGCTAAGAACATTAATGGATTATTGAGAGATTAGTGATAGTCATTAGTTGCAGCCATAGTTTTATAATTGTAATAATTACAGTGAAAATTTAAAAAATATATATTTTTTCAATATCAGAGCTTCCCAAATTTTATATATCTTCCAATATCTATAGTAGATGAGTTTTTCACTGACCAACATTTCTATGACCAGGAGAGGAACAATAGTGCAATCCAGGAGGAACCAGAACTGGAATGTCTGCAGATGAAACAGGAGCAAGCAGAACTTCAACATCTACTGATAAAAGACCAAAAAGAACCAGAATATACAATTTACAGCTAAAATACAAAAAGAAGACCATCATCATGGTAAACTGACTTTATTACATGGTTTCACTGACAGTCACTTTCATAACAGAAATTGAATTTATGTCAAAATATTTTCAAACATCCTAAAAACTAAAAACCTTCTCAAACTCTGTAACTGATAAAAAAAGACGTAGTTAGAATAACAATTTTGTTTAGCTTTAACAAGTATGTCAGTAAAGATATTTCAACAAAAAACTGAAAATATCCTTCCAAAATCAGAACTCCCTCATAAAATGTAAAATTTGCATAATTTTAAGTATTTTAATTACAACTATTTTTTAATGACACTGTATATACAGCATTAAAGTGTAAGTTGCTTGTTCACTTTAAAACTTATTACCTGAGTGATTCCTCGTGTGAACAAGTAAACTTTTTGGTAAACTTTTCCACAGATCCCACATGAGAAAAGTTTCTCACCAGTATGAGTCCTGAGGTGATAAGTTAAAACAGATTTATGTCCAAAACTTTTTCCACAAGTCCCACATACGAAAGGCTTCTCGCCTGTGTGAGTTAAGTGTAGAACGTTTCCACTTTTGAGAAAGGTTTCTCACCTGTGTGAGTTCTCATGTGATGAGCTAAATTGGTTTTATTGATAAACCTTTTTTCACAGCAGTTGCATGTGAAAGGTTTCACACCTGTATGAATCCTCATGTGAGAAGTTAAACTGTCTTTTGTAAAGAAACTTTTTCCACATGTCTCACATGAGAAAGGTTTCTCACCTGTGTGACTTCTCACGTGAGAAGTTAAACTCCTTCTTTCACTAAAGCGCATTCCACAAGTCATACATATGAAAGGCTTTTCACCTGTGTGACCTTTCATGTGAGTAGTTAAATGACCTTTTTGAGTGAAACTTTTTTTACAAGTCATACACGAGAAAGGCTTCTCACTTGTATGAATCCTAATATGAGAAGTTAAACCATCTTTTGTAGAGAAACTTTTTCCACAGGTTCCACATGAGAAAGGTTTCTCGCCTATGTGAGTTCTCATATGAGAAGTTAAATTTTTTCTTTCACTAAAACTCTTTCCACAAGTCATGCATGTAAAAAGTTTTTCACCTGTGTGACCTTTCATTCTTTTGTGTGACTTCCTCATATGGGAAGTTAAATAAGACCTGCTTCTGAAACTTTTTTGGCAATCACATGGAAGCTTCTCCTGTATGAATTCTCATGTGACAAGTTAAATCCCTTCTTTCCCTAAAACTCTTTCTGCACATTATACATGGGAACGGCTTCTCACCTGTGTGACTTTTCATGTGAGTACCCAAATGTCCTTTTCGAGTGAAACATTTTCCCACATGCAGTACATGTAAAAGGCTTCTCGCCAGTATGAATCCTCACATGTACTGTCAAGTGACTGTTTCGAGAAAAGACTTTATCACAAATTTTACACGAATATAAATTTAGGTCCCTGTGAGTTTTCTTGTGGGTATTTTGTTTTAAACCCTCAGAAGTGCCTTTCTGCCCTTTGGTTTTCTGACAACTCTTGTTTTGTTTCTGTTCTTTCTCTCTCTTTTCTTCTGGGTCTTCAGATTTGCTTCCTTCTTGGTTCTCAACTTCAGGAGAACCATGAGAGACGAGGTGGTTCCTGGTGGGTTCTGTTTCATTGTTGATTATTTGTACATTAAGAGGAGACACCAAAAAATCTCCAGTCTCGTGTTTCATCACAAACTGCTCTTCAGACTGAGTGATGCAGAGTTGATCCTCTTCGTCTTTAAACTGCTGATGTTCTGGTTCCTGTTTTATCTGTAGATGTTCTGAATTTTCTCGTTCCTGTTTTATCTGTAGATGTTCTAGTTCCTCTTGCTCGCATTTTATCAGTAGATGTTCTGGTTCTTTTTGCTCCTGCTTTATTTCCACAGATTCAAGCTTTTCTTCATTTAAAGTCAAGTTCTCATCCTGTGTGTTGAGTTCAGTAATCACTCCAGATTCAGTGAGTTCATTCACACAGCGTTGTGAGAGATCTGGACAAAAAAAGCCAACACAAGCTTAGAAATTTCAGTAAAATATAAACTTCAGAAATTATGTTTACTCTTAATACTTTAAGCATTTTTAAAAGCAAGTACTCACTTGGACTCAAGATAAAATGTGGATGCGTTTTCTTTTTGTTTTCTACGAGAATACATTTTTGTAATTTTGACACTATATGACGAATAGTAAGAAGTTCAGGTCACGGTTGAAGATTTTAAGTATTTTATATCTTCAGCTGGAGCGTCTTTTTCATTCCAGTCATGTAATTTGGTGTAACAGCCCTTCAAATACAATACAGAGTTCAGCGTCGGTCCCAAAGCAACTCTCTCTAACCTGTATCATCAGTAAAACGCTGGTGTTTCCTACCTATTCGGTGTAAGATGATCTGGGGAGTCCGGGAGAAATCAAGCCGTCTGCGCTGATCATCCATCTCTTCCTCCGACTGGACGATGATTTCTTTAAACTCTGTCAATGTTTCTGCAGTTCACTGCTCGCTGATTAACTCTCTGTGGGACTGAACTGAATACATTTTAACTGCAAACAGTCAAATATTTACCCAAAACACCAAACCTGTATTCAAACTGCATTCTAGCAGAAGGGAAGCTAGCGCTGCTACCTGTGCTCTGTTTTCCTTTCTCGCGTGTTTCATTGTAACTCCACGGAAGAAACTAAGAAGACTTTTAGTTCCGCTTTAAAATTTCTGATTTCCTATTAATCTGTTCTTTTAATAAAGTGATGCTAGATAAATTAGAATATTAATTAAAAGTTGTGTTTTTCCAGTACATCAATTTGCTAAGTGAAACACGCTATAAGTTAAAACACAAAGAATGATAGTTTCAACCATATACAAAAACATATTAATTATAAGAAGTTTGCATACACAGCTAATGAAAACACCTTTTTAAGATTAGAATATTAAATAACTAAAAAAACATCTTTCAATACACAGATCTGAGTTATATTAGACTATGTTTAATCAAAAGATTATGTGTACTTGGAATTGAGCCAAGTTTGTACCCATGTCAACATTGCAGTTTTTAACTATTTTATAAACCAAAAACTTCAACTCACAAAATAAATTTACCAACGATCTCAATACTCCAAATAATAACAGATGTAATTATGCTGTCTTGTTAACTATTATCTCTCAATCTGGCTGAGACATTAGTCCTCTTATCCTGGAGATGTTCTTCAGGTGAGAGAAGGCCGACTTTGTAACTGTCTTTATGTGGCTCTGAAGGTTTCAGGTCAGAAACATTCAGATTTCTGGCCTGTTTGCTTGTTTTTAGTTGCAATAACTGAAGCTGTGCATTGACTCTGGATTGTTCCTATTTAGGTCAGAAAATAATTCAGTTTTGTTTCTGTTCAGCTGCAGAAAGTTTTGGCACATCCACACATTTATCTGTTCTAATTATCTGTTCAGTGATTGGATGGGTTCAGAGTCACCTGGTGACATTGTAATGTAGAAATGTGCACCATTCGCATAGTTATAGTAGCTAATCTTATTTCCTGTTAAAACTTAAACTAGTGGAAGCATATAGATATTAAATAAGAGGGGATCCAGGAATGAACCTTGGGGAACCTCATATGTTACTTCTATCCACTCCAATGAGAATTTATCCATTGAAACAAAGAAATCCCTTTTTTTTTTTAGCTAAAATCTGAATAAAGTGAGTACTGGACCAGAGAGTGCTTCACAGCTTTCAAGTTACTTTTCTAGTATGTCATGTTCAACGGTGTCAAAAGCTGTATCGAGGTCCAACAGAACTAACGCTGGTTCTTTAACAGACTGTACTTATTACTGTGACGAGGGCAGTTTCAGTACTGCGGTGAGCATGCAAACCGAACTAGAGCTATTAAAAAAAAAAAATCATATTATCTAAAAGCATTTTTCAGGGGAGGATCTTTATTTACTAAATGAAACACAATATACAGGTCAAAACAGACATTATAATTAAGTTTATTATGTCTGTGGTTAAAGGCTCCCATGATGTCATAGTTTCCTTCCTGTAACACCTCATCTTAGTGTTGCTGGAATCAGCTAAAAATGGACATTTTAAAAGATTATTGTGCATCTATTTTAGTCAATGAGTCTTCAGGGTGTTGCAGTGCTCTGCACCTCCCCACAGCCATCCTGCAAAGGTATAATGGATCCTATTTAAGAGTCAAAATGCACTATGAAATTGAAAAAATTAAAGATTATGGTGGTAAATTTACTTTATTATATAAGAAGTACAAATAGTTGTAATGACAGTCACTTTTGTAAGAGAAATGGAATCTATATCACTCGTACATTTACTAACATCCTAAAAAAAACATCCTCAAACAAAAACTCAATGTAATGAATGAAAGACAAGAAAATAAAAATAATTTTACAATTCAAAGTAGCTTTAACAAGGATTTATGTATTTAAACCAAAAATAGTAAAATATCTGCAATATCAACATGATTTAGTCAACCTCATGCCTGCATTGTTGAAATCTAATCATCAGCATGATTTCCTTCCTGAATCAGAAACAGAAAATAATGACAATAATAATGTGTGATAATTAGATTAAAATACAGAAAACATTATGAATCCCAATGGACAATTACCAGTCCATACATAAATTCTTAACATGAATCCGCTAGCAAAAAACATTCAATAATTGAACAAAAACTTTGTATAAATACAGCAAAAAGATAAACAAAAGACTTTATAAGCTTTGCCTTCTAATTCTTAAAATTAAACCATTTATTCCTTCAAACATCCTTCAAATCCATTTTATTTAAGATTCCTGGTGATTATCTCAAATCTGGTTTTAAGATGTGAAAATAGAATGAGGGGAATTTTAAGAACTTCAGTTAGAAGTCTTATTTGAATATTTTTTTGAACTAAGCTACAATATATGTAATTAAAGCACAAAACGCAAGTTATAGAGCACCTTGGTATCTGAGGTACACATAATGCTGTACCCCGCCTCTCGCCCGGAACGCAGCTGGAGATAGGCACCAGCAACTCCCGACCCCGTTAGGGAGAAGGGTGACGGAAAATGGATGGATGGACATAATGCTGTCTCACATTTGTGAGTCCTCCTGAATAGGTAAACCATTTTCATAGGTGAAACTTTTCCCACAGATCCCACATGAGAAATGCTCCACACCTGTATGACCTACAACGTAACTAGTTAAATTATTTTTGTGAATGACTCCTTTTCCACAAGTCATACATGTGAAAGGCTTCTCTCCTATGTGAAGATTCATGTGTTTGACTAAATGATCTTTTCGTGTGAAACTTTTTCCACAAGTCTTGCATGAGAAAGGCTTCTCACCTGTATGAATTCTCATGTGAATAGTTAAATCAAATTTAATTCTAAAACTTTTTCCACAAGTCATACATGTGAAAGGCTTCTCACCTGTGTGAATTCTTGTGTGAATAGTTAAATTTCTTTTGTTACTAAACTTTTTTTCACAAGTTCTACATGTGAAAGGCTTCTCTCCAGTGTGGCTTTTCATATGAGAAATTAAATTACCTTTTTGAGTGAAACCTTTTCCACAAGTAATACATGTGAAACGCTTCTCCCCAGTATGAATCCTCACGTGTGTCATCAAGTTACCTTTTTGAGAAAAGATTTGATGACAAAATTCACAGGAATACACATTTTGGTCCACTAAAGTTTTTTTGTGCTTTTTTTGTTTTGGACCTTCAGAAGTTCCTTTTTGCCGTTTGGTTTTCTGACATCTCTTGTTTTGTTTCTGCTCTTTTTCTCTCTTTTCTCCTGGGTCTTCAGATTTGCTTCCTTCCTGATCCTGGTTCTCAATTACTGGACCCTCCGTAGTGCTTGAAAAGTGGAAGATAAGTTGGTTCCTTTTTGGTTCTGTTTCATTGTTGATTTTTTGCACATTAGAAGGAGTCACCAAAATGTCTCCAATTTCCTGTTTCAACATAAGATGCTCTTCATCCTGACTTATGCAAAGTTTATTTTCTTCTTCTTTGAGCTGTTGATGCTCTGGTTCCTCTTGCTCCAGTTTTATTTGAAAAGGTTCTGGTTCCTCTTTATCTAAAGCTGCATTCCCATCCTGGTTGCTGAACTCAGTGAAATCTTCCTCTTCTTTACACACACAATTTTGTGGGAGCTCTGGGGGGAAAAGCAACAGCTTATAAATTAATGTAAAAACAAACTTCATGTTTATCCATTGATACAACCCAAACAGGCTTTATTTGATATGAATATTACACTTAATCGACGTGGTTCTTCTGATGGGAGTGAATTGATGTGTGTTATAATACAAAAATGGCCTTCTTTACAACCTTTTGCATAATTTATTTTATCTACTGTTAATTTTCACCTTTCAATTAAATTAACTTATAAAAGATCTTCATAAGGAAGATGAGGAATGACAAAATTAAATATACCATACTTGTAAATGTTCCTGTGAGGACTAAAATATATCATGAAATTCTGAAATATTCTGGGAATATATATAAATAAAAAAATTAATTTACCTTTTTAAATAATTAAATTTAATTTTTTTCATTTCACTGTATTCATTTGAAATGTATTGAAATATCACCTTTCAGCTTTACATAATGAAAACAAAAATAAAAAAAATCATCAAAATAACAGTTACCAACTTGAGAAACCAGTTATAAACATTACATTTTGATGAGTGCCATCATTAAAATCACCATTACACATCAAATATGTTGGTCAAAGCTTATTATGGCTCTAAAGTAACTAAACTGGTGGGTTTTTAGTCTTGATAAAAAGGAACTCAGTGGTTCGTAAGTTTCTAGACGTTTGTTCCAGATTTGTAGTGCATATAAGCTGAATGCTGCTTCTTTATGTTTGGTTCTGGCGATGCAGAGCAGAACCAGGACTGTAGAACTGGGTGATGTGCTCTTTCTTCCTGGTTTTAGTCAGAACACCAGCTGCAGCATTCTGCATCAGCTGCAGAAGGAGGATTGTTTTTTTTGTCAGACCTGTGAGGACAATATATAATAATCAGTGCAACTAAATATAAACACATGGATGCGTCTCTAGATCTTGCTGGTACACTAACCCTTTAATTGTAGAAATGTTCTTTCAGTGGTAATAAGGCTGACTTTGTAGCCGTCTTTTCTTTCGTTCAGTCAATTTTATGCACTGGCTTGATCAAACTAAGCCATGCAATGGAACTGATCCGTTTCAGGTTTTTATTGTTGTGATCTTTTAGCATTTAGTTTCATGCCCAATTCGGCGTCTCTCCCAAACAACTCTCTTTAACTTGTCTCTAATAATTAGGACGGTTCAGTGGTTCCTACCTATTCGGTGTAAGATGATCTGGGGAGTCCGCCTGCAGCCCAGCAGTCTGCGCTGATCGTCCATCTCTTCCTTCGACTTGACGATGATTTCTTTAACCTCCGTCAATGTTTCTTCGGCAGCAGTGAACTGCTCGCTGATTAACTCTGTCTGACGCTGAACTGAAGACATTTTTACTGCAAACACTCAAATATTTACCCCAAATACCAAACGCGTCTCCAAACTACATTCTAACAGAAGGGAAGCTAACGCTGCTATTTGTCCTGGTTTTATTTCCTGTTTCATTGTAGCTCCACTGAAGAAACAGTGAACGACTATTTATGGCACAATCGAATATAATGCTGTTGCAATCACTCAAATATTTCTACAAAACACCAAAACCCTTCATCAAAATGCCTTCTAGCAGAAGAACAGCTATCACTGCTATCCGCGCTGTTTTTATTTCCTCCACGGAGGAAACTGTGAACGACTTTCAGTTCCGCTTTGAATTTTCAAACTCTCCTTGATCCGCTTCTTTTAACAGTGATATTAAATAAATTACAATGTCAGAATTTTATTTTTCAGAATCCCAATTTACTAACTGACACACTACATAGGTTAAAATACAAAATAATAATGTTTTAAAGTCTTTCCTTCGACTTACCATGTTACAATCACTCCTTACC
The DNA here is from genome assembly GCA_922788865.1 of Poeciliopsis turneri. NCBI lineage: Eukaryota > Metazoa > Chordata > Actinopteri > Cyprinodontiformes > Poeciliidae > Poeciliopsis > Poeciliopsis turneri. Next base: position 993,241 of record CAKLNU010001072.1, read on the forward strand.
TGCTGGTCTGTATTTGCGCCCTGACTTTGCCTTTTTTATTGTGACAATATGATTTATTTTAAATATGTGAAAAGCATCGTGAAAAAAACTTTTGTACAAAAATGAGGGATGTAACAAAAGCAGGGGTGGGAAGAGTAAACAGAGAAAAAAGTCAATATAATCAGAAACAGAAAATATTAATCCCAAAGGATTAATATTGGTTGTCTATCAGCTCATGTAACCGGGTTCTGCTTCACTCCACTGTATCAGGCCAGCCCAAGTAACCCCTCGACTCTGCGTCGTGTAGTTGTTTTTAATGAACCCAGGAGTTTCTGGGTGATCAGACAGTTTATTTCCTTATGCTGGTCTGGGAGGCCGGCAACAAGAACACTGAAGACATGAGAGGTGAGATTGGGTTACATGGGAGATGTACAATGAAATATGAAACATGCTTACTTTAAGTTGTACATGGAGGTGGCAGAGACTGGCAGTGAAACAGACTACAGACAATGAAACAGTATTTCCAAACCCTCGTCCTCAGTGGCCGTTGCCCTGCATGTTTTAGACGTTTCCCTGCTTTAATATGCTTGAATCAGATGATTGCAGTTCAGCAAACACCTGTCCACTGAAATCACCTGGGCTGAAGAAGGAAAAAGAAGTTTTGTTGATTTTGACATTGGATGATTGGGTTTGAATATCTAGGTGTTCACATGAGAATGGGAACATGTGATTTTGTCTCTGTGTGCCTGGTCTGTCTGTCAGGTGAGGTCTCTGGCTCCTCCTCTCTGTGATCACCTGTATATCAAGTTGGGTGAAAGGAGCGTTCCCCTATAAAAAAATTTTCTCACATTTCTTTTCTCTCCCGCTTTCTTCTCCGTCTCATTGCAATTTAATAAAATAAATCCAAAGCAGTTTCTAATAAAGTTTCATGTAAGTATATCAGGCGGGAGCTGTAATGGTTCACTTATGCAAGTCTTTACCTCTGTACTCGACAAAGCTGAATGCCACACTTCCAGACACGACCAGTTTAATGAAAAACAGAACAAAAAGACAAAATGTAAGTGAATAGTCAATGTTAAATGTATGTATAGCGATTTATCTAGAGCAGAGCATGCCAAAGTGCTTTACATGTTGATGATGGTAAGCTACATTGTAGCCACAGCTGCCTTAGGGCAGATTCTAGACATTATATTTTTGATTTAAAAACTACAAAAATAAACTCCACAGACTCTATTGTACAGAATAATACAAATCAATCTCTCAAGTCCAAGCTTGTGAGAATGTTCTGGAAGGGAGTGCATGTAGGGTCAAACTCTGTTAATGAATGAAATAGTCAGTGGGCCCCCATGCTTCTTCATTTATCAGCATCAATACTGGCTCTCCTCAGGGCTCTGTTCTGAGCCCTCTGCTCTTCATGTTGTTCACACACAACATACGGTTTGACAAAAAAAGTATGTTAATACAATAACATGCAGTTTATCGTTGTTTTTTTGATGGTTGCTCATGTCCAAGTATTCAAAAGATTACTTTTAACAACAATTTTCATCTTTATATAAATGAAACCCCTCCAGTCTTTAATCTAGTTTTAAACCAAATCAATTCTATAGTGAACCTCAACATAGGACATGTATGGAAAATACTTCTACAACTTTTCACCAGTGTGATCATTTAAATTTTTAGACTAAAACTTTTCCCACAGTTCAAAAATTTTATGATCCTCCTATGTGTAGTTAAAACCTGTTTTCGACAAAAACTTTTTCCACAGGTCACACACGTGAACCTCTTTTCACCCATATGAGTTCTCATGTGAGCATCAAAAACAAATTTGCAAGTCAAACGCTTTTTACAGATGACACATGAGAAGGGTTTTCTTTCCTGATGTTGGTTCTCAGCTTCATCAGGCTCTTGGAAGATGTCTTGGTTCCCATTTCGTTCTGATTCAGTGTGGTATGTTTGCTCATCAACAGGAACCACCATGCAGGTATCAGTTTCCTGTTTTAATTTAATCTGTTCTTCACCATGACTGCAGTAAACTTCTTTCTCTTCTACTTTTATCTGCAGGTTTTCTAGATTCTTCTGTTCTTCTTTTATCTGATGATCTTCTGGCTCTTCCTGTTCTTGTTTCACCTGCAGAGGTTCTAACTCTACCTGGTCCACAGTGGATCTCCTCTCCTGGTTATAAACGTTACATTGCAGGGAATCTGGAGAAGAAAACAGAGGAAAAGAGTAATTGTTAACTTTACTTAAGTAAATAGGAGAAATCGTTCATCGTTTAAGATGGAAGTATAAAAAAACCCCCAAAAAACAAACACCTGGACATTAAAGAGCAGAGACAGAGAGACAGATCAGTCGACAAATCCAGCTGACAATTGGAGAAAGTAGGAGGGATGGCCATCGTATTTGGTGCGCCAGAGCAGCCAATGCAGGGTCTACTTATATTATCTCTATGGTTTTCCCCACTTTCACTTCTGGTTCACAGCATTGTCTGGCTCATTAGTGCAGATAGGCAGCAGGTGCTTGTGAAACACCTGACACAAGCTTTGAGTGTCAGGACCGTTGGACCTCTGTTGGATGAGCGCTGGCGTCATGCTCGTCGGTAGTGATGGTGAGATGAAGCCTCATGAGGCATTGAACCACTTGAGCCAAATGGTTCGAGAAAGGGTTCATTTCTTGAGGCTTCATGTGCTCACGAAACCACCTACTGGCCAGGTGTATAATCACAGCCAGCTGTATCTTAACACTTGTGATGCATTGAATTTTTGTCTATTATGGCTCTTGGGAATGACGTCACAAAAGGTGTAGGACAAAATCATTTGTCTACATAAATTATGTATATACATATGTGTATAATAAAATATTGTTTGAATGTATTCTCTGTGTGTAATTTTTCCCAAAATAGTAGTGTCATGTGATATGGCATGTTGTGTAATAATGTTTTTCTGTGACTCTAGAAAAATGGCCTGGGCTTAATCAGGCAGAGGACAGTGAAAGTGCTTGTGGAACTAGGGAGGGGGTAGTGAATAGGTTAATGCTTGTGTCATTATTGTACCCCAACTCCTTGGAGCACAATAAACACCTCACCTTTAAATAAAATAAGAAACAGTGAAGAATACAGTTCCTCATAAGAAAACCTAATGCATCTGCAAATGTTCAGTTCACCTTTCCTTGTTAGGGCTTATGAAATCAAAATGTTCCCACATAGGGAAAAGTCTCTCTCTCTGTCTCTCTCTCTCTAACTCTCCAAAAACCAAACTAACTGTCTCAAACTAAATAACCACTATCCAACCTCTGCTATCCAAACTATCAAACCTCTATCCACTCTCTCAACTGACCGCAACTTGCCTACAACAACCCACATTTTGAATGGAGCCTGTGGGGTTTATAAAGCTGTCAAAACCCCGCGCCAAAATCTGAACCACTTCCCGAAGCGGTCACGTGGTACAGCCAGGCAGCGAGGCTTCGGACGTCATCGTTTTCGGCTCCTTCCCTAAATGAAGCAAGCTTCGATACGCGCTTGACGGAAACGCCGCCTCCATTACTCGTCACACGCTCCGAAGCCTCGGCACGTCACGTGACATCACTAGAGTCCATGTCCAGTCAAACTCTGTTAATGCATGAAATTAGTCACAATGGATCACAATGTCTCTTCATCTATCAGCATCAGTTCTGGCTCTCCTCAGGGCTCTGAGCTGAGCCCTCTGCTCTTCACGTTGTTCACACACAACATATAGTTTGACATAAACAGCGTGTTAATACAATAACATAAAGTTTATCATTATTGTTTTTTGATGGTTGCACGACATCCATATGATCACATTTAACAAATCGAACAATTTTCAGCATTATAAACACAAAACCCCTCAAGTCTTTAATTCTAGTTTTTAACTAAATCAATTTTATAGTGAACCTCAACATAGGACATGTATGTAAAATACTTCTACAGCTTTTCACCATTGTGAATCATCATGTGCTGAGTTAATGCCCGTTTTTGACTGAAACTTTTTCCACAGTTCACACATGAAAACGGCTTTTCACCAGTGTGAATATGTGTTAATACCCGTTTTGACGAAAACTTTTCCCACAGTCCACACCTTTTCACCCTCATGAACTCTGATATGATCACTGACAGCATATTGTTTTTTACAAATGACACCTGACAAAGGTTTTCTTCTTTCCTGATGTTGGTTCTCAGCTTCATCAGGCTCTTGGAAGATGTCTTGGTTCCTGTTTGGTTCTGATTCAGTGTGGTATGTTTGCTCATCAACAGGAACCACCATGCAGGTATCAGTCTCCTGTTTTAATTCAATCTGTTCTTCACCAAGACTGCAGTAAACTTCTTTCTCTTCCACTTTTATCTGATGATCTTCTGGCTCTTCCTGTTCTTGTTTCACCTGCAGAGGTTCTAACTCCTCCTGGTCCAGAGTGGATCTCCTCTCCTGATTATAAACGTTACACTTCAGGGAATCTGGATAAGCAAACAGAGAATAGAGTAATTGTTAACTCTACTGAAGTAAATAGTAGAAATTGTTCACAGTTTAAGACAGAAATGAACAAAATAACATTGAAAATTCAACAGCGTAGACTGAGATGCACATGATTCGACAAATCCAGCTGACATTTGGAGAATTCTCAAATGGACTGATTAAAAAAAATAATTTTATTGATTACAAAATTAAATGTTGTAGGGAATATTGTTAGTGTTCCATAGTAAATTTTATTATTTAAATATATATATTTTTTTTATTACTTTGAATAATAGTTCAATCTAATTTTAGTCCACTTTACATCTTCGGGGTTGAGTTAGAAACATGAGTTTATTTGTAGGTTAATAGTTGTTTAGTTTTTGTTTCTTTATTATTTGCTTTTCTAAGTTACACAGGAAGAACTGTGGGTCCATTTTCTGAAAGTATAGAGGCTTGGAAGTGACGTCACTGCGTGTGACGTTTACGTCGCTGGGCGCCATTTTGTATGAACACAAACCAAAACAAACCTTTTCTGATGGTTTTATCGCCGTTCCGCTGTATCCTCCTCTTTCATAATGCTGAAAAGCAGTTTGAAACAAAGTGGGCGATATTGCGAAAAGCTTCTCCCAGAAGCCCAAGAAAAAAACGCTCCATTGAAAAAATATCTAAAATTGGACAAATCGACCCATTAGAAATACAGAGTTGGAGAAGAGACCCTGATCATCCTCTAATAACAAGATAGAAAGACTTTGAATTAATTTGGATTTACACATTGTAACAGTCATTGTATTGCTTGGTTTCTGGGGATTGATGGGTATCGCCACAAGGGGGCGCCTACTCCTTTTAGTGTGTTCTGTTGTTGTACAGAGGAAGAATTTCTCTCCCAGGTTGTAGAGATGATTGGTGATGGCGAGATGCGATGCGGCTGCCTGTCGTTATTTTATCTCATGTATGAGATTTTAATGTCAGCACGAGGGGAAATAAATTGAAAGGTGTGGAATATTTGAACGGTGTGCCTTTCTATTCCGGGTTGGCGCGGCTAACCTCCACCGCTAACTTCTCCAACCTCGCACTACACCGTCACAACATGTACAATAAAAGAAAATCCAGTTGGAAAAGTGCAACTAAAGTATGAAATATGTACAATATAAACCTAAATATGGAACTGCTGGAGATGCATCAGCAACTCTCGCGATAAGCGAGTTAGAAGACGGATGGATGGAAACCAAACACACAAATAGTGTTGCACTCACGAAACAGACTCTTCTTCAGTTTCGGCAACTTTATTTGCACATGATGTGTGTATTTCTTTTGGGGCTGCCGTTACAAAGTCCCTTCTTCCAGAGCTACAACGTTTTAACTGACTACTGACTCTACTTCCGCTACACAACAAAACACTGACGCAGCACAAAGCTCAGATTGTGAAAAACTGAATTTTCTCTCCATAAATCAGCCATTCTCATTGTGATGTCTGCGATCATTTACCTGCTAACAAAACATTTATCCGGGAAAAGAGCGTTTACTAAAATGATCCTCATGCAGAAAGGTGCAGACATTTAGACCTGAACCTGCATCCAAACGCTGGTGTTTCCTACCTATTCGGTGTAAGATGATCTGGGGAGTCCGGGAGAAATCAAGCAGTCTGCGCTGATCATCCATCTCTTCCTCCGACTGGACGATGATTTCTTTAAACTCTGTCAATGTTTCTGCAGTTCACTGCTCGCTGATTAACTCGTTTAAGCAGCACTGGAGATATTGATTAGAGAAACATTCAAACATTCAACAAAACAGACCACGTGCCGTTCTCTTTGTCTTCTTCTTCTTGTTTAAATTGTAACGCCAGTTTGCATCCATTGCTCTTGCACTACTGCCACCTACTGGATCCTCATATCCATCCATCCATTTTCCGTCACCCTTCTCCCTAACGGGGTCGGGAGTTGCTGGTGCCAATCTCCAGCTGCGTTCCGGGCGAGAGGCGGGGTTCACCCTGGACAGGTCGCCAGTCTGTCGCAGGGCAACACAGAGAGACAAACAGGACAAACAACCACACACACACACACACACACACACACTCACACACTCACACCTAGGGAGAATTTGGGAAGGCCAATTAACCTGACAGTCATGTTTTTGGACTGTGGGAGGAAGCCGGAGAACCCGGAGAGAACCCACGCATGCACAGGGAGAACATGCAAACTCCGTGCAGAAAGACCCCGGGCCGGGAATCGAACCCAGGACCTTCTTGCTGCAAGGCAACAGCGCTACCCACTGTGCCACTGTGCAGCCCGGATCCTCATATATTTGTCTCAAATTCTCATAATGATCCAAGTATTTTTTAAAAAGCGAAAAATTTTCTTTTCCCCCTCAAGACTATTTAACTGATCAACCACAGGCTCAAATTTCAATTTCCTATAAAACCTATCTCTGTTTTCAATTATCTTTCTTGATTTACATATTTTCTATAACTAATAAAAACATGCTCCATTGAATCACACCAACTAGATAAACCAGTAAGATGTTTCCCCATCTTAAAAAGAGTTTAATTAAAAAAATTGTGACTGGTTCTTATTCTATTCATAATTATCTCCTCCCTCCTATTTATTCCTCTAACCCTTAATACATTAACTGTATTTGAATCCTATATAAATGCCTTCCATTTATTTCATTATCCCTCCTAATTTTCCATATCTTCTTGCTTTCTCTCCAAACTATACTTTTGCCTTCAGATTTAGATCACTTTCGTGGCCTATCAATAACTTATTGTTTAATAGCCTCCTTAGCCAACCTTTCAGCTCTTTCATTACCCAAAATACCCACATGGGCAGGAATCCAAAATTATATTACATTTTTATTTTGTTCACATATTCTGTTATGAACAGCCATAACCTCATTTCATATCTTTTGCTTTGTCTTCTTCTTCTTTGTGTTTAATGACTAACTGCATTAATGTCGTTACATTACTTCCACCTTGAGGATTCTACGATGATCACAGCTACAGATTTTTCTCAGGGCCAGTTCTCGTTGCAGAACATGAAATCTTTATCTCGTAATAGAAGACAACAGAAAAGACAAAAATACAACTAAGACAAAAGAAACACAAAATTACTGAAGACAATAATAATCAACCAAAGTTTATAAAATCAAGAACAATCAATGAGTGATTTCATAAAGTTTTAAAATTGATTTTTTATTCAATCATCAATGAAAATGTAAAATCAGTGTATAACAGCACATTGTATTTTTGATAATGAGTGTATTAAGGTAAACATCCCTCACACTTTCTCTATACAGAATCGAATAATACAAATCAATCCCTCAAGTCCAATCTTGTGAGAATGTTCTGGAAGGGAGTCCATGTCCAGTCAAACTCTGTTAATGCATGATATTAGTCACAATGGACCACAATGTCTCTTCATCTATCAGCATCAGTTCTGGCTCTCCTCAGGGCTCTGAGCTGAGCTCTTTGCTCTTCACGTTGTTCACACACAATATACAGTTTAACATAAACAGCATGTTAATCCTGTTCCAATGACAATAGAAATTTCGTTGAATCCTGTTCAATGACAATAAATGCTATCTATCTATCTATGGTTTATCATTATTGTTTTTTGATGGTTGCATAATTTCCATATGATCACATTTAACATATACAACAATTTTCAGCTTTACAGACATGAAACCCCTCAAGTCTGTCATTCTAGTTTTTAACAAAATCAATTTTATAGTGAACCTCAACATAAGACATGTATGGAAAATACTTCTACAGCTTTTCACCAGAGTGAATCATCATGTGGTGAGTTACACTTACTTTGCGACGAAAACTTTTTCCACAGTTCACACAAGAAAAAGGCTTTTCACCAGTGTGAATCATCATGTGCTGAGTTAATTGCTGTTTTCGATTAAAACCTTTTCCACAGTCCACACATAAAAACCGCTTTTCACCCTTATGAGTTCTGATATGATCACTGACAGCACATTGTTTTTTACAGATGACATCTGACAAAGGTTTTCTTCTGTCCTGATGTTGGTTCTCAGCTTCATCAGGCTCCTGGAAGATGTCTTGGTTCCTATTTGGTTCTGATTCATTGTGGTATGTTTGCTCATCAACAGGAACCACCATGCAGGTATCAGTCTCCTGTTTTAGTTCAATCTGTTCTTCACCAAGACTGCAGTAAACTTCTTTCTCTTCCACTTTTATCTGCAGGTGTTCTAGATCCTTCTGTTCTTCTTTTATCTGATGATCTTGTGGCTCTTCCTGTTCTTGTTTCACCTGCAGAAGTTCTAACTCCTCCTGGTCCAGAGTGGAACTCCTCTCCTGATTATAAACGTTACACTTCAGGGAATCTGGATAAGCAAACAGAGAAAAGAGTAATTGTTAACTTTACTGAAGTAAATAGTAGAAATTGTTCACAGTTTAAGACAGAAATGAACAAAATAACATTGAAAATTCAACAGCGTAGACGGAGATGCACATCAGTCGACAAATTCAGCTGAAATTTGGAGAATTCTCAAATTAACTGATTAAAAAATATCATTTTATTTATTACAAAATTAAATGCTGTCAGGATTATTGTCAGTATTTAAAGGTAAATTTCATTATTTCAATATATTATTTTTTTTATTACTTTGAATAATCCATCCATCCATCCATTTTCCGTCACCCTTCTCCCTAACGGGGTCGGGAGTTGCTGGTGCCTATCTCCAGCTGCGTTCCGGGCGAGAGGCGGGGTTCACCCTGGACAGGTCGCCAGTCTGTCGCAGGGCAACACAGAGAGACAAACAGGCACACACACACTCACACCTAGGGAGAATTTGGGAAGGCCAATTAACCTGACAGTCATGTTTTTGGACTGTGGGAGGAAGCCGGAGAACCCGGAGAGAACCCACGCACGCACAGGGAGAACATGCAAACTCCGTGCAGAAAGATCCCGGGCCGGGAATCGAACCCAGGACCTTCTTGCTGCAAGGCAACAGCGCTACCCACTGCACCACTGTGCAGCCCTACTTTGAATAATAGTTAAATCTAATTTTAGTTCACTTTACATCTTTGGGGTTGAGTTATAAACATGAGTTTATTTGTAGGTTAATAGTTGTTTAGTTTTTGTTTCTTTATTATTTGCTTTTCTAAGTCAGACAGGAAGAACTTTGGGTCCATTTTCTGAAAGTATAGAGGCTTGGAAGTGACGTCACTGCGTGTGACGTTTACGTCGCTGGGCGCCATCTTGTATGAACACAAACCAAAACAAACCTTTCTGATGGTTTTATCGCGGTTCCGCTGTATCCTCCTCTTTCATAATGCTGAAAAGCAGTTTGAAACAAAGTGGGCGATTTTGCGAAAAGCTTCTCCCAGAAGCCCCCAAAAAAAACGCTACATGGAAAAAATATCTAAAATTGGAGAAATCGACCCGTTAGAAATACAGAGTTGGAGAAGAGACCCTGATCATCCTCTAATAACAAGATAGAAAGACTTTGAATTAATTTGGATTTACACAGGTACAATGAAAGAAAATCCAGTTGGAAAAGTGCAACTAAAGTATGAAATATGTACAATATAAACCTAAATATGGAACTGCTGGAGATGCATCAGCAACTCTCGCGATAAGCGAGTTAGAAAACGGATGGATGGAAACCAAACACAAATAGTGTTGCACTCACGAAACAGACTCTTCTTCAGTTTCGGCAACTTTATTTGCACATGATGTGTGTATTTCGTTTGGGGCTGCCGTTACAAAGTCCCTTCTTCCAGAGCTACAACGTTTTAACTGACTACTGACTCTACTTCCGCTACACAACAAAACACTGACGCAGCACAAAGCTCAGATTGTGAAAAACTCAATTTTCTCTCCATAAATCAGCCATTCTCATTGTGACGTCTGCGATCGTTTACCTGCTAACAAAACATTTATCCGGGAAAAGAGCGTTTACTAAAATGATCCTCATGCAGAAAGGTGCAGACATTTAGACCTTAACCTGCATCCAAACGCTGGTGTTTCCTACCTATTCGGTGTAAGATGATCTGGGGAGTCCGGGAGAAATCAAGCAGTCTGCGCTGATCATCCATCTCTTCCTCCGACTGGACGATGATTTCTTTAAACTCTGTCAATGTTTCTGCAGTTCACTGCTCGCTGATTAACTCGTTTAAGCAGCACTGGAGATATTTGTGAGAGAAACTAACATTCAACAAAACAGACCACGTGCCGTCCTCTTTGTCTTCTTCTTCTTCTGCTCCTTCTGCTCCTCCTTCTTCTTCTTCTTTACATTGTAACGGCAGTTTGCATCCATTGCTTTTGCACTACTGCCACCTATTGGATCCTCATATCTTTGTCTCAAACTCTCATGATGATCCCAGTATTTTTTAAAAAGCGAAAATTTTTCTTTTCCCCCTGAAGACTATTTAACTGATCAGCCACAGGCTCAATGCACCACAATGTCTCTTCATCTATCAGCATCAGTACTGGCTCTGTGGACTGAGCCCTTTGTGTTGCGGCCAGTTGGAATAAAACAGCTGGGATGATTCTCACTTCAGGTGCGAGAGGTCCAGGGTTCAAATCCCGGATGAGACAATTTGAAAGCTTATGTGTTGGAAAATATTACAATTTCTTGTGAACCACCAAGAAAACTGTAGCACAAAATCAAAACAGCCTCGTGGGACATGTTATTCATGCCAATTGTTTCAAGAACCTTTTAAAACAGGTATAAAACAAAATTAAAGCATTGGAGGTCATCGCAGTTCAACGCCGCTCTGGTGGTTTTGTGATCGCGTGAGTTGTCACGCGATCACAAAACCACTCACTCGCCACTATCAACGCTCTCACGCAGTTCCCACACCTGTCCGTTATACACTGATGTGTTCAGCAGTGCTCCCTGATGGTACACAAAAAATCTGCTGGAAGTCTTATGTATAAAGGTGAAATAGCTGTTGGAATAGCCTAGGGGGCGCAGTGGAGTGACATTACAACTTAATGCTATTGGGTTCTTAAGAGGTTAACTAAGGTCAATCATAACAAGATTAGTGCAAATATAATGATGCATGTATGATTTTGAAACAAAGGTATAGAAACGGCGAGCGATTAGTATTCGCCATTTAGCCACATCCACATGCTGCCGCCAGCCAGTGTTGAGAGAAGGATTTACCATCATGTTGTTCAACTTCCTTAAACACAAGTTGAAATCTGAATGAACCACCGAGTAAAGGGAAGAAAAAGAGCGGAAAACATGTGACTTCCTGTTGAACGGGGCAGGGGTTGTGATGATGTCACTAATTGGCCATGTGAATGTGATGAACTCTGGTCTGTGATGCTACAATTGAAGTTTGATCCATCTGGGAGCTTATGTGGGGCTGTTATTCCACCTTGATGTTTCATGGCGAATGCTCAGATTTGAGGCTTTGATGTACAATTTTTTTTACGACCTGTCAAGATGTACATGTGTGGTGAATTTTATGATTGTCGGCCAAAGCGTGGCTTGGGGCTGATTCTTAATATGATTCTAGGGGGCGCTGTGTAGAAATTAGGCCACACCCACCAAATATTGGACTGCATTCCTGCCAGGGCTCGGACTAGGATCAATCAGTGAGTTTGGTCCAGCTCGGTTAAAACAGGTGGAATTTATAGTCAAACGTATGGCAGCATAAACAGTCACATCGCCGCGCCACCATTGCCACGCCCTCCACAGAAACCTCTTGCCGCTTTCAGAAAAGTGAAACCAGCTTTTTGTCTGTCATCTGACACAAGATCACACTGTTTAGGTCAAGAGATGGAGCTTTTCAAGAAAAAAGTCACTTCTTGTTCAGAGGGGGAGGGGCTTAGATGACATCAGACTATGACAACATAATATTGTCAGGGATCCAACCAGGATCAGTCATGCCAAGTTTTGTGCCAATTGAACTTGTTAAGTGAACGTCATAAGGTTTTGTTTGTGTTGGCGAGTACACCAAATTCACCACAAAGCCACACCATCTGAACATGGACGAAAACTAAATTTTTTTGATAATTTTTAAAGCCCCACCCCTTAACTGCATCCTGGCCAAGAATGAAGCCAATAGGTTGAAATCCATAGGAGTTTGTTAAAGTTCGACATGAATAAAAGTGAAAAATGACCAAAATTTGCCCCTTGACCCACAATGGCTCCTCTTCGTTCATTTTAGGGGGAACATCTAAGAGACCTTTTTTTGCCATTGTCTGTGTGTGTGTGGTTCTCCAGCTGAATAGCAGCACAGAGGACGACTCTCCAGAAAATCATAAAATTTGCCCAGAGGACTATTGGCTGCTCTGCCTTTTCTCGAAGAACATTTTAAAAGATTCCTCACAACCAGGTCACAATTTGTTCCAACTGGCTGCAGATAAAGGAGCATTGAAACAAGGACGAACAAACTGAAGATCAGTTTGAACCCAGTGGCCAAAAGGGCATTTAATGTCACCTAATACAATTTATCACCCAATTTTGTTTGTAATAATTCATGTCATTTTATTGAATCGTTTATAGAATAACAACACAGTTTGTCATGATATTTGCTGCAGAATATAAAAAAACACAAAGCATCTCTCAAGGAAAATATTTCACATTTCTAAGTATCCAAATGTCAAAATCTATAGACATAAAATCCCTCCAGTCTTTAATTTTAGTTTTTAACCCAATCAATTCAATAGTGAACCTCAACATGAGACACAAATGGAAAACACTTCTACGGTTTTTTACCAGTGTGAATCATCATGTGCCGAGTTAAATTCTGTTTTAGACGAAAACTTTTTCCACAGATCCCACATGAAAACGGCTTTTCACCAGTGTGAATCTTTTCCTAGTGATAGAATGAGTTACAGCAGAAAAGAGAAAAATACAACTAAGTCAAAAGAAACTAAATTATTAAAGACAATAATAATCAACCAAACTTTCTAAAATCAAGAAAAATCAATGTCTGAATATCAGTTTATAATGAATATTAAAAGTATTTTATTTATGTACTCATTAAGCTTTTACATAGGTAATGTTGAACTGGTTAACATTATTTTAAACAATGTAATTTTGTTTTAAAGAGAAACTTATCAGAGATTTTTTTTTTAAATAAAAAAAATAAGGATGTAAGCTTATGTCAAATTCTAATTGAGCGTGATGGATTAAAAAGCTCTCTCTGGGTACTTTGACTTCCTCCCCCAGTCCAAAAAATTGACTGTCAGGTTAATTGGTTTCTCTAAAATTCTCCCTCGGTGTGAGTGTGTGTGTGCATGGTGGTTTGTCCCGTCTGTCTGTGTGTTGCCCTGTGACAGACTGGCCACCTGTCCAGTAATGTCGCTGGAGATAGGCACCAGCACTTCCCGACCCCACAAAGGATAAAGGTGTAAAAAAAAAAAGATGGATGGATGGAATAGTTTAATTTTGTAGGCAATTGATCTATATATTTAACCTTGACAGTTTACCCCAGCTAATAATAAAGCAAATAATAAACGTCAAGGAAATGTGGAACCAGTAAACTGTCAACTATCAATACATTTTAGAATAATAACAATAAGACAAGCATACTATTACAATTACAATAGTTCAATGTTATGAACAAATGTGTGCCGCTTCTTTCTCTGTGCTGCACTCAGCTTGTTTCAGATAACCTGGCAGCCTCTCTCCAACAGCCACTTTAGTTAGGGAATCTGGACTATTCCCTAACTTAACAAGTATTTACTAAGCCATCTCACATGTTCAAAAACATTAATATTAGTTGTTGAGGATTTTGACCTCTGTTGCTGGATTTTGATAACTGACCACACAGGGCTTCGGTCAGAAAGCTCGCTGGTCATCAGATGTTTAAATAGGTTTACTGAAGAATTATGTTTACGGTGCAAATAGATTGAAGCAGTTTCTGAAAATACAGAAATAAGAAATAAAGGTTCAAAATTACTATTGAAAAAATTTTAATATAACAATTCATAAGCAAGTAAAAAAAAATCAGCATGACTTCCCTATGTGATAAGGGCTGTTTAAATTTAAATTATGCAAAACTCGGAATCAATCCAGCTCTAACTGGTCAAAGCTCAAAACTAACGATTAAATGATAGATAGTTTGAGTAAAATCAAACACATTAAGAATTAAGAATAAACTGACATAAACAAACTACAGAAATATACCAGCAGCTAAACAACTCTGTCAGTAATGATAATTAGTATCTATGTTGCTGGGCTCAAGAACAGATGACATCCGGAGTTGTCTTTGCGAATTACAAAAAGGGTTTTATTTACCTTTATACAAAAAGTCAGTCTGCCGACAGTCGGTGCCTAACGCTCCCCAGCAGGACGGGAAAAACAGTATATTGCCGAGCAAACGGCACGTCCCAGGAACACACATCACACCGACGCATTCACTGACATAAAGGAAATATGAGTACCAAAGATCAATGCACAAGACAGACAAAAAACAACAAGTTCAGAAGGAATTAAGAAGCTACAATGAACAATGAATGAACTTATTATAAACAAAACAAATTGGGTGGGGTACCTAATAAACTAATAAATTCGGTGTCTCTCACAGAATTAAGAATAAAACTGACATAAACAAACTACAGAAATATACCAGCAGCTAAACAACTCTGTCAGTAGTGATAATTAGTATCTACCTATTCATGTCACGAGACTAATACCATTAATCTCATCATCAATGACTGTAGCACACAACCACAACCCTCCAGGTCTCACCGTCAGCGTTGAAGTCCCCCTGCAGAACAGATAGTCCCCAGGAGGGGCACTCTCCAGTTCGCCCTCTAAACACTCCCAAGAAGGGTGGGTAATCTGAACTGCCATTTGGCCAGTAAGCACAACCAACAGTAAGGACCTTTCCCCCCACCCATAGGCGGAGGGAGGCTACCCTCTCATTCACCGGGGTAAACACCAACGTACAGGCGCAGAGATGGGGAGCAACAAGTATCCCCACTCCTGCCCAACGCATCTCATCGTAGGCAAAGAAGCAAATTGAAAATAATCAAATCCATGAAATTGTGGTGAATTTTGCATTTAATTTAAAGTACAAATGTCTTTTTTTTTCATTCAAAAAGATTTTATTAAGGTGAAACCGGTTAATATAATTTGAAAGAAATGAAATCAGTTTCAATCTCATTTTACTTTAAAGACAAAATTATCACAAATAATTTGACAGATTTTTAAAAACATTCAACAATTCTGTACATCATATTGTTGATTTAAAAAATTACAAAAATATTCCCCACAAACTGTCTTTATTGTACAGAATAATACAAATCAATCCCTCAAGTCAAATCTTGTGAGAATGTTCTGGAAGGGAGTCCATGTCCAGTCAAACTCTGTTAATGCATGAAATTAGTCACAATGGACCACAATGTCTGTAAATCTATAAGCATCAGTACTGGCTCTCCTCAGGGCTCTGAGCTGAGCCCTCTGCTCTTCACATAGCACACACACAATATATAGTTTGACATAAACGGTATATTAATACAATAACATGCAGTTTATGATTATTGTTTTATGATACAGTATATGCCAAAAAACAAAGCATCTCTGAAGGAAAATGTGTCATGGTTGCATATCTCCAGGTATCCAAAGGTGAAGATCCAAATGATCACAATTAACAAATACGACAATTTTCATCTTTATAAACATGAAACCCCTCCAGTCGTTCATTCTAGTTTTTACCCAAATCAAATCTATAGTGAACCTCAACATAGGACATGTATGGAAAATACTTCTACGGCTTTTCACCAGGCTTTTCACCGTGTGAATCCTCATGTGCTGAGTTAAATTTTTTGACAAAACTTTTTCCACAGTTCCACATGAAAAGGCTTTTCACCAGTGTGAATCCTCAATTGCCTAGTTAATTTCTGGTTTTGATAAAACCTTTTTCCACTCGTCACACTTGATATTTTTTTTCTTTCCTGATGTTGATTCTCAGCTTCATCAGGGTCCTGGAAGATGTCTTGGTTCCTGTTTGGTTCTGATTCATTGTGGTATGTTTGCTCATCAACAGGAGCCACCATGCAGGTATCAGTCTCCTGTTTTAATTCAATCTGTTCTTCACCAAGACTGCAGTAAACTTCTTTCTCTTCCACTTTTATCTGCAAGTGTTCTAGATCCTTCTGTTCTTCTTTTATCTGATGATCTTCTGGCTCTTCCTGTTCTTGTTTCACCTGCAGAGGTTCTAACTCCTCCTGGTTATAAATGTGACATTGCAGGAAATCTGGACAAGAAAACAGAGGAAAAGAGAAATTGTTAAAGATTGAAGTAAATGGGAGAAATTGTTCTTCGTTTAAGACAGAAATGAAACCTGCAGGACACCGGCCCTTGAGGACTGGAGTTTGACACCTGTGACCGAGAGTCTTCAAACCTGGATTAGATTATTTTCAACAAATAGCAGAATATTTAAAACCATGTTTGTGATTTGTGAAACTTTGATCTGATTTGTGAAACTTCAATAAAATGCCATTTTTACACTTTTTTTTGGATCCAACTCATATTAGATCTGCTCTAATTCCAAAACTACAACAACGACACACTACAAACTTGGACTAGATTATTCTACTCTAATCGAATATTTTAATCCATGTTTGGCATTTGTGAAACCTTTACAGGATTTGTAAAACTTTGGTTTGGATTTCATGAGTTTTTTCAAATTCAATTCTAATTCAAAACCACTTTATTCATCAAATGGGAAATTAAATGTTGGTGTTACTCTTTAATTCTTCAAAGAGTTATTGTAGATGATGATGGCTGTTTAAAGGAAAGACCTTCTGCAGCGATCCATAAGTTGAAGTTTCACAAATCAGAAAAAGTTTTAC
The DNA here is from genome assembly GCA_922788865.1 of Poeciliopsis turneri. Taxonomy (NCBI): domain Eukaryota; kingdom Metazoa; phylum Chordata; class Actinopteri; order Cyprinodontiformes; family Poeciliidae; genus Poeciliopsis; species Poeciliopsis turneri. Next base: position 1,010,468 of record CAKLNU010001072.1, read on the forward strand.
AAATCACAAATATAGTTTTAAATATCCTGCTATTAGATCAGAATAATCTGGTCCAGCTTTGAAGAGTCTGGGATTTGTAGTTTTCAAACTAGAATCAATTAAAGATGCTGAAGGTAGTGAGAAATTAGGTGGAATCGCCCTTTAGCCATTTCCAGACTAGGAAACCAACTTCAGCTTCGTGTAGTTAAAGGAGGAAGAGCCATAAAAAAGGTCATTTTCTCTCCATAAATCAGCCATTGTCATTGTGATGTCTGCGATCATTTACCTGCTAACAAAACATTTATCCGGGAAAAGAGCGTTCACTAAAATGATCCTCATGCAGAAAGGTGCAGACATTTAGACCTTAACCTGCATCCAAACGCTGGTGTTTCCTACCTATTCGGTGTAAGATGATCTGGGGAGTCCGGGAGAAATCAAGCAGTCTGCGCTGATCATCCATCTCTTCCTCCGACTGGACGATGATTTCTTTAAACTTTGTCAAAGTTTCTTCAGCAGGAGTTAACTGCTCGTTTATTAACTCTCTCTGAGACTGAATTCAAGACAGAGTTACTGCAAACACTCACATATCTGCCAAATACACCAAACCCGTCTTCAAGCTACAATTTAACTGAAGAAAAGCTAACAGCGATCTGTGCTTTGTTTTCATTTCCTGTGTGTTTCACGGAGGCTCCACTGAAGAAATACGAAACCGACTTTTAGTTCCGCTTTGAATTTCCTAATTTCCTTTGAATGTGAAACCGACAATATAAGTAAAAACACATTGGCACATCAATATCAAGGAGAGTTGAGAGTTATTGTAGAAAGAAAACGTAGTCAATTTTCTAAAGTCCCTACTCTGGGTGCCTGCAGCTCAGAGAATAGACTTTAAAATACTGTTAGTTTATAAATCACTGAACCTCTTAACACCTCAATACATAAAAGATCTCTTGTTGTATCAACCTTCCTGATCAGTTAGGTCTTCTGGTTCTGCTCTGCATCCCAAGAACCAGAATCAAACAGGGAGAAGCAGCATTCAGCTTGTTGCACTTGCATCACCGCACCAGCAGGGGGCACACATGTTGTTCGGCATCGAGAGCTTTATTAGAATAAATGGAGTTCAGGGTGTTTGTTTGTTATCACACCAATACATGAGCAGCTTCCCAAGAAACCCACTACTGTTTCTTGCTTTCCGCACCACAAAGGGAGTATTAACCAACATCTTGATGTATAATGATGGCAAAATATAATGCCTGCTGGTTTTCTCAATTATTGTGTTTTTAATCACATAAAGCACTTCAAACTGCATTGTTTCTTTTAAAAACACTATATTTATACTAACCATTCATACATTTATTATATTCTTAATAGTGATAGAAATATAATTCACACACATACAGTCAGGCTGCACAGTGGCGCAGTGGGTAGCGCTGTTGCCTTGCAGCAAGAAGGTCCTGGGTTCGATTCCCGGCCCGGGGTCTTTCTGCAAGGAGTTTGCATGTTCTCCCTGTGCATGCGTGGGTTCTCTCCGGGTTCTCCGTCTTCCTCCCACAGTCCAAAAAAAAAACATGACTGTCAGGTTAATTGGCCTTCCCAAATTCTCCCTAGGTGTGAGTGTGTGTGTGCATGGTTGTTTGTCCTGTTTGTCTCTCTGTGTTGCCCTGCGACAGACTGGCGACCTGTCCAGGGTGTACCCCGCCTCTCGCCCGGAACGCAGCTGGAGATAGGCACCAGCAACTCCCGACCCCGTTAGGGAGAAGGATTAGAAAATGGATGGATGGATGGACACATACAGTCCAGGTTTGCATAGGTTCCAATGACATACATATTTTTATCTCCAAAAACATTTGATTTAAATATTTGGGACAGGAACAAATGATCAAACAGATAAACCAATGAATCATAAGAAGAAATAAAAAAGGAGGAGAATACACACACACATTTTCAAAACGATACTTCAGGAACCAATTACACTTCGACATACCAACAATTTTCTTTAATCTTATTTACCAGCATCACACATGTCTTATATTGATTTTCTTCATCTTTGAGTTTTCACCTGTGTGAGCTCTCATGTGAATAGAGAAACTTTCTCTGTGGGTGAAACATTTTCTGCAACTCATACATGTGACAGGCTTCTCACCTGTGTGAATCTTCATGTGACAAACTAAATGACATTTCATTGGGAAACTTTTTCTACAAGTCACGCATGTAAATCCTCGTGTGAATCCTCGGGTCAACGAGTCATTTCAAGAAAAGGCTTTATCACAAAATATACAGCAATATAAATTTTGGTTCAGGTGCGATTGTTTTGTTGAAAATCAGAGGAATTATATCTACTTATATTTACTTGCTCGTTACTTTTCCTCTGTTCTTCCGGGTTCCAGGAACTCTGCGTGTACAGTGGAGTCTCAGAAAACTATTTTTACATCTAAAATATTTCAGGTATTTCAAAGAGCTTTTCCACAAATAGACAACCCTGCAGTTTTAAATTCAAATGTAAAGTTACAATTTTTTTCTTCCAGTATTGTATAAAATAGAAACCACTGTCTACTTGAAGCACTGAGGCAGAAACCAAACAGGCCTAGGTCATAAATTCTCTCTGGAACGTAAAAAGGGGGAGACTCTGGTTTAGGAGGATTTTGTTTTCTCTCCACATATTTCCTTTGGGCTCTTTAGCATGAGATAATAAAATTAACATTGGAGCAGCCCTGCAAGGGGAAGACACACCTTCTAATGCATATATTTACATGAGGGGAATACACAGTCTTATAAAAAGGTCTGTTTTACAGGAGAAGTTCGAATCTCTTTGTGCTGAGTGAGTGATTCCCAAAAATGCATTTTTGTCTTTTATTTTCTGTTTTCAACTCGTATGCAGGTAATTCTATGTTTTGTCATGTGCTGGACTTTTTGATAATCCGGGTGTAATGCTGTTGTAACATTCTGTATGATAAAGCTCTGGAAATATCTGAAGTCAGCTGTCGTATGATTGTTTTCTCAGATTTCACTGTACACGCAGAGTTCCTGGAACCCGGAAGAACAGAGGAAAAGTAATGATCTTTTCCTCTAAGTAGATATAATTCCTCTGATTTTCAAAAGTTTCTACCTTTTTTGTTTTGGACCTTCATTAGTTCCTTTTTGCTGTTTGTTTTTCTGACATCTTTTGCTTTGTTTCTGCTCTTTGTCTCTCTTTTCTCATGGGTTTCCTGAATGGTTTCCTTCCTGATCCTGGTTCTCATCTTCAGGAGAAGCATAAAGCAAGTTGGTTCCTGTTTGGTTCTGTTTCACTCTTGATTCTTTGCTCATAGGAAGGAGTCACCAAAATGTCTCCAATTTTCATATTTCAACATAAGATGCTCTTCATCATCACTGATGCAGAGTTGATTCTCTTCCTCTCTGAACTGTTGATGTTCTGGTTCCTCTTGCTCCAGTTTTATTTTAAAAGGTTCTGGTTCCTCCTTCTTGTTGCTGGGCTCTTTGAGAATCTCACATCAAAAACACATTTCACTATGAATTGATTTGATTTTACAATAATATATATTTGGTAATGTCTGTAGAAATCATTATTTTATGGATAAAAAGAAACAAAATTGCTTTTGGTGCCCCTTGGTTGCCGCGGTAGGTACCGCACGCTTCGCAGGTAACATGAGCTGCATCCAAACGTCAAAAGCTCCAGTCAGAAGATAAATTAACAAAACAACGTCTCAAAAAAGGACTTATGCTTCAGTGAGGGAGAAAAGAAAGAGGAAGACTATAAAAAAAGCCAAGATAAAGGTTTGTTTTAATGTTCCTTGATAATGTAATGTAAAAGATTAGTAAAGATGCTAATAGAAAATTAGCTTGAACGGTTCAACGGTCAAACATTTATGCTAGGCTCTTTGTGTTTGTGTGAAAGTGACTTTAATTTAAATGAGTCGATTCTCATGGTTGGCTCTGTATTTTTCTGAGGCTTCAAAACGCCGTGTTTGATAATAATAATTAAAACTTCTCAATGTTTGACATTCTCTAGCTAAACGTTTTTATATCAGGCTACATACCTGCTACATAGATTAGCTGCTCTATGCTGTAGCTGGGATTTGTTGTTTGCTGCTGAGCATAATGGTGGCTAAAACAAACATTATTTTTACATCAACTTCAAAGTAGTCTGACGTTCACTCTGATTCAGGATTTCAATCTTGAATCAGAAACAGAGAAAATGATGCAAATAATTATGAGTGATGTTTAGATTCCAATACAGAAACATTAATCCCAATTCTAGCAGTTGGTTCTGGTTGGTTGTGGGAGCTCTGTGTATGAGGAATGGAAGTGGCTGTATGGAGTCCATTTTTGTTTAGTTTATTTTGACATTGGATGATTGGGTTTGAATATCTAGGTGTTCACATGAGAATGGGAACATGTGATTTTGTCTCTGTGTGCCTGGTCTGTCTGTCAGGTGAGGTCTCTGGCTCCTCCTCTCTGTGATCACCTGTATATCAAGTTGTGTGAGAGGAGGGTGGCCCTAATAAAACTTTTTTTCACATTTCTTTTCTCACCCGCTTTCTTCTCCGTCTCATTAGAATTTAATAAAATAAATCCAAAGCAGTTTCTAATAAAGTTTCATGTAAATATATCAGGCGGGAGCTGTAATGGTTAACTTATGCAAGTCTTTAGGGCTTCACCTCTGTACTCGACAAAGCTGAATGTCACACTTCCAGACACGACCAGTTTAATGAAAAACAGAACAAAAAGACAAAATGTAAGTGAATAGTCAATGTTAAATGTATGTATAGCGATTTATCTAGAGCAGAGCATGCCAAAGTGCTTTACACGTTGATGATGGTAAGCTACATTGTAGCCACAGCTGCCTTAGGGCAGACTGATAGAAGCTGCTACACAATTGGATTTCTGACCTACAGCAGGCAAGGCAGGTTTGATGCCTTGCTCAAGGACTCTGAGACGGATGTGGGGAGTTTGAACCGGCAACCCATAAGTTACAGGAACCACAGTGACTACACCCACTGCAGGTGTAATGTCGCCATCTACTGGGTTCATAAGGCAGAACATACACTAGAGGAAAAGTCAAAACTTTTAATCTTAAATGAAATGTTACACTTTTATTCCTTACTAACATACATATAAAAATGCTCATAAACATAAAGAGACAATAATCTATCAGCTGCCGCAGAAAAGAGCAAATAATTACAGCTAATGTATGTTTTTCTCTTGTACAAGCACTTTGAATTGTCTTTACCTGAAAGGTGCTTTTTAAATAAAGTTGCTTTATCTTGCCAATCTAAAACTAGAAAAAAGCAAATAACTGAAAATAATCACATGTACTTTGTGCAATCAATGCATGAGAATGAGTTTATGGTGAATCTTGGATTTTGTTGAAAGTAAAAAAATTTTTTTTTCTTCATTTGAATACATTTCACTTAGGTAAAAACTAGTTAATATAATTAGAAAAAAATGAAATCAGTTTTAATCTCATTTTACTTTATATACAAAGTTATGACAATTTTTTGCAAATTTTTTTAAAGACATTTAACCATGATATCAATTCTATTTTTGATTTAAAAAACTACAAAAGTAAGCCCCACGAACTCTCTCTATTGTACAGAGTAATACAAATCAAATGTGAAGATCAAAATGATCACATTTAACAAATACAACAAATTTCAGCTTTATAGGCATGAACCCCCTCCAGTCTTTCATTCTAGTATTTAACCAGATCTATAGTGTATCCTCAACAAAGGACATGTATGGAAAATACTTTTACAGCTTTTCACCAGTGTGACTCATCATGTGGTGAGTTAAATTAACTTTGTGACGAAAAGTTTTTCCACAGTTCACACATGAAAATGGCTTTTCACCAGTGTGAATCCTCATGTGCTGAGTTAAATTCTGTTTATGACTAAAGCTTTTTCCCACAGTTCACACATGTAAAAGGCTTTTCACCCGTATGAGTTCTCATGTGAGCATCAAAAACAGATTTGAAAGTCAAACGCTTTTTACAGATGACACAGGAGAAAGATTTTCTTCTTTTCTGATGTTGGTTCTCAGCTTCATCAGGCTCCTGGAAGATGTCTTGGTTCCTGTTTGGTTCTGATTCATTGTGGTATGTTTGCTCATCAACAGGAACCACCATGCAGGTATCAGTCTCCTGTTTTAATTCAATCTGTTCTTCACCAAGACTGCAGTAAACTTCTTTCTCTTCCACTTTTATCTGCAGGTGTTCTAGATCCTTCTGTTCTTCTTTTATCTGATGATCTTCTGGCTCTTCCTGTTCTTGTTTCACCTGCAGAGGTTCTAACTCCTCCTGGTCCAGAGTGGATCTCCTCTCCTGTTTAAAAATGTTACATTGCAGGCAATCTGGAGAAGAAAACAGAGTAAAAGAGTAATTTTTAACTTTATTGAAGTAAATAGGAGAAATTGTTCAAAGTTTAAAACAAAAAAAAACACACAAAAAAAACACCTATATTCAAGAGCATAGACAGAGATGCATATCAGTCGAGAAATTCACCTGACATTTAGAGATTTCTCAAATGAACAGATTTTTAAAATATATTTTTTATGCATAATAAAATCGTAGTCACCATTGTTGTTAATATTAATGAGTAAATTTTATTATTTCAAGATATTTATTTTGGAGGAATTATTTGTTTTCATTACTTTTATTTGTTTTAAAAGGTTAATTTTTGTTTAGTTTTTTTTTTTTGTTCCTTTGTTATTTTCTTTTCTAAATTAGACATGAAGAACTGTGGGTCCATTTTCTGTAAGTATAGGGACTGGAAAAGGACCAGCATGCACTGGTTGGGCCTGTGGGTTTTGACCAGAGCAGGAGAGGAAACAATGAAAAATCTGATTAATCTGGTTGTGTGAAACAATGGCTGCATCAAAAGGAAACTAGAAACAAATAGAAAACAGAGAGTTGTGATTGGCTTGTTCCTCGCTGTGTCACCAGGGGCAACAATATATTACTAAAAATAAAAACTTTAATTATATTTGCGTTTAGGTGAGTTCTCTGTTTTATGTGCTTCATTAAAATCCTCCTGGATTACTCGACACATGACTAATGAAAAGTTTGATCTTTATTATTTGCTTGTTAAACTGGAAAAATAAACTATAAAAGCAATCTTCAAGTGTTTTGGACATTGAACTTCTTTTATCTACCTATGAAGCTTCTCCTCAGTGCAGCTTGTTGATTGAACTTTTATAGGATGTTTGGTTTGACAAACAATCGCCACAATTTATTTATTTCAAATTATTACATTTTAAAGCTTCTAACACCGCTATTATTAGTTTATGCTGCTTTCTTTACTAACCTTGCGCTGCATTGTTCACATTTCTCCTGTTTTCAAAAGTAAGACTCAGTAGTTAAAGGAGGAAGAGCCATAAAAAGGTCATTTTCTCTCCATGAATCAGCCATTCTCATTGTGATGTCTGCGTTCATTTACCTGCTAACAAAACATTTATCCGGGAAAAGAGCGTTCACTAAAATGATCCTCATGCAGAAAGGTGCAGACATTTAGACCTTAACCTGCATCCAAACGCTGGTGTTTCCTACCTATTCGGTGTAAGATGATCTGGGGAGTCCGGGAGAAATCAAGCAGTCTGCGCTGATCATCCATCTCTTCCTCCGACTGGACGATGATTTCTTTAAACTCTGTCAATGTTTCTGCAGTTCACTGCTCGCTGATTAACTCGTTTAAGCAGCACTGGAGATATTTGTGAGAGAAACACTCAAACATTCAACAAACAGGCCTGTTTTGTTGAATGTTGTTGTTCTTCTTCTTCGGGGTTTTATGACTGTCGTTCATTCATGTTATCGCATTACCGCCACCTTGTGGACCCTACGATCATAACATCTACAGATTTCTCAAAGTGCCAGTTCTCTTTGCAGAACCTAAAATCTTTTCCTAGTAACAGAATAAGCTGCAGCAGAAAAGAGAAAAATACAACTAAGACAAAAGAAACACTAAATTATTGAAAAGAATAATAAACCAAACTTTCTAAAATCAAGAAAAATAAATATATGATTTTACAAAGTTTTAAAATGTATTTTTCATTGTACATCAGTGAAAATGTAAAATTAGTGCATAACAGCACATTATAGTTTGATAAGTGTATAACATCCATCCCTCACACTTTCTGTATACAGAATAGAATAATACAAATCAATTCCTCAAGTCCAATCTTGTGAGAATGTTCTGGAAGGGAGTCCATGTCCAGTCAAACTGTTAATGCATGAAATTAGTCACAATGGACCACAATGTCTGTAAATCTATAAGCATTACTTCTGGCTCTCCTCAGGGCTCTGAGCTGAGCCCTCTGCACTTCACGTTGCACACACACAACATACAGTTTGACATAAACAGCATGTTAATCCAATAACATAAGGTTTATCATTATTGTTTTTTGATGGTTGCACAATGTCCATATGATCACATTTAACAAATACTACAATTTTCATCTTTGTAGACATGAAACCCCTCCAGTCTTTCATTTTTTAACAAAATCAATTCCATAGTTAATCTCAACATAGGACATGTATGGAAAATACTTCTACAGCTTTTCACATCCTCATGTGCCGAGTTAAATGCTCTTTTCGACTAAAACTTTTTTCACAGTCCACACATGAAAACACCTTTTCACCCTGATGAATTCTGTCATAATAGGACAGCATATTTGGCAAGCAATTGTTACAGAGAAGTTGTTTTGTCTTGCCAATCTAAAACTAGAAAAAAGCAAATAACTGAAAATAATCACATGTACTTTGTGCAATCAATGCATGAGAATGAGTTTATGGTGAATCTTGCATTTGTTGAAAGTAAAAAAAAAAATTTTTCATTTGAATACATTTCACTTAGGTAAAAACTGGTTAATATAATTAGGAAAATATAAAATCAGTTTCAATCTCAATTTACTTTATAGACAAAATTATGACTAATAATTTTTTGCTGTTTTTTTTAAAGACATTTAACCATATCAATTCTATTTTGGATTTAAAAAACTACAAAAGTAAACCCCACGAACTCTCTCTATTGTACAGAATAATACAAATCAAATGTGAAGATCTAAATGATCACATTTAACAAATACAACAAATTTCAGCTTTAAAGGCATGAACCCCCTCCAGTCTTTCATTCTAGTTTTTAACCAGATCTATAGTGTATCCTCAACAAAGGACATGTATGGAAAATACTTTTACAGCTCTTCACGAGTGTGACTCATCATGTGGTGAGTTAAATTAACTTTGTGACGAAAAGTTTTTCCACAGTTCCCACATGAAAACGGCTTTTCACCAGAGTGAATCATCATGTGCCGAGTTAAATGCTGTTTTTGACTAAAGCTTTTTCCACATTCCACACATAAAAACAGCTTTTCACCCTTATGAATTCTGATATGATCACTGACAGCATATTGTTTTTTACAGATGACACCTGACAAAGATTTTCTTCTTTCCTGATGTTGGTTCTCAGCTTCATCAGGCTCCTGGAAGATGTCTTGGTTCCTGTTTGGTTCTGATTCATTGTGGTATGTTTGCTCATCAACAGGAACCACCATGCAGGTATCAGTCTCCTGTTTTAATTCAATTTGTTCTTCACCAAGACTGCAGTAAACTTCTTTCTCTTCCACATTTATCTGATGATCTTCTGGCTCTTCCTGTTCTTGTTTCACCTGCAGAGGTTCTAACTCCTCCTGGTCCAGAGTGGATCTCCCCTCCTGATTATAAACGTTACACTTCAGGGAATCTGGATAAGCAAACAGAGAAAAGAGTAATTGTTAACTCTACTGAAGTAAATAGTAGAAATTTTTCAAGGTTTAAAACATAAATGAACAAAATAACATTGAAAATTCAACAGCGTAGACTGAGATGCACATCAGTCGACAAATCCAGCTGAAATTTGGAGAATTCTCAAATGAACTGATTTTAAAAAATTATATTTATTACAAAATTAAATGTTGTAGGGATTATTGTTAGTGTTTAATAGTAAATTTTATTATTTCAATATATTATTTTTTTTTATTACTTTGAATAATAGTTAAATCTAATTTTAGTTCACTTTACATCTTTGGGGTTGAGTTATAAACATGAGTTTATTTGTAGGTTAATAGTTGTTTAGTTTTTGTTTCTTTATTATTTGCTTTTCTAAGTTACACAGGAAGAACTGTGGGTCCATTTTCTGAAAGTATAGAGGCTTGGAAGTGACGTCACTGCGTGTGACATTTACGTCGCTGGGACCCATCTTGTATGAACACAAACCAAAACAAAACTTTTCTGATGGTTTTATTGCATTTCCGCTGTATCCTCCTCTTTCATAATGCTGAAAAGCAGTTAGAAACAAAGTGGGCGATATTGCGAAAAGCTTCTCCCAGAAGCCCAAGAAAAAAACGCTCCATTGAAAAAATATCTAAAATTGGAGAAATCGACCCGTTAGAAATACAGAGTTGGAGAAGAGACCCTGATCATCCTCTCATAACAAGATAGAAAGACTTTGAATTAATTTGGATTTACACATTGTAACAGTCATTGTATTGCTTGGTTTCTGGGGATTGATGGGTATCGCCACAAGGGGGCGCCTACTCCTTTTAGTGCAGGGGTCACCAACCTTTTTGAGACTGGGAGCAACTTCACGGGTACAGAGCAACATGAAGAGCACTTGTATATATATATATATGAGCGACTGGCAGGCCAAATGAACCAGCTGCTACAAAGTGGGACTCACCCTGAATGGTTAACTGAAGGGCGGACAATCCTAATCCAGAAGGATCCATCAAAGGGTCCAGTCCCACCCAACTACCGACCAATAACCTGCCTCTCCACAACCTGGAAGCTCATGTCAGGCATCATAGCGGCCAAGATAAGCAAACACATGGATAAGCACATGAGCATGGCACAGAAAGGTATCGGTGTAAATAGCAGAGGAGCCAAACACCAACTCCTCGTAGACCGCACAGTTGCCCGAGACTGCAAAACCCGACACACCAACCTGTGCATGGCTTGGATTGATTACAAGAAAGCCTATGACTCAATGCTGCATACTTGGATCGTTGAATGCTTAGAGATGTATAACATCAACAGGACTCTGAGAGCCTTCATTGCAAACTCAATGAGGCTGTGGAAAACCACCCTTGAAGCCAACTGCAAACCACTTGCACAAGTGTCCATCAAATGTGGCATATACCAAGGAGATGCTCTGTCCCCGCTACTGTTCTGCATAGGCCTGAACCCCCTCAGCCAAATTATCAACAAGACTGGCTACGGATACCGACTCAAAAATGGGGCCAACATCAGTCACCTTCTCTACATGGATGACATCAAGCTGTACGCCAAGAGTGAGCGAGACATCGACTCACTGATCCACACCACCAGGATCTACAGCACGGACATTGGGATGCCATTCGGACTAGAGAAGTGTGGTCGGCTGATCACAAAGAGGGGGAAGGTGTTCCGCACAGAAGGGGTCTCACTCCCAGAAGGAACAATAGCAGACATAGAGGAAAAAAAATTATATTTTTGTTGTATAATTTTTTATACAACAAAATGGATGGAAACCAAACACAAATAGTGTTGCACTCACGAAACAGACTCTTCTTCAGTTTCGGCAACTTTATTTGCACATGATGTATGTATTTCGTTTGGGGCTGCCGTTACAAAGTCCCTTCTTCCAGAGCTACAACGTTTTAACTGACTACTGACTCTACTTCCGCTACACAACAAAACACTGACGCAGCACAAAGCTCAGATTGTGAAAAACTCAATTTTCTCTCCATAAATCAGCCATTCTCATTGTGATGTCTGCGATCGTTTACCTGCTAACAAAACATTTATCCGGGAAAAGAGCGTTTACTAAAATGATCCTCATGCAGAAAGGTGCAGACATTTAGACCTTAACCTGCATCCAAACCCTGTTGAATCAGCCTTATGCAGTGTTAGGAAGGATTTCACTTTTCTACATAACAATTTCTGTTCTCTGAGCTGCTGGTACTGTTACAACCAAAGGAGGATATTTGAGAAATATGCGTTAGAGGATGCATATGTCAGGAATTAAAATGCATCCCCCCAACATTAATAGACTAGTTAAGGATGATATAAAATGTTCTACATAATGGGCCTCTGTTTTGTAAAGCTTTCAGCTATTATGGTGTTAAAAGAAACATCAGGAATTTCAAACCAACATTTTCATCAGACACCGACTGAAAAACCTTCGACTCGTGTCTCTATAAAGGAGTAAAAACATCATTTATTTCAATTAATCTGCGAAATAAAACCCACCGTTTTACGGCCAACATGTTTAAGAAACGTGATGATGTTACGAATATTTTTAAAAGTTTCCTCGTCGGTCAGATATGAGTTTCTCTACGTAACACCTATTAAAACTTTCCTTAACTCAGCCTGAAAACTTTATTTAGCCTATTATTCCAACTCTCTCTCTCAGATTTATCATCAGTAAAGGTGTTTCCTACCTATTCGGTGTAAGATGATCTGGGGAGTCCGGGAGAAATCAAGCAGTCTGCGCTGATGATCCATCTCTTCCTCCGACTGGACGATGACTTTATAAAACTCCGTTAAAGAGCAGTTAACGAGTTAACTATTAACTCTCTCTGGGACTAAAGTGGAGACAGAGTTACTATAAACACTCAAATATTTGCTAAAATACACCAAACCCGTCTTCAAGCTACATTAAACCTGAAGAAAAGCTAACAGCTATCTGTGCTTTGTTTTCATTTCTTGGGTGTTTCACGGAGGCTCCACTGAAGAAACACGAAGCTTATTTTTAGTTCCGCTTTGAATTTTCTAATTCCCTCTGAATGTGAAGCAGACTATATGACTATAAGAGTAAAAATGATGTTTTTAATCCTCCTGCAGTCTTAGTGTGAGACGCTGTCAAAACAAAAAGTAAAGCATGAGAAAGGTTTCTCGTCTGTGTGAAGCCTCATGTGACAATTTAAACCTTTTCTTTCCATGTTTTTTTCATCAATTATACAGGTGAAAGGATTCTCACCTGTATGAGTCTTTGTGTGGTTTGTCAAGGACTCGTTTTAGGAAAAGATTTATCACAAATTTTACAGGAATACACATTTTGGTCAAGGTTCGTTTTTTGGGGCTTATTTTGTTTTGAACCTTCAGTAGTTCCTTTTTGCTATTTGTTTTTATGACTCTCTGTTGGGGCGCTCCGAAGGTCTAATTTAATCATACTGTTTCTTCTTACTATTTTTCTTCTGTCAAATGAATTGGCTTTTTTGATGCCTTAACATTTCATATCTGAACACTGAGCAATTTTAGTGAATGTTTCTGGACTGCATGAAAATTATGTATCTTAAGGTTGACACAAAAATCCCAACAGATATGGCTTTCAAAACACCCTTCGCATTGAGACATCTCAGTCCAGAAATGGTAGATTAGACAGAGTAACATGGCAGGTCATGATAAACTGCCAGGCTTTGTAATGCACATGAGAAGTATGTACATGCAAATCATTTGTGGTCCATAATTTCCTACAAAAAGTATTTTACCCCCTTGCATGTTTTACTCTTTTATTGCCTTACAAAATCATGACTAAATTAGGCTTTTCTGTCAAAAAAAGAAAGCAACTGAATGTCAAAGAAAACTATTTTCTACAAAATTACTAAAATACAAAACATAAAAGTGATTTCATATTCAGTCCAGTCAATTCAGTTGTAAATGCATTTATGTTATCTAGATTCAGTTTTAGAAAATATTAATCTAAGTAAAGGTAAATCATGCAGCCTACTGGTCTGTACATTTGAACATGTATCCACTAACAAAAATCACAAAGCATTTTAAGAAAAATACAAAGTACAGCAAAAGATCAAACCTTTTTGTCTTTACTTATTTTCACACCTTTGTATCTACATATGCACATAGCTATGAGTGATTCTATTTCACATATACTGTTGTAACAAAAGTCAAACTTAAAAAAATCCACTGCAATCTGAATATAAAAGAACTCAAACCCATTGTTCTTTAAAAAAATACATTCAAAACAATTTTCTGAAGACACTGACGATCTCACTGAAAAAAATAATTTTAAATGTTAAAGTGAAAGTCCAAAAAATTATTAATTTTATAAAGCATTTCTGCTAAACTTATTTGAACACATTACATGTGATTCATTCAGCCTTCTTATCTGCACAAGTCTTCATGAAATTACTCTTTTCTAAACAAACATTTCCTAACTTGATAATTCAAGTTCGCATCACTTTGTCTCACATTTGGGTGACGTAGTAAAGGATATTTCTGCTCAAAAGCTTAACAGAACACGCAGAAGAAAGGCTCCTAGCCTGTATGAGATTTCATGTGAACAGTTAACCTGCTTTTTATGGCATAGCTTTTCTCACATATTGTGCATGTGAAAGGCTTCTCCCCTGTGTGACTTCTTATGTGACATATGAAAAGAGATCTTCAAAATTTTACATTTCACAGAGAAACTTTCCCTGTACTTTCTAAGAAACCCTTTTCCGCAGGTCACACATGAGAAAGGCTTTTCCTCTGCGTGATTTTTCATGTGGTAATTTAAACTACTTTTTCCACGGAAACTTTTACCACATATCGCACATAAGAAAGGCCCTTCATCCCTATGAGTTTTCTTGTGAATAGCCAATTCACATTTCTGAGTGAAAGTTTTTCCACAGGTCACACATGAGAACGTCTTCTCAATTGTGTGAGTTTTCATGTGATGTGTTAAAAAGGATTGTTTTCGGAAACTTGCCTTACAGGTCACACAGGAGAAGGGTCTCTCAGCTGTGTGAGTTTTGACATGATAAGCTAAACCACTTCTCTCACTGTAAGTCTTTCCACAGGTGGTACATGAAAAAGGCCTCTCACCTGTGTGTCTTCTCATGTGATTTCTTAAAAGGCTTTTGTGACTGAAACATTTCCCACAAGTAGAACATGAAAAAGGCTTCTCACCTGTGTGAGTTTTGATGTGCTCAGATAAATTACCTTTATGAGTGAAAGTTTTTCCACAGGTCATGCATGAAACGGGTTTCTCACCTGTGTGAGTCATCATGTGATACCGTAACTGACTTTTCTGACTAAAACGTTTTCCACAAGCAATACATGAGTAACGTTTCTCACCTGTATGAATTATAATGTGAGAATTTAACACGCTTTTATTAGAAAACCTTTTTCCACAGGTTGTGCATGAATAAGGCTTGTGATCTGAGTGAGTTCTCATGTGAGTATGTAAAGCTGAACTTTGACGGAAATCTTTTCCACAAACACCACATTTGAACCGCCTTTCCCCTGTGTGAGTTCTCATATGAAAATTTAAAGAAACCCTGCTACCATAGCTTTTTCCACAATGTAAGTTTTTCCCCGGGCTCTCATGTGCAGATTTAAACCACTTCTGCTATAGTAACGTTTTCCACAGGTTGTACATCCATACGTCTTCTCACGCATGTGATTTCTCATGTGTATTGTAAAACCCTTTTGTCCAGAAAAGATTTTATCACAAATTTCACAGGAATACAAACTGTGGCCTGGAAGAGTCCCTTTCTGCTGTTTGGTCTTCTGACGTCTCTCATGTTCTTTCTGATCATCTCTATTTTTTCCTTGATTTTCAGAATCAATTTCTTCTTGATCCCGATTCTCAACTTCAGGAGAATCAGTGTCCTGTTTTCGCACAAGCTGCTCTTCATCCTGACTGATGCAGAGTTGGTTCTCTTTGAAATGTTGATGTTCCGGTTCCTCTTGCTCCTGTTTTATCCCCAGAGGTTCTGGTTCCTCTCGATCTGAAGTGGAATTCTCGTCCTGGTTATTGAGCTCAACGGGAACCTCCTCCTCTTCTTTAACTACAATGCATCGCGAGAGATCTGGACAAAAACACAAAATAAAAGCTTATAAATGTGAGTAAAAGAAAACACCTTTCAATTTTACTTATTAGAAATCAAGTTATTGAAGAATGAGTTGATCAATCCTTTCAGTCGACTAAAGATTAATTGAAAAGCGGCCATTTTCCTAAAACCTGAGATTTCTCATGTATGAAAGACTATATAATATAAAAGACATTTTTTAAATGAAAAAAAAATACATGTGAAGCACTATTTCCCATGAAAAGAGGTGTAAAATTATCATTTAAAGACAGCAACATTTAAAAAACAGCTAATATACATTCAATGTGTCAGCATAACCGCTGACAAATGTTGAAAATTCCAGTAAAGTCAGAATTTATCTTTATAGCACATTTACAAAAGTCTCAGCTCTCCAAAGCGCTTAAAAAAAAATCATAAACCAATTATAAAAAAATACCAATAGCTAATAAAAGCCAAGACAGTTAAAACAGTTTACAAAATTTTTAAAAAAGTTAAATCAGTGAGGTACTAATATTCTCCCTTTTTTGAACTAGTTTTGAAGGCCATAGAGAGTAGATGTGGTTCTCTATGGCCTTTTATAAATTAATCAGTGAAGCTGATTAATTTTAAATCAGCTTCACTGGTTTAAAATTAAACTGACCAACTGACTGAGAAAGCTCAACAGATAGAATGATAACCTTCTCAAAATCAGGCAGAGGAAGATAAAATATTATCTTCGCAAGTTTCCTCAGCTAAAAGAATAACAGCGCTAATATGGTTATCAAATTTAAACATAGGATCAACAATCACACTCAGATTTTTTCATAAATGGACGGCAAATGGAGGTCAGAGGGCCAACAGCACTGTCATGGCCAAGTAGAGGATTGCATTTAAGTTAAAAAAAATGTTCTTAGCCATGCCTGCACATCCTGAAGACGTCCTGAACTCTAATGTACATCAGAGTCATTAGTAGTCACAGGTAGATAGATTTGAATGTTGTCTGCAGAGACTTTGTGCTTTTTAAAAATACAACCCAGAGGCAGCAACTAAAGGCAAAAATATTGACCACCCGGGGAACCCCGTACTTCAGAGAAGAAACAGAATAGGAATGCTGTCCTAGATTCACAGAGAAGTCAAATTTGAAAGATGGAACAGGAACCAATTTACCATATTTTTCACACTCTAAGGTGCATCTCAGAGCCTTAAATATTCTCAAAAATCGCCTTATTATTCACCTTATAATCTGTCCCTAATACGTCTCTGTGTCAAGGACAAATTATAAGTCACATACCTGACACAGGTATGAGTACAATACTACATACTCTAGCAGCAATAAACCAATCAGAGAACATTACGTAATACATACCACTGGTATGCTGGAAAACAACATTTGTTTTTCTGAGGACCCCCAAAATGGCGCCATTGAAGAGACATGCTTACGGTAACTACAGGCTACCGTCCTTTCAGGTGGATTAACAAAAGAACTCCAACTGCCGGACATGGGTAGGGCGTTCAAAGTGAAATTGCAAGCTGCGTGGGAGCGATGGATGACGGACGGCGAACACACATTTACTAAGACAAGGGAGGCAGCACTGAGCGAGTTACGCCACTGTGTGTGACTGGATTGTGGATTCTGGGACTAAGGTATCTGCTTCAACTGCCAGGAGCTTTTGCCACCTGGCAACGAGACTCCGACAATGACGAGAGGGAAACTGGCATGTCTGATGACAAAACAGCGTCAATTCAGACACAGAAGATGAGGACTTTGATGGATTTGTGGTAGAAGAATAATAAAAAAATAAATAATGTGAGTGTATTGACACATAGTAGAATAAAGTTAAACTGAACTCAACTGTTTTGCTTCAGTGAACTTTTTTTGTAGACAGTATGTTTTAGCATTCACCTTATAATCCGGTACGCCTTATGGTCCAGAAAATATAGTAGTGCAGAACCTTGAATACCAACAGATGACTCCAGACGGGTCAAAAGGATCATGCTGTGATCCAAAAGCAGCAGACAATAGAAAAGTAAAATAACTACTGATTTTACTGCATCAACAGTTAAAAAAAAAGACAATTTAAACTTTTAAAAGGGCAAAGAAATTCCTCCTGCGGCAAAATAACCCCACAACATGATGCTGCCACCACCATACTTCACAGTTAGGGTGGCACAACCATCACACTTTTCCCTCCAAATGTAATGATGATGATAAAGGGCCTAACGGTTCCACTGTAGCTTCATAAGACATGTCTCCAAACATGACGACCTTTGACCCTGTGTGCTTTTACAAACTTAAATCTGGATTTTCTATGTTTCCTTTGGAGTAATGGCTTCCTCATTATTGGGTGGCGTTTAGCCCATTTGGATGCAGAACAGGTTTTACTGAAGATAATTACACTGTTCAGTCAACATCTTATGTGTATGTCTTTTGTTCTTGGGTCAATCTGGAATTTTGGACCAAAATACTTTCATCTCTGGGACAGAACCCATCTCCTTCCTGGTAGGTATGACGGTTGGACATTCCTATCATCTACTTGTTTGGTGCTTTCAAGCATCTGTAAATTGTTCATAAGGATGAACGAGATTTGCGCAGCTCTTCCTGATATCTTGGCTGATTTCATGTCACACAAGAAAGCAGCGTGTTTCAGTTCTGGCATTAAAAACATTTAAGGATGTCCCTCCAGTTAACTCAAAGGTGTCAGCTAACCTATCAGACGGTCAAAGGAAACCCAAATGATTTGACCCAAATCAAACAGCTTAAAAGACAATTATTCCTGACCCTGACCAAACGTATGTAAACTTATTCATTCAAAGAAAGTTGCAAAAAAATCTTTAAAATAGGTTCTTGCAAAATTTTCTGGCATTTAGCAAATAGAAATCATTTTGGTAATTCTAGCAAAACTAAGACGAGAAGCTTGGCCTGACTTAACTTTAGAAAGTATTTGGTATGAAAAAATATATAAACTACTGGTTTAAACTGGATAATTGAATTGAAATTATTATGTCTTTCTGGAAATCTTTTGATATTGTGAATTGATAAAGTGCATGGGCCACTGACTGGTTTCAAGATTTACCAAAACCACTGGTCAGAAATAAAGTGCACCAGTGGTAAGCTACTAGCTCTGCAAGTCTATGAGTTTAATACATCTGATGCAAGAGATAGTTTAAACATAATTATGTGCTTTTTTGTTAATATAATATAAAAACGGCCCCTCAAGACCTTCGAGCCTCTTGGTGTAACTGATAAGCCAGTTTTTCACAAGATGGCTGCTTCTCTGAACATTAGTTGATCGACAGGGTCAATATATTTTACACACGTGGCTTTAAATATTCTGATATTTGTGTATTTTAGTTTTTTTTTAACTTGAGCTCATTAGAGATGATCTATTATCTAATTTTTAGCCATTTTCCCAATCGGAAGCTGCAATCGGACACCAACTTCAGCTTCATTTGACGGTTGATCTTTCCGAGTATTTAATTTTTCCAGCCGTTATTCTGTTTGCTAAAACGTGAGGGTGTTTCCTACCTATTTGGCATAAGATGATCTGGGGAGTCCGGGTGAAAACCAGCAGTCTGCGCTGATCATCCATCTCTTCCTTCGACCTGGCGACGATTTCTTTAAACTCTGGAAACGATTTTTCAATAGGAGTTAAACACTCGTTGATAAGCTGGCATTGGATATATTTTTTATAGAAAACACACATGTATTTACCCAAAACGCTGAATCCGCCTTCAAAACACTTTCTAACAAAGGAAAAGCTAACGCTGCTATTTGTGCTCCGTGTTTATTTCCCGTGTGTTCCACTGTGGCTCCACTGACAAAACAATGAAAGATGATAAGTTCCGCTTTCAAATTTATGGTTCCCACTGAGACACCATCTTTACATTACATTACATTACATTTATGTTCTAAATATATTTAGAATATTGTTGCAGAGTTTATTTATTTAAGGAGCACAATTCACTAAATAAAACGCAGATTAATTACACATTGTGTAGTTTAACACCATTTATTTTTTTGAGTTCAGCTAATGAAAACACTAGGTTTAAGATGAAAATATTACACCAGACCAATAATAAAAAAATATATATTTTAATGAAGAAAAGTGGGCTTGATGAAGAGAGGACAGCTTAAAGATTTTCAAAATTAATTTCAATCTAATAAAAATGCCTCTCCCTGAAAAGAGAGAAAGGAAGTCCAACTTAAAAAAAAGATTAATTTGTTACAATCAAATTAAGTTTTTCAAAATCAATTTATTTATTCGGATAAACTCGATTTGATTACTCGTACCAAATTATCTCATTTTTTAAAAAGATTTTATCATTTGAATTTCTTTCAGTTCAATTGAAATATCTAATTTATTTCATTTGATTAGATGTTTAAGCTTGGACAACATGACTTACATTTTTTCATATCGACACATCAGATTGTCGTTTTAAAACAAATACAAATAGTATGTATAAATGAAATGGATAAGGCCTCTTCAAAAAAGAGTTATAATCTGGGTATTATGTAAAGTTTGTCATCCAGTTCTGGAGAATTAGTGGTAATGATGTTGTTATAAATAATTGTTACAAGTAAGAAGATAAATACTAAACTAGAAAATACATTCTGATGACGCTTGTAGTGAGATATAAAGTACCTTCTGAAAATAAACTTTAGAAAGTATTTTTTTAACCATAGATGTTGCATTTTCATTAGCTTTAAGTTGAAAATCGCCAAATTTATTGAAACAAAAGCTTGAAACATCAGACTGGGAATAATTTACAATGCATGTTTCACTCAGAGAATTCAGACAGTAAAATAAAACAAAATTAATGCTTGTTTTTGTTTTTCTTTCAAATATATACTCAGGATTTGGAAAATTCAAAGCGGAACTAAATATCTTTACCAGTTTCCTCGGGGGAGCTACAGAGAAACGCACCGGCGATAAAACAGAGCACAGCTAGCAGCGTTAGCATAGCCTTTGTTAGAACGCAGTTTGAAGACGAGTTTGTAGGTTTGATATATATTTGAGTGTTTGTAGCAACAATGTCTTCAGTTCAGCCTCAGAGAAAATGGATTAAGGATCAGTTAACTGCTGCTGAAGAAACGGAGTTTAAAGAAATAATCGTCAAGTCCGAGGAAGAGCTGGATAATGAGCGCAGACTGCTGGATTTTTCCCGATTACCCCGGATAATCTTACACCGAATAGGTACGAAACACCCTCACGTTTTACTGATGAGAGAGGTTAAAGAAAGGAGCTATAATCAGTTGGAGAAAAGTTAAATGAAGTTGTTTGGGACGATGCTAAACTCGGCATCCTATTTAAAGTACAACAAATTAAATAGTAAAGTAAATGACGAATCTACTGTATCTGTAAAGGACACAAACCCATAAGAACATAAACCACAATAGACACGTGATCAGAATGAATCAAAACCACGTCCATAAAACGTCGGATTGGCCGCACAGCACTCTGGGAGATGTAGTCTCCCAGAGAAAAATATCAGCGCTTAAATTTGCAGTACGTAACTTTTAGAAAAGAAAAACTTTATTTTCGTTCTTTTATAGAAAGAAAATAAAGTTTCTAAGACAAGTTTGTTTTATTTAAATAGAGCTCCTCTGCCTTCTCCCAGTACTAACTACAAAAATGCATAGTTCAGTCAGAAACACAATCAGAATCAGGAGAAGGGTCTTAGCGCTGTCAATCAATCTTGTGCACACCCACTTGCTCTCTGATTCAATACTGTTTGTTCACTGTAATGGAGCCTGCAACTAATGCTAAGGCTAGTTAGCATGGTTACTGATGATGGCGGATAAATGGGTGTGACGTTTTATTTTCTATTAACAGCATGTTTTTTTCATCAGAAAGGTTGAATAAATGTTTCTGTATTTATATTAAATATGCATACTATTTACACATCTTCTTACCTTTTGATCAGAAGAATATCAAGCTAATTTTCATACCAAATAAAGCCTATTTAGATGTGCCTCGTTATTAACTTTTTAACATAAATTTCAAAGCTTTTTTTGTCTGTTGGTCCAGATCTTCCACAATGCTGTGTATGTAAAAAGGAGGAGGTTTTCACTGAGCTCAACAACCAGGATGGGGACTCCACTTTAGATCAAGACAAAACAGAACCTTTGGCAATAAAAAAAGAACAAGAAGAACCAGAGCGTCTGGAGATAAAATATGAGCAAGAAGAATCAGAACATCTGGAGATAAAAGTGGAAGAGAATCAACCCTTCTCCAGTCAGGATGAAGAGCAGTTTGTGCTGAAACAGGAGACTGGAGACATTTTGGTGACTCCTTCCAATGTGCAAAGAATCAGCAATGAAACAGAATCAAACAGGAACCAAAAAATGTTAAAGAAAAGTGACCAAGACCAAAATTTGTTTGCCTGTAAAATTTGTGATAAGACCTTTTACTTTAACAATAACCTGACTAAACACATGAGAAGTCACTCAGGGGAGAAGTCTTATTCATGTAAAACCTCAAAAAGTTTAGATCTTGACTTTACAACTCATAAGGGAAAGAAGCTTTCCTCATGTGTTGTTTGTGGAAGAAGTTTCAGGAACAAAAGTAATTTAAGTAATCATATGAGAGTTCACAAACCTCAGAAGACTTTCCCATGTCCAAACTGTCAAAAAACGTTTACCCAAAAAAGTAATTTAACTACTCACATGAGGAAAAAACCTTTCTCATGTGGGACTTGCCGAAAACATTTCTTCACAAAAGATGGTTTAACATGCCACCAGAGAATTCACAAAGGTGAGAAGGCTTTCTCCTGCAAGAGCTGTGAAAAAACATTCACTAGTAAAAGTTGTTTAGCTTCTCACATGAGAACTCATACTGATGAAAAGCCTTACTCATGTGGGACCTGTGGAAAAAGCTTAAAGAGCAGATCTCATTTTAACTATCACACGAAGATTCACACTGGTGAGAAACCATTCTCATGCAAGACCTGTGAAAAAATGTTTTTCTACAAAAGATGGTTTAAACTCTCACATGAGGATCCACACAGGTGAGAAACCATTCTCATGCAAGTGCTGTGAAAAAAACTTCACCAATAAAACCAATTTAACTTTTCACATGAGAAGTCACACAGGTGAGAAGCCTTTTTCATGTACGACATGTGGAAAGAGTTTTAGGGTAAGAAGTTCTTTAACCATTCACATGAGGACTCACACAGGTGAGAAGCCTTTCTTATGTGTGACTTGTGGAAAGAGTTTTAGTGCAAGAAATTGTTTAACTATTCACATGAGAACACACTCTGGTGAGACGGCATAATGTGGAACTGAAGTGCCAAATTGCTCTCAACGTCTCTTTTATTCTGTAATTACAACTGGATCACATTTTAAAGGGGCACTATTATGTAAAAGAGCACCCCTCCCCTTCTACTCCCCATTCGGCTCCTTCAGACTAGCCAGCAGCTGTTAGCAAACGCCTAGTGGAACTGGAAACCTGTTGAGCTCACATGAGCTACTTCTTGGTACAGCACTGGTAAAAATGTTGTTGAAGGTTTTATAGTGAGACGATGTTATGATGACTTTCTGAAGGCAGTGGTTCAGAAATGGCAAGAGTTCATAAAAAGACAAAGGTCTAATTTCAAGGCATTAAATTGAAAGTCATTTTTTTCATATAACCAGACATAAACCTAATCACATATTTTGTTTTCAAACTCCACTGAAGTTTATTTCACACTTCAGGTTGCAACAAAACACACTGAACCATCTTTACAGTGAAACACTTTAGTGTAACTGTTTTTTTAATTATTATTCATTCATACCACTTCCCGCACCTCCCTGCAATGGCACTGTGTCCCCTACAGGGGCTGCGCCCCACACTCTGGGAACCACGGAATTAAGAAAAGGCTTCGAATATTTTAAGTTGAAATAATGAAATTTTTCTGATAATGTTACATGTCTAAAGGTATTTAAGTGAAAACTAATCAAAAGAATGATGGATCTAAATGATTTTCTTTTTAATCTTTTTATCTTCTTTTTAAAGTCTCTTTTTAAACTGCTTAGAATAATTAACTGAACTTACTGTATTTTGTCATAACTGGAATCAATTGAAATCTTTGTATGATTAAACTGAAATTATCTTTTGGTAAAGTTCATTGAGACGACATTTGCTGTGAATTTGTGTTATATAAGTAAAACTGAATTACTTTCTTTTTTTTTTTTTTTTTAATTTTCCTTCGTGTAATTCCTCTAAAAAGTATTTAAATTGTATGTTTTTTTTCAGTTTTGTTTGAAAAGGTTTTTATTTTTTAACAAGTTAGAAAATGTATTGATTTAAATTCAATTTCTGATACAAAAATGGAAATTAAAAACATTGTATTTGTAATTCTCATGTAATAAACTCAATTTACCATCAAGATGGTTTTCTTTCAGTTTAGCAGCGGATTCTGAGTGACATAATAGTGTGAGCAAATTCCTGCTGTCTGTTGTAATAGAAAATTTTGTTTTTAGCTTTATTTCATCTTTGATGGAACTGATGATACTTTATGCCATTTATTTACTGATTATATCTGCTGTGTTTTTATATTTCTGCAAATGTTTTTTTTTTCACTAAAGAAGTTTCCAAATAATGTTTAGACGTTTCTGCAGTATCAGGCTACATGGCTGCATTAACATATCAATGAGCTGTTCTTTGCTGTAGTTGGCAATATATTGTTTGCTGAGGAACATAATTTATGTGGCAAAAACAATTATTTTTACATCAGCTTCTCCAGAAGTTGTTAAAATTATTTGAAGACATAATCTGTGAAGTACTGGTCTACATACTCAGACAAGAAATACTCACCTAGTATAAATTAAATATTTAGCTGTTAAGAGTTGCACCAAGGAGAAATTAATTTAATCAAAGTAATTCATAAAGATGTGTGTATGTATTCCATCTTACCTCCCGTGCATCATACTTTTTTAGTGCTTTCACTACCATTACATGCATATAGGTTTTACTGCTAACAGTGCTGTCAGACATGCAATGAGTTTATAGCAGGTGTGCGAGGGATCTAATTGTCTCACTGTTGATTGCAGCAATCCACATTACTAACAGAAACAAGAGGGCCCCAAAACCAATTTTTGCTTAGCGACATCGTCTGAGTGTCAGGTGATATAGTGTGAACCTCAAGTGACAAGTTCCTCTGCAACTTGTTTTTTATTCTGTAATTACACCTGAGTGAAATTGCCCTGCAAATTGGTGCAAAAATATTTGTGCTGGTTTGTGCAGCAAAAAAATTTGTTTGTGCTGCTTTTTCCAGTTTAGCTGTTGATTGTGACTCGTTAAAGGTGTAGTGGGTGGCTGTACGTATCAGTGAAACCAAGCATAGACTAGTTGGACACCATCTGCTTTATTCACCAAGCTTATATTCAAATTGAAAAATACTTTTTCTGTTACAAAAATGCAGGGCCGGCCCAAAGCAAAACCTGGTTTTGGGGCCTCCAGTTCTGCTGACAATGTGGACTGACTGCAATCTGCAGTCTGATCATTCGGTCATTCGCACACCTGCTATAAATGTATTGCATCTCTTGCAGTGCTGTTTACATTATATACATGTATAATAGGATGCATTTAGTAGCCAACTGATTTATTGACCAGTTGATTTCTGGGTGCCGATTTCCTTAAATTTGGGGGATCATGATTGGCTGATACTTACATGTGAGCCCAATTTTATCCCCTAATCTTATTTTCGTCGGCCAAAGTTTAAAGATCAGTCTCTGTCCTCTTCTGCTCGACAGTGAGAGGTTTGACTGACAGACTGACCCACCAGGTCAGGTCTGAACATTTACAGTTAACAATATTCACCCCAACTGTTGCCAACTCACTGACTTTCTTACTATATTTAGTGACATTTCAGACAAAAAAGATTAATATCAGCCAAAATCAAGATCAGCTGGTCAGGGATCGTCCAGAAAACTGCAATCGGTCCATCCGATTAGGATGGAATATATGCACACATATTCATGATATTCTTTGATTAGATAAATTTATCTTAAGATTTACTCCAATACCTGAAAATGTAATTTATACCATGCAAGTCTTTCTCCCCTAGAATGTGGACCGGTACTGGACTGATTCTGAGCCTTCAAATGATCTTAATGGAATTTCACACAACTTAGAAGTTGATGTAAAAATAATGTTTGTTTTAGCCACCATTATGCTCAGCAGTAAACAACAAATCCCAACTACATCATAGAGCAGCTAATCCATGCACCCTGACGTAAAACATTATGCTAGACGATGTCAAACATTGAGAAATTTTAATTATTATTATCAAACGTCTAAAACATGCAGGGCAGCGAGCACTGAGGACCAGTTTGGAAAATACTGTTTCATTGTCTGTAGTCTGTTCCACATTCAGAGGGAATTAGGAAATGCAAGACGGAACTAAAAGCCGGTTTCGTGTTTCTTCAGTGGAGGCTCCTTGAAACACAGAGGAAATGAAAACAGCACAGATAGCTGTTAGCTTTTCTTCAGGTTTAATGTAGCTCGAAGACGGGTTTGGTGTATTTTAGCAAATATTTGAGTGTTTGCAGTAACTCTGTCTTCACTTTAGTCCCAGAGAGAGTTAATAAACGAGCAGGTAACTCCTGCTGAAGAAACTTTGACGGAGTTTAAAGAAATCATCGTCCAGTCGGAGGAAGAGATGGATGATCAGCCCAGACTGCTTGATTTCTCCCGGACTCCCCAGATCATCTTACACCGAATAGGTAGGAAACACCTTTACTGATGATACAGCTTAGAGTTGAAATAGGCTGAGTTAAGTTAAAAACAGGATGAGTTAAGGAAAGTTTTTTTTTTTTTTTTTTTAAGCTGAAGTTGGTTTTCGATTGCAGCCTCTGATTTGCTAAAGGGCGATTCCACCTAATTTTTCACCACATTCAGCATCTTTACTATATTTTTAAAACTACAACACCGAGACTCTTCAAACGTTCGCTAGAGTATTCTCAACTAATAGGAGGATATTTAAAACTAAGTTTAGGATTTGTGAAACCTTTATATGATTTGTAAAACTTCAATAAAGGACAATTTCAGCCCTTTTTCTGCATCTGGACCCTATAAGAACTGAACTAATCCTGACATTTTCATTATTTTGCTGTTGTATCCAACAACAGCAAGGAGTGAAAAGTAAGGCAATTAAAATATGCTCAAGGTAGATACAATTAGGTGAAATTGTTCTTTATCAAAGATTCATAAATGTCAAACTTGGTTTTAGATATTCTGATATTAGTTGCCAATAATCTAATCCAGGTTTGAAGAGTCTGGGTTCTGTAGTTTTTGAACTAAAGTAGATGAAAGAAGCTGAAGGTACTAAGACCTCCTTTTCTGTGGAGGTCTTAGTACTTTGTTGTGACATAATGTTGCACGTTTTGTTATTGTAGTATTGTTTTGTACATATAAAGAAACTGATGTCTAATATCTGATTAGATCTCAGAGTTTCAGTTTGGACTTGGAGCACATTTCTATAACAGCCTTAGAGTGATCAATAAAGTTAAGGCTTAATATTTGTCTGCTCACAAATATTAAGCAGACAAATATTGGCCTGCTTGATATTTATCAAATTTGATTTTGAATAATTTTTTAAATGTATTTTTGATTGAGAAAAAGCCAGGCTGCCAAGCAAACATGTTCTTTGAGACGGGCTGTAACAACATTTAAAACAGATTTTGTTTTCTTTTCTGAAATCTCTGGAAGAATGCAATATACAACTCTGGAAAAATTAAGACACCACGGCAGAATTATCCGTTTCTCTGATTTTACTCTTTATAGGTGTATGGTTGAGTGAAATGAACATTGTTCTTTTAATCTATGAGCTACTGACAACATCTCTCCAAAATTACAGGACAAAGCTTAGTATGCATTTGCAGAACATGAGAAAGGGTTAAAATTAAAGTGAAATGTTTGTGTTCCACTTAAAGTTATAAGCTTTTGTTTTGTCTGTTTGTCCAGACTTCCCACAATGCTGTGTGTGTAAAGAGGAAGAGATTCTCAAAGATCCCAGCAACAAGAAGGATGAACCACAACCTTTCAAAATAAAACTGGAGCAAGAGGAACCAGAACCTTTCAAAATAAAACTGGAGCAAGAGGAACCAGAACATCAACAGTTCAGAGCGGAAGAGAATCAACTCTGCATCAGTCAGGATGAAAAGCAGTTTGTGCTGAAACAGGAAACTGAAGACATTTTGGTGACTCCTTCTATTGAGCAAAAAATCAACAATGAAACCAAACTAAACTGCAACCAACTCATCTCTCATGCTTCTCCTGAAGTTGAGAACCAGGATCAGGAAGGAAGCAATTCTGGAGATCCAGGAGAAAAGAGAGACAAAGAGCAGAAACAAAACAAGAGATGTCAGAAAAACAAACAGCAAAAAGGAACTACTGAAGGTCCAAAACAAAAACAGGACAAAAAATCTCACCCGGAAAAAAAATTATATCACTGCAAAGTTTGTGATAAAAGCTTTTCTCGAAACAGCAGATTGACAGTTCACATGAGAATTCACACAGGTGAGAAACCTTTCACATGTATTAATTGTGGAAAAAGTTTCACTCATAAATGTGCGTCAATTTCCCATGAGGATTCACACAGGTGAAAAGCCTCTGATCTATTACTTGTTTGAAAATAGAAATAGAGATGAGAAATCACAGTGGTCAGACTATTTAATATGAAACTCAAGTATCAAGTTGCTCTGTAACTTTTATTCTGTAATTACACCTGAGTGAAGTTGCCCCTCCATAACTCTTCTCACCGTCTTCAAATTTAACGAAATCGCTGTCAAAACATTTGTGCAGTGAAAAAATAATCACTTTGCTGCTTTTGCCTTGAAGATATTGATGATGACATCTGGAATTTTTTTATGGATTTACTGTTTTTTTTTTTGTTTGTTTTTTTTTTACGGAATTTCCAACAGGATTTTTTTCTGTGATTTAACAATTTTTTTACGTTTTCAGAAAATTTTTAAATTATGGAAAAAAACTGAAATTATGGAAAAAATTCTGCCGGGAATTCCGTCAATAAACAGTAAATGTATCAGAAAATTATGAGAATTTTTGGGTTTTTTTTTTAAATGGAATTTCCATCAAAATGTTTTCTATAATTTAACAGTTTTTTGTGTTAAATGTTCCAACATTTCTGTTTTCCCAAAATTGAAATGATCTGTGTTTTTACAGTTCTGATATATTCACAAGCCTTGCACATTTCCAAATATTTTTGTCTTCCAAGCCATTGAAGTCTGTATTCTATACCATGTATTAATTAAACTGTAAAATACATTAAGGTTAATGTGTTTAATGTATTCTTAAAATAATTTTGAAACAAAACTAAACTCTATATCCAAACGAAATGTAGTTGTAGACCACAAAACACTTGAAAGTAATTCATGCAAAGTGATATAAAAACATATCCTTGAGCTTACTTAAGTTTATCTTTTGTACATCAAAACTAATTTATTGCATTTTACTATACAAATTTTCAATGTATCAATTAAATTTACAGCAGTCTTGACTCTAGTCTTTGAAGTCAAATAAACAATTTCATTAAGTTATTATAATATGGAACATACAACAATTTGCTTTGGAACATGCAAATCATAGTTGTAAACAGGACCAACATACTTCAAAATAAATGCTGAAAGTCAACCACTATTCTTTGTGACATACGGGTTTAAATATTTAGTTAAAAATCAAGTCCTGCATGACCACAGCCTAATGCCAATGGCAGTGGAAGACACTGGATTCATGAGTGTGTGCTCTCATTACTTCTCGTCGCTGTGAACATAAAACAAAACAGTCCGTTTTATGTTTATGTTGTGCAAAAAAGAAGGTTAATCCTACTCTTAATCCAAAAGAAAAATGTCCCAAGGTCCAGTTACCGAGAGCTTGAATTGTCATCTCACCAGTTTTTGCCCTTTGCAAAGGTTCTTGTTCCCATGATGCAATACATAAAACTGAGAATACAGTACAAATACCTGGTAAAAATAAAAACGGAAAATTCCTTCAAATTTTTACTGTACATTTACCCATTTTTTTTACTGATTTTTTCTTTTTTACAGTGCAGCATAAATGTTTCTGATTGAGAAAAGAAATCCTGAATAAGAGTGAATGCCAGATTTTGTGGTTTTTATGTAATAATGTAAATTTCCCATTGTGACGGTTTTCTTTTTCCAGTTTAGCTGTGGATTGTGACTCACTAAAAGGTGTAGTGGGTGAATGAGAATCAGTGAAACCAAGCTTAGATTAGTTGGACACCATCTGCTTTATTCACCAAGATTGTATTCAAATTGAAAAATACTTTTTCTGATGCAAAAATGTCTGTAAATAAAACATTGTATTTGTAATTTTTATATAATAAACTCCATTTAATATTCAGATGGTCTTATTTTCAGTGTAGCAGAAGTTTTTTACTTTAAACTTGTGCAAATACCTGCTGCCTGATTTACACTACATGCGTCTCCCCAGCCTTCATCGGATCATTATCACTTATCAACTGCTGTATTTGAAGGGCTGGCGCTCTGTGTTTCTCAAGTCTCCTTTTTTGTTTGAACCTTTACACTCTGGATGTTCTCTGTTTCTGCAATGCTCCGCTTGTTTTGTGTCTGCATCTGAGCTATTCTCGATTCCCTCGTTGAAGAATTTGTCTCCATAATAAATGCTTAAACCTGTCTCCTTGTCTGTCATCTTCAATCCACTTGAGTGCATAACCTGTCAGTCCTCCCAGATGATGCTTCCTAGTGTTCTTGTTGTCTCTTGTCTGGCTCAAGAATCTTCCGTTATTGTCAACACATGAGGAAGAGCACCTCGTGTTCTGCAGCCTGCAGCCAGTCCCTGCCACCTCCATGTACAACTTAAAGTAAGCATGTTTCATATTTCATCGTACATCTCCCATGTAACCCAATCTCACCTCTCATGTCTTCAGTGTTCTTGTTGCCGGCCTCCCAGACCAGCATAAGGAAATAAACTGTCTGATCACCCAGAAACTCCTTGTCTTCATTTAAAACAACTACACGACGCAGAGTCGAGGGGTTACTTGGGCCGGCCTGGTACAGTGGAGTGAAGCAGAACCCGGTTACATGAGCTGATAGACAACCACTGAGTTCTCCTTTGGGATTAATATTTTCTGCATCTGAATTTGAGTATCACAAGTAATTTTAATAATTTTCTTTGTTTCTGGTTATATTGACTTTATTCTCTGCTTACTTTACCCAGCCCTGCCTTTGTTACATCCCTCATTTTTGTACAAAAGTTTTGCTCACTATACTTTTCACATTTTTAAAATAAATCATATTGTCACAATAAAAAAGGCAAAGTCAGGGCGCAAATAGAGACCAGCAGGTAAGGAGTGATTGTAACATGGTAAGTCGAAGGAAGGAAAGACTTTAAAAAAATTATTTTGTATTTTAACCTATGTAGTGTGCCAGTTAGTAAATTGGGATTCTGAAAAATAAAATTCTGACATTGTAATTTCTTTAATATCACTGTTAAAAGAAGCGGATCAAGGAGAGTTTGAAAGTTCAAAGCGGAACTGAAAGTCGTTCACAGTTTCCTCCGTGGAGCCACAGTGAAACACACAGGAAATAAAAACAGCGCGGATAGCAGTGATAGCTGTTCTTCTGCTAGAAGGCATTTTGATGAAGGGTTTTGGTGTTTTGTAGGAATATTTGAGTGATTGCAACAGCATTATCTTCGATTGTGCCATAAATAGTCGTTCACTGTTTCTTCAGTGGAGCTACAATGAAACAGGAAATAAAACCAGGACAAATAGCAGCGTTAGCTTCCCTTCTGTTAGAATGTAGTTTGGAGACGCGTTTGGTATATTTGGGGTAAATATTTGAGTGTTTGCAGTAAAAATGTCTTCAGTTCAGCGTCAGACAGAGTTAATCAGCGAGCAGTTCACTGCTGCCGAAGAAACATTGACGGAGGTTAAAGAAATCATCGTCAAGTCGGAGGAAGAGATGGACGATCAGCGCAGACTGCTGGGCTGCAGGCGGACTCCCCAGATCATCTTACACCGAATAGGTAGGAACCACTGAACCGTCCTAATTATTAGAGACAAGTTAAAGAGAGTTGTTTGGGAGAGACGCCGAATTGGGCATGAAACTAAATGCTAAAAGATCACAACAATAAAAACCTGAAACGGATCAGTTCCATTGCATGGCTTAGTTTGATCAAGCCAAACGTCCGGATCAGTGACGGACGTTTTGTGTGGTTCAAAATAAAATGATAAATATTCTGACACAAAACTTAATAATAATAAAAAAAAAAAGCCCATTTAGATGCACCAAAAGATTCAAGTGAAGACTTTGTGTTTTACTTGCATTTATAAGCTTTTGTTTTGTCTGTTTGTCCAGATTGCCCACGATGCCGTGTGTGGAAAGAGGAGGAGATTCTCAAAGAACCCAGCAACAAGAAGGAGGAACCAGAACCTGTCCCAATAACAGTGGAGCAAGAGGACTCAGAAACTTTTAAAATAAAACTGGAACAAGAGGAACCAGAACCTATCTCGATAAAACTGGAACAAGAGGAACCAGAACCTGTCCCAATAAAACTAGAAAATCAACAGTTCAGAGAGGAAGAGAATCAACTCTGCATCAGTCAGGATGAAGAGCAGTTTGTGCTGAAACAGGAGACTGAAGACATTTTGGTGACTCCTTCTATTGAGCAAAGAATCAACAATGAAACAGAACCAAACAGGAACCAACTCATCTCTCATGCTTCTTCTGATGATGAGAACCAGGATCAGGAAGGAAGCAATTCTGGAGATCCAGGAGAAAAGAGAGACAAAAAGCAGAAACAAAACAAGAGATGTCAGAAAAACAAACAGCGAAAAGGAACTACTGAAGGTCCAAAACAAAAACAGGACAAAAAATCTCACCTGAACCAAAATTTATTTTCTTGTAAATTTTGTGATAAAGCGTTTTCTCGAAAAGACTCCTTGACGAGTCACGCGAAAATTCACACAAGTGAGAAGCCTTTCACCTGTATGACTTGTGGAAAAAGTTTCAATCAAAAATTTCATTTAAATACTCACATAAGGATTCACACAGGTGAAAAGCCTTTTACATGTATTAGTTGTGGAATACGTTTTACTCAAAAATGTAGTTTAGATATCCACTTGAGGATTCACATAGGTGAGGAGCCTTTCACATGAGTGACTTGTGAAGGAGTTTCACTCATAAATGTGTCAATTTCCCAGAGGTTTTTTTGATGTTTCACCCATAGAAAAAGTTATATTCACATGAGAACCCACACAGGTGAAAACACATAGATGAAGAAAATTAATATAAGACATGTGTGACCCTGGTTAATAAGATTAATGAAAATTGTTGGTGTGTGAAGATGTAATTGGTTCCTATTGTTTTGAAAGCGATTGTGTTTTCTCCTTCTTTTCTCATTCGTCTTATGATTGATTGGTTTTGGGGTGCTGTGTGGTGCAGTGGCAAAGCACAACCCATGTTGTTCAGGCCTTAGTCCTCATGCTGGTAGTCGCAGGTTCAATTCCCGGCCTGGTGACATTTGCTGCGTGTTTCCCCCTCTCTCACAACCCACTTTCCTGTCGAACTACTTTCAAATAAAGGCCACTAGAGCCAACAAAATCTTTCAAATAAACGATTGATTGGTTTATCCGTTTGGTCATTTGTTCGTGACCTAAATGTTTAAATGAAATGTTTATTCAGATACAAATATGTAGGAAGGGCGTTCCAATTAGCATAAATAATGAGTTCTAAGCAGGCGTTTCAAAAAAATTCTGAAAACTTGGGAAAATTCAAGTGTTTTTTTTTTTTTGCTTCAATATACATAAAGTGGGTAACAGTGGAAAGGACAATTAAGAAACTTTAACAGTCGTTTTGCTTTTGGAAAAAAAATATTTTTAGAAAGACTTTTGATGATGGGAAGTAAGGCGATTTTCCATGATCAGCATGTTTTCTCTCCTATTCCTGAGTGAAAAAAGCATTGCTACTGGTACCTAATTAAAGTGAAGAATTTGTTTTTTATTTAAATTTCTAAGCTTTTGTTTTGTCTGTTTGTCCAGATCGACCACAACGCTGTGTGTGTAAAGAGGAGGTTCTCAAAGAGCTCAGCAATCAGAAGAGGAAGTCCAATTTAACTAAAAAGGAACTAGAAGATAAACAAGTCAGAGAGGAAGAGAATCAACTCTGCATCAGTCAGGATGAAGGGCAACTTGTGCTGTAACAGGAGACTGGAGACATTTTGGTGACTCCTTCTAATACGCCAAGAATCAACAATGAAACAGAACCAAACAGGAACCAACTCATCTCTCATGCTTCTTCTGAAGATGAGAACCAGGATCAGGAAGGAAGTAAATCTGGAGACCCAGGAGAAAAGAGAGACAAAGAGCAGAAACAAAACAAGAGATGTCAGAAAAACAAACTGCTAAAAGGAACTAATGAAGGTCCAAAAGAAAAAAAACATAAAAAATCTCACCTAAAAATTTTTTTACATCTCTGTAAAGTTTATGAAAAAATCTTTTCTCGAAACAACTCCTTGACGAGACATATGAGGATTCACACAGGTGAGAAACCTTTCACATGTGTGACTTGTGGAAAAAGTTTTACGGAAAGACAAAAATGAACTTTTCACATGAGAATTCATACAGGTGAGAAGCCTTTCACATGTATTAGTTGTGGGAATAGTTTCACTCTAAAAAGACTTAGCTAACCACATGAGTATCCACACAAGTGAGAAACCTTTCTAATGTATGAGTTGCAGAAAATGTTTCACTCAAAAATGTAGTTTAGATATCCACTTGAGGATTCACATAGGTGAGGAGCCTTTCTAATGTATGAGTTGCAGAAAATGTTTCACCCATAGAGAAAGTGTCTCTATTCACATGAGAGCTCACACAGGTGAAATCTCAGATGAAGAAAATTAATATAAGACATGTGTGATGCTGGTAAATAAGATTAAAGAAAATTGTTGGGGTGTGGAAGTGTAATTGGTCCCTGAAGTATCGTTTTGAAAGTATGTGTGTGTGTATTCTCCTCCTTTTTTATTTCTTCTTATGATTCATTGGTTTATCTGTTTGGTCATTTGTTCCTGACCTAAATGTTTGAATCAAATGTTTATTCAGATACAAATATATGTGTGTCATTGGAACCTATGCAAACTTGGACTGTATGTGTGTGAATTATATTTCTATCACTATTAAGAATATAACAAATCTATGAATGGTTAGTATAAATATAGTGTTTTGTTTTTTTAAAAAAAAACAATGCAGTTTGAAGTGCTTTATGTGATTAAAAACAATAACTGAGAAAACCAGCAGGCATTATATTTTGCCATCATTATACATCAAAATGTTGGTTAATACTTTATTTAATATGGTTGAAAAGCAACCAAACAGGAAAGATTTTAGCCTAGATTTAAAGGAACTCAGTGTTAGCCTTTCCTGCTGAATCTCCAAACTTCGTGGGGGAAACACAGTGGAGCTCCTTCTCCCGCTAAGGCTGAACTGGTTGGGGACTTCAGGGTTAACTCCCTATGTGGTGCAGCAAGCAAGAAACAGTAGTGGGTTTCTTGGGAAGCTGCTTATTTATTGGTGTGGTAACAAACAAACACCCTGAACTCCATTTATTCTTATAAAGCTCTCGATGCTGAACAACATGTGTGCCCCCTGCTGGTGTGGCGATGCTAGTGCAACAAGCTGAATGCTGCTTCTCCCTGTTTGATTCTGGTTCTTGGGATGCAGAGCAGAACCAGAAGACCTAACTGATCGGAAAGGTTGATACAACAACAGCAGATCTTTAATATATTGTGGTGTTAAGAGGTTCAGTGATTTATAAACTAACAGTATTTTAAAATCTATTCTCTGAGCTACAGGGAGCCAGTGTAGGGAGCCGGGTTAGAAGCCTTTCACGTGTATTTGTTGTGGGAAAAGTTTTGCTCTGAAAAGTTATTTATCTTATCACATGAGGATTCACACAGGTGAGAACCTTTCCAGTATTAACTTGTTTAAAAAGTTTCACCTATAGAAAGAGTTTATCTATTCACATGCAATGTTGTAAATACAGGAAAAGTCGGCGCATGTATTAACTTGTTTAAAAAGTTTCACCTATAGAAAGAGTTTATCTATTCACATGCAATGTTGTAAATACAGGAAAAGTCGGCGTGTTCCGTCCTCAACATGTTAAAAATCTCCATCAGATCTTGCAGAGGAACATATTTCTCAGATAAGACAAAGTGTTTGGTCAAGCTATGCTGCAGACTCTGGGATGACTTTTAGTTCTTATTCTGAGGCAGAAAGTTTTAATTGATTTTGAGACATAAAGAACATGGCTTGATCATGAAGTGAAAGGATGAGCTGAAAGACTCCAGCTGAGAATTTAACAAGAATCACTCATGATTATACTTCAAAGTTTTGTCAAAATACAGCTCATCTAAAAATGTTATACGTCCAGGATGCAACAGAGGAAGGCATGCAGTTTCATGTGTTTATTCAAACTATATTTAATGCTGAAAGATTTTTTACATGTGTCGTGTGACACTGAAAAGGCTTCTCTCCTGTGTGACCTCTCGTGTGTTCAATTTAATGAATCTTCTGCCTGAAGCTTTTCCCACAGGTGGAACATGAGGAAGGCTTCTCGTTTGTGTGAACTCTGAGGTGTTTGTTCAAAAGAGTTTTTGTAGTAAAGCCTTTTCCACAGGTCGAACATGGAAAAGGCTTCTCACTTCTGTGTATTCTCATGTGATCGATTGAATCACTCAGTAGACTGAAACCTTTTCCGCAGCTCATGCATCAGAAGAGATTTTCACCTATGTGGCTTCTCAGGTGATCAGTTAAATTTTCTTTTAGGCTGAAACTTTCTGCACAGGTCACAAATTGGAAATTTTAAGGTCAATCTTCTGTGAAGAAGACAGTAATCAGCTACGGCATATTTATTTGCTTGACAACCTACGCCTGCAATAAATTTTAAATAACATGTAAAGCTGGAGAAAATTGTATTTTCTTTTAAAGTCAATGAGAAACTGCATCAAATCAGTTTTCACCCATAAGTCAGTCATACATGCAAATATTAAGAAAATAACGCCACGTTATCAAGATGGATATAATTAATTTTTTTTATTTATTTCTACAGTAGCTGAATGGACAACTCATCATCCAGAGTCAATATTTGCAATGAATACAAAGAAAAACACAAACATGGTGGCTTTTCACTACAACTGATTTTTGGGAAGGAAATCTATAATCTGTAAGCGGTGGAGCAGGAATGCCATCTTAAAGGAGACTTGTTATGCTTCCTTGAATGACTTAGGATAGGACTGTGGGCTACACAAAACACCATCATAGCATTTTTACCCAAAATAATTCTCAGACACAGATTTAGTCAGTTCTGACTAGTTTGAGCTCCTTTCAGAATGAGCTGTTTTAGGGCCTCTTGCCTTTTCCAGCAGCCATTGTACAGCACATACAGCAAAACCAGATGACCAAACTAGCTCGAGCTTTGTAACAGAGCAATGCCTGTTGATATGTAACATTATATTAAAAAAGGTTTTTGAAACAGTTTGCTATCTAGACACCAAAAATGTATTGTTCTTTTTTTAAACACATGGAGTCCTTCTAGAATCAGTAGAGACACAAATGGACGTACAAAAATGTACAATAACTCTTTGAAGAACCTTTAATTAATGAATTGCAGCAACATCTAATTCCTGTTTGGGATTAATAAAGTATATTTTGAATTTGAATTGAAAAAGTGAAAAAGCCAGACTTTAGGCCAACATTTGATTTTATGAGAAATAATTTATATGTAAATCCCCTGAGCTTAATGTGTTTAACAATACTGAACATACTGAGGATTTGGCAATAATTTTGCCTATGGAAGAAATGACAACTATTTTGATCTGTTTTTTCTTTTTCCATTGGCCTTTTTTGACTTTAGCTTATTTAATAATTAGCTTAATGTCCCCAATATATACAAGGAAGTAGTAAAACTCACAAAACTCACTGGCAAAATTTAAAGTGAACACTACATAAGAATTTTGATTTATCATTACCATTATGAACTCCAATTAGTGACATTTAAAAATTCCTAGAAGAGTCATTATATCAGGATTGATAGTTTTACTATTTTCTCCACTGGTTGTTCAACAAAAACATCAATAAATATCATTAAATTTGAATATTCAAGAAGTGATATAAATTAAGACTTCTTTACAAAACTGGTATTTTTCCTAAAGAAGTTCGTTACAAATGGGAATGTTTTTCAAGAGCAGTCGTCATAAAGTCACCTAAAAAAGATGTAATAAATAATTCTTGTTACTTTTATTGTTATCACAATGGCACCACAAAATTTCATAATAAAGTTTTAGTCCAGCCCTAGTAAACAGTCACTATTTCCATCTTACATTAAAATATGAGCTTTCATGTTAGTGGTTACTAATGTCTTTATCTCTACACTGTATACAGAAGAAATGCTCCTAGCAGATGTGAGTCTTCATGTGTTTGGTCAAACTACTCTTTAGGCTGTAGGTTTTAGTACATGCGTTACATGTAAACGGTTTCTCCCCAGTGTGAGACCTCATGTGTCTATTCAGACGACTCTTTAACGTGAACGTTCTTTCACAGGTGTCACATGAGAAAGGCTTGTCACCTGTATGGGTTCTGGTTATTCAAGCTACTCCTCAGGCTGAAGGCTTTCTGACACATATCACAAAGAAAAGGTTTCTCCCCCGTGTGAGTTCTCATGTGATCCGTTAAACAACTTTTCTGAGCGAACCTTTTTCCACAGATCACACAGGAGAAAGGCCTCTCACCTGTGTGGACTCTCAGGTGTTTATTCAAATGGTTTTTAGAGTTAAAACTTTTGTCACAAGCCAAACACTGAAAAGGCTTCTCACCAGTGTGAGTCCTCATATGTTCAGTTAAATTACACTTCAGACTGAACCTTTTCCCACAGGTGATACAAGAGAATGGCCTCTCACCAGTGTGAATTCTCAAATGCTTATTCAAATGGTTTTTGGATGGGAAACTTTTCTCACAGGCCAGACATGGGAAGGGTTTCTCACCAGTTAGAGTACTTTTAGACTGAAGCTTTTTCCACAGGTCATGCATGGAAAAGGCTTCTCACCTGTGTGAGTTCTCAAGTGTATCGTCAGGTTATTATTCTGGGAAAAGTTCTTTTATCACACATTTTACAAGAATATTGTTTCTTTTCTTTGTGAGCACTGTGCCCTTCTTGATTTGAGTTCTTAGAATACTGATTATATTGTCTCGTTTCCTGATCCTGCTCATTTAGCATTTGCTCTCCGTCACTCTTTGACCCCCAGTCTTCTGAAATGCTTCCTTCCTGATCCTGGTTGTCACTTTCAGGGGAGTCCTGAGAGTCGAGCGGGTACCAGTTTGGTTCTGGTTCGGTGTGAAAGCTTTCCTCATCAGTAGGTGTCACCATGAAGGTGTCAGACTCCTCCTTCAGCTCAAGCTGCTCTTCATCTTGACTGACGAGGAGCTCCATGTCTTCCTCTTTTATCTGCAGATGTCCAAACTCAACCTTCTCCTCTTTAATCTGCAGAGGTTCTGAATCCTCTTCATCAAAACTGGAGCTCCTCTCCTGGTCAGCGAGCGCCTCCTCTTTCCAAACGTCATCCTGGTGGACATCTGGAGGGTCGAACAGAAAAAACCTGGGTCAGTTCCTGGTCTTAAACTCCCTCTAATAAAATTCCAGCTAGCACTCTAAAGTTAGGTGGTGAGTTTGCAGCAGTGTGTGTTTTACCTCTGTTTTCTTGGGCTGAAAACTAAAGGATAAAATCTTTCACTGTTTTTAGTATAATGAAAGTGAAGTTTACAAAGCAGGGGTCAACAACTTAAGTCCTGCAGCACACTTGAATCAAAAGGCTGAAATACTTCAGCGTTGCGAGAAGTTTTTCAAAGGCCTGGTCATTAACTCTTCATTTGATTCAGGTGGATTGGAAAAGGGACGCACCCAAACGTTTGAGGACAGCAGCACTAGAGACTGGAATTACAGACTCCAGAGGTAAAGTTTTATAGCACTCTGCTCTAACTGGCCAATATTAGCACAAAATTACTCATCGAGGAGGAGAACAGTAATCAGCAAAAAAAATCTGACGGACTCAAATTTTATTTGATCATGTCTAAGTTCATCAATATCATATGTAATTAATTTTATTGTTGTATGATGCAGGTTAAGAAATTTACATAGAGAGTACTGCATTTTCATGCAATACTTGTGAGTTAACTGCCAATAATGCAGCTAGTGTTCAGATTATGAGGTAGCTTGAATATTTTTAAATCTTTCAATGTCTGGTTTTTCTATGTAGGAATTCTATGTTTACATATCGTTTGAGTTCTATAAAGTTTCATATTTTTGTCTTCATGTGAAAAATACCAGAGCAAAACAGGCCAAACATGTTATTTCCATTCCTACATAAACATGACAAACTTTCTGTAAGAAGGTAAATAAGCTACATCTAAACTATTTTGATTACTTGAATTATATTCACAGGGTAATGTCATTATCTAACAGTTGAGGTTGTATTAAGAAATAGTAGTTTTGACATATACAATATTGGATACACAAAAATGAACACAACGGTGAATAAATCAATTTTCAACCAGTTTTCTGCAGCAAATAGTTAATGTATAAACATGTTTTCATTGAGGACTTTTAATGTGAAATGTTGAATTGACATTGACCACCATATCTGTATACAAAATAGACCAGGGTGTATTTAATTTATTGCGATTTACTGCAAACGAAAAAAAAGTCCCCTTTAAGTCCCATAGGGCGCTCCGTAGATTAAAGATAAAAGTAAAATAAATGAGGTGGAATTATATTTTGGTCGTTTCTAAAATTCCTAATACAAGTCGAAAATAACTCTCTTCATTTCTACATTTAAACACAAAATAAACATTTTTACTTGCAGATATTTCGCAGCAGTGTGCGTCAGGTACCGATTTCCTGAGACGCAGGACTGTTTAATTATAGTTTATAGCTATAATTAGCTATAAATTATAGCCATAATTTATAGCTGACCGGAGGTCAGCCATGTTGGACGCTGACCTCCGGGGAGCTTCGTGAGCTCCCCGGCTCTTTGGGTCGGGATCCAGAAAATAAAACGCACTCAGACTTCAGAATTTAGCGGAGAAAAGACGCTAGCATCGCTCATTTTAATACCTTCTTGTGAGAAATCCAGCAGGCTGGACTGATCGTCGAGCTCGTCCTCCGATTTCACGATGACTTCTTCAAACTCGGGGTCGGTTTGTTCAGCAGGAGTTAACTGCTGGTTGATAAACTTCCTCTGAGACTGAACTGAAGACATCTTTCACAATATCCACATATTCAGAGAATAACCGTCTCCATTACAACGGCTAGCCGCCTGTTCTTCTACTGGTAGTGTGGTCCAGCGAGTGAACACACTACCGCCCCCTAGCGGATGAAAGCAGAAGATAACAAAATATACGGAGAAAATCTAATACACTTAACTTTTTCTTCATGTAGATTAAATCCCCCGTAAAATTAGGAACCAATTTAGTAACTGGTCCATATAAAACATTAAAAAATTACTTTTATTCCAATATTGGTGTTTTTTCCCCCCCAACTAAAGATGGAAAACGGTATACAAAAAATCCCAGCAGAAAATATACTGCTCAAAAAAAATAAAGGGAACACTCAAACAACACAATATAACTCCAAATATATCAAACTTCTGTGAAATCAAACTGTCCACTTAGGAAGCAACACTGATTGACAATCCGCAATGATTTTGTTGTCAGCACATTCAACTTTGTACAGGACAAAGTATTCAATGAGAATATTTCATTCATTCAGATCTAGGATGTGTTATTTGAGTGTTCCCTTTATTTTTTTGAGCAGTGTAGTTAAATGTTGCACAAGAGTATTTTCTCAAAGACAAACTATTAAACATAGAAACATTGATTAAAAAAAACTTAAATTGGTTGGTAGAATTCACTCCATTTTATTTTTAATGACTCAGCATTTTATCAACAAAGCAAATTACAACAAGTCTTTTTTTTAATAACTAATCTTTTAAAGGGACACAGAGTGCCATTTTATATCACAATGAAGCAACTGTTGCCTTCAGTTGTTATAAAATTGCTGCATGTATCAAATATGATTTAAAAATAACATGATCTAAACCTCAGTTTATTTTATATAATACTGCCCCTTCAAATGACACATTAAATAAGAATGCATGACACAGCATATATAATCTCTTAATTTAGGTTAAATTGTCAATCTATAATATTAGCTGGAAAAACTTCACTTATCTCCAATATTTTCAACATTGGTAGGCAAAAATTTTTTAAATGTTTGACATGTTCAGCAAGACAAAGCGCTCTCATTTCATTATCCGACTTGAATCAAAACTACCTGTAGATTTAAGACGTTTTCCACAGTTTTTAATGTGTTTCACCACATTTCTTTTAAGGCTGAATGTCTTTTTACATGCGTCACAAGGAAAAGGCCTCTCACCTGTGTGAGTTCTTGTGTGTTCAGTTAAAATAAATTTTAACCTGAAACATTTTCCACAGGTCATGCACAGGAAAGACTTCTCGCCCTTGTGAATGCTCATATGTTTGACAAGATCTCTTTTCAGACTGAATGTCTTTTTACATGCGTCACATGAAAAAGGCTTCTCACCTGTGTGAGCTTTTAAGTGAAGGAGAAAAGATACATTTAACGTTTTCCGTTATCTGACAGTAGCAAGCAGACTCCAGTTTTTTCACAAAAAATAATTCTTTTTAATTCACCAAAAACGTTCGCTAGCTTGAGCTCCGCAGTTAGCCGCCTTATCTCACCGTGCAAGAGGCAAGTGCGTCGTGCGTCACGGGCAAAAGGTCAAAGGCAACAATGTGACCGGAGGGCTTATTGTGTTGTTTTTCTTGCAAAGTAATAATAATAATAATTGTAGTACATGTGTAAGAAAAAAAAAAAAGACCAAAAGGGCACTTGGGGTCATGGAGCAAAAGGGGCAGGTGCTGAAGTCCCCATAGCCCCCCCCCTCTGCATGTGCCTGGTTCATAACAATGTTATAAACAAATATATCGTCCCCTCATCTCCACAGCAGTCAATGTTTTGATCATTCTGACCTAAAACAAGAGCAGTTGGGTTTGATTAACTTCAGACAATAAGAAGAAGGAACATGCTTTTTTTTTATTTTTATTTTTTTACTTTGTGTATGTAAACTTCTGGTTTTAAGTTTTTCTTAAACCAGATTTTATTTCTCTCACGTCTAGTAACAAAAAACATACAATAAATGGGGTTACTATTGTAGACATTGTTGGTACCCTTTTAACCGGAAAGCTGAAATAAGTAGAAATGGACAAGAGAAGTGATAAATAAAAATTTACTGAGAATGAATAAATGAAAACCAGACTTTGCTTTTGAACTGTGGACCAATAGAATTGCTTCAAAAAACAAATAAATGAAACAGGTCAGGACAAAATTGATGGCACCCATAGCTTAACTGTTTTCATTTTCTGGAAATATTGGTGAAAATCAAAAACAGAAATGTTTAATGTTGCTTTCTTCTTTAATTTCATTATTTTAAATCAATGCAGATATTAACAAACCAGTCAAATGCATACATTTTTACATACACTTATACTATTGTATCTAAGCTATCTGCGATCTTAATTCTGTCATCTGACAAAGATGATTTATTTTGAAAAACAGTCTACTAGACTAAAATAACTTATAATCCAGTGGGAAGCATGAGAAGCCTGAGAATTTTTGGTTTTACAGTTTTTTCTGTTGCTTTTGTGCATTTCATATGTTAACATTAGCACAAAAACTACTGCATCTCTTAAAATAATAAATACAAAACAAAGTTGATAAGCAGTAGGAATGAGCCACTTGGTAACTATTAATAGCTTCTTCCTTAAAAGCAAGTATTCATATCAATAAAAGTGTCAATCATCAAAATGAAAAGTCCTGACACCATTGTTTATGAACAAGATTGTCATGTTTTGTTATGACGGTTAGCTTGGTGCTAAATCGAACTTGGTGATAGAATCTGGTTGAGATCGCATATGAAAACTGCACAGAAACAAGTATTGCATTATCAGGACACTGACATGAGTCATACTTCTTTATTATTTATTCATTTATTATCCTTTATAATTGGTTTCATTTTAATTCCACCTAAAATCTGTTGACAAAATAAAAAGAAACATTCTGACAAATACTGAATTTTACATTGGTGTCTGAGGCCATGTGCTAATCTGTTTTTCTCATAACTTTCAGACAAGGAAAAAGCTTCTCATTTGTGAGTTAGCAAATGAGCTTTAAAGCTGTTATGGTGGATGAATGCTCTTCCACAGGTCTTGCACAAAAAGGGTTTCTCACCTGTGTGAATTCTCATGTGTCTGTTCAATGCATCCTTTCTTTTAAAAGATTTTTCACAGATATCACAGGGAAAAGGCCTATCATCTGTGTGATGCGTCATGTGATAAGCCAAATGCTCTTTTTGAATAAAGCCTTTGCCACAAATTGTACAAGAGAAAGGCTTCTCACTAGTGTGAATTCTGACATGTCTTTCAAAATTAGACTTGGTTGTGAAAGTTTTTCCACAGAAAGAACAAAGCTTCCCATCTGTATGAGTTTTCATGTGAATTGTGAAATGTACTTTTTCTTTGTAACTTTTTCCACATGTTCTGCACTGAAACGGTGTCTCTTTTGTGTGAGTCATCAAGTGAGTTCTTAAACTATTGCTTTCTTGGAAAGCTTTTCCACAGATCCCACACAAAAAGGGATTCTCAACTGTATTATTGCTCAATGGATCTTTTGATGTGTACTTTTTCTCATGGGTATTCCAGGAAAAAGGCCTTTCATTTTTGTGCCGCCTCATGTGATAATTCTTAGTATAATTTCGACTAAAACCTTTGCCACAAATGGCACAAGAAAATCGCTTCACCCCTGTGTGGGTTCTGACATGAGAGTCCAGAACAACTTTTGTAGTGAAACTGTTCCTACAGAGCCAACATTTGAAAGATCTCTCACCTGAATGAATCCTCATGTGATCTGTTA
This sequence comes from Poeciliopsis turneri, assembly GCA_922788865.1. Lineage (NCBI taxonomy): Eukaryota > Metazoa > Chordata > Actinopteri > Cyprinodontiformes > Poeciliidae > Poeciliopsis > Poeciliopsis turneri. The sequence goes on from CAKLNU010001072.1 coordinate 1,055,259, forward strand.
AATCTCGTTTTTTAGAAAAACCTTTTCCACATGTCCGACATGGAAAACGTTTCTCAGCTGTGTGACTTTTCAAGTCTTGAGTGACATTTTTTTTTGGAATAAATGATTCTTTTTTAAAATTCTGAGAGACAACTTGGTTACTGATTAGTTCTGGTTGAATGTGGTCCTTTTCTTCATAATTAGGAGTCAACATTAATGAATCTTCAGTCTCCTGCTTCAGTTCAAGATGCTCTTTAAGTTCATTTATGAAGAGCTCCAATGGTTCCTCTTTAGTCCATGGATGTTCTGGCTTTTGCTGCTCTTCTTTCAGCTGCAGAGGTTCTGGTTTCTCCTGGTCCAAACTGCGACCTTCCTCAGGTTTACAGAGATGCTGGTCAGAGAAAACCTCCTCTTTCCAAAACCGATCCAGTAGGTGGTCTGAAAAACATATAAAAATGGTCTGAAACATCCAAATCTCAGTCTAGAACAACCCAGTCTATGATTAAAGAGTCTAAGTGTTGTAGTTTACCAATTAGAGCAGTAAACTAATTGGTAGACTGATTGGAAATGCTCAAAGCAATAAAATGAAAATTATGGACAAGCCTAACCATCCTTTTTATGAGACTGTTTTGGGAAAACAGGGTGTCTTCAATCAGAGGCTTCTTCAAATTCTCTGTAATACAGACTGCTACAAGAGATATTTCCTCCCATTCCAACCAGTATTGTAGATTATAATCATCGCAATCTACAATAACTCTCTTAAGAATTAGGATTAATATGAGAGACAACATTTATTCTTCCTTTAGGCTCAATAAATTATTTTTGAACTCGAAAACAATCGGTAGAATCGCCCTTTAGTCTGTTTTTAAAGCGGAAGCCACAATCGGAAGCAAACGTTAGCTTCGTTGCATAATCTCCGCTAATGAAGCTCCCAAATGAAAGCTTTATAGCCACAATCTGCATCCTGAGTCATCGGTAAAAAAGTTGCCATCGCGGGTGTTTCATACCTATTCGATATAAGATGATTTGAGGTGTCCGGGTAAAAACCAGCGTCTGGTCATCCATCTCTTCCTTAAACTCTGTGAATGTTTCTTCAGCAGCAGCTCGTTTAAAACCTCGTGTTGAATCCAGACTGGAGATATTTTTACTGCAAACACTCACATGTTCGGCTCACAGATGATCTGACTCTCTAGGATGGCTTCAAGCAGAGCGAAAGAAAGCTAAAGCAGCTAGCATCACATTTAGCTTAATTCTTTTGGTGCTTATTGACGGTTGGCAAACAACGAATCGGGTCATTATCGCCACCAACTGGTGTGGAGGATGAACTGCACCGTCACTTTGGTATAAAATTCTACAAACACGTGCATTTGTCTTAAGATAATTAAATATTGCCTTTGTAAGTTGGGAAATTGTAATTTTGTAGCATCATTATAGTGCAATGATTGAAAACATGTTGTTTACTTAGGCAGTTCATAAGACACTCTTTAATGTTAGTAATGTCCTAAAAACACACACTTGTGTCTGTTGTACTGTGAGGTTAATCTGCCTTTATTGCATTGTTCCTGGGGTACTTGGTCTCGGGTGCTTGGAATTCTGGAGGCATATTTTCCCTGGATCCTGACTGAACCCTGAGACTTGGGTTCTGATCAGTATGTAGTCTGGATATTGGATCAGTTCATGCACTGCATGTTTGCACTGGGATTTTCAACATGGTTTTGGGCTCTTCATGCCACGTCTTGTTCTCAGTTGAGAGGATGTCAGTTGTGACGTCCTCACAATGTCAGTTGGCCGCTGAGGTGGTGGTGGTCCTGTGTTGGGATGATCCGGCAGTCTCTATGTGAGTCTGTCAGGGTTGGGGTCGCTGAGCTCTCAATGTTCTGGACTTCACAACAACCATCCCCTTGTACCAAGTTAGGATTGGCTTTTTTACTTATCAGTTGGCGGCCGGGATGTTTATGGACCTGTGAGGTGCTGCTTTCTTTTTGGTGTGTTGGCTATTCTGTGGCATCCTTCCTTTGGGTGGTGTTGTTGGAGGGTTGAGAGGCTTGTGTTTTTGGCTCATTTGTGTATGAAGTGGTGAACGTGTTGCGTTAGCTTATGTTTGCATTTTAATTGGCCCCTTTTCCTGGATCTGGTATTGTTTGCTGTCTGTCTTCGTGTTGGTATGGGGTGTTATAAATTGCTTTGCTAGACTATTTGTGGCCACAGCCTGGTGCTGGGCTGGGATTCAAGATTGTGGGGTGGTATTCTTGTTCTGGATATTGCGCTGGTCCATTTCTTGCATTGGGGTTCTCTCGGTCAACCGCGTACCAGGTTCTTTTTCATTGGGACTAGGTGGACCCTTTTTTCTCACCTTTTTTTTCTCTTCTACTTTCTTCCATTTCATTAAAATTTAATAAAATAAATCCAAAGCAGTTTCTTATAAAGTTTCATGTAAATATATCAGGCAGGAGCTGTAATGGTTCACTTATGCAAGTCTTTAGGGCTTCACCTTGGCAATCGACAAAGCTGAATGACACACTGCCAGACAGGACAAGTTTAATGAAAAACAGAACAAAAAGACAAAATGTAAGTGAATAGTCAATATTAAATGTATGTATAGCGATTTATCTAGAGCAGAGGATGCCAAAGTGCTTTACATGTTGATGGTGGTAAACTACACTGTAGCCACAGCTGCCTTAGGGCAGACTGATAGAAGCTGCTACACAATTGGCGACATTAGACTTCTGACTAACAGCAGGTGAGGTAGGTTTGGTGCCTTGCTCAAGGACTCAACAACTGAGATGGATGTGGGGAGTTTGAACCGGCAACCCATCAGTTACAGGAACCACAGTGACTACACCCAGTACAGGTGTAATGCCGCCATCTACTGGGTTCATAAGGCAGAACATACACTACAGGAAAAGTCAAAACTTTTAATCTTAAATGAAATGTTACACTTTTATTTCTTTCTAAAATACATATATGTATACACAGAAAAATAGTTTCAACATAAAAAGACAGTAATCCAACAGCTACAGCAGAAAATAGCAAATAATTGAAATTTATCACATGTACTATGTGCAATCAATGCATGAAAATTTGTTTGTGATGAATCTTGCATTTTATGTAAAATGCAAATGCATTTTTTAAAAATCTGAACAGATTTTAATTAGGTAGAGTAAAACTGGTTAATATAATTTGAAAGAAATTAAATCAGTTTCAATCTCATTTTACTTTAAAGACAAAACTATCAAATACTATTTTGGAGATTTTTTGAAAACACTCAACCACTACATACATTCTATTGTTGATTTTATAAACTTAAAAAATAAAAGCCCACAAACTCTACTGTACAGAATACAGCCCAAAAAATCATTGGCGACCCTCTCCCCTCACTGGAAGACTTGTACAGTGACCGCTGTCTAAAAAAATCACAACACATCACGAAGGACACTTCCCACACCGGACACTCTGTTCACACTGTTGCCTTCAGGCAGACGATACAGAGCAATCAGAACGAGAACCAACCGTCTCAGAGACAGTTTTTATTAAAAATTAACAAAACTAAATGCAATCAAAAAATAACCATCAATCATCATGAATTATGTGTATAAGCTATTTTTTATTTCTCATTGTGTGTAAATTGTGAGTTTGTTAAGAGTAGCAGCACTGACTGACTGATGGCACTTTTTAAAATTTTGTTGTTCTTGTGACAATGACAATAAAGACTTTTATCTTCCATCCATTTCCTGATCACCCTTCTCCCTAACGGGGTCGGGAGTTGCTGGTGCCTATCTCCAGCTGCCTTCCGGGCGAGAGGCGGGGTTCACCCTGGACAGGTGGCCAGTCTGACGCAGGGCAACATAGAAACAAATAGGACAAACAACCATGCACACACACCTAGGGAGTGGAAATTTCCAAATTTGGAAAGTCCAATTAACCTGACAGTCATGTTTTTGGACTGTGGGAGGAAGCCAGAGAACCTGGAGAGAACCCACGCACGCACAGGGAGAACATGCAAACTCTGTGCAGAAAGACCCCGGGCCGGGAATCAAACCCAGGACCTTCTTGCTGCAAGGCAACAGTGCTACCAACTGCACCACTGTGCAGCCACTATGCAGACTTTTATCTTAACACAAATCAATCCCTCAAGTTCAATCTTGTGAGAATGTTCTGGAAGGGAGTCCATGTCCAGTCAAACTCTGTTAATGCATGAAATTAGTCACAATGGACCACAATGTCTCTAAATCTATCAGCATCAGTACGGTTTTTGGAAACCGTTCGTCCAAAACTTTCAAGGCCTCCTCAGGGCTCTAAGCTGAGCCCTCTGCACTTCACGTTGTTCACACACAACATATAGTTTGACATAAACAGCATGTTAATACAATAACATGCAGCTTATTAGGCCCGAGCAGCTAAGCGCTGCGAAGGCCTATTGTTTTTGTACTGTTTATTATTATTATTATTATTATTATTCCCACCTCTTTGGGGGGCTTTTTGGGGGCCTTATCATATTCAAAAACTCACCAAACTTGGCAGAAGCATAAAGGGAGTTTAAAAATGTTGATTTTTAAGGTCAACACGAAAATCGCACAAGAAACGGCTCTACAGCGCCACCTAGAAATTTTCAAAGGACCCTTTGCTCTTCACTTACTTCATCGTAGAGACATAAAATTTGGTACACTTGTAGAGCTCCCCAAGACGCTCAAAATTTACAATTAATGTCATAGTGCAAGTATCACAGAAAGTCAGCCATTTTGGATTGAAGCTCCGATTTTGACCCCGTTTTTGCCGTTTACAGCCTTCTTATTTGATCGAACTCCTCCTAGGGATTTCTATTGATCGGCTTCAAACTCTGTCAGTCTGTTCATAAGGCATGTCCCATCTAAAGTTATCAAAACGGTGAGTTTTTGAGTATGCTGAAGGGGGGTTAGCAGGGGTCAAAGTTCACCTACTCGCCATAAAAAAATAAACTGTTATATCTCCTATACAGAAACTCACAGATGCACCAAAGTTACTGTGATTGATCATCATCGGGTCTCCTACAATACCCTATGGTCGAATGATGACATCAGTTAGGCCACGCCCCCTGAGAACAGGAAGTGTAATGTTTTACTGTGAACGGTCGCTATCTGACCCCTTTGACCTCATCAACATGAAACTGTGCCCAGAGACAGAAGACATGTTGGTGTGTTGAGGATTCCAACCCCGACCAGCTCAGATGAAGCAGGTGGCCGTGGCGGCGTGGTGAAGTGACCTGTAACGCCATTGCCATACGTTTGGCTCTCAATTCCACAGTTTCGGGCCAAGCTGCTCCAAACTCACTAGGATGGATCCTGATCAACTCCGCGACAGGAATCTATCACAACATTTGGTTGGCGTGGCCTAATTTTTCTATAGCGCCCCCTAGAAAACTTTAAATGATCAGCCCCAAGCCACGCTTTAACTTACAATTACGAAACTTGGTAAACATGTGTATCTTGTCGGGACGTACAAAAAAGTCTCTTGGAGCCATGGTCTAAACCCCACAGGAAGTCGGCCATTTTGGATTGAAGTTCGGATTTTGACCCCATTTTTGACGTTTACAGCCTTCGTATTTGATCGAACTCGTCCTAGGGATTTCGATTGATCGGCTTTAAACTCGGTCAGTCTGTTCACAAGGCATGTCCCATCTAAAGTTATCAAAACGATGAGTTTTTGAGTATGCTGAAGGGGGGCTAGCAGGGGTCAAAGTTCACCTACTAAAAAAATAAACTGTTATATCTCTTACACAGAAACTCACAGAGGCACCAAAGTTTCAGTGATTGATCATTATCGGGTGTCCTACAATACCCAATGGTCGAATGATGACATCACTGAAGCCACGCCCCCTGAGAACAGGAAGTGTCATGTTTTACTGTGAACGGTCGCTATCTGACCCCTTTAACCTCATCAACATGAAACTGTGCCCAGAGACAGAAGACATGTTGGTGTGTTGAGGATTCCAACCCTGACCAGCTCCGATGGAGCAGGTGGGCGTGGCGGCGTGGCGAACTGTGACGATTCGCCATCAAACATCAAGATTGAATAACTTCCAAATGCAAGATTACAGCTGCATAAGACTTCCTATGTCTTTCTGCAGAACAGTTCTGAACACATTTGCATGGCCACTTGATGAACTCACCTTAGCCCACCAAAACTGTAACACCAAAGCAGCCCATGAAATATAGGTTATGTTATGCAGATTAGCATATTAATTATTTAAATAAACATTATTATAAGTTTTCGATTTTTTTAAAAAATAATTTTGTTTTGTGGGTTACAGGACAAACATTCATTGATTTTGGTTAGAAATTATACAAAGGACTTCATTCATCAGCAGTGACGGTTTAGAAACCATTTCCGTAATTCGCCACTTGGGGTCAGTGTTACTCCACCAATGAAACAACGCGCTTTTGGCACACGGATAAATATGATGAATAACTATATGAGTATTTCTTCAGTAGGGGTCAGTGTTACTCCACAATGAAACATAGAATGACAGCAAAACATGATGAATAACTAACTAGTATTTCGCCAGTAGGTGTCAGTCTTATGACAAACAAACAGGACGGACGCATTTAAACTTTGCGAGAGCGTCTGCCGTGAAATTTCCAAAAGGATAGCGGTGACATATAAACTGAGAGGTTATATGTAACCTGAAAGGTTATATGTAAACCCTCAGATAGTTTTTGTTGGCTTAAAACACGCACTAAATGTAGCGTTTTGTTAATAACTGTTATTTACTACTGCAAGTAAATGCATCTATATAACTTGTCCCTATCTTACTGATCAGTCAAGCTTGCAGAAGCAAGCTGCTACGTACGAGGTTCGCAGTATTCCGCTGTACTTTTTTTTTTTGCTAACCAGTTGGAGCTGCTAACGTTTCCTGAACATTTTGCACGGATTTTGGAGCCACAGCACCGGACCACGCTCAACGTTTTGCTTTGGGTTTTGGAGCTGCAGATCCGAACAACTCTGGTGAGCCGGAACGGACTGTTGAAGCGGAGTCGGAGCAGTTTTATTGCCGTTCGTTTAAAAACTGGTAACTCGCGGTGCGGTGAGTAATGCTGATTATAGGAGCCGCCATGTTTTGGAACTCCGAGGACGATGCTAACCGAGTCTGTCAGGCCTGCAACGTTTGTATTGCTAGCGCTTTTATAATTAAAGAGACTGAATAGTGTGTTTGATACATCCAGTTTGATACATTCAGCCTTGTTTGTTGTTATGCATGGAACCTGTTTAAAGGCTTGTTTAAAAGAGCTCTGACAAAATGCTAAGTATCTTATTACCGATCCATTGGGGTTATAATATTTAGTTGTAGCTTCCTGTGATTAATACCTAATTAATGGCTGGGATTGAGCCTGTGCTATTGTTCTAATGTGCTGGCAGTTAACTGTGCTCTGTCAATGTGCTTTGCCCTTAGTTTATTAAACTGGTACATCTTCAACTTTAAAATGTTCCTCTGATTTTAGAAGAAGGTTGAAATTGCACTGCATTTACATCTAAGTTCTAGTTAGCATGAAAGCATGTGGGCGTGGCTTAGTGTGAAACTGAATATTTGCCATGAAAGATGAAGATTAAATAACTTCCAAATGCAAGACGACAGCTGGACCAGACTTTCTAATTCTCTCTGCAGAACAGTCCTTAACACATTTACATGGTTACTTCATGACATCATGTTAGCCCCGCCCACTTTTAACATACAGTGACCTGTTTTTTCTGCTGTAAGTTTTACTGTTATTCTATCATTTACATGGGTTTCATCATCTGAAAACTGACTTAAATCGATAAGACGATGAACTCTGTGGATGCTGGCTGCTGACCGAACCGCATTGTGGTGTAGAAATGGCGAACTGCAGTCCTTCGCAATGTGCATACGATCGGCTATAAACCACACATGGATCATCCGACTGGCGCCAAACTGGATATGTATGACCTTTGTTGACCTCTAAAGAGCCCAACAGCATTGAAATGTAATTTGATTACACTGCGCCCCCTAGGTTAATCCACCAGCTATATCTCCTCACTAAATATAAAAATCTGCACCACATTTTTTGTGTGTCGTCATGGAGCGCCGCCGAACGCATCAGTGCGAACCGCCTGGTGGACGGGCGCGGAAACTGCGCAACGGCTTCTGCGTTGGCACGTGGGCGGCCCTGCTGGAATCTACGCAACAACTTCTGTGGTGCCGTGTGACCGGAGTTGCTGGAAACTGCGTGAGAGCTTCTGTGGTGGCTGGCGGCCGGCGGTTGCTGGTACCCCGCGGTGGCCAATAGGCCGGAGCGGCGCTTGGCTGCGAGGGCCGCCCGACGCCGCGTGCGGCTTTAATTATAATTCTTTTTTGATACATAATATGCCAAAAAAAAAAGCATCTCTGAAGGAAAATACAACAAATACAACAATTTTCAGCTTTATAGACATGAAATCCCTCCAGTCTTTAATTCTAGTTTTTAACAAAATCAATTCAATAGTGAACCTCAACATAGGACATATATGGAAAATACTTCTGCAGCTTTTAAGCAGTGTGAATCCTCATGTGCTGAGTTAAATTCTGTTTTTGACTAAAACTTTTTCCACAGTTCCCACATGAAAACGGCTTTTCACCAGTGTGAGTTCTCATGTGAGCATCAAAAACAGATTTGAAAGTCAAACGCTTTTTACAGATGACACATGACAAAGTTTTCCTTCTTTCCTGATGTTGGTTCTCAGCTTCATCAGGCTCTTGGAAGATGTCTTGGTTCCCATTTGGTTCTGATTCATTGTGGTATGTTTGCTCATCAACAGGAACCACCATGCAGGTATCAGTTTCCTGTTTTAATTCAATCTGTTCTTCACCCTGACTGCAGTAAACTTCTTTCTCTTCCACTTTTATCTGATGATCTTGTGGCTCTTCCTGTTCTTGATTCACCTGCAGAGGTTCTAACTCTTCCTGGTCCAGAGTGGATCTCCTCTCCTGGTTATAAACTTTACACTTCAGGGAATCTGGACAAGCAAACAGAGAAAAGAGTAATTGTTAACTTTACTGAATAGGAGAAATCGCACAAAGTTTAACACAGAAATGAACAAAATAACACTTGAAAATTCAACAGTGTAGACAGAGACACAGATCAGTCGACAAATCCAGCTGACATTTGGAGAATTCTCAAATAAACGTATTTTTAAGAAGTATTTTATTTGTTACAAAATTTATTGTAGTAGGGGTTATTGTTAATATTTTTAACAGCAAGTTGTATTATTGCAACATATTTATTTTTAGTACTTTGAATTAAATTATAATTTTAGTCCACTTTTTATCTTTGCGGTTTATTTTTAGGTCAGTAGTTGTTTAGTTTTTGTTCCTTTGTTATTTCCTTTTCTAAGTTAGACAGGAAGAACTGTGGGTCCATTTTCTGTAAGTATAGGGACTGGAAAAGGACCAGCATGCACTGGTTGGGCCTGTGGGTTTTGACCAGAGCAGGAGAGGAAACAATGAAAAGTGGTGATGGTGAGATGAAGCTTCATGAAGCTCTGAGGAACTCCATCCCATCATGGACTCATGAGCCGATGCACCGCGGTGCTTCAGATGCTCCACTGTGACATCAAGTGGACAATATATGTAAAATAGGCAACATGAAAACAACACGAAGCCTTACAATGAATAAACAAGTAAAAGATGTTTGTGATTCTGATACATAAATTCTGATTAATCTGGTTGTATGAAACAATGGCTGCATCAAAAAAGGAAACTAGGAACAAATAGAAAACAGAGAGTTGTGATTGGCTTGTTACTCGCTGTGTCACCAGGGGCAACGATTTATTCTTAAAAATAAAAACTTTAAGTGTATTCGCATTTAGGTGAATTCTCTTTTATGTGCTTCATTAAAATCCTCCTGGATTACTCGACACATCACTAATGAAAAGTTTGATCTTTATTATTTGCTTGTTAAACTGGAAAAATAAACTATAAAAGCAATTTTCAAGTGTTTTGGACATTCAACTTCTTTTATCTACGTATGAAGCTTCTCCTCAGTGCAGCTTGTTGATTGAACTTTTATAGAATGTTTGGTTTGACAAATGTTGAAAATCATAGGAGTAAATCTACTCATGTTTACTTGCTCGTTATTTTCCTCTGATCTTCTGGGTTCCAGGAACTCTGCGTGTACAGTGGAGTTTCAGAGAACAATCATACGACCGCTGACTTCAGATATTTCCAGAGTTTTATCCAAAGAATTCAATGCAATACAGAATGTTACAACAGCATTACACCCGGATTATCAAAAGTCCAACACATGACAAACATAGAATTACCTGCATGAGTTGAAACAGAAAAACAGAAATAGAAAATAAACAAAATGCATTTTGGAAATCTCTCACTCAGCACAAAGGGATTCGAACTTCTTCTGTAAAACAAACCATTTTATAAGAATGTGTATTCCCCTCATTTAAATATATACATTAGAAGGTGTGCCTTCTCCTTGCAGGGCTGTTCCAATGTTAATTTTATTACCTCATGCTAAAGAGCCCCACAGGCAGATATATGGATTGTCAAACTGGGTCTTGCCGTACCAGGTGTCTCCGGCAGACCCTCGTAGACCATAATTTATGACATCCACCAAGGTCTGTTTTGTCTTCTGCCTCAGTGCTTCAGGCAGATAGTGTTTAGTGTACTGAAACAAAATCTAATGCTACAAATATTAACTATACTTTCGGATTTAAAACTGCAAGATTGTCTAATTTGGAAAAGCTCTTTTTAGACAATACCTGAAATAATTTTAAGAGTAAAAATAATGGTTTAATAATCCTATTGTATCTTAGTAATATACTTTGCATGCAAGTAATATGATTTAAAACTAACTAATTCAAAACATGCTGTTTAATGCTTAAGGAAATAGCTTAATATGTTTGATTATACTTTGGAGAAGACTTTTCTTATATCTTTAATGTTTTATCTAAGTTTACCGAGAGTACAAGGCTGCCCTGTCCTCCCGGTTTTTATCTAAGTTTACCAGGAATACAAGGCCGCCTCCTCCCTAGCAATGTATGCAAGTTCAGAGAGTCACCAGGTGCCCCAGTTTGGATTTTATCCAAGTTCGCCGAGAGTACAAGGCTACTCCTAAAAATTCATGCTACATCTAATATTACCTGTCTCTATAATTATGCTAACTAAAGTTATATTCTCAATACAAACAATCGCCACAACAATTTATTTATTTCAAATTATTACATTTTACAGCTTCTAACACGGCTATTATTAGTTTATGCTGCTTTCTTTACTAACATGGCGCTGCATTGTTCACATTTCTCCTGTTTTCAAAAGTAAGACTCAGTAGTTAAAGGAGGAAGAGCCATAAAAAAGGTCATTTTCTCTCCATAAATCAGCCATTCTCATTGTGATGTCTGCGATCATTTACCTGCTAACAAAACATTTATCCGGGAAAAGAGCGTTTACTAAAATGATCCTCATGCAGAAAGGTGCAGACATTTAGACCTTAACCTGCATCCAAACGCTGGTGTTTCCTACCTATTCGGTGTAAGATGATCTGGGGAGTCCGGGAGAAATCAAGCAGTCTGCGCTGATCATCCATCTCTTCCTCTGACTGGACGATGATTTCTTTCAACTCTGTCAATGTTTCTGCAGTTCACTGCTCGCTGATTAACTCGTTTAAGCAGCACTGGAGATACTTGTTAGAGAAACACTCAAGCATTCAACAAAACGGACCACGTGCCGTGCTCTTTGTCTTCTTCTTCTTCTGTTTTGTATTGGCGGACAGCAACCAACTTAAAGTGTATTTACTGCCACCTACCAGACTGGAGTGTAGTCATCAATGATCTCAGAGGGAATAAAATATTACACACCTCAATAGTATGCACGAGTGTGCAAAGTCACATCCATATACACTCACATATATACATATATATATATATGTTACATACATACTTTAAACACGAGTTAATAACCCAGTGGGTTTTTTTATTTAATTGATTTCTAACAGAATTTTTCTAAAAAATTGATTATAGAAAATCATATTTTCTTTCTATTTAGTATAGATTAAATACTAAGTACTTTTATTCTTAACATATTTTTCACAGGCTCCACTTCTTCCCGTTACAGATCCCACTTCACTTTTTAAAACTTTTTATGCCCTTCTTAATAAAGAAGAAATAAAAACCATTTTTATTGATCATGGGAGAAATTTAATTTGTTTACACTTTGTTCTCAGTGTTCACACACGTAATTGAAAATCCGTAAAAAAAAGTGTTTTTTGGGCAGAAATTTGAATGTGTCGTGTTTTCACTTGCTCTACAGTTTCTTGACCTTTACATGTGGAATGCTGTGCAAGATTAAAGAATCATTTGTATCATCTGCTCAAAGAAAAGTAAAGTCGTTCATCAGACTTTGAGTGGATTTTTAGAAGCACTTCTTTAATGCACTAAGAGATGCACAAGCGAATACTGTGGAACAGAAACGCGTCAAGCTCAGAGCTAAGCTAATGCACGTCAACAAAGGAGAGAAAACCGAGGCTTGTTGAACAATATAGTGGCTTTAAACAGAACGAAATAGCAGCCACTACAGCTGGAATGAGATAACCTTATTACACTATAAAAACCACATTTCAATTTATTAAAGGAAAAACTAAATCAATGTAATAGACAGAGTAAGCTTGTTTGTAGACTTGATTGGGCAAAGATTCTCGGTTATGCCAGATTCTTTGTCTGTTTGCACTCTGGCTCTAAACAGAAATGAAAACTGTGATTTTTCCATTTGTCTCTGGCAAATGTAATAACACAAAAAGACAATCAAATTTTCCTAAACATACCTGAATATTATCAGCTGGAAGCAGTATGCTCAACTACATGCACAACAACAGACATAGTAACTTCAAAAGCATCAATTCAACATATGAAATTGTCATAGCTTTACAAAAATGCTTTAAACATTCCATTGCAACTTCTTCATATCTATAAACACTGCATTGGAAATTATTAGGAGAACAGCTTATCCTATCCAAGTCAGCTTTTGACTTTTTCTAAAAGTCTGGGGATGGTGAGGTGTTTCCATAACTTTGCATACATATGTGCAAATCTGTGTGTTTTATTACAGATATTTCCAGTTTTGTTTGAATGGTTTTTGGAAGACTTCTACTCTGTGTGAGTTTTCATGTGTAAATTCAAATTACTTTTTAGGCTAAACGTTTTATTACACGTGTTGCATGAGAAAGGCTTCTCACCCGTGTGAATTCTCATGTGATCTGTTAAATGAGTTCTTTGAAGGAACCCTTTTCCACAAGTCATACACAAAAAAGGCCTATCACCCGTGTGAATCCTCATGTGATCCGTTAAATGAGTCTTCTGAAGAAAACTTTTACCACAGGTCAAACAGGAGAAAGGTCTTTCACCTGTGTGAGTTCGGAGGTGTTTGTTTAAAAGACTTTTTGACTGTAACTTTTTCCACAGGTCACACATGAAAATGGCTTCTCTCCTGTGTGAGTTCTCAAGTGACAAGTTAAATTTCCTTTTTGACTGTAACTTTTTCCACAGGTCACACATGAGAAAGGCTTTTCACCTGTGTGGCTTCTCATGTGTAGTTGAACTGACTTCTTTGAGTGAAACCCTTTCCGGAAAATGGCATCTCACCTGTGTGGATTCTCATGTGATAAATCAAATTACCTTTCTGATTAAAGCTTTTTCCACAAGTCACACATGGGAACGGCTTCTCGCCTGTGTGGATTCTGACGTGTATATTCAAACTGCTTTTGAACCTAAATGTTTTCCCACAGGTCAAGCATGAGAAAGGCTTCTCATCTGTGTGACTTGTGGAGTGATGAGTTAATTTAGTTTTTTTAGTAAAACCTTTTCCACAAATTGAACATGAGAAAGGCCTTTCCCGGTGGTCAAAAAACGTTTTTGAGAAAAACTTTTTCCACAAGTCGGACATGAGAAAGAATTTTCCTTTGTGTGATTTTCAATGCTTTGAGACAAAAGACTATTGTGAGGAGTAAATTCAGCACAAATTTCACAAGAACAGATACTGTTATTATGTTGGCATCTCTTGCTTTGAATTTGCGCTTCTTCATCTGTCTCTGATTCTGATTCTTCATCACTGCTTCCTTCCTGATGCTGGATCTCAGGTTCAGACGGATCCTGAGAGATGACCTGGTTCCAGTTTGGTTCTAGTTCAATGTGGTATTTTTCCTCATTACAAAGAGTCACCATAACGGTCTCAGTCTCCTGCTTCAGCTCAAACCGTGCTTCATCATGACTGACGCAGAGTTCATCCTCTTCATCTTTAATCTCTGGATGTTCCAGCTCATCCTGTTCTTCCTTGATCTGCAAGGGTTCTGGTTCCTCCTGGTCCACTGGGAGGATCCTCTCCTGGTCCCCAAGCTCCTGGCCAATGAGAACCTCCTCCTTCTCAACATAATGCTGTGAATCTGAAGAAGCAAACAGAAAAGAAAATAGCTTATATTGTGGATTTTTTATTTTTATTTTTTACCAAACACTGTCAGGTGAAATCACTCAATCAGGTAATTTCATATATTGTGCACAATATAGAGAGCTTGTATGACAATCAATAATGAAGCAGGTCTGGGTGAAAAGCTCTGCCAGGCAGCGTCAACACAGGTTTTACACCAAAGTAAGGAATCCAAAACAAGGGGCGACAGTCTGGTTCCCTTGCAGCTGTAGAAAACAACTTCCAACCTTGTACATGTAACCCAAAGAGTTTTATATTAAAAGGTATTTAATATAACATGATCAGCAAATGTTAACTTAGTGATTTTCCACCACAGTTATTATCCAAGTAAAATAAAAGCACTTAAAAAAATCAGCACAATATTATGGGGATGTTGTGTGCCAATAGTCTGTGAGTCTGTGGGGCTGAGCTAACAGCAGAGACACATGTTATGCTTCATTCAATAACTCAGCAGCAACCGCTAGCAGCTGTATCAACATAACGTCAAACATTCACCGTTTACAACTCAGTGAATGTAAACTGAGTTGTAAACTCAGTTTACAACTCAGTAGCTCAACGTTCTGGTTCTGTCAGCCACTTGTCCTGTAATGCAACCAGGTAAGATCAGTGCAACCAAGCAGTTAATCATGATGCACAACTACAAATTACCATTACGGATTTAAGAAAACCTACTCAGCTGCACATTCCTTGCACAGTTGTGCAATATTGTTCAAGTTATAATCTCATAATTACTTACAGTATATTCTTAATGTTTGTTTTTCTTTACATTTGATATGTTTTAATAGTTTTTTTTATGTCTTAGTGCAGGGGTGTCCAAACTTTTTGCAAAGGGGGCCAGATTTGGTGTGTTAAAAATATAGGGGGGCCAACCTTGGCGGACGTTCTTTACATATAACAGCAATTAATTTAAATACATTTCAGCGAGCTGTTGTGTGTTTCACATTTGCTTTTTTATTTTAATTTCAGCCATCTTAAGCATCTGTTTTGGTTCATTTGAAACATACATATCAAAATTCAATTGACATTGAAAATTGAAATTAAATATTCATTTAACTTCACTTTTTTAACACTTTAACTTTTTTGTAACAGTTGAAGAGAAGTAATTGTACTCTTGGGTGCAAATTACATTTGAAACATAAAAAAATTCTCAAAATGGGAGTTTAATATTTACAGAATTTTTAAACACAATAACAGAGAAATTGTCATATCAACAAGTGCAGGGCTCATTTAAAATATGACAGTAACTATAAATGTTGATTGGCACACCTCTCTCTCGCTTGGCGACCCGGGGACAGGACGCGCGGTGATGATGTGTGCACTAGCGGTGTAGCTAGTGCGTACCTTACAGTCCAACCCTACATGCTTTCACTCCAGAATAATAAACAATAAACATAACCCCCCAGACTTCGGTTTTTCAGACTTAGGTCAATGAAAAATGATGACTTGTCCGCATTAGTGTGATGGGTGAAACTGAGATCTGGATTGCAGGACAAAGGCCAGGTCTGGCTCAGTGGCAGTAGTATTGATGCGCAAGATGTCTTGTAAGTGAGAGTCTGATAGCCGTGTCCTCACATGGCTCTTATTTAAGTTCATAACCGAGAATGTCTACTCACACAAATACGTCGACCCAAACAAGCTTAGCATTTTCTTACCAAATGCTCGAATCTCTGGAAACCTGTCCTTATTCAGCTGTCGGTAAAAGTTGGCGAGAGTAAGCTGCTGGTGCTGACCGCGGATCTCTGCGTCACACTGCAGCTCAATGACCTCCAACTGCAAATAGTCTGGAACATCATCTGTGTCCACGGAGAAAGGTGAGGAAAAAAGAGTGATCTCATTCTCGATTGCTGCAAAGTCCCGAAAGCGTTGTTTAAACTCTTCAGCCAGAGATGAAATATCTGACGCGTACCTCCTTGTTTGCACTGTGACATCGCTCTGTGGGAATCTGGCCATGATTTCTTGCAGCGCTGGAAAGTGCGCAGTGCTGGGCTGGGTCGACGACAGGTGTCTTTCAAACAGTTGCAGCTTGATTCCAAAGGCTTTGACATGTGAATATAGTTGGCTTATGACTGCATCTGGTCCTTGGAGACTGGTGTTGAGGACATTAAGATGCTTTGTAATGTCAACTAGAAACCCCAAATCAGCCAGCCAAATAGGGTCACTTAGTTCTCCCATAGGTTGTCCTTTTTCAGCCAAAAACTCACCGATTTCTTGCCCAAGTGAGTAGAAGCGTGACAGTGCAGAACCCCGACTGAGCCATCTCACGTCATTGTGATAGACAACATCTCCATATTCCGCATGAATCTCGCTGAGAAACTGTTGGAACTGACGGTGGCATAGCGCTCTGGAGCGGATACAATTAATTGACTTTATCACCGGTCCCATAACATGTTCGTATTGGAGATGTTTAGCACACAGAACTTGCTGATGAATGATGCAATGGAGTTTTACAGCTTTCCCTCCTTCTTCACTTACTTTGTTACTTATTAGTGTTGCTAACCCGCTTTGTTTGCCAGTCATCGATGGCGCGCCATCGGTAATTATCCCAGAAATTTTATTCCACGGGAGTTTCATGTTATCCACGGCAGCGCAAACAGAAGAGAATAAATCTGTTCCTCTTGTTTGGTTTTTCAGGCTCTGTAGGTCAAGTAGTTCTTCAGTAATATTCATTTCGTCAGCACTTGTCCACTCCTCTCAAAAAAAATAAGTAACTGAGCAGTGTCAGAGACGTCTGTGCTTTCGTCGCAAGCTAGTGAAAAAAAGTCAAACTCCTTTCCTCTGATTCCCAATTGTCTTTTGATATCCGATGACACTTCTTCATCCTGCGCGCCACAGTGTTACGTGCCAGGCAGACTTTGGCAAACTCTTGCTGCTTCTCAGGACAGATATTTTTTACCATTGTCATCACACAGTCTTTGATAAATTCACCCTGGGTGAAAGGTTTGCAATGCTTTGCGATCAGCGCTGCTACCTCGTAACTAGCCTTTGTAGCATTCTCGTTTGACTCTCGAGCTTTTGTAAAATATTGCTGCTGTGAGATTAAGCTAGCTTCAAGGTGTTTCAGTTTCTCGTTGCGTTCATTACCTGTGATCTTGTCATATGCCTCAGCATGTTTTGTTTGATAATGTCGCTTCACATTGAACTCTTTAAAAACAGCCACTGTCTCCTTACAAATGAGGCAGACACAGTTGTTACGTATTTCAATGAAGAAATAGTCCAATTTCCACCCATCCTTGAACCGTTGGCCCTGGCAGTCAACTTTCCTCCTTTTGCTAATTGCCGCCATTTTAGAAAATTGGGGGGCCTCACATACTAATTTGCTGTTCCTATTTGAGCCTCTAGATGTCAGCACTTAGAACACGCAAGTAACAGCGCTGCTGCCCAATGTATTACACGCGGGCCAGGCGTTATTGATTCTATGACGGAGGCTGCGGGCCGGATGAAAATTGACCACGGGCCGCATTTGGCCCCCGGGCCGGACTTTGGACATGTCTGTCTTAGTGTGAACCTGCATGCTGTTGTTACACCTGAATTTTATTTTTTATATATATATATGGAAGATTTGCCCCAAGAGTGAGAAAAAAATAAAATAAAATAAAATTGAAGGCAGAATTCTGAGAATTTTGGTTAAATTCAAATGAACCAAATGAAACGTGAGACTCCTCTCTGATGGATGTTTATAACCAACAGATCGCAAACACCTGCACCACAGAGATCTAACGCCGTAATACACCGCATATGAGCGGCGCTTAATTTCTGCCCACGGCGACCGTTGGCTTGTTAGACCGCTAATGAAAAACGGTTTTTAAATTGACTTAAGAAAAGGCAAAACCTGGTAAACAAGAAACGGCTTGGACGAAATGAAATGGATAACGCCAGTAAACTTACGTGGCTGGACTGTAATATGTAAACCTCAAAAATGAACTGCAAACCGAATCAGTTCTCTCTAAATCCTCTCATCAGGTAAAAGTCTGAACTCCTGGTGTTTCATACCTATTTGGTGGACGATTATCTGGGGTATCCGGTTGACATCCAGCAATCTGCGCTCGCCACCGATCTCTTCCTCGGACTTTACGATTATTTCCTTGAGCTCCGTGGATGTTTCTGCGACACGAGTTAATTCATCGTCACTAATCTCTTCCTTACACCTTAGTGAAGACATTTTGATTATAGAAACCCATCAATTCAGCTCAAACACCACAAGGGGACCCAAAATGACACCAGACAAAGATAAGCTAACACCGTTAGCATCTCAGTTGTTAACGATTCTTCTTCTACTACTTCTTCTTCTTCTTCTTCTTCGACTTTTGTGGTGAATTATTGCCACCCCATGGATGAATCGTGTATCACAATGGCTTTACAGCATGTCTATGGCAAAAAGCATTTTAATACGAACCTATAAATAAATATTTAAGGAAACAAAACCATAGATAAATAATTAATTTCTACACTTGTTTAGTAATGTTGAATTTCATGTCATCTATTGTCAAATTTGGCAGGACAAGTCCTCCTCATTTTAAGGTCCATGTTTTCCTGAAATAAACTCACCATAACTTTAAAACTGAAAAACCAAAACAGTCTGAAATAAATTGACTAAACTCACTCCCACCTGCATTATGTTGATTAGTCTTCATGGGTTTAGTGTTGAAAATTATATACAATGCGTACAAGCACAGATGATCAAAAACAGCTGTAAACTTAAATATACCATCTCTTATGAACAACCAAATAACACAAAGTAATGATTTTTTTTATTATTTATTTGTATATTTCATAAATAAAATATAAATGCAACTGCTCTCCAGTACAATGCCGTGATTGTTCTGTTATGTGCTGTAAAGCAAAGTTACATAGATTTGATAACGAGGTCATAATCAACTTACTTGCATTCAACAACCAAGATATGAAACAAAACATATTTACAAACCTTTACACATTGACCTCTGAACTCCTCATGACGTCACATCCAGTTTAAGTTTGATCATGTTGCAAAGAGGGAACCAGTGGAGTCGCTGAGTCTGGTGCTCCGTGACAAGGCTGTTAGTAACTAATCAATACCTTTGTCAGTATGTCCATGTCATTTTAACAATAAGGCAGCATGTCCTAAAATATTATCATAAATCGATGTGCTCACAGTTTTAATGAGACAGAGTTGTTCAAAGTCGTTGACGTCTTAAAAACCCGTATCATGTGATTTACTATGTTTAAGGTTTTTCTTTTGAACAAACTTTACAGCCCCAATTTTGCTCTGTTGTTGCCGTTCCATTCATGGTAAACTTTAGTAGGAGAGACAGTTTTTACATGAAGCTGGTGTTTATTTAGCTTGAGTTTGTTTTGTATGACTTAATGTCACTCTATAGTGAACCTCTGTGTGTGTAAGAGCAAACAGTAGTTTTATTTTTCCTTATTGCTCTTACGGTGTGTTCAACACAAGATTGTACTGAAGACACATTCATTCATTAGAAATGTGTTCAAGTGAACATTGTTCAAACAAGGATGCTTTGGATTTTTACATTCAAGTAACCAAAAAGCAAAATAAGAAGAAGTAAGTGAGGGGATGATTTAAAGTTCACAGCTAAAATGCTTCTTAGCTCCTTAAACTGAGCCACTTCCCACAGGTCACACACAGGACTTCTATCTTGTGTGAATTCTCACGTGTTTTTTTAAACGACTTCTTCGACTGAAGGTTTTTCCACAGGTGCTACATGGAAACGGCCTCTCACCTGTGTGAATTCGCATGTGAACTGTCAAATGGCCTTTCTGACTGTAACTTTTTCCACATGTCAGACATGAAAATGGCTTCTCACCCGTGTGAGTTCTCATGTGATCAGTCAGGTGACCTTTGTGACTGTAACATTTCCCACAGGTCGCACATGAAAAAGGTCGGTCAACCGTTTAATCCGTAAACTGAGAAAGGCTTCTCGCCCGTGTGGATTCTCATGTGCTGTTTCAGATTGCTTTTTAGGTTAAAAGATTTATCACAAGCGTTGCACAGAAACGGTTTCTCACCTGTGTGAATTCTCATGTGATCCGTTAACTTATGTTTGAGAGTGAAACTTTTTCCACAGGTCAGACATGAAAAGGGCTTTTCACCTGTGTGGATTCTCAGGTGAGTGTTCACAATGCTTTCTCGACTGAAACATTTTCCACAAAACTTGCATGAGAAAGGCTTCTGTGTGTGTTCTCATGTGGTAGATCAAGTGAGTCTTTTGAGAAAACAATTTATCACACATTGTACATGAATACAGATTTTTGTCTTTGTGAGTTTTCTTCTGCTCTTTTTGTTTTAATTTGCCAGAATTGTTATCATACCCTCTGGTTTTCTGACGTTTGCTATTTTGTTTCGGTTCTTCTTCGCTGCTTATTTCCGTGTCTTCATCGTTGCTTTCTTCCTGATTTCGGTTCTCAGCATCACAGCCGTCCTGAGAGATGAGTTGCTCCATAATTGGTTCGGGTTCATTGCAGCTTATTTCTACATCTGTAGGAGATGCAAGGAAGGTTTTCATCTCCTGCTTCTTCACCACAAGTTGTTCTTCATCCTGGCTGATGCAAAGCTCATTCTCTTCTTCTTTTATCTGGAGATGTAGCTCACCATGTTCTTCTTTCATTGTCAGAGGCTCTGGTTCCTCCTGGTCAGAAAAATCCTCCTCCTTCTTTACATCATGATGTTGAAGGTCTACACAAGCAAACAGACATGAAAAATGACATAAAACTGATTAATTGTCCAACTTATCCCCAAAACAACAAACAATTTAAATTCAAACCTAAAATAACCAAACTTTGTTATGCTGAGCAACAAAAATTCACAAAAAGAAAAAATCTTCTAAAATAAAAATATGGACTGCATATTATGTTAAGACTGGATGCACAGCTGCTTCTGTATCTGCATCATGTCATCTCTTCACTTTTCTCCTTCTTTAAATTGTCAGTTTGTTTCGCTTAAACCTTTACAAGTAAGCATTCTGTTGCTCATTTTGGAAAATCTTGTCCTTTGCCGTTATACTTCTTTAAAGTATTTCCCTATTCCAAAACCTTTTCTGAGCCAAACTCCTTCCTCTAACCCTCACTGGATCCACTTTGGTCTGCTTTGTTGACATAAAGAGCGCCAAATGAAGAGCAAATTCACCAGTGTGCTGCTACAGAGGCTGGTGTGGAAATGGAAATTGATGAGCAAAATGTACGTTTCTTTCACCTGCAAATATTGCTAAAATGCACAAAATCTCAGACAAAATTTTTACTCTTTCTTAAAATCTTTTGGGACAACAAAAATGATGACTATTCACTAAATGCAAGAATAAAAACAAGAGATCAATTTAAAAGCATTCACCTAAATCTGTAGTTAAACTACATTTATGAAGCATTTGGTAGAAGCATGAACCAGAGCTCCACAAATCTCTCCTTCAACCATTAATGAGTTAATTGAGCATTTCCAAACTTAAAAGTTTGGATTATTATTATTGGTGTAATATAAGCAATGTGACAGGTTTACTTTGGAATACCTAAAAAGGCAATACATTAAAATGACCATTTTAAAGAAGTTTCTGGTAACAGGAAAGAAAAAAAGTTTTTAAAAAAATTGTTGGCTGAATTTGTCCTCTTTAAACAGATTTAGAGAAAATTCTGAAATATTTACGTATTGTAGACAATATATATTTTAATATGCAAATATTTATAAAAAGGTATTTTTTTTATTTATGTTAGTTTCCCTCTATGTGAATTTATATCCCTAATTTCTAGGTGTGTATTTCATTGAAATATTTTTGCAAATAAGCATAAAAAGGCTAAAGTATCATTTATTTTATTTTTAATATTACATAGTATGATTAAACTCCCTATTTTAACTGATTTCCAGAATAACCAACGTGTATTTTATTGCCTTGTAGAGTCAAAACTCTACAAGGCAACAAATGCAACAGCAGCATACAAACAGTACTGATACCGTAATACACAGTGTATAGGCGCAGCTAATACACTGAGACAAACGGTCGGGTAGCTTGGCTGCTGTTTTGCCTCCCTGTTTCAAAAACTCCCGTGTAAAGGCGCTCCTAACAGTATAATTATACTACTAAAAACCCCACCAAAAATATTAAATACTTCAGTCCGTATAACCACAGCTTATGTAATTGGATGTTCTCTGTAGCTCTAAAATGAAATTTAAACGGCATCACACAACATTCAGACACAGATCTCAGCGGCATAAAGACGTCACCACACCCGGACCTTCATACCTATACGTTTTACGACTAGCTGGGTTTTTTCGCTGAAATCCAAGCTGTCATCGATCTCTTCCTCGGATTTTACGATGATTTCTTGAACGTCTGGTAATGTTTCTTCGGCAGGCGGTGAAGGCGCGTTGGTGAACTCTCTCTGAGAGGAAAGCGAAGACATTGTTGCTCCAGGTTGTCATTTACTGAACTCAAACAAAATGTAAACAAAGCTGGCTAACAGCGCCGTTAGCTTCCGTTGTTTCATTGCATGACGCGCCGGAAGTACGTCATTTTCCGACAGCTGAAATCCAATAGCCTGCATTACTGCCATCTTCTGGAGAACGTCGGTATTACCTGTTTTCTAAATGACCCCAGAAACATGCAGAGGTGTTTATAACTACATTCACCTGAATTTCTTTTTTGAAAAATAAAATAAAATGAAATAAATAAAATCAAGAAGATACAGCAAACACCATAAACCTTGTTCTAACATGTATACACCACCTGCTGTACATTTTAGTCTTATATTTTTTTATATTGAAAGGTTTTTATTTGATAAAGCATTTCTTATCCCTGAATTTTGTTTTGTAATTATGTCACTATCATGGTCAGATACCAGAAGTTTTTTCAGGAAAATATTAAAATAAATATTTACTTCATGTTCTGGTCACTTAGACACTTAAGTACATTTTTATTAAATACTTTTTTTTCTTTTACTGCAGTTTGGAAAACTTTACTTTTATTCGCACATTATTCACAGACAATAAACAAACTCATCCAGTCACTCTTATGTGCAAGGTTCAGGAATCTGAATTATGTCTTAAAGCAGCATCATGTGATGCAGCATCTTGACGCACTAAGTTCTCACTTATTGTGCTTTGACTGATTTTATAGTACCTAGTTTTCACATAATTAGTGCATTTGCACTAAGAAGGATAAAAACCTTTTAAATATTGATTTTTCATACCTATTATTTTAACTTTTCTACATTAGCGCTAATGTACGATCTTGTACTTGTGAATGTGGTTCCTAATCTCCACAAACACTGGGGGTCCATTTTATTTTATTCTGAAAAGGAATAAAAGCAGAGACAATATATGTAGAAAAACATGTTTAATTTATTCAAAAACTGCAAGCATTATACACTATTAAATACATTACCTGCTTAGAAATGTTTAGACATTTCTGAAGGCATTTTTGCAATTATTGTTTTTAAATGTGAAGCTTTTTTTACATTTTGCTTACTTCAGTTTCTAAAAACGTGCCCAAGCTCATTGAGGCTAAAAAACTTCAAAGCATCCACCAAATTACATCTTCTCATCTGTGTGAGTTCGCATGTGACAAATCAAATGAGCCCTTTGCCTGAAAGTATTTCCACAAGATGAACATGAGAAAGGCTTCTCGCCGGGTGCAGAAACTTTTTCCACAAGTACTACATGAAAACGGTTTCTCGAGCGAGTGTATTCTCATGTGATACGTTAAGCTACTTTTTTGAATATAACTTTTCTCACAGATTTTACATGTGAAAGGTTTCTCACCTGTGTGAGTTCTTAGGTGAGTATTAAAACTCTTTTTTTGGCTGAATGATTTTCCACAGGTAATACATGAAAAAGGCATCTCACCTGTTTAAAAAGGTTTTTCCTTTGTGACTTCTGTTGTGATAAGCTAATTGACCCTTCTGGCTAAAATTCTTTCCACAGATCACACAGGAGAAAGGCTTCTCATCTGCATGAATTCTCATGTGAATCGTTAAATGGCTCTTTTGACTGAAGCTTTTTCCACAAAAAAGGGTTTCTCGCCTGTGTGAGTTCTCATGTGATCAGTTAAATGACCCTTTTGTCTGTAACATTTTCCACAGGTTGTACATGAAAAGGGCTTCTCTCCTGTATGAGTTCTCAGATGCCTAATAAATGTGCTGTTATGAAAAAATGTTTCATTACACATTTTACAAGAATACCTGCTCTCACCTAAAGATATTCTTTTAAGGCTTTTTTGTTTTGCATTGTCAATGTTTTTATGCTCTCTGGTTTTCTGAAGTATTTTATTCTGTTTTGGTAATTCTGCTCTAGTTGATTCTGAATCTTCTGGCTTTCTTCCTCCCTGGTTCTGGTTCTGAGCTTCAAGAAGATCACAGGAGTTCTGTTGGTTTCTGTTTGGTGCTGGTTCACTGCAATATTTTTCCTCATTAGTCAGCGTTGCCGTTAAGGTATCGGTCTGCTCTTTCAACAGAAGCTGTTCTTCATCTTGCCCCACAAAGCCAGGATGAAGTTCTTTATCTTCTTCTTTTATTTGCACACACAGTATTTCCTCCTGGTCCTCTTTTATTTGCAGATGTTGTATTTCCTCCTGTTCATCTTTAATCAGGAGATGTCCTAGATTGTCCTGGTCTTCTTTCATTTGAAGATCTTCTGGTTCTCCTTGCTCCTCTTTTATCTGGTGAGGCATTAGTTCCTCAGACTCCTCTTTTATTTGTGGACCTTTTAGTTCCTTCTGGTCAAATCTGGAGGTTGACTCCTGGATACACTGGTGCTGGTCAATTAAAACCTTCTTCCCCAGAAAATCGTAATGTTGAGGCAGGTCTGGAGAAAGAAAAAGAAAAGCAAAAACTAAAAGCTTAAAAAAGGAGGTAAAATACAGCAAAAGTCATACTTAAGTAGTTCAGGATAAAATTTCCACAACAAAATTACATTAAAGTATTAGTAATGTTTACTTTGATGTATTTTTCTTATTAGACATAAAACTGGTGAGTATTTACAGTCCCTATCAGTGTAAAATATTTCTGTTCAGG
This sequence comes from Poeciliopsis turneri, assembly GCA_922788865.1. Taxonomy (NCBI): domain Eukaryota; kingdom Metazoa; phylum Chordata; class Actinopteri; order Cyprinodontiformes; family Poeciliidae; genus Poeciliopsis; species Poeciliopsis turneri. Next base: position 1,080,685 of record CAKLNU010001072.1, read on the forward strand.
TTTGGATACCGTTGTTGTACAATTTTGCCCCAATCCCCCCAAAGAACATTTTAAACAAATATAAAAAATTGGTTAATTGTTCTTAAAATTTAAATGATCTATAAAGTATGGATCTATCCATATATTGTACATATTGTACATTTCTAGCGAAGCTCCTTCTACAACAAGCTCCCACAAACAGAAAGTTGGTGGAATCGCCCTTTAATCCAGCTCCACAAAAGTCGTAAAACACTATGGAGAAACGCAACAGATACGGAAACACAATCAGCTCGACACAACAATCATCTCCTTAGTAAAACGTTATAATCGCTGGTGTTTCATGCCTGTTTGTTGTGAGGTGATCCGAGGAGTCCGGGTGAAATCCAGCAGTCCACTCTGGCCATCAGTCTCTTCTTCGGACTTGACAATGATTTCTTCAAACTCTGAATATTTTTCTTCGGCGGGATTGAGCTGCTCGTTCTGAAGCTGAACCGAAGTCATTTTTACTACAAACCCTCACATATTCAGCTCGCACACCTTTCTCGTTTTCAAATTCACTAGAGCTGAAGGAAAGCTAACGCTGCTCATGTTGTTATGTTTTGGCTTTTCCGTGTGTTACACAAATACGCCACGGAGAAACAGTAACGTAGTTTAGTTCCGCTTTGAATTTTGACTGCACGTATAAAGAACCCATCTTACTTTGGCTAAAATATATTAATTAATTAAATTCACATCAATAAAAGTACACCAAAGTTATCAGTAATTTATGATTAGATCCATTTTTGTCACCAAATTTTCCACAAATAAACATTCCATAGAGGATAATAAATCTATCCTCGTTTTGTACAAATTTTATCTTTAAAACGGTGATTTTTTTTTAAACTAAAAATTTCCTATACCTTTACAACGTCAGAAAAACCGTTTAATAATTTATTTAAAGCACTGTTGTGAGAGATGCTCCTTTTGTTCAGGACTCAATAGCTGCCTTGGTATCACTGCCTAAAAACATTTTTACAGAGAATACACTCAGATAAATACAAAAAACAGTGATATTAAAAAGTATTAATCCAAATCCTATTAGTCAAATAAAACAGTAATAAAACTGTCATTTTGTGGTGTGCAAATACATCATTGCTCGGTAAAGTCAGCGGCATCGACAAGGGCAGCTAAGCGGGGTCCTTCAGCTCAATTCCATGTGCGGTAACTCGCAGCCCATAGTAAACACGAAAACAAATTAATACATGACATCGGTAAAGTTTCTTAAAGTAACACTTTAAATAACGGCCTTGTTTAAATTTAAATTTAAATTTAAATTTAAATTTATTTATTTATTTATTTATTTATTTATTTATTTATTTATTTATTTATTTATTTATTTATTTATTTATTTTTTGTAAATTCTGCTGTCAGTGAAATGTTAGCATCGCCGGTGTTTCAGACCTGTTCGACGCGAGATGATCTCGGGAGTCCAGGTTCCGTCCATCCATTTCGTCGTGGACTTCACAATAATTTTTTAAAACTGTGAATGTTTCTTAAGTAGAAATTAATTGCTCATTGATCTCTAGGGTTGAACCGAAGAGAAACTGCTAAACAGAATCTTATTTTTCTTTCTTCTTCTTCTTTTACTCTTGTGGCGGTTGGTAACCTACTTAAAGTGATTTACTGCCACCAACTGGGAGGGAGTTTAAACTTGACACTGAAATATTGTACAGCGTGGCCTATAAGTTGCCATACATACAAGAACGTAAAATGTATGTATTTTTTTATATTTGAGATACCCAAGAAGATGAGTTTGACAAAAGAGGAAAGAATTTAAATTGTACTGATGGTTGGATCGGGAAGCAGATGCATGATTGCACAAAACTTTAACAGAAAACATGGAACAAGCTTCACACGCACACAACATTGTGGTGAAACTTATTTGCAAGTTTCAGAAAACTGGAAATGCTGCAGATTAACGATGACGTGATCCAATAACTTTTATTTCTTGAGTTATTTCTAAGTAACTAAACCAAATATAGTTTCATTTTAATCCTATTTAAAATTTTGAAATGATCAATTGTTATCTTGCTTCCTCTTACTTTTGACAGTGTAATACAATATCCCTTCAACCTCCCATTATTATTATTATTATTATTAATTATACATCCATGTATTCTCAATAATTTTGTGTTTTTTTAATTGAGAGAACATCTTTCACAAATACAAAAAAAAATGGATATGAATAAGTATTGCAGGGATGTGTACTTCCACAGTAAATACGTTGGTACAAAAACAACCAAACAACAAAAAAAAAAAAAAGCATACATTATTACAAATTTTAAATTTTTAATTACCTATAACATTTTTATGTGTCTGCGACAGACTGGCGACCTGTCCAGGGTGTACCCCGCCTCTCGCCCGGAACGCAGCTGGAGATAGGCACCAGCAACTTCCGACCCCGTTAGGGAGAAGGGTGACGGAAAATGGATGGATGGATGGATGGATTTTTATGTGTTCATATATGGAAATAGTGAACAAATACTTCAATTTCCTTAATCAAAACTGCAAAAAGGAGTGAAGATGGTGAACATTTATATTAATTGCCAATCTTGTACTTATATTAGTATTTTTACTATGAAAACCAAACACAGTATGCTCAAACCTTAGCAAAAAAGTAACATTAGAAATTGGGGATTTTTTGTAGTTTCCCCTCTTTTTTCCACCAGGTGGCAGTAAAGCGCCTTGCAGTTGGTCTGTCTTGCGCTTCGAAGCACAAAGAAGAGAAGCAGAAGAAGAGAAACTCAGTAATGGGATGAGATGGTGAAACATCCGACAGCAACGTTTATATCGGAGTCTTTTTGGAGACTCGTATCTTCTGTGGTTCAGCTGTAAAAATGTCTTTAGTTCGCCCCGAAAGAGAGTCCATGAACGAACAGTCAACTTCCGCCGAAGAAACGCTGGCAGAGTTCAAAACAATCGTCGTGAAGGCCGAGGAGGAGGTGGACGATCAGCACAGGCTGCTGGATTTAACCCGAACACCGCAGATTATTTTACACCGAATAGGTACGAAACACCTGCAGTGCTAACGTGTAATTAAGAAAGAAATGGCTCTTTGGAGTTTAAAGCAGTGGCTTCTGGAGCTTTTAACAACGGAGACCCACTATTTAGACATATAAACATGTCGAAAAGGGGAAAAGTAATCGTTGAAACGTTGTTAAAATGACGTAAAATGAGTGAAAGTGACGTAAAATGAGTGAAAATGACTTAAACCGGACGGATGGGTGGTTTCATCCCAAAGGAAGCGATGCTAACTGCACCGAGCAGCAGACTGCCTGATCGTGTTAAAACATAACGGCCTTCAAGCGCTACAGGTAACCTTAGTCTGAATCTGCAGCTGTTCATAGCGGCCGTCTTACAGAGAGCAACACCCTGCTGCAAAAATACTCAGAATCTTAAAGCCTGTACATCACAACAGTAGTGCATATAATAAATAAAACAAACTAGGATATTTTTGGGTAATATATATTGAAATGTTGAGCTGAAATTAATCCAGAAATCCTCTACAATTTGTATTTTGTTAAGCATCTGTTACAAATTTTGAGAAATTACTTTTAATGGAAATACACAATAAGATCCGTGCAGTTTTTAAGATGATTTTAGGACAAACTGTCTCAAATTCTATTTGCTTGCCTGACCAGACTTCCTGCATCCTGATGATGTGAAGGAGGAGCATCTGTTTAAAAAAGAGAACATCTCTAGTTTGGACCAGGAGGAACCAGAAGCACTGAGGATAAAGGAAGAACAAGAGGAGCTGCCATGTCAGCAAATAAAAGAAGAGCTGGGGGATCTGGAACATCAGGAGTTAAAAGAAGAGCAGGACAGCCAGAAAATAGAGCAAGTCGTGGTGAAATGGGAGACGGATGTGTTCATGGTGACTCCTACAAACAATCACAAAGAACCAGAATCAGAAAGAGATGAAGAGCTGCAGCAAAATGATGATGAGAATCATCATAGTACGAAACAAAATCAGCTCACCGGAACTCAAGATAAAAATTTGTATTCTTGTAGAATTTGTGATGAAGTGTTTTCTGAAAACAGTTTATTGACTAAACACTTGAAAATTCACACAGATGAGGGACTTTTTTCATGTAAGATATGTGGAAAAACTTCCAGTCGAAAATGTCATTTAGATGTTCACATGAGAACTCACACAGGTGAGAAGCCATTCATGTGCAACCTTTGTGGAAAGGGTTTCAGTCAGAAAGGACATTTAACCATTCATACAAGAACTCACACAGGGGAGAGACCTTTCTCTTGCAAGATTTGTGAAAAAGGATTCATTGAAAAAGGTTTATTGACTGATCACATGAGCATTCACACAGGCGAGAGGCCTTTTCTGTGCAAGGTTTGTGGAAAAGATTTCCGTCTAAAAGCTGATTTACGTCGCCATATGATGACTCATACAGGTGGGAAGCGTTTCACTTGTGTGATTTGCTTCAAAACATTTTGTCGAAAAGGCCGTTTGATCTTCACTGGAAAGTCTCGGTGAGATTTGTGGAGAAGGTTTCTGTGAAAAAGACTTTTTAACTGAACATATGAAAATTCATACTGGTGACAGGCCATTCCCTTGTAAGATCTGTGGAAAAAGCTTTAGCCGAAAAAGTAGTTTAATGTTCACGGGTCTCTTGTGAGATTTGTGGAAAAGGTTTCTGTGCGAAAGCTTTTCTTAATCTTCACATGAGAATTCACACAGGTGACAGGCCTTTCTCATGCAATGTTTGTGAAAAACGTTTCTGTAAAAAATGCAGTTTAATTCTTCATATGAGAAATCATGCGAGTGAGAATTCGGTCTCTTGCTAGTCATGATGACTCATAAAGGTGAGAAACATTTCTGTGCGTGATTTGTGAAAAATGTTTGAAAAATGTTGACTGAAAATCAGCAGTTAAAAACAGTAAATTAACTACGTTATTTAAATAGTCATGAGGTTTAGGCACCTTTATTAGAAACAAACTGGAAAATATTTCAAACAAAACCTTTCTCACAAAACGCTCCTGTCAGAGATAACTTCCTCTCAGATCTCCTTTTTATCATTCATAAATCAAATGACCAAGATTTGGCACACAACCTTAAAAATGTCAGGAAACTAATGAAAGGTTGAAATGTCTGACACTTTAAGAAACGCCTTCCTGGTGTCACTTTTCAAAGTTTAACCATATATATAAAATGTAAATATTTTCAAGGAAAAATCACTAAAATCTGCAGCTTCCGTTCTAATAATGTAACCTTTGAACTTTGATTTAATAAAGCTCGGCACCGACTAATTTTCAGTGAATTCGGAGTGATGCTCTGCAAAAGTTTAGAAATGATTCTGGCTCTTTTTTGTCTTTAAAACACTTTGCAATTTAACCATTGTTTTAAATTTCTTTCATTCCTGCTGCAGTTGTTTTTCATGTAGATTTTCTTCTTTTTGTGATGGATTAAGGCCAAAATGTAGCTTGGAGACATAACTTTTACTTTTTTTCTGTTCTACTAAAAATTTTTGAGAAGTGAAATTAATCAAGGTATTAAAATGTCTGCATTTGTGCAGCTCTTTATTTAGTCCTGAGGATCCTGAAATGTTTTACACTACATTCAGTCAATCATGCACACATTCAGACACTGTTGATTTAAATTAATGTTGACATAAATCTAAAAGTCTGACCATTTCTTTTGAAGTAATTACTCAAAGAGCTAACTTACTGTAAGCTAATTCTGTATGTTTATATATGCTAATCAGGATTTAAACAATATGTTTAATGTTTTAAATTGCATACAATGCATACGAATGTTATTGGTATGGTTTACTAATGCTTCATTTGTTCTTCATTGAGCACAGGGTTTTTTTCTGAATTGTATATGAAAACATGCTCGGTTAAAGTGAATGAATCAACATGCAATTAAATAAAATTGAGTTTTCAAATAGTTTATAATCCTTATTTTTGTGAATTTGTTTTTCATTTTCATTTGAGTTTCTGGAAGCCAGGAATGATGGAGGCTTTTTCCACAACACAAGAAGGTGTAAAGGGGAAAAAAAAAATGTTTTTTTTATTGACACGAAAAAAAAGAAAAGATATGCTATGTGCAGAGTTATTCATACACTTCACAATCATCATAGAAAATGTTTTATTGGTTAGTACAGCAACTGATAATCGAGGATATTACAGACTCCCATAGTGGATGTCTGCTGCCCAGTGTTTTTGCCAGTAGGTAAAATAAAAAAAAAATAGAGATAAAATCTAATTTAATTGGTTATGTTTCATTATGTTATGTTGTTGGTAAAAGTCATGTCTCATCAATGACATTCTAAATGGCTGAATATTCCATCTCTGAACATTCAAATATTGTAAATACACTCTTTAAATCATTGTATTTCTTTAAAGCCATATAAAGTCAATGAAAGAGTTTGGAATCACCTCAGGTACACACCTAAAAATAAATATATACAACAAAGAATGTATTTTAAAAATATAAGGGATAACTTTTATTTAGTAAAGAGTAAAATATTTATTTCCGTCTCCTCTCTGTTCACCATCTAATCCAGTAGGGGTCAGTAATGGGCCTTGCATACGGTTGAGTTGAACCCGAGCGGAAGATTTTGTTTCCGGGTGAAATTTCTCTCCATGTTCTGCAGCGAGACGCTTCGGGAGGAACAACGCGCCAGCGTCGTACTTTGTTTTATTTTTTTGTGTGTTACTTTGAGGAAGGAGTAGGTGAGTGTTATGGAGATTGAGTGTCTTCGGTTCATTTTTAGATAGATTTCATGAAGCAGTAGTTAAGATCCACACTACATCAAGAAATCATCGTCGAGTGCGAGGAAGAGCACGACGGACGCGCTAGTCTACCGAACAGATTTGAAACACCGGTGTTGAGAACAATTAGGAGAAGTTGTTGACTGCAGTTCCGATGTTTGTATTCTCGCCTCTATTCCCTCCCAGATTATGTATACACGAGTTTTCTTGTATCTGAGGCTGTCGGTAGATGGATTAAATATTTTTGTGCTTCTTCTGACTGGGAAATAAAACAATAACACCCCTTGAAGTTGTTATTGCGAATAGCAAAGTCTCCGTTCGCCTAGCAAGGTGTTTGCTATCCAATATGGCTGCCCGTCTGCACAATGCGGTGTTAGTTTGTTGTTTATTAGCGTTTTTGAGGGCTTATTTCGCATTTAGCCTATTACACGCATGCTAATTTAATATATAGCTTTTAACAAGTTCCCCTAAGTGTTTCCAGAAAATGGAGAGAAATATGTTATCGGGATTGTGTTGCTAGCATTAGCCGCCATTCATTTATATTGGAACAGTTAGGCTTGTTTCATACGGAGTATTAACAAAAATGAAAGGCTAAATGTGAAATAATATAAAGTTGTAAGTAACCAGTACTATAAAACCTGCTTGACTTGCGTTGAACCATGCGGCTTATGCGAAGGTGCGGCTTTTCTGTGTTTTTTTTAACTGCCAGGGGGCGCTTTAGCAAGAAGTGACTCATAGGACGTCAAAGTTGGAAATCAAAGAAGAAACTTGCAGGTTTTCATTTTGCACAAACATATGGTAGCAGCAGGTTTTCTTTCAAACTCATACGTCCTCATCATGGAAACCGCACGAAGAACTTCATACGATGCTGCTTTTAAGTTGAAGGCTATTGACCTGGCAGCACTGGAGGGAAATAGAGCCGCTGCACTTAAGCTCGGCGTGAACGAATCCATGATTCGCCGTTGGAGGCGGCAGCAGGTAGAACTCAAGGAATGCCAAAAGACGAGAAAGGCTTTCAGAGGACATGAAAGCAGGTGGCCTGAACTTGAAGATGTACTTGAGGAGTGGGTAAACACTCAGAGAGCAGGCGGCCGAGGCGTAACCACAATGCAAATTCGGCAGAAGGCACTATCAATTGCCCGCCAAATGAATATTGATGATTTTATTGGAGGACCGTCTTGGTGTTTGAGGTTTATGAGAAGAAAGAACCTGTTCATCAGGGCACAGACAACTCTCTGTCAGCGAATCCCCCCGGACTACCAGGAAAAAGTTACAAATTTCCGACTATTTGTTGAAACACAGATCGCGGAGAACACCATTGGAACAGACAATATTCTAAATATGGATGAAGTCCCATTGACATTTGATATGTCTCTGACCAAGACTGTAAACAAGACGGGTGCATCATCAAATTCGGAGAAAACCAATGGACACGAGAGGACACATTTCACTTGTGTCCTGGGCTGCACCGCCTCTGGAAAAAAGCTCCCCCCAATGGTGATTTTTAAACGCAAAACTATGCCAAAAGACCAACTCCCAAAGGACATTTTAGTTAAAGTGAACCAGAAAGGACGGATGACAGAAAATCTGATGAAGAACTGGTTAACGGAGTGCTACGGAAAGCGCCCAGGAGGATTTTGTCACCGGCAAAAAGCGCTGCTTGTTTTGGACAGTATGAAGGCCTACATTACTGACTCAGTGAAAGAAGTCATCAAGAAAACCAGCTCAATTCCCGCTGTTATTCCTGGAGGTACAGCGAAGTATTTGCAACCCCTTGACATCAGTGTGAATCGAGCATTTAAAGCAGCACTCAGGACTGAATGGGAGGCTTGGATGAGTAGCGGAAATAAATCCTCCACAGAAACTGCCCGAATGCGAAAAGCATCATTTTCTGAGGTCTGTCAGTGGATCCTAACAGCGTGGAGCAGAGTGAATGAATCCACCATCATCAGGGGGTTTCGAAAGGCTGGACTGCTGCGTGAAGAGGGAACCACAGCTTCAGAGCCAGCTGTACCCCGGGATGACAGCGACACGGAGAGTAACACTGACATAGAGAAAGAAAAGGTATGTGACGAAGCTGTTCAACTCCGACACTAAAGAAGATGACTTCAGTGGTTTCAGTGCGCAGGAGGAAGATGAATAAACCAATCAATAACTTTTCTGTTTTGTTTTACTATGTTACAGGCACCGTTCGGAAATTACCTTAATCAGTTCATTTAAAGCTAAACTTGGCAGTTTTTTCTTCTTTTTCAATCTTAATAAATTTGTTTACAAATTAATGTGATGTGAATTGACCTGTTATGACTCAAATTTTGGGTTGTCTGTCCTCCTCTGCTGTTTTGTTGGGGAAATATCAGCGGCTTATAGCCCGATGCAGCTGATCAATCAATCAAATTTTATTTGTATCTCACATTTTAGCAACAAGGCATTTTGAAGTGCTTTACATCATAACAAACACAAAGTCATACAACGTAGAATCAACAATCAAAACATTACATGAAGTCAAGTGTCATCATTCAATTTATAATCAATTACGTTTCAAATACAAATAGGTGGGTTTTTAGTTGAGATTTAAAAGTCAGTGTTTTAGCTGTTTTGCAGTTTTCTGGAAGTTTGTTCCAGATTTGTGGTGCAGAGAAGCTGAATGCTGCTTCTCTATGTTTGGTTCTGGGGATGCAGAGCAGAACCATAAGGCCTGAGAAGGTTGATACAACAACAGCAGATCTTTAATGTATTGTGGTGCTAAACCGTTCAGTGATTTGTAAACTAACAACAGTATTTCAAAGTCTATTCTCTGAGCTACAGGGAGCCAGTGTACAGACTGGAGTGATGTGCTCTACCTTCCTGGTTTTAGTGAGAAAGTGAGCAGCAGCGTCTGGATCAGCTGCAGCCGTTTGATTAATTTGTCTTATAAATGTACTTTTCCATTTTTTTGTTTTTAAACTTTATGGCTGCGGCTTATAGTGAGGTGCGCTCTGTAGTCTAGAAAATACGGTACTATGAAAAATTTAGATTGCAGCGATATCTGTGTACTTGTTGACCCACTGTATTTCTATGTATATTGTTTAATGTTGAGGTGCTAAATGCATTTGTACATGCATAGAGTAAGGAAAGTGTGGTTTATTTGACCTATTTTAATTTTTTTCTGTTTTCCTTTCTACAACTATAGTATGATGAAATGGAGCAGCGCAGCAAGCAAGAAAGGAACTCCAGTTTGCACCAAAAGAAAGCAGAACCTCTGCAGATTAAAGAAGAGCAAGACGGGGCAGAACGTCAACAGATAAGGGGGCATCAGGAAGAACGAAATCCCCCACTACTTAAAGAAGAGCAGCAGGAGTTTGAAGCTTCCCAAATAAAAGAGGAAGAAGAGGAACACTGTGTCAGTCAGGATGAAGATCATCTTTTACTGAAGTGGAAGACGTATACCTTTGAGGTTTCTCCTGTACACGAAGAAAAATACCACCTTGAACCAGTCGGAAACCAACTGGACCCGCAGGATGCTCCTGAAGCTGAGAACCAGGTTCAGGAAGAAAATGACTCACAATTAAGGCAAGACGAAGATCTGGAACCAAATGGGAAATGCTGGAAAAATCTGTTCTCTGGAGAAATGCATGACGGGTTTTTTCCTCAAGATGGCTCCAAGAGGAAACACATGAGAATTCACACAGGTGAGTTGCTTTTCTATTTAATGGAAAATCCTTGATTACATAAAATACTTGTCATATGACAATACAAATATTTATTTTTGTAATACTCATGATTTTTTTAAACTAATATCGAGTACAGACACACTACTTCCAGTGTGTATGTGCACTACTCATACGGACTGATGCGTATCAAACATCTTCGCTAATCCGCTAATATTTTATTTAGCCTTTGCCAACTTTAAAAGCGTTTAGTGCAATTAGCTTCCCCTAAATAAATTTTTACAGACAAATCTTGAAGCGCTATTTTAATTATTTTGCAAACTTTAAGTTGAACAAAGCTTTTCGTTGAAGACAAGTTGCTGTAATTGGTTGACACAATGCGCCAACGGTGATTAGCTTACCATGTGTCATGTGACAAGACGTGATGTTGGGGTGCTAAATAATGCATTTATTTAGCAGCAAATAAATGCGTTATTTAATTTATAATGCATTTATAAATGAAATGCATTTAATTTATTCGACTCAGTGGTGGGAAGCTAAACGAAGCATTGTGTAACAGTGCAGTCTTCCGTTGTTTTCAGCTCGCTTACAAAGCGTTTATTTTGTGGATGAACCGCGTGTAGAAGAGGAGTCGGCAACAACGGCTGTAGGTGAGGCAAAGTTCGCTGAGGTTGAGAGCCTGGAGTCTCACCCGTGGCCCCACCTGAAGGACTACTTTTTTTTCGAGGCCAGGGATAAGTCCAACGAAAAAACCCTCCACTTCCAGTGCGTCCTGTGCCAACCCAAGAAGATCACCATCAAGGGACAAGCGAAGAGTCTGTACAATTTAAAGTCGCATATCAACCGGAAACATCCGACGCATGCCACCCAGTTCGAGGAGGACATCAAGGCCGGCTCTTCACGTGGGAAACACAGACTATCTGTTAGCAGCAGCGCTAGTAGCCAGTCGTCACAGCCATGTGCAAAGAGAGCGCGGCAGCCCAGCTTTGGTGAGACTTCTTCCAAAACTGCTGGAACTGATGTCAACCAGTCTATGGTGGACAAACAGATTGTGGACCTGTTTGTCCACAACATTCTACCGTTACACGTAGTGGAGTCCCCCACCTTTGTTGGCCTGATCAAGATGTTGAACCCCATCATGACGACCATGTCCCGTCGCACCCTGAGCAGGAGCATCTTGGCCAGCCATGATCAGCTGGAAGAGTATCTCATAAGGTATTTGTTAATCAGTTTTCTTATTTTTAGAATGGTGTAGTTTATGGTTCAGTGATTGTCTAGTTTGACTTTGTAGATCGTAGTGAAAAGAATAAACAAAGTTACATCGCAACAGTCGACAGCAGACAAATAGACTGACCTTATATTCTGACCATCCTCCATTCAGAGGTGGGTAAAGTACACAAAAATTGTACTCTACATTTGTAAACAGGAGTTTGGTCCTCAATCGAACAGTCTACCAGACTACAATGTTTGAAGACACAGTTACAGTCAACCAACATCTATAATCAGTGTCCCTATTAACCTTTTACAAATTAAGGTGGTTATTACTTTTTGTTTCATTAAACATATCTATACATTTACACCATGCAGAAAGTTACAGAGCACAATAATATGTATTTACCAAACAAAAACATCAAATTAACCAATTAATATTTCTGTCAAATAATATACCAAGAATGACAGTTTACACTGAAGATTGTATGTGTTGCAATAAACAATTAATAATTTATTCACATGATGGTAAAATGAGCTCAATAATTCCTACTCCAATGAACTATATCGTGAGAGATTAGTTTCAGATCTTTTTATATTGTGCTCAACTTTATCTATACAGAGTAAATTTATGTTAAATATTAATGTTTTGTTTTTAAATGCAGATTGCTTGAGGACATCCCCTGGGTTGCGACCACTGTTGACTGTTGGTCTGCCCACAACAAGTCCTACCTGAGCATGACGGCACATTGGCTAGACCCCAAGACTCGCACAAGACGGCACGCCCTCTTGGCCTGCACTCGGGTCAAAGGTCATCACTCCTCCGATGTTCTCGCCCAGGCCATGCGGGTTACCCATTCCAAGTTCAATCTGCAAGACAAAGTGACCAGAACCACGACGGATAACGGTAAAAACTTTGTGAAGACGTTTGTGCAGTTTGGTGCAGAAGCCGAGTTCCTGCCAAACATTCCTGAAGCCGCTGCTGATTCAGAAGAAGATTGGATCCAGGATGTGGATCCCGAGGCTGGAGGCGTGGAGTACATCTCTGTTGATGCCACCCTTGACAAGTCCAGCAACCTGGGCCTCAACCTGCCAACGCACATGAAGTGTGCAGCTCATACCTTTAATCTGGTAGCCAGTGTGGATGCCAGTGAGGCTCTGAACTGCGCTCTGTTCAGGTCAGCCTACAGGAAGGCCATGTCCAAAGCTCGGGCGCTGTGGAACCTGCAGAGCCGCAGCACGGTGGCGGCAGCCTGCATATTTGACGCGTTGAAGAGGAGGTTGGCGGTCCCCACCGGTACCAGATGGATCAAAACTTATGACTCTGTTGTAATCCTCAACAGCCTGCTTGAGAAAAACAGGGATGCTGTGAACAGGGTGGTGACACAGCTGAAGCTGCAGCCCTTCACCGACTCTGATGTCGGCTTTCTGAGTGAATACGGGCAGGTGATGTGTAACGTCGCCAAGGCTTTGGATAAAATCCAGGGGGAGGACCAGGCCTACCTCGGTAGCCTTCTGCCAACAGTAGCAGCCACCGTGATGAGGCTGAAGGAGGTCAAGTTAAAGCGCCTGCTGCATTGCAGTCCTCTGGTGGACGCGATACTGGCAGGAATCTCTAAAAGGTTTGGGCCCCTCCTGGAAGACCTGGAGTGCCAGCTAGCTGCTGCCTTCCACCCCAAGTTTCGTCTGTTCTGGTTGGAGCAGTTCAATAACAGCCAGGTTGGCAGAGTGACCAAAGCAATGGAGGCGGTCGTACTGGCAGCCCTGAGCGCGCTCAGTGAGGAGGGCAGTGACACCCCCAGCAATGAGGAGGAGGAGGAGGATGAGGAAGACGACTTCTTCAGCAACATCACTCGGTCCTGTGACGGCAGGAGCCACAGGTCGCTGAAGTGGAAGGCTCAGAACCTGGTGAAGACCTGGCTGGAGGCCGGATCCAAGGACGCCTTGACGGATCGGGCCTTTCTGGGCGAACAGGTTTTGATCGACTTGTTCACCAAATATAACACGCCCGTCCCGTCCAGCGCTGCCGTCGGGCGCCTGTCCTGTCAAGGCAACGACGTTCTGAGGGCCAGTTTGTCGGATATTAACTTTGAGAGTCTGATGTTTATGAAGGGAAACCAGCATCACATCAAGGACATGACCCAGGCCCAGTTAGAGTAATCACACTGCAAAACACAATGTTTTTACCAACTTTCTAGTCCAAATATGTTTCTAAGCTTGAAATAACACAAAACTATCTGATATGCAACTTTTCAGAAAGCTAATGAATGTTTTTTTTAAGTTGATAGTTTCTAAGTATTGATGAAAAAGTACCAGTATCTGATTATTATTTCACTTATTCAATTTTTCTTGTGTTATAAGTGAAGCTAGAACTTTTTCACAAACTGAGGAATTATTTACCTAAAGCAAAGCTTCTATATCTTGCTGAAAAGTTCCTTAAATTATTTGCCTTATTTCAAGTGTACTAAGATATTTGCTCTACTTGGTAAAAGTGTATTTTTTAAGTTTAGTTAAAGATACATATAAAATGAAATTAAACTTTTATTTTTTTGTACTATCTTTACGCCATTTCACACATGCTTTCCTACTTGATGTTTTTAACCAGTGAAGCTGTTTTGTTTCATTTTATTCATTTAGTTATGCTTGTTATCTTGTTGAATTGATGTTTTGTTTTAAACAGCAAATAAATCAAATAAAAAACTGTTAAATTTGATTTTGCTCATCTGTGTACATCACTTGTTCTTGGCATCATATGTGTCTTTGTGGAAATAAAATGGTGCCGAAAAAAAAAAAAATTAGGGTCATTATCAATATCCTGTATTAAAATTGCAGTTATAGCCGATATTTAAAGATATTAAATACATATATTGTATCACAGGTGCAGTCCTTTGAATTCTGAATTGATTCAAAATGCTCAAAAATTAATTTTAGTCTACTTAATCATTTGTAGAAATGTAATTTGAATAATTTCACTTAATAAAATGCCTTACAGCAGAACTAACCTAATATTGATCATTTAAGTTTTGTGCAAACCCCCTTTTTTTGGTTTGTTTTACGCTGTTCTCTAAACAGAATCTCCTGACCGTTTGAACCGTTTGAAATGTTAACCATTTGCTTCAGATTCAAAAGGTGATGCAAATATGTCATGCAGAAACATTTGTGACATTCTATCAGAAGCGTGAACATTTTAACAGATGCAATCATGTTGAAATTCTTTATAGCAACGACTTTATTTACATGCATGAAAAGCAAAGTTTTACCTCCATGTAACATAATTGGGAATTTCTCTGGCTGTGGAGCATTTGGTGAAACATTAAGCAGTTTTACAAATGTCTTTAAAAACCTTTTGAGGGCTTTGGGCTTTTCTGAACGTTGTTCAGAAAAGGATTGAAAGTTTAAAATCTTCAGCGATGAAGACATTTGGTGGAAACCTGGAGCCGCGTTCTCCACCTGTGATCTGCTCCACTGCAGTAAATGATGTTTATTCTGTACCCAGAATGCATTGCTGCAGGTTGAAATCTACTTATGTCTTGTGTGCTTTTTGACTGAAGCCCTGCTGGGATCAATTAGGCAAAATTAGAAACAGAGTTTGCAAAACTCAAGTATAAAACAAACAATGAGCGGAAAGTCTGTCCAAAGACTCACTTCCTGAAGGTCAATCGTACAGGTATGTGTGAAAAAACCCCCAAAAAAACAGTTTTTAATTTGTCCCTGTTGTGTGACGTTGGTTTAAATGAATGTTTTATTTATAAGTCACATTTTAATCAGCACCTTTCTGTGTCGATTAGACCGTCCCTCGTTGTTCAGAAGACAAACAACTAGACGTCAAAGCAGTGAAACACAGGTGAGAAAATTCACACACAAATTGCTGAACAATGTTTTAATTCACTACATAAATATTTACACCATTCAAATTGGTATTTAGTAGCAGCACCAATCTTTATGGATATTTCTCAATCAAGAACATCTAGATGCTTTTTTTCTCCGTTCTTCCTGCTAATCTGTTTAAGTGTTGTCAATCACACTGTGTTGCGCTGCTCATTCCTACTAGCTCTGCTACGCTGCAGCTAGCACATCCTGTTGTGATTGCTAGATAGCATAGCCACGTAGGATGGTCAATAAATGGTTTTTCTGTAACAGTAAGTTGTTTCTCCACTATTAGAACAATTAGGAGCGAGGACACAAGATTGATTGACGGCACCAAGACCCTCCTTCTGGCTCTGACTGGTTGTTTTGGGTCAGAGGGGAATAATAGCTCAGGGAGGAGGAGATCAATCTTTTCACAAAGTATCATTAAATTTTAATGGAGTTTTAACAAAAATGTTTAAAAAAAAAATTACACACCTCACCTTTAAAGTCTTTTTATTTGCCAAAACAACCAAATTTTGTTGATCGTTACTGATTTGTAAAAACAGTATAATAGGTCAAACATTCAATACTTTTGAAATGTACTGTAAATGACAAGCAAATAAGAAAACGAGTGGTTTTATTAAAATACCAGGCAATGCAGAATAGAAATAAAAACTATTTATACAACATTTAAGTGAAAAGTCTAATAAAAACAGAACAGACGAAACTGCAGATTTGTACCTCTACCTTTAATAATATTAGTTTATTTTTATAGCACTTTTCTAAACGCACAGAAATCTAGTAAAATTACAAGATGAACACCAAGAACGTCAAACAAAAATTATAAAAGGCGAGGACTTGAATATTTAAAACCAGAACCTAATCATCGCTTTCTGCAGGACTGCAGGCTTCGAACCAGAATCCCACCAGTGGAAAGCGATGACAGCTGCCTCAGTGACAGCGACGACAGCGATGAGGACAACAGACCGAAACCAGGTGACGAAAGTAGCAGCAATGAAGACTCTGACAGCGACAACGATCCAGCTGCCAGCACCAGCGCCGCTACCGCATGGGCTCAACCGGCCTCTGCAGAAACGAGACGATGGCGAAGGTTGTCGTGGGAGACGGTGCAGTCAGAGGACTCTGCGAAAGACGTCCCAACGTGGCGAGGTTCTCTTCCCACGTCTGATGGGTTCTCTGATGAAACCAGAGAACCCATTCAGTATTTCCGGGACTTCTTTGACGCGGATCTTTTGGATATTATTGTAGAACAAAGCAATCTGTATTTCACTCAAGAAAGCACACGCAATCGTTACACTGGCCTCAAGCTGGATCGAAATGAACTCGAGCAGTTTATCGGGACTTTAGTGTACATGAGTATTCTACATCTTCCAAATTCGGGAATGTACTGGTCCAGTGAGTGCAGAGTAGAGTATGTGGCTGATGTGATGACCCGGGAGAGATGGAAGAAGATTAAGGAGTTTCTTCATTTCAACGACAACAGCACCATGGCCGCCAACAGCGCAGATGCACTCTTCAAAATCAGGCCGGTTTTTGATTCACTTCTCCAAAAGTTTAACAACCTCCCTAAAGATCAGATGCTGTGTATTGCTCAGCAAATGGTCCCTTTAAAATGTGATTCTAGTCTGGTGCAATATATCCCTAAAAGGTTACGCAGATGGGGATACAAGATCTTCGTGTTGTGTGATACAAAGGGCCTGATTCACTCGTTCAATGTAGTTACAGGGAAAATGGATCCGCTACCTGGAGAACCAGACATCGGGGCAAGTGGAAACATTGTCCTGAAGCTTGCACAAGTCATCCATGGTTCTGTCAATCATCTATTGTATTTTGACAGTCAGTTTACGTCCTTTGATTTGTTTGCAGCTCTCATAAATAAGGGGATACCAGCCCTTGGTGCTGTGGAGCAAAATGGCCTCCCAGGCTGCAACTTTAGCACCGACTCTGAGATGAAGAAGAAGGGATTGGGGTCGTTTGAGGAGAAACGGGTTGCCGTCGATGATTTGGAAATAAGAGCAGTCAAGTGGTTTTACTATAAGGGGGTGATCGTTGCTAGCACCTTTGCTGGTGCTCAGCCTATGACCAACGTCCAAAAATGGAACAGAAAGCTGAAGCAAAAACATTCAGTGGAATATCCCAACATCATCAACTTGTACAACAAGTTTGTGGCTGGCATCGATGCCCTTGATGTGCTGATTACATCCTATCGCACCCAGATTAGGTCCAGGAAGTACTACCACAGGTTGTTTTGTCATTTTCTCGATATGGTCATTGTGAACAGCTGGCTGTTATACAAACGTGATTGCGAATCGCTGGGTATCCCAAGACGGAGGCAGAAGGACTTTCTTGCTTTTAGGGTTTCAATTGCACAAGCTCTTTTCATGCAAGGCAAAGACCTGTCCAAGAAGAAGAGGGGATGGCCTTACTTTGACGTGGAAAGTGAATTTGAGAAGAAGAAACGTCGCGGCCCAGCTAAGGATATTCCGACACTGAAAGTGCGTTCAGATGCTGTCGGTCACTGGCCGGTGGTGGAAAGAGGACGGCAACGCTGCAAGATGCCTCAGTGTAAGGGCCAGACCGTCTTCAAATGTTCAAAGTGCAAAGTGCACCTGTGCATCAAGAAGAACAAGACCTGCTTTCGGCAATTTCACAAGTAACTCTTGTTTTGTTGGTTTTCTTTCTGCAAACAAGGGGATACCAATCCTCTTCTGTGACTGCAGCAAATATGATTGAACACACTCTACATATCAGAGACTGGAAAATGTATATATTTACAATCGTAGGGGATGTTAAAATGTATAATTCCTAAATTTAGATCTACCATACTCAGCAAATTTTTATTTAAAATTAATTCAACCAAGCACCTTTTTCTTTTCTGATTCCTTGTGATTAATTCAGAATTCTGTTTTGCTTTTTTTAAATTATGGCGATTCCACATATGAACAATACAGTACCATTTTATTTTCTGCTATTTCTGCCATTATGTAAAAAATAAAGTGATAAATCTAATCTCTCACAAAGATAATATATATGCATGTGTATGAGAAGTACCTCATTTAGTAATAAAACCTTTATTAAAATTCTGAAAGAAATGGGGTTAAATACAAGAATATAGTTTAAGTAGGTAAGATAGATACTCTGGCCCACACTAAGCATTTAATGCCAAAATTACTGTTTCTATCAATTTAGATAGATGTGTATGCGTCTGGAATTAATTAAATCCCCATGAGCTACACTCCTCACCACTAGGTAGCGGTAAAGCTTAACTAACGGCTTTTGCCAACCGACAAACTCAAGAAGAAGAACTGTGATGCTAGCAGCGTTAGCTTACCTTCTGCTTGGACTCACCCCGGAGACTTTTGACCATCTGCGGGACGAATATGTGAATGTTTACCGTAACGATGTCTTCAGTCCAGCTAAAACGAGACTCCATCAGCGGGCCGTTAACTCCTGCTGCAGAAACATTCACGGAGTTTAGAGAAATGATCGTGAAGGAGGAGGAAGAGACGGGCGATCAGCGCAGACTGCTGGATTTCTCCAGGACTCCTCAGTTCGCTTCACGCCGAAAAGGTAGGGAACGCAAATGATGCCAACATCTCACTGATGACGTTTCGGTTTTAAAGCGTTCATTTTGGGACATATCGGCGGAAATTAGGCACTGAAGCTGAAGTTGGAGTTGCAGAGAGTCATTGGGAAGAAAAAAACACTATATGACAGAACCCTCTGAAATTAATTACCAAACATTGTATAGCTTTTTACTGAATATCTAGTATCTTTACTCTGCGTTAATGTCACTGAATAATAGATAATTTAGATCAGGGCTGTCAAACTCCAGTCCTCGAGAGCCACAGGTACAAAACACTGGATTGAAATGGCTTAATTACCTCCTTGTGTAGATAAGATGTCCAGAGCCTTGCTGGACATCAGAGGCACATCTAACAGCTGCAGGACAGCAACCCTTGAGGACTGGAGTCTGACACCTGTGGATTAACAGGTGTTTGTTGAACTGCAATCAGTTGAATCAGGCACATTGAACCAGGGAAACCTCTAAAACATTGAGGATCAATAATAATGATTAGATTAAGAGTAGGTCATACATATTTAAATGATACTTTATATTTAATAGGGAAGACAAATAATAATATGTGTGAAGAATGTGGAGAGAGAAAACGTAGAACATGTATTGATGAACATATGAACGTGGAAGGACAGATCAAGAATGGAATACTGGGAAATGATGGAAATATAATGGATATTTCCATATTAAGGAAAGCACTATTTATTTATCTTCAAAATACAAAATTAAAAAATAGAATCTGACTGACGTAAAATACTGTAGGTGGCGGTATGCACCTTAAAGTTGCTTGCGATCCGCCATAATAGAAAAGAAGAAGAAGAACATCGAGGACCAGGGTTGGGAAACACTGATTTAGATGGATGCAACCACAAAAAAGTGTGATGAAGTGTAACCTCAACAAAATGATTTTAAATGCATTGTTAATTCAAGTAATTAATGAAAATATTTTACTTTAGGACAAAACTGTTTAACAAATTCAAACCAGATTAAAACTACACGAGAAGTTTAAGTTCCTTTTAAATCAGAAAGGTGTAGAAAACTGTCTAGGTAAGCCTTTGGTTAGATTATTTTTGTAATATAATGGCAAATAATGCATCCAAAACAAGAATATTTAAAACTTATTTGATTATTGAGGGTAGATTTTGAATTGTAATAATTTAATATTGTTGCTATTTGTTTTATTTAGTTTTTATTTTCTTATGAAATGTATCATTTTTATAATATAAAATATCTACAATATATATTCTGTATTTAATATTTTTATTATTTGCTGACCATTTCATTGATCATACATTGATTTATTTTCTCCCATAATATTTTCTCCCTTCCTGTTTTCACCTTTGTTTATTTACAGATTTGTTTCTATTTCCCTCATGTTTTGCTTTTCCTTCTGACTCTTTGTAGGAGGTAAAGTGACAAAGCGGTAAGGATGAGGGAAGGGAGTCAGTTTCTCTCTTATTGACCAACATCAAGATCCAAGCTTTAAGTTGGAAAAGTTCTTATTTTAAATTGTTTGATGCAATATTTGCCACTTTATCTGCTTTATTGAGCCATCTAGTTCTTCATATTTTTGTTGCCAATAAGTCTTCTACATGACCAAAGAAGTTCTAAAAAGGGGAAAGTTTATTGCAGAAAGTTATTCTAGAAAGAGATGAGTTGGAGGAAAGGGAACAATTTAAATCAAATAGTTTAGATTATCTGTGATGCCAACTTGTCGAAGACAGAAATCATGTGTTCAATTAAACTATTTAGGAATTTATTTCAACAAAGTTGTTACTATTGAGAGAAATGCATCTGAGAAGGATGAGAATAGAAAAAGGATGAGGATATGAAGGCAAAAGGGAATAGAGAGCCACATAAACTGTTAAGATGACAAATAGAGAAGAAATGTAAAAGGAACAGTGATTATCAAGGATGTATTTTTTTAAAAACATACCATAGCTTATTAGACTACAATACATTCAGACTAAATTCCTGTTTTTCCAAAACATTTTAGGATTTTATACTTAAGTTAGCTACTTATACATTAAAGTTAAATGTTTTGTTTAAACCAACTATAGAAAAACTTTCTACTGTGTTTTTGTTTCAAGATGATCAACAGAATTATGTTTGGGAAGAGGTGGTTTCTTCTGACCAGCAGCTCTGGAAACAGAAGACGGATTCCAGTTTGGACCATGAGGAACCAGAACCTCTGCAGATAAAAGAAGAGCAGCAAGAGCCAGAACATCCATGGACTAAAGAGGAAGTATTGGAGATCTGCATAGGTGAGCATGAAGACCAACTTGAGCTGAAGCAGGAGACTGAAGATACACTTATGGTGACTTCAAATAATGAAGAAAAGAACCACATTAAACCAGAACCAATCAGGAACCAGGTCATCTCTAAGGACTTCACTGAACCTGAGAATCAGGATCAAGAAGGAAACCACCATAAAGACTCAGGATCAAAGCAAGATGAAGCACAGAAACCAGAGAAGAGATGTCTGAAAACCATAAAGCGTGACAAATGTGACAATTCAAAACCCAGAAGGGACATTTTCACTCAAAACAGTCACTTGACGCAGCCGTTGAAAAGGTACATAGGTGAGAAGCGTTTTCCATGTACAACATGTGGAAAATGTTTTATTAAAAAAGGACATTTAATAGTTCACATGAGAATTCACACAGGTGAGAGGCCTTTCAAATGTCTTTCCTGTGGAAAAAGCTTCACTAAAAAGTCAGTTCTTGATGAACATGTCAGAATTCACTCAGGTGAGAAGCCTTTCTCTTGTGTGATTTGTGGCAAAAGTTTTGGTCGAAAATGTAATTTGACTTATCACATGATGCTTCACACAGATGAAAGGCCTTATTCCTGTAATAGGTGTGAAAAAACATTCAAATCAAAAGTTTCATTGAATGATCATATGAGAATTCACACAGACAAGAAGCCATTTTTGTGCGTGACTTGTGGGGAAGGGTTTATTCGAAAATGCCAATTAATAGTTCACATTAGAACTCACACTGGCGAGAAACCTTTTCCTGTTCATTACAAAATCTGATTTGAATAAGCATGTCAGAATTCACACAGGTGAGAAGCCTTTTAAATGTCTGTACTGTGGTAAAAGCTTATAGAAAATCAGATTTTAATAGCACTAAATTCACACAGGTGCGAAGCTTCTCTCTTGTACGATTTGTGAGAAAACGTTCAATGAAAAGGCTCATTTAACCAATCACATGAGGTGTCACACAGATGAAAGGCCTTTTTCTTGTAATATTTGCAAAAAAACTTTCAGAGCAAGAAGTTCATTAACTGAACACATGACAGTTCACACAGGTGAGAAGCGCTTTTTGTGTGTTACCTGTGGAGAGCGGTTTAAAGGCCAGTTAGTGGTTCACATTAGAAGACACACAGGTGAGAAGCCCTTTCTGTGTGGGATCTGTGGAAAAGCTTTCCATCATAGCCACACCTTAAGAGTTCACTTCATGGCTCACACATTAGAGACTCATTTTCAATGTACAACATGTGGAAAAAGTTATAAAGAAAAAGTACATCTCACAATTCACATGAGAACCCACACAGATGAGAAATCTTCCTCTTGTACGATTTGTGGCGAACAATTTGCTCAAAAAGGGGATTTTCTTCCTGTGATATTTGTGAAAAAACTTTCAGATCTAAAGATGCATTGAATAAACACCAGAGAGTTCACACAGGTGAAAAGCCATTCTTTTGTGTGATTTGTGGCAAAGGTTTTTCTCAAAAAGTGCATTTGACTAATCACATAGGACTCACACAGATGAAAGGCCTTTTCCCTGTGATATCTGTGAAAAAACGTTCAGAAGAAAAGATCTATTGAATAGACACATGAGGGTTCACACAGGGGAGAAGCCATTTTTGTGCAAGACATGCGGAAAAGCATTTTGCCACAGCAGTAGCTTAAAAACTCATTTTGTAACTCACACAGATGAGAAACCTTTTCAATGTGTTGTGTGTGAAAAAAGTTAGCTTAGAAAAACAGATTAGATACTTCACATGAGAACTCACTAGTGAGTCTATGTGAGAACTCTAGAGTTCTCATTCTAGGCAGTTCTCATAAAATGAACAATAGTTTTGTTTTTGTTACATTAAATTAGAAACAAAAATGTTGAACAAGTTGTTAAAGTTTTGTGCATTTCTTTATAAGTCATTCCTGAAAATTTTAATTTAAATTATTTTCTCTCAAGTGAACCTCTTCTTTTACAGATGATATTCTTTATAGTGTTGCACAGCTTTACCCAAAGGGTGAAGCCTTGTAAAGCTTTATGTTTGTTGTAAATACAGTAAGTATGAACTTTGCTTTTGAACAAAAGAATAGAATTGCAAAGAGCATATGCAATAAAAATGTAAGACATGTATTTGATGTCTGGTGCTCATTTACCTCACTAACTGTAGATCTCTTTAATCTGTGCAAATTACATTTAGTGGTTTCAAGCAGGTACTGTTTAACCAGATCTGACTTTTTTGCAATGAAAAACACTTTCAGAGTGAACTATCATAATGAAAACACGACAAATCCATTTTACAATATTTTTAATAAAGAGTGGTGTCCGGATCTCAGCAAGTGTGTTAATTGTTTTGAGAAAGGCACCAGCTGTTGTGCAAACCTTAATGCGAGAAAAGCAACAAAACTACTGAGAAAAAATTTCAGAACTGAAACGTTCTCAGTCGGCAGAACGTTTTCACATTTGGTCACATAATTTAGAATGACAGAGTTTAACTCTGCTGCTCAAGATAAATAATTGTGAAGCAGGGAAAATGTGACAGGCTAAATGTGATCATTTAATCTTGGTGGGGTTTTTTTATTCATTATTTTTTATGATTTCATTGTTTAGCTGTTGCCCTGTGTTTAATCAACAATGATAATTCTACAATTTGTGTAACAAAAAAAAATTAATTTAGTAAAACTTGCAAAATATTAAAACTTCAGAATGTTAAAGAACTTTGTTTACAGGCTGGAGTTTGTGTTCACTTTTATTCTGAAATCCAAAAACCACAGATTTTTTTTTTTTTTTCTTAAAAGTTAAACAGCATTAAAGTTGTTTCTGTTTGGTTTAAAGTTTGAATCATTGTTTAGTGATGTTGATGTTTGGTGCTCATTTATCAGGCTTGGTGAATATGAAATATTCAGAATATAAAATCAAATCCTCTTATTTTCTGTCACACAGAACTTTTTTATGAGCTCCAAGCATTTCCACTAGACCGTATTTTTGCACAAAGACATATACCGCCATCATAAAGTTACGCAATTATATTTTTGGCTCTTCCGCAGGCAATATTTTATTATCTTTTTCTGACATTTTTTTGCATGACAGTATCTTGCTATTTGCAGTCAGCCCAGCTGGTGGCGGTAACGATCTGTTTAAATGTTTGCTAACCGCCATTACGTATCAAGAAGAAGAAGAAGAAGAAGACGACGAGCGTTAGCTTTCCTTCTGCTTGCAGAAGAGACTTTGATCCTCTGAATATGTGAGTGTTTGCCGTAGAAATGTCTTCAGTCCAGCTTGAGCGAGAGTTTATCAACGAGCAGCGAACTGCTGTTGAGGAAACATTCACGGAGATTAAAGAAATCATCGTTAAAGAGGAAGAGACGGACGATCAGCACCGACTGCTGGATTTCTCCCTTTTACACGGAAAAGGTATGAAATACAGGCGATGCTAACGCTCTAATGCCGACTGCGGTTTTAATGTCATGTTTTTAGCGCTTTATTAACGCAGATTATCAACCAAGATAAAGTTGCGTTTCGGTTGTAACTTCAGCTTTAAGAAACGGCTAACGGTGAAGCTTCTTACTGCCATGAACATTTTTAATCTGTTCCTTTTTTAAACCTGGACAGGATTGTTTCATGTGAATATCTGAGTCTTTCAGACAGAGTTTTGTGATTTTCATAATAAATTATAATTAGTTGGTAGAGACACTTAACTTGACTTACTGCACCATTGTAGCATGCAATATGGTGGATCAGCCTTACATTATGAGGTTTTAAGGAAGCCCAGACTGTTTCTAGAGCTCAAATTAATTGTCATTTCCTTTGTACAGATCTAAAACTACATACTACAGGATATTGTCTTTAATGGCTTGTTAAACTGAAATGCGTTGAGACTAAAATCTTCATCCGATTCAGCTGATTTTAGGACTAAATACTTCTCAAAGCCTTTTTATATGCATGAATTAAAGTGAATAGAAACCCTCTCTCCTGTTTTGTTTGATTTCCAGATGATCTACAGGATTATGTTTGGAAAGAGGAGCAGCAGCAGCTCTGTAAGCAGGAGAGTGATTCCAGTTTGGACCAGGAGGAACCAGAACCTCTGCAGATTAAAGAAGAGCACCAGGAACCAGTACTTTCGTGGATTAAAGAGGAAGTATTGGAGATCTGCATAGGTGAGCATGGAGAGCAGCTTGAACTGAAGCAGGAGACTGAAGATACGTTTTTGTTGACTCCTTCACACAAAGAAAATTACCACATTGAACTGGAACCAATGAGAGACCAAATAATCTCTGAGGACTTAAATGATACTGAGGACCAGGATCAAGAAGGAAACCATCAGAAAGACTCAGGATCAAAGCACAATAAAGTGCCAAAACCAAATAAGAGATGTCAGAAAACCATGAAGCGTAAAAAATGTGCAAATTCAAAACCAAAAAGACATGGCAATTTGTGTTCTTGTAAGTTATGTGGTGACTTCTTACCTCAAAATAGTAACTTGGCTGAGCACTTGAATTATCACACAAGTGAGAAGCGTTTTCCATGTGCAACATGTGGAAAAAGTTATATAAACAAAGGGCATTTAACTGTTCACATGAGAATTCACACAGGTGAGAGACCTTTCAAATGTCTGTCTTGTGAAAAAAGCTTCACTACAAAACCTTTTCTTGAGGCGCATGTCAGAGTCCACACAGGTGAGAAGCCTTTCTCTTGCACCATGTGTGGCAAAAGTTTTACTCAAAAAGGTAATTTGACCACTCACATGAGGCTTCATACAGATGAGAGGCCTTTTTCCTGTGATGCCTGTGAAAAGACTTTCAAAAGAAAAGATTCGCTTAATGAACACATGGGGTTCAGGTAAGAAGCCATTTGTGTGCAAGATGTGTGGAAAACACTTTAATCGGCGATATCTGTTGATGGTTCACACCAGAATTCACACTGGTGATAAGCCTTTCAAATGTCTGTCCTGTGGAAAACGCTTCACTACAAAACCACAGGTGAGAAGCCTTTCTCTTGTATGATTTGTGGCAAAGATTTCACTGACAAAGGTCATTTGACCAATCACACAAAGTGTCACACAGATGAAAGGCCTTTTCCTTGTAACACGTGTGGAAAAACATTCAGATCAAAACATTCATTGAAAGAATATAAGAATTCACACCGGTGAGAAGCCCTTTCTGTGTGTGACCTGTGGAAAAAGGTTTAATCAAAAAAATCAGTTAAAGGTTCACATTAGAAGTCATACAGGCGAGAAGCCGTTTTTGTGTGTGACCTGTGGAAAGGGATTCAACCAAAAACACCAGTTAATTGTTCACACAAGAAGCCATACGGGTGAGAAGCCCTTTTTGTGCGTGATCTGCGGGAATGCATTCAGCGACGGCAGTAGCTTAAAAGCTCACTTCTTGACGCACACAAATGAGAAACCTTTCCAATTTGTGACGTGTGGAAAAGGTTTGATTAATAAAAGTCAGTTAACGGTTAACATGAGAACTCGCAAGGAAGAGAGGCTTTTCAAATGTCTGTTCTGTGGAAAAAACTTCACAAGAAAGTCTGTTTTCGATGAGCATGTCAGAATTCACACAGGTGAGAAGCCTTTCACTTGTATGGTTTGTGGCAAGGGTTTTACTCAAAAAGGTAATTTGACTTCTCACATGGCACATCACACTGATGAAAGGCCTTTTTCCTGTAATTCGTGTGACAAGACTTTCAAAAGAAAAGATTCACTAAATAAACACATGAGAGCTCACACAGATGAGAAGCCACAAGAATGTACATAAGAGGCCTTTTATGCTAGTATGACTTGTGTAAAAATGTCCATGTGTCATTTTAATCGGTAATCCAGCAGTTAATTTGAAAACCTGCAACTGAAAAATGTAATTTTGTAAACCTTGTAAAAATGTCCAGCATCGCAATTCAAAAAATGTTTAAATCTGTTTCCCTCATTTGATTTAATGTTTAAATTTTTGAGTTTTAACATTTGACTTGGCAAAAAGCCGTTTGAATTAACAATACAAATTTATTTAGAGATGCTAAACTCCTCTAGAAGTTTGAACTTTCTACTTTCTTTAATGTGCAAATTTAATAACTAATTTCAGTGATTCTTCGGATGTGTTCTGTAAATTTATGTTCTTTGTAGTTTTGTTTTCTGTTGTGAATGTTGCTCCTTAAATGAATAAAAGAATGCTTTAATTTTTAATATGGTTTCCTATGAATGATAAATATCTTTGTTTTCTCACATTTTCAGACAACCTAAAAAAATAATCTATATTTTCTAATGGTATTTTGTAAGAGTATGTTTACAGAATCTGATCAGTTATTATTTTTGTGGTCAATGTTTGGTCAACTTAGTTGTTTACTCAAGATAAAGTTTACTTAAACAAATGAGTTTGAACATATTGGTTGGGTGTCAGTAACATTACGATAAAGAAACCTGGACACAGTATGAAACGGAAAAGAAACATGTTTGGTGAGTAACTGGTGATGGTATGCTCCTTTTTCTATTTGGATGATCAGTCACATATTTATATTTTGTCTGTAAAATATGTTGTATGGAGAAAAGATGAAAAAAGTAGTCCTTAATTGTTGAATTGATGCAGAACAGAAAAGGTTAAGAGTAAAGTAATACAAGAACGCCAAATATACTGAATCATTTTACAAAAGTAAATGTTTCAGTTAAGGAAACAGACACTTCCAGTGTTACGTGCTTGTTCTCAGTTTGAGACAGGAGGACAGCTTTTGGACGTTGAACCAAATGAAAGACAACTTTCAGGGAAACTTTTGGCTCCACATTCAACAGATGACATTTCTGTTCACCTGCAACTATGAAGGTGGATTTTTTTTATGCTTTGAAAATAAATCAGCGCAGCTGGATCTGTGTTGATGACATGAGACTGAAACTCTCCAGTTTGGAGCTAAACATTCATTCACTCATGTCCCAGAAAGAAACAGCACCACCCTTATTTCTATAATTTAAAAAGACAGCAGTAAGTGAGTTGATATTTTCATTTCAGGTTGTAGATATTTAAGTGTCGATGTAGGAGCAAATTTAAGGTCAATTGTTCAGGAGTTTTTGTTGAATGGGTGAAGTGGAAGTAAAATACCTACTTAATCCAGAAGATGGCAGCAGTAGGTGGTGTAAACATTCTTGGACAGTTTCATGTCACAAAAAGTCCATTTTACCAGAGTTTTCATTTTACCAGAGTTTTCACTCAAAGTAGGGAAAAGCATAAATAACGGTATATCAGCATACACAGGAGATGTTATTGCAATATTAAATTCAGAACCATGAAAATCAGTTTTTTTGTTTGGATTCCAGTTCACAGCAGAACAAGGTAATTATTTGGTAGCAGATCAGAGATCTTAATATAAATTGAACTTACACCATATACATGATGAGCCTAATGATCAATTACTTATTGTATTATTGCATATATATATAATTGTATAATAAACTATCTGAAACTACTGAAAAACCCCTAATCATTTTTCAATTTTTTTCTCATGTATTTATCTATTTTGGTTGATAGATTACTTTTATTTTTTCTCTCACTTGTTTGTGTTTGGAAGCTATTTCCGCTTTGAATACATCTGACATTGATGCCGTATTTGTGGTACATGCAGTAAATAACTGAAAAAAGAAAAAGAACATTAAAAATGCTGTTGACCCTCCAGACCAGCCGGTAGCGGTAAAGACCTGATTCGATGTGTGAAGAAGAAGAAGAAGAAGCTAAAACGTGGTCATAGCAACGTTAGCTTTCCTTCTGCGTGGAGTTATTCTGTGGATTTTGGTCCATTTATGGGGTGAATATCTGAATGTTTGCAGTCAGAATGTCTTCAATCAAACCTCAACGAGAGTTGAGCAACGAGCAGGAAACTCCTGCTGGAGAA
Source organism: Poeciliopsis turneri (assembly GCA_922788865.1). NCBI lineage: Eukaryota > Metazoa > Chordata > Actinopteri > Cyprinodontiformes > Poeciliidae > Poeciliopsis > Poeciliopsis turneri. Next base: position 1,109,844 of record CAKLNU010001072.1, read on the forward strand.
ACAGAGTTTAATGGGACCGTAAAGAAGGAGGAAGAGATAAATGACTGGGACAGACTGCAGGATTTGCGGACCGCATTACACCCAACTGGTATGAAACAATGTTACACTATATTACGTGACCAGCGTTTATTACCGCAGGGATGTCAAACTGATTTTGGTGTCCGGTTATATATGTTCTCAAATGGACGGTTGTGCCAGAATTAAACCCATGATCATGCTGTTAAAATACTAGTAAACAGATGTCTAAATTTGTTAAATACTTCTCAAAATTAAATATTGAACATTTTCCACATGGATCAATCCAGCTAGGACTTTGTGATTGTATTTGCAATCAAAATAACTTCAAATTTAGAAATATTTTCAAGACATTTAGTAATGTTTGTGCTGTAATTTTGATTTTTGTTCTTCTTCACCTTGATCAGACTATAATGTTAAATGTTTTTGAACATTTTTGCAGAAAACGTGCGATGAAGTCACATGTATACATTAGAGCTCCTTGTGAGATTTAGCTAAAGTTAATTAGTTCTTCCCTATTTGGTTATTAAGAGGTGCATCATTCTCTTTGGTTCTGTACTCTACCACTTTTCCTGTTTTCTCTTGCCTAATATTTTCTTTCTCTCTTTTTTTTGTTGTTGTTGTTGTTGTTTATCTCTTTCTAGAATAATTGTTTCTGCAATAAATCAGCCAGTTTTTATAAGCCGGCTCAAGGCAATGCAAGTAATCAGTTGCTTAGTGCCCTGGCACCACTAGGGGGCTCCCAAGAGCATCATATGTTTTTATTTAGTATTGACGGATTTAATTTCTTTTTGATATTTTACACAACTGCTCCTAATTCTAAAAACAAAAGATGCTAAACCTGTCACTTTAAAGTCAGGATTTGTCTGTACATACTTACAAATCGTGAAAATAATTTTGAACCACTCTTTCAGAATGCAAATTAATTAGAGCATCTTTGCTTTATGCTGCTCCTGTAAGGTTAAAATCATTATCCATATAAGTATTATAGTATAATCTAATCACAAATTACACAAACAATAGGAGGCATGTTACATTCATAGTGTAGCCTTGGAATAATGGCGGGCACCAAATTAAAATTGGTACTAGTATCTCTAGCAGATGAAACCTACAAAAAGCATTTCTCCTGTGTTTGCTTGCCTTTCTAGATCATATACAGAATTATATTTGGAAAGAAGTGGCTCCCTCTGACCAGGAGCTCTGTAAACAGGAAACAGATTCCAATTTGGATCAGAAGGAACAAGAACCTCTGCAGATAAAAGAAGAGCATCAAGAACCAGGATATCCAAGGACTAAAGAGGAACCATTGGAGCTCTGCATAAGTAAGCAGGAAGAGCAATTTGAATTGAAGCAGGAGAATGAAGATACATCAATAGTGAGTGCAACGCATGAAGACAAGTACCACATTAAATCAGAACCAATTGTGGATCAAGTTGTCTCTCAAGATTATAGTCAAACTGAGCTCCGGGATTGCAAAAGAAATCCGAATAAAAACTCAGGATCACAGCAAGATGAAGGGCTGAAACAAAGTAAGAGCCATCAGAAAACCAAGAAGCGCAACAACTGTGTTAATAATTCAAAACGCAAAAGGGACAAGAAATCTCACACAGAAACTGCTGTGTATTCCTGTAAAATATGTGGTGAGGGTTTTAGTGAAAGTAGTAACTTGTCTCAACACTTGAAAAGTCACAAAGGTGAGAAGCGTTTTCAGTGTACGTGTGGAAAAAGTTTTACAAAAAAAGGAAATTTAACAGCACACATGAGAATTCACACAGGTGAGAAGCCTTTTTCCTGTAACACCTGTGAAAAAACGTTCAGAATAAAACATTCTTTAAATAAACACATGAGGATTCACTCGGGTGTCAGGCCATTTAAATGTCTGTCCTGTGGAAAAAGCTTCATCACAAAACCTGCTTTTGATAAACACGTCAGAATTCACACAGGTGAGAAGCCTTTCTCCTGTACCATTTGTGGTAAGGGTTTTATTGACAAAGGTCATTTGACTAATCACTTGAAGACTCACACAGATGAAAAACCCTTCCCCTGTAACTCCTGTGAAAAAACCTTCAGATCTAAATATTCATTAATTGAACACATGACAGTTCACACAGGTGTGAAACCCTTTTCGTGTGAGATCTGTGGACAAGGATTTATTAAAAAACGACAGTTAATGGTTCACATGGGAAGTCATACAGGTGTGAACCCTTATTTGTGTGTCATCTGTGGTAAAGCATTCAGCCACAGTGGTAGTTTAAAAACTCACTTTATAACGCACACAAATGAGGAGCCATTACATTGTGTGACGTGTGGGAAACGTTTCATAAGCAAAACAGGTTTAACACGTCACATGAGAATTCACACTGGTGAGAACCTTTTCAAATGTCAGTTCTGTGGAAAAGGCTTCACTCAGAAATCTTTTTGGATGATCACGTCAGAATTCACACAGGTGAGAAGCCTTTCACGTGTGTTATTTGTCTCAAAAGTTTCGCTCGAAAAGTTAATTTGACTGATCACATGAGAAGTCACACAGATGAAAAGATGTTTTCCTGTAATACTTGTGAAAAAAGTTACAGATCAAAACCGTCATTGAACAAACACATAAAATTCACACAGGGGAAAAGCCCTTTGTGTGCAACACTTGTGGAAAAAGCTTTGCCGAAGCTCTGATTGCAACAAGCACATTAGAATTCACACAGGTGAGAAGCCTTACTCTTGTACCATTTGTGGTAAACGTTTTACTCTAAAAGCTTATTTGCCTCAACACATGATGAGTCACACAAATGAAAGGCCTTTTTGCTGTAATACCTGTGAAAAAACTTTCAAAAGAAAAGATTCACTGAGTAAACATGAGCGTTCACACAGGCGAGAAGCCCCTTTTGTGCAGGACCTGTCAAGCATTGAGCTAAAGTAAAAACTTGAAAACATTTCATCCTTAACACAAATCGGTGTACCATGCAGAAAAAATTTAGTCTAACACAATCAAGTACCTGTTCCCTTCAGCTGTTGTATAAATAATGTGTATATCAAACATAGCTTAAAAGAAATTTGACTTTATAATGTGATGTCTTGAAAATGGCCTCTGTCTCTTTAAGAAGCTCCTTTGCTGTCCAGTAGAATATTTTTACTTTAAACTGTTGACAAACGTTCTTAGGAGTGTTGGACTGAAGAAGTTCATATAAGCTCAGCCTACAAGCAGTTCCACCAGGTGTTTACTAATTGCTGCTGCCACTAGTCTAGAGGAGCAGAAGCACATCTTGAGACAGCAGACTTTATGGAAATAGGTGGTGCTTTATGTTAGCAAGTGTTTAGCTCCCCTGAATAGTTACCATGGAGATTAAATGATTTCTCAAACATGCATGAAAGAATCAAAACACAAGTACGTTTTTGATGAGGGAATAACATAATATGATGTTCAAAGTTGATTTTTACATAATGCCCCACATAAACAAATAATAATAAAACATAAGGACTCACACTGGTGACAAGCAGAAGCCACAGCAGCCATTTGGATTTCCTAAATGAAATCTTATAAACAAATGTGGATTTATTGAGAAAGATTCAATAGGAGAAGTTTACCACAATTTCTCTGATCAGAAATAATTTCTCAGCATTTTGTCCTTTCTGGTCATCATACCAGTTGTTGCTTATTCCTTCCTACAGATTGCAAATCGTGTTGTTTCCACATCATCCTCTGGTTTATTTTACATAATTTGCTTATGCCGTGGCAATTGATGCTGAATTGTCGTCGTTGAACTGCCAAGCCAATGTTTTTGTTCAGTTATTCCTGAAACTGTATTCCAAATCAAACATTTTCTGTCAGGTGAACCTCAGTACTTTGCTTTCGCATGTTGTGAATAAATTACCGTATTTTCCGGACTATAGAACGCACCACACTGTAAGCCGCAGCTATAAATTTAAATAAATAAAAATAAAACTGGAAACGTACAAATATAAACCGCTGGTATCTCTGCTGCTCTCAGTTTTCCATAAGGACGCAGCCCTCCGTCTCCAATCCATGGTTTCGTTCACGCCAATTTTATGTGCATCGGCTCTATTTCCCTCCTGTACTACCAGGTCCATAGCCCTCAACTTAAAAGCTGCATCATATGAGTTTGAAGAAATTTCTCTGTCATGCCTTCTGCTAGGATGTGCTTGTTCTAAATGAAAATCAGCACTTTCTTCTTTGATTTCCAATTTTGACGTCCAATGAAAAGCCGCACCGGGCTACAAGCTGCATGGTTCAAAGTGTAGGAAAAAGTAGCGGGTTATAGTCCGAAAAATACGGTAAAACTGCAAAGAGCAAATGCGGTAAAAATGTCAAATATATTCAGTGCCTAGTCGCCATTTACCTAACATACTGCAACTGTACATTTGAAAAGCTTTGCAAGTATTTCTATTGTGCTGTCTTGAGTATTTTCAGGTACTATCACCAAGATCTGACTGTTTTTTTTTTGTATTGGAAAACAGAGTGAAGTGTCAAAATGAAAATATAAAGCCATTTGTAGGTTAACTTTATGATGCTGGTAGTAATTGTTTTAAGAAGCTAGTTGTGGTGCAAATGTTGGTGAACAATTTAACTGAAGGAAAAAACTGTAAAACCAAACCTGCTCTGACTCTTGACCTTTATGAGACTCTTTGTCTGATAAACTTGAAGCTAAATTAAACAGAAAACTAATCTTTTTGTCCAGCAAACATTGTATTGCTCATATATATTAAATCACAAACGTGGTAATCCAACAGTTATTTTGTTTTACAAAAATGTTGTAAACCTTTTCAACATCATGATGAAGTCTGTAGTTCACTACTAAGCTGAAGTCCTAAAACCACTGAAACATTTTTTGTCCAAGAGTTTGAGATTAAAGGATTTTCATTTAATTTAAATGTGAAATTATTTTAGTTTTATCTTGATTTGACTTGATTAAAAACCCTTTTGTGTTAAGAGACAAAGAAAAGACAAATATATTTAAAGAGATTGTACTCTTCCGGTTCAAACTGTATTTTTAGTAATTTAGCAGTTTTAGCAGTTATGTGCACATTTGGCATCAACTAATTTTCTTGTTCTGCTCTCTACTTGCTAACATTAGGGGAAACTATCCTTACCATTTGTTATTGCATTATTTTCTGCTGTCTGTATTTTTCATTCTTTTCTTCTTGATTGATGAACCAAACTGGAATTTATTGTTTTTAATGCACAGATTGTTAAAATAAATTCATTTAAGATGATTTTAAATGAATTACAAAAGATTTTTCAATTAAAATTTCTGAGGTTGTTTCCAAAACCTGCATGCAGGGAGCATTTTGTTTTTGTGGTAAATACTTTGTACATTTATTTGCTTATTTAATATTGAGTTTAACCAGCTGGTGTGACTTTGATGAAACTGTTGTGGCAGAATGGTATGAGACATAACTTTATAAAAGTTACATAATGCAGCTTCAATAAAGCTATTAGAATAAATTAAGTTGGGATTAACATTATTCTGTCCTACCTTATATTCCAGTCCTGTAATGTTATTATAAGACTGTATGCTGTTTTATCACTTTAGCTGAACTCAGGCCATGTTGGTTAATCTCTCTTTTTTTTTTCTTTTCCCAATCAGTACTCAATTGACCAGAGGTGGGCAGAGCAGTTAAAATTGTACTCAAGTAGAGTAACACTGCTTGAACATATTCTTAATCAAGTAAAAGTAAGACATTGCAATCCAAGAAATTACTCTGAGTAAAAGTCTACTCAAGTACTTAGTAACTGATCAAACTATCAATAATTGAATATTTAAAAATTAAAAAATCAGACAGGCCAAAATATAAAGTTAAGTGGAAATGTTGGTATTTTAAGGACCAAAATGATAATAATTTATTTAAGTAATAACAATAACAAAATCAGACAAGATAATATTTTTTCAAATCAGTTTCTTTCAATATAAAACTGCAGGTGTATGTCTTTGTCTGGTGAGTTTTTGGTTTATTTTTTTTGTTTTTCATTCAGTGTGTACAGAATCCAGAAGTTTTACTCAAGTAAGAGTCGTGAGACTATAATATACAGAGCCTGCTGTGATTACGAAGAAGAAGAACCAATAGAGCATAAACTCAGAAATATCTGGAATAAATCCTTAACAGCATTAAAGAAGAACTATATTTAGCTAATTTAATTAGAAATAAACGCATTTCTTTTACAATCTAATTAGATTTGAAAGACTTTCAACACAAAGAGTGGTCTTCCAAACCAGTAGGTGGCGCTAATGACCTGATTGGTTGAGCGCCAAGAAAAAGCAGAAGACGAAAGCTGCGATGCTAGCGGCGTTAGCTTTCCTTCTGCGCAGAGTCACTCCAGAGTCATCATATGTGAGTGTTTGAAGTTAGCGTGTCTTCGTTCCAGTTTTATCAATAATTGATCAACATCAACAACTAAGTTCTGCTGAGTTTAAATAAATCCTAGGAGGACATTGAGTTTAAATAAATCCGAGGAGGACATGGACGACCAGCGCACCGTGACGCCACGGATCATCTTACACCGAATAGGTATGAAACACCGGCGATGCGAACTGATGACGCAGGATGCAAATTGCTGTTTTAACCTGTTAATTTTGGTACATTTGAACAGAAATTACAGGAGGTTTAAATGGACCGGAGACCGGTGGGGTTTTTGTGTGTGTTGGGGGAAACGTTGGGCTTTGAAAGGGAGTCCCGCCATTTCCCTCCCTCAGGGACGGAACAATGCATATTTACCGTATTTTCCGGACTATAAGTCGCAGTTTTTCTCATAGTTTGGCCGGGGGTGCGACTTATACTTCGTAGCGACTTATAGTCCGGAAAATGCGGCAATTCAAATTAAATTCAGAAATACTTTATTGATCCCAAAGTGAAAATAAATGTTGTAACTCCCCAATTCTTCAAAGAATTATTGTAGGTAATTTTCAGGAAAAATCTCTTGTAGCTGTCTGTATTACATTACATCTGAAGAAGCCTCTGACTGAAGACACTCTGTCTTCCCAAGACAGTCCCATGAAGAGGATGGTCACAGTTTTCCATAATCTTCATTTTATGAAGAAAACAAACGATCATCCCCAGAACAGAACTGGATTTCCAGGGGAAGTGGAGGGGCCTGGACCCCCCAAATTTAGGAAAAGTCTAGAATTATCCCCCCCAAAGAAATCATAAAAGATACCTTTGTATTTGAACAGTATCAATAAGAAAAGGTTAAAGAAACAAGGAAAAAAATAAATCTGCCATTCATCTTTAGAAAAACATAAGAATAAATTTGTATGTCCATCCACGCCTTTGTGAGAACAACGCTTTAGTCCGATGTGTAGGAAGAGCAACAGTAGCCTGGACGGTTGCGGCTCATAAGAGCCACTGAAGTGAGGAGCTAGCCATTAGCTGTGGCTCTGCAGCACAAACAAAAATCCCTACAGTAAGTAAATACTTAAAGCAAGACATTAACACTTTTTATTTACTTTCACTGCTCAATAGAAAGAAACATGTTAACAATAAAAATCAGACTGCAGTTTGTTATTTACAGGAAAAAGCTGAATCATGATAAAGTCCCTCATTATGCCTTGTAAATTAAAACTAGTAGAACTGGCTGCATTGCTTTGATAGACTTAAACTTTTTCTATTTTCATCAAAGGAGTTACTCATTAAAACTTGCTTTTATTTATAGCCTGAGCCCTTCTGAGGATGCACCAATGATTAGTTCATTGACACTCATCCAAACCCGTTTCTAAATGTTTGAATTTTACTTTGAATTCTGTGTCAACAGTTTGCTTACTGAAAAAGACACATGCATTGCCACCAACTAGTCCTTATTGGTCCTGTAGTTTTAAACATTCAAAACTTTTTAAACCACATTTCACTGGAACTTTGCCGACAACCCCAAAATTTCTCTTAGGAAATGTTGCTGTTTATTGTCCCCCCCAGAAATGAAATGGGATTTACTCCCCTCAGAATCAGCCTTCTTTATGTGGCTGTTGAGCCTTTTTAGGTCCCTGGCTCTTATGCTGCTTTCAGTGCTGGATACTTTTCTAAGCATCTTTATGTTCAGGGAATTATTAAAGTGAAGTGTTCTTTGTTTAGCATACAATAGAAAGTCTTTGTCCTGTGTGTGTTTGCCTTTCCAGACCATCAACTGGGTTATGTTTGGAAAGAGAAGGATCCCTCTGCCCAGCAGCTCTGTGACCAAAATACAGATCCCAGTTTGGACCAGAAGGAGCCAGAACCTCTCCAGATGAAAGAAGAGCAGCAAGAGCCAGAACATCCCTGGACTAAAGAGGAAACATTGGAGATCTGCATAGGTGAGCATGAAAAGCAGCTTGAACTGAAGCAGGAGAATGAAGATGCATGCACTGTGACACCTACCCATGAAGAAAAGAACCACAGTAACTCAGAACCAGTTAGGAACCAAATCATCTCTCAGGAAATTAACAAAACTGAGAACCAGGATCAAAAAGAAAACCCTCAGAAATATTCAAGAACAAAGCCAAGAGAAGAACTGAAACCAAATACGAAAGGCCAGAAAACCATGGAGCAGATAACCAGTGTTGACAATTCAAAACCCAAAAAGGACAAGGAAACTGACACAGAGAACTATTTGTATTGTTGTACAATTTGTGGTGATTTTTTTACTCAAAATACGACCTTGGCACAACACTTGAAAAGTCACACAGTTGAGAATTGTTTTCCATGTATGACATGTGGAAGAAATTTTACTAAAAAAGAATATTTACAGTACTTCATTCACACAGGTGAGAAGCCGTTCTCTTGCACGATTGGGCAGAAGTTTTACTCGAAGAGATCATTTGACTTATCACATGAGGATTCACTCTGATGAAAGGCCTTTTTCCTGTAATATCTGTGAAAAAACATTTAGAGAAAAAGGTGTATTGAAGAAACACATGAGTACACACTGGTGAAAAGCCATTTCTATGTTGAGGAAAAAGTATAATCAAAGATGCTAATTAATGCATCACATAAAAGTTCACAGGTGAAAAGCCTTTTCTCATTAGAGAGACAAGTGAACATTTCTTGCTAATGGAATTAGACATTATAATACATCATAAGAATATCAAAGCATTTAATAGAAAACCAAAGCTGTTACCATATGAGTGTGTGTGTTTTATATATATATATATATATATATATATATATATATATATATATATATATATATAAATATATCTTAAGCGAATGCAGCATAAAGAATATTCTGCTGAGATGAAAAATACCTGCCGTTGGCTGGTGTTGTAGCTCATTTACAGACATTTTGTCCAGTTCCAAGCACAGGCAAAAGAGTAAAGTGTGACCCAAAACACGTATTGAGCGAGTCTCAATGTTACTTAGTGCAAATGTGTGAGATTTTCAATGTTTACTAATGTCATTCTTACCTGAAACAAATCAAACCATACACTTTCTGTACACGTGTATGGTTCTTAAAGAACAGTGATAGAACAAACATGATCTTTTTGAATATGATGCATTAAACAACCTAATAGTATTAGCTAAAAATGCAACAACCACATTAATGCAATGTTATTAATGTGAAACCAGTAGGTATAATAGTTTCTCTTTTACGATTTGTGGCAAGAGTTTTCATAAAAAACCTAATTGTACTTGAACACATTAATGTTCACACAGATGAAAGGATCTTTCCCTGTAATTCCTGTGAAAATGTTTTGAGATATGTGGAAACTGTTTAGTACAAGAACCAGAATAATTACATGCATAATTACAAATGGTGAGAAGCCATTTCTTGCCATCTCTGGAAGAGCTTTCAGTCAAAATAAAAACTTCTTAAAGCTCACTTCACATCGCACATAAATCAGAAGCTTTTTCCATGTATGACATGCAGAAGAATTTGTATAAAACCATCAGAGCTATAATATCGCTTGTTAAAAAATATCCATCTAAAATGTTCTTTTACCCTTCAGAGACCACCTTGCAGGTTAAAGACCTTTTTTTGGAAGACAAGGGTTTATTAACAGAATTAATCCAACTGTTCTTGTGAAGCTTATAAATGATAAGGTGTAATATTGTAAACATTGTGAAATATTAAACATTGGGACGTCAACAAACTGATTTTATAGGCTGCAGGAGTCTGTAGTTTGCTATCAAAGTTCATCTTGAAATCAGTGACAAATTCTCTTGATGTTTTTAAAGTTTAAATTGTTGGTTAGTTTGAACATTCTTGGTTAAAAAGCCTTTTGATTTCTGTGTAGAAAATTATTTAATAAGATACTATTGTGTTTTCCAGGCAGATTGTGCCATTTTACAGCACATCAACTATGGTACCTTCAGTTGTTCTTAAAATGCTGTATTTATTGACCATGAAAAATGTAAGAGTTGTCTCTTTAAGAAGTTCCTGCTCACTGCCGTCACGTTTTATTTTACCCAATATTTTTTTAATGTTTGAAAACGAATTAGAAGTTATGAAGAAATTATTGAAAATTAGATTAACATGCTGATTGTGAAGGTAATTCAACCACAGCTGTGCTAACTCAGGAGACAAATGACCTTTTAATTATTTTCATTTTATTGATTAAAATAACTGGACTTGTTCTTTTAGAGTTTAGTTCTTTGTGAGGAAACAATTAGACAAGTGATTGGAGAGCTAAACAGAGTAAAAAGAGAACAACATTTTAATGATTTACTTAACTAGGCCTCATAAAATAATTATCAGGCAACATTTAATTATCTTAAACTAACCCATCTGGGTTTAATGACCGTATCATGACGCTGCAGTCCACCTTTCGGACCAGTTGGTGGCGGTAGTGACCTGCAATGTTGTTTCTCAACCGCCAATAAACAGAAGAAGAAGAAGAAATGTGATGCTAACAGCGTTAGCTTTCCTTCTGCTGGTAGTCTGGTCCTTTGTGGGCTGAATATGTCGATGTTTGCAGTAAAAATGTCTTCAATCCAGCTTCAAGGAGAGTCGATCAACGAGCAGCTACCTCCAGCTGAAGAAACTTTCACAGAGTTTAATGAAATAATCGTGAAGGAGGAAGAGATGGAAGATCAGCGCAAACTTTCCCCGGATTTCACCCCGACACCTCAGACAATCTTACACAGAACGGGTAAGAAACACCTCTACTGATGAATCCGGTGGCATATCACGGTTTAAAGCGTTCATTTCGGAAGATTTTTTTTTTAACGGAAACTAGGCAACGAAGCTAAAGTCACTTCCGGTGGTTTATTTTTGAGAAACGTCTAATGGGCGAATCCGCCGACTCTCGAAACCTGGACGAGATGGTTCTACAACAAGGGCATTAAAATCAAGACATCCAGGTTTTGTGTCCTGCAACGTTTAGATTTGCCTCTAATTCAGCTCACTGAATTTGATTGATTTATTTATTTTGTTGCATCTCGACCAAACAAGGACTAGACCAGTTCAAAAACTGTGATGGTATAAATCAAATATATCATTTTTTGAATATAACAGGTTAACCTTTTTTCTTCTGTAGATAAATTGTGGCATTTTAAAGATATACATGTCTCCCAACATGCATATTTACAGCTCTATATTGCTATAGAAACTCCTCTCTTTGTCTCACTTGAACTTAACCTGAACTTTTCCAAGTTACTGTAATTTATTTTAATTTTAAATGGTTATAGAAAAAAAGATTTTTGTAGTAATTTGCTTTTGTATGTATAACTTAATAACTGCATTTGATAACAAGATATTCCTACAAAGCCTATTGGATTGAAATGTGTTTTTGATTAAAGAAATGTTTAAATCAAGGTTTAGCTAATATTAGGACTGGATACTTTTCTAAGCATCTGTATGTACAGTGAATGATCAAAGTCAAGCGTTCTTTGTTGAATATACAAGAGAAAGTCTTTCTCCTGCGTGTGTTTGCCATTCCAGGCCACCAGCTGGGTCATGTTTGGAAAGAGGAGGATCCCTCTGACCAGCAGCTCTGTAAACAAGAGACGGATCTCAGTTGGTACCAGGAGGAGCCAGAATCTCTGCAGATGAAAGAAGAGGAGCCAGAACATCCCTTGATTAAAGAGGAAGTATTGGAGATCTGCATAGGTGAACATGAAGATCAGCTTGAACTGAAGCAGGAGAATGAAGATACATTTATGGTGACTCCAACTCATGAAGAAAATAGCCACATTAAACCAGAACCAATGACAGATCAGATAAAATGTCAGGACTTTAATGAAACTGAGAATCAGGAGCAAGAAGAAAACCATCATAAAGACTCAGAATCAAAGCAAGACAATGGGCTGGAACAAAATGAGAGATGTCAGAAAACCATGAAGTGTAAAAACTGTGTTGATCATTCAGAACCCAAAAGGGACAAGAAAACTCAAGCAGAAAACTTGGCTCAACACAGGAGAAGTCGCACAGATGAGAGGCCTTTCAAATGTCTCACTTGTGATGAAAGCGTCACTACAAACTCTAATATTCACAGGCACGTCAGAAATCACACAGCTGAGAATCATTTTGTATGTGTGACATGTGGAAAAAGACATAATCAGAGATTCCTATTACAGGTTCACATGAGCACCCCCACAGGTGAAAAACTTTTCAAATGTCAGTCCTGCGGAAAAAGTTTCCCTAGAAAAGAGCATTTGACTAAACACACCAGAGTTCACTCTTGTGGCAAAGGTTTTACTCCAACAATGCATTTGACCACTCACATGAAGCTTCACACAGATGAAAGGTCTTTTCCCTGTAATACCTGTGAGAAAACTTTTAAAAGCAAAAAATTATTGACTAAACACATGAAGGAACACACACATGTGAAATCCATTTCGTGCGTGACCTGTGGAAAAGCATTCAGCTACAGTTGTTGCTTAAAAACTCACTTAATAGTTCACACACGTGAGAGACTTTATCCATGTCAGACTTGTGGAAAAAGTTTTATGAGAAAAAACGATTTAAGAGTTCACAACTCTCACACAGGTGAGACACGTGTCCAAAATATTACAAAACACGTCACATGAGAAATCACACAGGTGAGAGACCTTTCATATGTCAGTCGTGTGGCAAAAGCTTTACCCGTAAAGTTATTCTTGATCAACATGAGAGAATTCACACAGGCGAGAAGCCTTTTGTACGATTTGTGGCAAAAGTTTTAATCAAAAAGCTTCTTTGTCTCATCACATGTTGCTCCACACAGGTGAAAGCCATTTTCCTGATGACCTCTTAAGCCCAGATCAAAACGTTCATTGAATAACCATGAGAGTTCACACAGGGAAGAAGCTCTTTTGGAGACGCATTCAGCAACAGCTTATAAAAGTTCACTTCATAACAAATGAAAAGCCTTTTTAATGTTGAAAAAGTTTAGCTAACAAGACAGAATTGAATTTTGAAAATCTATTTCCAATAGTAAATGTGTCCCAATAAAGTACATTGTTAGATGTTTTTGAGTACCGTGGTTAATGAAGATTAGTAACATAGATGGAGCTGTTCTGTTAGACCTTAGTTATGCTTTTGACCTATTTGATTGCGTTTTTCTGTTAGATAAAACTAAGCACTAAAAATGTTTATTTGTATACTTGTACATTTAATTACTTCTTGCTAGTTATGCATCTCTGCTAAAGCGATACTTTAAAATAGCAGTTTTTAATTTCTAAAAGAATTGTGTGCAATTCCACAGGGCTGTTGCTGCGGACCTTTATTGTTTTCCATTTTCACCAATGACTTACCTTTTGTCTCACCACTAACACTGTCTTATCTCACTTGCAGTATTGCAATACTTGGTCCAGAGAAACATCTAAACCAACTTCAATTAGTCCAAAGTGAGGCAGCATTTCTTGTAAACTGTCAGAGGTATAAAAATATTCTTGTCATGAACAGAGCTTTAGGTTGGTCATTGGTGAAAAATAAGACTGAGAAGACTTAGAAATATTTTGTTTTTCTAAAATGCTAAATATTTTGTCTGCTGAGTTTTCATTTTTCAATTCCCGTTTGTGAACAATAAGATGTTTTTGAATTGAATTGAGTTGTAAATAATATGCAGCTTAAATTTGGTGTGTCAACAATTTGAAACTACTGGAATATTCAAGCTGTTTTCTATTCATTTCAAGTTGTAATGCTTCACATCTTTTTGTCCACTTAATGTGGGTCAAGTGACATTTTGTTTTTCAGTTTGACAGGAAAAAAGAACATGTAATGTCTCAATAGGAAAAACTGAAATGAAAGAAGAGAATAAGCTTTGAACAAACAAATATTACAATCTTATAATTCTATTAATAAAAACTTGTTTGAAGTAAACCACAAGATAATTTGTTGGTATTTATGATAACTTTATTAATTAATAATACGAAGTCCCCTAAGAGATATGGGACATTTCTTTTGTGTTTCTTGGTCTATCCTAAAGAAAAATATATAAAACTTCAGATATCTCACAAATGATATTAACAATAAATGGAAAAGCCTTATAACAGAAAGTGTGATGGCCACCCTAAGAAAGACGTTCAGTATTTAATTATGCTGCAGGAACTAATCAGTATATCATTGCAAGAAAATGCAAAACCTTTTGCAAGGTAATGCAAAAGAAAAAAAATCCTCTGTACCTACTAGGGATTTCTGTAAGAAATGCACCACAAATAAAACTGCAAAATGCAAAAAACAGGCCAAACATCTGTTTCCATCCCTTATAAAATATAAACACAAACTCAGTCAGGTTTGCACCTAAGAGTTGACACATAAACAGGTTTTCACTGAGGCTCTTTAAAAATTTGTATATTTGAAATTTTAATTTGATATTTATGTAAGTATACAAAGCAATACAAACTGGGTGTATTTGCTTATTACAAGAGAATGCAGTTCTCCATGGTTAAAACGACTCTGTCATCTTGTATTGAATATGTTGCAATGCAAGCACCAAAAGAAGCATTAATAACTAACTACTGCTTCATCTTTCTCTACCACATATTATGAGCGACGCATAATAAACATTTGGAATGTATATTTTCAAAAATGTTTTTTTTTTTTTTTTACATTCTGTGATTGTAATGGTCACAAAAAAATAATTTAATGTACAGCAGTGACTGGACTTAGTTTTGATTTTGTTTTCAAATCAGTGTTGCAAATGGAAGAAATGTGAACATGTACATTTGTAAAAAGATATTTCATAGTTATGTTTCACAGTAACCCGAAAAGCTTACTTTGTTTTCTGGTAGTTGTTGAAAGTATTATTCAGATCATCAGAGAAGAACGTAACATGTTTAAGCCGTTATTTTCTAATCCCAAACAGTTTGACGAACTATACTAAAAATATCATAAACCACATTCACATAAACACCACTTCAGTTTTGCTTTAACAGGGTATTATGGACTTTCATTATTTATTTTAAAATTCTTCATATGACAATTTTTTCTTTATTTCATTGTGTTGTGCAATGAAATAGGTAAATGATCAATTATATTGTCTATTAGGAGTCTAGTGTAAAAAGGATTTCCTGTTTCATTTATAAAAATATGATCAATTTGAGTGACGCTAGTGTTAGAAATTATGTTGGGAAAATCACACCCACAGAAATATAAATGCGATTTAACCCTTAGAATCTGTTATTTTTGTTAATTATGAATAATCCACATCGCGGACGTGACATGAGGTTTTCTTATGACGTCATCTGTATGCGACAGAGAGTGTTCACCTAGCTACGCAGTTGTTTGCTTTATCGGATTTGTTGGAATTTTCCACTACGGAGTTTGTTTACAATATAGTTTAGAAGTACCGTGTAGACTGGAGGATAATATACCAAAACAAAACCGGAACGGAGCATTTTGAGAAATAGTTGCGATCTCTCCGGGGCTACGTTTCGCAGTTCATCTGTTTTTTGTTTTGGACTTTGAGGAGCGGATGGGGTTAACTAGCTGTTAGCATCGTTCGGTTAGATAAGCTACTGGAGCCCGGAGCGGGGTTAGCCTTTAGTAGTTGAGATGGAGTTTCTTGGAGTTGGCGGAGGAACAGGTGGAGTGGTGGTGAGCGGTGGTAACGTCCCGGCCTTTCTTACTAAACTGTGGACCCTTGTGGAAGACCCGGAGACGGACCCTCTTATCTGCTGGAGCCCGGTACTCACTTCACCATACCTAGCTTAGCTTAGCCTAGCCTAGCCTAGTAAAGCTAACTCCACACGGGTTCATTAGAGTTGTCAAACAACAGATTTCAGTCACTATTTTCGGAATAGGACACACTATTTGTGGATTTTGTTTCGTTAAGTGATGCTAATTATGCTAACCTTGCATCGTGAGGCAAATTAATTAAGCAGGGTATCTCGTTAGCTTTTAGGAAATTAAATCAAAGTCTTGTAAAGTATTAAGTTGATTAGCGCTACATTTTTGGGTTTACTGGTCCTAAAAGAGTTGTTTCTTGATAATATATATCTTTTACAAATCGCATATCCCTAGGTGTAGGTGTACCTGTTTTATAAGTGATCGAATGTATTAAATTGTTCACAGAATTGTTAGTTGTCTGTACTTTAGGTTGTACAAACCAATACGTTTATTCTGAGATACAGAAGACAAGTGGGTAGCTAAAAAATTAATGTGGCAGAAATTTATGATGAGCAATTTACATTAACACCTGTAAGAATATATGACCCAAATTTACATTTAATTTTACACAAAGATATACCTTTACAAAGAATCAGATGTCATGTGACTATTTTGTTATTGTATCCTGGTGTTGTGTCTAACTTTCAGCTTTTGCTCCTTGTTTACTATCTACTTTTGCTCATGAGAAATGGTTGGTACCTATTTTAGTGCTCATGAGTACAATATAAATAACTTTTATTGTCCCATAGTGGGGAAATTCAAGTTTACTAACAGCAAGAGTGGTTAGACAATGCAAAGCATGCAGCTTCACAAAAATAATGAACTGAGTAGACTAAATTTAAGAAATGTACAAAATGAAACTCACACTGTCAAACTTCAGTTACTTAGTGTAGACCTACATTTAGGGACTTTATTTTTCTTTTGCAAAATATTCTTAGCTCTGTTATATTGGTTGGAGAACATCTGTGAGTGTTGATTTCTCACAAATATTTAATACTGGAACTGGAAGACAGTTTGAATATCCAAAGTTAACAAAACAACAGAAACAACAAATAAAGTGAATTATGAAGTTTCTGTAAACAAAATTATTGTTAAGAAAGAGGTGATTTCAGTAGTAGTAAATCTCTGAATACACCTGGTTTTACTTATTGTTAAAACTTGGCTAGAAAAAGACAAACGCTTTGTGTTGTACGTTACATTTCCATTGCAACAAAGTGACAAATTAAAAGTCTCCATCTGCATCAACAGGCCAAATTTGTATTATCAGTCCCCCAGGCTGCATTTTGGACACCCATGTCTTCAGACATTGTGTGCAATTTTTAGTTGTTAGTTACTATATGCTTCATAGGAAACAACAAATACTTATTTTCAGAGAAGTTTATTTGTGCTTGTAATTTTTGTTCTGTTCTTTTGGGATATATATTAGTGTTGCTCTTAGTAACAATGATATATCTGCCTGTCTGTATTTTTTCCCTTTTTTCTTCAGAGTGGAACCAGCTTCCATGTTTTTGATCAATGTCGGTTCTCTAAGGAGGTTCTACCAAAGTTCTTCAAACACAACAACATGGCCAGCTTCATTCGACAGCTCAACATGTGTAAGCATCAGATCCTCTAAGACAGAATCCCATCTAACAGGTTCTTTAACTGTGATGCCGCCAGATTCTCTGGAGAAATGGTTGAAATGCAGAAAGTCTTTGTTGACGTTGCTCTGCAGATGGTTTCCGTAAGGTGGTGCACATCGAGCAGGGCGGCTTGGTGAAACCAGAGAAAGATGACACAGAGTTCCAACATCCATTTTTCGTCAGAGGGCAAGAGCACCTGCTGGAGCACATCAAACGAAAAGTCACCAACGTAAGTAGCTGCAGATACACCTGGACACACCACTTTAGAGATCATTAACTTCTCGGCTTCTGAGCGGCTTTTAAAGTTCACGACTCTGTAAAACTTTGATTTTACATAGACCAGGTCTGATAATTAAGAATGATCTCTGCTGAATGATAATAGGTCAAATTCTGTACCAAGTCAAAGTTTGGATAAATACTAAAGACCGGTGGACAAAGGTGTGTAATAACACAATGCCTAAGAGGAAAGACAAATGTCATCCATGTATTTAGTATTCAGAAAATACCTAAAATTTATCAGAGTTTATTTTTACTCTAATACCCTCCTCTCTTTACTGTTTACCTTGAAAACACTCGAATTTTACAGTGTTTACAAACCACCCACAAATGCATAGTAATATGGTGACACAACCACTCCTGCTGCCAGTTTCTAACAGAAAATCCCGCAAAATTGTTGCAGGTGTCATCAGTCCGTCAAGAAGAAATGAAGATGTCGACAGACGAAGTCAACAAAATCCTGAGCGATGTTCAGTTGATGAAGGGAAAACAGGAAACCATCGACTCCAGGATCATCGCCATGAAACAGTAAGAATTGCAATCTGTTCACACCTTTACACTGAAAAAATAAAATAAAGTAAAATCCTCTTGTCCCACACAAGCTGGTAAGCAAAAACTGTGATTTAAAACTCCAAGTCTTACAAATTAGGTCATTAATCTTTTTTCTTTTTGTCAAAACGATTTTGAAAAGTTTTTTTCTGTCAACAGCTCACCTTCCTTTTGTTAAGCCCAATGTTTTTCTGTTTCAGTGAGAATGAGGCTTTATGGAGGGAAGTGGCCAGTCTGAGACAGAAACATGCGCAGCAGCAGAAAGTTGTCAACAAGGTAATAAAACACAAAATTAGTTTAATAAATAATTAAGGGGAAAAATGAAGAGCAGCAGTCAATCCTGATGGATGTCTCTTTTCTATATAAATATTATAATGTGGGCACTGAGCCACATTATCACAGTTTAATAAAGTTGCTGAGTGAACTGATAATAAACTCTCTTTGATTTCAGCTGATCCATTTTCTGGTGTCTCTTGTCCAGACAAACAGAATCATGGGAGTCAAGAGGAAGATGCAAGTTTTCTTCTAATACATCTTCATACCTCAACCTGAATAGAAATACTAATTCAACTTACTGTGAACTCTAGATTGAGTTAAATTCCTGAAAATATTATTATAATAATTTAGATTGTTACCACAGATATGAAACGTGATTGTCTGACACAGATTTAGATTTTATGATCACATAGGAAGTTTTTTTTTTTTTTTGTATCTCCACCTGCAGGCCTCTGATGCTCAATGACTCTAGCTCCGCCCACTCTATGCCGAAGTACAGCCGACCCCTGACGCTGGAGCACATTCAGGTAGTTCATCTAATTTTGTACCAGTGATGGAAAATATTGAAAAATGTCTTAAATATAGGTTTTGTGGATGAACCTAGGAGTATTGCGGCTTATGTTTGCTTGGAGAACCATGATTAGGATGGTGGAAATACCGTGAAGTAGGGCTGCATTAGTGAATCTTGCAGTGGCGATAAAATTGGCGAATACTGACATGAAATCAGATGTTAACGTTTGCTTTAACCTTGAGCATTTTGAGTGTTAAGCAGCGCCACATGCAGGGTGATTGACGGCGCTGAGACCCGCAAACTGTTGCTGGTTGGTTGTTTCTAGTTAGCACTGGAAGAAGGCAGACGGGCTCAATCTTTTCACAGATTATCTGTCTCATATTGTCATAGTGACAGTTTCATCAAATATTTAAAAAATATTTCTTATGAAAACTACATACTGAGCTGTATATGAAGTTCTTAGCACAGCCATTTTGTTCATGTACCTTTCTCTCACACACTAGTCAGGAGGGTCCACATATTTTCTTTTTGTTAGCATCAAAGCCATGGGTTGCTATGCGTTGTTTTTGGAGCAGTTTTGACATTCAGGTGTCTCTCTGTAACATGTTGCTACTTAAAGGCCGTGAGAAATTAAGCATTGACCATCATTGATTGTGCTGATGTGTCTGCTTGTCCTTTCAGAACGCAGCCGCCAATCTCCTCTCACCGGATTCACCGCTGAATTCTGGACCGATCATCTCGGACATCACAGAGGAAGCGCCGTCCTCCCCAGAGGACGCAGCCACTGACTGGAACGACCTGGAGTTAGGACCAATGAGACTAATTTACTTTATTCCACCCTATTCATGCAGATGTATGTAAGACGTCCTTCTATGTCTGCAGAGAGAACCAATCGACTTTTATCAAAGAAGAGCCATGCAGTCCTGAGGTGGAGGAGTGTCCCGTTCTGGAGGTGGAGCAGGATTCACTCCCAGCAAACGTTGATACGCCTCTGTCCCCGACCACCTTCATCAACTCTATCCTTCAGGAGGAAACGCAGCTGCCGCAGGTCACCTCCTCCACCTCCACCACCACCACAGCTACCACCACCATCACCCCAGCAGGTAGCCATGGAGATATACAGGACCTGGGAAAAGCACTCAAACCCCTTTAACTATTTCATCAATGTATTTTGCTAAAATTTGAAATGATTAATTGGATTCTGATTAATTAATTAATGAAATAATTGTCAACTAAATTAGTAATCAAATAATCGTTATCTGGATTATAAGGACTCTAAAAAAGTCAAAAAAAATTTTACCATTATTTTCTTTTTTTTTCTTTTTTTTTTTTTTTACATTAAATTCCAATTAAATTAATTTTAATTTGTGGTTCCAACAAGTTAATACATGAAAAAGTTCAAGGGTATTAATATTAGGGGTGCACTGATTTATCGGCCAGCCGATTTATTAACACCAATATCTTTAATTTTAGGGATTTGGTGATCGGCCGATAATTACATGTGAAGCCGATCTTATCCACCAATCTTACCTACTTCAGCAAAGGTCTAAAAATCAACCACTCCCCTTTTCTGCTCTTCCATGAAACATGTTTGACTGACAGACCGGCCCACCAGGTCATCTGCATGCTTGCAATTAACTGTTACCAACTCAGCAACTATATTTAGTGACAATTCAGACAAAAAATGTCTGAAATATTGCTAAATATTGGTAACAGCCAAAATCGGAATTGGCTGCTGAGGCTTTTTAAAGATCTGTGATTGGCATCGGCCCAAAAACCGCAGGCGATGCACCCCTAGTTCTCTTGGTTCTGTACTGAATTTTCTAAACAAACTTTCTTTACTTTTTCTCCCAGTTGACCGTCTGTCTCTCTGTTTTTCAGCTCCGCCTGTTGTGACGAGCCCCGCCTCCGCCGGGCCTGTTCAGTCGGCTTCTGCTGTCAAAGCTCCGGCTCCTGTTTCCAGCTCAAACTCCGCCTCGGTCCCAAGCCCCGCCAAACCTAAACAGAAATGTCAGACCATCGCCCGACTCGACAGGTTACTGTGAAATCCAGTGGCAACAGCAGGAAGTGCTGCTGGCTGCTAACCTCTGTCAGCTACTGCTGCCTGCTGATGACCTTAGAGCTGCCTCAACCCTTTCACATAATAAACCCAACACTAAACACTGCAACACTATCTGCTGCCAACGTTAGCTATTTTCTGCCTACCAGCAAATGCAGTCAGATATTTTTGGTGTACATCGCTGCATTAGGGGAGCAGCTGCAGTAAATGCCCGGCCTCCTTAGTGTTTCTTGTTTGTGACAGTCTATTTGCATTACAATCCCAACAAATCAGCTCTTGTTACGTTTATTATCAGATAATTGTCAAGTGTTTCATTAAAAATCCTTGTGCTTCTCTTAGGTTCCTCCCCCCACCGCCTGCAGGTGGACACACACCTGATGTTTGGCGCGTCCTATCGAAACATCCTGAGAAGTGAATCTTTATATGATTATCCTAGACTGTATGTAAAAGATGGAGCCCAGCCTTTCCCCCTGCAGCTACATAAAATTAATCTGACCAATGCGTTCACTTTGCAGTGATTCCGAGGGTGTCTTAAGATCTGCCTGTCGCTAAACAAAATGCTGTCTTCCAACTTCTTGTTCAGAAAATTTTAGCCTACAATTATATGACATCACTTTCAGCTACAGCTTTCTTTTATATAAAGTCTATGATGATTTCTGAAGTTTTCGAACGTGAGTTTCTACATGTCTGGTGTTATTCTGCATTTTCCTTTTTGTCTTCATGGGAAAAGAAACAGCAGTGTATATTTTTAGTGGGGAGTACGACATTTCTGAGTGCCACTTTATAATCAATATCCAGGAAAATACG
Source organism: Poeciliopsis turneri (assembly GCA_922788865.1). NCBI lineage: Eukaryota > Metazoa > Chordata > Actinopteri > Cyprinodontiformes > Poeciliidae > Poeciliopsis > Poeciliopsis turneri. The sequence goes on from CAKLNU010001072.1 coordinate 1,131,962, forward strand.
TTAACTGTTGATAAGTTTGATTTAATTGCGAAATCAATTACTGTTTTTTTAGAAATCCATGTTTTTTTTTTCTCAGAGATGATGGTGATTCTCCTGGATTGTGTTTGTAAGATGTTTTAAAGGGGACCTATTATGCATAATTCACTATTTGCATCTTTTTATACTTCCACTTCAGTCTCTGACTTTTAAAAACAGCCAAGTCACTTTAAAAAAAAGTCACCCACCTTTTTTTTGTCAACAAGTTAACATTTTGTGGTGTCTGGAAAATGAGCCGTTTCAAAACCTTCCCTAATAATCAGCCAGTGACCCCCGGTAACAGACCCCCGCCTGTTACCTAGCAACCTCTGAGGAACTCCACTCGTCGCCTAGCAGCCCAAGTTGAGCTCCAGCACATTTTGGTCGGCTGGTTTTTCTGCTGTATGCGCTGCACCATGGCTGCTGGAAAAGACAAGTGTTGCTGAAGTGAAGCCACTTCCTGTGTTCTTGTTGGTTGCTTTTCAAAGATGCACGGTTGTATAGTTGTGCATCTGTTTGCAGCCATTTTAAGAGTGAAAAGGTTGATTTGGGGGCGGCTTATTTGGATTTAAAGGTACAAGAGACCCAGTCAGAAACATTTTCTGAAAGAAAACAAAAGTTTTCTTGATTGACAATAGACCCATCCTAACCTTTTGAAGGATGCTTAATAGGTCACCTTTAAAAAGTCTCCTTTTCAGCAGACACATCTGAGGTGAGGGATCACAAACTTGAAACTGATAAGTTGCTGAAAAGAAGTGTGGTGGTATTGAGAAATGCACTGTTTTCTCCATGTGGGCAAAAGAAAAATGTAGCATAAGATCAGACCTGACGGGTCATCTCACGCCGGCGTCTCTCTCCCTCTGGTTGTGTCCCAGGTGCGAACTCTCCGATCACGTCGACAGTATTGACAACGGTTTAGAAAACCTGCAGGGTATTTTGAACTCTCAAACCTTCACCTTTGACCCGTCTCCTCTCATGGAGGTGAGTTTGGTCGTAATTCATTTATTTAATTCTGTGAGCCTTAAATTTCCAGTACATGCATGAATTAATTGAATTGTTTGTGTCTTAGTTCTTCAGCTCATCCATTCCCTCTGCAGACTTTGACATCGAAAGTTTGGATAATGTAAGTTGAAATCCAGAATGTCACTTGTACATATGCTTTCAGGTAGGGAGGTGAAACTACTGCTGCAGAAGTTACTCAACAGGTTGTTGCTAGGTAACCACAAGTTCCTCTACAAGTTGTTGCTAGGTAACCATAGAGCAGGTGAGTTAGCTGATTCCACCAACCTAGCTCAGTTGGCTGTAAAGTCTCTCTGCTGACTACATCTCCCAGAATGCTGTGCAATTCTGAATCGAAGTTCAGTTAACATTCAGTAACACTTTAACAATATATCAATAAAACAATACATCACAATAGACAGGTGATTAATATAAATGGATCATACATTTGATAGAATATTCCATATGTAGAATATTCAGTAACATTCTATTTGATTTTATTGTGCATAAGACGGACATGACACTGTAATAAACATGAACGAGTCTTTATGAATTATTGACTCTGGATTTTTCATGCAACTTTGCAGAAAATTTTTTATTATTGGCCAAAAAAAAATCCTAATTTTGCAGTTTTCATGCACTTTTAATGCAAGATTGCATTTTAAGTGTCATTATTTACCAAATGGCTCTTCAAGACAACAGTTATAAACATCCATGAAGACTTCATTACGTTCCTGACAGCATCATGTTAGTCTGATATGCTCCCCTTCAAATAAAGTGTTACCAAATGTTCTATTCTATCATATTTGTAATCAATTGGTATTGATCATGTATCTACTTTAGTTAGTAGTATGAACCCCCAAAAAATGGATTTCATAAAAAAAAAAAAAATCTGAATTGATCATCAGTATGTTTGATTGATGAAACTGTTTCCTTTCAGCTGCTGTCTGATGAAGCCCCTAAAGAAAGTGAAGACAGAACAGGTAACCACCGTTTCTCCTCGCTCGCACCGCGCCCTGCTGTTGTCATGGTGACCGTGTCTCCTCTGATCTGCGCAGGGAAGCAGCTGGTGCAGTACACCGCCACGCCTCTCCACCTGACCGAGCCGGTGGTCCTGGGGGAGGGCGACGCCGACCTCCCGTCCCTCCTGGAGTACGAGACGGAGCCGCTGTTCAACTCGGAGGCGGCTGGCGACGATCCGCCCGAAGTCCTGCTGAGCCCCTCCCAACTGGACTCTAACCTCTAATATCCTGAAGAATGTAATGACTCCTCAGTAACAACATGACACTGGGCAGCAGGTCAGCAGCAGCAATAGACGACGACAAAGAAATCGATGGGTTGTAGATCAATTATTAGGTCAGATGTCATGTTTTTATCAGGCAGATGTTATTAATCGATATTAATCCATTTCTATACTTTAGGTTTTATTTTTGTGTTTGCCACCTAAATCAAAACCTTTCTTTGTAGCTTGTTAAAAAAAAAAGAAAAAAAAGATGAAAAGTTAAAAAAAAGCAAACCGGGGTCACATGCGCCTGCTGGACAGATCTGGAGGCGGTCGCACAGCGCGTGATGTCGGGATCATGTGACCCTGGTGATCGCCGCGTTGCATGTTTAAGTCACATTTGATGGCTGTATTTGTTTTCACGTGTATAATTTAAACATAAAGAAGAGGATCGGAATATTTTTGGAAGAATTTATTGCAGAGTGTTTATCCTCCTCCTGTTTCCTCAGACAGGAACGCTTTGATCCAGACCTTTCCTGAGGTTTCCTGCGTATTTTCTACCGCTGGACCCCTGATTAGGCATGGGCCGCTACGACAAATTATACTGTGTGTGAAAAATGCTACAGTATCGCTGTATGTACACAAACATGTATGACACAATCAGTCTGCAAATATCCCTACTGCTACTAAAATTGCTGTTATGTTATCAGCAAAAGTTTATTTTAGATTTTTATACTTAGATTTAAGCAGAAATGTAGAATAAAACACTTGGTTGTTTTTGTGATTTCTGAATCGCTTGTTGTGCTGAATATTGTAGCTTTTGTCAGTGTTTTTGCGAGTGGAAAAAGTTTTAATAGATGACCAGGAGAGCGCAGCAATAAGTCAGAAACTTCTGGCCTTTTTGGTATTTTCTGAGCTTTTAGGAAGGAAGAAAGTGATGGAAAATTCCAACGGCGTTTGGAACCACAGCTTTTTAAAACCTTGGTAGACTCTGATACCGGTAGCCGGCCCATGCCTACTCCTGACAGTGCTGGAGTTTTGACAGAAACTTAAAGTATCTCCAAAACAAAAATAAGATGGAAAACTTTTAACAAGAGGTTTGTTATGCAGGAGAGTCTTGACTGGACCACTTGCTCACAGAAAACAAGCTTGGTTAAATCACTGTTTACTTTTCTTAGAAGGTTTCTCTGTCTGGTCTGAAACGCATTAGTTCGTCAGCAGCTCCATCAGTTTCCTACATTTTTCCCAAAGTGAGTTTAGAGTGGAGGCATTTCTGTGTAATGGTACTTTTGTTGGGTCCAGTGTTGCCAGAACCAGATCAGATTTATGGCAAAAACTTACTTCAGGACATCAGGTGTCGCGTTTCAGTTTTAATGAAACATATCCGAGATTGTTTTTACTCGCAGTCTCAAGCATGGATTCACCTTTTATACTCACGTTTGTTTTATTTGAATAAACTTCCAACTTCAGCTACGGAAGGGTTATTAGAGCTTAAAGTGGAGTTACTTTATTTAAAATGTAAAAATGTATAAGGAAAGCTTGGCTGGGATTGTGCAGGTTTAATATATTTCAATAGCAAAGATGTGGGTTTGAAACAAGGGCTGCACATTAAGAAAACATAAGATTGCAACTTTATTGAAGAATATACACCACATTTTCCTCACTCTTAACTTTTCCATCGACACTCCACCATCTTTCTAGATGTTTAGCCTCAAAAAACGTTTTTTTTTTTAGGCTAAAAAAGAACAAATGCAGATCTTAATAACTTAATTATTAAAAGGTTGGTTCACTTCAAATGGATAAACTTCTTTACACACACATATATATTTCCAGTGACTAACATCGAATGGAAAACAAAAATTCAGGTTCTCAGAATATTAAGTTACAATTTAAAAAGAGGAAGTTTAATTCTGGAGTTCAGGCAAACTGAAACAACATCTGCAGTTGGTAACTGGTTGAGACTCATTTTGCATAAATTAATGCATCAATGCGGTGTAGAACGGAGGTGCTGGTGATGTTTTAAACTTGGTTTTCAGCTTATGTGTATTGTTGGGTCTGGCATTTCATCTGCATCTTGACAGAAACCGGTAGATTCTCTGTGAGGTTGAGGTCAGTTTGCAGGTGTATTAATGACTAAATCCCAATAAAATCATCATCTTGAAGTTTAGCAGCAGATAAAATCATTGAGTTCTCTGAAATTAATCTCAAGCAGACTCTTGATTAGACTCTGCTTCACTTCTTTATTACACCTGTTTTAGTTTATGTTCCACCATACTTTTTCCCTCTACCCAACTTTCCATTTTTAGGCTTGATCAACATAATATGTTTGGATTCAAACTGTTTCTGTAACATTCACATTTTCAGAGAACCTGAATTTTTGGATTTAATTCGCTGTAAGCCACAGTAATATAAATAAAACCACTTTAAGCAAAGCACTTGCTCCATTTCAAATGCATATGAAACAAAAATACAGATCACCAATGAGTGACTTGATTTCTACTTTTCAGATGATTTAATCTGATCTACAAAAATTCAGTTTAAATGTATCAAGCACAAGTCTCTGACAGTGAGGTGGCTCCTGATGTCCTGATGCGTCGGTCCTCAGATGCGCTACAGGTTTGTCAGACGCTGTACAGACAGGAAGCTCTGCCATGTAAAATCCGCGGTGAATAATATATTGACTTTTTATTTGATTTTTGCGTTTAATTCCAACAAACAAGCCATCCTTCTTTAATTTTTTTGACGGCTCTCTACTTGTTGGGAAGAGGAGGGTCGAATGTTGAAGTATTCTGGTTGCAAAACTTTTGTTCAATAAATTGTTTTAAACACAGTTGCACAGCGAGTTGTTATTTCACTGCAATGTAGTCGGACAAAAGGCAACAGTTTGATGTTCAAAATAGACGAAACTTTTATTGTTGAAGTTCAAACCACAATTTACAATCACATCCTGTGTGACGCGATTAATACGCAATCGAGATTCACCTGAATTATTCTTATTAATTTAATTCCCCTTTCAGTGGCTCTTCTCCACCGGCTGGCGGCGACTCAAGTTTTCAAACGCAATTACAAAAGACGCGCAGCAAGTAATGAGTTGTCATGTTACATTCCAGCTTGGGAAATGATCAGCAAGTGATTTTTCTTTATTTTTCACACACTTATCAATAATTATTGACCCGTCTAGCCGGATTGTGCCCCAGTGGTAGATAAAGGAGCGGACCCAAAGATGGTCTAAAACAAAATAAACGTCCACAAACATTCGTGTTTTTAAATATTTAAACAACAAAAGGGAACATTTCTCATTTGTTGGGCTCTACAACTAGTGGGTGGAGTCAGAATTCCTGGGCCATGCTGATTGGTCGGTACACGGAATTTGAAAACGGATAAACCGCACGCGGGGCTTCATGTGGAAGTCAGCAGGTATCCTCCAATTCCACATTTTCAGCACCTGAGACACAAATACAGTTTCAGTCCACAAAATCTTATTTAAGGATAAAGTTTTACGCATAAAAAAAAACATTTGTAAACATTTAGCTTTGGTGAGCCTGAAGGTAATCGACATGTTATTGATCAAATAAATGACCACAAACATAAAAATAAAACTGTAAAGAATTGAAGAGAAAAACAAATCCTCAAATTATGTTTTATATTCTGCTTTTTCAAATAGTTGTAAAGAGGGTTACAGGAAAATATTACAAAGTTTCTTAAAGGAAATTGTAGGAGCGGATTTTGATGACCTGTTGAGAGATTTTTGTTAATATATTAAATAGAATTACATCATTTCAATTTACCTGGAATGATAACACTTTAAAGAATAATCAGTAATGTCTTTTTTTAAATCACATATCAAAAAACCCCTTCCAGTTTCCATTTTCTTGGGATTTTGCATAACAGAGCAACACAAAATACACAATAGTTAAGTAGATTATTCTTTACAAAAATAAAAAATACTCTGATTCCACTAAATAAAATTCAATAAATCTCACCTAATATCCAATTAGAGTGGACTGGTGGACAATTCAATATCCATACAAATATAGATGTTCTGCAGCTTAAAGCGTTTGTGAGAACATGAATGTAATATTTGCAAAAAAATGAATTATATATAAGGATTCTTTGATTGTTTGCGTTCCCTATTACATAAATATGTACAATCAAGTTTGATCATCTGTAAAGAGGCTCAAGGGGTGTAAATACTTTGTGAAAGTGAAAGAGCAGAGTTCAAAGGTGACTAGATGAAATGAGACGGGCGTTACTAACCTTCAGGACCCTGACCAGATGGGTTGTACTGTTCAGTGACTGAACCTGCAGAGGACAAGCCCAACCAAGAAAAGAGAACGAACAAGCTTTAAGCAACTGATCGAAGACACTAACAGAAACCACTAACAGCTCAGTTACTCGCCCTGTAGACAAAAACATCCACAATCTCAGAACAACAAGAACATTTATTTGTGAACTCTTTATTTTGATCTGTCTGCCCCGAATCCTGAGCTGGAAATGGAAATGGTCAAAATGGCTACACAAAAACATTTGTTCCTAAAGCCATAAATGTCCCAATGCATGAAAAACACAGAGAGGCCATTATTCATTCCACATTTATCTTAATACCAATCAACTTTTAAGATTTATATTAGCCCACCAGCTATGCACCAACTTTCACATTTTTTACTCTTTTCTGCAAGGAAGTAATGCTGCTGAAATAAGTATTTATCACTGTTGATGTTGGATAATGATGTGTGTAAAAATGTTTAGGTTAGGTGAAAAACATCTCTTCAGAAAAACAAAAAGACTACACAGACATATTGGCTTTTAAATGGGTTGATTCCCAAATTAATACTTCATTTTTATAATTCAGGCTTAATTAGTTAAAATATAAAATGTTTCAATGAAAATAGATGTAAAAGTAGCTTTTTTCAGCCTTTTTTTTATTAAAAGGTTTAAAATTCAGCATTGTAGAAAAATAAATTAAGATGCATCAAAATTAATGTCACTGCCAATCAAAGACCAATATTTAAGTCTTGCAACAATAATAACAAATAAGTGTTAAAAATATGTCATTTACATTATTTGTTTTTTTTTTAAATAAGAAAACTATGGACTTTAGTACATAAATTGTCCTTAAAATGGCTACAATGGAAAAAAGGAAAGCATATATTTTGCTGCTGTTGTCTGGGGGTAATGGATTTATCTCTATGGCAAAATAAATACCTGTTAGGATTTTAAATGATATCTTAAGGTTACTTGAATTGGTCAAACCCTTATGGAAAAAAACCCCCAAATGGAGATCTGAAATCAACCAAAAAGTTCCTGTTATTGTATCTTTAATATTAAACTTACCAGCCATTTGTGAGTGATCTGTCCCCACTGGATGACCTGAAAACAAACAAACAAAAGAAACATTGAACTGGAAATATAAATGCATTTATATGTCCACATAAATATGCTGCAGGAAGCAAAACAATTACATATAACCAAGCGCCTGCTTTCAAAAAATAAACACAACTTACTGGAGTCAAATGGAGTCCCTGTTGGACGTGCTGTAACTAAAACACAATGGCAATTTACTGACCTTTGACCTGGATTCTGATACTATGGCAACAATTCTTGAATGCTGAGAGCCTTACCTATGTCTGTACCCGTGGAGTCTGCTGTCGCAGTAACCTGATCTGTGTTGGAATAAACACCTGAAACTGGAAAAGGGAAGAGATGCAGTAACAGACAGGTGTGTCAACGGACAGGTGTGTCAACAGACAGGTGTGTCAACGGACAGGTGTGTCAACGGACAGGTGTACCTGGGCTCAGCGTGTTGGTGACGGCAGCTGCAGGTTCTATGCTCAAAGTAATGGGAGACAACTCTGCAACAAAATTATTCAACATAAAATGAAAAGTCAATCGATCACTGTGTCTTATGCTGTCGCACCAATCTGTACCTGTGACATCACGGCCGAGACCTGAATCTGGATCAGAACATAAAAATATTCAGTTTTATCAATGAGGTATTGGAATTATCTACTTGACTCATTTATTGGTGAAACTTACTTAAGAAGTCAACATGAAGATGGGTGACAGATTCTGTTCCACCTGTAGGCAAAAGTTTTATTTTATTACTATTATTAAAGATTTTTGACTTCTTTAACTCAGAAATTTTCATGATTTTTTAAGAAAAATTTCTGAGACGAATCTCAAAATTTCAGATTTTTTTCTAGCAAATTTTCAACTTTTCAAAAAATCTTTTTAGCGAAATTCTGAAATTAATCAAAAAATGTCTCCTTTTTTTAAGGAAATTTTTAACTTTTGAAACTCAGAAATTTTCTTTTTTTTTTTCTTTTTTTTTTCAAGAAAGTTTCCAAGACCAATCTCAAAATTTCCTTTTTTTTCTAGAAATTTACTGAAATTTACTCTTTGTTTTTTCTTTCTATCTTCTATGGCCTAGTACGTCGTCATATATATTTCTGTTCCAACAGAGATGTAAGAGCTCAATGAGACAAACCTGGTTAAAAATTAAATCATACACAGAAAACTATTTAAAAAATATTCAGCTACAGATATAGCTACACGTTCAATACATATATGTATCAAATAAAAATAGGAATAATTACAGGTGAATAAAGCTGACAGTCATCCTGCTGAGTGTTTATCAGTTTGTGAAATGAAGTGTTGATGCTCCCAGAAGAGATTCAGGCTGAATCTCACTGAACTCTGACCTAAAGAGGTCAGATCTCTGGTCACTGATGTTGACCAGAGATCTGACCTCTTTAGTTTGCTTTTACCAACAGTGGACACATATGAGTGAACCGGCAGGTTTACCTGTGAGATCAGTTTGCATTTGCAGGCTCTGAGTGTTAACATCATGGAGAGAAACCATTCTTTCCGTCACTCCTGCAAAACACAAAAAAAGCAAATTAAAATCTTCAAAATAAAAGCATACAGATAACTGCATATTTGCATAGATCTGATCTCATCTTCTTCTGTAAAAGCACCGTATATAAATATATTCAGTAAAGCCTTCTAGTTTTATGTAATATTAAAATATATTTTATTCTATAATATTTTATATTTCTAAGTTTAAATTGTCTACATTGAGAACAAAGTGGAACCAAATTCAAATTCCTTGATTGTGTGCAACTGATTATATTATATTATATTATATTATATTATATTATATTATATTATATTATATTATATTATATTATGTGTGGAACATATTACCGTTTCCTAAATTGCAGAAAACAAAGATTTGGACTCCCAAGAATAAATAAATTTAAATTTACTGGAATAAAGTAAATAAAATAAATAAAAAAAAAACACATCAGTATCAGATTATTGTCAGTAGCAGCTTGCCACTGATTTTATATTTAAACTAGCGCTCATAATTCCTTATTTCTACAACAAAATATTGTATGACTTAAGATGCTCAGTAATTTTAGTGCAGACTCTTTATGTATCAAAGTTTACAACTTTATTTTAGTAATATTTTGACTTTATTCTGACAAATTTCTTCTCATAATTTTATCACTTTATTTTTGAAACCAAAACTTTGAAAATCAAAATTTTTTTCTTACCCTGACCATAAGTTTTGGTTGTAAAAATGAAACATAAGAGAAGGTGAGGATTTAGTGATTTACCTCCATTCATCATGTCTGTCAGCGCAGTCTGTCTACCGTTTCCTGAAAATAAAAATTATATCCATCATCTGGGTTTCTGTATTAAGCAACCGAGCACCAAAAGAAAATAAAAAGCAGCACAATTTTACCGTTACTGTCAGGGGATTCTTCTCCATCTGAGGAGAAAAGTAGAAAAGTCAGAGAAGTAAAAGACATTAAAGCGGCACTTGTGAACTGCAGCGACCCTACAGATGTGAGCATGAACAGTATTAGTATTTATTTATTTCAAACTGGTTTTTAAAACCAAGGACAGCAAATAACCAGAAAAACCGACAAATAAGTCATGATACATAAAATTATTATAAACTGAATAACAGAACAAGTTGTACAGATTAATTACCAATTAATTACATAATATAAAATAACATCAAATGATTTCTTACTTGTCTGCTGTTGGTGATCTCCGTTGCCATTGTCTATTAAAGATGTTGAGGAAACTGAACATGTTGAGCAAAAACAGGCTCTTATTTTCCTTTAAGAAAACCTGCGGGTTCTTCTGGGATTTCCACCTCAAACATCTTTTCCTCCACTTACCTGCAGAATGAGAGGAACCTGGGAAAGGCCTGGCCAGTGATTGGTCAGATCCGGATGTCTGCGAGGCGCTGCCAGCGCCTGATTGGTCAACCCTTTCCACAGCGTGATACAAAGAATCTTTACCACCAGGAAACATGAAGAAGAATGTAAAATATATATTAGTTTTACTCTAACATAAAGCTGAACAATGAATCAGTCCATTAAAAAAAATACTTAAGTAAATTTACCTGACTAAATGTAACTAGTTACTGCTCAAATCTGAGTAGGTGGTGTCAATTAAATCCCTCACTCGTTGGTTACCTAGCAACAACCTGTTGAGCCATTTTGCCTCAAAACTTAAAAATAAAAAAACAATGGCATGAAATGAAAACTGAGGAAAGGAGGAACGATCATGCCACATGTTTGACAGTATTGGCAATATTTAAAACAAAAAAACTAATCAATAATTATCAATACTGACAACTATCAATATCGACTGATACGAATCACTTATGTTGTGAGTTTTTCAGTCATACTATAAAAATCTAATACAAACTGTAGGAGAAACTGCTACCTGCAGGCGAGCCTGGGATGTTCTGTCCACCAGATGGCGCTGCTGTGCCTGAGAAGTCATGGTGAGGCGGTGCAGTCAAGTGAGCTGCCAGAAGAAAACACAAGTTTCAGAGTTTCAGAGTTCTAGTAACTTCTTCTTCTTCAGTGGTAAATCTGAGAGCTCAGACCTGGAATATTTATGTGACCATCTGTACTGAAAGAATCCACCAAACCACCACCTGAAAACAATAATCAACAATTCACTTAAGTTAACATAACAGGAATTGCAATAAAGTATTTGTGTAGAAACATTTTCAGCCTTTTAAAAGTTCTTAAATAATTTTCAAGTTCACATCAAATCATTCGTGTCAAGTCTCTTAAAAAAAACTGATATAAACATTTTTGAAGTAATATAATATAACCTCTTTATAAAATATGATTTAGGTAAATAATAATAAAAAGAAAAAATTTTTAGGCCATTAAGTCTCAAAGTACAAACATCACATGACCTGAACAACCATTTGGTTTTTCTCAAAGATTGAAAACAAATCCGCCCCTTGATAAAACTCTAACTCTGTATTACTGTAAACTGGGCATAAATTATCATCTGAACATTTAATACACTAAATTTATTACTAGCTATCATTGAATCTTTCAACATTTTTTCACCATCCGCAATAGGCTGTTTGAAAATTGATCAACTGTAGTATTTAGCCTGTTAAAAATACAAAGGTGCGTTTGAAAAACAAATTCTGTTAATGTTGAATTTCCAAATTAATCTGTGTTTTTGTCTTTTTGATGAGTTTTTAATATTTTAATCTTCAGGGAACTAATGGATCAGACAAACGTACCCATGAGGTTGAGCAGGAAGTCATGACTGGATGGATTGACGATTCCTGATGAAACATTTAAAGGTTTTATGCAAATATGAAAGTAATGTTAAATCAAAATAAAGTGAACTCCTTGGTTTCAGAGACTGGACGTTCACAGACCTGGAGAATAATCATGGATTTTATCTCCTTTCTTCAACAATGTGTCATTTTAATAGAACATAGAAATTTTCTCACCTAGTTAAAATTTCACTGATCTTAAAAATTTTTTTTTCCCCCTTCTACTCACCGGTCTGACTGTTGACTCCGGCTCCACCCCCTCCACCGTTCAGCAGCTTCTGTCCATTACCTGTAAGTAACAACAACAACTAACTCAACTGATCTTGAAGCTGAAGTTTGTAACTTTTTAAAAATTCAGTTTTATTCATATTTGGGAAAATTGTCACTTTGTGGTGACAGTATGAGACAGATGATGTATGAAAAGATTGAGATCCTCCATCTTCACCCTACAGCTGTCTGAAGAAATGCAACGCTGTTTGTCAACCAATCAGAGCCAGGAGGAGGGGCTTAGCGCTGCCAATCACTTCATGCATATGCTGCTCAATGTGCTAATGGAGGAGAGACGAATTATTATCCCAGAAAACTGTTTATCCTGAGTCCGGCGGTGGTAGCTGGAGAGCAGCAGAGAGCAAGCGGAGGGTGGGAACAGAGCATACACTAGGGTGATTGTCAGCACTAAAATCCTCCTCCTGATTCTGATTGGTTGTTTCAGACCAAGTTCTCTTTTTTGGCTGTTCTTACTGGGAGTACTGGGAGAAAGCAAAAGTGTTTGATTTGATCACAGATTATCTGTTTTATATTATTCTGTAGCAACAAAGTTGACATTTTTAACAAATATGAATATATATTAAAAAAAACACTTTTGAAAAATTTATTAAAAGTTTAAATTAGCCTTCAAAGATTCCCAGCACTTTTAGTAGTTCCAGTGATTTGCATTATTTTCCCATATGAAATCAACGATATGCATATGAAATCAGCTATAACATATGATACAACATGTTTTAAGTAATTTTAAATGAATTCACCATTATTCTCTGAGTCTATCCCACCAGGACCTGAAACGAAAACAAAGCTTTTACATCAGAGAAACTTAAAGTCAGTGTTATTCCTGCTCTTCTGCTAAATGTAATAATCTATTGGGCTAATAGGAGTGAGAGGGTAATAAATGATTTAAAGTTCATTTTAGATGTTTTATCTTTTATTGCTTTGACCTTTAAAGTCAAGCAATTGACTTTAAAGCAGGCTAACTTTAAGAAGTTAGCCTGCTTGGCTAACTTCTTAAATCATTCTACTAATGGCAGATTTCCACATACATCGAATTGCTCTGGACTAAAAGTGAACCGACTGACATTAATGATTGGATATTTTACCGTTCATGTCTGATTTAGACGGACTTGGTAGGCGCTCGGATCCTGAAAGAACAAAAATGACTTTCATTGAACAGTTGCACTTGATTCACACCAGCACATTTATTCTTATGATCCTGCTTTAAGTCAGATACACTCTCTTAGTTACCTGCTGGGTGAGTTTCACCTGCAGAAACACCAGAAATTTCAGCTGCTACAGAACCTGGAGATCCTCCTGAGTCTAAAATAGCTGCAGAACCTACAGAACTGGGAGATCCTCCCAAATCTACGGAGCCTGCAGAACCTGGAGAACCTGCAGAACCTGGGCAACCAGAAGCGGAACAATTACAGGTTTTCTGGTCAAAATGTTGAGCAAAATAATACTGAATAAATTCAGTCAGATTTTAAATGGAGAGCAGCATTTGAAATGTTTTATAATTGGTTTGCACAGAAAAATGTTATTTAGTGAGCAGCCATCTTTATATTATTTAATATTTTTATGAACTGAAACAGTGAAGTTTGTTTACCTGAGGAGCTGCTTGGATGTCCAGCTGCTGTACAAAAAAATAAACATAAAAAAACATCTCAATTAGAGTTTGATATTATGTAGCCATTGCTACCTCTGTGGTTGTTTTTGCTGCAGCGCCCCTTGTGGTGGCTGTGGGTATTACAATGTTAGCTCCAGCTGTTCAAGTGCTACAAACAAAAACCACCAGATTTTAAAACAGCTCATGTTAATTTCCGGCTCCAGTTGCAGTCTGAAATGGGAGATTCTGACTTTTGTGAGATTTTGACCATTTCAAAATGGCCGCTCCTCGCAACAACAGCAGTTAAGATGTAGTGGAAACGTTTATTTTGCAAGACAGAAATGTAAGAATCAAAGTATCTCCTGAAACTCTAAACTGAACAAATTAAAAGTTTTCTCATGGAAAGTAAATCTTAATAAAGTCCATCTTGCCATACGTTTTCCATCATATTTTTCAGTCAGTCATAAGATTTGTTGCTAGCAGTGCTTTATGATACATGCCAGTAGCAGATGGTTTGTTTTGGTCTCCTGACTAAAGAAACATGGCTGACAGATGAACCACAATGTGGAAATTACCTGCTAAATCGACAGAGGAGAGATCACCTCCGTGACCTGAAAAACAAAAACAAGACACTTTTAGATTAAAACACCAAACGTACCTGTACATTCATTAAAATGTGCAGTGGAAACTCTAAGAAATAGCACATTGCTACCAGTTACAATCCACTTTTGGCTCACAGCCGATCGGCACCAATGAAAATCAGTGGCGCTCCTGGATTGGCTGTTTGTGAACACCAGCTAGCATGTCAAGTAGCATCTAGATATTTCAGCTTCACAAGCTGAATTTGGCTATTTTAGAAATACCCTACAAAAATAAAATCTGCAAATCAGTAAATTTGTAAATATATTGGAGTTAAATTAAACAGAAAACTGTGTGTCTTCAATCACAACTAATTTTCAATTAAGTACTGATCAAACCTTTGGCTTCAGCTACACAGGGCGAAATGTGGGTTTACCAACCAAACACAAGTAAACCATTAATGATGGTAATTACTAACCCGAATAACAACATAATAATAAAAAAACTTTAGCAAGGCAGCGATATGCTGCTCTCCAAATTGATAAAAAAAAAAAACCCATGAACTTATTTACCTGCAGAACTTCCTGCTGCCCCCAGATGAGACCCCATCTCTGGAGACTGACCACTGGAAACTGACAAAATGTCCATCATCACATAAACAGAAACTAGTGACTTTTTGACATACATAAACATACATCTTTTAAAAATCACAACAACTTTAAGGACTAGAGTATTACATTGGAAAAAGTGTTTTTTTGTATTTCAAGATAGATAAAATCTATTGACTAAAAAACAACAGCGGTTGATTTTAAACTTGAGATCTGTTCTAGATTATACCAGATTATCAGAATGTATTATTCGCATATAATGTGTGCAAACTTGATGCCAGTGTTCATAACAGCAAATGTCAAAATCAAGAGTTAATGCACAAATAGCTCAAATTCAACATGTTCAAAGTTTAATGGGTCATTTAATTTTTCTGGCTTGTCATGCAAATAACTTGAAGAAAAGATCTTTTTAAGTTGGATACAAAAGGAAAACTCACCGCTCATATGTTGAACATTTGAGGAAATAACTTTGAAAAAAACAAAAACAACATCTTTACTTGAGATTTTTACCTTTCAGTTACAATTTTAGTTTCTTAGCAAAGTCCTGTTAATAACAATCTTTAGAAATGAAAAAGACTTGCAGCAGTTATTTATTAAAATTAACTCACTTTAGCTTGTTGAACACTAATGTTTGTCAAAATCTTCTGATTTTTAAAGGAAATTATAAATTATGTATATTTTTTTTTTCTTCTGTTTCTCCTCAGCGAGTAAAATGTACTAAAATATTTCTGAAAAAATGGAAAGGTGTAAAAATATTAATGAAACCTAGATCAAGTAGAACACGAAGGATTAACCTGTTTCTGAAGAAAAATATTACTTTTACAATTGGTCACATTTTTCTGTTGCTTCAATCAGAGTTTGTAAATTTAAAATAATTTTTAGATTATTTAATTCTTGTTATTTATTATTTGGAATATGTACTTTTCTTTGCGTACATTTAACCAGAAATGATTAACAGAGATATTTTTAACTTTAAGATTTTAACTGTAATTCTGATCTTTGACAGCAGGTGGCGCTAAAGGCTCTAACAAAGTCACCCTGCCACAATTGTGGAACTATTTTCTGGATGTGAATCAGGTTAATCCTGGTCAGAATACCAGCCAGTTAATCTGGATTAAATGTGAAACCAAACTGGAAACAAGCAGACTTTTCAGGAGGGAAAACCCGATCGGGTCTGACTCACCTGAACCTCCGGCTGCTGCTGCCGACACGGTGGTCTGCTGCACTCCTGCAGGAGGAGGAGAACAGGGGATCAGGTGTTCGGCATGAATAAACCTTCTGTCTCCAGCAGGTTATTAAAAACACAGAGGATCCGTGGCATTAAAATCTGAAAAGGAATCCTGCAGCTGATTTTAAATGCAAACTCAGTGAAATATTCAGAAAAGGTTTTCAGATTTGCTCGTTTACTAAGGGGAAAAATGTTTATTAGTTTCTTTATCTAAAAAAATGAAATTCCAATGAGAAGAATGTAGGTTTATGGTCTAAATTACACTAAAATCGTCTGATAAAGTCGGGAGTAGCCTAAAATTTTAATAAAATAATTAGTTTAAAAATAAATTTTATAGGTTTGACCTTCAATTTAGATTTTTGTTTATGAAGGTTTATATGTAAAGGTCATGATGTTTTATCTGCTCACCATCAATATTATCCTGACTCTTGGAGTCATCATCATCATCTGAAAAGAAGAAAAATCCAACATTTATTTTTCTAATTAAAAAAGGTTTAACATCATTTTTATAGATTCAGACGAGAAACACGCCAGGAACCGTCTGCTCTTTGTCGGATGTTTAATGTTGAAATATTGATTGAACTATTATTGTTTTTTTAGTCCGTTTGACTGGAATTCATTTGCATTAAGTTTGTAATTTTCTGACTGTTTTTTTTTTATTTTATTTTGTTTTGTTTAAAGCCACTTCAGTCTTCATACCAGCAGGGCCGGTTGTAGGAAAATGTGGGGCTCTGGGCAGGAAGCAAAACTTTATTTTACCTTTGCAGACTACAAATAACTATTATGTACACATAAACTTGAAGATTTTAAGACTTCGTCGCTATGAAAATGAAATTTTTCTGAGATGATCTTCGCCCTTTTGTGGAAATTGTTCTTGAAAACGCTGCAGAAATGTTTTAAAACATTAGAAAATGATCTGAAATGTTGCAGTAACTTTGCCCAGCCTGTTTGTAGAGATGTAAGCAGTCACTATAATACACATATTTATGTCCAATAAGGGTAGAATATGGTTTCTGATGAGACTCGTTTGTCAAATTAAAAATACCTTTTGAAAATAACCTTTAAGCTTAGGATGTGTATATTTTTTTGTTAGTTGGATAAAATATTCTGATTTTAAATGATATGTTTTCTTGACCTGCAAGGAGAAAATCATCATAAAAAAAAGAAATAAAGACTTGCAAACAAATGTTTGTGTAATTAATCTATATAAGGTGTTTCATAAAGTGAGTTTAGTTCCTGAAAAATGAACCTTTTGATTGTAAATAAAGTTGTTGTTGTGCAGTTCAGTGAAGCGTGGCTGTAATATTATAATTTTCAAATGGTTGAATATTGGTCATCTGGAGAAAAAGCCAACCAATGAAACACATAAAAACTGCATCTGCAAGAGCAAATATTTCTAAACAAACCATAAAAATATTGATATCCTGGCTCAGTTTTCAGCACTTTTACAAAAACATATTTTTAATGCTCGATCGGTATGATGATAATTATTTGAAAAGCTGCACAGTAAAGTGGTTCTGATGTAGAAAACAAACATGCTGACAAACATATGATGAAGTTATTAACGTTTCATGAAAAAAGTTTTGGTGTTGTTCTGTTTTAAATTATTTAATCTCCCTTTGAAATACCAAACAGATTAAAATATTTAGTTTCCCTTCTGGAATAAAGTGTCTCCTGTTTAACAAGAACTGCTAAAACATTTAAACTGCAACAATCCCATTTTTTAAGATAGCTTGATTTTTCTTCTCTAATCAATATGTCTATATTTTCCTAAATCTAAACATTTTTTGATGGATTGATGAAAATAAAACCGTAATAAAGCTGTTGTTAGTGTGGTTAATTATTTGTATTGAAGATAAAGAGTTAACATGTGAAGTTAGAGATTTGATCAATTTTTCACACGGTTTAACGCTTTTTCGAGTGTTTTTCATTAAAACATTATCATGAAGCAAAAAGTTTTAAAATATTTTTTTGATTAGCTTAGTTTTGTGGTTATTATTCATTCATCAGATTAAGATGAATTCATTTGACCTTTTGTTTTTTAGTAAAATTATGTGATTCTTTTTTCTCATGCACAGCCCTACCCTCCTCCTCCTCAGACACCTCCCCCTCCAACATCTCTGTGGCCTCCGTTTCCACCTCCTCCACCTCCTTCTCTGGAAGACACAACACAAACTCTCATCTCCACCAGCTGCAGACGCCAGAATATAAAAAGTAAAACAACATTAATCTCATATTTTTCTTTTTTTTTACCCTCCACAGGTGCCGTAGATGCTGTAGTTGCCAGAAGGATGACGATCGACACGATCAATAGGTTTCTTTTTTCATATAAAAAAGATAAGTGGAGTATTCATTAATAGGGAATAAAGCAGATTTATAAAGAAATTTTCTTATTTTTCTTTCCAGGAGTAAAAAACTAATGAATATAAGGAAAATATTACTAATCAGTTTTCTAATTATGACAAATTTCCCTTAAAAAATCTTTTAATCACAATCTGATAAATAGTCTGATTAATTAGTAAAAGGAGAAAAAGATATTTCAATATTTCTGCTTTTTAACTAGATAAACTATAAATAAGTAATTATATATAAATAAAAATAAAATTTATCACAACTCTAATATAAAACCATTTATTAGTTGAATAACCAGGATGGATTCTGCAACAAAAAAATACACCAATAACCCAGAAGGACAGAATTATTTTGTAATCAGTAATATAAAAGCAAATTTCTTATAAAAAAAAGTGGTAAAGATTAATATTATAAAGACAAATCAGCACAATAAAGATCAATTCATCCAGTAAATTACAACATAAAATCAGTGGCATAAATGTGAACAAATCTCAGGATAATCAGCGTTACTCACGGTGGCAGCATGCTGCTGTCTGACACTTTTTCTGTTGAACTAAAGAGATGAAGCTGAAGAGCTGCAGCCCCTCCTTCAAACCCTCAAATTTATACACAGACACTGAGGGGAGGGGCTGACCACGCTACCCCTAAAAACTACAAACACTTCTGCAAACACAAACTTCATGCCCTGGAAACATCTGCAGTACAAATCGAATCTTCCTCATTCTGCTGCTTCTACTCTGCAGCTTCTTCATCCATGCTAAATGTTCAGATTTTGTCCAAGCTAAACTGAGAGACTTCCCATCATGCACTGGGGGTAAGGGTAGAGGCAGGAGACCTCTAACAATCAGAAGGGGAACTCTTTGCGGACATGCTAATTCTTTGTTTTTGTTAAAAACTAAAATATCTAAGGACACTTCGGGCAAATTAGTCCCACTTAACTATAACAATCTGTAACAATTTACACTGTAAAATCTATGTTGGTGTTTATCTACATGCAAAGGAAAAAAAAAAAGATCTACGTTTTATAAGGAGGATTTGTTTTCAATCTTTGAGAGAAACCTAACAGCTGTTAAGGTCATGTGACAATCCTGCCCTGAACCTTTTTTATTTTATTTTTATCCACAGTTTTTTTTTTTTGGTGCCTACAGCGTCTTTTGGAAAGAAAGAGGTGGTAATATTTGCTACTAAAATCACTTCTGGAAAAAAGTAATTTCGGTCATCAGTTTAGGAAAACGATGATATTAGATTCAGAATGCTTCATCAAACTACCTGCAGCCAAGTTTATCACTTAAACCTTTGCAGTTTTGGCTTTTTTAGTTATGAAATAACACTTTTGCACCAGTTATGTGTCATATCATACAATATGTTTATGCTAATAATAATAATAATAATAATAAATTTTATTTGTAATGCACCTTATATTTCAAAGAAATCTCAAAGTGCTACAGAGACTAAAAATCATTATTTTGATAAAAATCAATTATCATAAAATCAAATATACCCCAATATGATCTAGCAATCATATTGGGGTATATTTTACCCCTATTAGAGCTTAAAGTAATTTTACCCTCTGGTCATTGTTGCAGTGAATGGGTAAGTCCTCTAAACAACACTGTAGCAGTTTATTTGTATTTATATACTGAAAATCATATCAAAATTATACAATTAAATACATTTAAATAAATCAAGTTTACTGTCAAATTAAGTTAAACAATAAACTATTCAATAAGGAAAAGATTACACATTTTAAAGAGCTTTATGTGACTAAATATAATAAACTGTTTATAGCAGCTTCATTGTGTGAATCATTATTTAAATTAAATATATATTTTTTGTCAGATCAACTTGTTGCAATAAAGGCCTTTTTAATGAAATTGATAAGAGGAAAAGTATGTCTGAGATTTTGTGAGTTTTATGAATTAAACTTACAGAGTTTACTGTGAGGAAATGATGTGTTGTGACTTTTAGATGATATAATCTACCACCAGGAGAGCAGCTGGCATTAATTGGTCTTAATGTAAGTAAATGCAAATCAAAGAAAACACAAAATTTTTCAATTATCATTTTTAATTGAATTAAATTATACTTAAAATCTAAACATTTAACTTGCATTTATCTGTATAAGTCATGACAATAATTAAATAAAACAGCAGACTGCTGTTAATGGAATGATCTTGTTAGAAAAATGTAACAGCTCAAGATCCTTAATTTATAAAATAGAAGGTTCTGACAAAAGTAACTCATATATTAGGGACGAAATGCAGAGATAATTAAATAAAAGAATTAACTGTGTGAAGTAAAACACAGGCTTTGTTTATTCAGTCAGGATAATAAAAATGAACAGTAAATAAAGCAGGGAGGAAATAAACTTATACAACAGAATAAATAAAGCTAAATAAAACAACTCAACAAACAAGGAAGAAAAGGACAAAACTCAGAAACATTTAGTTGTAACAAAATGCCTCCAGGCTAATTTTACTAATTATTTTGCAGGCAGAACATCAGTAACTTATTATTTTACAGACTCTTAGAGTTTTCTGATAAGATTCAACATTAAAGATCTAATAAAAAATCATGTCTCACACAAACAATGTGAAGGTGAATGAAAATTAAAAGGTGAAAACATGTTTTATTGATGTCTAAATGTCGTGAATGGGTTAAATATGATTGTTTATTTAGGCTGATGTAAAACAGATTAATGGGTGAATTTTCTTTTCTGGAAACAATCATGAATTTTAATTCTATCTAATAACATTTACAGATAAGCTTTGTGGACAGGATGTATTACATTTAAGTAAAATGTTGTTCTTATATAAGAGTTTGGGAGTTTTTCTTTGGTGACATTAATAGTTTGTGTATTTTATGTTCAAGACAAACTCATGTAAATCAAACAAGCTGTTAAAATTCAACATTTGGGCTCAATCTCCTTTAATAGATGCGTCACTTTAATTTAGAAAGAAAATCTCTGTGAAGTTAAAATGATTCAAACTGATGAGAGAATTAAATTTAAAATTATTTTTATTCACCTCAGAAGTTTGTTCTGGTGTGAAACCAGGAGTCGCTCAAAAGATTTTTAAATAAGGTAAAATAATCATATCACATTTTCTTATAATAGCATGCTGAATATTATTTATACCCTCCTCAATAATTCATGTAAAAATCTTCATTGGCAAGAAATAAAAATAATGGACAACATTAAAAGTTAAGGTACTGAAAACTTTGAGTATTTGTTATACTTCTATACAAACTAAGAAATAATAAAGTTAGTTGTTTTATATTTGTTAATACAGATAAATTCGACTGAATTTCTTAAAAACTCACAATCAATACAAATATTTGGTTATTTATTTTAAAACAAATATCTGGAGATTTGAGAAGTATAAAAAAAGAGTTTTAACCTCTTATTTCTCTGGATTTAAGCCGGGAAGTGAAACAAGCTGCTTTGACTGATGACAGCTGATCCTCTGGGAGTAATCTGACCCAGAGATCAGTGTTAACCGTCAGCCAGTGGAGGGCACAGCTGACCTGCAGATCAACATGCAACATGTTAACATGCAGTAAATCACATGCAACTCTGAAAAACAAAGTAAAAAAAACTGCTGGAGCAAAAAGAAATATGGAGCAGAGAATAAAAGATTGCAGCCTGTTTTACCTTTCCGATGCCGGGGCTCTCCTCTCCGGGCTTCGCTCGGCTCGACTTGATCGTGTTTCATTTGTAATTAACTTCTGGGTTGGAACAGATGTGTATTGTTCAGGAGAGAGATAAGGCTGTCTGTCCGATTCCTAGAAACACGAAAGGACATTTCAGTTTTACAGACATGCAGACGTTTTGAGACTTTTTCTATAAGTTCAGACATAAAGAAAACAGGGCAGAACTTTTTGTTCTACATGCAAGTTTGTAATTTCACTGAGAGAAGTGGAAGCTTGTAATGTGGACACAAAGGTCATTCATGAAAAGGTTTTAGTGTCAAACTGAACAAACACAAAATCTTACCAAGTATTCCAGTGCAAACATCTTAATAGACTTGAAATAAGTTAAAACTGACTTAGAAGTAACTTTTTTTTGCAAGATATGAGCTTATTAAGTCAATACTTTCTTAGTTTTGGTGAGAAAGTTCAACTGGTAGATTATTACTCTTATAACAAGACATTTTTCTCATGTTATAAGTGAATTAATTTACCAGTAAAACTAGAATTTTTTCGTCAATATTAACTTAAAATCAATAAAGTTTTCTTGCTGAAAAGTTGCTTAGTTTTCTCTCATTTCAACTGTACAAAATACTTGTAGACTTAATACACTAGAAAATGTATTTTTCAGGAAGAATAATTAACTTTATTAGTTCTGATGAAAAGATTATTTCACATATAAAATGAAAATCTTGTTATAAGTGAATTAATCTGCAAGTGAAACTAGAACTTTTCCATCAATATTATAAAAGTAATTGACTCAAAACAAGCTCCAAGCTCTTGGTGAAAATTCATTTTAAGTTTTTGTGTTTTTTGCAGTGCATGCACTTGTCTGCTGTCACAATATCAAGAAAACAAAATATGATTTAGAGAAGGGCTTTAAATCAAATCTGTTTTTTATAATGCTACTTTTTATTCTTTCACCAACCCAGTGAGTTTTAGATGCATCTAAAACTCAACATTTATTAAAAGTATTTGACAGAAACCAATTAAACCTTGAAGTTATGGAGAATATTTTCAGAAACGTCCAGGGATTAACTTGAGTTAGAATGACTCTACAATCCTTCCTCATATGAAAATAATGATATGCTCCAATCATTCACCATTAACACAATGAAACTGATGTTTTTACACTTAAACATCTTATCAAATCTGATCAAAATACATGTTGCCTAAAGGAGATGATGTATTTGGGAATCAGGTGGATTTAGTCCTCAGCTGCACATGCAGAGTGTTTGGTTTCATGAAGACAAATGGGCTGCTTGTTTGCAGCTTTTTGCTTCAGTTTCACCTCAGTGAACCTGCAGCTCTTTGTTTCTGCTCAGGCTTAGAGACGTATAGAAAGGAAGCTTTATTAAAGAGGCAGAGAGCTGCAGAGAAACGGCCGCCAACATTCCAGGGAAATAAATACATCGCGGACGACTCACACCCACAACGACCTCCTGTTTGGCTTTGCAGTGACCTTCGACCTTTTGCTTTGTTCTGAACATGGAGACAACACAAAAACACATTGTTACTTTCAATGGAGTCCGATTACAATGGTAATGTGTTTGAATTTTACCATAAAGCATCGATTATACTTACAGAATCGAAAGGAAAATAAGACTTTTAGTTTTGCTAAAAATGCCAGATCAATTTACATATTTAAGAGAATAAGTTAGGTTTTTTATTTTTTGAAGAATATGAAATAGAGTTGATGTTTTTGTAAATCCCGTTTGTTTAAATATATTTTTCAGGACAAAAAGGGGAGATATTATAAGATATTTTTTCCTGTTGCTGCTCTAATTTTTTTCTATTCTATATAATTGTTTTGTTTTTAATCAAATGAATAAAATTTCCTAACTAACCTCAAGATGGACCAAAATATAAACTTAAGTGGAAATTCTGGTTATTTTAAGGACCAAAATGACAGTAAATTATTAAAGTAACAAAAAATAAAATCAGGCAAAATAACATTTTTCCAAATCAGTTTCTTTCAATATGAAGCTTATGAAACTTTTAATAAACTGCAGGTTTGTGTCTGTTGACTTTTTGGTTAAAACATTTTTGTTTTTCATTCAGTGGATAGAAAAATCCAGAAATTTTAGTCAAATAAGAGCAAAAATACTTTAAAATAAAAATACTCAAGTAAAAGTAAAACGTACCACGTCGAAAAAATACTCCTATAAGTATATTTTTCTTTACAAAAAATTTCTTCTAGTTATTAACGTCACTGCACAAGACTCCACTGCTGAAGAAAAAACACAGTGAAGTTTGTTTACAGGATGCTGGAGAACATTTGGACAAGTTGGGAGAAAATATTTTGATCAGAGGAAAACAGACACAATCAATCAATCAATCAATCAATCTATCTATCTATCTATCTATCTATCTATCTATCTATCTATCTATCTATCTATCTATCTATCTATCTATCTATCTATCTATCTATCTATCTATCTATCTAATATTCCTATGACAGAAAGCAGTGGCCTGTCAATATGGATGAATGTTTCTCCTTCGTGGGAAAAGGAAACAGACTGATTGATTTCTGTTTTTGATTCCACAGATTTTTTAAAAATTTATTTATTTTTTGTGAAAACAAAGTCAAACCATCCGCCGTTCTGGAAAACCCGGCGACCTTCTTTGCTGTCATTTTGAAATGAAACTTTCCCGCTGTCTGTGTGAATCAGGGCAGAACGTGAGTTTGCATCTATCGACTGCGACACGTCCTGAAATCAGAACCGAGCTGGAACCAGCGCTGGACTCCGGGACCGGGTCCAGATGAAGAATTAGGGGCGCTTTTAAGACGTGGCGGTCTGGTCCAGCTTGGTTCTGACTGACTGGAGCTCACCTGGACGTTGGACTGAAACAAAGAGCAGCGTGACACCTGAGGAACCAGAACTGGAAGTTGGATCAATTTTCTCAACAAGACTTCATGCCTGACAAACATGGGGTGAAAATACTCAAATAAAGGAGTTTATGTCTCAATAAATAGTCGAGGCGACATTTTAATCAGACTGAAAGTGAAAATATGCATCTAAGATGTCATTTTTGCAGTTACTATTTACTTAAGTGTCGCTTAATTTTATTAATTTGATTAGGATCATATCAACAATATTACAATTCATGGCAGTGTAAATATGCAGGAATTAGTATAATTTCATTCCATGACCTAAGAAAAAAACAACCTCACTGCATAATGTACTGAACACATTGTTATACTAAAATAAGTCAAATTAAAAAATTATATATATAAATGAATTATTAATCAACATTTTAATGTGTGACGATGGAACAATGTGATGCTTCAGTTAATACCTGCATGTTCAGTGACTTTTTGTGTTTTTATTAAACATTTTGCTTTGTTGCTGAAATGTCATGAAAATCAACTTGATTGATTAAAAAAAACTCAACAGAAAACATTTACTCAAGAAATAACTAAAACTGTCCGCTTCAAGCTTCAAGCTTCCAGTTTGTTTTCAACCTGCTTGAGTTTCTTGTTAAAAATCGCGTCATTTCTGCCTCTGGTAAATTCTGGTGTTTTATTCCGGACATGTCGCTGAATATGAAGAAGTTTTCATGTTTTTGTGTGTAGCATAAGTTTGCTGTTGTTGAGCTTCAGGAAGCCACCAGAACATGATGTACTTCCACACCTGGTCAGGTCTGCACGTCTCAGGTGAAGGTAAATCCCTTCTCACAGATATCGACCCATCGCCTCCTTCTGTGTGAAACTCACCTGAACAAAGCTTTATTTTACATCCCACCCCAACAGACGGAGACACACATGCATATCAGTCAGGGTCCAATAAGTTGCCGTGACCCCATTAACCAATCAGGGGACATTTTGAAACAAGCCTCCTTTATCTGGCAGGAAGTGCCCTCCTGCCCCCTTCCTCTGTGGTGTGTGAATCGGTTAACCTCTGCAGACCTGCAGGCCGGTTTTCATTTATCTGCTGAGAGAAACTTCATGGTCAGGAGTCGTTCTTCCACAACATCAACCTGTGGCTTCGGGTAACCCGACTCATCCCACTTTGACACACCTGTTGGGGGATCAGTGCTTAAAAACTGGTGAAATGCTTTACAAAAATTAGGATGCAGAAAACACGGCGATGCTGATTGAAACTATTGTGTGAATTGAGAAAAGGATAAAACATTAACTTCTCTCCAGAACCAAGAAGCAGCTTCTATGTGCCACAAATCTGGAACAAACTTCCAGAAAATTGTGAAAACAGTTTAGATCCACACTGCAAAAATACATAATTTTAACAGGTATATTTGGTCCAGTTTGCAGTGCAAATATCTTAATACACTTGAAATAAGAAAAAACTAACTTATAAATTACTTTTATATATGTAGGACTTTATTTTAAGTTAATAATTCCTTAATTTTGTTGAAAATACTAGACAGATTATATCCTGAAAAACATACAGTGGATATTAAAAGTCTAAACGCTCCTGTTCAAACGCCAGATTTCTGTGATGTAAAAAAATGACAGCAAGACAAACATTTTCACAACTTTTTCCACCTTTAATGTGACCTTTAACCTGTTCAGTGCAACTGAAAAACAAACAGAAATCTTTCAGGGAGGAAAATATAAAATAAAAAACTTACAATAACCTGGTTGCATAAAAATGCAACCCTTAAACTAACACTTTGTGGCAGCAGCTTTGGCTTTTATAAATTTTTTTGGATGAGAGTCTATCAGCAAATATTCCCACATGTTGATTCAAATCCTATAGATTGCCGGCGTCTCCTGGACTCTGGCTGGGCCTTTCTAAAGCCTTAATCTGATTCCGGTGAAGCCATTTGTTTGATGAAGACGTGAACTTTGGGTCGTCGTCAAGCTGAAAGACGAAGTTCCTCTTCATCTCCAGGTTCCAACAGAAGGCCGAAGGTTTTGACTGATATTTGGATCTGTTCATGATTCCATCCACCTTGACTGAGTCCCAGTTCCAGCTGAAGTAAAACAGCCCCAAAGCATGATGCTGCCACCACCATGTTTTAGTATATTTTGGTGATGATCACTGCTGTTTTTGCGCCAAATATATATCTTTTGGATTTATGCCCAGAAAGTTCAACCTGTTTTTGCAAAATTAAGTTGGACTTTGATGTTTTTCTTTGTAAGATAAGGCTTCTAGACTAGATTGTTGTCGCGTGTTCTGCACAGCCGACACTTTCCAGAAATTCTTGCAGCTCCTTCAGTGTTGCTGTCGGCCTCTTGTGAACATCCCTGACCAGTTTCCTTCTTGTCTTCTCATCAATTTTGGACGGACGTCCTGTTTCTCCCCTTGATGATGACAGTCTTCACAGGTTCCATGGTATATTTAATGAATTGGAAATTCTTTTGTAGCCTTCACCTGACTGATATCTTTGAATAATGAGATCCCTCTGCTGCTGTGGCAAAGACACCAGCCATGGTCTCTGCATGTCAGGAAAGCCTCCTAGAACAGCTGAACTTTATCAGAGGCTCTTTAATTGGTGATTAATTGGTGGCAGGTGTGCGCTGACTCCAATTCAACATGAGTTTAAATAGAACTGGTTAAATCTGAGCACAGCCCCTGTTCTAAAACCATGTGCACACTTATGCAACCAATTGTTTAGTTTTACTCCACCTCCCTGAAAGAGTTTTGTTTGCTTTTCAGTTACATTGAACAGGTTAAAGGTCACATTAAAGGTAGAAAAAGTTGGGAAAATGTTTGTCTTGCTGTCATTTTTTTTTTACATCACAAAACCCTGGAATGTGAACAGAGACTTTTTATATCCACTGTATGATTATTATAAATGCGCAAATGTGAGAAAATATGAGCAAATATTTATTAACATTATGAAGTTATAAATACGACCACATAAGCAGTGATTTTATGTACAGCAGTGACTTGATATACATTTGCAAATCTACATTGTAGTTGCATTTTGTACTTTGTGAGAAAATGGATCTACAGTTTTCACTACAAAATACCTTTTTTATTTTTATAGCAATCCGTCCAAAACACTTCTGACTGGCTGATTTTAGAGACATTTGAACGAATAAAGTGCCGTATTAGATGATTTGGCTTTTCTCTGGATATTAGTCGATGCTTAGTAAAGTTTGCTCACCTTCTCTGGATGTAATGAAAAACTTCTTTTTACACTTTTATCACCTGTTTGAATCCAATTATATCCAATGAAAGCTGCTTCCGCCTATCAAAATGACGACACGGAGGCAGGAAGTGATGTCGTGTTGCGTCTCTCAGGAGAATCTACGCTCTTTAAATCACATTTTGCAAGTTATCGAATGGAAAAGTAAAGAATAAATAAACCCAAAACACATTAAAATAGAAATTATCTTCTTTTCTATTCTGAAAATTGATATCGTTAAATACCATTGATATATAAAATAAGTAAGTGAGCAAAGACAAATTATTTGAAATTAAGTTATATTCACTGAATGATTAAGAAAAGCAGACTTTTTATTCTCAGAAAGAATTCAGGCAGTTTCTGACAGTTCACACTTTATTAGCCAATTTCTGTGTACAGCGAAGGACTCGACATTCGTCAATTTCTTGTAAAAAATAATCATTAATGTTTGCAAAGTAAACGGTGGACTGTATGTACACATTAATGTGTGAAATCAGACCCACGGAGCAGATCTAAGATCAGCAGCTGGGAAAAATATTTCTGCAGAAAAGGTGAGAAAATGAGCTAAAATTAAACGAAACCCCAGAGAAGAACAAGGAGGAGAAAGAGTGGAGAGAAGATATTTTCTAATATCTCTTCATGAAAAACATAAGCAGCCTCAAATCAAAAAGACACAAAACAAAGAGACAGCTGAGTTTAGTTGCAGGTTAGTTTGTTGTTGTCATGGCAGCAGTAAATCACCATGGAGACACCAGAGCGCCGTTCTGTCAGGAAACAACATCAGATCGTTCATTTACCTAATTATGTTAGCAGGACGGAAAAAAGCTTCGACTTTTTAGAAACTTTTGAATAATTTTTTTAAAGTAATTAGAGTCGGTTTTTAAATTACTGTGCAACAAACTGTGGTTACGCTATAGCATATTTTAGCAGCATAAAATATTGCAAATAGAAAATATTTGCAATAAATCTTGAAGTTCAGACAATAAACTAGCCTTAAAATCCATTGAAGTTTCTTTTTGCAACTCAAAAATAATGTAAGAAAAAAAATATTTGTATGTTTCTGATATTTCATTTCCTCTTAAATTCAAGCTCATTTGTTGCATAAACAAATGAAAACTGTTTTTATTTTTATATTCTCGGTGATACCTGGCATCAGAGAGCTTCCATGGTTCAGAGACTGGGCGTCTGGTTCCCAGCTATTACAGGAAAACAGAAACTTTCTTTAGTTAGCATGAAAAACATCAATGAAAATGTTTATTTTAATAATATCTCAGCATTACAGAACAAACTAGGAATTAAATTTTCTGTTACTAAGTGAGATGTGGAGTCTAAAATAAAGGAAATCTACCTGCGGGAGTGGAGTCATCAAGTAGGTCCATGTCAGAAGTTTGTGCTGCAACGGGATAAAACTTGACATGTCACATTTGGATGTTTAACTTTTAATTAATTCTGTCTTTAAATTGTTTATTTTGAAAGCATGTCTACATTACATATATTAATTCTCTTCCAGTAAAAATAACACAATTATTACAAACTGCTAGATTGTAATTTAACTTTAATCATGGTAAATGTGGAAATAAGATTATTTCCACCAGCAGATTAATCTTGTATATATTTTTCTACAACCATATTTATGTGAATTTGAATATTTTACGTTTTGCAGATATATTTAATGTTATTGTAAAGCTGTCACAGTCAAAATGAAAACAATAACACTGGATAACTTCCCAGTTTGGTTGGAAAAAGAGACATTTTGTTCTTTCATCCAATTAAATCTTTATGCATCCAAATGCAGATACACATTTTGGTCACGACACTGAAATGTTTATCTGCATTTATTTACTGAAGTCTAGTTTTTACAACCCAGAAAGTATTTTAGTGAATTTAGTTGAGCTGAAGTTTTATGTTTCATTTTAAAATAGTTCGTTAGCTCCACTACTCTGCATGACTTTAAGCACTTTTCTATGTTTCCCTCCTTAAAGTTTGTCTTTTTGGTGCACAACGTTTATTTTTTTACTAATTTAAAATTATGAAAAGTTGAATTCCAGAAATGAGTCATGTTAATATCTATGTCAGATATTTTTAATGTGTCGCAATAATAACATAATATTTTGAGAAAAGATTAAAGTTCATCTTGAAATGTTTTTATTCTCTTTCAAGTTTTAGGTGATCAAAGATGCTTAAAGCTTAGAAAGTTGATTTTGTTTGCAAAAGTTCCCTCAGCTGCCTGAAAACTCAAAATTTAATTGCATACAAGTGGGCACTATTTATTAATTAAAAATGCTTTTAGAAGTTACACAGAATATTTGAAAAAATAAACATTAAAATAGGATTATTACAGATGGATGCTTTAACAAAAATATTTAGAAAAAATAAATATCACAGGATTTTTTGAGGTACTGCAGCTTTGAGTTGCTCTGTCACCTAAAATTATGGAAAATTATGATAAAATTTAGGATTATAAGACGTGAGAAGGTCCTGAAGTCTGAACTTTGACCTGTCAGCCATCACCGTTTACCTTCGGTGGAGTCGGGCGTGTCTAGAGTCACGTCGTCCGGCTCCTTAGTCTGTGAGTCGTCTACAAACATCTCTTCATCCAGCATCTTCAGCTCGTCTTCGTCTTTCTCTGCCTTGCTGTCGGTTTGGTTCATATCAGTTTCTGCCTCGACCAGTTTGTCGGTTTGATCTTCATCCTGGCTGTCGCTTTCTGGGGTCGCAGCCTTGACTTCATCCAGCTCCTCCTCTATCGCCCGGGCTTCCTCCGCAGCCTCTTTCTCATCGCTGTCGTCTTTCGGTAGATCTTCGTCATTTGGTGTGACATCTGTGGCCTCCTCTTCATCTTCATGAGCTAAGCTGTCAGTGCCCTGGTCTTTGTCAGTGACTTCATCTGATTCCTTCTTGTCGTCATCAACTGGAGTCTCTGTGGATTTCGCATAAATTAAAAATCGGTAGTTATTTAAGGCTTTCAACAATCTGGCTCCTGTAGATATTAACATATCTTCATAGAATAAAACATAAAATCACGGTAATTATCCAAATCAATGCATTTAAATAGACATTTTGAGATTTATGTCATGTTATAATGTTATTTCAGCTGAGTTTCTGCCTCAGCTCCTTCAAACTAGCGGCAGCAGCAATTAGCAAACAGCTGGTGGAAATACTGAACTCATCTTACTAACTACCTCTCAGTCCAACGCTCCTAAGAACGGTTGGAAACAGGTTAACAGTAAAATCCTGAAGGCACAAAGTCAGAAAGATTAGATGCTTCTTAAAGAGACAGAGGCCCAATTTTAAGGTGTCAAAATTTATTTTAAGTTAAGTTTAATATATACAGTATTTTCTATTATAATTGAAGTTAACATAGTTACTCAATTGTTCTATAAAATGTTGCTGTGCCTAGAAAATATTACATCAACCATTTACACTGAAAAACACCAAAACTCACCAACTACTGTATTTTTAGTTTAGTTTCTAGTGCAAATATATTATTCCACTTGAAATGAGAAATTAACTTAAAAGTAACTTATCAGAAAGATATAGAAAAATAATCACTTAATATTGATTTAAAAAGAACTAATTGGCAGATAAGTTTATTCATAACAAGACAATTTCCTCATGTTTTAGTGACGTAATCTTCCTATGGAATTTTTAATTATTATTTTTTAAATTTCTATATCTCTCTGATAAGTTACTATTAAGTAAGTGCACTTTAATTAAGATATTTCAACTAGAAACTAGTCAAAAAATACTTCATATTTTGTGTTTTTGCAGTGTAAATTATTTTACAACCTGGTGAATTACAGTTAATTCATAAAATTTGGTATTTACCACCGTCATTCAGATCAGCGTCACTCAGTTCTTCCTGATCTGGAGAGAAAAAACAGGTCGATTACATTTAACGCAACACTTACAGTTTAAACGCTTAAAAAGTAAAAGATTAAAACTTTAGTATCAGCCAAGATTTTAATTTGCATTTAAAAATGAGCAAATCTTGATAAGATAGATCCTGAATTTAAAAAACAAATCAAATGATTAGATATGACTTATGTCTAGTAATAATAAATGATAGGTTTTTAAATGTGGTTGGCTGCACAGTGGCGCAGTGGGTAGCGCTGTCGCCTTGCAGCAAGAAGGTCCTGGGTTCGATTCCCGGCCCGGGGTCTTTCTGCACGGAGTTTGCATGTTCTCCCTGTGCATGCGTGGGTTCTCTCCGGGTTCTCCGGCTTCCTCCCACAGTCCAAAAACATGACTGTCAGGTTAATTGGCCTTCCCAAATTCTCCCTAGGTGTGAGTGTGTGTGTGCATGGTTGTTTGTCCTGTTTGTCTCTGTGTTGCCCTGCGACAGACTGGCGACCTGTCCAGGCTGTACCCCGCCTCTCGCCCGGAACGCAGCTGGAGATAGGCACCAGCAACTCCCGACCCCGTTAGGGAGAAGGGTGACGGAAAATGGATGGATGGTTTTTAATTGTGATAAAAAGAAAAATTATATTATGTAGAAAATATAATACAAATGATTTGGTTTTTATAATAATTTGAAAAATAAACAAACATTTGTATCCAATTGATGACTTTTGAGTGGATCAGATGGAAACCTGAGTAAAAGGATTAAAGGCCACTGAAAAATAAAAAAATAAAAAATTTAAAAAAATAAAATAATTCTGACTTTAATCTCAGAACTCAGACTTGGGTTGAAGTCACATTTCAGATTTTTTCCCAATAATACAGAACAGAAAATCTTGTTCTGTACAAACCAGTTGATGTGAATAATGATGAAAAATGTACAAAAACCGCTGATTTTTGTTTAATGTTTTCTTCAGCTTTATGCATTTACTACAGTAAAGTTGTGAAATATGATAATATAAATTAGTCGCCACCTGGAATTAAACTAAGCAAATAGATGCAAGAATATGATTGGATAATTTCTGGATTGGCGATTAAATCCTGGTTTGCAACAAGCAATTTAATCCCAGCTGATTTAATGAGCATCCTCTGATTACGTGCTGTTGATGTGGATGTTTAAAAATGGTCCAATTATTGGCATCAAATGAGAAACGACTAAACTTACCGTCCAGCTTGTCTGGTTTTAACACTGTGTGGAGGAATTTATTTGAAATTAGCACAAACTCTTACCTTTAGATTCAGTGGTTTCATCTAGAAAAAAAATACATATTTATTTGTTAATAAGTCCTTGGTTTTGTTTCTCCATGCAGTAAACAGAGATTGTTTTTGCAAAAACAATATAAGTAGCACTAATGATGTCAGCGGCTGTTTTAACCTCTACATGTTTCTTTACTGTTGTTTTAATTTAGGTGTTAAAACATCGACTTACCGCCCTCTTCAGCATTAAGCTCTTCTTCAAACAAGTCCTTTTCCATATCTACAGGGAAAATAATCAGACAGAAAAGATATATTAGCAACAGAAGATCACAGATTAAAGAAATCAAGGGAAAGATTTACAGAAATCATCTGATTTTAAACTTCACAGAAGATTTTTCAAATGAGAAACCTGAAGTAAACACTAGTAGTGTGCTAACTAAGATACACACATCCAAAAATCTGTTGAAAGTAAGTTAAAGGGTGTTTTTAGAGATCAAGAAAGTGAGATTTTCAGCAGCTAACAGGAAGGCTGAAGAGAGAACATTTCTGTGCTTTCAACCTTTGGTGCTGAATTTAGAAACGTTAGCATCAATTAATACAATAACAGACAATAGCAATAAGTACTAGTGCAAATAATTAAATAAACGTACATGAAAATGTGCAAAGAAGCACATTGGTTCACAATATTAATACGCAAAAGAAAATTTACAGATTGTTATTGTTTTCGAACAATAAAACTTCGTTTTTTTATAGTTAATGAAACAAATTATTTAAAGAAAACATGGGAGTTACTTTGATTAAACAGAATAATGAATATTTACTGGAGGTGGGTGCAGTGGCTGAATTATCAGTTACTTCTGCAGAAACAAAATAGATTAGATTTAAAAGTTTTCAAAGCAACATCCCTGCTGTGTATTTCAGTTCGTTGGAAATTATTAATAAAATAAAAATACTTTAATTATTAATAGACTAAAATTTTGTTACCTTCAAGTTCTTCAGAGATGTCAGTTTCTGTTGAATTAAATATAAATATGTTAAAAATTGTGTTGTTTTTTTTCATAACTTCTGACTACTTTCTGGTTCAGTGACAATTTTTACAGAAATTAAAACACCTTACATAAAACCAGTAAAATTAAGGCCAACCCTGTGTGTCATAGATAAAGTGCCTTCAGTCAGAGGCGTCTTCAAACGCGCTGCCTACAAACTGCTACAGGAAATGTTTTTGCAGCTATCAGTTTGTACAAAAACTCACTAAAAAATTTTAAATTAATATGTGAACAGCAACACTTAGTTTCCCTTTGCAATAAATATATTTTTAATTAATTGTATTTGCAAAACTTGCATTAGTTTTAAAATCTATTGTTATAACATCTTAAAGCTGAGCCAAATATAATCAGTTTGAGTGTTTATTATTTTTTATTGCCCCTCTCTGGTCAAAAAGCCCTAAAAACTTAACATAAATCCCTTATCACAGTATTTCTATCCCCAAAAGTCTCCAATTTCAACATGTTTTATTACAAAAGCATCATTAATTAGCCACCAATGATTCTAAAATTGATCAGTTTCTAGGAAATTAAAATGACTAATTAATGATTTTCTGCTTATAAGTGGAAAGTGTTTATATTTATAACAGAAACAGTTGGGAGTTATTTCTTCCAGCTACTCTTTGAAATGAAAAGAATAAAAACAAGAAAACAGACTTTGAGAGACTAAGTTGGACCAGGAACATTATTTATCTTGTCACTCATCACAGGATGAGGAAGGTAAAAAATAAAAAAGCTTCCTGTTGGAAATCCCCGTCTTAATAAATGTCCTTAAACCAAATAAAATAGTTTACCAAAATAATCAATGTTACTGTAATAAGAGGTTATTTTAAGTATTTTTTGTGCCTTTTTAGAGACATATTCTGAATATAAAACAGAAGCTGACCTTTAGGGTCTTCGTCTGACTCGGTGACCTGATCAGAAGCAACTGAAAGAAAAAAAGATGATAAAGTAAAACCTCATTAAACTATTTTAATGCAATAAACTGATTCTGAGTCTCACCTTCAGTGCTGTCCTCTGGCATCCGAACGTCGGTCATTTCAAAATTAACTAAAATAATAAAAAAAAACGGAAGTGTTTAAAATATTCAAAGGTCTTACATAAACAGAGCAACTGCCTATAGATTTTACTGCCAGTTAAAATCTTTTAGTTGCGTTTATTTCAAAATGAAGCCAAGACTAAACTTCACTCTTTTTCTAATTTAGAGTGAACTACAGAGTCATGGCTTCTATTTCTTTTTTTGAGTTTTTTGCAACATTTCTTAACAGTTTAAAGAGAGTTTTTCCTCTCCACTGTCGCCACTTGCTTTATCAGGAAGCAACAGAATTCATAATTGCCTGAATTCTGATAAATAAATAAGTTTTTACCAATTGAAATTTTTTGTGACTTAATTTAACCTGTCAATATGATTGGATTGCAATGATCTGATAACATATTTTTTGTTTTCTTAAATATAATTGAAATTACCTTCTGAGGTGGATGGAGAACCTGAAACTGGTGTTCAAGTAAGAATATTTCAACATAAATTTACTCAAGTGAAAGTAAAAAGTAGCTGTAAAAGAAATTATTCAAGAATAAAAAAGTATTTGGTAAAATGTCTGAGTAACTGAAATAATAAGCTGAATTTTTGGTATTTTAAGGACTGAAATGACAACAATTAATATAAGAAACAAAAATCAATATGAAATTTTTGAAACTTGAACAAAAACTGCAGGTGCGTCTGTGTCTGCTGGATGTTTAATTTTCATTCAGTGAGTAGAAAATACAGAAATTTGACAAATATTTCACAATAAAATTACTCAAAATACAGCGTAGTTGTTTTTCAAAAAAGTTACAGAAGTAAATGTAATTGAGTAAATGTAACTAGTTACTTCCCAAGTCTGGTTACATTCATTTTGAATTAGCAAAATCCAAACCAACTGGTCTGAATTTAAAACATCTCACCTTCAGGTTTTTCCTCAGACCTGTTGTCTTTCTCTTCAGAAACAGCTGAAAGAAAGAAAACAAGATTTAAGATGCAAAAGAACAATATTAAAAACAACAAGAAATACAAATTAAGTAACTACAACTATAATCTTTACTTTGAGGTTCATCCTCTGATAATTCGCCACTTTTGGGTTCAGAAGTATCTATAAGAAAAAACAACCTAAAATAAGCAAAAATACAACATAAACCAGCTTCAAATAATGAATTTTAATTGTAATCTTACTTTCTGAGTTTTCCTCTGACGTGTTTTTGTCGAGCTCTTCAAACAGAGCTGCTGGATGGAGAAAAATAATGATTTAAATTAACATTTCAGAAAAAATAAAGGATGTGATAATAATCAGAACATTAAATATCAAATGGCTTCAATGAAATAAAAGCCAATCTGACCTCCAGCCACATCATCAGAGCCTTCATCAGGAGTACCTTCAAAATAAAAGCATTGATGATGCTGAGGGTCATGGAGGTCAAAATAATAAAAGTTTTCAGTCTGGTGTTTTAATCTCAACTATCCTTTTTTTGAAGGACGGCTTTGTTTGCAGAGACTTAATAATGTATTTTATTTGTTGTTTCTGTTTTCTTGTTTATTTATTTTGGACATTTAAATTGTCTTCCAGTTCCAGAGTTAAATGTTCATTAAAATTCAAAATTTATTGACAAATTTGAAATATGCTGTTGTCATTATATCACTTGCAAATGGTCTCAAAACAACAATATTATTGTTTATCGCAATAATTTCTTGGACATTTTATCATCCATCAAAAACTTTTATTGTGACAGGCCAACATTAATTAAATTAAATAAATCTCACCTTCAGATTTCTCCTCAGAAATTTCAGGGTTATCACCAATATCTTGAAAAATAAAAAGTAAAAAACAAAAACAAAAACACTGGATAAAATAATTTGAAGTAGAAATACTCAAAATGTTAAAATAATTAATAATTCATTAATAAACCACTTATCTCTGAACAGAAACTGAAGCACAATTGAAGACATAAATATATAAATCTTTATGTTCTTACCCTCGGCGTCTTCCTTCAGTTCTGTCTCCTCATCTGAAGTAGCTAAAAGATGAAAATAAAACATTTAACTTTGTGGATCTTAACAGCATTAAGTAATAAAATACATGAACGTTAAACTGTATTTTTAGGTGTTCCGTAACACCTAAAAATACAAACAGAGAGGAGAATTAAACTTATAATAAAGATATTTTATCAAAGACTGGGCACACAACATGAAGAAAACTCATTATATTATTGGATTATACAATTATAAGATTTCTATTGCTGTTATGTCTCTGTTTTTATAGAATCATGAATCTGTTGAATAAAATCAATAAATACTCACTTTTACTGGAAGTGTCATCATCTGTGAAATCAAAACACAAATTTTATTTAATTTATGTTGAAGCCAAAGTAGTGATATGAATAGTTGATGGATTGATTTATCTGAATAAAAATGATTTTATATAAAAGTCCAAAAGTAAAGAATATCACCTGTAATGTTAACTAATTACAATTTGGGAAGGTTTCAAGTTTTTTATAGACTTAAAAGTTTAAAATGACAAAACAATAAAAACTAAAATATAGTTTTTGTGTAAATATATCTTTAGGAGTTGGACTTCCAATTTCTAAAAATCCTCCTTTTAATCTTCAACCTTGGAAATTTTGGCTATTTAGTAAAATAATATTTTATTTATTTATTCATTTATTTTACTTTTTTCTTTTTCAAGGTTTTTCATTTCTTTTTTTAAATGATTGGAAGGTTTATGAATGTTGTAATTCATGGAAAACTCACAACCCATAATTGGGTGAATTTCATTAATTTTTGAGGATTTTTACACATAGAAACAATATTAAACTATATGAAAATTAAGAATTTGTAATTGATTTCTTTGGAAACAGCATGGAGTTATTAGCTAAAGGACATATTAAACCTAAAAGTTTTTATCTGCTGATTTATAGTTTTACCTACTAATATGTTTAAATTTTACATTAATAAAATCATTTTTCTGTAATGGATTGGGCACCAAAACTGTCTCCAGCCCGGGGCCCCAAATTCTTAGGAATCCGGCCTTGGTGGGAAGTATTTTAAAAATGTTTTGCATAAAATGTTACACATTTACAACATCTTTAGGCTGTAAAACCACATTGAAGGTGGGAGAATCTTTGAACACATGCAGAGGAATTAATTAAACATAAAAATGTCTGAATGTTTTGTTTCTCCATTTTACATTTTGTCTTCCTCCTCACCTTCAGAGCTCTTCATCATGAAATCTGTCCCATGAGTCTCCACTGAACTGGCTGATAAACACAGAAAATAAGGAATTCAAGCATTTAAGTAGCTTTTCAATAAAAAAACCAAAAAGAGTGAAAATTGGTGATGAACTGAAGACTCACGCTGAAAAGGTGACTCTGTTTTCTCGTCTGATTCAGCAGACTCTGAAAAATGAATGCAGGTCGAAACATGGACAGGTGAGGTTTCAGGGAAACACACAGCTACAGATTCAGACAGGTGAAATAAATATTACCTGAAGTTTTCTCAGGAGAGTCTTTGCTTTCATCTACAATTAATAATGAGTCACATCATGTCAGATATCACTGATAATACAATTAGGGGAAATATTTGTGAACTGGAAAGGTGATCAATGCGTTTTTTAGTTTTATTTGCCTCTCAGGCAAAATTTGTTCCAGACTTACATCTAGTAAATAAGACACACAAAGCAGAAAAAGGAACAATGTCTGATTTAGACGTGGATTAAATGTTTTTACCACTTTCAGCCACAGAAGAATCTGCATCACTTTCTTCTTTCTCCTCTGGAAGACACAATATTAAAACATTTTGTCATTTCTCCGCATATTCACAAGGAGACAACATGCTAACTCCATGCTAACTCCATGCTAACTTCATGCTAACTCCATGCTAACTCCATGCTAACTTCATGCTAACTCCATGCTAACTTCATGAAGGTCTTGGGATTCCTTCTTGCTGTGAGGCAAGAGTGCTACCAAGAATGCCACATCATATTGTATTAAAATAGAAAAACAAATATATGACAGTAAACATTCTTCTTTAATTAATTAAAACAAAAACATTTCCTTTACACTTAGGGAAAAACACTGACCTGAAATCTCAGAGACTTCAGCAGATTCTGGAGCTTTTCAGAGACAAACAAGACAAAAAACATCAGAAATAATATAAATTTTTACAACAGTATTAGGCCACTGAATATGGAAACTATTTGTAAAAACAAGGGCTAAATAAAAATGTGGAAGAATGTGATGTGTTAAAAAGAAAAAGTTGGTTGATATAAGTATCGCGCCGCCTTTTTGAAGGCATTGCTGCTTTTGAAGTCACCATGTTCAGTGGTGATAGAATATAATCTCTGCAAGAGATTAAATATGCTCACTGTGTTTTATAATTTTTATTACTTTGTAATTTTGACTTTGTTGAAATCTTTCACTGCTTCCTGCAGTGTAAAAAAACAACAACCAAAAAACCATATTAAGGTGGATTGATTTTCTTTATTTTTAAGCAATTACACAATTGGAAAATGATTAAAAACAACTGTTACAGCTCCTGGCCTCCTGGGGCTCTGCAGGGCTTTGTTATACAGGTTCAGCTGTGATGACGCGTTATCTCCTGATTGGCTACCTGTAGGAGCTACACCCCATTGGACCAACAGAGAACTGCAAGCCAATCAGATGTTAATGAGGCTCACCTGTTCCTATAAAAGGCTCCTGAAACATTCGTTCAGTGGGACAGCTTGTTAGAGGAGGTTTTGCTCTGTTGTTCCCCATCTTTGTTTGTAATTGCTTTTGGCAATTTTGGAAACATTTTGTTGTTTGCTCTGCTAAAGCAGTTTGACTTGTTTGGGTTGTCTTCACAAGCTAGAAGCTAGTGTTTGGGAGGCTTGCTGCTCCCTTTGTGTGTTTATTTTTTCTTTTCCCTTTTGGGTTATTTGAGTTACTTTAGACTGACTTGTTTGGACATTTTGTAATTTACTTTTAACCGTTCTTAAAGTTATTAGCCCTTTTCTTTTGTTTTAATTGGGTTAAGTTGTATTGTGTCTTGGTTTTGTGAAAACTTTGTTCTTTTTAGTAATAAATCACCTTTTTGTCATCCCTTATATTCTCTGGACATTTTTATGTTATCGCCCTGAACCCCTCGACCTTTAGGGGCGTAACAACAACAACAAACTGACATATGAAATATTTATATTACCTTCAGTCATTGTAGCATCTGGGTCAACTTCATCTGACTCAACTAGAAGACAGAACAGTTTATTGGTGATTAAACCTTATAACTCATCAATTTAATAACATATTAATATATCCTGATGTCTCAGAGTTTTAATCTGATGCTGACCTGGCATCTCAGTTGTCTCATCAGAGTCTGAATGAGTCAAAAGATACGAATATTATTTAGCACAGTAATTATGAGTTATGTAGTTTGTCTCTCAGGTTACAACAATCAAACAAAACACACAAACAAAAGTGTGTAGAGTTTGTCCCAGGTGTGTCTTTATGACTTGTCAGTGTCTTTGTTACCTGGCTGTGAGGTCATAGGGTTATCTGTAGCTTCCTCTAAAAAACAAAAATAATAATAATAAAAAAACATTATTAAAAATCCTTCAGCTGTTTCAGGATTACTGTTGACAGATTATTTAGCTGTTACCATTCAGGTGTTTCATCAGAGCTGCGATTCTGTCTGTAACAGAAGAAAAGGAAACAAAAAGTAGCTATAATAGAAATCTGATGAAGTTCAGAACTGAAGTGACCGCCGCCACCTGAAGGGGGCAGTAGCTGCTACAAACAAAAA
The DNA here is from genome assembly GCA_922788865.1 of Poeciliopsis turneri. Taxonomy (NCBI): domain Eukaryota; kingdom Metazoa; phylum Chordata; class Actinopteri; order Cyprinodontiformes; family Poeciliidae; genus Poeciliopsis; species Poeciliopsis turneri. The sequence continues at coordinate 1,173,185 of CAKLNU010001072.1, forward strand.
ATATTCTCTTCTCTGATTGGTTGCTTCCTGAAGATGTTAATAGCTTCCCAAAGGTTGGACTTTTTTAAAATACAACAATATGTCAAAGCTGTAAACATTGATATTTACCATCTTCTGGAGCAGTTGCTGTAAAACAAAGGAAATTAAAGATGAGTGAAACTTTTTGATCAAAAACAGATTATAAAAACACCATTTAAAGGCAAAGGCCTTTAAATAAATAACTCCTCTCCTGCAGCAATATAAGATCACAATAAAATTCTTAAAAATACCCAAATGCCAATTGCAGTGCATTTATTTAATGGGAACATTTTTTTTTTAAACCAAAATACCAAACATCTCAAATGTATTTAAAATAAATACAACTGAAGCAGTTTTCAATTTATTCTTTGCTTTTCTAAATTAATCAATCATGGATTTTTAAATATTTTTTTCAAGGCTTTCTGTTTCTCTGAAGTTAAAATATAAACACAAGCTGTAATGTAACCCTAACCCTAGCCATGCTTCAAAATGGGAAAGAGAAGAGCACATCGTAGTTGAGTGAGCTAATTTTTAAAAGCATGGAAAAGAAAACACAAGCCTGCCCTTTATAAACCATCATAAATGTAAATGTATGGATTCTGCTAAATGCTACCAGGACTCAAACTAGATTTATCTGAACTTAAAATAAGAATAATACATTTTAAAAATAAATAATGACTTTAAAGTTTGGATTGCTCCTTTTTTTCTGCTTCAAGATTTTACCGGTTGGTCAAAGTGTGGAGGGAAAAGCTTTCGTTTAAATAATCCAAAATAATTAATCTGCTGCTGTTTTATGATCTCACTGTAGAGCAGCTACAACTTAAACTTACAAATTATAAAATGACTCAGAAATGAGAATACATCAGGGATTAAACTGTAATAAGTGAAAGAATATTCAAATTTATGAAAATAGCTAGAGTTTTGTGAACATGCGCTGCAGTTGATCATTTCACAGACGTTGCAGTAATTTGGCGGCTCGGTCGGCGTAAACACAGTGAACAGTCACTGGTGATGCTGATGACATAGCGGCTTACTTTGGAGCGGCGCTGCGAGGGAAACAGCAGCGACAGCGCAGAGCAGCAGAACAACACATCTAAAAAACACAAAAAGAAACTTTTCAGCACGTCTCCAAATGCAAAGCTGGTTTGACTGCAGCTTCCCTTTGCAATCAAGTTGAACAGCAAGAGACAAACTACAGATTTTCAGTCTGTGACTCCATCAAATTTAAAATATGGATTTTTCTGAAGCATTTAGAGACCTCCTTCAGAGACAAAACAACCAAAGATGTCAGATTTGTGAGTGAAGATGGATGGTCAGTGGCTGCTGATGAGTCTCAGGTGTGTTCAGTGGCAGCTGGGGGAAACCATTTCTCAGCCCGAAGGGTTAAATGACTTTCTTTGTGTTTCTCTACAGAACGGGGGGGAAAAACTCACAAAGCGTCTCTTCTTTTCCAACGTATAGAGAACTACAAGCTGCAATAGAAAACCAGCGCAGACGTTCAAAGAGATGCTTTTAGCTTCATGAAGGCAATCTGATGGTGAGGGCTTCACTCAGGAACACTGAAGTTACTATAACGGAGTTAATTTGACCCAAAAAACTCAAAAATAAAGTAAAACAGGTCAATAAAAAACACAAACAGCTTTTTTAAGTGTTAGTTTGATTTAAAAGACAGACAAGAGCAACTTTTATATCCAGGGTTTTTCTAAACTTAGCATCAGTGAAATGAATTTGATCAAAAACCAGTGAAATAAATCAAGATTTAAAGTGACAACTTAAACAGTAATGAAACTTTAACTTTCATAAACAAGCAGGTGCAGCAGTGACGTGAAAATGATTTAATTCCTTCGGTTGTTATAAACCTGACACAGAATCTGGCAGTGAAAACAGGCAGACAGCAAGAAAAGCAAAAAAGAAAACATGAGGCGTTTACTCACCGTCCGAACATGTTGCTATTTTCAGCAGGAACTAAAACTCAGACAAGGAAACTTCAGTGAATGTCTGAAGTCAGCTGAAGAGGCGCAGCAGCATTTTATACTCTGACTCACCTCCTCCTCCTCTTCCTCATGCTTCCTCCTCCAACTTGTCCCTCCCTTCTTCCTCCTGATCACCTGGGTGTTTTCTTTTCAATCCACTTTGAAAAACACAAAGATTCAGTTTGATCATTTTACACCAAACTTTCAATCTCATCACTTAACAGAAAAGAAACTGGGAGCATTTCTCAGATTTCCAAACTGAATTTGTTTTTAGTTATGGCTGCCGGATGTAAACAGCCAACCAGCTACCAGCCAACCTTGGTAGCTGTTGGCTACCAAGGTTGGCTTGGTAGCCAACAGCTGGTGTGAAATAGGACTGGATCATTTCCAAAACTGGTCATGTTGACATTAGAAGCACAAAGTTAAATCTAATGAGTTCAACATTATTGTTATCTCCTGACGCACTCGCTGAGGTTTTCCAAGGTTGGAGCGTTTTGTTTTTGTCTCTGAACAAACAGCCTGAAAAAACAATGACCTTAGTCATCATTACTAAAATGATGACTAAGTCATTGTCATTGCTTCATGTCTTTGCTGATAGATAATTTAATCTTTGGGAATCTTCCTGATAGTTCAGTGCTGTATAGTTGGGCGTTGATCACAACTTAAAACAAAACATTTCTTTGAGAAACTTGGAAAAATGTAGTCATAAAGTTATGCAATGGAGATATTTAAGCTTATTTTATTGCTGGCAAAATACAAACCGTCCGGCCAGTTTATTAGGTACGCCTTCAGATCAAGAAGGTGTCAGAACGATTATTTCAGAGACTTTGGTCCATATTGACATATCTGATGAGCAGATGTTTAGAGTCATCCAGGTGGATGTGCAAAACTTTCTCCAGCTGCACAGAAACAAAACTAAAGTTATTATCTTTGGGCCTAAAGAGGAACAAACTAGAGTCAACGCAGAGCCTGTGCATGTTTCAGGATGTTTTTCTATGGAACGTGACTCCTAATTATTCACAGCCAGAGAACCTGAAATGATTCTTTATTAGCAAAGCAACCAATAGAGGAGCGTCTTTCATTTTCCTTGTCCCTGATTGGCTGAACCCCAAAGAGAAGAAATGAGGAAGACTAAAACTGTTTACACTGCATGTATTAATGCATTTTACTGTATATTTGGTGTTTAAACAGTTATAATAGGCAGCTATTATATAATTTCTCAGTATTTCCTTTAATCCCATCTATTGCTGTATTTCTATTGATCGTAAATGTGTGCAATTGAACATTTTAAACATTTATTCGCTTAATAGAAACATCAATTTTGAAGAAACTCGTTTTTTTGATAAAAATGTTTGGCACCAGAATTAGGTGTTTTTCTGAAATTGGAATGAAATCTGCAATGGAAACATCACGAGTCACATAATAAACAACCGGCTGTTTCTACTGGCAGAAAAGGAAAAAAGAGACAACAGGAAGAAAATATCGCAGCAGAAATTGTTCAATGCAACATTTTTCTCCCCCAATCTTGTTGCCCAGTTTTGGTTATTTGAATTACAGCTTCAGTTTTCTTCATGTTGTGCAATCAGAGTCAGTATTTTGCATTCCTTTATTCGACAAGTGATTATTCAAGCTGTTGTCTGTCTGTCATCTCAAACCAGTTCATCCATTCATCAGCTGAGTATTTTCATCCACTCAGCTGCTTGGTGAGTATTGTTTTCTCTTCAGGGATGGATATGCATGAGAATCCAAGTACATCAAGTTGACTCGAATTTAGTCAACATTTTATGACATTCGAACCAGGCCAACTTCTTCCTCATTCTGATGCTCGGCTTGAACTTCACCAAACTTTCCCCAGCTCTGAATCCTGACGGCATCAAGTTAAAATTGATAAAAACTGGTGCATCTAGTAAAATGGCTGGTGAGTTTGATGGAGTGTTGAAACCATAGGAACAAAAAAATAAAAAATAATAGAGAATAATATATTTATTTGACTGCGAATTTGTTCATGTAATTGTTTGAGCATCATGAGCCTCCAAAAGAGTTTCTCAATGTTTAAATGCAACATGCCTTAAAATGTTGCTTCTGCTTGTTTAAATTCAACCAAACTGAGAATCTGATCTAAATCACAACACATATAAAAGTGATTTAAACTTTTTTGACTTGCAATATGTCCATAAGATCTTCCTTACTCTTCCTCTTTAAGAGGACGAATAAAAGACCTGTTATTGCAAAAACTATGTAGCAAAGTCAGAACATTCACACATCAAGTGGATTTTTGTTAAACCGCATTCATGCACATATAAAAATATACTTTAATTTTGCAGACATAAATCAGAGAATGAACTGTTTAAAACTTGCTGTTTATGCCTAAAATAGTGAAGTTCAGCAGCTCAGAGCATGAAATACACGCTCTGAGTCAGTTAGACTAATAAGTGTTAAACATCCAGACTGAATTCAAAACATGCATGTAAAATCTGAACCCAGTCAGTTTCAGTTTAGCCACTCCCTTCTGACCGTAAACTGACGCCACGTTTCCAAGCAGGAAGTGTGGCGCAATCATCCTCTGCATATTTTTATGTGTGTGGATGATTGTGCAGTTGGTGATATGAAGGAGAACAGGTTTGACAATAAACTAGAAACCTCTGAATGCGGCTTAGCAAGGATAACAACTAAGAACTGCTGTCAGGGAGAACAAAGAACTATTTTAAGGCTTTGTTTCAGGAAGAGACGCGTAAAAGTGAAGGCAGGTGAGAGGAGGCCAAAAATGTTGAATAGAAAAGAAACTTTTAAAACGCTGTGATAAATAAAATGTTTTCTATTAATTACTGAGAGATGATCCTGAACATGACATACACACAGAATCTACATTTAGTGATTCTGCTTGAATCAGATATGAATCATAACATGAATAATTTTATGGTTAATTAATCACATTCAAGACAAAAGAATAAATAGACATTTAAAGCGTGACATTGATATATTTGATATGCTTAGTTTAAAGTTTTCATGTAGTTTGATCTAATTAATTCTTACTTTTTCAAAAACCAAAAAGTTCAAAAACGGTAAATATTTTTGCAACGTCATTAAAAAGTTAAGAATATTCCTCATTCACGCTATTTTTTAATTCTGTTTCAAAGTGATTTCATTTTTAATTTTTCTTTGTTCCAACATGCCTGTCTGGAGATGGAAAAAAACAAAACACAAATCCGTCAGTGTCATCAATTAATTTTTATTGCTTTTTTTAATGAGACGCACAATAAGATAAACAAACATAGCTTGCACTGTTATTAGCAGAGTTATTAACATAAGCTTCAGCATTTGTTGCAGCGTAAAATAAAAAGTCAGAGAGAAAAATTAAATTAAGAATAAATGAATCTAACAGTAAAATGACAAAGACAAAACAGTTCTAGTCCAGAAAAGATGCCAAAACTTCTCTCCTCTTCATTTTTCTTATTTTAGTTTTTGTCCAGAAAACCATTAAAGCAAATTATAGCAAAACATTTTGATAGACAAAATTTTGCTATCAAAGTCGAGGGCTACAAAACATCACCATGAAATAAACTTTTCAACATTTTAAGTTGGAAAAATTCACAAAGTTTAACATTTCTGATCTACCTAATCCATCAAAATCTAAAATGGCTGCCCTGCAAACTCCTGTGGAAATAATCCTGCAACATGAAATTGATAAACTGGTTCCAACCTTTAAACTGGAACCAGGTTAGATTGGGTTTAATCCCATTCTGAGATGAACTGGTTCACTGTGGTCCAGTTCAGTTTGGACTGGGATTTCTCAAAGCTGTTCTGGCAAATCAAACATCCACATGTTGTTATTGTTCTCTGATGCAGATTATTTTAAAATTAGCACCGGCATTTCTTCTGAGCACAAGCGTACAACAGATTAAGAGGGATTACATGTAATCTGCACTAGTACTTAGAACTAAAGTCGTCCAGATCATTTCTTTTTGAGAAATGGAGGATGTCTGAAATAAAAAAAAGTAGCTTTATAATCTAAGAAATTAAGAAATATTCTTCAGTTAATTATAGTGAAACACTGAGTCAATCAGAGAAATGTGCATTTGTCTTTATATATTTTATTTATAAAATCAGAGTAATAGAATAATTTATTCTCAGATGTTGGTGACTGAGAGGAGAAAAAGTGAAACTTAAAACATACAATTGTTCTTTTAAATCTTTTCAGTCATGAACGCGGTGCTTCCCTCCCAACTCTCTCCTGTAGGGAGTTTCAGTTTTTCCATCTCTGGTCAATTGGTACCGCTGTCTCTAAATCAAACCCGGTTCAAAGGAGTTTCGGTGGAAAGGAGAAGAAAAACACCTCTTCTGAAACCTCTGATATCAGTCCATTCTCCCCAGTAAATAAGCCAAAGTTTATTCTGTTATAACAAAATACATACAAAAACAGTTAAAATACACAAAACTTTAAGTTTGTAATAAATCTCAGAGTTCTTTAACAGCCAGAATCAACAGCGTTTATTACGAAACATGACAACGTTTTTTCAGATCCAACAAAAAGTTGAGATCAGTGAGAAAAGCATCAAATGATCAGCAGTGGTTTTTATTGATTTATAACCAGTTTTTTGAAAAACAGTTTTGTTATCACAGACAGACGTCATGATGATACCAAAGAGCATGAGGCATTCTGCCTCAATATTAATCAATCCACTTTAAATTGATCCGAAAGTCAGTGTGTTGCACCAACATGAGGTTCTAATCACTTTATAAACAAATTGATCATCTAATGACAGGAATTATTAATAAACTGCAAGAAGAATCAAACAGTATGTAAATTTTTTCCATCTGCTTCAAGCCTGAAACATACAAAATGTTCATGTTATTCACACGGTGGGATCCTCCATACGGTTTCCCTCACAGCTGGAGCTGCAGACTCAACTTAGCTGGTGTTTCGATAGACTGTGTTACAAAACTAGTATTTTTTTAAGTTTCAGTAAAGAAAAGAATAGAAAAATTACAAGTTTGCTGTTACTTTATAGGGAAAAAAAGGTTTTTCATGACAGTTTCAAAAAATATTATGAATATTTATGCTTGATGGCCCAAATAAAACACCCAGAAATCATAAAATTGATCATAACTTTTTAAAAATCCTTTACTTATTATCTATGAGCGCCTTCTGTCATGTTTCAGTTTAAAGTTCTCCAACTTTACAAGAATGAGCTAAATGGTTGATTTATATGGCAACACCTTTTGAACGATAATGACTACAGGGATTTAAACTGAATATGGAAAGCACTAAATGAATATGAATAGGCATCACAGAAAACTGAAATATCAGAGGACCATAAACGACAAAGATAGGGAGCTTCTTATTGTGTTTGTTAAGGAATAACATTTAAACAATAAATGTGGTGCAGAGGAGTTAAAATCCTTTTAATCGAGATCACAAATGTCCTCAATGTGACAGAATATATTGATAAAACTAATAAGTAAATAAATACTTCTTGGTATTAAATAATATTGAACATATTTTGAAGTTGATGTAATTTAGCAGTTTAAAGATAAAAACTCATTTAAGTTATCATTCGATTTCCTTTTGGTATTATTTAAATATTTTTGAATTTGAATTTGATTGACAAAATAAATGTGTAAATAAATAAATGAATAAATGCAAACAACTATCTTAAAAGTTCTGTTTATTTGTACTTCCAGAGTCCAGAGGACCGCATACAAACTTATGGTGGGCCAGATTTGGTCCCTGCGCCTTCAGTTTGACGCGTTTGCTCCAAGGTTGTCCACATCTGATGTTTTTATTGGCAGAAGAGGAAAATTTTGAAGATAAAAACTCAGAAAATATTTCCCATTTCTACTTGAAATCATACATAGATTCTGAATCATAAAAGCCACATAACAACAAAAGCTCCCAAAAAATGTTGAAAACTTTTTGAAAACGTGTTGAAAATGTGTGGTTGGTAGTGGGTAGTTGTGATTCAGTCATTTTCAAGTTGATTTTCAGCTACATTTTAGATATTTGGAGACGTTTCATCAACTGGTCTTCAGATTGAGCTTATATTTGACATATTTATAGCATTCGGTCAGAAACCTGCAGCAAACCATCACTTTTTAAACCCAGTTGGTCGGTTAATAATGAGCAATCAGGACTAATGGACCAAAAACAAGAGGACTGAAATCATCTGAAACTCGTCTTTAATTAGCCCGTTATTAAGATGAGCAGGATCCTTCTGGATTGTATGAATTTGAAGTATTTCACCAGATTACAGACGTTTTTACTGCAGTAATAATCTAAACTGTGGGATAAATAAGATTATCACAGATATTCTTCTGATTCTGTGACACCAACTGCTTTTCCATTTACTTTAAAATTGTGCAAATTGGAGTTACAAAAATAAATTTGCTCAATGAAAACACCCTGCTGCGGTAGGATGAGGTTTTTTTAGCGGCATCGACGTTAATGTATCTCACAAAACTGCAATCGAAACCCTGATTTTGCATCACGAGTCATGTGATCAACACCTGGATGTTACTGCTGGCAGAAAAGACGAAGAACAAAACAGGAAGTGACAGAAGGATGATGATTTTTAATGATCGAAGTTATTCACCTGCTTTTGACTGCAGTTCTTATTCAATAAAAACACAGCAATTGTGAAATTGTGTTGGGTTTTTTTGCTTCCTTTTGACAAAGTTTCACGCACATTTGTAACAAAATCGCAGCTGGAGTTTCTGCATCTCTGTCGATGTGCTCCGGTGTGCCAGGTTCTGCTATCTGATCGCGTCCTGAAGGTTTTCAAAGAGCAGCAGCTCTAATGAAAGAGGAAAATCCGGCAGAGAAATGTCGAGCCAAAGGTCAGGAAACATTTAATCTCTGGAGCCCCTGAAGTGTTTCAATTCTCGGTTCAACAAACGAGATTACAAGGAGTCTGGTTCAAGGCTGTGAAATACACCACTGTTTGTGGCAACTGCGTAATGCTGATATACATGATAAGCAGACAGATTTTGTTTATTGCTTAACTCCTACAGATTAATCGGAACAGAGGCCGGGTTTCCAGTGGCTGCGTTTTGTTCAGATGTGGTTGAATAGTCTTGGGTTACCGTGGCATTTTACCAGGAACAAACATTTAGATTAAAAATCTCTTTTATAAGAGATTCCTGGTCAAGACTGGCATCAGTTTATAAAACTTTCACAGCAAAATGACAAAGCTGCAGTTTAGTTAATTTCTCCTTCCACTCAACTTTCCTTTAAGATGCTTCACCACAGCAGTGCAGGCTTGTTCTTTAGCATTTAGCACATTTTACTGTCATCAGTCTTCCTTCATGTTTATTGATTAAAAAGTTTTCCTTTCTGTTATTTTTTAAGATAAACTGGATTTTGGATTTTCAGCAGCTAAACAACAAAATTAAATATGATAAACGTTTGAATTATTATGTTGTGTCAAACAAATCTGTGCAGTTTCACTTTCCAACATACTGGGATGCTCTTCATTTTGTTGATTCTTTTAGGGAAAATAATCTTTAGTTTTGAAGTCATTTTGCAAAATGAGGCAAACAGAAAACATAACAAACGTAAAAAGTAAAAACTTAGCCAGAAGCCGATTCAAGGAGCTGATGGAGAAATATACAAAGACAAATCAATGACCTTGTCAGCCTGTTGGCTGGTATTTTATAGATGCATCACGTAAATAAGATCACCCTGACACAACTGCACAACCAGCTACGTTTTGGCTTTTTGGGGACATTTTGGATGATATCTGTGTCATTAGCATCCCAGCTCTCACACTCCAAGATTCGCTCTGCTCTATCGGGATGCTTGAAACGAAAAATGAAGCTCAGAGTTTGTCAGTCTGAGTTTAAATCTGTTAATCATTATCTGGATATTTTGTTAAAGCTGCAGCCTGTAACTTTTAAAAATATATATACATATGAACATATTTGTTGAAATTGCCAGTGTTGTGACAATATGAAACAAATAATCTGTGAAAAAATGAGAAAACTGCCTTCTCTCAGTTCAAACTACAACAGTCTTAGTCCTGTCAATCAAGCACATGAACACGCTGCTCATCCCTCTCCTTGATCTCTGCTATCCTACAGCGCTGTCCTGTTAGCAGTGTCTGCCAGGAATGCTACAGCTAATTAGCATGGTCACTGATAGCGGTGGATAAACTTTCATCCTGTAATGGTTAGCTGCTATTAGCACATTGAGCAGGATGTACACAAGCTGATTGACAGCGCTAAGGCCCTCCTCCTTGCTCTGATTGGATTGTTTTTGGTTGGTTAAATAAAACTTACATACTGCAGCTTAATTGAGTGATGAAATGTTCTTCCCAGATGATCAGTTGATCTTTAAATTTGTAGTGATTTGACAGCAAAAGTAACTTTCTCTGTCCTGGCGCAGCAGAAGACTCTGAATATCCAAATTCTGGATTCCTGCAAACACAAACTGTTGAGAACGGAAAAGCAATAAACACATTTCTAAATCTGGCTGACAATAACTGGAAGACAGGAAGATTTTATAGTTGTTTGAGAGAAATTAATGGATTTCGCAGGAAACAGATGGAATCGGATCCTCAGTGAATTAATGTTTCACCAGGCAACGTTTGGAGTATAATCAGTTCAGAGGGAATTGTAGAGTTTTTACACTTTAAATTTCAGTGTTTCTCTGTAATTTAATTTGTATTCCTGGCTCTGTGTGCAAATATATTAATGTCTGAATTCAATCAGAGTTTATAGTTACATCTTCACTCAAATTGAAACGTTCTGCGAGTTTCCTGACGGTATTTATACCCAAGAGTCTCAGAAGATTATTAAAGTACAGGAGTTGTAAAAAAAAACCAACCAAAGCTCTTTCTTTTGCAGGATTTCTGTCTTTTTTAAGCAGTTTGAAAATTATACCATCTGATAAATCAGTGACTAGAAAGATGCTTGAACAGTTTTATGTATCCCAAGACAAAAAATAAACTTGAAAACAAACTATTGGATCCTATTTTCTTGTTTAATTATTTGAAATTCACTGAGGATTTTGCAGCTTTCCATGTTGATATGGGGAAGATTTTTTTTTTCTTGCATTAGAACAGAACAAAACATTTTATTTTGCTGATATCAAGGTAAACCTCAGGCTAAATGGAGGCAGTTTCTGGGCCCAAGGTTGGATAATAACAATCGTTATCACATTGGTGTATCTTGGAGAAAAAGAGCCAGCAAACCGGAACGGGGAGTTTTTGTTTTACCAGCCTTCTTCTGTATTTTTTATTTTATTTTCAGGATCTATTTTTTTTATCTTGTGTTATCATTTTAACAAAACCTCCTGATGAAGCTTAATAGTGTTTTCCTCTGGAGGGGCAGAAGTTGGTTTGTTTGAGAGCAACAGTGCACAACTGAGAATAATCACATTGTTCAGCTCATTTTGTCTGAATGTGGAGTCTTTTTGTATTTTTCAATGAATTTTGATTTTGGAAAATTATAGTTTTGTTTTTACAACTAAGTTTAATTGAGCTGTAAAATACAGAGGTAAAATTTCAGAAATACTTTATTGTCATAATTTGAGATAAATGCAGATCTAAAAAGTAAACATGATCTATTTTTTTACATCTAGCATACATTGTTTAAAAAAAAAAACAACTTGAATGAAAAGTTTGAGCCTCAGGACATTAGCAGTTGCTTGATTTGACTCGAGTCTCAACTTTAGGATAAACATGTGAGACTTGCAAAGCAGCGACTTGGTCCCAACCTCTGATCTCTGTAAAGTGCAAGTTGTCAAGTAGAATCAAAAACACTTTTGGCCTTTATATCATATAGTTTCTTCATACTTCATGTTTTGTTCATACATCACGACAAGATAAATAGTCTTTGAAAGCTGGAACAAAGGGCTCACTGTTCAAATAAAAAGAAACTATGACAAACCTTGTCAATCTTTATTGAGTTCAGAGTGGCGTTTGATCTCCATATTTTCAGCTCGGCATTTCCTTGTCGGTGCAACATGATGGGAAACATTCTCCACCTACCAGGTGAGACAAACCCTGATCAGAGCAATGCTTCTGATCAGCTTCATTCATCGTTAAACGGTTCCCCAATGGAAAGGATCAAAAACATGTTTTGATTCAGTTCTTGTTGAAGTGCAAACTCTAAGAACTGTAGGTTACATGAGGACAAAAAACAGAGCGAGAAAAAGGACAGAAATAAATCTGTCGGTGTCTTATTGTGTGTGGGCGTTAACACATGTCAGTGTGTGTGTACTTGTGTGTGAGACTGCGTGCGCAATAGCATGCTAACAGCCTCTAATTAGGCTTCTGTCTCAACCGGAGTGGATAAATCAATTGTACAACAGCAACTTCTCAAGAGGAAGTTTCAGTTTGAGGCAAAATGTTAATGTAACTTTAGTAAAGAAACTCTAGGAAGCACGAAGGAGTGAAAATATCAATAAAAGTTAAGAGGTTAGCTTGAAAATACAATGTAATTTTAACTTTGGTTGTTCTTTCATGTCTAAAAGTTCAATGACTGTAGATGAGGGGTGTCCAATGTGCGGCTTGGGGGCCATTTGTGGTCCATGGACTGATTCAAGAATGATACAAATTTGACCTGTCCAGCAGACGGAGAACTTTTATTTGTAATCAGGGTGAGAATTATTTCCAACATAATGTCTGTCCATAGGAAAATGTTAAGTTCAGCACAAAGTCTTTTGGGGTTTTTTTTTTAAGTGTTTATAAAAAGCAGATCCGTGTCTATCCATGGACTTTAAGAGACTTTTCTGCACTCAAATCAACTTTTGCTTAATTTATTAAACTTGGTTAAATATAGAAAGTGTTTTGGAAGACGGTGACCCGAATCTTGTTCTTATTCTGAGAAAAAAATTGTTCAATCAAACCCAAAAAGAAATGGGAAAACTAGATGCCTTTCTTTTAATACATGCAAAATTATTTTTAAGTTTTTGATCTACATTGAATAACATTTATTTCTTACAATATAAAAATAAAACAAGACTAATGTATTTTTCGGACTATGAGCTGCTACATTTTTCCCAGTCTTTTTAACCATGTGGCTTTTCTGTGGATTTTTCTTCAACCACCAGGGGGGGCTCTTTAGCAGGAAGTGAATCATTGGAAGACAAAATTGGAAATCAAAGAAGAAAGTGCTGATTTTCATTTAGAACAAGCACATGCTGGCTGCACAGTGGCACAGTGGGTAGCGCTGTTGCCTTGCAGCAAGAAGGTCCTGGGTTCGATTCCCGGCCCGGGGTCTTTCTGCACGGAGTTTGCATGTTCTCCCTGTGCGTGCGTGGGTTCTCTCCGGGTTCTCCGGCTTCCTCCCACAGTCCAAAAACATAACTGTCAGGTTAATTGGCCTTCCCAAATTCTCCCTAGGTGTGAGTGTGTGTGTGTCTGGTTGTTTGTCCTGTTTGTCTCTCTGTGTTGCCCTGCGACAGACTGGCGACCTGTCCAGGGTGAACCCCGCCTCTCGCCCGGAACGCAGCTGGAGATCGGCACCAGCAACTCCGGACCCCGTTAGGGAGAAGGGTTAGAAAATGGATGGATGGATGGACAAGCACATGCTAGCAGCAGGCATGAAGGAGAAATTTGGAAGAACAAACTGGTTCTTTGTTCAAGCAGTTCGAAACTGTTCCAGGTGTGGCCCTGTCTAAACATTGGAAACTACATAGACGGAAAAAAACTTTTCAGATGAACAATTAAGTCCTTATTATGGGAATCTCACATACTTGCATGACAGGGTTCATTTCATATGAAGTTTGACAACTTTGACTTTCTGAGCACATCTTGGTTTAGTTTCATTGCATCATTCTTAAAATTTGCTTTATTTTCTTATAGATAAATCAAAACAAGAGGCTTGTTTTTATTATTTATTTCACAAAAACTGAACAAACAAGCTGAAGCAGCAACAATCTGGAAAGAAAATAATCCTGCATATTTTGGATTTTCAGCTTTACCATCTTTAAATTGGGGAATAAACTTCAAACTTAAAATCAGAATAAAAACCGATGCACTGAAAAAAACTGAATTGGGAAATACATTATTGTTTCTCTGCTTTGATTCTTTATCAGTAAATTGCATTTTACTATATTTCACTTTACTGCGTAGATTCTGGAGGAAAAACAGACCCGAAAACATTAGAAAAAGTGACTTGTGTTACATTTGCACACTGAGTCAGACTTCCCACCACCCTGTTGCTACCTTCACTGATAACACACTGCAAGCATGTGAAGAAAGTGGGCTGTTGTTTTACTGGGGATTTACCCTGCTTTGCTTCTTTTTTCCCCGACTGTTTTGTATCTGCAGCAACAAACTTCAGCCAAGCAAGCATGCTCCAAGAGACAAAAAACCCACTCACACACACACACACACACACACACACACACACACACACACACACCCGGCTGCACACTCATGACCAACACCAACCGTTCACACTCAACATTTTAACCTGAACCTAATCCTGTTAAAACTTACAACACAACCAGCTGCTATCCCATAAATTTCACTTCACTCACATTAAGTCAGTTTTGATTTGATTGTGTTTCTCTGGTGGTTATTTGAAGGGTTCTGATCATCGTTGTCCACTAGGAGGCGCTGCTCATCACAGTTATAAATTCACTGGACACAACAACCTGTCAAATTCCACTTTTAGCATCAAAAATAATGTTTTATCTAATAATAATATACCCGAAGCTCCACTTTCCAAACTTTAAAACTAGATATTAGATTTGGTTTTAGGATTTTTAATGTCTAAATTAAACTGAAAAACAAGCTTCCAAACAAGAACAAAACAAAAGCAAAACAAACCACACATAAAACATAAATATAGAGCATCCAGTTAGCTAAACATACATGTTTCAGTCTGTGGGATAAATCGGTAAAAACTCTGAGAAATTCTAGGATTGCAAACCCAGGAATCTGCAGCAAATCTGAAGAATTTAGAAAAGTTTTAAAATCCTACGGTTACTTTAAGAAAGCTATTTTTTCTGGGCGTTTTCATGCATCGTGCTTTATATCACCAGGAAGGATCAAAAAATATTTGTTTGTATCAACAAATTGTGACAATAGTTTGGAAACTATGTTGGTGTTTTTGGCATCACGTCTGGAATCAATCAAACACATTTTCTCCTGAAAACAATTCTTGGCCGTTTCTGTGTTCAAATGAACATGAATATTCATAATGGAGGAAAAAACTTTCTCCTTGGGGAGAAAAGTTCGATTACACAGTCCTGATTTCCACATCATGAAGTTCAGAGTCAAAAACTGGGATAAAAAGCAAGAAAATTGATGTTTTCCTTTAAATAAAAAAAGACACAACATAGATTAATCTGATATTTATTACATCTCATTTTTCAATGCTTGTAATGTTCGGTTTCTGACAGGCAAAGGAGCTTTGTTTAACCTTCATAAAATATGATAAAGGGAACAATAGAAGCGACATGTTTTATGGTTTCACAAACATTTACAAGAATGATAAAAACAAAATCACAAAACTGAGCAGATTTAATACTCTGAGGTCTGCTGAAGTCCAGAGGCCAAAATCCTTCAGATAAAAACGTACCAGAGGCCAAAGAGTCTCTGCAACAAGAAGCCCTAATTTAGAATTTAAAGTGTCACAAAGCATTTTTTGTAATTATGTAGATCATCTTCATTTACTATCAGCTTCAAATGCATTAAAACACGTCAAAAAAAATGAATCAATTCACGTTTCACAGCTGTGATTGAAACGACATGTTTGTTCCAGAAGCGTCTGACTGAGGTCTGTGTTCGTCCAATCAAACTGTCGGTTTCAGTTTCTAACTTTTGAGACTGGAGGTGAAGATAAACCAAAGCACCAAAGTGTTTCCTCTTTACTGTTCAAAACTTTGTTTCTGAGTGAATCTGTTGGGGTAGATTACATGTTTCTGGGCTGTTTATTGTGTCGGACGGCGGTTGGTTCTGGACCGTCTCTTGGACGACCGGGTCCTCTGCAAACTTTTGGGCTGGGGGGCGACAGGCTGAGGCGGGAGGGCGGGGCTGTAAACGATGTGGGCGGGGCTCTGGTTGTTGTGGGCGGGGCTTGGAGGTTTCGCTGAACGAGAGCTGAACTTTTTCTTTGCTCCTTCGTCGGAGTCATTTCCTTCATCTTCTGCGAGAAAAGAGATACAGATCATAAATTAAACAATTTCAATGCAAAAACATTGGAATATATCGCCACCTTCCTAAGATAATGGAAATTTTTTTTGACAAAAGTGATTTATTTTTTTAATCTAAGTGATCTTCTGGTGAAAAAAGGTGGTGATTTCTCTTTTGTTGTTGTTTTAATGGTGTCATTTGCTGCCAGAAATGTTTTTTATGTGCTTTTTTGTGGTTTTGTTTTTTTACAAAACAAAAATAATAAAAATAATGTTGCAGTTTTTTGCCAAAAGTGATTTTTTTTCTCTCTTTTCTTTTTCCCAAATCATCTTTTGGCAAAAAAAGTGGTGATTTCTTTAGTTTTATTTTTGCAAATAAATAAACTAATAAAGGCATCATTTGTTGCATGACATGTTTTTGTTTTTCAAAAAAATAAATTAATAATTCATCTTCTGGCAAAAAAGAGGTGGCGATTTTTCATGTTTTGCAAAAACTTACATTATTTTTAGGAAGGTGACAATATTCTAAATATATTTTAAGCACAAGACCTCTCCTGTGTTAGTCGATAAAATTATATAGATGTTTTTCTAATTTTGAAACTAAAATTTACAGTTGTTTCTATGTTACACTGTGTACCCTTGTTCATTGGCAAAATGTTTTATTGATTAAAGTTTAAATCTAGAGAGTGGAGGGTCAGATTAAAGCGGTGCATGTCTTCCTCACCATCCTCTTCCTCTGCACTGCTTGGAGCGGCTGCAGCCGGCTCTGAAACAGTTAAACAACTTATAAACACTTATCACAGATGTAATGCTTTATTTATGTCAACATGTTTTAAATAAAAACACAGGAAAGTCTTTTGTACCAGGAGCTGCAACTTGCTCTGCTGCAGGAGCTAAACAAAAGAAATACAAATATTAAATCAATACTGTTGAAACTCTAAGATGATGAATGTAATTATAGGCTCCAGTTGGATGTTTAGATCATCTGAGTGTAAATAAATCCATGTGTGAAAGTGGAAAAAGGAGGAGAAATGTCTTACTGTCTGCTGTCTCTGAACTGGTGCTGCTGGTGTCTGAAACTAGAGAAACAAGAAACAGATGAACTGGTGAATAATCATTTAGGGCTGAACTCACAATTTGCACCTAAATTCTGCTATTTTATAATTTTTTACTTCTATTTTTTGCCTCTGAACCAACAATTTTTGTACCTGTGCATCAGTTTGAATTTATTTCAGCTGATTATTTTTGAGGAATGATGGGAGGAACTTTCATAAAAAAGGATCAAATGTGACTTTTAACTCAGTTTAATCGTAAACTATTTCCTGAAAACATTGCATTGCAACATTTTTCCCCATTTATTTTCTGATTTCTCTTTAAGCAGATTGACTATTATGATTACTGATACACGTAATTTCTGCAGAAAACTATGATTATAAATTTACTCAAGTCATTGGGGATCAAAGAAGGTAAAAAAATGCACAAAGCAACAAATTCAGTGTTTTTGGACCAAAACTAAAAAGGCATGAAATGGTAAAGGAGTGAAAGGACAAAGCGCTCATTTATTTAATAATAATGTCAGAGCAGAAAACATAAAGTTTTTGTTTTAAAAACATTTTAATCAAGGTGTTTCCTACCTGATGGTCCTCCTCCATAATACTGGGATTCATCTGCAAAAAATTGTTACATTTGTTCATGTAAAGCTGAAAATGTTCACTTTGTACACAGAGAGGAAATATTTATATTTATGTTAATTTATAATCAAATTTATAGCTTTTCTTTAAAAGTGACTGGTAGAGAAAACATGATCATCTGAACTCTTTAATCCCACCTCTATTAGTGGGAACTGACTTTAATTTGTTTGATTTTTATGATGATTTATGATTCATTTTTTATCATTTTAGTGTTCCTGGTTTTTATTTTTGTGAAAAAAAAATCTAATAAATCCACTTTAAGCATAAGTTTTTTATTTTTGAACAGCTCAGTTTCCTATTGAAACTGTGAAGAAATTCCTTCTGATTTATTATTGATTTCAACTTTTTTCCTAGAAAATAGTAAATATTATTTTGGATTTCTGCAGAAATGTTAAATTATGTCTCTAAATTTGCTGTTTAAAGCCCAGATTCAGTTATAATGAGGAAATGAATGTTTTAAACAAATCTAAAGGTTTTCCACAAATATAGGCAGAATAATTGTAGTCCAGGCAAATTAATTGATAAAATCACAAGGACTTTTCAACATTGTAGCACAGAGTTTGCTATTCTATATTTAAAATGATTGTGAAGTTTTTTTTATTTTTATTTACAAGTGTTTTCTCTGGTTTACCAAAGAACAACAAAGTTCTTCATGTATAAAAAGACAAGAATCTGTCTCCAAAACAGATTTTTTTTATCACTGATGTTATTGGTCCAAGGCATTTATATTCATTTACTTTAATGTAAAGGAAAACGCTGATATTTAAATAATCATATGTTCATCATAAACTCTAGGAAAGAATTAAATTGCAGCCTCACTAAGCCTAGTTATAGCAAGAAGTACAACATGGTTAATGTGAAAACAGTGATTATAACTTTATAGTTGAAATTGCTGAATTTACTAAGTGGTCAGTCAGATTCAGCAGTAAATTTTAACATCTTAAATATTTGGTATTGACCTGGTTTATTTTCCTTAACGCTGCAAAGCTTCTTTTAATAAACCTGATTACATTCATAGCTGCTTGTTATTATTATTTTTAATCCCTGAATGGGATCTTTTAGCTGGAGGAAACAAAAAAAATAAAAACCAATGTTAGTACTTTTGGTACTAACATTGGCTGATAGGATGAAACATCTTTGTTTTCACATATCTTTTATAATCAGTGCTTTGTTAACTGCATCATGTATTGATTAATGCACCCAAATGTAAATGGAAGTTACACCTAATGTCTCCCATTGAATTTAAATATTTTAACTGTGATTTTAGCTAAATATTTTAAGCAGTGCTTGGTATCGTTCTGAAATAGTAAATCTTACCAGGTTGGTCAGGAGAGGCAACGTTCATGCTCTCTGAAACATCAAGAACAGCAGTTGAGAGGAAATATTTTCAGTTGACTTAACAGTTTTGCACTGTAGACTGCAAGTGGTGCTAATTGGCAACAAGCTCACTGATTTGCCAGCAACATGTTTATGAACAGCCCTCAACTCATGAGCATGTAAAATTATTTATGTTGATCTTTTACTTAAAAAATCTCATTTTGTAAAAGTTTGTATCTTTTTATGTTGTTTTATTTAGCAGTGATTTAAAAGGAAACAAACTTTTAACTTTTTTAGAATAAGAAGAATATGTTTAAATGTGAAACTGTCATTCACTTTAATGGATGATTCGTCAATATGCTGATGACATGCAGCTGTTTATTCAAGCTGTCAAAGTGATTCACTGGGAAGATTAGTAATCGTCAAAGAAAATGAGAATAGTTCGATCGAGATTTAAACCTTTATCACATTTTTAAACTTTAAAGTTTATGCTTTATCAGTATTTTTATGTATTTATTTTTTAATAGGAATATACTGAAATATCCAGAAGTTTCTTCGGTTCAACAGTTTGTTACTGACCTGTAGGAGCTTCATCAGACAATGAATCCTTATCTAACAAAAAATTAGAAATAAACATTTTAAGGACATGTCCTTACAGTGTTAGTACACTTTATGATGAGAGACATCTGGATGGTTGTTACCTGTCGATATGGCTTGACTTCCCACATCTGAAATCATAAAACAGCATTATTGAACACAAATGTAATTTAAACAGAGGTTAGTTTTAGATTATATTTTTAATTATTTTTAATAATCTTACCATTGGTGTCAAAGTCTCCCTTTACAAGCAGGACAAACAGAGAGAACAGAAGAATAATTTTCCTGCAACACAAACAAATGTTTAGGCTGAGGAGAAGCTTTTCTAGTCTGCTTTAGAACATTTATGAAAGGTTTAATTTTTATTCATCAAACATGATAAGAATGCACCTCTAGACAAGTTAGATGTTTGACAATTTGACAAAATTGAGAATCAATCTATAATATTACAATAAAGAAGTGTGCATAGAAAGGCAGAAGAAAGTTCTTTGATTCCATCAAAAACTGAAATTTGTAAACTGGACATAAAGTTTACAAACAACTGGAGACAATACATTTCTCCGACATACATTTTTCCAGACGTTCCTCCTTATTTGGACCAGTGTTTCTCTACTCTGACTTTTTCCTGACTGTGTCGGTACAGATCTGCATGTTAGTGCCTACAGTCCTGCACTATGACGAAAATAAACATAACAGAGCACCAACATACCTGGTGAGCATGATGCTTTGAGGTCAGATGGGTCCCTGATGGATGCAACAGGTAGGCTGGCAGCTGAACAGCTCAGTTAGCAGACAGGAAAATGTTACAGTACTTCAGTGTTGCTCTGCAGAAATCTTCTGACTGAGTCTCAGCCAGCGGTTTATATATCGGCCTAAATGTCATCCGGGAAGAGGACGGTCCAACGTGTATGCGTGTGTGTGTGTGTGTGTGTGTGTGTGTGTGTGTCTATGTGTGTTTTAACATGTGGGAGTCAGTTCCAAGTTTCTGTGTTAATGTTAGCAAAAGGATCTGAAGAAGACGTTAACATTTAGGCTCTTCTTTATCTGTGTCTGACTTAATTTCAGGAACAACAGAAAGAAGAGTATCACTTTACAGTGAGTCTATTAAATCATTAGTTCATCAATAAACACTATCCATTATTAATAACTGTTTATTGGTCATTAATTAAGCTCAAGAAGCAGACTGCATGCTAAAACATTCCGTTTACCAATGCTTATTGTGCTTACAAGGTATCTTAAATGTTTATTGTAGTAACTGAATAAAATCTGTATGTGAGCAGATGTGGCTCACTATTTCACAAGAAACCAGTGGATTTAATCTCCTTCTCAGCCTTAATAAATACATAATAAACAGTTATAATGGTTTATAAAGCGTTTAGTGTTGAATTAATAACATGTCTATGAACTATTTTTTAACCCGTCTATAAGGGTGTAAAGTGGACCAGTGTAAAGTGTTAATAGGAATATTAACACTTAATGTAAAGTGTTATCAAAAGAAGAATCTCACATTTTGATATAAATTTATCATTTTGATGATTTCAAACTTATACCTGGGAACATTTTTGATTGGTAAACAAACTTGTCAATATAATAGCAAAAGAGAAAAGTGGCACTAATTAAAGAGCAAAAGAGACTTTCCAATAATTTATAAAAAGAAAAATAAAGACATTTTTGTGGTGTTGCGCTACATCAAAGCTAAATGCAAACACAGAGTTGTCCTTGCAACAATTGAAGGGCAACACACACAGCCACAGTGTCCGTGGAATTTCCTGGCGTCCCCACAGTTCAGGGAATCCCCCTCGACACAAACACAGTCAGTGTGGACTCCTGCAGATGGAGTTTCACCGACTCAGATCCTCTGATAGAACCTGAAGAACAATCAGAGCAGAACAACAATGCCTCACCTGGAACCAGATCCACTCCGGGCCGAAGCTCTATAGTCTGAGGCCAGCTCAGATCGGATCCGCAGTTCTGACCAGAGAAAGTGGTCATTGTTGTTGAAACCTGTGTGTTTCTGAACAGACCACCAAATATACAGCTTAGTGTAAACAGGCGGTTACCCCCCTTTTTTTTGTGTGTGTTTTTTTTATTTCCAGTTGCAAATACAATCCAATAGTCACTTTATTAGCATTTAACCAAATTGGTGGTATTAGTTCACCAGTTACCTCCAATAACCTACCTTCAGTTCTCACAAGTCAGAGTTTACATTTTCCTCACAAGACCAGTTCATGATATCATGAACCAGTGAGATTTAAGATGCTTGTGCTTCATCACAAGGCTAACTATGATTAGCAACACAAGCAGGTAGCATGACGCTGCTCTGCATCGTGTGTAATCGAACACTAGGAGTTGGCACGTTGGGTCTGGGGGTTGGTTGGTTGGTTGGTCTTGTTGACTCATGGCTGAAAGGTCAAAACTCTCAGCTGCAACAGATGTGCAGGAATGCAGGTGACTCCATTTAAGCTGCCTCCATTGCATGTGACCAGTTGCATTCACATGAGCATGCATGATATGCTAATCATCAAGGCATTACAGACCATGCATAAGATAACAAAACAAATTAGCTTAACTCCTTATAAAGTTGCTTCCAGCTGTTTTTGATCAAGTTTCTAGTGAAAATTTCTTAGTACATTTGAAATAAGATGAAACTAACTTACAAGTAACTTTTAAGCAAGACATAGGAGCTTGTTTTGAGTAGATAATTCCTTAATATTGATGAAAAAGTATTTGCTCCATTTGCAGGTGTTTTCACTTATAACATGGGGGAAAATGTCTTGTTATGAGTGAAACTGTCTGCAAATGGAGCTAGTATTATTTAATCAATATTAAGAAATAATCGACTCAAAACATGCTCCTATATCTTGCTGAAAAGTTTCCTGAAAGTTTGGCTTATTTCAAATGTACTAAGATATTTGGACTAGAAACTGGACCAGAAATGCTTGGTGAAGTTTTGGAGGGTTTCAGTGTAGTTTTTTTTATATGCATCTAATATAATATGTTAATTTCAGTCTGTAGAGACTTTGTGCTCCAAGACTTTGCCCTTGACATGAATTTGGCAAAAATGACCTACTGCCATTATTAGTCCAGTTCCACCATGTTGAAATAAAAATCAAAGTCGGTGACTTAGCTCTCCAAGAAAGGATTCCAACTTTAGGGGACTTTCCAGGGTTTTCCCCAACTTCAGGTTCCAACTTTTTTCGTCATTTTAACAAAAAAAAAAGTTTTACGTATCACAATCCCCTCACAAATTGGACAACATGCATGTAAAACTGAGGTTAGTTCACTCAGGTTTTAATGTGGCTACCTGAACTTTAATAAGCCTCAGTATCTCTGTTATCAGAAACCTGCCGCCAATCTCTGAGGAATTTCTCTGCTTTCGTTTGTACATTTTTCAGCCTTCCCTGCTCTGTGGAGTGAATTATGACTAAAACGTAGCTAAAAGTTGAGAGTCCTTATTGATATAACATATAACGGCACATAAAGATGTTGTTTCTGCTTTGAGGAACACAGAGAACGTGGGCATAGATGTGTGTATGTATGTAAGGGTCTGCTGCCGTAATGGAAACAAAGGTAAAATGGATTCAGTCCCCAGAGATTCCCACCTCCCCTCTCACGGACACGCAGAGTGATAATAGCTGCAAAGGGGGCTTACAAGGGGCGGTGGTAGGTAAAGGTTTTTTTTTCTCTGCGAGGGTTGTGTGGTATTTGTGTATCAAAGCCTCTTCTGTCTGAAAACGTCTTTCTGTGTAAAAGGAGAATTGACTGAACAGGCGAAGAAGCTTTTTAAAGCAGCACAGCTTCATTCAGCCAACGCAGTAGCTTTGAAACACTGTAAGGTCAGATTTACATGTTTATAGAGCTTCCATCCATTAATCAGTCCATCCATCCTTTCATCCATCCATTTCTTGATCCTATGTCTGTCTGGGGTTGTCCCACAGGAGGACGGATGTTCGCTGAACAGAGGATGACTGTAGGGAACACTTCTCTCTCGAAACTGGGTTTTTGGTGAAAATAATTACTATGATACCAACCTTTTCTCAAAGTACAGCGAAGGAAAGCCAGGAAATATTTATCGCAAACTGGATTTACCTCAAACAGAAACAGATGAAAGTTAGCACAGCCATACATGACATATTCTTCCTTTGCATGTTCTCCGGATTTCCTCTGAGCTTTACGAATTTCGGTTTTGTGGTTTCTGCATAATCCCAGTTTTCGGTAGTGCTGGAAAATCCCAGTTTTCCATCACTGGGATGGAAAACTGTGATGGAAAAAACTGGGATGGGGTTTTTTTGTTGGAAACCCCCACCTCTCGTCCGGATCATTTGCTGGAGATCGGCACCAGCAGCTCCCGACCCCACTGGGGAGAACAGCGTAAGAAAATGGATGGATGTTGTTGGGAATTACTTAACTTGTACAAACTAAACTCTCTTCTTGTACCAGCTTTAGTTGCAAGTCAAAGAATACCAACCTGGTGCATTTTGATGACATCATATCTCTGTAGATGCCGATTGGTCAGGACAAACCGTCATCTGTAGGTGTGAACAGCATCATCTCTGGAATAGTGACATTCCTCAATGTTCAATAACGATGGTCAAAGTCCAACATACAAGTAGCAAAACAAGAACCAATTAACTGTTTTTGTGTGTCAGTGATTCCCCTATAATTATACATTAATAATCATTTTTGGTTTCCTAATCAGTTAGAAAAGAAGTGTCTCTTTTGAAGCACTTCTGGAAATGAACATATTACAAACACTGTAGCTAAAAGCCATAAAACTTTTTCTTCTCTACAGCAACTTTTATGGATAGAAAATGAATAGAAGCTCCGTGAGAAACTCACCGTCCTCCACATCAGCCATGACGGGTCTGGTGAAGGGGGAAGTGACATCACAGGATGCGACCGCAAAAATAAAACTAACCTTTCCCAAAATTATTACATAGGTTTTGTAGTGTTTATTGGAGGAGAAACTATGAGATCGCCTCAAAGAAATGGTCCACAGATCTCCAAGACCAGCTTGTGTGAAGGCATGAATCTGGGGTAGGAAACAGAAAAGCTTTTGGTGCTGCTGAATGTCCATAAAGGCATTAAGAAAAATATTTGGAACCTCCAAAATCCCAACTAGATCTAGTCAACAACCTGATTAATCAAGGAAGACAGACGTTGGTCAGAGAGGTGACAAAGGGCCTAATGATCACAAACATCCCCTAGTTGGATGATACCTGGACGATAAGGCATCATCCAGGTTGACCATTTCCACACACTGTACAAATTAGATCTTTATAGTAAAGCCTCTAGACCCCCAAGCCACATGACAGCCTGCTTGAATTTGGTCAAAAGCACCATGGAAATGACCAGGTCATAAGAAACTAAGGTCTCTGCTCTTGAAATAAAATATGATTTTCACATGGCTTGAACATCCTTGAACATTGTTGACGAAAAAGAGGCAAGATGCCAGTTGAAAAGATTCTTAAAGAAGACCAGCTCAGGAGCTCTGGGACATTTAACCTAAAGCAGAATAACTCAAAGCTATCAACCAAGACAGCAGAGGAAGTCTGTGAGGCCCAGACAGGTTATAGTTGATATTCACTTGCATAAAATGTTGTCTTCTTCCAATTGGACATTTCTGGCAATATGTAAAATTGGTTAGCTACCGATGCTATCCATCCAGCTTTACTGGCTTGAGAGGAACTGATTGTGGTTACTGTGATTGGGCTTGGTTCTGGTGGACCTATCCCCTCCTCTTGGTCTTCCTGGAGTATCTCTCCTGGTGTTTTGCCACCAAGTTCTTATTTAGGCACTGACGGTTTGTTTCCTCCTTGGTGCTGGACAGACTTTCTGTTTGGGTCTTTTGCAGTCAAATGGCCACTGAGGGACAAATAAATTTGTGTTTTTTCCAAGTGCAATTTTAGCAAAATACATTGAAGGCACAACTATGAACTGAAGCAACTGTGCACAATCACTGAGGAATTTCTAAAGTAATCGCAACAAAAATGTTTTATAAAAGTTATATCTTTCGTAGAACCTCTGGTTTTTACCAAACTGTCTGGGAGGACAAAGGTCAAACTCCTCACACTGGATGATGTGTCCCATACCAATAACAAAATGTCCAAATTTGGGACATGTCCTCCTGTATGAGTTTTTCAATAAAGTCAGGAATTTAGTTATTAGCTGTCAGGATCCCAGCAAACTGATCTTTAAAAGTTATCTGGACGAGGTTCAGCCAGACGTTGGTGAGTCTGAGCGAGTGCCAGCACAGTAATAAGCTTCATCTCTCAGGTCGCCATCATCATATTACAGACATACCAGACAGGATCAGAGCATGAAACCGATCCGGGATCAGCTGATATGAAACTAAAGCTTATTGTGTCTGTCTCCATCAACTCATCCAGTCTGAAGCCACTTTGGTGCCCATCAACCATAACAATTAGCAACGCTA
Organism: Poeciliopsis turneri; assembly: GCA_922788865.1. NCBI lineage: Eukaryota > Metazoa > Chordata > Actinopteri > Cyprinodontiformes > Poeciliidae > Poeciliopsis > Poeciliopsis turneri. The sequence continues at coordinate 1,199,300 of CAKLNU010001072.1, forward strand.
AATCCCCTTTCATGCTGGCCTGAACAACATCTGGGCCATGCTGGATAATGTTAGCGCGAAAATACTTTTTATGGAGTTGTTTTTGTGGAAAGACTTTTGGCGTCAGAAAGGTCGATCTGACCTGAGTTTACTTGGCTAGTACAAAAGTTGGATTGAAACCCGGGTTGAAAAGTAAGCTGTTTAGATAGATAAGAAACAACAATTGTGATTAATTGGCTTATTTTGCAGTTCTGAGATGGAGCAGATGTTCAGATGAGAGGTCAGTAAGAATTCCAGGGAAACTCCAATACACACTCAGTCAATGGGTAGCCAGAAGTCTTGACGCAAACCAACTTTCCTGACGTCAGTGAGAACTATAAGAAAGGCTGATGAACAAAGAACGAAGAGATTTTTTGGAGATTTTATGGAGACTTTATGAAGATTTTGTGAGAATTAAGCTTCTGATGTATTCGTGGTAGACGTGTTAATAAATCTCCCAACCCGTCATGGCTGGCAGTAAGAACTCGTCTCTGAGTTATTGTTTATTCTTATATTCGAGAGCTTTGCGCCTTTCGATTCTCCAATATAATGGTGTACCCCGACGTGCAAATTGAACCGAATCAAAGTTAAGGAGACGTGATGGCGACACTCCAGGTTGTCTGCGGAGGGGAGTCTGTCCGGGCCCGTTCACTCAGAGAGGTAACATTTTTATCTCTTTCACTTGTTAAATACTGAGCGGGTTCCTGTCTGCTGGCAGTCTGAAGTGCTAAAAATGTGATGAAGTTCTTTTCTGCTTGCCATGGACGGCGGATTATCTTTGCGCAAAGATCGAGCTGCCAAAAACCCTTGAGACTCATAGTTATCTCTTACATTTGGACTTGCGGCTCGGAAAAATAAACACCTCGTCAGTCTGGTTCTCGCCCTGTTTGGCGATGGTAACGCAGGAAATCTTGACTTATTTCCATGATAAGTTGCCACATATCAGCCAGTCTGGTGTAGCTCTTCGGAACAGGCACTTTCACTGAGCTGACTAATAAATAAATAGCACGATTTGTTAAATATGGCAAGAGGCCAAGTATAGTGTAAACTTTGAACCAGCTGAATCCACGAAGAGAGATCGTAGGGAGGCGATCTCTAAGTGAACAGGTCAGGAGAGCTTCCGAACCTTCCCTGGTCAAAAGCGACGGATCTCTCTAGATTCAGTTCTCTCCAGAGAGAGAGAATGAGTCTTTAGTGAGAGAAATAATAGATTTCTCTAGGGTGACCTGAGATTATTGTGAAATAAGAAACTGAGATTATTGAGAAAAAAGAAGCTGAGAATGGGATCCCAATGTTGTTGATGAAAAAGCGCTAAGAAAAAGGTCAAAAGGTCTGTCGGACCGTGTCAGCCTACCAGGAGGACCACGGCTCTGTTCTGTCTTTTTGCTTGTGGAAAAAGTTCTTCAAGTTAAAGAGATGGGGGCCTGTTATATTCAAGTTGTGTGACCTATTGAAAAAAATTGAGTAAAGGTTGTGAATAAAAAAGCCTTAAGAATTTGAAAAAAGAGCTCTAAGTATTATGTGAGTTAAACTGCAGTATTTGTTCTTTTATTTTGTTGTTGAGATCTCTAGAATAGGACTGTAAGGATTCTGATGTCATGACTGAAATAACGAATGTCCTAACATATTCAATTGTGTGCACACATTAAAAATTGGACAGTGGCTAAACAAATCAGTAGCCAACTAAATTTCTATTATTATACTGTTGCAACTAAATATATTAAGTCAATTCCTAACATAAGTAATTAAATAAATACTCATCATCCCCGGGGAGGCGTAGGAGAAGGAATAAATACGATAAAATATATAATTAAATGGATGAGTGTTGATGAGATGAATGATGAATGGCTGAATAATTGGGAATGTATGTTGTGTGTCGTGAAGTTGATCATTCACTGTATGTTCTGCAAAAATCTGAAAGTGCATGTTTTGGCTTACTAAATGATTAACTGCTTTCAAAGTTCCGTTGAAACTGTGAATTGCTGTGTTCAACTGAAAAGTTGAAATTGTGCTAATTTTGTCTGCAACTGTTTATATTGGGTACCTTTGCTGACCATTTATAAATATAACAATATACATATTACTTGTCATTAAGTGCACAAACTTTAGAAAACTTTGGAGAGACAGAAAAGAGTTTCTGACAGTTTGCCAAGCGTCTCTTGGCAGGAAATCAACTACCCCCACCTTCTCTACCCGCACTCTCTCTCTCCTTTCCTGTCTCCCACCGCTCCACCTCCGATCCCTCCCTCTCACACCGTCCCACCTCTCTCTCTCTCTCGTTCTCCCCCGCCCCTCTTGAATCCTTGCTCTCTCTCTCTCTTTTTCACTCTGTCCCTTTCCAGTATTAACCACACGTCATTGGACCCCTCGGGACCCGAAACTGATCACACCCAATTGTAGTCCAAAGTGTCTAAAGACAACCCACTTCCTTTGCTCCTCCTAGCCCCCACCTTTGCTCATTTCGGACTACAGTGAAGCAAAGTTTTTCTTTTTCTCTCAACTCTGCCTATAACAGGAAAAGTTTGAAGTATAAGGCTTGAAGTTACTCAAATAATAGACCTTAATCCAAATAATCATTGTTTCTGTGACACTGTATAATGCTCAATATCACTGAAGTATATTATACTATAAATATTGTTATTTGAACTATAAAAAACTTAAATAACCATCACTGCTGCTGAGAAATATATTACAAATTTAACTATTTTTAGCAACAATAAGCACATAATAATACAAAGAACAAATATAAGGTGTACAACTAATTAAAATAACTAATTCATAAAAAAAAATTTGTTCAAACTTAACTGAATTAAATAGTGAAACAACTACTTACAACAAACAAGATGAGCAACATACCTACTGTGATCGTTGGTTCAAAGAACCCAGAATATGCTTCTCAAATACCAAAAATTTCACAGAAGTGGCAAAAGAGAACACGAGGACTCCAAAACCCATGGCCAGAGAATGGGAGCTTTGACTTATCCCTTTGTGAACAAATGGAAACCCAAATTGCAGACTATAAAGCAAAAAACAAAAGTAAGAATGGACAAGCTAAAAGAGAATTAGAATTAAACATTTTACAGCTATTCAAGGAAGAAGGTGAAAAATACAGAAAGAATTTAAAGCAACAGCTTGTTGAGCTCAAAAATAATTATGAAAAACCCAAAGACGACAAAATGAGTCCTGTTGGATTGTATCCAACCCTAACAGGAGTTCTGAACATCAAAGGCGATTTTGGATACAAAAATGAAGACGAATTAATGAATTCCAGACAAAGTAATGTTGAGCAATCTCAGAATACGGACCTAGAAGCTCAGTCAGACAATTCATCCACAGTTCACAGAGCACTACCATCAGTAGCTCAAACACCACTTCCAACTAGAGGTGCAACAGAGACAAACTTAAGCTCTCCAGATGATGAATGTTCACCTCCACAACAGCGTGTCACAAAAACAGAAGCAGACTAAAAAGCGTGCAACTACCGACATCACACGTAAACCTACATGGCTATAAGCCAGCTGGTAGACATTCTACATCAATACCACCAATTTCCAGCGGGAATCCAAACCGCTGGTCCTGGATGTTCTACAACACGTACAGTTGGGAACAACAAAATTCTTGACTGTTATGCTGGACATGCAAGTAGACGCAGAACCGGAAACGATTATTGGTTAAGCACAGACCATAATGGCCTTGAATTGCAACGTGAAAAAAATAATACAATGATAGAGGAAGTGGAAATGGAAATTGATGAAAGCCTCTCACGATTCGCTGAGCAGGAACCAGGATATGAAAATGATAACGGAGCATATGCAGCTGCTCTATGCACAAGTACTCCAATAAAAATACTACATCAAGCCCCAAAACAAAAAGAATACAATTTGAGACCCAGACCTGACATACGCAAACCTGATCGTTACGACCCTTCTAAACAATTACCAATCATTTTGAAAGGTGATGTTGCCCAATACTTGCCATTTGCCTCGACGGATCTGGTCGGCTTAGTCTCGCGGCTGCCAGACATTCATAACGGTGCAGGAAAATGGATAAGAGTATTTGAAGAAGAGACAGTTGGCAGAATCATGGCACTGGGAGATATTAAAGCCATTTTTGCAAAAGTTCTTGGAACTACCACCATGCAGAACATTTTGAAGGACCATCCCTGGATGCTTCAGGAACGTGCAGATGGAATTGAATTTAATGCATGTCGAAATGCAATATGGGCAGCCTTGAGGGCAGAATTTCCAAACAAAGTGGACCCTAAGACCATGGAAGGGGAACCAATCGGTGACTCCGAGAATCCAGCATCCTATGTTGCCAGACAACTGAGAAGGTGGAATGAGGACATGGAGTATGATGTTGACAAATTTCCAATGATTGCAGCTGTGTTTAGGAAATCAATAGTGGACGTGATGCCACAACCAGTGCGCACCAAACTTGAAGAGGTGGTGGCACTGATGTCAATGCCGCACAAAGAATTTCGCGACCATGTGGTGCATGCGATAGAAAAATACAGAAGAGATGAACAAAGACTCGCTGACCAGGACAAAAATGTCCAACGGAAACTGGCTCAACTGCAACTTGGAGAACTTCAAGGAAAAAACAAGACAACAACTCAGGCTACAGTGGTAAGGGGGGACCAGCATCCCACCCCAAATGTAGCCAACCTTCTCAACCAGTGGTGAATGTTTTCCCCCTTAACCGTGGTGAATGTTTTCCCACAACCATGGAACTCTCGTCCATTTGTGCCTAGAGGAAGACAGCAAAGAAGCCCCTCATGGCCTAACAGGGGACGTGGTGGTCCACCCAGAGCACCTGGAGCATGTTGGACATGTGGTAATTTTGGACATCATGCTGACCAATGTCGATATGGAGATAACTCATTTCAAAGACGGCCGCGTGGCAGAGCCAGACCAGGTCCACCGACAGCTCCATACAATCATCAAACAGTTCCATATAATCAACAGGGAACCCCGTACGACTCACAAGGAGTCCCATACGATGTACCAGTACAACAAAATTTACCAACCCAATACAATCCACCGAATTTTGGATACTAGGGATGCCCAGAGGACCCTAGGGGAGACAGTCAGTACCCAATTCTAACCACAGGTGCTGAAGACGAACCAATATTGAAAATTCAAATTGAAAACAAAGAAACTCCAATGTTGGTCGATACAGGAGCAGCTTATACTTGTGTAAGTCCAAATTATGCAACGCATCTCCCCATGTCTGATAAATTTGTATCAACAGTAGGGTTCTCGGGAACAAGACAATTAATCCAAATGACAGCTCCTGTTCGACTCGCAACAAATGACAATGAAATAAAAATACCAATTTTGGTATCTCATCAAACACCGATTAATCTGTTGGGAAGAGATGCTCTATGCAAGTTAAAGATAAAAATCTGGTGTTCTCCTCAAGGTGTGTATGTTGGAAAAGAAGGTTTGGATCTTCAAATGTACATGCAACAACATGAAGCTAAAGTTTATTGGCTAGGAGACATTAATAACTCGATTGAAGAAGTAAATTCTAAATGGGGACAGTATATTCAAATACAACTTCCTGATGCTAAAAAACCACTCCTAGACTATCATTGCACAATGTACTATGACATTTCGAAAAGCACAGAGTTTGAAGAACAATGGGACAAAGAAACACAAGGTAAAGCGGTGAACCTTGTGTCCCAATACATTGTTGTTGGGAGACAAGGAGCAGCGCTCAACGTAGAGATGAATGATTTCATTTCTCAGTGGTACAATGTTGCAGAATCTGTACCACACATAACATTGTTTGTAAATAAAAATTTTCATGCCAAAGACCTCGGACCAATGATGAAAGTAGCAACACAGATTAAATGGGAACAAACAGAAAGCCCATTAATTTTCCAATCAGAGGATGCAACAATGATTAAAATAATAAATGAAACTTTTATGACAGCAAAACCACAGGTGGTAACAGTACCAGTTAATGACACAGAACAGACAAAAGAAAAAGATGACTTGGATGAAAATCCATTGATGCATGACATGTTAAAACAAGTTCCTGATTCAGTATGGTCAAAACATGAAACAGATGTGGGATTAGTGAAATCCGCTAACCCTTTTAAAGTTGAACTGAAACCAAATGCTAAACTTCCATTTCGTCCTCAATATCCATTAAAAACAGAAGCTGAAGAAGGAATCAGCAAAACCATTGAAGGACTATTAAAAGCAGGAGTGTTGGTGGAAGTAAAAAGTCCATGTAATACTCCAATTTTTCCAGTTCTAAAAGCAGATAAGTCAAAGTACCGTCTGGTACATGATCTTCGCACAATAAATGATGTGGTGGAAGACAGATCTTCGGCAGAAATGCCCAACCCACACACACTGTTAACCGCGATCCCTGCTGAAGCAAAATTTTTTACTGTAATTGATCTTTGTTCTGCATTTTTTACCATTCCTCTAGTGGAACAATCTCAATACCTATTTGCATTCACTTACAGAGGTAAGAAATACAGTTACACCCGATTACCGCAAGGTTTCAAACACAGCCCACATGTGTTCAATCAAGCACTTAGACAGGATCTAGAAGGATTGGAAATAAATAGCACTTTGCTTCAATTTGTTGACGACATTCTAATTGTGTCACCAACACTGGATGATTGTCATCATGATTCAATGAAAGTCCTTGAACGACTGGCTGAAGGGGGATATAAAGCCTCCAAAGAAAAACTACGGTATTGTCAGACACAAGTAGAATACCTAGGTAGACAACTCTCAGAAGGGAGCATTGGCATATCACCTTCTCAATTAGAGGGTGTTAGCAAAGCTCCATGCCCACGGACAGTTGGAGAAATGATGACATTTCTAGGCATGACAGGTTTTAATGCTGATTGGATTGAAAGTTATGCAGAAAAAACAGCACCACTCAGAGAACTCATGAAAGAACCAGGTCTACAAAACCAAAAGAATTTGCTAGAATGGACCATTGAAGCAAAAATAGCGTTTGAAGCATTAAAAAATGAAATGCAAACTGCACCCGCACTAGCAGTTCCAAACTATGACAAACCATTCTACTTATATGTTGCCAACAAAAAAGACATGTATGTCACAGCTGTTTTGATGCAGGAAACATGTACAGGACGGAAAAAACAACCGATTGCTTATTACAGCACTAAATTGGACAATGTAGCACAAGGCTGGCCACCATGCTATCAAGGGCTAGCAGCAGTTTACCATGCCTATGAGAAAGCCTCAACCATTACGATGGGTTACCCAGTTACAATATTAACTCACCATAAAATCGCAGAGTTAATTAACCTAGGAAAATTTGTTGTCACACAAGCAAGAAGTTTGCAGTACATGCTACTTCTGACATATCCTGACATAACTATTCAAAGGTGCATCACCAACAATCCAGCAAATGTGATTCCTTTGGATTGTGATGGAGAACCACATGAATGTGTAGCAGAAACAATGAAATACACTAGACTCAGACCTGATTTGGAATCTACACCATTGCCTGATGCAGAAGTCACATACTTTGTTGATGGCTCATGTTTCAGAGATCACCTAGGAAACCACGCAGGTTATGCCATAGTACAACAAATAGGTGAGAATTTTGTAACCGTCAAAACTGAAAAATGTGAACAACCATGCTCTGCACAACTTGCAGAACTTAAAGCATTAACTGAAGCCTGCAAAATGGCTAAGTCAAAATCCGCAAATGTGTTCACCGATTCTGCATACGCTCACGGCATTTGTTTTTTATTTGCGGCAATTTGGAGACAAAGAGGTTTCAAAAGGGCAGACGGAAGCCCAGTACAACACAAAGCACAATTGAAAGAATTGATTGCTGCCATGATGCTTCCTTCAAAGCTGGCAGTGATCAAGTGTCAAGCACACCGTAAAGGTAATGACATTGTCATAAGAGGTAACAACATGGCTGATGAAGCAGCGAAGATGGCGTCCAAGAGCCAAATGGCAATCTTGGCACCCGTAATAGCCTTAGAACCAGCTGTAACACCAGAAGATGTCATCCTGATGCAACAACAAGCAAGTAGCAGTGAACGTGATCTATGGGTACGCAGAGGTGCTACGATGAGTGAAAATGGTTTATGGAGGTCACATGAAGGCCTACTAATGGCACCTGTAGCATTATTAACAATACTGGTCTCAGAAGCCCATAGCCTAGACCATTGTGCCCGAGGAAAAGTCATGGACAAACTGAAAAAACAAGGTTTCTGGTCTCCATACATGCAAGACATGGTGGATGAAATTCTAAGCCAGTGTGAAATATGTGCCGAAAACAATGCTCGAAAAGGCATAAAACCGTGTATCGGACACATTCCAGTTCCAGAAGGACCTTTCAGACACCTGGTGATAGATTACGTAGACATGCTTGAACCAGTTCAAGGTAAGAGGAACATGTTGGTCATAATTGATCGATTCAGTCGATGGGTTGAAGCAGTACCATCAAAAACCTTAGGAGCAGATACAGTTATCAAATTTTTGACAAGAGAAGTGATTCCAAGATTTGGAATTCCATCTGAAATCAGTTCAGACAATGGCTCAGCCTTTGTTCAAAAAGTCGTTAAAGGCATTTTGCAAAAATTGCAAATCAAACAGCGTTTTGGCGCAGTCTACAGACCACAAAGCCAAGGTATGGTCGAACGTATTAATGCAACTTTGAAAGCAAAAATACGAAAGATTTGTGCATCAACTAAACTGAATTGGGCAGATGCTTTGCCACTAGCACTAATGAGCTACTGCATGCAAATACACAGAGGCACGCATTTAACCCCGCATGAAATGCTGACAGGCAGGCCCATGCCTGTGCCGCAATGGAGGTCACCTTACAAGGGACCTCCCCTTGAGCAACTGCAAACTGAGTTGAAAGTCTATGTTGAACAACTAACTGCTATCCATAGAGCCATCTATTTACAGGAAAAATCCAGAAGTCCAGAGTCCGCAGAGTGGGAGCCACTGGTGAAGCCAGGAGATTTGGTGTACATCAAGGTGTACAGACGGAGATGGCATGAGGCCCGATGGGAAGGACCTTATGAAGTCAAAAGAGCAACCCCAACAGCTGTCCAAGTAGAAGGAAGTACCACTTGGCATCATTTGACTAACTGCACTAAAGTTCAAAAAAGAGACAAAGTTCAACTTAAGTTTCACAAAGATGATGAACAGAAGCCTCACCGGGATGAGACTGATATTGATAACTGTCCAACTGTGGATGTTGACAAAAGTGGTGAACCAAACAGCAGCGACAAAAGAGACGAACTCTCGCAATCTGCAGACCACACCACGAGTCAACCCGATCACGACGAACCCAAGTGACAGGACATGGACCCAAAGACAGTCTCTAGGGAGGACAAACGATGACGTAAAGATGACTACTCACAAGGAAAGATCCATCGCCAATGATAAAGATAAGTATCACACAACTTCTAGAAATCCAGACGAGCGCATACCAGTGTTCTTTCCAGCAAATGACGACTCAAACGTTCCTAAAACACCAGTTCGCAAAACTAGACAAGTGCACGTAAGATGGAAATGGACAGCAAGTTTAACAGACACTGAATTTCAAACAAACCTAGAAACAGAGTATGAAGCCCATGTGAATTATGCTAATCGAAAGCTGTGTAGTCGCTCTACTAAAAATAATAGAGAAAGAAATATCGCAGATCAATGTTTAATTGTGATGTACATTAGAGATGATGGATTTGACATAGAAGTAAAAATGGAAAGGTAGTGGAGTGAAAACTATGATTTCAGATACTATATGATTATGATAAACCCCTACACTTATAATTCAGTAACAGCTGTAGGTGAATGAGAACGGTTAAGAGACATAGGAAAAATTGGCATTGTTGAAATGATGAATAACAGAGTTAAAATACATATTTCAACTGATGGTGTTGGCGACAGCATGCTAGGAAGAGAAATAATAATTTCAAGATTTATATTCAAAAATGATCGTCGCGAGATGTGCAGATGGTTTATGGAATTGGAAAGTAATGTAATAACAAAGGATCAAGCAAACACACGATGTAACTTAAGTACTAAAACATTCAAAACTGTTACTAGTCAGACGCATACAACTATAACACCTAATGAAAATATTCAAGGTGATGAAGGAATTCCACAAGTAAAACTTGTCACACCTGTTTCTCCTCTAGTAACGACAGGAAAAGCTCAATTTATTTTAACAACAAAAGTCTTACCCACCCAGACACCCCTAAAACTCACTCAAATAGGAAAATTAATTACTGAATCAACAACTTCCGTTAATATGACAACACCCTTAAAAGATCTTACAAAACCAAAAGATTTGGATAAAAATCCAATTACTGAAAATAGGAAAATTGTGACACTAATCATGCAAAAACACACTACCGCACCAACAGTTGTAACACAAGACCTGATTGATGACAGTGAGGAAACGAATTTTACTCAAACAACACCTGCGCAAAACCGAGTGACTAATATGTCAAATTCAATTAAATATGGATGTTCTGAAAAAGACGGCTGTCATGAATATCGTGGCGGTCTAGATACATTCTACAATGAAAGACAGGAAAACACAGTAACTCCAAGAGTCATGCATAAACTACAAGACATTAAATGGACCTCCTTTCGACCAAGAGGAGATCCACTTTGGCAAAGAGCAATTCAGAATTCATGGTATACTTGGTCGTGGTATACAGCAAAAGAATTAACACAAAATGACTGCATAGTTTGTACTGCTGCTCCTGGAGCAGCACCAATTGTTATTCCAGAAAAATATACATCTAAAGAGTGTGCAATTGAACAACGACAAAAATGTAAGGAAGGTAAATTTGTTCCAGGAGTTAATGTAGTTTCTTTCTTTAAGAAACCAATGTGCAGATTGAATTGCAGATTATTATACGGTTCACGTAATTCACACCGTTATTTAGATAAATGGGCAGGTTACAAGTTCGAATCTGTTTGTGCCGATTTTAATATTACCACTACACAGTCTGATCCTCCAGTAAACTATGAGGTAGATTATGATGCAGAATATGAATGTTTTGTAAGTGGAGGATTTGAAAATAATGGAGGAGTACACGTAGGGAACACAACAGTGCAATGTAATGTTATTTGGATCCTATCTTGGTTTAAACATTCTAAAGTAACACCAATATTTGTTACAAAGCCTATATGGTATCAAACTCCAGAATTTACAGAAGAAGATTGTGTAAATGTGACGAGAACTATTCCCCCACTATCCTTTCTGGGTGATCAAACATATCCAGTGGCAGACAGTTACTGGATGTGTGGTGATGACATTTTAATCAACACATTGCCCCTAAAGTGGGTAGGTCTTTGCGCGCTTGTTCGAATGAAAGTACCAGTAACTCTAGTGTATGAAGGAGTAAAAGACATAGTAGGAATGCACAACAATAAAACAAGGCTTCGTAGAAGCCTGGGGGATTATGGATTAAATGAAGGAGTATATTTGGATCTTATAGGTCAACCAAGAGGAATTCCACATGAATTCAAAACAAGACATGAAGTTCTTGCAGATTTGAATTGGATTAACTATGTTTATTTCAACCAACAGAGAATGATTAATTTCACAGTTGAAGGATTTATGACCCTAGGAGAACAACTTCATGAAACAAGTAGGATGACGAAACAAAACAGACAAGCATTAGATTGGATCTTGGCCAAAATGGGTGGAGTCTGTCATATGTTTGCTAATGAATGCTGTACGTATATTCCTATGAACACCGCACCAAAAGGTACATTTAGAGCAGTAATGACAAAGCTAAACAAACTAAGAATGGAAGTTAAAGAAAACGCAGGAAAGAACAACTGGCAATGGCAAAGTCTGGAGGAAATTTTAGGAAAATGGGGAGCCTTTGCAGCCAAAATTGGAATAACTTTGGTAATAGTACTAATTGTTATTTTTCTGCTTGTGTGTTGTGTGATCCCTATCATGAAAAAAAGGATCTTGAAGACAGTATACAGATGGATGACCAAGGACGGAGAACAGCACACGGACTAACGCATAAGGCCGCCTGGACCAATGAACCCATGATCAATTCAGAGGACTGCTAAGGACACTTGGATGCTTGAACTAAAGGCACTTATGGTTTGGTTGATGGACTAAGGACTTAAGGAACGGAAACAGAACTTGGGATGGAATAAAATGGACTCATGGGAAATACACTGTTCGTATACACCATTACACACATTTGTTATACAACCATATACAATTTATATACAATAAATAGGTGGCCTACACATAGTTAACACACTAGGAACCCGTGTGAATGTGAGTGAGCAGGAATATGTAAGACAGTATGAGTGACAATGTCTGAAGATGAATGAGGATGTGAGAATGTGAACGTATGAGAGTGCATGGATGAGCAAGCATTAAGCAACAAGTTATTTCGGCGAAGATTCACTTATTATGAGTTAACACTTAATCACACTGGATTATATATGTGCTATGAACATTCTTATATGAATTATCATCAAGATTATGTATCAATGCTGATGTATAAAACATTATCATGAATATCTGTGGCTAGTCCACTGTAGATCCATGATTGTGTTACATTTGTGCCAACGATTCTATCAGTCATTGGCGGTCGCCCGGGACGGGCGGGGACCATAAGGTAGTTTTTTCCCTGGAAGAACTTTAGCCAGCCTAGCCGGCAGAGAGCCGACAGGGTTTTTCGACCTTATACAAATGGAAGAACAATCATGGAAGCAATGGACAATTGTGTATAATCAATATGTTGAAATCATTATATTTGTAACTTATTCATAACAATACTTATCCTCCGATTTAATTCCTATCCGCTTTTAAGTAGCATTTATACATTTTAAGGAGTTTATGTTTGAAAATCATATTCACATGTAGTCCTGGAACTTGATATAGCAATAAACAAAAACAACTGCTAAGGTTAATTAGATTCCACTTGAAAGCGGAATAGGGGGGATTATGTTAGAGCGGGAATACCTTTTTATGGAGTTGGTTTTTGTGGAAAGACTTTTTGACGTCAGAAAGGTCGATCTGACCTGAGTTTACTTGGCTAGTACAAAAGTTGGATTGAAACCCGGGTTGAAAAGTAAGCTGTTTAGATAGATAAGAAACAACAATTGTGATTAATTGGCTTATTTTGCAGTTCTGAGATGGAGCAGATGTTCAGATGAGAGGTCAGTAAGAATTCCAGGGAAACTCCAATACACACTCAGTCAATGGGTAGCCAGAAGTCTTGACGCAAACCAACTTTCCTGACGTCAGTGAGAACTATAAGAAAGGCTGATGAACAAAGAACGAAGAGATTTTTTGGAGATTTTATGGAGACTTTATGAAGATTTTGTGAGAATTAAGCTTCTGATGTATCCGTGGTAGACGTGTTAATAAATCTCCCAACCCGTCGTGGCTGGCAGTAAGAACTCGTCTCTGAGTTATTGTTTATTCTTATATTCGAGAGCTTTGCGCCTTTCGATTCTCCAATAAGGGGTTAGAGAAATCTGGATATGTTATCGGTGGGTCCAGTGTAGGAAATGTGGCTTCCTGCACATCTTTTCTAACTTTTTGAGGAAAATACTGCAATCAACAGTGACATTTATGAAGGAAAACACATCTTAATGTAGAGGCTACATTCACACATTAGGTGTTGATGCTCCATCTCAATTTTCGCTGAAATCCTAATTCTCTGTGTGGTTGTTCATACTTCTAGTTATAGCTAAAAACCAGTGATCAGATCCGAAACCTGGGAGTAGTGATGAACTCTGACCTGAATCTTCAGAGCCACATTAAGACAGTTACAAAGTCGGGCTTCTATAACCTGTAGAACATTTCCAGGATTATAATGTCTCAGTTACATCTAGAGAAACTCATCCATGTGTTTATCTTTAGTCGCATTGATTACTGCAACGTCTTCACAGGTCTGCCTAAAATGCAGACCTGGGATGTTTTAAATGATCTTTTTGGCTGAAATCTTTTCGACATGAGAAAGGTCTCTTGCAAGTGTTACTTGATATCTTTTTAGTGAAGTCACTATTTTGATATGAATGGTCACCATGCTGTCTGGTTTCCTGATGCCTCTTCTTTTGTTTCTTCTCTTCATCTCTTTTTGCACCAAAGTCCTTATGATTGCTTCTTTCTTGATTTTGGTTCTCAGCTTGAGAAGCTTTTTGAAAGATGACTTGGGTCCTGTTTGGTTCTGATTCCATTTGGTATGTTTCCTCATAAACAAGAATTGACATGAATATATCAGCCTCCTGTTTTAATGCAAGTTGTTCTTCACTCTTCTACTTTTATCTGCAGGTATTCTAGATCCTGTTCTTCTCTTAGCTGCAGATCTTCTGGCTCTTCTGTTCTCGTTTCACCTGCAGAGGTTCTAACTCCTCCTCGTCCAGAGTGGATCTCCTCTCCTGGTTGCCTCTCCTGAGGTCTTTAGCACCATTGCATCTATTTTTTTTTAGAGAATATGCCTTTCTAACAGCATAATTGTGATGTCTGCGTTCATTTACCTGCTAACAAAACATTTATCCGGGAAAAGAGCGTTTACTAAAATGATCCTCATGCAGAAAGGTGCAGACATTTAGACCTTAAACTGCATCCAAACGCTGGTGTTTCCTACCTATTCGGTGTAAGATGATCTGGGGAGTCCGGGAGAAATCAAGCAGTCTGCGCTGATCATCCATCTCTTCCTTCGACTGGACGATGATTTCTTTAAACTCTGAATTGCTCGTTGATAAACTCTTGTGGAAGCTTAAGACATGTTTTTACAGAAAATAAGTTGATCAAAGACCTTTTATAACTGTTGGCATCCATATTGTTGCATTACCGCCACCTTCTGCTTAATACAATCATCACTTCTAAACCATATGCACTTCTTCATAGATTTATTTTTATTTTCAAAAAGAAAATTCTGTTTTGATTTAACTTCAGACCGTGATAATGACGTCTATGTTAGTTTTTTTCTTATTTGGTGTATGTAAACCTCTGATTTCAAGTTTATATATTATTCCAACTTAGTAAATCACATGTACCTATATCTGCTGCTTCCACCACCAAGAAGAACGGCCCAAAAATCATTCAAAATGGTGTAAAACAGTCATTACTGCAAGTATTTAACAAGAGTTGGTGCTAACAAACACAGGGCTCAGCTGTCTAGGATAGCCCTTTAATAAATAAAATAATTTAAATACTGCTTAAATTTTGCTTAAGTTATTTTCATCCGGTATTAAAATTAACTACAACCATCAGGAACATTTAAGTGACAAATAAAATCCAAAACAAATAAATTTGTACGGAAGTGACCAGGTTTTCTCTATAACCCTCTGACACATTTATGCTGCCACCAACTAACATGTGATCTGTAAACAGATAAAATCAAGCAGGGAAAGAACGAATTAAAACTGAAAAGTTTCCACAAAACCTTTAATTTGGCAGTCTTTACGTAAACTATAAAAACGAGTCAATCACTACTGTAACTATTGTGATACAAATTCATGGACCTGCCTCACTGGACTACAGTTTATTAATTGATATAATTATTACATATTGAAGGACTTACAACAGTTTTCAGTACATTTTACTTTTAGAAAGACTGACATATATTCAGAAGGCCAGATTAGGCTCATTTCTTGTTCATTTGAAAAGGTAAATTGTAAAATTGAACACATTAAACCATATTTGACAAAAAACAATAATCTACACAGTCCAGGAATAATAAAATCTTTCTGAACATCAAGATGAGAGATTAGCAGCTCCCTCTGCTGGAGTTTTGAATTTACTTCACCAGTCCATGGTACAGAAAAAGGGAAAGAAAATAAACAAAAGCACCGTCCATCAATCACTTACATCCATTTAAACAGTTAAAAGCTTCTGCTGCCATTTATTAGAAAGAAGACAAGTAATCTTAAAAAGTAATAAAATTAGAGACAATGACCTGGAGATTCAAAGCTGGATTTTACTTTCAGGCTCTCCTCCAACTCCTGAGACAAACAGCTTTCTTCTGTGATATTGTTAAAGAAATCCAAAGAAATTATTCAAGACCTCACAGAAACAATGGCTGTCAGGTTCAGAATTGGGTGCAATTTCTGATGACTCGAGATGCAACATTTATCTCTTCTAACAATTAAATCAATAGAAAATCCTTGTGAATATACTCTCATCATATTAACTACTAACACTATCCTTATGCCTGTGCTGTCTTTACAATATGTGACTATGTGTAGCTCAGCAGCAAACAGCTAATAAAAGGCTTGATTCTGGTCTCGTAACTTTGTGGGAAAAAGCAATAACAATTTAGACTTTTTGATTTATTTATATACTATATATATATATATTTTTTTTTTTGCATTTTTGTACTAATTTAATTCAACTTTAAGATTATAATCACTAAATACCCCATAACCAATTGATGTGAAAAAAGAACTATGTGCCTTTTACTCAAGTATGTTTTAGATGGCTAATTTTGTAGATTTTTACTTATTTAAAACCACGCTTCTCATCTGTGGCTTCTCATGTGCTGAGTTAAACCATGTCGCCGACTGAAATCTTTTCCACAAGTTAAACATGAAAAAGGCTTCTCACCTGTGTGAATTGTCATGTGATCCGTTAAACTCACGTCAGACACGAAAAGGTTTCTTGCCTGCATGAATCATTATGTGACGACTTAAAGTACATTTTTGACTGAAACATTTCCCACAGCTTGCACATGAAAAAGGCTTTTCACCTGTGTGAGTGATCATGTGCTTAGTTAAGTGCTTTCTTTGAGAAAAACTTTTCTCACAGTTCACACATGAGAATGGCTTCACCATTGTGTGACTCCTCGTGTGAACAGTCAAAGAATATTGATCAATAAAACATTCTTCACAGGTCTTACACTGAAAAGGCTTCTCACCTGTGTGCCTTCTCACGTGAATAGTCAAAGAATTTTTTGTAGTGAAATATTTGCCACAAGTCACACACAAAAAGGGCTTTTCACCTGTGTGACCCATCATGTGCATAACTAAATGCTGCTTTACACTAAAACCTCTTCCACAGGTCACACATGAAAATGGCTTCTCTCCTGTATGAACTCTCATGTGAACAGTTAGATCACTTGTTACTGAAACTTTCCACATCCATAAAAGGTTTTGACCTTTGTGATCTGTCATGTTACAATTAAAGTCATCTTTTCGAATGAAACATTTCCAACACGAGAAAGGCCTCTGACATGTGGTACTTGATGTATTTTTAGTCAAGTCACTACTTTGAGGAAGGTTTTCATGACCTTTTTGTTTTGAACCGTCAACATGCTGTTCGATTTTCTGATCCCTCTTTTGTTTTTTCTCTTCTTCTCTCTTTGCTCCAAAGTCATTAGGATCGCTCTTTTCCTGATGTTGGTTCTCAGCTTCAGCAGCTTCCTGGAAGATGACTTGGTTCCTGTTTGGTTCTGATTCAGTGTGATGTGTTTGCTCATAAACAGGAATTACCATAAAGGTATTAGTCTCCTGTTTTTGTAGTGTAAGCTGTTCTTCACTCTGATTGAAAACTTTCTCTTCCACTTTTATCTGCAGATGTTCTAGATCATCTTGTTCTTCTTTTATCTGCAGATGTTTTAGATCATCTTGTTCTTCTTTTATCTGCAGATGTTCTGGCGCTTCCTGTTTCAGAGAGGAGCCCCTGTCCTGGTTACATTGCTCCCGCATATAAATGTTACGCTGAATGTGGTCTGGGAAAAAAAAAAAAAGATAGAAAAATAAGTTACAAGTAAATTGGAGAAGAATGTTATTGTTTGACATTAAAATCAACTCTTGAAATTCAAGAGTGGAGGCAGACAAATATCAAATACGTATGTCCTTTTATTGTGTCAGTAATGTTAAGCATTCACAGTATTGAAATGTTTCTCTTTATTCTTTGTTTTTATTGTTCTACATGCCACTTTTTGCCTTGCTACTCCAAAAATGTTTGTTCTATTTCAACCATTCAACTTCTACAATGTTTTAGTCATTCAGGACAATACGATTCTATGTTTTGGTATAGATCATCTTCAACAAATTATGAATTATTGTGGCAAATCACTCCAAAGCATCAAGGCTTCCACCCATCGTGAATAGGACAATGCATTGTAAGGTGCAAAATAAATAAATAAATGAGCATAGCGCAGATGTATTCTGACATGTTGATGATATGATATGAGATTGATCAACATATTTGATGTGACCTGCATTTTGATATAGTTGTGGGCTTTAATATTATATTTTCAACAAACTGCATGAGTTCTCAAGTTTAGCTTTTGTCTTAGATTTCTGTAAGTCTTTGAACTGACCTATTTTCCCCTGCTATGCACAACCCAGCTCCGGTTACCAGTTTCAGTGTTATTACTTTGATAAACAATGAGATTTGGCATTAAAAAGAGACTTTAATGCCAAAAATGATCAAACGTTACAAGCCATGCAAGTCATACAGAGTGACATTCACTGTCCATCGCTGGGTGTCACTTGGCTCACCTTATGGATGACAACTTATGAAGCAAAGATTGTAGCTTTTATTCTTCTGCTCATTCTGTGCCCTCCCTGAAATGTGTGTGTGTGACTGTCAGCCCAGTCTGATGTGATATGGTTATGTAATCATGCAGCAATGATAAAAGAGACAAAGGAAAAAACACAGAATCCACAACAAAACACTTCAATTAAAAAAAATAAAATAAAAGTCAGTTTAAAATAGCAGGAAATGCTTTTTTTTTCTAGTTTTTTGTTCTTTTGTTTTTTTTTCTTACATGATATGAATGATTTATTTTGTATTTACTACTGATTCTAGCATTTTAATACTGCTATAATATTCCTGCATAGTTTTATTCCTTCCGTTTTCAAATGCGGGTCTGCAAAGCGATGAAAAAAGAAAGAAAAATAAAGCACAGCTGAGGTTTTAGCTCCACTGGCTCCATTTTATTCCCTCCCCCCTAAAATAAATAGTTTAATCAGGACAACCGTGACGTCTGCGTTCATTTACCTGCTAACAAAACATTTATCCGGGAAAAGAGCGTTTACTAAAATGATCCTCATGCAGAAAGGTGCAGACATTTAGACCTTAACCTGCATCCAAACGCTGGTGTTTCCTACCTATTCGGTGTAAGATGATCTGGGGAGTCCGGGAGAAATCAAGCAGTCTGCGCTGATCATCCATCTCTTCCTCTGACTGGACGATGATTTCTTTAAACTCTGTCAATGTTGCTTCAGAGGGAAACATTAAACACACTGAATGCATTCCCCCCCCCCAAGAAAACAACAGATCGTGAACCGTCTTCTTCTTTTATGAATGCTGGTATCTACATTGTTTCTTTACCGCCACCTGCTGGATCATCTGATCATCACGTCTAAAAATATTATGAGTTAGAAATCCTATTTTTCTTTTCATCGAAATAAAACAAATACATTAAACCTCAGCTCTCTAGTTTCTTTACATCCATGATTCATGTTTTCCACTTGACTCATATTTCTATTAAAGTAGCAGTGAAAAAAAATAATCTCAATCTAGATAATGATCAGTTATTCGCTTGTTCTTTTACTCCTTGTAAACTTATTAATGTTAAATCTGTATAGCTATCATTTCGATGCATTATCCCTCTATCTTCTCAAAAATATATATACTTTCACCTGCAGATTTCAGCACAGCTTTAAATCCACATTTTTATTTTTATAGCTTGATTTTTATTTGTTTAAGTCAATAAATTATGCTCTATTTAAACTGCAGACAGTGAGAAAAAAGGTGCATGTGTGAAGCATAAATTGCCCCCCAATGTGTTCAGTAAAGTGGCTTTCTTGTCCAGTGCTGCAGCTTGCAGATCTCGCTTGTGTTTCAGATTTACAGGCGTATCAGAAACGCAACACAAAGTTTTGGATCTGGACTTTTGTGTTTTGACGTTGACCAACAGGAGAGATGCTGACTTATACCACCACCTGGTGAGACACACAAGGAAATCAAGCCCTGTAAGGCTACGAGCTCCAACAACAGTCCTGAGGAGCTTCTATCGCTGTGTGGTGGAGAGGATTCTCTAAACCTGCATCAATGCAACAAATTTTGAAGGCGTTGCTACAATGAATCCCCATGGCAACGTGTTCTTTTCCGGTTTAAAAATCCCTCCATGCTCTCACATTTTCTAGTATAGCTGTCTCTAAACCAGGACGGCATTCTGTGTTTTTATTTGGAGTCTGTTCAACAAAACAAGAAAAAATAAAAAATAAAAAATCTAAATTTAAATTAATTTCCCAAACATTGCTGGGGAAAATTGGAGACATTATATTTCTGCTGCTTCGTGCTACTGAATAAACTTAAGACACATTGGCCCCAAAGTGCTTCAGTCAGTGAGGGAAATGCAGCTTTCAGTTCACTTTTAAAAGTCACTCAAACAATGATTAATAAAAAGAGCTCTGGGAGGTTATGACATTACAACAATGATGTCACAAACATCGGCTGATGATGTCACCAAGGGCATCCTTTGATGTCATAGCTTTAAAGAGCAATGAGTCCTCAGAATTTGCTCCATTTGGCTTTTGGCCTTGACGCTGTCTGATCTACATTTTGTTTTGCTCTGACATTTTTGGATTTACCCGTGAGAAACATCTCAAAATGTATAAAGCTGAGAAGGAGAAAGCAGCAGTTCCTATGTTCGATGCTGAAAAAGTCCGCCGGAAGAACAGGAGGGCGCTCCAGAAGCTCGTGAAAGTCAACACAGAACTGGAGAACGCCACAGACCGCAGGAAACGTTATCAAAATCGGAAAAGACTGGAGAGAGATGAGATGGAGTTTTTCAAAGAATGCGAAAGACGGCTCTTTAAGCTGAATTTGGAATCCGACACCTGGATTGACGAGAAAGACAGACTGAACAATCTGTGCAAAAGGAGAGATCTGCTTTTTAATGTAATGAAAGACATGATCGAACAACTACTCGAGACACCTGTGATGATATCTTTGAAAATGGCCGCGCAACAGCAGCAGGAACGGCTGATGTTTCTTAACAAAGAGTTAAAAAAAAATGTCGCCATCTTATCACGACAGCTTGTACAACAAACTAAACTATTTGATGAGTTCACAGAGAAGGAGAGGGAAACCGGGGAGATGATGGACATTCAAGACAGCTACTTTGCAGACATCAGGCAGAAATTAAAAACGTACAACTTGGATAGTGTGACGGAGAAAGTAGAGGCGCAACAGAAAGCAGTGAAAGAAGAAGTCAAAAAGAACGAGGAACAGGTGATGCAAATCAAAACGTTGAGACAACAAGCGATCAATGTGCCCATATTGAAATACCAGTTTCTCTGTGCGGTCGATGAGAAGCGAAGGCTCACAGCTCTCAACAAAGAGCTGGAAACTGTGATTATGGTCTTAACAAACAGACTGTCAGATCAAACTTCCTGGGAGGTTACTTACAAAGAGATGGAGCAGAAGATCAGAGAGCTGGAGCAGGCTGAAAATGAACAACTGAAGAAGATTTATAAGTTGACACCAAAAGGAAAATTTGGGACCAAAGCAGTGCTTTCCTCATTTTCAAAAACTGAAAAGGCCAAACAGAAGGTGACCAAACGCATGAATTATTTCAAGGCTAAAATCAATAATCTCCTGAAGGAGTACAAGGCCTTCCAACCAGAAATTGAGAAATTTCTGGGGGACATTAAACCTCTTTATGATGCAGTGACATCAGATACTCCAGCAGCGGACTTGTACTCAATAGAGTCCATCACTGGAATCAGGAAACCAGAAAAATTTTCAGAGTCATCTTCAAGTGGTGTAGATCATGAGCACAGCTCAAGTACCGACTCATTAGAATCCATCTATGAACGTCTAAAACCCAAAACCAAGCCTAACCCTAGACTCACACCTGAACCAAGACCATTTCGACATAATTCAGAGAGGGAGTTAACAGATTCCCCCCAAAGAAAAGACAGCTTCTACGTCGCAGAAGATAACTTTTCTGAAAGCAAAACAACTTCAACTACAGATGATTCAACAGACTGCAAAGGAAAAAGCAACAATCAGTCGAAGAAAAGTCCCAGGTTCAAAGTCAGACATTCAGACTTTGGAGCAGAATCAGATGTCTCAGATATTTATGAGGGCAAACGTAAACAAACAGCATATTTTGACACTATGACGGACTGCGTAAGAGGCGGAAAGACGCCATGGTGGAAGAACTCTTAATGGAGGGAGAGGAAGGATGGATAGGGGGATGGGTGAGGGAGGGATGGGTAGACAGAAGGATGGAGGAATGGGCGGATAGAGGGATAGGTAGACTTTCTAACTTCGGTTCTCTCCGGGTGCTCCGGTTTCACAATACCATACAAAAGCATCCACCGCCTTAATTGGTCTCTCTAAATTGTCCCTTGTGTGTGTGTGTGTGTGTGTGTGTGTGCGTGTGGGGGTGTGTGTGCGTGTGTGTGTGCTTGGTTGTTTGTCTTGTGTGTTTTTGTGTTACCTTTCTAAAAATTTTTTAGCTTCTCTCCGGGTGCTCCGGCTTGCCTCTTTAGAGGGAAAAGCCTCCCAAACCTTTATTAAGAGCTGTGTGATGTGTTTATAAATTAATACTTACATATTCATTCATATTCACTATAAACATTACAACATAATATTACATACAATGTTGACTGTCTAAATATCTCTTGATCACTTCTCAGTTTTCCAGGGACTCCTGCTATAAAACTATAAATAGTCCTATATATATATATATATATATATAGGACTTTTAGTTATATATATAATATATATATTATATATTCCATCCATCCATCCATTTTCCATCACCCTTCTCCCTAACGGGGTCGGGAGTTGCTAGTGCTTATCTCCAGCTGCGTTCCGGGCGAGAGGCGGGGTACAGCCTGGACAGGTCGCCAGTCTGTCGCAGTTATATATACGACTATATATATATATAGTCTGGGTCCTTAGGCAAGACCCTTCAAGCTACTGCCTACCTCATACCATGAGAGATACTAAGTTGCATAACATGCCGGCTCAGACGTCGCCCGGCCAAACAAGGTCTGCGTCAGGTGTTGGGGAACCAGAGCACCTTGATGACAAATGGGCTACTGGAACAAGACGGAAATGGGCGAGAGATGAAAATGTGGATCTGTTGGAATGCTACTACTCAAGTAACCCTAGTCAGAGAGGTTACATGCAAAGACTGGGGAAGGAATGGTTGCTCGACATCCCCAGTCAACACTAAGTGCTAAACAACTAGTAGCTCAGTGTTCCAACATCCATAAACGGCAACTGCTATCACAACTTGAGATTGACGAGATACAACACAAATGCTACGGCAAAGGGAGGAACCCGGATGTCAGAACTGTGGGGACTTAACTACAAGTCCCCACCCAGTGAGGGGATACACGGCCCCAGTGAGCGAATCAGAGCTGAAGCGAGACAGCTGCTGACCAGAGAGAAAATCATGACCCGAATGACAACCAGGCCTCCCCAGCGCCAATTACAACGGCTGAGTGAAGTACCATCAGAAAGTCTCATTGAGAATGTGAATGCAGCATTGAGAACGATCCCTACCAATACCATAACAGAAACCAATGAGCTGATCTACAACTCAGCATCAGTGATCCTTGAGATGCTTGGCTATAAGAGCAACCATGAGACCCAATACCCACCATGGAAAAGACGGTTAGAGACTAAAATCAAGGTAACAAGGAAGGAAGTGAGCCAACTATCAGAGCTCCACAAGGGTACAATGAAAAGACAAGTACCCAGAAAGTACAGGCAGATGCCCATACCTGAAGCACTCGAAACTGCCAAACAGAGGCTCCAAGCCTTGGCCAGCCGCCTAAAGAGATACACAAGGGAGAATGAATCCAGAAGGATTAACCGGCTCTTCTCCACTCAACCAGCTAAGGTGTACTCTCAATGGCAGGGTAATAACAACAGAGCAGACCCACCAAGGCTGGAGACTGAACAATACTGGAAAGGCATATGGGAAAGGGAGGCGTCCCACAACAGCAATGCACAGTGGTTGATCTCTCACGAGAGGACCATAGCAACCTCCTGAGCAAGCCCCGGTAACCATCACTGTGACATGATCCATGCCTACTCCAAGAAAGAGTCTCAGGTATGAAAAACTGGACAGCACCAGGGCCTGACATGATCCATGCCTACTGGCTAAAGAAACTCACTGCCCTCCATGAGCGACTGGCAGGCCAAATGAACCAGCTGCTACAAAGTGGGACTCACCCTGAATGGTTAACTGAAGGGCGGACAATCCTAATCCAGAAGGATCCATCAAAGGGTCCAGTCCCACCCAACTACCGACCAATAACCTGCCTCTCCACAACCTGGAAGCTCATGTCAGGCATCATAGCGGCCAAGATAAGCAAACACATGGATAAGCACATGAGCATGGCACAGAAAGGTATCGGTGTAAATAGCAGAGGAGCCCGAGACTGCAAAACCCGACACACCAACCTGTGCATGGCTTGGATTGATTACAAGAAAGCCTATGACTCAATGCCGCATACTTGGATCATTGAATGTTTAGAGATGTATAACATCAACAGGACTCTGAGAGCCTTCATTGCAAACTCAATGAGGCTGTGGAAAACCACCCTTGAAGCCAACTGCAAACCACTTGCACAAGTGTCCATCAAATGTGGCATATACCAAGGAGATGCTCTGTCCCCGCTACTGTTCTGCATAGGCCTGAACCCCCTCAGCCAAATTATCAACAAGACTGGCTACGGATACCGACTCAAAAATGGGGCCAACATCAGTCACTTTCTCTACATGGATGACATCAAGCTGTATGCCAAGAGTGAGCGAGACATCGACTCACTGATCCCACACCACCAGGATCTACAGCACGGACATTGGGATGTCATTCGGACTAGAGAAGTGTGGTCGGCTGATTACAAAGAGGGGGAAGGTGATCCGCACAGAAGGGGTCTCACTCCCTGAAGGAACAATAGCAGACATAGAGGACAGTTACAAGTACCTAGGTATACAACAAGCAAATGGCAACCTTGATGAGGCCACAAGGAAAGGAGCAACAGCTAAATACCTCCAACGAATAAGGCAAGTCCTGAGAAGCCAGCTCAATGGCAAGAACAAAATCCGTGCGATAAACAGCTATGCCCTGCCAGTAATCAGATACCCTGCTGGAATAATTAGCTGGCCAAAGGAGGAGATAAAAGCCACAGATATTAAGACTAGAAAGCTACTAACAATGCATGGAGGGTTCCATCCCAAATCCAGCACCCTGAGACTGTACACGAGCCGCAAAGAAGGAGGCAGAGGACTAGTGAGTGTGAGAACCACTGTCCAGGGACGAAACAACTAAGATCCATAAATACATCAGGGACAAAGCCTCAACAGACAATGTGCTCAGTGAATGTCTCAGACAACAGGGAACGGAGGTTGAAGTGCCAGAGATACCATCATGGGAGGACAAGCCCCTACATGGGATGTACCACCAGCAAATAACCGAAGTGGCTGATATCAGTAAATCCTACCAATGGCTGGAAAAAGCTGGGCTCAAGGACAGCACAGAGGCCCTCATCATGGCCGCCCAGGAACAGGCCCTAAACACCAGAGCAATAGAGGCCCAGATCTACCACACCAGACAAGACCCAAGGTGTAGGTTGTGCAAGGGAGGCCCCTGAGACAGTCCAGCACATAACCAAGTGGCAGGCATAGTGTAAGCACATAACAGCAGGGTGCAAGATACTGGCAGGGAAAGCATACATGGAACGACATAACCAAGTGGCAGGCATAGTGTACAGAAACATCTGTGCAGAATATGGACTGGAAACCCCGAGATCAAAGTGGGAAACACCCCCAAAGGTGGTGGAGAATGCCAGAGCTAAGATCCTGTGGGACTTCCAGATCCAGACAGACAGAATGGTAATGGCGAACCAACCAGACATTGTCATAGTGGATAAACAACAGAGGAAAGCCGTTGTGGTAGATGTAGCAATACCAAGCGATTGCAACATCAGGAAAAAGGAGCACGAGAAACTGGAGAAATACCAGGGCCTCAGGGAGGAACTGGAGAGGGCCTGGAAGGTGAAGACCACAGTGGTGCCTGTGGTCATCGGGGCCCTCGGGGCCCTCGGGGCAGTCACCCCCAAACTGGAGCAGTGGCTACAACAGATCCCAGGAACAACATCAGACATCTCAGTCCAGAAATGTGCAGTCCTTGGCACAGCCAAGATACTGCACAGGACCCTCAAGCTCCCAGGCCTCTGGTAGAGGACCCGAGCTCAGAGGATAAGAACCACCCGCGGTGGGTGAGAAGGGAATTTTTTTTTTTTTTATAATAGAATTGTTGTCAAATTCTATCGACAACAAATTCAACAAATTCAGCAGACGCTCCAGCACTTCCACCCTTCAAAGGAGTTTTTGAAAGCAGAATTAGTTACGGAGGGAGAACAGATTATTTCAAACTGAAATTTTTGGTTCCCCAAATGTAACTTTGGCAAATAAAAAGCTGACGTTCCCAAATTTACAGGATTTCTTGTCCATGGTGAGAGGAGTGAACACAGTGAAAGACTTGCTGGTAAATGAATTAGTTACCATGTTATACATGGGAAACAGATTATTTCAAACAGCTGAAATATTTGGTTTCCTACCTATAACTTTGGTAAACAAAGAGCAAATGTTTTCAAATTCTCAAGGATTGATAGTTGTGTCTGTTGGAATGAAACACATAATCCTCAGACCCACAATCACCCAACCTTTCCCCAATTTAAAAAACCAAAAACGCTTTTTGTATGCATTGGTAATAGCAGCATAAATATGAATAAAAACCATGTTAAAATGGAAAGACATCCTGCTTTGACTGAGACACCTTCCCTGAATGACGTCATTTAATCCCTGTATACAAACTCATACCAGCAGCTCAGAGAACTGGTCTGATGATGTAGAAAATACAATTTTCATCTTAACTATTAATTTTTCCAAGTTAGCTAAATGATGCATATTTTGACAATTTGGATGTGGAGCCTGTCAATATCTGCATCCCGTCTCTTTTCCCCAAAATATTATTGTACAAATGTAATGATGTAGAAAAGTTTACATCCTTCTCAACTCTCTGCACGGGATGCATATTTTGGCAAAGCAAATTCTGAGGCCTGCCGATATTTGCATCCCATTTTTCAACCCAAAAGGTGTCATAGAGATATGAATGTCACACCAGTGACAAAAAGACA
This sequence comes from Poeciliopsis turneri, assembly GCA_922788865.1. Lineage (NCBI taxonomy): Eukaryota > Metazoa > Chordata > Actinopteri > Cyprinodontiformes > Poeciliidae > Poeciliopsis > Poeciliopsis turneri. The sequence goes on from CAKLNU010001072.1 coordinate 1,226,476, forward strand.
CCAGAGGATGTCTTTATGTAGAAAATTTGATACAAATGATCACCATCTAATCTTTTTACATTACAGGATATTTTCTCCCATTTGATGTCACTTTATAGATGTAAATCCTCTAGTAAATAACACGTTTTTATCCCAATGACATTTATAGTGAACTTCTAAGGCTTTTCACCAGTGTGAATCTCATGTGCCAATTACATTCGTTTTGAAAAACTTTTTCCACACTTCACACATGAATATGGCTTTTCACCTATGTGAATCCTCATGTGCTGAGTTAAATGCGGTTTTGACGAAAAATTTTTCCACAGTTTACACATGAAAAGGGTTTTTCACCCTTATGAATTCTGATATGATCACTGACAGCATATTGTTTTTTACAGATGACACCTGACAAAGGTTTTCTTCTTTCCTGATGTTGGTTTTCAGCTTCATCAGGCTCTTGGAAGATGTCTTGGTTCCTGTTTGGTTCTGATTCATTGTGGTATGTTTGCTCATCAACAGGAACCACCATGCAGGTATCAGTCTCCTGTTTTAATTCAATCTGTTCTTCACCAAGACTGCAGTAAACTTCTTTCTCTTCCACGTTCATCTGATGATCTTCTGGCTCTTCCTGTTCTTGATTCACCTGCAGAGGTTCTAACTCCTGCTGGTCCAGAGTGGATCTCCCCTCCTGATTATAAACGTTACACTTCAGCCAACAGAGAAAAGAGTAATTGTTAACTTTACTTAAGTAAATAGTAGAAATTGTTCACAGTTTAAGACAGAAATGAACAAAATAACATTGAAAATTCAACAGTGTAGACTGAGAGACAGCTCAGTCGACAAATCCAGCTGACATTTGGAGAATTCTCAAATTTACTGATTTAAAAAAAAATCATTTTATATAATTTCCTTCCTTTCTTATCTTCATTCCACTTTTTTTTGCCATATTTCTATTTCTTTATTCTTAATTGATTTTCCTTCCTCTTTCCCAATAGGTATTTTCATCGTTATTGCCTGATCTAAAGCCCTTTTTGCTAATTTATCTGCCCTTTCATTACCTTTTACACCTTCATGTGCTGAACCCAACAGAACCAAATATCAACGCCACCTCTCTATAATCTAAATAAGCTATGTTGAATTTCAAGTACTAGATCTTTCCTATTATTTCCTTCTCCCTGAATACTTTACTGCTTTGAAATCTGTGTAAATGTAATGGTTCACTTATGCAAGTCTTTAGACTTAACCTTTGCACTCGACAAAGCTGAATGCCACACTGCCAAACAGGACAAGTTTAATGAAAAACAGAAAAAGAAAAAAATTCAAGTGAATAGTCAATGCTGAATGTATGTATAGTGATTTAATTAGAGCAGAGGATGCCAAAGTGCTTTACACGTTAACGCTACATTGTAGCCACAGCTACCCAAGGGCAGATTGAGAGAAGCTGCTACACAATCGCTACCATCGGACTTCTGACTAATAGCAGGTAAGGTAGGTTTGGTGCCTTGCTCAAGGACTCAACAACTGAGACGGATGTGGGGAGTTTGAACCAGCAATCCATCAGTTACAGGAACCACAGTGGCTACACCCAGTACAGGTGTATGCCGCTGTGGAAAGAAAAATCTAATCTGTGTGGAACAGATCAGGCTTGAGACTCTGGCAAATGGCAAAGAGCAAAATACTTTATTTCTGTCGTTTGCAAACGGAGAACACACAGCAACCACAGCACAGCAGCTGTACCTGCAATGAGTTCTGACTTGGAGCTGCACGCTCTTACAATATATAGGACTCTCTACACAATGTGGTCACTCCCTGGCCCAGATCCAGTTGAACAGGTTTTATACACAGTCGCGTAGCCACAGGGTGGACAGGATGCAACCTCTTCCTTACTGAATGTCAGTTAATTATTTAGATGATAAACATCCTCTTGTTCAAAATCAGGATGCAAATGGAACAATTTTCCACACCAAAAACATTGTCAGACCTTGTACGTACTCTCAGCTTCTGACATTCAGTGGAGAAATTTGTTAGACCTCAGGGCATCTTACTGTTTTTACCTAAACTATCTGTTATCTGTTAAACTCTGGCGCCTTGCTTTGGTACTTGTGGTGAGACATTTGTCCACTCATCAGTCTGTTACAACTGCTGCAGAGAGGTCAAAAGGAAACCTATCTGACTAGTTCTTGGCCTACATACTTTATCAGACTGAACAATATTAATGTTAAATGAGTAACATTATTTAATAAAATTGTTAAAAGAAATAATGACACAATTTTCACTTCACACCACCATTTTCTGCGAGAAGGCATAACATACACTAAAGGAAAACTCAAAACTTTTAATCTTAAATGAAATGTTACACTTTTATTTCTTTCTAAAATACATATATGAACACACATAAAATAGTTTCAACATAAAAAGACAGTAATCCAACAGCTGCAGCAGAAAAGAGCAAATAGAAATTTATCACATGTACTATGTGCAATTGATGCATGAAAATTAGTTTGTGATGAATCTTGAATTTTATGTAAAATGCAAATGCATTTTTTTTTTTTATCTAAATAGATTTTAATTAGGTAAAGTAAAACTGGTTAATATAAATCATCACATACATTCTATTGTCGATTTTATGAATTTAAAAAATAAAAGCCCACAAACTCTGTTGCACAGAATAATACAAATCAATCCCTCAAATCCAATCTTGTGAGAATGTTCTGGAAGGGAGTCCATGTCCAGTCAAACTCTGTTAATGCATGAAATTAGTCACAATGGACAACAATGTCTCTTCATCTATCAGCATCAGCACTGGCTCTCCTCAGGGCTCTGAGCTGAGTCCTCTGCTCCTCCCGTTGTTCACACTCAATATACAGTTTGACATAAACAGCATGTTAATACAATAACATATTTACCATGATTGTTTTTTGATGGTTGTACAATGTCCATATGATCACCTTTAACAAATACAACAATTTTCAGCTTTGCACACATGAAACCCCTCCAGTCTTTCATTTTTTAACAAAATCTATTTCAAAGTGAACCTCAACATAGAACATTACATGGAAAACACTTCTACAGCTTTTCACCCTTATGAATTCTGATATGATCACTGACAGCATATTGTTTTTTACAGATGACACCTGACAAAGATTTTCTTCTTTCCTGATGTTGGTTCTCAGCTTCATCAGGCTCTTGGAAGATGTCTTGGTTCCTGTTTGGTTCTGATTCAGTGTGGTATGTTTGCTCATCAACAGGAACCACCATGCAGGTATCAGTCTCCTGTTTTAATTCAATCTGTTCTTCACCAAGACTGCAGTAAACTTCTTTCTCTTCCAAGTTTATCTGATGATCTTCTGGCTCTTCCTGTTCTTGTTTCACCTTTAGAGGTTCTAACTCTTCGTGGTCCAGAGTGGATCTCCTCTCCTGGTGACATTGCTCATCCTCATAAACATTATGTTGTAGGTGATCTGGAGAAGAAAACAGAGAAAAAGAGGAATTGACTTCATTGAAGTAAATGAAAAACTTTGATAATTTAAGAGAGAAATCACCACAAAAAACGAAAAAAAAATACAAGCGCATAGAAAGCATAGATTTTATTATATATATATATATATATATATATATATATATATATATATATATATATATATTTTTACAGATTATTAGTATATTTATACAAATAGAAATGTCATAATTTTTTTCCTCTGCTTATTTGACTGACTCTGTGTTACAGATCCCAGTTATCAGGACTCCGATAACATTAATGTCGCACAATCTGAAGAATAATAAAATAGTAGTCAGCAATGACGACCGAAGCTCTACCGTTACCATCCAGATCAAGTTCACCTCGCTGCAGCAAACAGAAAGGGGCGCAGAAGCAGCACTGTCAGATTCATACCTTTTTTGGAAATGGAACCATTTAAATCTGGAAATGAAGGGGGCGCTTTGTCCTATATTATTCGTAGTCTCCCTTTTTATTTTTCGTTTGAAATCTATGATATATTTTCATCTTTAGGAAGGAGTTTCACTCTCAGCATGTATTTGAACTTCTCTCTTTTATTTACCTCAGCACAGCTCAGTTTTCCAAATTCTGTAGCTTTCTGTGTACTTCTAAATCTGCTCTTTGCAGGCCTGCTCCTACCTCTAGTGGCGTGGGGTGGTAACACAACTAATCTAATTACATTACTAAATCAGGTTACCACAAAGTCTTAATTATTTACTATTAATTTCGGCATGATCCGCCCCTTTCTGTTTGCAGCAGCGAGGCCTGTCTCATACAGATTGAGTTTGAGGAAAACCGGAACTCCGCCCTAAAACTAACCCGGGAGCAACACTCCCAAACAAAAGTTCCGCTTCGCCACTGCTGCTCTGAAACAAACAAAATATAACTTGTTCAGTTTTGGAAAAAGGTCGAATAAGTAATATATGAAAATATTGTAAAATTATATCAAAAAAATATTAATACAATAAAAATAAAATAATGGGGTGGCAGTTTTAGGTGCGCCACATCTGCACTGCATTGATTCTTCTGTGGCTTGAAAAGTATTAAGATTGAACTTTTCAAAATTTTGTCACATAACCACATAAGAAAATATATTTGATAGGAATTTTATGTGAATATCCAACATAAAGTGGGATACAATTGTGAAGTAACACTGACAAACACTGACTTTGACTGGGCCATTCTAACACATGAATATGTTTTATTTTAAACCATCGCATTGCAGCCCTGGCTTTCTGGGTGACCCTCTGCTACGCTGTATTTTTGTAACACTGGCTCCTATTTCTCTCTACATAAATTAAGCTGTTTTCACAATTGTGATGTCTCCGTTAATTTTGCAAAACATTTATCCGGGAAAAGAGCGTTTACTAAAATGATCCTCATGCAGAAAGGTGCAGACATTTAGACCTTAACCTGCATCCAAACGCTGGTGTTTCCTACCTATTCGGTGTAAGATGATCTGGGGAGTCCGGGAGAAATCAAGCAGTCTGCGCTGATCATCCATCTCTTCCTCCGACTGGACGATGATTTCTTTCAACTCTGTCAATGTTTCTGCAGTTCACTGCTCGCTGATTAACTCGTTTAAGCAGCACTGGAGATACTTGTTAGAGAAACTTTCAACAAAACAGACCACGTGCCGTCCTCTTTGTCTTCTTCTTCTTTGGAGTTTTATGACTGTCGTTCATTCATGTCATCGCATTACCGCCACCTTGTGGATCCTAAGATCATCACATCTACAGATTTCTCAAAGTGCCAGTTCTCTTTGCAGAACCTAAAATATTTTAACAGTAATAGAATAAGCTGCAGCACAAAAGAGAAAAATACAACTAAGACAAAAGAAACACTAAATTATTGAAGACAATAATAATCAACCATACGTTCTTACATTTTCTCTCAAGTACAAACGTTTTTTGTTATTTATTTCATCATAAAGCTTTTACGTAGGTGGGGTTAAACTGGTTAATATAATTTTGAAACAAATAACATCAGTTAAAATCTCCTTTTGCTTAAAAAACAAACATATCAAAGAATTCTTTGTTTATAGATTGTTTTAAGAATGCACAACCATTAATAAACATGTACAAAAAGTTCACTACAGCACATTGTATTTTTGATAACATACAGTTTATCATTATTGTTTTTTATACAGAATATGCCCCTCCAAAAAAGCATCTCTGAAGAAAAATATGTCATGGTTCCACATCTCCATGTATCCAAATGTGAAGATCCAAATGATCCCATTTAACAAATACAACAATTTTCAGTTTTATATACATAAAATTTATCCTGTGTTTCATTCTGGTTTTTTACCAAATAAATACTATGGCAAACCTCAAACATAGGATGGAAAATACTTCCACAGCTTTTCACATGTGTGAGTCAACATGTGCTGAGTTAAACTAACTTTGTGATGAAAACTTTTTTCACAGTTAACACACATGTCTCTGGTGAAAACGGCTTTTCACCAGAGTGAATCATCATGTGCCTAGTTAATGCCCGTTTTTGATAAAACTTTTCCACAGGTCACACATGAAAACAACTCTACACCCGTATTAGTTTTCATGTTAGCATCAATAACAGATTTCAACGTTTGATTTTGGTTCTCAGCTTCATCAGGCTCCTGGAAGATGTCTTGGTTCCCATTTGGATCTGATTCAGTGTGGTATGTTTGCTGATCAACAGGAACCACCATGCAGGTATCAGTTTCCTGTTTTAATTCAATCTGTTCTTCACCCTTACTGCAGTAAACTTCTTTCTCTTCCACTTTTATCTGCTGATGTTCTCGATCCTCCTGCTCTTCTTTTATCTGCAGGTTTTCTAGATCCTTCTGTTCTTCTTTTATCTGATGATCTTCTGGCTCTTCCTGTTCTTGTTTCACCTGCAGAGGTTCTAACTTCTCCTGGTCCAGAGTGGATCTCCTCTCCTGGTGATAAACGTTACAATTCAGGGAATCTTGAGAAGAAAACAAACAAAAAGAGTGATTGTTAACTTTGTTGAAGTAAATAGAAGAAATTGTTCATCGTTTAAGACAGAAATGAACAATAAACTTGAAAATTCAAGAGCGTAGACAGAGATACAGATCAGCCGACAAATCCAGCTGACATTTGGAGAATTGCAAAAAAAAAATAATAATAATAATTTTATCTCAAAATTAATTGTAGTAGGGATTATATTATTGTTAATATTTATCAGTTAATATTATTTCAAGATATTTTGATATTTGATATTTTGATTACTTTGAATAATATAAAATTTTTATTTCAGCTATTTTATTTGCAAAGTCGAGTTTATTTGTAGGTTATACTGCAAAAACTGAAATCTTAGTGAAATTAAATATCTTAAACAAAGAAGATTTATGGGGGGGGTTTTCTTTCTGGCAAGACAATTTTTCCTCACCAAGAATATTTTTCTTATTTTCAATGTTTTTGTACTTAATTATCTCAGTAAGATATAAAAGCTTGATACTAAGAAAATATTACTTATTATGAATAAATATAGACGAGAAACTATAGTATTTACAAAGCAAACTTCAATTCTAGAACTTATTTTGTCTAAGTACAATTTTCTTATTTCAAGCACAAAAAACAAATTATTTAAAATCTCTTCTCACTGCAAAAAGTCCCCTTCCAAAACAATAAAAAAGTACAAAAATACGGTATAATTTTCTTAAAGTAAGAAAAAATGATCTGCCAACAGAACAAGATTTTCTAAAACAAGAAATAATATCCAACCAAGATGAACCTACAAATATCTGTAGTCTATTTTGCTTATAACAAGCCAATTTTACTTGTATAAGTAAGATCTATTTTCTTATTTTAAGAAAAAATATTCTCAAGTAAAGAAAATGTTACTTGACATTGAGTTTCTTAAAAATGTTCAAGTTTCACATAAACACAACCAAACATACTGGTCAGGATTTCAAGGCTGGATGGGCATACGATTCTGAAACAAATCCATAAAAAGACAGAACCATGAAGACCGAACTCATCTGCCTCACTCATAAGAGTCAAATCTGCTTTGTTGGTGTTGTGTCACAATGTTTTGCTATGATTTTGTCCGGGTTCGGTTCAGTTCAGTTATGTTGTGTATATTTAAGTGGGTCAAACTTGTTTCTGTCAGGCTTATATTTTTTATGAGTTTTGTCAGTGGACATCAAGGTTATTCCACTATTGTGAAGTAAATTATGTTACTAGTGCTATCAGATGTACGGTATTAATACTGATGTGTGTTCTGATATGTCCTCTTCAAGGCAAACCGACGTATGAAATGGATTAGCTGAATCCAGACTGGGTTCCAGTGTTGAATCTGGGTCACTGCGATGTAAACACCACAACATCGGACCGTCATGCGTCAGTTAAAGAGGCGATACAACAAGACCATGTTGGATCAACAAGTGGGCTCTTTTCCTGGACCAACCAGGAGAAGAGCCCAGCAAGGCTGTACAGGAACCATTTGTGTTGAAATAAATGTGTACAGTTGGAAGTGGCTGTTTTCTCTCATTTAATAATTTAATGTGGTAAACATTCATGAAACGTTTGATTCAAGCTCTTCAAGTTGCATGTAAACAGGTGATTAAATGAATCACATTTTAAGTAAAAATTTGATATTTCAAATGTTTCAGGTTGTTTGTTATTATGCAATAGCCAGCCCTGCCCTAACCTTCACAACTCCTTTGGGCTGACTACTGACCAGCTCTCCGTCTAACAGGGTAATACCCAATAAAATGACTTGATTAATTTCAATGTCCACAAACCTCATTAGAATTTTTAAATATATATACATTTATTGAAGCAAGCTTTAAGCAGGACTAAATGGCAAACAGATTAATTATCAATGATTACAAGTCTCTAAGAGTAAAACTTAAATCTGAATAAAATCAACATCAACCTCTCCTAACTCCTTTCCCTAAACTGCGCCATCAATTTACTAAGTAAGGCCTTTTGGGGTGCAGGCAACTCATACCCAGATGATAGAGGAACGCGGCAACAGAAGCTATGATTATTCTTGGACAGAGTCTTGTCTTGGCGTGATGAATCCTTCTTTGAACAGGAACAAAGCAGAACTGGTAGTTATGTTTCGAACGTCCCAAATCTTCATCACTTTTGTGATCTTTGTCCGATTCCCAATTCTGTTGCAGCAATTCTTGAGATCTTTTGGGTTGAGTGCGGAGCCTCGGTCAAATCAGGAGCCAGAGCTGTTGGGCATCGGGTTCCGTCTCTCTTCCAGCGAAGTGCAGGCTTGTCTTCCGTCTGGGTCCGGGGCGAGGCTCCTCGTTGGTTTCCTGGCCCGCTGTTGCCCGGTCAACTCGCTGAAGACGGAGAACCTAAGCTCTCTGTTTCTCCGCTTTCTACTCTTTTCCCCTTGCTGTTGTGTATGGGGAGCAGATACACAATTACATGCTTTCTCAAGTATTTGATTACTTCATACCAGGCCTCATGCTCTTCCATATTTGGTCATCAGTTGTCCCCTTCTGCTCGATTACATTAGGCTCCTGGCTTGTTTCCCATATTTCTGTTTTTAGCGCCCATGCCAGGCATGTCTACACCCATTACCAGAATATCATTAATACTTCAACATAATACATTTTTCCATAATCAACATTAAATCAGCATACAAGATTACTTCAGTCTCTCAGGCTCGTTATGATCTGTTTTCTGCGTGAACCTGGACAGATCTCACCTCCTCATAGCAGTTTTAGCAACAAGGTAATAAACATTTATGTAATGAAATATTATATTGTTAAATAAACATTTTATGTCATTCAAACTGCATTTGCCTTGTTTTACTTTTTACTTGTACTTTTCATTACATTACTTGAGTACATCCATTTTTACAGTAATTTCCATACTTAAATACAAGACATTTCAGATACTTTAATACTTTAACTCAAGTAACATTTCAATCAGTGACTTTTACTTTTACCAAAGTCATATTTTGGAGCGGTACCGATACTTTTACTTGACTCCGAGATTTCAGTACTTTATACAACACTGTTGAAAACAACTTAGTTTGTTTTGGTCTCAAAAGATGGCACCGAGCGACGTAAATGTCACACGCAGTGACGTCAGTTCCAAAGCCTAGTTTAGCGATTATCTACTGAACTTTTTATAAGACTGAATTTGGCCAAATTCTTTCATGGACATGGATGAAGATGGAAGACTTTTTCGTGTATAGATTCCACAGCTGCGGTATTGAGAGATAAGCTAATTCTGAAGCTAGTTAGCAAGTTATGGTAACTACATGCTAACTACGTTAGCACATAGTTCTTCATATAGTTCTTCAACTGAAACACACATGAAGGTTAACCTACTGTTTAAGACCAAGTCACCAGTAAAGAACAATAATAACATCAATAAGAACACCGGGTACATCTGCGTTCATTTACCTGCTAACAAAACATTTATCCGGGAAAAGAGCGTTTACTAAAATGATCCTCATGCAGAAAGGTGCAGACATTTAGACCTTAACCTGCATCCAAACGCTGGTGTTTCCTACCTATTCGGTGTAAGATGATCTGGGGAGTCCGGGAGAAATCAAGCAGTCTGCGCTGATCATCCATCTCTTCCTCCGACTGGACGATGATTTCTTTAAACTCTGTCAATGTTTCTGCAGTTCACTGCTCGCTGATTAACTCGTTTAAGCAGCACTGGAGATATTGATTAGAAAAACTAACATTCAACAAAACAGACCACGTGCCGTCCTCTTTGTCTTCTTCTTCTTGTTTAAATTGTAACGCCAGTTTGCATCCATTGCTCTTGCACTACTGCCACCTACTGGATCCTCATATATTTGTCTCAAATTCTCATAATGATCCAAGTATTTTTTAAAAAGCGAAAAATTTTCTTTTCCCCCTCAAGACTATTTAACTGATCAACCACAGGCTCAAATTTCAATTTCCTATAAAACCTATCTCTGTTTTCAATTATCTTTCTTGATTTACATATTTTCTATAACTAATAAAAACATGCTCCATTGAATCACACCAACTAGATAAACCAGTAAGATGTTTCCCCATCTTAAAAAGAGTTTAATTAAAAAAATTGTGACTGGTTCTTATTCTATTCATAATTATCTCCTCCCTCCTGTTTATTCCTCTAACCCTTAATACATTAACTGTATTTGAATCCTATATAAATGCCTTCCATTTATTTCATTATCCCTCCTAATTTTCCATATCTTCTTGCTTTCTCTCCAAACTATACTTTTGCCTTCAGATTTAGATCACTTTCGTGGCCTATCAATAACTTATTGTTTAATAGCCTCCTTAGCCAACCTTTCAGCTCTTTCATTACCCAAAATACCCACATGGGCAGGAATCCAAAATTATATTACATTTTTATTTTGTTCACATATTCTGTTATGAACAGCCATAACCTCATTTCATATCTTTTGCTCTTTGTCTTCTTCTTCTTTGGGGTTTTATGATTAACTGAATTCATGTCATCGCATTACCGCCACCTTGTGGATCCTACGTTCATCACATCTACAGATTTCTCATATAGTGCCAGTTCTCTTTGCAGAACATAAAATCTTTTCTTCCACTTTATCTAATTAAAACAAATACAATATTAGTATTCCAGTTTTCCACAAATCCAAAGTTAATATTGTCTTCTGATTCGTATCTCCTACATCCCGCAACATGTTTCACAGTTTCTTCACTGCACCAGATCAGAACCTCTCCTATAGTTTCTGTATATCCACAGTAAGTTTCTGCTTTGTCACCGCTGGTTGCCTCCTGTCCTGTGGCTCATTGAGAGCCGATCAGCACCGGCTTGTTCACTTTATTGTGCGGCGCTGCTGGTCGAGTGTAAAGGACTTTTAACGGTTATATCTATTTGAGTTTTCTACCGGTATTTTGATAATAGTTTGTATTTATTCATCTTTTATCTCTGAGGTTGTGAAGGTGGTGTGTTTTGGCCTTGATGGCGACGCCCCCCTTTTGCTGTGGCTTTTCCCGTGATCAACATGAATCGATGGAGGGAGATCCAACCAGTGTGACGTCACGGGTATTTGTGACGTCACGCCGATCCAGGACCTGACAGCACCGACCGCCAAGCCTCGGCCACTGGGTTCAGCTTTTCTCTCTCCTTCTGACCCACATAAAGGAATTATGAAATTTTACTGTTTTTATTTTAATAAATTATTATAAATTTGAAGCAGTGTCTATTGTACGGAGCCCCATAGGGGACATGGGGATTTTTTTTTTTTCGCAAAACCTTTTGTTTTGCGAGGTAACGCAAAAGAAAAAAAAATTCCCCATGTCCCTTAGGGGGCTCCGTACGTGTGACATAAATCAGTTCCTGGGTGGAGGTCCCAGGTGGAGTTGTTGGCAAAAAACAACTGAAATTATTAATACTGAAATTATTCAATAAATGACCACCTTTGCAAGCCTTATTATAAATTATTTTCATTTTTAAGTAGGGACCTTTGTACTGATTTTAAATGATTCACTTCTGCTGACAGTTTTTTGCTGTGTAACCAGATTTTCAGACTGTTTAACTTTTTTTCTGCTGCTCATTTTATGTCTGCAAATGTTCTGCAGTTGAACTCAAATGTTTCATGAAGCTGAAGTCGGTTTCCGATTCGGGAAACGGCCAAAGGGCGATTCCACCTGTAAATAAAGTGCAACAGATAAAAGTATCTGAGCTATTCTGAATGCTGTGACACAGTATTAACACCATACGACTACAGGAATAAACTTATACAATTACCACAATAATATCATACAAGAAGAAAGTCATCATATCTACAGAATAATATTGTATGAGAATAAAGTCATAATAATATGAGAGCAAACTCGTAATTTTACAAGGATATGTAGTAAGAATTGTCAAAATATGAAAATAAAGTCAATATTTTGAGCTTAAAGTCATAATACTATGAGACTAAAGTTGAAATATTATGAATGTATTTTTGGATAATTTTGACTTTATTCTCGTACAACTTTATTATCATGTCATAATGCTATGATTTTATCCTTGTAATTTAATAATTTTTTTTCCCTCACCATTTTAATTTATTATTCTTTTTTTTCCATTTTCTTAATGTGCTCCTAATATAATAATGCAGATTATGGCAGTCACAATGACCTCTGAAGACTTCAGTCAAAACATTCATAGTTGCAGGTTTTGCAAAACTCATATGATCTCACAACACTGAAGAAACATAAAAATCTTCAAGTATCTACTGAAAGTAGCAGCAAACATGTTCTTGAGATCCTGGATCTCAACTTCTCTCAGTCTTTTTTTCGGTCTGATGCCAGGCGTGAACCATCAGACCATCAGCGTGATGATGACTCCGTCATCCTGGCCCTGCCACAGCATCTCCCCTTCAAACGCCACCTTCCCGTGTTTCCGGGCTCTCATCAGAATCCCCACCACCTTGTCGGAGATTCGAACGTATCTGTCAAAAAGCTGTCCGAACGTGACGCGGGTCTTTCCGTCTGGATCCGGATCGGCCATAGTCCTGATCACGTAGCACATGTCGTCTATTTCACGGTGGATGTGCTGCTCGGCTCGTTTGGCCCTCTCTGCGGTCTTTGTGCCCTCCTTTGGACGTCCGTAGCCCTCCTCTCCCTTCTGCAGGCGCAGCGACATCGAGTAGTCATAGTCAAAGTATTCGCTGAAGGGGTTCAGCTTCTGGTTGACTGTGTGCTCCACCGCCCAGTTTTGCCAGCGACTCTTTAGATTTCCAACAGCGCTGTGTTTCTTGGAGAGGGCATTGATCTTGTTGGCATCCTCAGCTTCCTTTTTGTACCTGGGAGGCACATTGTATCCAATTATGGACAGGCAGAAACATGAAAAGGCACTAAAATATGAGCAAATGAAGCAGAGCTCCAAAGGAAGACCTTGAGATTTTCTTTCATATTTAATACTTAAATGGGCTGTTAATGAAGGAGTAAATAATTTAAGGTACATGAATTACATAAAAGAGGATTAGGACCATTTGAAAAATGACTTTTTTCAGATTTCTGCCTTTTGAAATAATCTCAAAAGGTTAAAGTCAGAAGTCTCAGAATCTGAATTATAAGATTGAGTCAAATATAGGAAAAAGCCAGAATTTTGAAAAAAGCCTGATTTTTTTATGGTAGGAATCCATCCATCCATCCATCCATTTTCCGTCACCCTTCTCCCTAACGGGGTCGGGAGTTGCTGGTGCCAATCTCCAGCTGCGTTCCGGGCGAGAGGCGGGGTTCACCCTGGACAGGTCGCCAGTCTGTCGCAGGGCAACACAGAGAGACAAACAGGACAAACAACCATGCACACACACACTCTCACATCTAGGGAGAATTTGGGAAGGCCAATTAACCTGACAGTCATGTTTTTGGACTGTGGGAGGAAGCCGGAGAACCCAGAGAGAACCCACGCATGCACAGGGAGAACATGCAAACTCCGTGCAGAAAGACCCCGGGCCGGGAATCGAACCCAGGACCTTCTTGCTGCAAGGCAACAGCGCTACCCACTGCGCCACTGTGCAGCCCTATGGTAGGAATTCTAAGATTAATTCTTAGAATTCTGGAATTTAATTCCGAGATTAAATCCAGAATTCTCAGATTGAAACCAGAATTCTCAGATTACAGCTGGAATTGTTAGATTATTGTCAGAATTCTGAGATTAGTCAGACTTCTGAAAAAAGTCAGAATCCTGAGATTGATGTCAGTGATCTGAGATTAAAACCAGAACTCTGAGACTGAAGTCAGATTTCTCAGATTAAATGTCAATAATGCTCCATCTAGCTCAGATTATAGAGTACTGCAACATCTGTTCATGTTAAACTAGTTTTTGTTTTCGGAAATGACAAAAAGTCACCCATTACGCTTCGTTAAACAGGTTAGGAATTGGCTACAAAACACAGATGTTACATGGACGTTACAAAATCAGTCTTAGTTCATGAGATTTTAGTCTGGCTAGTTCTGCCTATCTGGAACTGCTTTAGGCCTCTTGTCACATTGCATACAAATAAGCTGCTGGTGACCACGCCATCCAAATCAACGTTGATTTGCAGCCATTTTCTTACATGAAAATGGCTGCAAACAGATGTGCAATTATCCAACCGTACATCTTTGAAAAGCAGAAGAAAACACTCCTGCACAATCAACAAGAATTCAGCAAGTGGTTTCTGGTAAGTGAACAACAAAACACTTGTCTTTTCCATCAGCCATTGTACTCTACATATTACTGGTCCTGATATTAAAGAAAATTCTAGATTGGGTATCAGTGACAATGTGCCCGACCCATAGGAGCAGATCTATGCACTCTAAATCTATGCTATGAGCTCTGAGCTTCTCTTTATTTGACATTTGACATTTTATTTAGAATCTTTATGAACTATTTGAAAAAAAGTTTGTTGCAGTTCAGTTTTAATGTTTGACCAATGTAGACAACCTATATTTTGGCCGGTTTTGTTTTTTATTATTATTATTTATTTATTTTTTACATTTACATTTACTGTTACACTTCTAATTGCACCAACAAATTAAAGTTTTGTTGTTTTTGCTTGTTTGACCAACATTGTGAAGTTAGCGGTGTATTTAGGTGTGCTGAACCGGTGCAGAGTTATCAAATAAATTTGTAATTCAGTAAAGAAAAATGTTCCAAGTCAGTTTTGTATTCTGTATCGGATCGTTATCGGCTGATACTAAACCTCAGAAATTTGTAACGGTATCGGAAGTGAAAAAAGGTTTACATTTTCCTGACACCAAAAACACCAACTTATTGCCAAAAATGTGACTTTTTTTTTTAAAGCATTTTTTTAAACCCAAATGAAAATACAAAACAGGTGAATTTTGCATAATAAATCCAGTTTAAATGAAACACAGCGCCAGAACTCACCCTGAGACTTGAGGTCTTTTTATCCTCACTGAGTCTTCGTCAGAGTCGCTTCCCTTTGAAACCATCTCACTGCGTCTCTGAGCAACTTGCTCCTCGACGCTCTCCTTCTCTCTGCCTCCTTCGTCTCCTTGCCCTCCTCCTTCCTTTCCGAGTTTCCGCTCATTCTCCACCTGCTTCCAGCTTTTCGTCAGAGAGGACACCATGTTGGAGCACTTCCTGCGGCGCGTCGGGGAGCTCTTCTTCCTCAGCAGGCGGTCAATCTCATCACCCGAAGGAACAGATTCCCTTTTCAGCTTTTCAGCCAGGAAGCCCACACCTGAATGACAGATAAATTGACATTGATGGGAGAATTAATGTCAAATTTTATGGTTTTAGAATGGATTGAAGAAGTTGAAGAACGTTAGAATTCGTTCAGAGTAAAGTGGTGCGTTAATAAGAATTCACTCATAATTCTTGTCATATAATTAACTCAGTTTTCAGGAGAAATAATAATTATTCATGCTGGTATGGATTCCTGCCCATATTGGAATTGCAGGAATTGATTTGACTGACAATTTTGCTAAAAACTCTATTGTGAGATTTTGCTACTTTTACTTTGGTAAAATTTCTGGATTTTCTACCAACTGAATGAAAAACAAACCAAAAATTCACCAGACACAGACCTGCAGTTTCTGTTCCAGTTTTATGTTTGTTACTGGAAGAAACTGATCAGGAAAGTTTTTCTTTAGCCTGATTTTTTTTTTTTTTAATGAATTACTCTCCTTAAAATACTTTAGCTTTTGTTCCATCTGATTGTGTAATTTTTAAATATGAAATTATTGATAAATTGTCGTTCTCAGTACTTGAGTAAACTTTTTCCAAAATTTTTTCTACTTGAGTAAAATTTTTGGAAACTACCAACTCTGGTAATGATATTTTCTTGTATTAATATTATGATCAATCTGGAAGGTGGCAGTAAAGAACTGTAGATCGTTTCCCACCCACCATTAAAAACAGAAGAAGAAGAAAAAGCCACCTGTGATTTTCTCCTGGACGCCGCTGGACACGGTCTTCACCACCTGCTTTGTTCTGATGCAAGATGGCTGACCGTTTGCGGTCTGAACGCCGGCATCGCTGGGCGCTCCTGGAGATGGAGATGTTCGGGTCTCTGAAAGTGCTTTTGTAGAGTGAGGCTCTTTAGGGGCCCATCTCTTTTTGGGTTCCCCTGGTTCGTCGTGGGACGACGGCGCCCAGCCGCTGGGCTCGCTGGCTTGTTTCTTCTCGTTTTCCGCCACCCACTGCTGCCAGCCGCTGGTCAGGCTGCACACCATGCTCACAGCCTGCAGCTTCCTATGGCTCTTGTTGCTTGAAGCTTTCCTTTCAGAGGTCTCACCAGTTGTTTTTTCAGACATTTTTCAAATAATTCAATAAATGAAACTTTTTTGCCTGAATTTCTGGAGATTTCTCTCCGTGTGTTGCTTTCTAGCCTCACGCTTGCAGCTGTAGCCTCTAAAATAGACACAGGAAACCGAAACATGACGGTGGAAAGTATTTCAGTCATCCCAGGCTTGCAACGCGGTCATCTTACTCTGACCTCGATGACCCCTACCGGGTCATGTTTCATCACAGGTAGCAGAGCTTTTAATCAGCTGTGAGCAGGGCAATGGCGAGTCATTCAATGCTTTTTATTTTTTAAACATTAAAATATTTTGACAAATTTTGAATCAAAATTAGAATTTATAACAAAAACAAACAAAAACAAAACTCAAAAACAGATTTGGAAACTGTTTTGGTGCCCTATACGGTAAAATGTGTTGGCTAATGAAAGTTACTACTTTAGTAGGTAAAACTCAAATTATATTAACAGGTACAGTTATACACAATTAGGCATGAACTGATGATACAAAGTAATGGAGGTAGTATTTGTACCTCCATGTACAAATACTTGAACGTCATAATTTTCAAATCTTGAGTACTGGTATTACCTGGTATGAGTTTATGACTCTTATATAAAGTACAACGTCTGAAAAACAAGCATGCATTAAAAAATAAAAGTCTTTGGGCCGCCCCAAAATGGGGCCCTGGGCTACTGCCACTAACGTTTGGCCAAGCTTCTAACTACTTTCATTAGGAAAGCGTCATGAACCATCACTTACCAAGAAGTGGGAGGCATTCAGAGACTTTATCTGACATCAAATTATTTCCTCTTTTAACTCACAAGTCGAACTGAAATGTGTTGTCACTTCGTTATTACATAAAGACACAACATCTGGTCAACATCACTGTTTTCACTAAACCAGCTGCTTAAAAGCAAACTTTTGGGACTCTGTAACTTTTGCTTCACTTTAGTATTTATTTTGAACATAATATAAACAAAAGTTGATTAATCTGTAATGATTATGTGACCTACTTCAGGAGTGTAAATAAAAAGCAGCCATCCAAGGAATTAGCTGAGTAAAACCTGGTGAAAAGCTCATTATCATTTAATTTAATTAAACAATCAGATGGTCCAAAATATAATGTAAAAGTTAAAATTTTGGTATTTTAAGGACCAAAATGACAATAATATATTTTCAAATCAGTTTGTTTCAATGTAAAAAGTACAAAATAACTTTTTTTTTTCTTTCAAAAATTTGCTGAGGTGAATATGGAAATACAAGAAATATGAGTTTAATTTATTAATGTAAACTGAAAACTAGAGTCAAACTACAGCAAAAGGAAAGCATCTGAAGTGCCTGGTTTTCCAGAACCTGCAGTTATTCTGGTTTGAGATCTTGTGTTTTTTGGTAACTTTGTTGTGTAATTGTTTTAGTTTTCATCTGTGTGTTTACAGAACCAGCTGGTTTATAAATAGCAGCAGCAGCTGCTGGGATCTGTCACAGAAACAGAGACAAGCTTCTGTAAGTCAACACTTCCTGCTCCAGATCTGCGACTCAAAGAAAAACCGAGATCCTACATGTCAACACAATAAATAAATATGCACCAAAAAACGAATTAATAATGTGACAAGTTTTGATTTAGGGTTAAAAATACGTCATAAGCTGCGTAAGAAATGCTTCTGATAAAACTATATTTCCACGTTATCAGAACAGATTTACAGTAAATAACCACAGACACAGAAATGTCTGAGTATTTTTAGACTCACATAAAACATTCCTGTTAGAAGCGTCACAAAAATGTCTGTCATTTTCAGGTAATCATGACTTCCTTGTTTTAAACTAAACAAGACAGACAACATTCATCAAACTGCAGAAGTTTAGTCAGTACAGCAGTTTTTGCTAATAAATAAAATTACTCATAAAAAATGAAATTTTTAAGAGGATTTTGTGGCTCAAGCAGTCATGCATGTTTTTTCCCACTAATCGGGATTTTCAAGATAGAATAATAAAAAAAAGCATTATCTACCACTAGGGGTCAGTATAATATTGTTAAAAGCACCATGTTGCGTTGGCAGAACTTTGTTTCAAATTTATCTCCATAAATTAGGATATTGCTGAAAGTTGATTCATTTAAGTGACTCAGAAAGTGAAATGTAATTTCTTTATGCACAAACAGTTTAATTTATTTTGTCATTTAATTATAACACCATAAACCCGGCAAAGTTCAAGAAAAGCAATATTTAAAGCAAAATGTTATATATGACTAGGCCTGTCGCGATAAACGATAAGTCAGTTAATCGAACGATAAATTAAAACTATCGACCTCATTTTAATTATCGGCTATATCGTTTCTTCCTGCCTTTTTCTCTTACTGTTGATGACACTGAATGAAAAAAGGCTCAACTCCGGTGCTCTGCATTAACTCTCCCTTCCTTACTTCCTTAGTGTAAAGCCCAGCGCGCGCACCAACGATCTTATGTCGCGGATTGTCGGCCCATTATCAAAACCTGAGACACATTAGCCGACAGAAATCCTAGCTATAACGGTTCGATCTAAATCGTGTTGTGTCCAACAATGGACACAAAATAATAAGTCCAGTTCACTAACTTTGAAACCAGGCATTAATCAATTCCTTACTACAATCTACCTGTAATGCATGTGGCTAGCGTCAGTCTGACTGAATGAAAATCATTATAACTATTTATGTCACGTTAACGAAGAACAGCTGAAAAGTTACCGGGTTTTCTGGTAGAAATTTTGCTCCAACTCCCCTAGTTATTTATATTTTCTTTGCACGAACTGTTGAATAAACATTCATGTAGTTTCCGATGTCTGCTGGACTTCGGGTTGCATCGTGTCAGCTGTTCGGGATTCCCTCCGTGTTTCCCCTCAGAAAGAAGGAGGAGAATCCGCGCTTTCTGATTGGCTACCGGTCACATTCAACAGGCTGCGTCACTCTCCCAGTTTGAGCAAATCCTTGATTTAGATCGGAGCGGCACAACGATCTACCGTAACACACAACACTAGTGACGATCTCAGAACGAAGAACGTTCTAAGATTGTCGTTCGGGGTAAAAAAATCCTGCAGTTTGAACTATTGCATCAGGCAGTCGGATGTCTTCTCTATTTAAATCTAATGATTACTGAAGGCTAATATACTATACAGACTTCATAATCTGCACTATTTTGGTTGAATGCAGTATTTATTTCCACTTTGGCTTTATGTTGTTTAGTTTTTATTCAAGTACATTTATTGTTAATGGAGACTAAGAATCTATTTTATTTTTGATTTTGGTTGTTTTATTTATTTTGTGTATCAGTCCCAGTGTTAAGTGTCTTTTGAAAGTAAAGTGTATCTATCTTTGGCAGGAAATCACATGTATTATTACATAATTTCCATTAAATCAATGTAAAAAGGTCTTCAAACAATATTATCGTTTATCGCAATAATTTTTTGAGACAATATATCGCCCAGTAAAATCTGTTATCGTGACAGGCCTATATATGACCATGGAGGCTGCTGCTGAACTGGGAGTTCTCCAGTACAAAATTACAAATACACTGATGGAAAGTTGAGTGGAAGGAAAACATGTAGACAAAATAAGCAAAAGTAGCAGAAATAACCAAGTTTTGCTTTTTAAATTGAATTAGTCAAAGTGTTGGAGGATATTCTAATGCATTCAGATTCACCTATATGTAAGAAAACCAACAAATGGGTTTTCACCTTCCCAGCTTATTAAAACATTAAATATTTATTCATGATGAAAGCCAATGGAAATTTAGCACTGTAACGGCTGCTGAGCAACAGTTGTAAACAATAAAATTCAGTACTGATGAATTAAGATGCAACAAGTGGCGCAAAAGCTCTTGTGAAGTTCATAGTTTGAAGAGGCGGAGGTTTGAATAAACACCTAAAATCTCAGACCAACTGTGAAGCTCGGTGGTGGCGGTGTAATGACTTGGGGACGTAGATGCTAAATGTTCTCCAGAGCCATCAAATCAAGGAAAGTAAAAAATGAAAACATATGGTTCTGAAAGGGCCCAGTCAAAGTCCAACCCTAAACATGGTTGAAATCTTGTGGTGGGACTTTAAGGAAGTAAACGGCTACGAGGTGATGTGTTGTAAAAAAGAGTGAGTTAAAATCTTTTTTAACTGTAAAGTTATTGCTTTTGTATGGTGGTAAAAATGCAGTCTTGAAATTGGGTCTCTGTCTCTTTAAGAAGCTCCTGCTCTTTCAGGCACTTCGCCTTCAGCACATTATCGTGTTTCTGTCTTATCGTTGTTCAGTGCATTGCGGTTAAATATTGCATAGGCTCCGTAACAAATACAAGACTCTTACATTTCATCAGTCGACAATTATCGCTTTCTTAACGGTTTCTTCCTATATGACTTTTGTGTATAACGATTCTATCCAGCATCACATGAAAAATAAAATAAATAGGACTGAACAACTGATTTAATTTTTTTTTCCAGCTTGAATTAATTTCTCCAGCAGGTTTACATTTTTATAAAAAAAAAAATAAAAAAAAATAAAAAATGACAACAGAAAAAGAAACTGTACAGACAAGCCGAGTAACAGGAGAGGTAAGTTTGTGAGGCAGAGAATTTTGTTTTTGAGTATCAGGACATTTTCTGAAACACGAACACCAAGTAGATACCTGCAGAAAAACAAGAGGGAGTCATTATTCTGCTCAGACGTCGACTTTATAAAAACAATTTTGACCTTTTGTTACGTTTCTTGATCAGAAAACGAAGCACAAAATGTAATAAAATTGAACTTACTGGTTGCTTCCCACTCGGATTTGCTCAGGGTTCCCTGTTCACACAGAAAACAGAATTAAATCAGGATTATTGGAGGAGTTGAGAGCTGAAGGCAACTCACCAGTGGCAGCCTGACTCCAGGTCTGCCGCAGTGCTCTTTAGCATGGCAGTACTGCTCCTTGTTGTCGGCAGCCGGCTGACCTCCATCGTCACAGGGAAAAGGCTGAAGCAGCACAATGGAAACGACGGGAGAAAAAATACAGTCAGGAGAACAAAGTCTTAATTTTTCTTTGAAAAACTGAAAACTGTATTTTTGTTTTTTAATTTTTGTTTCTTGTCAGTTGAAAACTGATCCGTTTTTATGTCTATATATAGATCTAATTTTCTAGAAATAACATCATCCCATAGAATAAATCAATCATCTTTTATGCAAAACTTTTTTCTTTATTTTAAAACCTAAAGATGGAAACAAATAGCAGTTCTTTAAAAATGACTGGCAAATTTTCAGCATATTTTTTATTTTTTTTAAAGACAGTAATAATTAATTTTTATATTTTTGTATATATATAAATATTTGTTGTTTTTTTGTTTTTTTCTGCAGTAACTTTTCAAAAAGATTTTTGTTTTTGCTAATTTTCTTCTGTAAAATTTGCAGAAAAAAGCTCATTAAGGACTTGCCATACAAGGAAAGACACTTATTCTGAAAAACACAAAAATAAAATAAAACTTATTGATGAAGTTTCTTCATTTTCCAGCAGTAAATGGATGAAATAAAAAAAACTATTTTTTTTTCTTGCTCAACAACAACAGTTTCTTCTTCCAACAAACAACAGAACTCAAACAAGATTTACATTGACCTAAAAATAAAAATTCTTTTAATCCAGGAACCTTATTTGAAAACGGACAAATGGCATCAGATCATCTGAATTAGACACAAATAATCTGAAACCAAGCGGGTCTCAGTCTGACTTTTTATTAAACATAAAATCCGATGTTTCTGTCTGTTGCTGTTATTTGGCGTCTATGTTCAGACTGGAAACGAGTCCTGCATGAGCAGGAAGTGGTTCTGTTTCTAAAAATGTCTGAGGGATGTTGCTTCTCATTTTCAAAGCAAACACAAAGGAACCAGTTTAATTTGTAGAAAACAAAAAGTAGTTTAAAAAACATTCTAGCTTTTTGTCATAATGATTGGAATCATCATAGTTAGGTTTTTAGGAAGGTTTTTCTCTGCCTTTGTGTTGTGATTTTCAGAAGACCCAGTTTTACCTCCAGAGCCATCATCTTCATCATGAGGCTGCGGTGACTCTCCTTTTTCACCTTTTCCTCAAAGAACTCTGAGAACCTCTGCTTCAGCACCAGACGCATGTTGTACCGCTTCGCCATGCTGCAACGCAAGTTTGACAGGATTTAGCGAAATGCGAAGCAGCTTTTCCATGAGTAACAACTCGGCTCCAATCCATTGGATACTTGGTGCAGGCTCTGCTCAACGGGCTGAGGCGAGAAAATGAAAACGTGACGTCAGAAGATCAGACTGATTGTCCGGGAGTTTATATCTTTTAAAGTTGAGGTCAATATGAGGAAAGTTGTTGGACTCGTTGCTGCGATGTCAGAGAAACGCAGAAGAAAGTGCATTTCTAGAGTTTCTAACTGCATTTTCCATTTGAAATGTGCGCAAAACTTTGTCGAGATTTTGCTGCTGTCGAAAAAATCCTGCAACCTCTGCAGACAGCTCTGCCTGGAAGGATCCGGTTCGTAGAGATGCAACTAGTCAACGTTTAGGCTAGGATATCCTGTGTCGACTACAAACACAAGTATTTTTATCTTAGTTTCTAGTGCAAATATCTTTGTACACTTGAGATACGACAAAACTATGAAATATGTGTTTTAAGTCAATAATTCCTGAATATAGATGAGAAAGTTCTAGTTCCACCGGCAGATTATTTCACCTACAACACGAGGAAATCTCAGGTTATATGTAAAATTAACTGCCGGTTGCTAGGTGACGGGGTGGACTTGACCAGAGTTGCTAGGTAACGGCTCACTGCCAGTTGATTTTGAAATAAGTGAAAAAAAATCTGCCAGTGGATCTACTACTTTTAAAATCCATATTAAGGACATATTTACTTAAAAAACAAGCTCATCTATCTTGCTGAAAAGTTACTTTTCAGTTAGCTTAGTCTTACTTCAGGTGTTCAAATGTATTTGCAGTAGAAACTGGGCATCAAATGTTGGTAGGATTTTGTGTTTTTGCAGTGTAGCTGACAGAATATGCTGCTTTATAACATCTGTTTGGAGCCTGAAGGAACCGTCGACATTGAGAGGAACGCAGCATTTCTCTGCTTCACGGCTGATCAGACAATTCAAAGAGAGCGAGACGGCGCGAGAAAATTCAGTGTGTCGCATGAAACCACATCCTGTCATGTTGTCATGACAACCACACCCTCAACTGTAATGGATCAGAGCAGAGTTTAGCTGAGCAAATACTCACGAGAAAGAAGCCTTAAAGGGAATTTAGAAGATTTAGCAAGAAAAATATATGTTTTTTCCTGTGTTGATTTCAATAATAATTAAATCTTACTGTTCAAAAAGAGGAAAGTAGACAAGAAACTCTGGAACATCGACCACGCCCTCGAGGCTAAAGTGGTACTGACATCCGAACAGTGGATAAGAACCTTTGGACTCAAAGGAAACTTTGAAGACTTCGTTTCCAAACGACAGGGAGTCTGACGCCTCCAGACGTTTACTGGAAGCATAAAAAGAACGATAAAGACAAAAACTAAACGTTATACATGTAGGACAGTAGATAGAGGAGTCGTTGCTCTTACACCAGCTCATAGGCGTCTGGCGTGGTTCCTATGAAGAAGCCTCCGGGTTTGAGACGCTCGCAGGCGTTTCTCAGCATCATGTCCGCCTTCTGCTCGCTCTCGAACGAGTAATGATACACAAACTGACAGCTGCAGATGTCGAACATCAGCTCAGGGTCGTCCAGCCTTTCCGACAAAACCTCCTGCACCAGCAGGTCACAAAAAGGGAAACTGGTCTTATTACTGCTTCTATTAACATTTTCAACCAATCTGCACAGATGGACAGATCTACCTTCGAACAGTCGGAGGTGATGAACTGAGCGCTGAAGATTTTCTCGTTGGAATGACTTTTCCTTTTCATCTCTTCGTACCGAGTCCGGCACTGATCCACGGACACTTCAGCTATATCTGAGAAAACAAAGCAAAACAAACTGAGGAAAGTGGGAATGAGGACGTCCTCGGGGTACAAAGTAACGTTACTTCAGATCCTTCCTCCTGGCAGGAAGCTAAAACGTTTTAACCACCACTAAATCTTTAAGGCTCTGCTTTTATTTGCACTTTTGACCCTCCTTTTAAATAGTCTGTTGTTTTTTATGCAATATATTAATGAATTTAGTTCTCTTCATGCTGCTACTGGGCTGCACATTACTTTTGTCTGAATATGTTATTTTTAATAATAACTGCATAGTATTGTTTTTCTTATGTTGTAAAATTCTTGTTACGTTACAGTGTCTTAATCTTTTTATTTTTATTACCTCTAGTTATGCAAATTATTACTTGAACTTCATGCCTGAATGAGTCAGAAATTGCTTGAATTTATATAAGACTGATTTAGAAAATGAACAACATTTAAATGGTTTAATAAAAATAATCTACAAAATGTGCCAATGTTTTTATCCGATTAAATCGATTGTTGGAGTAATGATAGGATAATTGATTAGTAATATAATCGTCAGTTGCAGCCTGGCTGCAGTATAAACAGAATTTATTCTGAGGATTTTTACACATGTTCATTTAAAACAAGGTCAAAAGTCGTGGTGGTCACAAATTTTTGTTCCAAATGTACAGATTAAATAACTTCCCAGAGGTGAAACCACCAGGGGGAAGATTGTCTTTCCATTTTGGGACAAAAGTCAGACCAGAGGTCAGAGGTCAGTGAGTGAAGAGTGGTTACCTGCACAGACGATGTGACTGATGCCTCCTCTTCTCCACTTCAACAAGTCTCCTCCTTTTCCACAGCCGAGGTCCAACACAGACACATTCCTCCTCCCTGCTTTTCGCACCTGGTCCAGGATTTCCCCTGTTAGCGGAAAAGAAGGAAAAGAAACACCTGTGGTTTCCACGATGCAAAAGATTCAGACAGGATCCAGGAATAAATAACTCGAAGCTTAGCACAAGGCTAAGGACCAGGACATTTTATGAAACAATTTAAAACTGTTCTGTAAAGTTTTGCCTGGTTGATCTAATCAGTCATGACTCCAAATGAGATTTCTGTAAAAGACAGAATACATAAAAAACAACAAGAGTCCTAATTATTATGGAAATGTGAATAAGCTTTTATTTTTTACTAGTTTTTTTGTGCTAAACGTTTTTGTTCAGTTAAACTGAAGCATTTTTAAAAGGGAGATTTTGGACGAGGTTGTTAGTTTTGCACATGATGTTTTGAGTTCTTTACAAAAATAAAGGGGGAAACTAGAATCAGGCATTTGTCATATTGTTAATCCATTTCCATTTGATGTTTAAGAAGTCTTAAACTTTTTTAACTATTTTTCTTCACTGCTTTTTCAATAAAGGTGTATCAATAAATAGCAATAAATGTGAAAATGTGATTTTATGCAGTTATTGTGTGCATTTTAGTGATAAAAGCCACATTTTTATGATTACAAACTGGCTTTTAAAGAGCAGTATTTGTGTTTGTGGGGCCATCATAAGATTATTTCATTAGCCAGACAGTATTGATCATTGATCACTTACCAATCAGAACACTCTTCATCCAGTTGTTGAAGTTTCTCATGTAGAAGATCCTGCTTTGACTTCGAACCACCAGTCCGACTTCCTGCAGCGTGTTGTAGTGACTCGCCACCTTTTCACCATGATCGCTCACCTGGATGGTCGATAATAGATCAATAACTGCTGTGGGACACTTTAACTGCAAGGCATGCAATAGAAGATTAGGATTGAAACGATTAATGTGATGAATATATTATTAAAATTATTGCTAAATTATTAAGTATATAATCATTAACTGGAGTATACAAAGTCAAAAACAGACAATTTTCTGATGAAAACAAAACTCAGATCAGTACTGAAGCTAAAACTGTATAATATATGTATAAATATTTTAAATTTAAGATAAAAACATATTTGTTTGTAAATACGTTTAAGCCAAACCTCCTCAACTGGCAGTTTTAGCTTCACCGGGTTCAAATTTATTAAAATAATGTTACATTATTGCATTTTCTTAAGGGCTATTTGCTAGAGAAAAACAACATATTAAGGATAGAAATTAAGCCAAAACTGTGCAAAGTAACATCTTTTTTTTTAAGAAAACAAAAAACATCTTTGTCTGTAATTGTTTTACCCAAAACTCTTCAAAACATTTTTCATATTCACCCGATTCTAATTCACTAAAAGATTGCATTTTAGTCAGTAAAACGTTTAGTTTAAAAAGGAATTGAATTGTATATTTGGACTATTTAATGAATCTTTAATATTGTATAAAAAGACATAAGCAGTTAAATGTAAAATCTATAAAATATACCAATTTATTTCATCCCATTCATTAATAGAATAATCGATTAGTTGCTGCCCTACAGAAGATGGTAACAAGCCTACAGGGTTTACCAGCTTCTTAGTGGATGAAGTTTCCTCCTCAGCCTCCTCTTCCTCATGTCTTCTCTTCATCCCGGACTTCTGACCCAGTTCTCTTCCTCCTCCTACTTCCTCTTCATTTGCTCCTCCCTGTTTTTGTTCTGCCTGCTCCATTATTTCTGCCAGGAATGAACACAAGTCAAAATCAAACTTAGATGCATCAACGTCACAGAATCAGACCATCACAGCATTAGAACCTAATGGTTCTGCTGCGTTAACCCTGTCACTAAAATCAATCACATGATAAATTCAAATGAGCTCAATGATTTACAATTTGATTATTAATTTATTTTTTTAAATAAGTAGTAGCCTTTATTTGAAAGACGTTTGACAGGAACAGGGTACTGAGAGAGGGGGAAGACATGCGGCAAATGTCTGCAGGCTTGGAATTGAACCTGTAACCACCACCACGAGGCCTCAATACTTGGCATAACATTAATAAACACATGACAGCACCCTGTTTATTCATGTTTTTTTAAGGGTAATTTTGTTTACGAAGGCATCATAAATAATTTTATTTATAGCTGTATGTTTAATTTGCTGTGGTTGGTTGATGCGTTTCATTTCGGACATCTAAAATATCTTCCACTTTCAGTCCTAAATGTTACTCATAAAAAAAAAAAAGAAAGAAATCTGGTTAATAAACAGCAACTGAAAGCAAAACTTCTATCTTACCAAACAAATATAAGCTAAATAACAGCAAAAGATGAAAGTTTAAGAAACACATATTCAACAATCAGACAGTATTCTCCTATATTTGCTTCAACAAAATCTGTTCTACTTGATCAACTTCACTCAATTAATTTTATTTTTTTTAAACCTAATGTCTGATTTCAATGACTTAATCTCCAAACTGCTTATGCAAATATTTCAAGTTGCACAGTACATTGAAGTACAGAACATTATATTAGAAGTGCCAACCTTTTTTACTTAATTTCTATTTGAAAAGACAGATGGCAATAAATAAATAAATAAAAATCCAACCATGTATCAAAAACCTTAAAAAAATATTAAACTCAAATAAAAACAATGAGTAACTGGAAGATGATCACATAAAAAGCCATCAGATGAATGTCACTGTCATTTCACTTGACTTATTGCGTATTATTTATGTTTTGTACGTACTTCTGATTTATCTCATGACGGTGGACGTCAGGTTCTGTTGCCATGGAGACGTTGAGCGTGACAACTTATTGACCCCAGATCAAATCGCCAACGTAAACGAGATTTTAAATCCTAATTAGATTTGCCAGGTGCATAAAAAATTTAAAAGTCGTGACATAATTGCTGAATATTTTGGGTTTTTTTTTTTTTTTTAGAAAACTAACCACCGACCTTTTTTTCACTTTTATATCATCACGATGTCCTTACAACTGATCCAGTATCGATAATGGGCATCAGCAGCGGCAAAAAGTCGCATAACTGGTCAAATGTGTTACAGACATTCACACCATTGGTAGAAGTTTAATTTGTAAACAAGTCGAGTCGGTTATCATGAGTAAGTATGACTCCCTGCCAGACAGAAATCACCATTTTGACTGAAATTAGCCTCCAACTTCCTAGTAGCAGCAGGATTAATACGATAAATAATGACGAAAGACTGACGGTTATTTTCCATTTTATTTTCGGGTTAAATTGAACTGCCCGGTTTTAGCGTCTGTATGTAATCCTGGAGGATAATCCAGCCTGTTCTCAGTCACCAACTCCTTTCACCTGCGAGCATTAGCGAGCAGTAGTTAGCTAGCTTACGCTAACCAGCTCCGTAAATGCAGGAAAAACAACATTCATGGGGCCGAAATAATCTCAAATAGGCGGAACTAGCGACGAACAGCTGTCTGATGCCAGATGGTACCAGAAACACATACAGGGTCAAAGCTAAGTAGGCATATTTACGCTAAAAGTTGCAAAGAGACACACATTTACTCACTGTAAGCTGTAGAAACTACACATGCGCAGTGGGCAGCTTCCGCTTTTTGAACCGTTTCTTCTTCTTCTTGGCAAAGAACGATGAGGTTATGCATCATCGCCACCAACTGGCTTGGAGTGTAGACAGGAACGTGTGTTCAAATTAATTAATTAATTAATTAATTAATTAATTGGTCTCCAGATTCCGATTTATTTGTATCCCAAATCGGCAATTGATGTTACAGCCAGTACAAATAACTAAAAGACAAAGTATCAAAGATTCAAAAATAAAAATAAAAACAAAACATACCGAAAGGACATAAAATACCAATCAATACATGATGGAAAAAGCACAGCAGTGTATTTCATCACTGACTGACAGTTGCCACAAACACCAAATCAGGTGCAGGTTCCTCTACCTTGTCCTGTATTAAACAGATGTTGCTGTAGGAACAAAACAGTGCTTGTATCTGTTACTTTTCATACTAGGAGGTCTGAGGTTGATGCCAGAAAGCAGAAACTGGAACTCAACAGACAAAGGATGAGAAGCAATAATGGGTTTAGCTTTCCTAATGACTTGTTAATTATTTGTTCAACGTTAAATGGTTGAAGAAGTTGTCATAATATATCAAGCACATATTTCTAGACATTTCCATTAGACTTTTTTTTCTGTAAATCTCTCCTGAATTGGGAAATTGCGCATATAACGCGATGTTACCTTCCTGACAAAGGAAAACGAGAATTTGAAGGGCGTCAGAAAGAAGAGGAGATATTAAAGTTTACAATGAGAATATCTTACTGGTATCCTACTGGTTTGCAGAATGTACGAAATATGAGACAGAGAATAACATTAACCATGGATTTACAGAGTTTTAGATAGATAAAGTTGAAGAGGAAGGGAAGACTTTACGTCATAAGAAACATTTCGATGTGATTCTCATATGATCCAGAAGGTGGCGGTAAAGCGGCAATGTTGATGCGGACCGTCATAAAACCCCGAAGAAGAAGAGGAAGAAGAATACAAAGCGGAAGTGATATCTGTTAAAATAAAATGTCTTCAGTCGAGATTCATCGAGAGCTTATAACTCATACTGAAGAAACCTTCACAGAGTTTAAAGAAATTGTCATCAAGACCGAGGAAGAGATGGATTTTACCCGGACGGCCTTAAACCGAACAGGTACGAAACACCTGGATGACAGACGGACAGCGGATCTGTCTTCTTAACTCCTGAGTTTTCTTACATGTTGATTTCTGTCTTAAACGATTTATTCGATGAAGTTAACAATTCCTATTGTTATCCGTTTTCTTGTCCAGACCGCCTGCAGCATAACATTGATCAGGTGGAGCCATGTAAACAGGAGAGGAGCTTCACTCCAGACCAGGAGGAGTTGCAACCTCTGCAGGTGAAGCAGGAAGATGAAAAGACAGAGTATCAGCAAATCAAAGAAGAGCAGGAGGAGCTTGATTATTTGCAGATAAAAGTGGAAGAGGACGAAGTTTACTACAGTCAGGGTGAAGAACAGCTTGCATTCAAACAGGAGGCTGATGCATGTTATGAGCAAACATGTCAGACTGAACCAGAACCACACAGGACTCGAGTCATCTTTCAGGAAGCTGCGGAAGCTGAGAACCAAAACCAGGAAAGAAGCAATGATAACAACTTCGGAGCAAAAAGAGTTGAAGAGAAGAATAAGAGGCATCAGAAAACCAGAGGGTATGGTGACAGTTCAAAGCAAAAAGGTCATAAAAACCTTCCTCAAAGTAGTGACGTGACTAAAAAGACATGTGAGAGGCCTGTCTCAACTAGGAAACGTTTCAGCCAGAAAGATAAATTAAATCGTCACATGTCAGACCACACAGGTGAGAAACCTCTTCTATGTGTGAACTGTGGAAAAGGTTTCAGTTGTAATAGTGACCTAACTGTCCACATGAGAGTTCATACCGGTGAAAAACCATTTCTGTGCGTCAAGTGTGGAAGAAGCTTCAGTAGAAGAAGTAATCTAACTGTTCACATGAAAGCTCACACAGGTGAAAAGCAATTCCAGTGTATTACCTGTGGCAAACATTTCATTTCTAAAGGTTCTTTGATTATTCACGTGAGAAGGCACACAGGTGAGAAGCCTTTCCAATGTAAGACCTGTGGAAAACGGTTTGTTGACCAATATTCTGTGAATCTTCACATGAGGAGTCACTCGGTGTTGAAGCCTTATATTTGTGTGAACTGTGGAAAAAGTTTTGCTCAGAAACAGAATTTAACAAGTCACATGATGATTCACACAGGTGAAAAGCCTTTTTCGTGTGAGACCTGTGGAAAATGTTTCAGTCAAAAGGGCATTTTAACTCGTCACATGCTGATTCACACAGGTGAGAGGCCTTTTCAGTGCCTGACTTGTGGAAAAGGTTTCAATCAAAAATGTAGCTTAACTGATCACATGACAATTCACACAGGTGAGAAGCCTTTTTCATGCTCAGCTTGTGGAAAAGGTTTCAGTCGGAGGCATGCTTTAACTAAGCACATGAAAACCCACATGCTTAGTTAAATAAAAATCTAAGTAAGTCATCTGAAACATACTTGAGTAAAAGGTACTTGGTCACCTTGTAATAACTTTTTAAGAAAACACTCCCTAAATGCGTCACTTAAGAAGGAAAAGTAGTCATAATTTGAGAAGTATTTTTTTCATGTATGATGTTAAAGTTCACTGTAAAATCATTTGGGTAAAAACCAGAATGAAAGGAGGACTTTCTTGTCTATGAACAGGAGAAATTGTTTCAACTAAATATGGAAATTAACTTTTCCCTCAGGAACTCACACATATTAAAGACCTCTAACTTTTCTAGTTTGTGGAAAAGATCAACTGTGATCATTTGATGTTAATAACCTCATAGACCAGAAGTTTTAATAGCATGGTTGTTGTAAAATGATCTGGTTTGTATTTATTTAATTTGTAGTTTGCATTTAACCATAAAATTGAAACACAAGTTTTGTTTTTAAACTGAGATTGAAACTGATTCTGTCATTTATTTGAAATTTTAATAACCAGTATGATTACTTATTTAAAAGCTATTTCACTCTTACATTCATTTATTGTTTTTTTGATTGTACAAATGATCTGTGGTTATCTTCAATAAATGGGCATGCCTCTCTTTTTGGTATTCCAGTTTTTCTCAGTCACTTTGGTGCATTTCTTGAACCAATTGCTATTTAAGTTTAACTCCTATTCTTACATTTTGTAAGAATAGCTCAGTGTACTTAAGACCTTGTATTAACTTAATTGTGTCAAGTTAATTTAACTTGGTTAAGTGAAGTTGTTTCAACTTCAAAATAGCAAGAAAATTATCCTCTTCTTAACTCAATTACATCAAGTTAGTCCAACTTACAGTACATTTTACTGATTAGAATCTATGAAACCGATAGACTTAAATAAATTAAGAAACCACAACAAAAGATTTTAAGTTCACAAGATTCAATGTTTTATTTTGACAAAATGATATATAATGTTATATAACATAACAGTCAATAACCCAACAGGAACCTGGATAAAGTCTGACATGGCATCTGAATCCTGTGGATAATAAAAAAAAAGTACAAATTAAAAAAAGAATGAGGTGAAGTTTTGATTCTTTTTTTTTTTCACAACATCTGGCAAAAGGAATAGCAATACATTCAAGAGATTTTGTATAACTCTTTCATTGTTCTCAAGGAAAACTGAGAGACATCAACAATAAAAGCACAAGCATATTCTGAAGAAACTAGATCACATTTTTTCACAATAATTGTTCACCCTCATTTGTTTTCTGAGTAAAATTGATTAGAATATTGATGGCTGTACAGTTAAAGGAGCAATTGCAATTTTCCAACCTGGTGTCAGCTCATTGTTATATCAGTGCCATAGATTGTTGCTCAGTCGTTCATTATTTCAACAACTAACTGTGTTTTTTCCAGTCTCAATCACCCAAATACCACCAATACAAATTCCCCGCCTCCAAACAATATGACTCAATGTCCCTTTACTACAGCATCAGACTGGCTGGTCATTGCAAATGATGGGATGTGAAGAGGAGTCATGTGCATGTGTGTGCATCCAACTGAACAGGATATAAATTAAAAACTTCCAAAACAAAATCATTCTGAATGCTCACCCCTTGTTCAACCGGGACAAGAATCTTGGGAAGTGCATTGTCAACGACTGAATGCAGAACAAGAGATCCCACTTTCCACTCCACTGGTGAACTCTGCAAAAACAGTCACAATCAAACCCAGCTCCAGTGGAATTTTGCTGATTTTGGGGTGCCGCCGTAAACCAGGATCTTGCTGTACCAGTCACCTCCTTTTTACATTCCAGACCAGAATTTATGACCTGCAATGAGGCCCGTTGTTTTTCTGCCTCAGTGATTCAACCAGAAACTCATTTCTATTTTAAACAAACTGGCACAAAGTTTAATGCCAAATAATAACTATACGCTTGGATCTAAAAATGCAGAGTTGTCTATTTAAAAAAAACTCTCTTGAAATATCTGAAATAGTTTTTTAGAAGTAAAAATAGTTTCCTAATCCTATTTCACAGGAATTCCTGACAAAGATAATTCATTACAACTGTTAATTGGAAGAAGTTCACATTTAGTTAAATTAAGTTTAAGACCAGAGGCCACAGAAAATGTATTTAAAAGTTTAAGAGCAACATCAATTTGAGACTTATCTTGTAAGAACAAAGTTGTATCATCAGCGAGTTGACTCAGGAGTATAGTTTTTCCTGCAACTGAGATGCCTTTGAGATCACTATTTTTAATAAACGTAGCTAGAATTTGCATAGGAAGCAGAAACAAAAAGGGTGATACAGGACATCCCTGACGAATCCCACATTCTATTTTAAATCTTTTTGTAGTTCCATGGGGTAATTTTATTGAGCTATTTCCGTAAGCATAAAGAGTGCGGATTGATTTTTGAAAATTCTCTCCAAAACCAAATAAACTGAGGGCTTTGAAGATAAATTTATGTTCTATTGAGTCAAATGCTTTTTGAAAATCTAAGAATAAAATCAAGCTGTTATCTGAAACCATTTCTGGATAATCCAAGATATCAAGAACCAATCTTATGTTATCAATGATATGCCTTCCAGCCATGAATCCATTCTGAGATTCCTCTATAATTCCACTAAGAACTTTTTAAAATTTTTTTCTAAAATTTTGTAATCACTGTTCATTAAAGAAATAGGTTGCCAATTATCCAAAATTAATGCATCCTTCTGAGGTTTTGATATTAGAGTAATTAAACTTTGAGACAGTGATGGGGGGGAGTCTTTTATTATTAATGCTTTCAATAAATACAGAATGTAAAAATGGAGTGAGTTCTTCTGAGAACATCTTGTAAAGTTCTGATGTAAGTCCATCTGTACCAGGGGATTTATTTGATTTAAGACTATTAATAGCTTCTTTAATTTTGTCAGGTGTGATTGGAGAGTCACATAATATTTTGTTTTGGTCACTAATTATTTCTGTGCCACTTAAGGAGTTAAAGAAATAATTGTGTTCCTCAGGCGAATGTCTAGACTCATATAATGATTTGTAAATAGTTTCACATATATTTGCAATTGTTATGGGGTCATCGATAATTGTGCCATTTGAGTTAAGTTTGGTAATACCATTTTTTGTTTGTCTTTGTTTTTCAAGTTTAAAGAAGTAGCTAGAATTTTGTTCCCCTTCCTCTAACCATTTGGCCCTGAGCGTATAAAGGCTCCTTTTGCTTTTTTAATATAAATTTGATTGAGTTCAAGCTGAAGAGTTTGTAACTTGGCTCTCTGTTGTTCATCTAGATTTTCAGGAAGAGCAGAG
This sequence comes from Poeciliopsis turneri, assembly GCA_922788865.1. Taxonomy (NCBI): domain Eukaryota; kingdom Metazoa; phylum Chordata; class Actinopteri; order Cyprinodontiformes; family Poeciliidae; genus Poeciliopsis; species Poeciliopsis turneri. Next base: position 1,261,311 of record CAKLNU010001072.1, read on the forward strand.
GATAGTGAAATCAACTCAGATATGAAGCAGTTTTCCTCCTTTATGCTATTTTTTATTCTACTTGCCCCAGCTTTACTTAAGATCTTTCTTAACTCATATTTTAAGAGCTCCCAGTAACATCCATAATTATTTTCAGATTGTGCTAGTTTTAGGAGCTCTGCAATTTTGTTTTTAATTGTTAAACAGATAAATTTGTCGTTAAGAAGAGAGATATTCATCTTCCAATATGCAGGGTTCCTTTTAGTAGTTCTATCAGGGGAAAAACAAACCTGTAACGAAATGCCTTTGTGATCAGTAAGAGGTGCTTGAATAATCTCAGCTTTGCAATTTGAATGTTGAAAGGAATCAGAAATTAGCCAAAAATCAATTCTTGATTGTTGTGAACCAGCTTTATTTTTCCATGTAAAGTTTTTTGTGTTTGGATTATTTACCCTCCAAATATCAATTAAACTTCGTTCATTCATAAAGTCAACAATCTGAGAATTTATTCTTTGCCTACTAGGCCAACGGTCAACCTCATCATTCACAGTGATATTGAAATCTCCTCCTAGAATTATCTTAATATCATTAAATTTTTTAACAAGAGCATCAATACTGAAGTTCAAAGTTTCAAACAGCCTGACATTTTCTTTGGCATTGTTATAACCATAAATGTTGCCAATAAGAAAGAGAGAATTATCACATTTGATAACTGTGAGAATGTAATGTCGGCTTCAGTGAAGATGATGCTGCTATTGAATTTGTGTTTCAAGGTTAATGTACCTGCTGTACGGTGAGTTCCATGGGTCATCCATAAGTCTTCTCCCCACTGAGCTTTCCAAAGTTTATAGTCACTGTCAATGGAGTGAGTCTCTTGAAGCAAACAAAAATCAGCACCACAATTTTTTGCAAACAGAAATAAAGCTTTTCTTTTAGTAATATCCCTCAGTCCTCGAGCATTAACCGCCCCTTTCACTTCCGCGCTGTGATTCTGCTCAGAACGCGTCAGACTCCGTTGAGAACTCACAGCTAACAGTTGTTTTCTTTAGAGCCTGAGAGAGCTAATAAAATCTGGACAAACGGTGAGAAAAACAACATTGGTATAGTTTCGCAAAATATATAATAGAAAATAGTAAATTCGTTTTTTGTTTTTTTTTTTTATCTCTGAAAGTTTCCTTTGAGAGCAGCTGCATCATCAAGTCTCCAAGAAGAAGAATAGGAGGAAGAACAATGAGATGGCGGATGGTTTGTTTTGTTGAATGTTTGAGTGTTTCTCTAATAAATATCTCCAGTTCAACTTAAACGAGTTGTCATGGAAAAATTACAGTAAGGTCACATGTGCTAGTCATGTGTAACGCAGTGTTAAAAACAAAGGTGAAAGTTAATTATGTCAATTTGATGTCTTTTTTTTTTTTTTCTTTCACAAAATTGGAAAGTATAAATAGATTGTGTTTTGTTTTACTTCGAAAAATATTTAAGAAGTGATAAAAATCTTTAAAAACTGTGAAATAAGCCTTTAGTGATTTTTTTACTGATGGATTGGAAAACCAATGGCTGGCGTGGTCTGATATTACATCAGCCAATGGGGTTGATTGTCCCGCCTCTTTCACTTCGCGTTCTGCTCAGAACGCGTCAGACTCCGTTGAGAACTCAGAGCTAACGGTTGTTTTCTTTAGAGCCTGAGAGCTAATAAAATCTGGACAAACGGTGAGAAAAACAACATTGGTATAGTTTCGCAAAATATATAATAGAAAATAGTAAATTCGTTTTGTTTTTTTTTTATCTCTGAAAGTTTCCTTTGAGAGCAGCTGCGACTGGGAACAAAAATCCCCGTTAGCGTCAGAGAGCATTGGTGCGTGATCGCACTCGCTCGGCAGTTGGCTCAGTAAATTGGTTTAAAATTGGCAAAAATACGTAATATTTGACCAAATTTAATAAAACTAGTGAAGTACAGTAAGATTTTGTATTAATATTGTTGTGTATATTATATTTTTTCTGTGTTGTTGTCTTTTAGTACATGTCCTAATAGTTCAACGGTTCTATTTCAGTTAAGTGCTTTTTCCGTTGGCATTACAAGCAATTTATAGTGTTGTAGATTTACCAACACTTTTAGAGTTAAATATATTTTTATTATTATTTTATTATATTATTTTTCTTTACCACATATTAAGCTAATTTCTTTAGTTTTACTGATGTCTAAATAACATTGTATTCTGATAAACTGATTATTTTTCTACAACTTCAAAAGAAAAACTTGAGCAATGATGGAAGATCTCTGAATTATAACAATTTATTGATACATAGGTTTAATTGATATTGGCATCTTATATTCTAAGATGTTTTACTTTGGCCTTGTTCCAGGTCAGGTTTTTTTTGTTTACGGTGCACTTTTGCCCTGGAGTGCCCAGAGACTTCATGACCCACTTCTTCTGAATTTGGATGGCGAGCCCCAGCTCAGAGAACCCAGTGAGATGGTAGATAGTGACCCGACTGGTCACTATCCTTGAACTACTGAGAGAATTGACTGACACATTGGAAGAGACTGGACAAACACTGAATTGACTGATACATTCAAACGACTTATTTATTTTATTTTCTGTTTTTAAAAAACGGCGCAGTTTTGTTACAATTATACATGTGGATCCACAATTGTTCATCTTATTAAATTTTACTCTTTCTTACTGACACTTTGTGCATTCCCTTGTTGCTCCCGAGAATTTAGAATCTTTTGATCCGGCCCAACTTCTTTTTAAATATACTTTCATAGTATTAGCATGAAAAGTATATAGAAGTATAGAAGTAAATTGAATTACATGCCTTTTACTGTTATCAGGTGTATTTAAAGTAACTTGTGGGTTACACATGTCATATGAAATGTTTGTGACCTCTCACCAAAAGCATTATTTGGGTTACTTGTACAAGGCTAGAAGGTTGTTTTCCACAGCTGTGTAAGAACCAGACTGCCTTGGCCCTTGTTTTTCCTTCCTTATCATTGTATAAAAACTTGCATGTTGTCTCTGTAGTATGTAGTATGGTTGATTATTATTGTCTTCAATAATTTAGTGGGTTTTTTTTTTTTTATCTTAGTTGTATTTTTCTCTTTTCTGCTGCAGCTTCTTCTGTTAATAGGAAAATATTTTAGGTTCTGCAAAGAGAACTGGCACTTTAAGAAATCTGTAGATGTGATGATCTTAGGATCCACAAGGTGGCGGTAATGCGATGACATGAATGAACAACAGTCATAAAACTCCGAAGAAGAAGAAGAAGAAGAAGACAAAGAGGACGGCACGTGGTCCGTTTTGTTGAATGTTAAAGTTTCTCTCACAAATATCTCCAGTGCTGCTTAAACGAGTTAATCAGCGAGCAGTGAACTGCAGAAACATTGACAGAGTTGAAAGAAATCATCGTCCAGTCAGAGGAAGAGATGGATGATCAGCGCAGACTGCTTGATTTCTCCCGGACTCCCCAGATCATCTTACACCGAATAGGTAGGAAACACCAGCGTTTGGATGCAGGTTAAGGTCTAAATGTCTGCACCTTTCTGCATGAGGATCATTTTAGTGAACGCTCTTTTCCCGGATAAATGTTTTGTTAGCAGGTAAATGAACGCAGACATAACAATGAGAATGGCTGATTTATGGAGAGAAAATGACCTTTTTTATGGCTCTTCCTCCTTTAACTACTGAGACTTACTTTTGAAAACAGGAGAAATGTGAACAATGCAGCGCACGGTTAGTAAATAAAGCAGCATAAACTAATAATAGCCGTGTTAGAAGCTGTAAAATGTAATAATTTTTAATAAATAAATTGTTGTGGCGATTGTTTGTCAGGCCAAACATCCTATAAAAGTTCAATCAACAAGCTGCACTGAGGAGATGCTTCATAGGTAGATAAAAGAAGTTCAATGTCCAAAACACTTGAAGATTGCTTTTATAGTTTATTTTTCCAGTTTAACAAGCAAATAATAAAGATCAAACTTTTCATTAGTCATGTGTCGAGTAATCCAGGAGGATTTTAATGAAGCACATAAAACAGAGAACTCACCTAAACGCAAATATAGTTAAAGTTTTTATTTTTAGTAATAAATCGTTGCCCCTGGTGACACAGCGAGTAACAAGCCAATCACAACTCTCTGTTTTCTATTTGTTCCTAGTTTCCTTTTTGATGCAGCCATTGTTTCATACAACCAGATTAATCAGAATTTATGTATCAGAATCACAAACATCTTTTACTTGTTTATTCATTGTAAGGCTTCGTGTTGTTTTCATGTTGCCTATTTTACATATATTGTCCACTTGATGTCACAGTGGAGCATCTGAAGCACCGCGGTGCATCGGCTCATGAGTCCATGATGGGATGGAGTTCCTCAGAGCTTCATGAAGCTTCATCTCACCATCACCACTTTTCATTATTTCCTCTCCTGCTCTGGTCAAAACCCACAGGCCCAACCAGTGCATGCTGGTCCTTTTCCAGTCCCTATACTTACAGAAAATGGACCCACAGTTCTTCCTGTCTAACTTAGAAAAGAAAATGAAAAAGGAACAAAAACTAAACGAATATCAACCTACAAATAAACTCATGTTTATAAATAAACCCCAATGAGATAAAGTGGACTAAAATTACATTTCAAAATAATTCAAAGTAATAAAAACAAATAAAACAAATAATGCAATTTACTGCTAAATACTAACAATAATCCCTACAACAAGTAATTTTTTAATAAAGTACGTTTTTTAAAATCTGTTCTTTTGAGAATTCTCCAAATGTCAGCTGAATTTGTCGACTGATGTATATCTCTGTCTACGCTCTTGAATTTTCAATTGGTGTTTTTTGTTCATTTTTGTCTTAAATGGTGAATGATTTCTTCTACTTAATTCAATAAAGTTAACAATCACTCTTTTTGTCTGTTTTCTTCTCCAGAAAGTAATTTTTATAACCAGGAGAGGAGATCCACTTTGGACCAGGAGGAGTTAGAACCTCTGCAGGTGAAACAAGAACAGGAAGAGCCAGAAGATCATCAGATAAAAGAAGAGCAGGAGGATCTAGAAAACCTGCAGATCAAAATGGAAGAGAAAGAAGTTTACTGCAGTCGGGGTGAAGAACAGATTGAATTAAAACAGGAGACTGATACCTGCATGGTGGTTCCTGTTGATGAGCAAACATACCACAATGAATCAGAACCAAATGGGAATCAAGACATCTTCCAGGAGCCTGATGAAGCTGAGAACCAACATCAGGACAGAAGGAAAACTTTCTCATGCGTCATCTGTAAAAAGGGTTTGACTTGCAAATCCGTTTTTGATGCTCACATGAGAACTCATACGGGTGAAAAGCCTTTTTCATGTGTGACCTGTGGAAAAAGTTTTCGTTACAAAGTTAGTTTAACTCGGCATGAGGCAACACACAGGTGAAAATCGTAGAAGTATTTTCCTTTCATGACCTATGTTGAGGTTCACTATAGAATTGATTTTGTAAAAATTGGAATGAAAGACTGGAGGGATTTTACGTATATAAAGCTCAAAATTTTTGATTTTTTTTTAACGTAATCATTTGGATCTTCACCTTTGGATATCTGGAGATGTGCAGCCATAACACATTTTCCTTCAGAGATCTGTTGTTGTTTTTTGGCATATTCTGTATCAAAATAGAATTATGACAAATTGTAAGTTATTGTATTAACATGCTTTTTATGTCAAACTATATGTTGTGTGTGAACAACGTGAAGAGCAGAGGGCTCAGCTCAGAGCCCTGAGGAGAGCCAGAACTGATGCTGATAGATGAAGAGACATTGTGATCCATTGTGACTAATTTCATGCATTAACAGAGTTTGACTGGACATGGACTCCCTTCCAGAACATTCTCACAAGATTGAACTTGAGGGATTGATTTGTATTATTCTGTACAATAGAGAGTTTGTAGGGATTGTTTTTGTTGTTTCTTAAATCGACAATAGAATGTATGTAATAGTTGTGTGCTCAAAAAATTAGCAAAAAATTATTTGTTATAGTTGTGTATTTAAAGTAAAATGAGATTGAAACTGATTTAAAAAGTTGGAAAACGACCGAATCTCTAACCGGCGGGTTGCTCATCTCCGTCTCAGTTTTCGAGTGCTAGGGTAAGATATTTCACCCTATTTGCTCCAATTATCCAGAAGGGGACGGTAATGCAAAAATGTGAATGTCAATTGTCATCAAGTCTCCAAGAAGAAGAATAGGAGGAAGAACAATGAGATGGCGGATGGTTTGCTTTGTTGAATGTTTGAGTGTTTCTCTAATAAATATCTCCAGTTCAACTTAAACGAGTTGTCATGGAAAAATTACAGTAAGGTCACATGTGCTAGTCATGTGTAACGCAGTGTTAAAAACAAAGGTGAAAGTTAATTATGTCAATTTGATGTCTTTTTTTATTGTGTTTTGTTTTACTTCGAAAAATATTTAAGAAGTGATAAAAATCTTTAAAAACTGTGAAATAAGCCTTTAGTGATTGTTTTACTGATGGATTGGAAAACCAATGGCTGGCGTGGTCTGATATTACATCAGCCAATGGGGTTGATTGTCCCGCCCCTTTCACTTCCGCGCTGTGATTCTGCTCAGAACGCGTCAGACTCCGTTGAGAACTCACAGCTAACAGTTGTTTTCTTTAGAGCCTGAGAGAGCTAATAAAATCTGGACAAACGGTGAGAATAACAACATTGGTATAGTTTCGCAAAATATATAATAGAAAATAGTAAATTCGTTTTGTTTTTTTTAAAATTAAAACAGGAGACTGATACCTGCATGGTGGTTCCTGTTGATGAGCAAACATACCAAACTGAATCAGAACCAAACGGGAACCAAGACATCTTCCAGGAGTCTGATGAACCTGAGAACCAAAATCAGAAAAGAAGGAAAACTTTCTTTTAAAACATGTGGAACTGTGGGGGAAAAAGTTTTAGTCAAAAACATGATTTAACTCGGCACATGATGATTCACACTGGTGAAAAGCCATTTAAATGTGTGACCTGTGGAAAAAGTTTTTCTAAAAAACAGAATTTAATTGAGCACATAAGGATTCACACAGTTGAAAAGCCGTAGAAGTATTTTCCATACGAGGTTCACTATCGAATTGATTTTGTTAAAAATTGGAATGAAAGACTGGATGGATTTTATGTATATAAAGCTGAAAACCGTTGTATTTGTTAAATGTGATCATTTGGATCTTCACCTTTGGATATCTGGAGATGTGCAGCCATAAGACATTTTCCTTCAGAGATCTGTTGTTGTTTTTTGGCATATTCTGTATCAAAAAGAATTATGATAAATTGTAAGTTATTGTATTAATATACTGTTTATGTCAAACTATATGTTCTGTGTGAACAACGTGAAGAGCAGAGGGCTCAGCTCAGAGCCCTGAGGAGAGCCAGAACTGATGCTGATAGATGAAGAGACATTGTGATCCATTGTGACTAATTTCATGCATTAACAGAGTTTGACTGGACATGGACTCCCTTCCAGAACATTCTCACAAGATTGAACTTGAGGGATTGATTTGTATTATTCTGTACAATAGAGAGTTTGTAGGGATTATTTTTGTTGTTTCTTAAATCGACAATAGAATGTATATAATAGTTGACCTTGTTCAAAAAATTTGCAGAAAATTATTTGTGATAGTTGTGTATTTAAAGTAAAATGAGATTGAAACTGATTTAAAAAGTTGGAAAACAACCGAATCTCTAACCGGCGGGTTGCTCATCTCCGTCTCAGTTTTCGAGTGCTAGGGTAAGATATTTCACCCTATTTGCTCCAATTATCCAGAAGGGGACGGTAATGTAAAAATGTGAATGTCGTCTGTCATCAAGTCTCAAAGAAGAAGAATAGGAGGAAGAACAATGAGATGGCGGATGGTTTGTTTTGTTGAATGTTTGAGTGTTTTTCTAATAAATATTTCCAGTCCCGCTTAAATGAGTTGTCATGGAAAAATTACAATAAGGTCACATCTGCTAGTCATGTCATATGAAATATTTGTGAACTCTCACCAAAAGAATTATTTGGGTTACTTGTACAAGGCTGGAAGGTTGTTTTCCACAGCTGTGTAAGAACCAGACTGTCTTGGCCCTTGTTTTTCCTTCCTTATTGCATAAAAACTTGCATGTTGTCTCTGTAGTATGTAGTATGGTTGATTATTATTGTCTTCAATAATTTAGTGTTTCTTTTGTCTTAGTTGTATTTTTCTCTTTTCTGCTTCAGCTTATTCTATTACTAGGAAAAGATTTTAGGTTCTGCAAAGAGAACTGGCACTTTGAGAAATCTGTAGATGTGATGATCTTAGGATCCACAAGGTGGCGGTAATGCGATGACATGAATGCATTTAGTCATAAATCTCCGAAGAAGAGGAAAACGATTATTTGGCCAACTTCTTTAATTTGTGTTTAACCAAGGACCATGAAAGGATTCTCTGAGAGATAAATTCTGTCCTATTCTATTTTCACATTTATAAAACTTCCTACTGAGAGTATTTCACTCCTGTTTGGAGTGAATGTTGTTTGTTTTGTTTGTTGTTTTTGAGGTAAACTGACTGAGTTAAGACGAGGTTGAATGTGTTTCATTCCAGTAATTTGTAATAAATCTAACTGGTTGATCGTAAACTGCTGTCTGAACCAGAGTGAATTCTATTCTTTGGTTACACTAACACTGAGCTAACAATGAGCTAACAATGAGCTATAACTGAGCTAACAGTGAGCTATCACTGAGCTAACACTGAGCTATCACTGAGCTATCACTGAGCTAACACTGAGCACCAGGTGGTCAGAAAAACTCTGGAGCGACACAAGAATGATGATGATGATGGTTATGATGATGATGATGGCCCGTGGAAATGATAATGAACACGTTCTGAGATATTTTAGTAATAATTATTGATTTCAATAAAAAAAAACAACGTAATAAGTAAGGAGAAAACAAATAAAACAGTTAGAAAACAACTATTGATACAATTTAAAAATGACTCGACTGTTAGTATTTATTAAAGATAGTATTTATCTTTAATAAATACTAACAGGGAAAGTTGAACTTTGGAAATGTTCAACATATGATTGCAAGAATTTTAGGGTTGTGTTTGCTGTTAGTAATTAGCGTATTTTCCGGACTATATGTCGCAGTTTTTTTCATAGTTTGGCTGGTGGTGCGACTTATACTCCGGAGCGACTTACGTGTGAATTTTGATGTTTTGATTTCTGGAAAGTCTCTTACATAACCATCGTTAGGAAAGATGCTGAGAGTTCCATAGGAGCAAGTTTGCATGTTTTAAACCCACGAAAGTTGTAGTTCCAGTTGTAGAACATGCCACAGCTGCAATGAAGCAACAAACTTACTGGACAAACTTCTTCCTTGATGCTCATAAAAATAGAAATGTGTTTCTCGTGAAGTCCCAAGATGTTTACTTCCTGGTGAGAACAAAACTAAATCTGTTTACTGTGATTTAACCTGCTGAATTATAAACACGAGAATAAGATATCTGCCCAAGCTGTTGAAGAATAATCAACAGGCAAACTTCATGTTTAAAGACACTTTGTCCAGCAAAACAGAATATTTGTAAACCAAAAACCAACCAAACCTTTTTGTTTTCATTCATAACTCTTCACTCTGTAGTCATTATAGTTGTAGATTTTATAATAATAGCAAACATAACTGCATCATGATGATGTTTGTCATTTCTGTGCTGGATATCTTCCAGATTACTGGCATGCTGGCTTTGACAGATAAAACAATTCACCACCTGTCAGCAAGTTCCTGATGCTTCAACATTTTTTTCAAGGTTTGTTGAGCAGCCAATGAAAACATTAGGCATGATCGAACCGTGACACAAAAGTAGAGAACATGAGAATGACATAACTCTTTATTTTTTGACAACGTAAAGCACACTTCAGATTTTAGGAGCAAGACAACCAGTCAGGTAGAAAATTTTTTATTATTCTTTGTTAGTTTATATTTACAATGTGAAGAGTCTAAGGGTAAAATAGTAAATCTTTCATTTGTCTTATACAGAATGTTTTTTGTTGCCGTCTTTGCTCTGCTGCTTGCCTTTGCTGCGGGTGATTTTAAGTCTCCATGTTGCTCATGAGAAAACATCAATCTCAGAGATGATTAGATAACATTTTCGACTTTGGAGGACATGTTTTTTATTTTTAAAAGACATTTTGCATCCGACTAGTAACGTGTTTGTTTTTTCCCATTCCAGTCAGGCCACATTACTCGTTCTCTCAGCCTGTTGGGTCAGGAGGTGGGAGCTCCTACGCGATCACCGGTCAGGGAAGAATCACCGCCGTGAGAGTTTGGGAAAACTATAACGGCTACATCCGAGGTTAAGTTAGCAAGAAATCCTGTTACAACACAAAAGTTTTGCCACCAGTTTTCACATTATTTCTCTTTTCCTCCAGCATCCAGTTCCGGTACGGATACCTCTGGTCCTCTGGTGTTGGCTATACATACGGAAACATCCAGGAATTTGAGCTGTACGACGGAGAAGCCATCATCCAGATTTCTGGGAAGTATTCCTCCTACCTGCAGTCTGTCGTCTTCACAACCAACCGGGGTCGCTCCCTGTACGTGGGTCAGCCGTCTGGCACTTCCTTCAACATGTACCCGGATCACCCCGAGGCCGAGCTGATCTTCATCAGCGGCCATGTGAGCGGAGGCCTCTCCTCCCTGGGGGCCCACTGGGCGATCGTCGATCCGTCCCTGAGCCCAACCAACAGCTCTTCTGGACATTAAGATGGAGAGCAGAGGACGGATGTTGTAACCTGCAGTCTAATTTCCAGATCTTTTACTACACTGAATAAATTGTAAAATTGAATCAGGGAGTTTTTTTTGTTATCAATTTTCTAATCTGTAATAATTTTAACTAACCTGCAACTTTTTCTTTTGTTTTTCTGAAGATACAGCCATTAAAATCTTTTTTGTGAATTTAAAATCGGTATTTACCAAGAAAATGGATTGCAATATTCATAAATAAATATTTTCTTCACATTGGTTTTTTCTTTCATTTGATCATTAATTAATTTTTAATAAGGTATAGTCGTTTTCTTCAAAATGATATATGTTTAAACCTTTGTTTTATTGCAAACAATGAACGTTCAAGAACAACATAGAATACCAGTAATTACAAATACAGATATGATTTCCAAAGGCTTTAAAGAATAAAGAACATGTAGGTTATAATACACACATGCAGTAGAAGACATTAAATTAGGTTTCTGTTGTAAATATGTTGAATATGATATTTACTATAAATAATAAAAAAGTCAATGTATAAAATTTTTCTTCATGAAGCTCATATTTTCCAATCCAAATAAAACTTTTATTTGTTGAATTAATATTCAGATTCTTTCAATAAATAAAACTTGACATTTTCTTCCAGAATATTTTAGTAATACATATGGAGAAAAAATATATTTTTTAAATTAAAGTTATATACTGCAGCTTGAATAAAATGTAACTACATTGCATTTTCTGAGAAGTCTGTGTTGCTTCATGTATATTTTGCATGTTGCCTGTGACTTGCTGGTGTGGAGAGACATTTCAGTAATTTAAAACTAATAGAAACTACTAAGCATCCTACTTGCATACTGTATGTGGATTGTTACATGTAAAATTCATGAGAAGTAAATATTGTGCTAGTATCAATATTGGACCAAAGAAAGCAAGGCATTTGCAAGCCTTTAAAATTGTGACGCTTTTGATGGGTCAGATAAACTCAAGAAATAGAAACAGCAGCTGCGTGGGGGGGGGAGCAATTAAATTTTTTGTCATGGGCCCTAAGATTTCTGGCGGAGCCCCTGAACGTACAATGCAATGCAAACAAAAAAACAAAAAGAAGCTAAAATGAAGATCCCAATGTTTGTGTTAATTAATGTTTAATTGATTACTCTTTTCAGAATCTGTTTTCTTGAAAGTTTCTTATGAAAAACATCCCTGGGAAAGTTTCTGCAAATAACACAGTATCAAGTTTACATGTCAGAAACCTTTTGAAATCGTAATTCCAGTTCTAGGACATGCCACAGTTACAAGGAAGCACAGATGTCACAAAGCATTTGCTTCCTGATGAGATCAAAACTAAACCTGTTTACTGCAGTTAATCTGGTGAATTAGACACACGAGAATAAAGTATCTGGTCAAACTGCTGCAGGCATAAAGGGTCTAGAAGAGTTCATGTGAAATAAAGGTAAAGGCAGCGAAAAACAACCAACCTGGTAGTTTGTAAATCTACTCACACAGATTAAACAACTTTAGAGTGACAGATATAACTGCACTGTCATCCTGCTCATCATTTCTAAGATGCATATCTTCCTTGAAACAGATTACTGGCATGTCGGCTTTGACAGGCAAAGAAACATACTTCCTGACAGCAGGTTCCTCCCTAACGCTTCAGAACATTGTCTTAGGATCTGCTGATCAACCAATGACAACGTCAGATATGACATAAAGCTCAGTATAAAAGCAGAGATCAACATGCAAACACACGGTACACACTGTCGCTCAGCTTTTTGGGAGGTTAGAAACATCACAACCAGTCAGGTAAAAATGCTTTTTGTATTATTGTTTAATATTGTAAGATCACTGCAGATTTTCTCAGATAAAACAGTATTTTTTCTTGCACAGAATGCTTTTGGTTGCCGTCCTTGTTCTGCTTGCTGCTTCTGCTGCGGCTGATCGTAAGTCTCCATGAAACATCAGAGGGTTTTCAAAACAAATATTTGGTTTATTCACTTCTAAGATTAGGGTTTTAAAAGTTTGGGGTTTTTTCCCATTCCAGTCAGACCACACTACTCGTTCTCCTCACCTGTTGGGTCAGGAAGAGGAAGCTCCTACGTGATCACCGGAGAGGGAAGGATCACCGCTGTGAGAGTTTGGGAATATTATTCCAATTACGTCCGCGGGTAAATTAGCAAGACATTTTTTGCATATTCTGCTAATATTTTTTGAAATAATCCATGATAAAAAAAAATCCCAAAAATCTCCAAGCGGACTTCTCAAAGATGTGAGGTCCAAAAATTACTCTTTGAAAACAACAGGCTCATTTCAATACACGGCAAAAACACAAAAGTATTTGTGATTTGGTTTCTAGCGCAAATGTCTTATTATGCTTGAAATGAGACAAAATTACTTACAAGTAAGTTTTCTGCAAGATATAGGAGCTGGTTTTAAATCAATAATTCCTCAAAATTGGTTAAAAAAATGAAGAAAGAAAGATTATTTCACTTATAACAAAACATTTTCCCCATGTTTTAAGTGAACTAGAACTTTTTCATCAATAACAAGGAATTATTGACTTAAAGCAGAGTCTTATGTCTTCTATTATTTCAAGTATTTGCACTAGAAACCAGATCAAAAATACTTGGTAAGATTTTGCGTATTTGCAGTGTATTAAGCCTGTTGCCTGTTCACAGATCGGTTTTTGGTGCTAGAAATTAGACCAAAAATACTTTGCATTTTTGCAGTGTAGCTGAAAAAAAAATCAGTTTTCCCAGGATTTATTCAAAGTACAATATTTCTGTCGTATTCTCCAGCATCCAGTTCTGGTACGGATACCTCTGGTCTCCGATTGTTGGCTACAGATACGGAAAGGCCCAGGAATTTGAGCTGTACGACGGAGAAGCCATCATCCAGATTTCTGGGAAGTATTCCTCCTACTATCTGCAGTCTGTCGTCTTCACAACCAACCGGGGTCGCTCCCTGTACGTGGGTCAGCCGTCTGGCACTTCCTTCAACATGTACCCGGATCACCCCGAGGCCGAGCTGATCTTCATCAGCGGCCATGTGAGCGGAGGCCTCTCCTCCCTGGGGGCCCACTGGGCGATCGTCGATCCGTCCCTGAGCCCAACCAACAGCTCTTCTGGACATTAAGGTCTGAGCAGACGACAAATGTTGGGCTCTGAAATCTGATTCACAGCTTTTTTACTGCACTGGTTTAATTGCAATTAAGACTCTTGAAGGATTTCTTTCGATTAAAATCCATCCTTCAAGTTGTCGTCATCAGAAATTTAATTAAAGGTCGAACCTGCTTGGGTTTTTGTTCTTGCACTTATGTCAATGTGTTAAAATCAATTATGATCGTTTTTTCTGAAAATACAGAACACAATAATGTTTATGTTAACTGTTGACTTGAAAACATGATTTATGAATAAACTGCAGCTGCCTTCACTTTCAAAAAACTATTTGTGGTATTTTTCAGTCAAGACCGCCATTAATACCACATCAAAAATATCTCCCAGTTAAGTTTAATACATCATTTAGCTTTATATTCATAATTTAACACATTTCATGTTCTGCAATATTTTACCTTTTCAACAGTTAATGAGTTTATGGTTTAATTTTTGCAGTATGTGAACCATTTCATATAGAAATTCTGGTATATGTTTTTACCACATAAACCAAACCAAACAACTTCAGTCAAGCTCACATTTTCTAAAAACCTGTTTTCTGTCACACATTAAAAATGCCATTTTGCTGCAAACCAAATAATTAAAATATATTCTCCTTATCTGATGGTCAGATAAGTTTTACCCAGGTTAAATCCAGTTATTTTCACTCGCGGTTTAAAGCGTCCTGCTTGTAGATTTGAGTGAATCTTCATCAGCACAGACAGAGAGTTTGCATGACGTAGAATGAGATTTAGTAATGTCAGTATTTTGTCATTGCTGCAATAACTGAGTTGTTGTTGTGTCATAGGTTCAGTAGCAGTGGTGGACATTTAAGCTTTTTGAGAGGAAAAGCAAAGGAGGTGGATTTGCAGTATTTGCTAGCAACTGATGATGTCATCCAGCACATGATGCTGTGAAATGTCGTCTCTGCTGTCCAGAAATTGAGCTGAAAGAATACCCAAACATATTTCTACAAATATTTTAGGAGTTTAGCAACACATTTTGATTTTTCTGACATAATAAAGAAGAACATCGGTTCAGTTGGTGCTGCTCTTGCCTTGTTGCAGCAAAGTCCAGGGTTTGGATCCCAGGCTGGTGTCTCTCTGTCTCTCTGCATGCAGATTTATGGATGTATGACACAGGCCTGCTTTCATTGCCTGTTGAGTGTTTTGTGTCAGTTTTGCATCAGAATACAAAGATCATTGTTTGGTCCTGAGTTGTTTTTGTTTTATTTTTGAGGTTTGATAATTATTCTGTGTTCCTTTGTGTCTTTTTCTTTGATTAGATCGGTCTTCTTTCTGTTTTACTTTAGTTCAGTCCTTCTTAGTGTTTCTAGTTCTTGTTTCTACTCTTTCCTTGTTACTCTAGTTAATTACAGTTTTTATCTCTAGTTATTCTAAAGTGTTGGATTCATTTTCTAGTCTCTTGTGTGCTCTGATTCGCCCTCTGTGCCATTTTCTCTCTCTCTCCTTGCACCTGCAACCCGTTAGCTAATGAGTCCAGGTGTTTTGTTCCAGCATCCATCTTCAGTATTTAAACCCGTCTCCTGCTCACACTTTGCTGATTCCTCCTATTATGTTGCCTGTTTCTTTGCGGCTGGATTTTTCTTTTCATTGATGGTTTTTGTTCTGCTTTGGCTCCCTGTGGTACTTTATTCTGGTTTCCTTCATTTTTTTATTAAACATTCCTTATTTACTTGATGTCTCTGCATCAAGTAAATACACACATCATGACTGACAATCATTGAGTATTTTATGTCTTGAGTTTCTGGGCTGGATGACATCATTGACACTGATGGCAAATTTCAACTTAAGATAAAAACAACTCTGAAAGACGACAGGTTCTGTTCAGGTTGTTTTCTTCAGCTCCAATTCCATGTTCAGGAAATAATTTTTCACCCTGAACTCAAGCAAAAAATTCTGAACCTGACTTTTATAAATAGGATGTTTTCCTGGAATCATTTGCTGATCCAGTTCTTAGAAGTACAGCTCGACATATTTCCAGAAACAGTGGATGATAACTGGTGAAGAAGTTGCATTTCCTGTCTCATCTCACAGCAAAAACAAAGGAAAAACAAATTAACACTGCAAACATTTGACTCTACACATTAAAAACAACAGGACTAAAGTTAGTGTACTACACTGTTTGTTAACAAACTGTTCATTTTCTGCAACACATCCGACTGAACCAGGAAGGTTATCAGTGGGAAATCCGTAGAAATATTTCTGGGTGTGTGTCACACTCGCATAAAACACCTCTGTGCTGAACTAGTTAGATGAGTAGCTGAAAGAGGAGTAGCTGGACTCATATGCTACCACTCTAAGTCTTAAGAATCATCAGAAGAAAAGTGTAAGTGCGTGTTAAAAATTTATATCACTTAGAAAATCATTAGTTGTTAATTAGACACTCGTAATATTTTCTAACTTTCATACAGGTTTGCGTTGCTAATCCTGCAACAAAAATTTCACTAGACATGTAAGTAAAAACGTTTTTTAATGTAAAAATGAATGAGTCATTATCAATTTGTTTTACAGGATGCATTACGTTGCTATTTTTGCTCTGTTGACGGCTTGTGCCTTGGCTGATGGTAAGTAACTAAATAACTAATATATGCTGTATTTTACTATGTTTCAACATTTAAAAAAACACATAGGCCTCATGTAGACATGAGTCAGTGTTGAGTCTGCACAAAACCCTGAGAAGTCATAAGTACACTGCAGAAACAGCAAATCTTACCAGGTACTTTTAGTGTAGGTTCTACAGAAAATGTGTTATTACACTTGAAATAAAACAAAACTAACTTACAATTAACTTATCAACAACAAACAGAAACTTGTTGTAGTCAATAATTCCTTAATATTGAAGAAAAAGCAGATAAATTTACTTATAACAAGACAATTTCTCCATGATGAAAGTGAAATAATCTGTCAGTTTAAATAGTATTTTTTCCATCAATATTAAGAAATTATTTACTAAAACTAAGTCTCTATATATGTTACTTTTCAGTTAATTTCATTTTAATTCAAGCACACAAAGATACAAACCAAGAGCCACTGAAGGAAGTGATGCAAAAACCTCAGAAGAAGACTGAGCACAATGTGAACAAAAATTGTGTAGGATCAGATTTTCTCTTTTTGTCTTCAGCAAAAGACAGCGAGCCATTTCTGCCACTATCATTGTATTTACCCAGAATGCCCTGCGCTGCAGTCCACTTCCAGCGTTTGGAGTGGTATCTGGTCCACACATGCATTCGATACGCACCAGAGTTCGCTTTAATCAAACCGAGCCCAAGACTTTAGGTGGTCAAGAGTTTGGTTTGTTGAACATTCACACCTTTTTACGGAAATAAACAAGAGTTCAATTAAAGTGGACTAAACAAGCTTGGTGTGAATGCACTATAAGTAAACCAATATCATGTTCCAGATCCTGGACATTATGATTAAAGCAAGTCTATAAGAAACGATCAAGTACAAAGAATTACCAGTATCTTGTGAAAAATCAAGACTGGACCCAGTGGTGATCAAAGTGCCCCAGTATTCATCCTGAGACCTGATGTTAATCCCTCTGCATTATTTTTTGTCTTTGCAGACTCCCATTACTCCTTCTCTCAGTCTGTGGGACAAGGTAATGGTTCCCCATTCAGCGTCGTTGGGAACGGCAGAATCACCGCCATCAGAGTGTGGGAGGTCTACAGCAACTACATCTACGGGTAAATATCTGAAAGTTATGATCAGACACCAAAAAGACTTGGGCTGCGTTCACACTGCAGCCTGATTCTGACCTCAGTCCAATTTAGTTTTGTCTTACTGCGACCTGTATCTGGTCTTATCATGATAGTCTGAATAAAACAGATTCAGGTCAATTCAGATTTTACAAAAATCAGAATTGAGCACTAAAGCCTGCAGTGTGAACGTAAACAACAATATTTTTAACTTACTGTCTTTTTATGACAAAATTAATTCCATTACAAAAATATTTCTGATGTAACTTGAAGGCACCATTTATATTTTCTTCCTAAATCATCCCAGATTAACATATGACAGCTCACTTCCTGTTTCCTTCAGTTTCCAGTTCTGCTACGGCGTCGTTTGGACTCCGGTCGTCGGCTACGTGTCCGGCGAACCCAACGAGCTGAAGCTGTACGACGATGAAAGAATCATCCAGGTGTCTGGGAAGTACAGTCAGTACATCCAGTCGCTGGTCTTTGTCACAGACAAAGGTCGCTCCTTGCAGGTCGGCCAGCCCTCTGGCTCTGCCTTCAACATGTATCCGACCCACCCGGACGCCGAGCTGCGTTTCCTGAGCGGCCGGGTCAGCGGGCCGCCCACTGCCCTCCAGGCCCACTGGGCCGTCCTCGAAACCAACAGCAGCGAGGGCAACTGAGTGAAAAGTCATGTTCAAACTGATATTCTCTCCACACTGTTTGGATAATTTTTACTTTAATTTGCAAAATGTTTCCTTCATGTATTCAAATTTAAATTAAAATCTGCTTTAACGAAAAGACAATTTGTGTTTATTTTCACTGGAAATTTTAATTTTGCATTTTGCTCTGCAGGTTCAACGTAAATGATTTTAGTTTTCATAAAAAAATATTAATATGTTTATTTCTTCTTTTGCTTTTGACTATGAATCCTAAATATTCTGGATGAATGTAACCTGTATTTCTGTGTAACTTTAGTTCCATAAGGTTCTAAATCATAATTTTATTTGTCAATGGAAACTTTAATAAAAACTAATCAGAATGTATTTGTGGATGGCTTTTCTTTTTTTCTACACACACAAACAAACATGGCTTCCTACATTTAAAAACTGCCCAATTTAGCTCCAGCTTGTGTTTCCATTAAATGTTTATTATTGTTCTTACACTAAAAATACATAAATACTCCAGATCTCATCCAGAGATTGATCATTGCAAATGATCAATGAATTAGATTTTTCACCAAGGAAGAAAATCTTGGTAGATTTTTAGTTATTCTGAGAAACATGGACAGATCCAGTCCATCACAGGCCAACGCAGAACAAACCCACCAACACTGATAAATCAATCGATTTTATTTCTATTGATCCTTTACACATGAATTCTCCAGGAACCTTTCCACTCCGTCATGACAGACGTCAAAACAACCAAAGCGCAATTTTAGTAAAACATTTTCCAATGTTATAAGTGAAATTATTTGCCAGTGAAGCTTTTAAATCGATGTTAAAGAATAATTTACTTTAAATAAGCTCCTATTTCTTGCTTACATAAGATAGTTTTGTCTTATTTCAAGTGCAATAAGATATTTGCACTAGAATATGATTTTGAAGAGTATTAAAACGACTCCTTTCAGAATCTGGGACTGAGAATGACAGAATGACCTTCAGTTGTGACCTTCAACCCTTTAGTTTCTCCTGGTTGATCTGTTCAGGCAACAGTTACCAAAAAAAAAACATGTTGATCGACTTGCAACAAATTTTGTTTAAAGATTGAGGTGCTGATTTTTCACTACAACAGAAATAATAGTTCTTAACTTTCTTGATAAGTAAGAAAATCTTTTTTTTCACTTTGCAAGAAGTAAGAAAATCATTTCATCCGGTTCTCGATGAAATGGACACGTAGAATTAAAAATGAGGTTTAAAACTGCGACCGGTTCCTGAAAACTTGATACGATTCCTGGAAGTTCAAGTGAGATTATTCAAAGATGTGGCGCCTGATAACTGCACAAATGAGAAAACAGTGAGATTTCCAGTCACATTTCACGCCACAAACAAGAAAAAACTCAAGTCCACACTGGAAACATTAGATTACCTCTTAATCCCACAGATACAAGCTGAAAGCACTAATTTACTGTTTGTAACATTGCCAGTAAGGGTGACTGTACTAGAAAGCGTACCTTGCATACTTTCAACAATACTTTGTGTTGAAAGGTGTGTCTCTTCAGGAAGACATCAGACTGAAAAGGTTCCCATCTGCCAATAGGAACCCGGAAAGTAAAATTACCTAGAAAAAGTGCTTGAAGTCATTCCTACTGGCATAAAGTCACTGTTAGAGCTGCTTAGCATGTGAGAGGAGAAGAAAGGAAGAACCAGACACGGATTCTGAAACATTTACAACAAAACACTGTGAGTAAAATTGTGTTTACTATTATTATGGTTAGTTAATGGCTGGATTTGTGTGGTAAACAATCTGCAGTGGTAACATGTTCAAACGTTTCCTCCTCAGGTTTTCTTTGCTCCTCTTGCAAACTTTTGATCAGAAACGTAAGAAGTATTTCTGTTTTCTCTGTGATTTAAATATTAATATAAATTGAATAAATCCCTGCTGAATCAGGATTTATTTATTTCACAGAATGCGTTTCATTGCTGTCTTTGCTGTCCTGACGGCCTGCGCCTTGGCTGATGGTAAGTGAACATCCAACTCAACAGTTTAGAAATGTGTTCATAGAACAACCTCAGTTTTCTTGTGATGTTTTAAGCTCTTGCTAATATTTTCACCGTTTTCCCTGCAGACTCTCATTATTCGTTCTCGTCGTCGGTGGGAGGCGGAGGAGGTTCGTCCTACAGCCTGGTGGGAATCGGCAGAATCACGGCCGTGAGAGTGTGGGAGCTTTCCAGCAACTACATCTACGGGTGATTGTCCAAGATCAGACATCAGTCACCATGATCTGGGATTTTTGTGTCAATGATTGACTTTCTAGCGCTTTCACTTTAATTTGATTTCCTGTTAAGAACCATAAAAGAACAACAAAGTCATTTTACTCTTTTAACTTTCTGCACAACCTGGAGATTTAACTGGCTAAACAATGAAACAAAATTAAATCTGGGTGCAGAAAATTGATAAAAAAATATGTTTTTGTTTATCTATATGAGACAAATAATCTGTGAAAAAATTAAGCTCCTCTGACGTCTCCCAGAAATACACAGCTCAGTCCAAAACAACCAGAACCAGGAGGAGGGTCTTAATGATGTCAATCATGTTTGAGTGCATGCTGCTCTCACTCTAATCTTTGCTCTCTGCTTCGCTACAGCTTTGGTTTATTAGCAAAGCCTGTGATGAATGCTAAGATTAGCTAGCATGGCCATCAAAGACGGCAGATAAACGGTGTTTCTGCAATGCTAAATTGTTTCTCTGCTTTTAACAAATTGAGCAGCACGAACACAAGGTTGATTGACAGCGCTAAGGCCCTCCTCCTGGCTGTGATTGGTTGTTTTTAATCTGGACAGTGTAGTAATTATAGCTAACTAATAGCTCAGGGCAGACAGATAATGTGTGACTTGCTCCACCGCCTCTCTGAACTGCTGTTAGCGTCTGATTGGATTCACTGCTCCCGAGCAAAAACAACCAATCAGAGCAAGAAGGCTGGTCTTAGCGCTGTCAATTACACCTGTGTAGTTGCTGCTAAATGTGGTAATGTCAGAGAAACAACTCACTGTTACAGGAAATCTGTTTATCTGCCGTCATGGGAGGCAGTGCTAACTGGATTTAGCATTCGCGACAGGCTCTGCTTTCTGTAAGACACTGTAGCAGAGATCAAGGGACACACACGAGGGTGATTGACAGCGCTAACACCCGCCTTCATGCTCTGATTGGTTGTTTCTAGTTGCCAGTGGGAGAAGACAGAAGAGCTTGATTTTTTTCATAGATTTTCTGTCTCATACCAAACTGTCACAACGAACATGTAAAAAATGTTTTTCATATAAAAGTTACGTACTGCAGCTTTAAGGAACATACTGCGAAAGTTGAAATTTAAGAACTATACACCAAGTATTTAGGCTATTATCTTCATAAATGTAATAAACTCCTCCTGTCTCCCTCAGCTTCCAGTTCAAGTATAATTTTTCCGGCTGGACTCAGGTCATCGGCTACATTTCCGGCGAAGCCAACGAGTTGCAGCTGGACGACGATGAAAGAATCATCCAGATCTCCGGAAAGTACGCGCACTACATCCAGTCGCTCATCTTTGTCACCAGCAAAGGTCGCTCCCTGCAGGTCGGCCAGCCGTCAGGATATTCCTTCAACATGTATCCGACCCACCCGGACGCCGAGCTGCGCTTCCTGAGCGGCTGGGTCCACGGCTCGCCCACTGCCCTGCAGGCCCACTGGGCCGTCCCAGAGTCTGACTTAACGGATGATTAATGAGCAGCGATGGAGAAAAAGTGATGATTTCCTTCCAACATTTTAAAGCAGTTGTGATTTTAAAAAATAAGTATCAAACTAAATATACATAAAACTCCTTACTTTATTTCTTTTTTTTCCAGAATATAAAGATAAATGCTTCTATTAAGATATATGTATAATTTGGTACAGGGATTACGTTATATTGTGTGTTTCTTTCTTTTTGAGTGCTAAACATTCTTGTGTTGTCCTTTCTTTAAAGCAAAATAAATGAATAAAATGAATCGCTTCATATTTGTGCCTGCTTCCTTTTTTATACACACAGATGAACTAACAAACATGGAGACAGTATCACACTTTGCAGGGTATTTTTAACGTTTTTTCTGGCTTTGACAACCACTTATTGTGGCTAAAGAAGAAAAACTTTCCCTGAAAATGGAAGAGGAAAGTAGAAAGAAAGATTAACATGTTAGCTCAGCTCCAGGTAGATAAAAAAGGTCATGAGCCAAAAATCAGAAAATGGAAACATTTATTCATAAAAGATCCGTATAAAATATTTTCATTTGCTCCATTATGAAGGATAAAAGCGCAAATTAAAATTCCATCTTCAGTTTTGCTCAGGCTAGTATTTATTGTCTAATTATGACAGCGTAAGGCCATCATTTGAAGGAAACAAAAGGCTTTTGTTTTTTCTGTAATGAGTGTTTTTTTTTTTTAAAGAAGCGATACGTGCAGATTATGCAAGAGATTATAAAGCGGGATTGCCAGTCAGTCTTCATATCACAGCAGGTTAAAATAAACACCAGGGAAGTGTGCCCACTTCCTCCATATCACCTGCCAAAAAACCAAAAACAAATGATTCATCACAGACCCTAACTCTGAGACAAGAAGGAAGCTTCATTAAGAAACACTTTTTTATTATTAAAAACAAAAGTTGAACAAAACATAAACAGCTGAGAAAACAAAGAAATAAATTCACTTTTAATAGGAGCAAATCTGCAGATGCACAACAAACTATAAAAAACAGTTTATAATAAAAAGGCCAGGAGTTTGGTCTCTTTTCTGCAGCAGCAACATTAAATCTAAAACATTAAAATTCAGTCCAGAGGTTTGCAACGTTTACAACCCATAGAGCCAATTGTCCCCTTAGCTCAGCAAAATAAAAGTCATTTAGAGCCACAAATGTTGAAATTACTTTTTGATAAAACATATAACTTCTTATTTTTTAACAAATATCTACTACAGGAACAAGATTTTCTTTATTTTTGCGTGTTAAAATAAAGAAAATCTTTTGCATTGAGAGAGTGGACACAACATAATTACAAGATTAGATGTAAACCAAACATTGCTGACACTTTTAGCATCATTAAATTGAATTATTCTGTGATCAAATTGAAAATCTTCTATTAGTTATTATATCTGTTTCTAAAAGCCTGAGTTCATTATTTACCATTTTTAGCCACATTCATGTAAAACTGTTCCTCTGTTAACAGCTTTTGTAAAGTATATAGTTTGCTCATTTACAGCTGTTTTAAATATAAAGAGCTGCAGTTACAGGCTCTTGGGCGCCCCCTGCTGGAGAACTGGCTCTGACCAGATAAGCACATCAGGTTTGAAACTTAGATTTAAAACTATGAATCTAAGTTTCTAACATAGGCGTAAATCCCGGGGGGGTTAACTGGGTCCAGACCCCCCTAATCTAGGAAAAGTCTCAAAAATAAAAAATAAAAAAAATGAAGAAATGTTTGCATTTAAATATAAATATGAAAAGACAAAAGAAACACAAAACGAAATAAATCTGCCATTTATCTCAGAAAACAATCCCCCTACTGTTAGAACAATGTTTCTAATGTTTCAAATTGTGCTGCGAATGGTACTGGAGTGAGCAGCTAGCTGTTAGCTGTTAGCTGTAGCTCTGCATCACAAATAAAAAACCCTCCAGGACGTAAATATTTAAAGCAAAATACATGTAACACATTTTATTTACTTCCACTGCTCAACAGAGTGAAACACATGAACAATAATAATGAGACTGCAGTTTATTTTCTTACTTTGACTCATGATAAACTGCCTCATTAGCAAAAATGCTCCACTGCTTTCTTAGACTTAAGTTTTTTTGTCAAAGGTAGCAAACATCTTACTCATATTTAACTCTTTAACTTTTAGTTAATTAGAAGAGTTTGAGCAACTGGACCCGGCTGTGTGTGGGAGCAGATAGAAAAACAGAAAAATATGCTTTAACTTCAACGTCGAGCCTTTAGAACCACAAAATAAAATTTGAATATTTCTCTGTATGAATCCTGGTGCTTTAAGTTTTATGTTTAAGTTATGATATTCATTTCTAGCTACCAGTTGGTAGCTATAAATTATGTTATATTATATCTCAACATTTTGTTCACTGAGAATAAAACATGTTTGATGTTCATTACTAGTCATTTGAGTTTCCTGCAGCTTGAATGTGGTTAGAAAACTTTCCAAACCAAAACTTACGTTACATTTCACTGTATTTTTTCTCTTAAGTCATTTTTTTGTTTATGTTCCTCCCAGTGATTAGACAAGATTTATGCTCCTGGTTTCTAAATTTACCAAACTTTAAAAAAAAAAAAATAATAATAATTTTAGAATCACAAGAAGGAAATAAACCGGCGAGTTATTTTTTGTCTTCCTGGATGTTTTCACATGAAAAATGTCTGATCGGAGTGCAGCTCCTCATTCCTTTCTCTCACCAGATGGGCAGCGAGCCACTAGTTTGATTCCAGATATGACATGAGATGAACACATAACATTCACCTGTCAGCCAGCCGCCAATGACAGACATGAAGCAGTTTAAAGGGACAGTGAAGTCGTCAGCCGTGTCCTGAGGAACATATAAAAAGCTGCCAGTCATGCCAGGTTGAAGATAGTCGCTGAGGAAACAGCTGCTAAAAAAACCTTTTTACTGCTGTAAGTATTTGTTGAACTGAATCGATCTGTTGCGTATTCAGAGTGTTTATGATAACTGCTAAGGAGGTTAAAGTGTTTCATTTTTAATCTGCAGGTTTTCCTTCGAGTCTGACAGGTAAGGCTGATCCTCCTTCTATATTTCATAAACGCGGTGATGGAAGTTGAACTTTTGTGTTTTTGTTCTACAGAATGCGCCACTTCGCCGTCTTCGCTTTGCTGGCAGCCTGCGTGTGGGCAGAAGGTCAGAGGGTCAAACTGCTGCAGGATCCTTTAAACGAGCAGGAATAAATCTAAATAGTTGTTTTGAAATGTTTATTTCTGTTTGCAGATTCCCACTATTCCTTCTCACCATCTGTGGGGTCCGGCAGCGGCTCCTCGTACAGCACAACCGGAGAGGGAAGAATCACGGCCATCCGGGTCTGGGAGGCCTGGGGGAACCACGTATACGGGTAAATATGTTTGTGAAATAGTACAACGAACCGATCGTCACTTCATTTTCATTTAAGTTTTCGGATTCAGAAAGAAGAAAATCCTGCAACTTTTACACTTTTATTGATTACATGTTTTTGATAAGTATCGTTTTTAAGGAATCATTTTATTTTTATTTTGTAGGTTTTAAAAATAAAGTGAAATTGAAAAAAAATGCATGCTGCAAAAGAGAGAATGCAAACATTTACTTCTGTAGGATGTTTGTATTTGTGAAAAATGTTTTTTAAAAAGCAAATATTCAAACCTCGAACAGCTCAGTTCGAACAAAAATAACGCTCACACCAGCTGATCTTTTTAAAATGTGTGTTTTTATGAAAGTGCTAGGCAAAAAAAATCCAACAAATAAAAAAATCCAGACTTTGAGCAGAGCTAATCTAATTAGATTATTTTTAAGGAAACAAAAACCTAATGTATCAAGTGTGACATTAATTTCCTTTTACAGACAGTTCAAAATGTTCTAATAATTACATTTTATCATTTTTATTTATTAATTTATTACGATTATTATTGTTGTTGCTTTAGTTTTGGAGGGCTACCCATTAAATCAATTGTTTTTTCAATATTTCTGGTTTTCTATTCAAACTGAGTTATTTAAAATGGAAAGAAAACAAATTCATCACCTTGTTTTATATATTTAAAAACTTTCATAATTGATACATTTGACTTTTTTGAATACATTAGAAAAAAAACTTCACACTTAGACAACATTTTTTATTATTTTTCTTTTTAGGTTTTCTTAAACTGAGAAAGTAAAAAACATTTTCCAAGTTGAGGAAAAAGGTAAAAGTCTCAGAATAAATAGAAAATGACACAAGATTCTCTTCAAAGTCCAAACCAGCAAACAATCACCAGAGATTTGTAAACTTTAAAAGTTTAACTGTTTATTGGCCTCTTGATTAAATCCAAGTCAAAAGAAAAGTGATTATTTCCCCTTTTCTTTCTTTCCCTCAGCATCCAGTTGTGCTACGGATCCATTTGGTCCCGGGTCGCCGGATACACGTACAGCCGACCGCTCGAGATCAAGCTGTTCGAAGATGAGAAAATCATCCAGGTCTCTGGGAAATACTCCCACTACATCCAGTCCATGATCCTCGTCACCAACAAAGGCCGCTCCCTGCTGGTCGGCCAGCCTTCGGGTCATTCCTTCAACATGTATCCGACCCACCAAGACGCCGAGCTGCGCTTCATCAGCGGCCGTTACCATGGAGGCCTCAGCGCCTTCCAGGCCCGCTGGGCCGTCCTGGACCAGGGTCAGGACTGGTGAATCAAATGGACCTGCATTGCACTTAGTTTTCTTTTTTTGTTTTGTCGAAACAAAAATCTGATTGTGAATTTAATACATTTTACCTCCAACACTAATTATGTAGGTGTGGAATCATTTGCTAATTTAAACCAATCTATATCATTGTTTGTTCTCTAATAAATTAGTGCTTATTTAACAATTATTGCTGTTTCTGTTTACTTTTGGTTTTAAAAAATAGCCAAGATACAAATCAGGTTATTGCTATTTTTTGAAAGAGTGTGAATAAAACCTCTAAAAATGACGCATGCCATAATTTCTGTGATTTTTTAAAAATTCTTTTACTTAAATCAGCTAAAAAATACCATTTTGTTTCTTGACTTCAACAAGAAAATGTGTGCTATGTCATGTAAAAATCTGAATATGCAGGCATGGTGCTTATCAGATGGCATCTTGAGTTTTGTTAATTGTCCCAGAACACGCCAGCAGGGGGCTCCAAAGAGCAATTAAACTTTTAAAACTATGTTTCTTCTCTGGTTTTGCTTCTCCTGATGAGAAACAAATAGTTTTCACCGACGTGTTTATCTGCCATACAGGGTCACTGAAAATAGAACCAGGAGGAGTGAAATTCTGCTTAAAAACTGAAATCTTACACATTTTCTAGTTTCAAATTTGAAAATTTGCTAAAAAAAATCAGGAATTTTGAGATTAAGCCAAGAAATGATCTAGAGGCAAAAACATAGAGTTTCAAAAGTAAAGAAATTCAGAAATTTCCATGTTTTATCTAGAAAATTACTGAAATTAATCTAAATTTTTTGATTTTTTATAGCAAATTTTCTAATCTTGTCGCTTATGATTTTTTTCTTCTGAAGAACGTCTTTATTTATTTATAAACTTTTATTTTGTTTTTCAACAGATTTTCAACAGATTTTTCCTGTGTTTAGGGGAGATTGATTTAATTTTTTCTTTTTAATCTCAAGGCACTTTACAAATAAGAGATGCTATGTGTTTTTTGTTTTGTTTTAGAAAGAAATAGATAATCAAAGCATTGTAATAGAATAAAATCACAAAGATCATCTAATTTAGAGCTTTCGGTTGAACACAGTTTGTTTTTCCACTGGATTTCTGATGGTAAAAGGAGAAAACCTTCATGATCTGTGACAGATTTTATCGCAGTTGCCAACGTCAGAGTTAAATACCTGAGGTGCAAAATCAGACTAGATAAGACTTTTAAGTTATTTATTGCCTCTTACGTATTCGAGCATCTTATTTTTTTATGCAGAACTGACAGTGTGGGGGAATAAGATGAAACACCTGAACTGTTCCTCAGCCTGCAGCAAGGCTGAGGGAGAAACCACAAGACAGGCTGAAGAGGAAAAGATGAATGCCGAGATGGAGCAGCAGGAGTGGGAATCAGTCCAGCAGTAGAAAAGTGATACTTCCTCATTCTGTCAGACAGATTATCTTTTTATCTCAGCGTCAGGCGGCCTTTGTCCCAGCCACGCACAGCTGCAGATGCAGACAGCGACATCGGACCTCGTAAATACACATTTACTGTACGACTTGGTTTGTTTTCCTGACACTCACCTGTAATACCTGTACTGCCAGTCGCTCCTGGAACAACAGCTTGATCTTTGAGTTCACTTCAACTCGGTGGGATTGAATTTTCAGAAAAGATGGAGACAAAGGAGACGCATAAAGATTCTTGATTTGAATCAAAACCCACCGTCAGTTATGGTCAGTTATACAAAAACAGCATCGATTATCTAACAGGATTTCTTCATTGTTTTCTTTCCTTTTGCAGATTGTGACAGTAAGGATACAGATTTAGTGGAAATATGCACAGGGATGACATGCAGCAGTAAATCACTGAGTCAGGTGTGTTGCTCAACCTGCTGTACCTCTTTCTGCAGGAATGTAGTTGATCACGTGTTGCTCTTTACTGTATGTGCCAGTTAATATGTTTCCACCAGATAAGATATGTGCTGCTGATCTGTATGAAAACTCTTTCATTTAAATATCCAGAGACTTTAAATAAAAAAAAAATCAAACAAAGTAAATTTGACGGCTTAGATCATCGTTACACTAAATTTTTTTAAAAAAAATACCAATTAACTAAAAAACTTTTGCCTAAATGCTCACTTCCAATTCTTTTATTTATTTTATTTTATTTTGTTTTATCTTATTGTATTTTATTGCGTAGTCGTTAACGCTTCTAAATAAATGCGAGCTGTATGTGATCTCCTGTGTGAACCAAATTCACCTCACTGCACCAAACACCTTATATGGAAATGGGACCATGGCACTCCGGAAATGAAGAGGGCGCTATTTCCTACATTATCCACAGTCTCCCGTTTTTATTTTCTTTTGAAATCTGTGACATAGCTTCATGTTTAGGAAGGAGTTTTACTCATCATTTATTTGAACTTGTGTCTTTTATTTACTTCAGTGCAGCTTTCTGTGTACTTCTAAATAGTCCCATCTTTTCGGGCCTGATACTGCCTCTAGTGGCATGGTGGTGGTAATACAACTAATCTAATTACATTACTAGATCATAATACCACAAAGCTGTTGTTATTTATTATAATTTTTTTTGTTCTCTTAAGGATGTAGAGCTAATTAAATGACCTCAATGTGGTTATAGTTTCTCTCGATGGCTAACCTGTTGAAACTGTGGCTAACTTTAAATACCTTGGGTCATTCCTGGACAGTCAGCTCCACTTTGCTGAAAACACTGGCTATATTTTGAAGAACTGTTCTCAGAGACTTTACCTTTTAAGAACACTTAGTGATCTTGGGGTCACCCAGCTAGAAGCTGTGTACAAGACAAAGTTTTAACTTTTCACCTCCTCGAACTTTTAAGAATACTTTCAATGGCATGTAAAGTAGCAACCAAACCAAAAACAACTCTGCCTCAACTGTTTTCTAACGAACATATCCTCAGGTAAGTCTAGTTAGCATAGACACATGATGGCAGATAAGCAGTTTTCCTGTAATGTAATTGAACAGTACACAAGGATGATTGACAGCGATAAGACCCTCCCCCTGACGTAGATTGGTTGTTTTTGCACACAGCAATAGTAGCTCAGGGAGATTTTTTTTTTCATAGATTATCTGTCTCATACCTTCATGACATGGAGATGTCTAAACATTAATATTTTAAAAGTTATTAATGATCGTCCATTATTCATAAGGATAATATAAACTGTAAAACTCATCCATCATACGATTATCTCTATCCTCCTTTTTAAATACTTTTTAAAGAAGCTCCTGGCTTCTTCCAGCCTCTGACATTCCGGCCTACATTTCCCAGAGTGCTTTGCGAGGCAGCAGCTGTGCGCTCCAGCAGCTTGCCCGCAGCAAACTGATGATAACACGCCGAACAAGGTGCAATGAAAGAGCGCTGAGTTGTTGTGTTTTTCTTTCTGTTCTCGGCTGACGGAAACGATGCTCGGCTCTCCGGAGTGACGCGATGGCGGTGGAAGGTGAGGCCGCTTCATTTGTTTGTTTTGCGCGGTCAGTTTTGTTTTCTCGGGGTTAATTGGCTCCAGCTGAAGGTTTTCAGCGTCCAGCCCGGGCGGCTCAGCTGCGGTGATCCGCGGGCTGTTTTCGGTGGGTTTTGCCCACGCAGAGCAGTGAACGCGCAGCCTCTTGTCTCTACCTGGCGCTGCGCGTGTTTTCTGGAGGAAGAGCAGCGGAAACGGAGCGCTTTCAGCTCCCCCTCCTCTCCTGTGTTGTGATGCAACAGAGAGCGAGTCCAGTCCGTCTGAACCTCGTCATTTGGGGCAGCAGGTGTTCTGACATGTGGACCTAGAGTCAGCCGAGATCGACACCTTGGTTATTTCAGGTCCATCGGGATGCTCGGTCAGTCTCCTCACCTTATCGGAGGCATCTTGTGGATCCAGAATCCAATGAGAGGTACGTTAGTGATGCATCTGGGTTTCTGCGTGCAGACATGAGGGGAAAGGCTGGTTCTCCTGCATCCACAATCAGATTTTTTTATCTCTGATCGTGTTGAGCGACATGACCTTTAAAGGTCCCTTCCCCTTTTAGTTTTCCTTTAAATAATGATTTGCATGCATGCAATGTTTTCCCCATGTTAAAAATCCAAGCCAAGATGTGGTGGATTTTACGTTATGCACGAAAAAGCTGCAGTTTTCTTTGAATGACAAAAAGTATTCATACACCTACAGCTTCAAGGTTTTATGATTTAATGAGGCTCTTTGATGTGTAAATTGTGAGACTTGGTAATTGATTATTGTTAACTGGAGAACAGATAAAAAAAAGGCAAATTGCAGAGAAAAAACCCATTCAGAGCAGTAATTATATACACTTTAATTTTATCTTCTTTGTATATAAACATGTTTTAGCCAAAACTCCTCAACTGGCTTTGTTTAAACCTCACTGAGTCGATACTTTGCATCTCTGGTTTTTATTATAAGGTTTTTATTTTGCAGTATGTCTCCATCTGAAGTAGAGGTTTTGAAATATTTACCCATTTTTCTTCAGAAAACGGCTCTGGAGGTTGGACTGAGAATTTTATCATGATATTTTGCAGTTCTGCTTTGCTAATAATAAAAGTGACAATAAGAATAATTTAACCATTTATGGCACAACATTCATGTCGCAAGAACCACAAATACTTTTCATCCAAAGGGATGGCGTTCTGGACTTGGACTAGGCCATTCTAACACATTATTGTGCTTTCATTAATTGTCCCAGTTCCAACATGACGTTGCTGAAAACAAAACAAGAAACAAATTCTTTTGATAAATTTCAGAAATTACTACAAACATAAAAATTCCTACAACAGTCAGGTCCATGAATGCAACCCTCAGTAAACCAATGTTATAGTGCAATGTTATTAATGCTGAAATGATTAATCAGATTAATAGTTAACTAATTTAATGATCGATTAACTGGAATATACAAACATTTAAGCTAAAACTGTATTAAAAAAATATATTCTTTGTCTGTAAACATGTATTATCTTCTCCCAGCTCATATTTACTAAAGGAATGCTACATTATGGCATTTCAGGCAATAAAATGTTTATTTTTGAATTGATTTATTTGTTTAAATTGATAATCTGTAGAATGTGTTTTTATCTGATTGTCAGAGTAATTGATAAATTAATCGATAACTAAAATTATTGTGTGTTGCAGCCCTAGCAGAATTAATGAAACTCTTATTCATCAACACTTAAACATAAAACTTACAACAATATTTGTTTTACTATCTCATCCGAATGCAAATGTTGAGCTTTGCATGGCTTTTATCTGCCAGACAGGAAAAACACCATCTGCAATATTAACATCGCAAAGGTAACATCTGTGCACTTCAATGTGATTTCTTGTAGGTTTCTGCTGATAATTGCTTTTGAAAGAGACAACATTTTAACACCAAACTCAGGACAGGGAATAAAATCAAAGTGAAAATCTGATGCAACTTACTGAGCTGGATTTGCTAATAATTGGAAATAATCTGACTGCAGGTCGCAACAAGAAGCTTGTAAAATAATAAACCCGAAATGTTAAATTCATGGTTCTTTTGAGCTGCTGCTCTTATGCAAACAAAGAATAAAATACGGCGACAATTACATTTGTGTCTGCAGGTCATCTCAGTGACTCACCACCTTGTGTCATTGTGAGACATGATTTATGAGCAAT
This sequence comes from Poeciliopsis turneri, assembly GCA_922788865.1. NCBI lineage: Eukaryota > Metazoa > Chordata > Actinopteri > Cyprinodontiformes > Poeciliidae > Poeciliopsis > Poeciliopsis turneri. The sequence goes on from CAKLNU010001072.1 coordinate 1,293,623, forward strand.
ATTTCTCCTCAGTGACACTTCAGTAACATCACATCTGAGAGCACAAACTGATTTTTTTTATAACTCTGGAGATATGAAGCGCTGAAACGGTTTCTCATTCAGCGATCCAGATGAATAGCTCTGCGTCCGACCTTTGTTTCAGCAAACTGAGAAATGCTGCTGGCGTCATCATCGAGCATTTTCTCCTTTAGATTTAGCTTGTCTGTCAATAATTTATAAAATCACCTTCACAGAAACGGATAAATGGATCCAAAAGCACATTATGAACCTCATGTAGGTCACATGAGAACCCTAAAGGTGTAAAACACTTCAGGCCTCGGTTAAGGTCAGAGTTCATGATTAGAAAATAACATGATCCCCAAGTATGTAGGAAAATATGATGGTAGAGTAGTTATCTGGGAAAAAAAGATTTTGGAGAGGCTTAGTCAAAGTCTGTACTTAAATCCTATTGAGAAGTTATATTAGGGCTGGACGATATGGCTGAAAAATATATCACAATAAAAGCTTTTCATATCAGTGGATATCAATAATATTCTATCTATAAATAATTTGTGTTTTTGCTTAAATTATCTAAATTATTGTCAAACTGGTGACGTGACATTTCCTGTTTTATCAACAATTTTCACTCTTTGCTTTTTAAGCAGTTATGAGGTGCAGTGGAGAAACCTGAAACAGCTGCAGTGCAAGTTACAGGCTGTTGCTAGGTAACCAAAGAATGAGGGCGTTGCTAGGTAACCAGAGAGTGAGTCAGTTGATTCCACCAACCAAAAATCAAAGGTTGATGGGCTAAAGCCTTTCCTTTCTGCCTGCATCTCCCAGAATGCAGTGCGGTTCTGGATATGTTGAATATTCCATCAGGCGTATCATTTATTGATATTGATCATGTGTGTTTGATGATATGATTGATTCATTGTCCGAGCTTAGACTGTACCTTAAACGGGCTGTTTATGCTCAAACTCGTCAACATGGCTGAACAAAAACAATTCTGCATGAAAAAGTTACACAAATAAACTTTATTATGCAAATAAACTTTCATATGCAAATGAAACTTTAATTTGCATATGAAATATGCCGTGTGCTGATGTGTACAAGCCAGTTGATGTCCGTCTGGCTTGGTGGGAGGAGTGTCGTCCATGTCTGGTTGCGATATTTGCTCTGAATGTTCAGCTACAAGCAGCGTTTCTGGAGGTTGACGGTTTTGGGTCAGGATGCCACTGTGGGCCACAAACCACCAGCAGGGGGCCTGGGGTTGGACCTTAGTGGGTCAAGTGAGCTCTGGGGGGGAGAAAGCATGGCTATCATCTGGATTAGCAATGGATTAGCTTGACTCTTTGCTTATTTATCTTACTAATATATGAGTCACATCACTTCTGGTTTTATTTAGAACTTAAATTTTATCACTGAATGTTGTGGTTTTATTGTAATAATGCTCAAAGTGATGATAAAAAACTAGTTATTGCTACTTTTTAGGTAGTTAGAGCTGTTGGCACACAAGAACTGCTATTTAAAAGCCAATCTATTTGTAATGTGCTTCTTTAGGACATATAAAAATGTGAGATTTGCGTCACTGAACTGCACACAGTAACTTCACCATGTTTTCAAACTTATTGATAAAACAGTGGAAAAATCAGGAAAATTAGCAAAAACGACAATACAGACTGCTTTTTTTTTTTTTAACACAATTGGAATTGTGACAATGGTAAATTAAAATTCTTTTGATAAGAAATCGATCACAATAAATGATAAACGATACCATAAATACCCACCACTGGATGGAAAAGAGATCGCTGAAAGCTCAATCATTAGCTGGACAAGATTTTCCTGCATTTTTTGGAAGAAACTGGAAATATTTAACATTCTTTATGATAGCGGAACAAAATTAGATCCCATCATTCTCACAAACAGAACTTTATAGCAATTGTTCAAAATCAACAAACTTACATTTACGCTCTTTATCAACCTTTTATTTTATTTTCTAGGATGAAGTGAAATTCCTTTGGGAAACTCGCATCTCTTACTGCTTGAGTAAGGAAAAAGATTTTACCTTCAAATTAAAAGCCAACTTATCAAAATGAGGTTTGTGCACAAAATCAACACTTTGTGCATTTTTTATTAATAAATCTCATCCAAACTAATTGGAAATAGGAAAATAAATTACTTGGATAAATTATAATGTTGTTGTTTTTAAACAGCATAATAATGCAAATACACCCTAAAAAAATTAATATGGTTTAATTTCTAATGAACGTTTAACATTTAAACTGGAAGATATTTCAAATATACAGAAACAACAAAAAAAAAAATTAGTTTTGACGTCTCTGTAAACAAATTTGGCAAAACATTCGACTGAAAACTTTTGCCTTCAGTTTTTGATAGAAAGAAAAAAACAAATTATGCAAATGTAAATTACTCAGCATGTTTTAATTTGTCATCCGTTTTATTGAATTAGTTTGGACTGAGCTGAAAATGTCTAAAAATGTGTCCCAAACTTTAGAGGAATGCTCTGTAAATCCAGGATTTAAAGCGTTAATAGTTCCCTTTCTTTTGGATCTTCTCCAGGTATTTGAGTTTCTTTAGAAACCTGCAGATTTTTATGTTTATTTAACCTGGTGTTTCTCAGAGCACAGTAGACATAACCCTCGCGCTTTGTGCTTAGATTTGCTCTTTCTTTCTTCCTGACAGAAGAACAATTTCCTTTGGGTGGAACAAAGCGGAACAAGAACATCACTATTTTAAGAAGTAATGTTTTGAGGAGGAAAAAAAAAAAAAAAAGGCGCACCGCTCTCCTGCATCACTGTTTTCCATCTGTGCTGCACTAATAACCTGTGCAAAGCAGAATATGGGTCGTCTCCTAAATCATTTACAACCTGAGATGACAAAAAGCTGTGTGAGGAAGCAGAGGTCCAGGAAGACCTGCTCCCTGTGTGGGCTGGAAAATGTGTGCATTGCTTTTCTCTGCTTTGCAGCCAGTCAGCAGATTATTTGAATTTCACTGCGGAGATTTAATCAGTCAGAAATGATGTGAAAGTTGATCATATCTGCTGCTGCTCTGCAGAGTAATCACATTTCGCCCAAACTGGAATTTGCTTCTATTTTGCTTCAGAGCTAAAACGATTAATCGTGATTAATCAGCTAATTTAGCAATCAAATAATTGTTAACTGGAGGATACAAAAAGGATATTATTTTAAAAGACGCAGGACTATAATTAGGTCAAAATTGTACAGAAAATGCATATTTTGCATCCAAGATTAAAAAAATGTTTTACTGAAAGTGGCGTAGTTTTCTTCTTCACTTGTTCAAATTCTGTAAGAAAAGAAATAAAATCGTAAACATATTTTCCTTGCCAATTATTGATCAGTAAATTAAAAAATACATTATAGTCCTACACTGTATTGATACTCTGTCAAGCAGAAAGAGCTGAGCATAAAGTTATTGTTGAAAGTATTTTTTATTGCTAAATTATTGCAATTTAACAATAAAATATTTATCTTCTGATTTAAAAAAGGAATTCAATTGTTTATTTTCATTTTTAAATGTATTTATAATATTGTAAGAAAAGATCTTAAATAAAAAATCTGCAGAATGGTTTTTTTTTTTCTGTCTAATGACTAAAATAATTAATAGTTGCTTCCAGGTTTACAGCTGGACTAATGATAAATCCTTCAAAACTAACCTGTGCAGAAAACGAGTGAAAAATATAAATAACTCTGGAGATTTGCTCTGTTTTTCCTGCACATCCGTCTCCTCTAGGCGTCATTTTATTTTCGATTCATCTGAACAGATTGTGTTAAATAATTCAACCTTAAGTTTCTGCGCAGGTGGAAGATCTTTCCCAAAATAGCTGACAAAGTCGTAACCTAGTGACCGAAGTTAAATTTAGCCGTGCCAGACTGACGCTGAGCTGATGCGTTTCACTGTGACGATAGAGGAAAAATAAGCAGCTGGTGAAGGAAACTGGACCTGGTTCTGACGACAGGACCAAAGAAGGTCCAGTTTAATTACTTTATTTAAGAAATTTATGCTAATTGGACCTTTTGATGCAAACATAATCTCATGATTTTTATTTGTTTTTGGTGATTTTTCTTTTTTTGTCATTTTCACTTTTATCTTTTCTGATCTTCAGCTATTAAAAATAATTTTGATTCTAATCAAAGTCAAGTTGAAACAGGAGTTTTTATTCTTTCATACATCTTGTATTTTTTTTGTTATTGTGACTGAAGATTTGAAAGCTTTTATTTTCCCCCTTAAAGTCTCTATAATCTGAAAAGTGTGGTGCGTATTTGGTGATACTGTTAAACAAAATGAAAATCAGCCTGTTCCTTTAACAAGTCACTTCATCTAATTGATAAAATGTCCTCAGTAGAAATCTGTCACTGACAAAACTCAACATTTTACCAAGTATTTTTGGTTTAGTTTCTACTCCATCTCTATCTCAGCCCATTTGAAATGAGACACAAACTGATTCACAAGTAGCTTTTCAGCAAGATAGAGGAGATTATTTTAAGTAAATGATTCCTTAATTTTGATGAAAAACTTCTAGTTTCACTGGCAGATTATTAAACTTATAAAATAGGAAAAATGTTTTAAGTTTATTGATCAGCCAGTGAGACTAGAAGTTTTTCATTAAACTTAAGTAATGAAGTAAAAAAAGCTGCTATATCTTTATGAAAAGTTACTTTTAATAAGTTTTGACTTATTTCAAGTGGACTAAGATGATTGACTAGAATCAAATCTGTTGTGTCTACAGCTCAGTTATTTGGATCTCATCCTTGGATATATTTCTGATTTATTCAGCTAATGATGGTTTATCGTCTTTTTGAGTAAGAAAGATGTGTGGAGTGAGTAACATCTAACCGTGATGAAGACACATGTGTCTTCGCCGTGATCAGAGTCGGGTCTGGACGTCATTTCCAGTCAGCAGTGTTTACCCCCGTGGCTGAAGTTGTTCCCTTTGATTTGTCAGTGTCGCCTCGCTGAGACGTCCTGGCCTGCTCAGCCGTTCAGAAAATGCATATCGGTCTCCATGATGGAGGCGCAGAGACAGATTTAGTAGAATGAGCATGTTTGTTTGAACCTCCGATGAAGGATTACACCTGGCTGGGATTAATCCAGAGCCGCACCGACGGCAGGTCGTCATGCCGATCTAATTCAAGGGAAATGGGATTAAGATGAGGAACGTGTCATCGGAGGGCAGCGTTGTGTAATCATTCACCTTCAGGGGAACCTACAGCCATCTTTCAATTTCTGCTCTGCAGCTGCTGCTGCCTGCTTTCCCGAAAGGAAATATCATGTGCAAATATCTGTCCGTCTTGTAGCGGATATGCAGGAGTGAGACTTTCCTTTTTTTTCTTTTTTCTATCCATCTGCGAGCGGTTCAGTCATTACCATTAAACTGGATCCGTCTCTGGCCGGAGGGCTTCTGCTGCCTCAGCTTGCGTCACTTTCTCAGACTGTTTGCTCACTTGGAAGAAATCCAGGAGAAAAAGCAACAAGGTCGACTCAGAGCTGCTGAGGATCCTCTCTATGATGGTTTATTTTTGAGTCATCAGAAATAGCAGCAATAGCTTCGAGTTATTTTTTGTGTGCGTTTCATCAGTTCATTGACGATTAAAGAGATTTATTTGCTTTGTTTTTGTCTGACCACATTTGAATGAAGCCTGGATTTCAACCAGACCGTTCGCTGCAGTGTCTTTGGATCCTGTTGATGAATAAGCCTGGTGGAACAAGCAATAAATCAATTAATCACATTGTAAATTAAAACAAGCCTGATCATTTCTATTTGCATGATTGCTTTTCTTGTGTTTCTCTTTCTACCAAAAACTGGACGACAGAAAGCTTCACTGGTGTCAATTAGCTCCTTTTTTGTTGTAGTTTTGATTATTTAATCTGGGTATTTAAAATGTCATCCAGTTCTAATCTTAAATACTATTAGAAATCATGATTTTCTTTGGTTTGCAGAGACTTTATTATCCGTCTTTGTTGTCCTTTTCGTTGAATTTTTAAACGTCTGTTCCAAATTTAAACTTACTGATGTTTGAGAATGTGTTGCAGTTTTATGCCATTAGCATTATTTGAAAATCGTGCACATAATATTATCGTTTAGCACAGTAACCATTGGGGACAGATCAGTTAATGATGAGAGTCCTATTGACGACCCATTTTGTGTCGGAGCGTCGGCCTCTTTGGACACTTTGGACAAAATTAAAGTCAAAGTTCTGTTTAACCCTCATAAATTCTTCATTCCTTCCTACAAGTTACAAATAACTTGGAAAACATTTAAAATGGCCGCCAACTTTTTTAGCAAATGAACTTGCAAGACTAAAGAAAATATTGATATTCTACTACCATTGAAAAAAAACACAATTTCTTAATTGTGGTGTTCCCATTAAATAAGAAACGCAATTAAAATCATTTATGCAATAAGTTAATACAAAACTTGCTGCACCATCCTCTTCCTACCACTTCCTGTTTTCTTCTTCGTCATTTCTGCCAGTAGTAACATCTGGCTGTTGATCATGCGACTCGACTGAGGCATTAAAAGTGCGTCCGTTGCAGTTTGCAACAATTTTGATGCAGTCGAAAAACCTCATGTCAGCATAAAACGTTTTATTGAAAGTGTTTTGTTTTTAATTGCCGTGTTTCTAATAATTTAATTGAACGAACACAATTTTACAATTGTGGTGTTCCCATTAATTAAAATCACACATGAATAAGTGTGAATAAGCCACTAACTTTGATAAGTCCTCTACTTTCGCACCAAAAATGCCTCAATATGAGTTGCTATTTAATGTCCCAAAGTGTTGAAGGGCTTAATTTTCACTTTGTTCTGCAACATCTGACCCCTGTGACGCATTTTAATGCAAAATGAAAACAGCTGACAGCGTGGGTCCTTGTCTGGAGAGGGCAGAACAGAATGTACTGCATCCTATAGCTTTATTGACCTTTTGTGTAATATATGAGGAGCAGGGAAATGAAACCTGTGGGAGAGGCCAGATTCTTGCTGAATGTTCCAGTCAGTCGTTTTTAATTTCACCCCTGTTAAAGCTCATCCCCTCTACTCTCTCAATTGAGGACTTTTGTTGTGTGTTTTTGTTTTTTTTTCCCCTGAATATTTGGCTCCCTGCTGTGCCAAGAGCAGAAAGTTGGCGGTGCGTCAGCTCTGCTCCCTGATGACCAAGCAGCTCACTGCCTCCCGTTCTGCTGACTGATTGAAGCTGCAGATATGACACAGTTTGTGTGTCGCTGATTACACATCGGGCACAGATGGATGGAGCCGGTGTCAGGTGAAGATGGCCGCTTTTGGCACGGCTGGCACGTCGATTCATCTGACATCTGCTCCGGCAGAAATGGATGGACACTTTAGACCCATTAACAAAGCGGTGATGCAAAAATGTTCATTCATTTCTGTTTTAGTGCGACAACTAAAAATGTAAGGAGAGGGATAGGAATGAGCGATGGATACGGTTGGACCGATAGAAATTTGGCCTACGATAGAGAGCTGTAGTCGACTGGGTAACTGCGATAATGATTGTTGATGACGTAACCATGTGGCTTCCTGTTTGCTTCGTTAAAAAGACAGCTGCAAATACGTAAATGATCTGGTTTAACCTCCCACGGCCTTGGTGTGACGCTCAGCAGGAGCGCGGCAGATGTCACGGTCAGACATGGGGTGAAAGCGCAGGCGGGATCTGTGTCCCCCCCGCCAGGACGGCTCCTTGTGTCCAATGAACCATGTGACTCTTGACTCTCGCTTGATGCTCAGGAGGAGTGCGGCAGATGTCACGGTCGGACAGCCAGGGAGCGCTGTGGGGTGGGATGATGGTCTTCCCGAAACCACAAAAAGAAAACCTCTTAAAAAAGAAGTGCTCAGTAATCTGTTTTACCATCTTAACATACTGACATAAAAATGTCATGTTTCTAAGTTATAGTATTTTAAGTGTACAAAGCTGTAAGTCTATTAATTTAGCACAAAACTACATTTTTTAAAATAAATACAGAATAAGTGATCATGTTTCATAAAATATGGTCATTTATTTCAATTTGTATCTTTTTTGTTTCTTATTTTTCCATTTTAAATCTTAAAACTTCATTACCTTTAAACTAAAGAGATTGGACTTCATCTCACATTCATCTGGACCCAGATGCTGTCAGATTAGGGCGTTTGAACATATATTTTGAATCCTGTTTCATGCTATAGAAATGTATCTGGGATTTAGCAGCAGAAACATTGAGCATCTAAATTTTGAAGAAGCAGAAAATAAAAACAGTGAAATCAGAAACTTCCCTTTTTGTCTGGATTAGTAACTTTCCTGCTGCTCAAATGGAGGATCTTTGTCTCCTTTATAAAATACTAATAGCTTTTATTCAGGTCTAAATTAAGACAATCTATTTTTGTAATCCTTAGACTGTTTCCCTTTGAAGCACTAACGGCTTCATGCTGCAGATACACGCTTCACTGCGAGCCAAAAGAACAACAGCCGCTGCCTTTTCACTTTGAACTGGGTCATTGCTTCACTTTTCCTACCAACTCTTCCTCAGACGTTTTCCAGCCTTTCTAGCTTCACATTCAACGCTTTTCTTTTCATCTAATGTCTTTTTTTTTTTTTTGCTCCCCGCACCCTTTTTATTCCTTATCCTCCCTCAGTCTCCGCTCTGCAGAGATTGAAAGGGAAGAACATCTGCGACTGCATGACACAGAACCAACCAATCAAAGCTGATCGAGCCCCGGAGTTACAAACGGCGCAGCGTGAAAAAGTTTGAGCCCAGTCAACTTTTGATAGAATGGATGTCATAACTCGGTTCTTGGCTTTAGTTTGAAAATTAAACATCCTCAGTCAGACTGTTTATAGGCATTGCTGTAGTTTTTAAAGCCTTAAAATGACCGAGTCCAAAACTAATTTTGGCACCAGAAAAAAAAAAATCATTATTTTAGAAGGGTGACATAAAGTGTCACCCTTCTAAAAATGCAAAAGTTTGAGTCACCTGCAGATTAATCCCAGGATTCTGTGACCTGAGGTGGTTGTGGCTACCGCTAGCTGCTAATATTAGCTAGTCAGCTAGCTTTCGTGCGTCCATCAGGGCTAACGTGTAAATTCATTGCCTGTTGGCTGGACGTTTGTTTTCTCATTTCTGATGCGATGCTGCGTTCATCCTGTGCTAAAAAGTTACATTTCAGCTCTTAAATTTTATTTTTGAAGCTCTTAAAAGGTTTTACGGTTTCTGCTAGTTTTACCAACACATTTGAGATCTTAAAGCGGTCGTGTTATGTTTTCCATTTTATAGCTTGATCAAGTAACTATTATAACTTCAGTTACTAAAAATAATGAATTATTTGAATTCAAATAAATTTTACTTCCTAATTTAATGCCTTCAAATTGGGCCTTTGACTCTTTAAAAATTCTGGGTCTTTCTGAAACTGTCTTCAGGATGTCATCACAACATGGCTCCTCTATTGAACCTTTAACAGTTTTTAGTGGAGTTGCACTGAGAAGCAACTCCTACAACGAGCTCAGCAGATGTGCAGTTCCACCAGGTGTTTGCTAATTGTTGCTGGCTAGTCTGAAGGAGCACTGAAACAAGCAGTTGGCACAAAGGTTCAAGATAATTTCAGTGGAATTGGTTCCCTAAAACTAGCTTAGTTCACAAACCACATTTCTTAAATGTATGTTTTTGTGCCTTTTTGATTAAGTTTTTAACAAAATTTATATTTTCTATTTAGAAATTTTCCTTCCAACTCCGAATTTAGACCTGAATTGATGCGCTGCAGCCATTACATTCATATCAAAGATTTGATTCAAGCTCAGTTTAATATTTATGCTTTGTTGCTCCCACTTTGTAAATCAAACTCTAATCATTTGCATAAAGCAGTTTGAACCTCTGATTTAAGTAACTAATTGGACACAAGTGTTGAAGCTGAACTCTGTTTAATTCGATGACTATATGAGTGGTGACCCACTGAATGAGAGTCACAGGAGAGCACTCCACCTCCAAATTGCGGAGGCAGATCATGAATTTTAATGTTGCACAAAAAGCTTTGAATGGCAGCAATGGGAAAGGGAAAACTGTCCTACTTCCTTCGGCATTTTAAAGTTTTTTCTGGGTTGAGATACAGAACTGAGCTTTTGTCTGAAAGAGAAAGATCACGGATCTGCAATCTTTATAACCTGAAGAACTATTTTTCTCTCAGATCAAGCAAAAACAAACTCGTTAGAAGTGTAAATGTAAATTTGAAAAAAAGACAATACATTTAGACAAAATCTGCTTTTGCAAATTAGTAGCAGCTCGGTAAACAACATTTTGCAAAGAGAGAATAGATGTTTTTTCCCCCTTTGGGATGGAAAGTGATGTAAAATAAAAAAGCAGAAACTCCAACTTAATGACAGGAAAAACAGATCTAAACAAACCTGATACTTTGAGAAAATTCAATGCAAATATTGAACGGAAAAAATTAAAAACTGTTAATTTTTTTTGTTTTTGTATCAATTTTTAAAATCATGAACTGGTTCTTTTTATTTTTTACACTTGGTGAGGCTTTTTTCTCATGTTGCTCAGAAACTATTCTTGTTTTTTTTCGTTCTTTCTTTCTTTTATATTTAAATATTTCTAGGTAGATTCTTCCGTCTTTTAAAATCAATGAAGACTTGCGTCCTACTCTAGGACAGAGTGTTGGGGCTCCTTTATGACAATAGAAAATAATTATGAGAATAAAGTCAAAATATTACCAGGAAAAAGTCATGGAAATATGATTTTATTCTTGAAATATTCAACTTTATTCTCAATTTATTACAAATCTATTCTTGTACAACTTTATTCTTGTTATTTTGACTTTATTCTCCTGATATTATAACTTTATTTTCATATTGACTATTTGAATAGATACTCATATAATCAATGTTTTTTCTCAAAATATTGACTATTTTATTACATTATTTTTTACTTTATTCTCATATTATTTTAACTTTATTTTAACTTTATTCTCATATTACTTTCTCTGACAGGTTTATTCCTGTAATGTTTTATTTTTCTTGTCCTGATACTCCATCATGCTCTCTGAAAGTCACGTTTCTTCTGAAAAATCTTTAAAACTTTTTATTTCCTGTAAGTGAGTTCAGATCTTCTGCTCATCTCCGATCAAACTGGGGCAGAATTAGCGCTGTATACATTTTATGGGGTGAAGTTGTGAATAACCAGATCCCGTCTCTGTGGGTGTCTGCAGATTTGTGTTTGTTTTAAGACGTGGAGACGGAAAACAGATGGAGGAAACTCGGCGGTTCAATCAACACGTTGGCGCCGCAGCTGATCAGCTCACTGTTTCTCTTTTTTTTTTCTCCGCCCAGCTGCGAGACGGAAACCGGTTTCCAAATCCGCGCTGAATATTTTGGAAGATGTGCAGCTGTGCAGGACTCAGCTGTCAGTCGCTGCTCGTCCATCTCCTTAAATCCCAGAGTGTTTAACATGCACAGTTGCTCGCCTTAGTTTCCTCTCTTCTTGGCTTTTCTTCAGAGTCAGAACTCATTTCGGTTCCCTGAGATTTTATTCTGGTAACAGAGAGAGAGACTTTGAACCTGACTTCACTTTTGATTAAGGATCTTCTTCTGGTTTCGCTTTGAACCAGTTCCCGCTGTGTAAAGCTGCAGCGTCCAGGAGGATTGGAGGCTGAAATCTCCCGTTGCCCTGGTTCTGTTGTCTCCTTTCATCTGGGTTTGGACCCATTAAGCAGCCAGAGTTCACAGGGAAAGTTCAATGCGTGTGAAGTTCTGACTCCGTCCCAAAGTCCAGGAATATTTACTAAGATTTCTGTTTTTATTACGGAATTAAAACTGAGTATTAACAGGAAATGGAAATTTGTGGAGTTTGTAAAAAATAAGAGAAAAAAATGTTTCTGGATTTAATCGGCGTTCATTTTGGAAATACCACGTCCAATCAATCAATCAATCAATCAATCAATCAATCAATCAATCAATCAATCAATCCCCATTCCTCTGTCTAATCCATCCATCCATCCATCCATCCATCTCTCTCCCTCCCTCTGTTCAATCAATCCATCCATTTTCTCCATTTCCATTAAGTCAAAGTTAATATAAATACTGTATATATTCACACACATATATAAGTTCTGTGTACATTCTCTTAGTAGGCAACATGAAACATTTTGTTAGTCATAATAAATGCTTTAGACTTTGCTTAAAAACATTTTTACGGGTAAAAAAGCTGAACTTGTTTCCCCCAGAATCTTCATCCTCATCATCAGCTCAGTGATTTCTTCTCTCTGAGCCGGACTCTTCGCCACATTAACTGGATAAAACCCACTAACACCTGCTTTCATTCGACTTTTTATTGCAGTGAGAACGTTTTTAATCAGTATTCAGTCGCGCGTCGGAGAACTCTGTAATTGTGGAGGTAATAATGGGATTAGGCTGCAGGTCGCTGGATGAGACGAAAACACTCAGCTGCTCATTTTCACTGCTGGTCCCGAAAAGCTGTTCAGCTGGTCGGTTTTCCTTTGCAACGGGGTTTAAATCAATGATTAAAACCCTTATTAATGGGTTTTATTTTGTAAAACTCAGATAAAAATGTATAACAATAAATATTAAAAAGCCTTTCATGTTTAGTTATCCGATTTAACAGCCAATAATTTAGATATCTGCCAATAAATTGGTAGTTTTGCTCATTCTAGGAGTTATTTTTTTAAAGACTTGCCTTTAATCTAATAATAATATCCAATAATTTAAGCAGTTATAATATTATAAACTCATAAAACTGAGCTATATTGTAGTCAGATATTTTTAACAGTAATTGATTAATTCAACTGAATTAAGAATCACATGAGACATTGAATGAAACTTTTATTACTAAATTGCTCCAAACTGTAAAAAAGAAAAATAAGTTTTATGTTCTGTTATTACTTTATGGGCTTCACTTGTTATATTTAATTTATTTTGAGGTGATTATTATTACATTTTTGCTCAAACACTTACTTTATAAGCATTATGTTACATCATAACTCAATATTGTTTAAAAGGCAGGCTAAAAGATTTTTATTTGTTTCATAGTAGAATAATTGATTATTCTGACTGCTAGGATTTAATTGTGTTAGTCAGAAATGCAACCTGAGGAGAAAAAATGCCTTTGTGGAAACCGTTATTATTTAGTTCACCAATCTGAATTTAAGTCTTTATGATTCATGTCCAGTATATGTGGGATCTGCAGAGATGTTTCCTCTTCCTGTACAAATGAAAATAAATGAAGCCGAAACACATATAGACCTAGTTACAGGATGTTTAAGGCTGTAAGAGATAATTAACATCAAACTTAAAGGCATTTCACCAGTTTGTGCAGATTTGAATAAATTTTTTTATTAAATCTAATATTTTCTTTTATAAAAATAACATAGATGCCACATATTAAACATTCAAACTTACATGTTGTTCCCTGAAAATGTAAGATTTAAATCCATGTATCCTGATAATTTACTCCACATAAACTGGAGTTGTTGTTGGTGTTAACTTTGCTGATTTGATCCCAGTTGCTTGTCGACACAGCAAGGACGGAACGATTCAGTTCTTTTAATTTAGCTCTGGATTCTGACATTTTTCCAGCTCCTTTCACTTCCCGTTTCTCCAAATTTCATTGATGAGAAGAAAAGGTGGAAGAATGAACGTGATGCGTTCACAGCGCGTCAGCGAGAACAGAGGGATGAATGTAATCGTGCTATTTATAGCAACTGTTGCTGTTTAAAAAAGACGCTTCTCCATCCTCTCCTCCTCCAGCCGCCCGCCCTTCTTTTCTCTTTCTTTTTGCCTAAAACGATGAAAATAGCGCTGCAGATGTCCTTCCTCTCTCCCCCCAGCTTCCCCTCTTGTCATCTCGTCATCCTTCTGTCTCCGTGGTCGGCCCATCGCATTGTTCAGACCCTCTTAGCAGAGGATGTATAATTCATCTCTCCTCCACAGCGAGGTTGCACACCAGTCATGAATTGAGTTGGGGGGGGGAAGGGATGGGGGGAAGGATGGAGGAGAGAGGGAACAAGGAGCCAATGAGAGGAAGCGGCGCTTCGTGCCAAGCATCTCAAGTCGGGTGTGTTTGAGCCTCGGCCGTCTTATGGAGGTTCTGCAGAGCGTCTATTTACGTTTTTATCCGTTGGCAACAAAAACAGAATAAATTACATCATGAACTCTGGAAAATCTAAAGCTTCTTTTACCTTTTGAGTCTTAAGGTGGTAAACATTTTTACTGTTTTATACACAAATAACATGAAAAATTAGTGATGCGCCTCTTCTGATACGATACAGATATCTGTGCTGATATCTGTATCAGCACAGATATTTAAAAACTCTTGTTTTTAAAGAGACATGAATGTACTAAATTACAAATTTATTTGATAACTCTGCACCAGTACAGCACATTTAACCACACCCGTCGTTTAAATAACTAACATTGTTATTGAGGATATGTAAAATATATTTCTCAACATGTTTCCATAGTTTAAGATGTACAGGTTGTAGAAATGCTATGACAAAAGTTACATATTTAAATTTTATGTTTGAATTTCCATTATTTCTCTTTCTAGACCTCTAATTAGGTTTGTCGCAAAAAGTAATAAATCGTTTATTCGCATGATAAATGAAAATGAACTCAATAATTTCCATTTGCATGATTTATTGCTTCCTCTCTCTACCAAAATCTGGATGATAAAACTCTTCAGTCTGGAGCTTTCGTCTCGGTTAACCTTGTTTTGAAGAACATTTTTGATTACAGAGGATAAACAATTAAATTTATTTGATGTTTTATTTTGGATGTTTAAAATGTCTTCCAGTTCCAGTGCTAAAAGTTAATTAGAATTGTAAGTTTATCTTTCAGAATGTGTTCTTGCATTATTTTGCCTTTACTAATATATTACTTAAAAAATGGTCTCAAAATAACAATATTATCATTTATCAGAATAACTTCTGGGGTAATTTATCGGCCAGTAACATTTGCCATCATCGCGTCAGGCCTAGCTCCAATGTTCATCCAGAAACTGCCTAGTGGCAGAATTGCTGATATTTTTAATTAAAAGTGATTCAGCAGATTTCAGTGCCTTGTGTTTGTGCTTGGGGGAGCAGAGCGGACCACCCGGAGTGGATCTGACTCTCCAGCTCCTCATACAAACTACAGCCGCTGGAGTTTGATCTAAATTGTGTCAGACTTGCTGCAGCAGACTGAAATCCCTCTCAAATTCTTTATCTTGGGCTCATTGCTTCGTGTTTGACCAACACAGCTGGAATATCATCAGCTTTATAACATTTTGCTGCTTATATTTGATATATAATCTTGTGAGTCACTGAATAAATTCAATGTTCCTTCTGATTTCATGCACACACTCTTCTTGGCTTGTTAAGTGAAGCAGAATGTGCAGCAGCTCCTCTGACCTTTGACCCGCAGATGCAGCAGACTCTGCGGGTCGCCTCCTGCTTTCTCATAAATAACCTGCCAGCGCTTTCAGAACAAGCGGGCAGGTTGGATGATGACAAATCGTCTGTTTGAGTCAGACGTAACAAGTCACACTGCTGGCTGTCGGTTCTGTTTCCGCCTCGCCGCCTGATGAAACTAAAATAGTGTTTTGGCCTCACACTTCATAGCGACACAGGACTAAAAATAAATACTCCAAAGTGAAACGGGCAAAAATAATGGAAGATTACAAGAAACAGATATTCTTATGGTTCTTCATCAAGCAATGAATTGTTTGTGTTTTATAATAAAAGGTGGTGTGAACAACCATTCTTTAACTGTAGTGTGGTTGCTATAATAACAAATTTCGACTTGCTGTTTTGAGACCCTTTTCAAGTAACATAATGACAAAATCACATTCTTTTTTCACACAATTTTCAAGTAATATATTGATAATGACAAACATCAATAAATTTTAATTGTAGAAAAAAAAACCTCATCAATGGAACTGGAAGATATTTTAAATATCCAAAACTAAACAACCAGAAATGGTAAATAAAGCATAAATTAAAACCACACAACAGAAACCATAAATAAAATGCTTAATGGTGTCTCTGTAAACAGAATTGCCCTTAAAACTATTGATCAGAATGGGAATTATTGACTTCAATTTCATTTATCATGGATTAATTGCTTGTTGATGTTGGACCATGACGTGGATTACTATTTCTCACCATCTGCTGCCATCTAGTGGACAGTGGCTGTTTCAATCTGAAATAATTTGTAAACAGTCATTACTCAGACTCGGTGCTTTTACTCGTCATTTTTTAATTTATTACAAACCTTTCTGTCATGGTCATCCTCTCACATTGTTACAAATGAACCAGATTACATACAGCTTAGGTTGAGCTTTTTGGCTTCAGGAGAAAATGACCTTCTTCCCCTTTTGGTTTATTTTTTTTTCTTTATCTTCCAACCCGTCCAGCTGTTCACTGCAACCTGAGCCAAAATGGCATCGACCACCAGCTGCGTCCCGAGGACATGACTTCCCAGCTTGAGGAGGACGAGGAGTTGGTGGACGCGGAGGCCGTCCTGCTGGACGACGACAGCCCGAGTTACCCGGACCTCCGCCGGCCTTCGTACCACCGCCGCTCCCCGCCGCACCGCTCCGTCTCGGAGTCCGAGCTCACCAGGGTAAGACATTTGTGTTCCTTGACTGTTTTACGGATGCAAACAATTAGTTGACTTACAATTAACTACTGTATTGGATTCAAATTAGTTCAAATGAATCGATTAGCTAGTAACTCGATCAGCTGGAAACTCGATTAACAAGTAAAGTCCGTTAAATAACATGCCAACGAGTTTACCAAACCATCCGTGTCACTCCAAATCACTAAACGCAATGAAATCTTCATCTTCGGTATTGTTTTTAAACAACTCCGCTAACTCCGGAGGTAGCTTCTGCCACACACATTATCAACACAGACCTAGAGCGCCCTCTTGCGGTTCAGTGTGAAAATAACATATGATATGACATAATAATGTGTTAATCATTTCACACATAAGTCGCTCCGGAGTATAAGTCGCAACCCCGGCCAAACTATGAAAAAAAAAAACCTGCAACTTATAGTCCGGACAATACGGTAATTGTTAGTTGATGGACCATAGAAATAAAATTTTAGATTGACTCGTAATTTGATAACTTCCGTCCCTGGTTTGTTTTCAAACATCAATAGTTTGAATTGATATTTGGATCTGAAGAAATTGTTTAAACCAGAGCTCTGGCTCTGAATAAACCAGGAAAAGTCAATAAAAGCCTGTTTTGCAAGTCTGTCAGTTGTTGCTACGTGTGTTGATGTGCTATAAAGAACACAGTCATCCTTTACTTCCTCTCCAGAAATGGAGTGATACGGGTATGGAGGCAGGAGCGGCTGCTTCTAATGCACAGACACGCTCGGGTTCTCCTTTCTCCGAGTAAAACATCTGGTAATCAGCTGTCAGTCTGAGCGAGTGGAAGCACTTAGAGTGAGAAAAGGGCTCGGTGTAAATCCTGGATGAGCCACTTAAAAACCAGACAGAGCCTCTTATTCGTTTAAAACACAAGGTGCGTTTCCTTTTCAGGAATGGATTTGCGCAGAACAAAAATAGTTTTCTGAGGTGGTTGTTTATCTTTCTCTGCTGGTACTGGAGTAAAACCAGATTATCTGGGTAGAAATTCCCAGAGAAAACCAACATTCTTACCGTCTAGCTGACTAATAAACAACATGGATGGTGAAACGTTGCAGCTTCAGACTGTTTTTCTCTTGCTTCTCATATGAAAACTGTAGCTACTAAGAACAAATAAACATGGTTTAGATTGAACATGCAGTGTAAGACTTTAATGTATATTTTTAAATCGAGAGGCAGCTCATGATATTCAATTATCTTATAATGGTTAATTTATTTCAGCAGTTAAGAAGTTTAAACGTGTAGTGATGGAGTTCAAGGCTTTTTTAATTACTTTTGATTATGGTTGGCACTCAATAAAAACATATTGAGTGTTTTTATTGAATTAATTGAAATAATTTGTAAACAGTCATTACTCAGACTCGGTGCTTTTACTCGTCATTTTTTACAAACCTTTCTGTCATGGTCATCCTCTCACATTGTTACAAATGAACCAGATTTGTAACTCAGACAATAATTTAATTGTCTGAATTAAGTTATTCAGACAATTAGAAAGTTATAGAAGACTGACTAAAACAGAGGTTTTATGGCTTCTGTATTGACAATTGCCCAGTAAAAAAATCCAAAAAGCCAAAAAGAGCTATGTACAAGGATAATGATTAAAAAATAAATAAAAGTTAGTGGAAGGAAAAACTGTTATAGAAGGGAAAAACAGCTGCAAAAAGAATAACTCAAGTGGATTGAGAAGCAAAGCACATTCAAGAGTTTGGACCAATAGATATTTCATACAAGTTTTCTGTTGGCTAAAATTTCTGAATCATTTTATTTTCTTTTTTACTGATGCAGTACAATTTTCTGAGAAACTGAGATTTATATTATGTTATCTTTAATTTAAAACAAAATAGTTACTATAATAATTAACTTTTCAACTGCATTTTAATTTAATGAGCTGTAACTACATTTATCATAAACCAGTTAACATCTGTAAAGTAATGCTAGGTTACCAATAGATGTTACTACTAGCTTTGTGCTAAGGTTTATGGAGAATCCAATTCATTGCTAACAGTTAGCATTGGTGCCTTTTTCATTGGATCAAGAATATACCAATATGTGCGGTACGCTTAAAATAAGGATATATTTAAACACTCACAGGAATATTTTCTTTAAAAGCTAAACAGAAATACATTTTGTTTGGGTAAATAGTTTTGTTGTTAAAGTTTTTTGATAAAATTGCAAGAAGTTTCCAGCTGGTTGTCAAGACAACAAGCAGCTGGTTGTCTTGACAACCTGTGGTTTTCTGGGTAGAAAAATGCTACATTTCAACCTAAAAAACATTTTGGGCAGAAAAGGTGCTTACCAAACTGCTGGGTGGAGATTTGTTACAGATGAACCAGTCTGAAAATTAATGAAGTAAAAATAAAAACCTCAAATTGCCGTCAGGAAGCCTGGAGTGCTGTTCATCAAGACTTCAGTGATGGCTGCCTGGAGGCAGCCAGTTAAAAATTAGCACTGGTTTAAAACTTTTGCACTGTAATGCATAATTGAAGCGACAGAGCTCGCCATCTCAGTGTCAAGTGTCTGTATTAGAGTTAACATCCTCATTCTTTTGGAGAATTTCCAACAGATCAAGTGCATTAAAGCTTAAATTATGAATAATGTTAATGTTTTCTATTAGGCAGCCTAAAAGCGTCCATTAATACATGCATGAGCTAAACTGAGCTGCAGCAAGTTAACTTCAATTAAAGTCACAGTGACATAACGGCCCAGAGTTTCTGACACTGGATGTAGCTGGTGCTGCGCTTTAACATGTGATTTCAAATTAAATCTTATTTTTCAGAGCCGTATTATTTAAAATAGGAACATAAGCTGTTAAACTCAAGCATGTCAAATATTTAGTTTGTTTCAGGGGAAAGCACTTTTTCAACCCTAAAACAGGCAGGAGTGGAGAATAAATAGCAAAAATTAATAATTTGATGTTATTCATATTTTTTGTAGGCCCTAAAAATGTCCACATTGATTTCAGATTGAATATTTTGAATTTTATTCCTTGTATCTTCCAGGATATGTTGCTATTACAATTTAAAATATCTACACAGTTACACATTGTAGTATTGTTTGGCCATTTGGATCTATTGTAGCACTTTTAAATTAGATTTTATTCATTTTCACCAAAGCAATATAATAATTCATAAAGTGAAACAAAAACAACTTTTTGTGATGAACAAATGCAACTGAAAATGGCATAAAACAAAACACAGCAGAGATCTTAATGCTTTATCTTTTTTACATTTTGTCACATTATTATGTTTATTTATTGCAAAGTTGACATAAAATTAACAAGTTTTTCTTTTACTTTGCATTCATGCTGAATTTTTTTCCCCTTATTCCTAAAAAATCTGCATTATTTTTTCTCCATTTTGCTGTTATTTACTGTTTGTCACATTAAATCCCCAATAAATACAAATACTGTAAATAGATTTCAAGCACCTTAAGAAATAAATAATTTAATCTAAACAAAAATTAAGCAAACCAAATCACTAAAAAAAAAACGACAAAAAAAATCTTTAATTTGACTCTGATTAAAACGTAACACCTCATAATGTCGGTATTTCAGTGCAGCTATATTTCGGTTAATCCCATCAACCGTATCGCTTTCTGAATCCATGTTGCTGATGAATCATTGCTTGGGTTTATAATGGAGTCGGAGCTTTTTACCACAGATTAAACATGATGTATAAAAACCAGTTGGAGTCAGAGGGGAGCAAACATCCACAGCAAATCATCTGTCAATACGCAGCTCAAGGTGAGTTCATCTCGTCTGGGTTTAACACGCCCTGCTGTGCTTTATGGACCCGACCAAATATGAAGGTCGTGGGCCTCTGAAGGGCCGCGTGCGCGCTCGTTGAGTTCAGGCTGCAGCCTGAAATTCCAATTTCAAACAGAGGCTTCGTATGAAAGCTCAGTAATTCATCCGGGACGCACACGCCGCCGTGTTCGTGTGTCTCGCAGATTAATTAAGAGGAGGGTGGGGGGGTTCATCTCCTGCCAGGTCTGGACTGAGAGAGATGGACCGATTGAAAAGGGAGCCGAGGGACAGCAGAGCTGCCAATTAGCCGCGCAGCAGAGACAACGTGGAGCTTTGAGCCTCCAGCAGCCGATCATTTGGTGCCAATCAAGACCAGCTAAAGAAATTCAACTCTAACTTTGCTGGAGACTAGAAATGCAAATCTTTGTGTCTAATGATTCAGTTCAGATTTTTTAGGGTAACGACTCGATTCAAAAACTAATTTCTCTGTTCAAATGGTGACTGAGAGAAGAAGACGGTGAAAGAAAGCACAACCCGTGAAGGCAAGACAAATGATTAAATAAAATAAGTATATCTGAGTGAACATAAAAATACAGTAGAAACAGAAACTACTGGGGTGAATGAATATTTTAGATGAATTATTAATATACATTTATTTGAATAATAATATAAGGTTCCATACTACGAACCTTGGGGCCGAGAGAAAAAACACGAGTAAATTTCCGACTTAAAACTCTGAAAAACTTAGATTAATCTCAGAAATTATGTAGAAATTACAAGAACTTTCTGAGTTTGAAAAGTTAAAAATTTACAAGGAAAAACAAAAAGAAAATTTGGGTTTGGAAAGTTAAAACTCTGTTGGAAAAAAGCAGGTAGGCGTTATGTGTTCACATATAGTGGTGTTATTAAATAACGTAATTAAAATTTAGGAGAAAAAACCCGACTTGGTTGCAGTCATTGCAGGCGCCTTCCTCTTCGCGGTGCAGTGTTCTGTTCGGACACCAGGGGGCACTATGTGACAGTGAATCCTGCTGGTGTGGAGGTTTAATGTAAATCTGCAGTTTCTTGCTGGATAAAGACAAGAAATCAACTTAGACCAGGAATGAACATTTGTGCAGCAGTTTAAGTTTTCAGATTATAGAGTTTACAAGATGATTGATCTACTGTGGGGATTTATTTGAAACTTTGCTTTAAGCAGTGGATTAGTTTCAGTTCTGCTGTACTGTTCCTACTTCCATCAGAGAGGTATTGATTTCTCTCTATGATAAATTTGGAAGCTGTATTCTGTTGTTCCATTTACTCTGGGGCATTTCACACTTTAATTGGTCATGTCCGATACAACAATAAAAACGACACAATGTGAAGTATAAAATATAAAGCTGGGTTGGAGCTGTAGATTTACCACCGTACTATTCTGTTTTTGCTTTTTTGCGTCTAAATGTTTCTGTTAATCAAACTTTTATATTAGCAAAACAAAAACCAGAGAAAATCAAAAGTGCAGTTTTTAAACCACCTTTACATTTAAAAGAGTAGAATAATATAAACCAAAAAATCTTCCAGTCCAGAGCAATGTGCAGCTGAGTTGGTCAATTAAAAAAATTACACTGTGCGTGTTTCTTTGATTATTAAGACAGATTATTTACAAATAGTGACAAAAAGTTGCAAGAGTATGGATGGAAACACTTATTTAAGTGTGAACTCAATTAATTAGAGGAATATAAAGTTATCCAAACCAAAATGGTTGTATATGAGAAACCAGTCTTGCTGCACTTGGTAAGTTAATTATTAAACTGATTGATACAGTTTGGGAAAGCCTTATTCCTTTATACTCGGGGATCAAGAACATTTGACAACAGGACCTAGTTCAAAAGACCTAAAAAAGAAATGAATCATGCCCTCATGAATGAAATTCAAGAATGAATCAGAGAAAGCAGTAGCTACGTTTCCACGACAAATGTGCACAAAACGTTTTTAGAGATTCCACTAAAATGTCATTTAAAACCGCACTATCATCACTTCCTGTTGTTGTCTTTGTCTTTTCCTCCAGTAGCAACTTCCTGTTGTTCGTCATGCTTCATGTTTGATGTAAAAAAAAAATGTATCCAGTGTAGTTTCGCAAAATAAATTGTTGGTACACAAAACTAGGATGCACAAAAAACATCTCTGAAATGTCCAAGTTTTTTCAAGAAACGTTCACAAAGATGTTGTATTGTTTGATTGATCAATTTTTTTTTTCTTGCAATCCTTTGACTTGTGAAAGTAAAATTTCACATATTTTCTACAAAATTTCAGAATTCTCAAACTTCTTTTGTTTTTTCTAACAAATACCTCACATCTGGAACTGAATTTTCCAACTTTTCTTAAATTTCTGAGATGCATGTAAAAATGGTAGGTATTTTTCTTACATATATTTATATTTCTGAAAATGTTTTTTTTTTTTTCTAGAACATTTCTGAGATCTCAGAATTTGAGATCATAAGCTAATTTTTGACTTCTAAAACTGAAAATTTAAAGTTTTTCTAGAAAATTTCTGGCATTTTTTCTTCTTCTGGAACTGAAATTTCCTGGCTGTTTCCAAAAAACATTTTGATCTCAAAATTTTACTTTCTTGAATTTTAAATTTTTTATCAACCATGGCCCGTTGTGGTTTCTCTCTCTCTCTCTGCTGGTTGGCGAACAGGAAGGCACCAGGTAGCTTTTTGTAGCGGCCCGATGAGAACAGCTATGGGCTAAATCAGTGCAGAATGTAAAACGCAGATGGCCATTGACTCACAAATGGGTTCATGGAAAATAAGAGCCTCTCATGTCAATCTGCTGAGTCTACTCCACAGCTTTGGCTTCTTTTTTATTTTTTATTTCGCTACCTCATCTGTCAGCTTCTCCTCTCGCTCTTCTTCTCCTTCCTTCTCCATCTTGGCTTTCCTCTCTACTTCGTCGCCTCAGGGCTTCCAGTCAGGGTTAATTAGCACAGAGTCGAGTTGTGTTTAATGGTTAATGTGATTTCTTCCTGTGACAGCACCCTGTCCCTTCTATATACACTCAACATCTATCCATGCACACTTGCGTTGAGAGTTGCGACCTCGCCTACACGCCCGCACACTCGCCTGCTTGCTTTGGCTGTCTGTCATTTCACCTACACCCCGGAGATACCGACCATATGCCCAAACCAGCGTGCGCCTCTCCCCCAATTTCTTTCTCTCTAGGAAGCTAGATATAGAGCGAGTGGGAGTAGTGGTGGAAGAAAAGAAACAGGTGAAAAGCTGTGGGGAGAAAAAATCCGTTCCATCTGACAGGGACTGTAGGAGATTGAATTTGGGGCAGAGATGATGGAAGCAGCCAAAAGGGAAAACCAAGGACTTTCCTCTGCTACGCCGCGGCACAAAGCAGCCCGAAGAGCAGGTTGTAGATGTGAAATTTTAATCACTTCTCTGTTTGCAAATTTAGTAGCCTCTTAATCAGAATCAGAAGCACTGCAGACACTTTGAGGAGGGATCATAAGGCGTTGCCTTCTGTTGAAGTATTTTGGTTGGAGAAACGTCTGAAATGTGTGGAACATTTCTGGCTATTCAAGGACTTTTATGAGCCATTTTTATGTTGGCCAAGGCAGCTCAGTGAGCTGTAGCTGAAGAAAGTACAGAACATAAGCAAATTAAGAAATGGTTAATTTAACATCAAGTCAGCAAGAAAGCACAATGAAACTGCTCAGAATAGACTTAAAAATTAGTGTGCCACCCACTGGATGTAGTGAGAAACGACAATCTCAGCTTTCTGCTCCGTGTTGCACTAAACATCCGCCAGCAGGCTGAACCAACCAGGTTACAACTTAGTCACAACATTGATCCATTCAGTGGTTTATAAATATATACGTTTTCGGTTAATGGTTATCTATATATCATTATGTGTAGTTGGGGGTTGCTACAATTGATAGTAACCAAACAGGCACACCCACTATAAGGAAACAAGCGCACCCAGTGCAACACTTTCATTCTACTGGCTGAGAGGTTGCCAGGCGATGGTGCTTTTTTGCTGTGAGCACAAGCAGAAAATGTTTCACAAGCGAGCAGAGAGGTTTTCAAGTGATTTGATCCGAGCAGAGACAGGTTTGAGAAAGCACAGTGAATATTTAAAAGAGAGCAGAAGTTTGGAGTACAAGCATTACAATAAAACATTTGCTTAAACATTTTTTGAAAATGCGTTATTTGTAAAGATCTTCAGCAAGTAGTAAAATTATTAATCAACACCAGTTCACAGATTTTGGTGAGACTTACTGTGAAGTTAGGGGTAGTTTAAGACTTTTTAGAAATGACCCATGACAGATTTAGATTTGAAAGGTCGCTCAGTGAATGCTTTCTGATTTTTTAAAATTTTTTTCCTCTCATTCAGCCTGGATACGTGAAGCTGTCCAAACCAGTGGCCCTGTGGACTCAGCAGGATGTTTGCAAATGGCTGAAAAAGCACTGTCCCAACCAGCATCAGATCTACAGCGACTCTTTCAAACAACACGACATCACAGGTACATTTCTGAACCCAAACAGTGATCATTACGATCAATAGGTTTCGCACAAGAGCCTTAAACTGGTATTATGGCTGCTGGACAAAATGAATGATGAAAAAAATGTACGTCTCAAATGCAACAAAGCCTTTATAAAACTATAAATGGTTAATATTTCCTTTCTGTTTTTAAAAACTTAAAGTTGATCTCTAAGAAAAAAAATGTGGTTTCAGCCATGTTTTTCTTTCCTGGATATGTTTAACATCTTTCCATTTCTGTCTATTAAATAAATTATTTCATTTTATTTTATAAAATGTTACTTTATCCTTCAGCCACCATAATCTTTAACCTCAAGCTTTTATGTACCTCAAAATGCTGTGAAACGTTCCCGTTGTGGGTTTATCAGAGCAACGTAGTTCTGTTCTGCTGCTGTCAACATATCCATCCTTCCTTTTTAGCTCCTATTTTGAAAAAAACAAGTGAGAAATGACCATGAAATCTGTCTTCTGACCTAAACTTGGAGACAAACCAGCTCCTCTTTCTTCCAAAACTCTTCAGAAGTTTCAACATCTTGCTTCTGAGACGCCAGCTTTCATTCATAACCTCCCAGGTGCGCTCCACACCTGCCGTCTGGCGAGCAGCCCACCCGTCTGTCCATCCCTCCCCTCCTCTCCGTCTCTGTTACCAACGGTAACGGTTGCCACGTCAATCACTCCCCCAACGAGGCCCTTCAAGGTCACCCTGGGTCTAACGGCGCTCCAGTCCTCGTAGAAACAGACGACCATTAATTTTCACGCCTTTCTTCTCTCTCACAGCCCGGCTGGTCACACTAATATGTTTATTTGTTGCTCCTGAGGAAATCCTCGACTCGGCGACCGGCTGGAGACATAAATCTTGCGATGAGCGGCGCTTTGAGTCACTCTTTGATGCAATTTTAACCGCTATACGTCTACGTGGAGCTTCAGCATCACCTGTTTAATGGTGTGAAAATATGAATCTTTCTGATTTGCACCGCGAATTGCGCAAATGTCTCATCAGCTGCAAAGAGGTCGAATAAATGACCCACGGTTCATTGCATGCCTGCTGAAGCGCTGCTTCAATTTGACAGCAACTCCCAAGGAGAAACATTTTAGAAGCATTTGATTTGTTTTCTTTTCATTCAGGTTGTAAACTATCACGCTTTGATAGATTGATTGTGATTTTTAGGTTTTTGCGCCGCAATGGATTGATGTGGTTAAAAGATAATTTGCTGCTGGTTTAGAGAAGATTAGCACAAACTACCACTGAAAACTCATGCTTAGTATGTCTGAGTAGTTTCTGTATTTTTCTCCAAAGAAATCACTTTTTGTGGGAAAAAAATACATAAAATTTTATTAGGTTTATCTCAGAATGAACAAAGTTAAACATCACCAGGTTTCTTAGAAGCCAAAAGCATTTTATTACACCAAGACTGCCCATTTTCTCCATCACTGCAAAAACACAAACTCTTACCAAGTATTTCTGTTCTAGCTTTTAGTGCAAATATCTTAGTATACTTCAAATAAGACAAAAATAACTTACAAGTCACGTTTCAGCAAGAAAGTACTGAAAAAGTGAATAAATCTGCCTGCACTTTTTCACCAATGTTAAGGAATTATTGACTTCAAACAAGCTCCTATTTCTTCTTTATCGACTTAATTACTGCTCTGAATATGGTGTTGATACTTTTGTCTTGTTTCAAGTGTACTATATATCTGCTTCTGAATTTTCTGCAGCCATTTATTGCAAGAAGGAATTAAATAAGAACTATAGACTTATACTTTCAAACTGAGACAATTGGGAGATAATGGCACGCAGAAAATCTGCAAGTAATTCAGTTTGTCTCCACATTTGGCATTAATTAACAGAAGCCAATTAAAATGGGCCAAGCCTTACCAATTGGACTCGCAAGGCAATTTGCATCCTAATCAATCTTAGGAATATTATGCCGACATTCTATTTCATTTCAACGCAGCAACAGAATAAACACAACTAACCAATGTAACACTGTTGGGAAAACAATCATGTGTAGACAAGCAAACAAGGAGTTTGAATATGTTTATGTGAGAATACAGGCATGCATCTGAGATGGGAGATTATCTGTTTGTTCGGTGTGTTTGTCAGACTCTACTTGTGACCTTTCCATAATTGAAACCGTATGAGCAAGGCCGGGGTTTGGCTTCCTTGCGCCAGACTTTTTCTTTTGCATTCAGTGCACTGTATTCCCATCAATCCATCCATAACTGAATACCTCTTTTCGACTGCCAGCGGTGCTCAATCTCACT
The DNA here is from genome assembly GCA_922788865.1 of Poeciliopsis turneri. Taxonomy (NCBI): domain Eukaryota; kingdom Metazoa; phylum Chordata; class Actinopteri; order Cyprinodontiformes; family Poeciliidae; genus Poeciliopsis; species Poeciliopsis turneri. Next base: position 1,320,819 of record CAKLNU010001072.1, read on the forward strand.
TGTCTTGGCAACATCGTCATCCCTTTCACTAAGTACCAAATCAATAAGCAGTCTCTCTTTTCCAGATCATAATTCAAACAGACAATCGCGTCCGCCCTCTTTAGACATAAAACGGCAGCATGGGGAATGCATTTCACTGCGTACCGGGCGCGTGCAACATTTTAGCATCGAGCGACTTCAGTATGCAGCAACCACTTCACTGCTGTAACCTCTGCCAAAGGAATCAATGTTTCCCGTCCTCCCTCCAGCCTCCACTGCCAAGAAGACGCCTCCCTTCCTCAGTCCTCACCTCCACCCCCAACAGACACGGCTGCAAATATGGCTTTAACACCCAGCTTCTATTTAAAATCCATTAAAGCATGTTAGGGCATAATTAGATATTAGTTCCTAATCCGTCGTCTTTACAATGAGGAAGCTTGGTAGAGATGGTAGGAACTGGTTGGTGTGACGTTATTTAGCAAAATACTCACATAAAAAGCACTCTATATATTTTGCAACAATTGGGAATTTCAAATTCCAACACAAAGGGGAAATATTCTGTCTTTTCAGGGACATGGTGCCATTTTATAGCACAGTCACATAAATATGTTGACTTCAGTTGTTATGGAAAAGCTGTATTCATCAAATATGGCTCTGTAATTTAACTTCTTGAAATTGGGCCTCTGTCTCTTTAAGAAGCTTCTTTGCCTTCTGAAACTCCGCCTTCAGAAAGTCAACATGGCTCCTCTATTAACCCTTCAACAATGTTTTTCCAGTATTTCACTGAGAATGAACTCCTATTATGAGCTCAGCAGATGCTCAGTTTCACCAGGTGTTTGCTAACTGCTAATGGCTAGTTTAAAGGAGCTGAGTGGCTGAGGAGGAGCTGTGTCTCGAAGGCGGGGCTACGTCCACCCAGGCGTTTTTACACAGCTGAATGGTTGCCATGGAAATTAAAATATTTCTCAAATGTGCATGAGAGACTCAAAGCAACACTCCAGGTGTTTTTGATGAGAGAATGACATTATAGCATGATTTAAAGCTAGAAAAATTTAATGTTACACAATACCGCTCCTTTAACAATGTTTCCAACTAAGATTTACCTTCTGATTGATTTCAAAATATAATTTTTATTTTTATGTGGGCGCAATCATTTCATTTTTTTCTCTTCAGTCCGGGAAAGTTTCCCTCACAAAACTCAGTGATATATGGTGTCATAAGCCCTTGCTCTGAATAATTAATAGCCTGTAATATTAGTGGTTAAATGAAGGGTGGCTGGAGTCCTGCTACTCTATCCACCCCGCTAGTCAAACTCGTCATTTCAGCCGCCTGGAAAATACCAGCGAGCCCAGGCAGCTCTGGACGAGACATTTTCTCCAACTGGAGGGTCTCACATTGGACACTAAATGTATATTTGATGAGGCCCAAAAAAAGGACAAAAGGTGACAAAGTCTATTTCAGAACAGTGGAGGACACGCAGAAACTAACCACAACAGCCATTTAGCCCTTAGAAGATGAATTGTGCAGGCTGCCGCCGGCTGCTGTCATAGAAATGCAGCTGGTTAATGGAGAAAAAGACACACAGCAAATGAGTCAAACAGACTGAAGTAACAGGGCTGCACATCACCTTGGAAGCTGCAGCGCAGCATGAAGATTTCTTCTTTCCTCCTGATGGACCATTTCTTGGACAGTTTGATACTCTGAGATGAAATAATGATTAATTATACAAATTATAACTGCTGATTTAATTCAGATCAGCAATTATGGAAACCAAAGGTGTGTAAAAATGCATTTATTGATTCATTAGCTACCTCTAACAGCTAAAGCTTAAGTGTCCCAGATCCTACAGCTTTGTAGACTTTAGTAGCCTTACATGTGGGATGTTTTTATTTTTTTCTCAAGCTTTTCTTGTCAAACACATAATTTTTACTGTATAAATTTCTAATCATGACTTGGAACAGCCGTCTCTTGTACTTAAATAGATGTTTCTTGTTGCTCATCGTATTGACATGATGCAGTTTGTGTCGAATAAGCCAAACTAATTGGAAAAACTGCTATTCACCTCCTCGCCTGGCACTGCACCAAGAACTACTGAAGGAAACGACACTGCCAGTCGTTATGATTAACGGTTGCTATCCATCACCGCCATCTTTCCTCACTAAAAGTTATAAAATAAAACGACGCGTTTGGTTTGCAGCCTGGTCTGTGTTGCACTCTGTGATCATCTTCAAAGTGAAATAAACTAAAAAGAAAGTGGGTTTAAAGGAGCGCATTGGTTGTTTTGACGTCTGTCATGGCGGAGTGGGCGGAGTTACGGAGAGTGCAAAGGGTTAAAAATCTGTTTTGGAGTGGTCTTCACTCTGCTTTGCATTCACATATGCATTAGAACCAGAGTTTGCTTTTTTTGGTCTGCTTCAGAGTTTGATTACACATTCGCACCTCATCAATCTGTTCTTTCTAGAGATCATTAATCCGAACTAGAGTTTGGATTAAAGCGTACTAAACAGGGCTGGTGTGAATGCACCACTTAAAAACTCCAGCAGAATCATCTAAAAAAAAATCCTTGCAGTTCCCCTAACCACACCCTCCTCTCCATGATTACATCCCGAGTTTCTCCCCATGAATCCATAAACGTATTGGTTATACGGGGGATTACTGGTGAAGTTTGTAATCAATCTGCACTGGCAGGAAGCCGGACTTTGTGTCAAGAGTGTGGAAACGTCTTATCTTTGACCAAATGGCTCTTAAAAGCACCATGATGAACCATACTTCTGCACCACCCATAAAAGTTGGATAAACTCTTGAGTTTTCATAAACAAAACCAGGGAACCACATTCACTGAAACAAACACAGCTCAGTAAAAATATGTGGTCTTGATTGGAGGAAGACTTTTCTGAATGCGACTATTGACTGCAATCAATAGTCACATTCATCCTGAGGTGGAAATCAGTCAAAAAAAAAAAAAAGGTAGATTTTAATGACAATCATGAACAGTCATGCTTAAAACTGCCCACTTGTAACTGAATTAGCCAGAACGCATTTTAATGCCAAGTCTGAACAGGATCTCTATTGTTCCACAGATGAGACAACAAAATGAGCAGACAGCTGACAGGAAGTGTTAAAAAATGTGCTGCTGTTGTAGAACATTAACCTGAGGAAACAAACTCAAATTATTTCACCAAGTACAATCTCTATTAAATGGAGGTGATGTGTTAATAAGCAGCCTTTGTGCACCTGTTATTTTTATTTCTACCTGCAAAATGAAGCAAACTCCTGGCGGATCAATGCATATATGTGTGTATTTTGTGTTTATATTGAAGCGGGTGTAAACAAATGCACTCTAAGCTCCCATTCATCAAAGCCGCAGTTTACTGTGCCAGGCTGTAGCTGCAGATTAATCAGCTTCAGCACAACACGGCTGCTCACCCACCACTCATTAATCCGATTCTCAGGCACAATGTGGTTGTGTGCACATCACCCAGTCTTTGTAAAATATGTGTGTGCAACATGCTTCACTGTATTTGTTCTTTATATAGTGGAAGAATCTTAAAAATAATGAAGTTGTACAGACATTAAGTAGTAAAAATTAATGATTCCCTCTATGTTCTTTTTGCCACCTTTCTGCGACATGAATACCCAACATCTCCAGCTTTTCTTTTTGTGCTCAGGATTGTAGCTAAATATTAGCACTATGCTAACATTAGCATTATGCTAATATTGAGCATAATGCTAACAGCTTCTGTTGTCTCGGTGGACTGCCTGTTGACTCCCTGCTTGAGGTCTGTCAGTATCTTTTTGTGTTGTTTCTTTTCAGTTACTTTGTCCACATATGGAGTTACTTCCTGTCTCAGTGGGACAATAGTTAGCACTTTTCCCATTTTTATTTTCTTCTATAATTTTGGTTTAATTTAATGGGTTTTGGGGGGTTTTCTTAATAAGTGACATTTTTCTTCTTTCATTTGGTTTCCTGCTTCTAAGTTAAACTTCACTTTTTGTCTGGAAAATTAGTTGTTTCAAAAACCACCTGATTAAGTCACATTGAATGGGCATTGCGCCGTTACCTAGCAACCCCAGTGGAGCCCAGCCTGTTACCCAGCAACACAAAATGGAGTTTGGATGTCCGGTACGATGGCTGCTGGAAAAGACAAGCGTTTTGTTGTTGACTTACCATCCAGAAACCACTTCCTGCATTCATGCTGGTTGTGCAGGAAGCTCAACTACTGCTTTTCAAAGATGTACTGTTATAGAATTTGCTGCCATTTTCAAGTGAGAGTATAAACATGGAGTTAAGGGGCTTGGTCAGCAGCAGCTTGTTTGGCTTTAAAGTGACAGGACGCCCTAAAACAGCTCATTCTGAAAATGGGCAGAACTCAACAGACTAAAATCTCGTTGACTATGAATAATTTTGTACAAAAGACGTAATGAACATGTTTTGTTTAGCCCATAGATCTATCCTAACCTGTTGAAGGAACTATAATGGGTCCCTTTGAAGTTGTAATCTTTGTTTATACAGTTTTAAGTTGACTTTTCAAAATCCTTACCGGACACCAGACCTTCCTGTAACGCTGCTTTTCTGAAATATAAAACATAATTTCATGTTTTTGTGAATGAAGATGTAATTTGTAAGACTGAATAGCATCTCTGCTTCAAGAAACAGGAAGAAAAACATCTTTTTGTATGCTCGCATTGAATTGATGAGAAATACCTTTTTTAAAATTAATGCTCTGCACAATTGTTTTTCAGACGACTGTTGAAAAATCTTTTTTACATTTAGAAATCCACCTACTTGCCCAAACCACTTCACTGAGACGGGAAGCTTCCATTATGAAGTGGAAAGTAAATATTTTACTTAAGCAGTGAGAGATATTTTTAATGTTTTAAGATTGCTAAGTGAACCAGTTTCTGTAACTCTATTGAGTAAGGAGCAGAAGTCTTAATATTTAGTTTTCACCTCTACTTTTTCCTTCTACGTTTCAGGAGCTTTTTTCTTTTTACAGCTGATTTGCCTTTTCCCCCCACTCACTATCAGACATTCAACTGCTTCCAAAGCAACTCTTTCTCTTACCTCATTTATTTCCTCCTGACCACTTTCCACTTCTCCAGCCCTCGTCTTCCTCCCCCCTTTCTTCCTCCCCTCCTCCTGGCCATGCTACACTGCACAGTGCATTAATAGTGGTATGAAAAATTCCCCGCTGAGACATGGTGGGATCGTCGATGCCAATGACTCAGAACTGGAGGAACAGAGAGTTAAAAGGCTTGGACTCCTTACAGAAGTTGTTCCACCCCACTGATGTTGCCTTGCTGACAAGGAGGCATGGTACTTTGGCTGAATGTTGAGCTGAGTGTTTTTTATTGTAATCACTGGTATTCTTATATTGCAGTAATTGCAGCACTTCACTGGCTTTGCTCTGGCTTTTTTTTTTTTAAAAGGTAAGAGTCTGGTTTTGTAAGTTAAAGATTCATGCCAGTTGCTTCTGTACATGCAAATATCTAAAAAAGAAATGATTCAACCTGGGATTTGCTCACAAAACTTTCTGAACTTGTTTTTTCCTAGTATGTTTTGGCTGTTTGACTGGTCTGATGTTAGAGCCCTGAGATCTCAAAAGACGCAGTCACCTACTCCATTAAATTATCATTTTATAGATACGATTTAGCCTCTCACTGTTAAATCTACATCTTGATCTGCTCCTTTCAATTTTTGCAGTTTTATTACGAACAAAACTGATCGAACACAAAGCAATCAATGACTGAAGTGGAAGGAATAACAGCTGGAAGTTTTGGTTGTGTCTCCACAGAGGTCAATGCATTTCTTTCCAAAATAACTCAAGCTTTGTTAGATTGGATGCTGTTCTTTCTAAGTCAGCTTATTCTTAAAGGTTACACATTATGCTTTCATGATTAGATTAAGCCAGGGCGACACAAAATGTGTACATTTATTTTGCACACAATCATCCTTAGATGATGAGATTTTAGTTTGTGCCGTTTTAGCTCCTTTCGTTTTAGGGTCACTTTAAATTTTGTAACTTTAAATTATTATCAGCTGCTGCTGGTCACGTCCCGCAACTCAATGTCTTCAAAATGGCTGCAAAAAGACGCACAATTATACAACCGTACATCTTTGAAAAGCATTAGTAGAACCTCATGCACAACCAATAAGAATGCAGCAAGTGGTTTCTAGATGGAAAGTCAGCAGCAAAACACTTGTTTATTCCAGCAGCCATTATACAGTACATACAACAGCAAAACCAGATGACCAAAGGTGCTGGAGCTCTGCTCGGGTTGCTAGGTAACAGAGCAGCGCCTATTGAATGTGACTCGACAATTGGAAGTGTGCTGAAATGACTCATTTTCCAGGCACCAGACAACATTAACTTACTGTCCAAAAGAAATGGCTGGGAGTTTTGTTTGTTTTTCTCTTTTTGCTGTTTTAAAAGCAGTAGAGACCTAAATGGAAGAATAAAAACACATAAAATTTGAATGTTAACCATTTCTCTTCAAAACTAGATTTCTGGAGTGCTTAAAAAGTTGAACATGGATTTCCGCAGCTCCTCCAGTCACCATGAGCCACTTGGCCAAGGTCTCTTTGACATGACACACTTAGTTGTGTCATTTCCAGTCATTTCAAGCTCTTTCTACTTTTAGATGATGATTGCTGGGGAACATTAATTAATAAACAACACCTAGAAACATAAACATGGTTAAAGTGTTACAAACAATATCACAAGCTTTCAACGACATTCCAAAATGAACTGTTCAAACATCAAAATGAACTGTTCAAACATCAGAGATCTTCCCAGAATATTTGTTTTTAAATTATCACCATTAATTTATCAGACTGTCTGATTAAGTCTAATGGAAATTGGTGTAACAAAGTAAAATGGGCTCACCAATTAGATTTTAAGTAAAAAATTTCAGCTTTTTGTATCTTTCAATTGACTGTTTTGTCTTTCTGTTGGTCTATATTATAAAATGCAAATAAAAAAAAACATTGAAGCCTGGTTGCAACTTGACAGATCATTAAAAAACTTAGAGGAGCAAGGACTTGTACAAAGAACCTCTGGTATGTATCTATATCAAGTTATGTCCTAATTTGACCATCCTGCCTGATGCTGCAGCTGTTTTTCATGCTAATATATTGGAAATCCCAAATATCGTCAATCTTGCAGTGTGTGTCATGCTCAGTTGTCTCCCTTATACCTGCAGTTATTGACAAGAGACGTTACAGGAGCAAAAGAGAGAAATGTGAGTCTCAGTTGCCATGCCAATCTATCTTTGGTTTCAGGTGGCAAGTGATGGTTGGTCAATATTTATAGACCCGTTACAGCATGGCTCATGTTGGCGCTGTCATGTCAACTTTAATGTCTCAATCTGGTTGCTGCCTTTTTGACTTTTTTTTAAATCTGTTCTTTCATTATGTTGCTGCTACCTGTGAGTGTTTATGACTCTACCTATCTGTCTGGCTTTCATATACTGGTTACTTGTGATGGAATTTCCATTGAAAATGCTCAGATTTTAACCCCATCTGTCACAATAAACAGCAAATCAATTAATCCCATGATAAATTAAAACAATCTCAATAATTTCCATTTACATAACGCTTTTCTTTCTCTCTGTACCAAAATTGGTCTTCAGTTTGATGGTTTGGTCTCAGCTAGTCATTTTTTGAAGGACAATTTTGTTTTCAGAAACTTAATCACTTTACTAGTTGTTTTGTAAAATGTATTCCAGTTCCAGCGTTAAATATTCATTTGAATTTAAAGTTTATTGATCATTAAGCAATGACATTATCATCAATAAATTTGAAAACATGATTAAATTCAGTTAGTGTGCAGTTTAGAGACACAAATCACATTTCTGAATGTGACTTCTGTCCTAACGAAGCGTATTACAAATGGGAAAGTTTTTCAAGAGTTGTTTGTGTTTGTGAGGCTATAATGAGTGTGACGCACAGTTGCAAGTTGCAACTATACAGTTACCTAAACAAGGAAGTAATTAATTGTAACACAAAATGTCATGATAAAATTTTAAGTTCACATTCTTTCAGTGAACTTTTATGCAGCTTGTGAGCGAATATTTGCAAAGTGAATATTGTAATTTTCCAGATTCTTTGTAGATAAAATTCTTGCATTGTTCAGTACTTGAGTAGAAACATCTAAGATTCAAAACCCTGAACCCCAGTAGCACATTTCTTCAGCAAAGACTTGTTTCTTTAAAGTCAGGTCCTTTAGATGAAAACCTAGAATTACATACTTACTGCCATTAACTACACAGATTCCCAGTTCATCAACTGAACAGCCACTTTGACTTCCTGGTGATTTTAAGGACTTTTCTCCAACCAACCGTGGCGCTAATTGGTGGCAGCATCTTGTCAAAGCAGCCGTCGGGGCCACAAGAGCAAAACGAGCATTTTGCTTCGTAATTACCCTAGATTATCCTATCTGCTTACCATCCTCCATGTTGCAAAAACACTCATAACGAGGACTAATAATCACACAATATTCTACAAGCCTTTTTATTAGTTGCCTAAGTCCTTTTCATAGAAGCCGATTGGATGATTAAATTATTTTATACAAGGATTTGCAATTAGCTACAGAGCTGTTAGGGATTCTTGCTCCAGGGATGTACTGTTCTGATATTTATGCAAAGAAGGATCTGCTGCACATATGGTTCTGCTGAGCTTAATTGGACAATTCAGACTGATGGTCGCACAACGGTGAAGAGACGTCTGTTTTTATTAATCTACCCTTATAAAGTCCAATTTGTGTTTAATTCACCCGCAGCACCTTGTGAGTTTCCTGTTCCACGGACGTAAAGAGGATGTTGTTTAGCAAACATCTGAAGCGGTGTTTGCTAAACTCCCTCTGGGTTGGATCCTTAAGCCTTGTGTTTTAGTTTATTTATTTTTTTCGCTTGTCTATTTTCAGGACGGGCCCTCATGAGACTAACAGACAGAAAGCTGGAGCGAATGGGGATTATCCACGAAGCCCAGAGGCAGCACATCCTGCAGCAAGTCCTGCAGCTTCGTGTCCGCGAGGAAGTCAGGACTCTCCAGCTCCTCACACAAGGTAAACTTTTCAGCATCTAAATATCGCATTGAGATGTTTTTCTGCATTACGCTTCCTGTCCCAGATGCTGAGGATTTAGTTTCTTCTAGGTTAAAAAATATTCAATGACAAACATTATATTAAATATACCAATCATTCATTATTCACGAGCCATCTGTCGCCATGGCAATCGCTGCATATTTCAAAGCCTGGAGAAAATGATGAATCAGAAAATGATTATGCAACAAAAGAGTCTTGCAGACACATTTTCTTCAGCTGCTCTGCTCACAAGCCATCAAGTCCAGATGATGATGGCTTGTTGTTGCAGTTATGTCTCCTTATAGATTTACTTTTACACGTGATGAGCTCCTGTAGCTGCAGGTCCCAACTCTGCTGACTCTGAACTTGTCGGTTTCTCATGTCGCAAGCAGAGATAGTACCTGAGTATGCTGATATCTGCTGAGATACGCTGCAAGGTTGTTCCAGATGGTTGCTCCAGATAGACGTAACAGATGCTGCTAATGTATTCATGAGTGCTCAAGAGGTCCAAAGCTGCAGACACCGGGCTGAAATATAAGTGCACCACTTTTGTTTTTGCTCCCATTTTGTCATGAGCTGAACTCAAACATCCAAACCTTTTTCTGTACACACAGTAGACCTATTTTCTCTCAAATATTGTTCACAAATCTGTGTTGGTGAGCACTTCTTCTTTGCCAAGATAATCCATCCCACCTCACAGGTGTGCCATGCAAAGATGCTGATTAGACGGCCTGATTGTTGCACAGGTTTGTGACAATAAAAGGTCATTGTGAAATTAGCAGTTTTGCTTTATTGGAGGATCAGAGAACCAATCAGTATCTGGTGTGATTACCACTAACTCTGTGTAACCCACCTGTCAGCATTCATCAGATTGATCGGGCGTTTTCGGTCCACGTCTCTTCAATAACTGTGGGAAGTTTCTGCATATCGGCAGGAACTGGAAGCCGCTTGTTTTAAACACTGGACATATTGATCCATTTTTCAGTCGATTAAGACAGAAACCTCATTGTGTTATGTCACCAGCTAGTTATTAACCAAAAGAATCTGAAAGTATGTCAAGCTGTCAGCAGCAAAACTTCTTTTGATATTCTGTTAAAATCTGAGAAACACAACTTCACAATCATGGTGTTTCCATTAAATAAATGTAATTACAATCATATTTCAGCCACGGCGCGAGCGCTCATCATCAACTATCAGAGTTGACATCAGCGTCTTATTGAGGCCTTGTAACGACAAGTGACTTTTAATTAGGAATGGCTACGTATATATGCTCCATTTTGGGAAATTGTAGTTATGCCTATTGTAACCAATTTTGCTGAACGATAAATTTTCCCAGAAGTTATTGCGATAAACAGTAATATTGTTGTTGTGAGACCATTTTCAAGTAATGCAATGCTCAAAGATCAATAAATCTTAAATTCTAATTAACGTTTATCACTGGAACTGGAAGATACTCTAAACTAAATAAATAAAACAGAAATGAAATGAATACTTCTCTGAAAACAAAATTGTCCTTAAAGGACTAGTTGAGACCAAAACATCAAACTTCATTGGTCATTGCTCTGGTACTTGAGTCACAGTTGTGTTGGTTATGAATTTTGGAGGCTTTTTCACCAATTATGAAGGCAAAAAAAATATCTAATGAAATAGATGTTTGTTGTGCTTCCTTATTTAATTGTCTTGAACTTATTAGTCTAGATTATTCATCTCTGCTGAGATACTTTGACCTTTTCCTCATATCTCAACAAAACAAGCTAAATATTTCAGAGTGATTTTATTTGGTACCTCACTGTTTATTTTTTGTCTTAAATATACTTTTGTGCCGTCGATGTTCAGAATACAGATGCCTTTTTTGTGACTTTGTAGCATTAATCAAAGGCAGCAGGATCAATTCAGCCTCAAAATATGCAGCGGCTCTGTTTGCAATTTATGCACGTATAACAGCAGTGGTAATCCATTATGTTAATTAAATCTTTTGATGAGCCATTTTTAATTCATGTATAGCCAAACTAAAAGCCTCACACAGGTAAATAGCTGAGCTGCCAAAGTTGAAATCAGTGGCAACAAAGCAGACGATGTTCCCAATGAATCAAGCAGCTACTATTCATTTAGGTTTCAGTGCTTCCTGGACAATACTTCTCTTTGTATTGTCCATCAGATGCAATTATTAAAGTTTTCAGTTTTACTGCAGCATTTTTGTGACTACATGTCTGAATTTTAAACCAGCTAAAACCCAGTTTTTAGTTGGTTTACTTTGACTTGTCAACTTGAAGAAAAGACAATTTAAGACTCTTTTTTTTTTATAGTGCTTAGACTCATTGTGTCTGCCCTGTCATAGGGCTGTGCAATAAATCAATAACAATATATATCACTGTAGACACATAATCAATAACGCATCCTATAGCATTTTCACTGAACAACAAAATGAATAGAAATAGGTTTCTGTGTGTAATAACATTTATTGTTCAATGTTATATTAAATATATATACATTTATATACTTCTATCATAATAGTTTGGTGCTCTTGGGGGCCCCCTTGTGGTGTGGAGGCCCTAAGCAGCCTGTTTCGGTCGCATGTGTCTTGGCTCTGATTCCGTTTGGTAATTTATGGGAACATCTGTCATTTATCATTGCTGCACAAACTTTGTTCCACCAAACAACAATAGTTCCAGCTCAAACCTGTTTGTTTTCACTCTCCACACAGCAGCACGCTTCATGTTCTCCTTGTTCTCTTCTTTCCACCCTGTGAAGCTCAGCTTGTCTTGTTTCTCGCTCAGCAAATCCAGCAGCTTTCCTTCGCCAACCACCACCGCATCGGTGCCGCTTGTTCCTTCACACCCATCTGCACAGACTCAGAGAAACGGGGCTGCCGCAGGGGCCGAGGAACAAATTCCAGGGTTCCAGATTCTTGGAAAACATTTGGAATGAAATAAAGTCACGGCTCGGGTTTTATTCCCTCGGCGAGGTGAAAATAGAAAGTGAGAGGAGGAACAAGAGAGGGCATTTAGCTGAGTGATGAGGCTCGCTAAAGGCTACCCTCAGCATCCTAGGCCTTTCTTCCCTTTTTTTTGTCTTTTTTTCTTGCCTCATCCTCCCTGCTCTTCATCTCCTTTTTTCTGCATTGATGATATGGGAGCAGACAGCCCACCCGTCTCAGCAGGGCACTGCCTTTTAGAGCATATCTGAGCCTTGGGGATACTCACTGAGAAGACTGAAGTTTGACAAAGCAGAAAAATGTAGAATTGCAAAGACAAAATCAAAAGGAAGAAAATCAAAGAGCATCTCTTTTTTTTTTTTTTTTACATTATTTTGAATAAAACATGAATTTACTAGAAGTAAGAATGGAACCATAGAGTGAACAAAGCAAACAAACATGTACTATATGATTTTGTTGATTGCTTTTTAATTTGTATGTTTCAACGTTAAGTCTAAATGTTCAAAAGTGGAAAAAAAAGGTTCCTCCCTTAGATTTTTGTTCTTTTGGCAGAAATCAGACAAAATTTGGAAGGAGATGAAATGGTTCCAAGGCAAACTTCCTGTCGTTGTTGCTAAAGAGAGACGCAGTGGTACGCAGTTTTAAGTAGAGCAGGGAGGGAAACGAATGAAGTGAAAAAGTGGCAACAGATGAATGGTGATGAGGTAATGAAGAAAAAGAAGAGGAGGAAAATAAATGCTGCAATTGTTGAGATAGATGCCAAAACGTTGGACGACGACGAAATGGAGAAAATCTAGAGGTGTGAAAAGCTTTGATTCGTCTCTGTATTTGCATGGATAGTTTGTCTTTCTATTTTTATTAGTTTACTCCTTTTCCCTTCAAATCTTAGATTGAGATGTGTTAATCTGTCACATCTTTGAAGTTTGTCGGTTTTGTGGTGATATGGTGAAATTTTGCATTTAGCTCTGTCAACATGAATATGTTAACTGTCACCATATCATCTTATTTATTTTATTTTATTTTATTTTTTTATGTTAGTACTGACTTACTCACTGAGAGTGAAATTTTAATAGCATGCCATGTGGTCAGAAAGAAATCATAAGTCAGCAGAAAGTATTTTAAGCCCAGAAGTTCACTATCAGTTTCAAGCCGTCAGCATGCTGAGGTGACTGAAACTTTATTGGTGCACAGACAACATACTAAAACCAACATTTTCTTAACAGCACATGATAATTATAGCGTAAAAATTAATATTAATCCTTCTCCAATAATATTATTCTGAAATAAATCATCTTTTTGTGGTAATGATGACCTGTTGTCTCTACAAAAATAGCTCTATCTTGATTGGATTTAAAGCCCTAAAAAGCTCATCCTGAACTGAACAGACTAAATTCTCATTACCCAAGAATGATTTTGAGCAAAAAGTGTAATAAACATATTTTGTAAAGTCTGGTCCCATCCTAATCTGTTCAAGGAAGCTGAATAGTTGCCTTCAAAATCCCTTTCACAGACAGTCTCCATCCAGTCTCATTGAACTTCTCACTCAGTTTGCAAAGTAGATTAGTTAAAAAACCTAATTCTTCAGATTTGCAGAGATGTGGCATTAGTAGCCGCCTGCCCTCTCAAAGGAGTCTCTAATGTCCGTCTCCAGCGGTTAATGGGTGAGAGAGACGCAGAGACACACAGGACAACCTTTCACTCAGTCTCACCTGAAAGCCTGGAATTATCTGAGAAAAACTCAGGCATGCACAGAAAGACAAAGAAAACCTTAGACAGACCCACTCTGGGATCTGAACGCAAGCAAATATGAATGGTCATATTTACAGAGGTTACAGTACGATCATTTAAAGGTGCAGTTTGTAAATTGGAGAAATGGTTTTTACATATTTGTCGTGACAGAATGTCATCAGTCTACTCCACTTCCTTTCTATGCTACTATTGCTGTCTAGAATGTTTTACAAAAATAACCAATCAGAGCTAGGAGGTGGGACTTAGCGCTGCCAATCACCCTCATGTACTCTGTTATATGTGCTACCAGTGGAAAAACAATTTACCTTTACGACAAAAACATTTACCCACCATCATCAGTGGCTAAGCTAACTAACGTAGCATCCACATCAATCTGCTATCAGGGGGAAGCTGAAGCATAGCAGAGGGAGAGGAGAAGGTTAGAAGGAGCAGGATGATTGACAGCGCTAAGACCCGCCTCCTGGCTCTCATTATTTGTTTCTTGTTGTCTCTGAGCACACTGGGAGAAGGTGAGTGAGACTGTAAAGGTTGCAGATCCCTAATTTAAACAAACATGTAAAATAAATATTTTTCATGGAAGTTGCATGCTAAAGCTTTAAATGAAGAGGTATTGAATGTGTGCACTTCAGCTGGCATCAGGAAGAAGATGAAACATGGCCACCAGAGAGAAATGAAATGAGAGGATCTGGAGTCAGAAAGGTACACAAAAGGGTAAAAGCACCGTGTCGTCAAGAGAGCGAGGCGTTGTAATTACTCCAGTGTACCCAGCCAGAATTAGCTCAATGGACAATGATTAACCTTTAAGGCTTGCCGAGCCATGGGAGGGAAATAATTAGATTTCCCTCACCGTCGTCGACGGCAGAGGCTCAGGATCACTTATTGCTTATAATCATCGGAGGTGGGCTGAGGCTCTCCAAACAGAAACCAATATTCAACAACAAAGCCTTCAGAGCATCAGGGCTGCAGTCTGGTTAGAGTTAGAGCCGTTTGATGAGCAGGAGGACATGAGCAGCACATATTTCCTATACCTGATTATAGCTGATGTTCCTCTAAATGTGCTTTGTTTCTTCACATTTATTATGCATGGTGGGATAAGAAGCAGCAGGAATGCAGATGAAACTCTGAACTTACAGGTGGAATACGGAGTCTTTTCACAATTTCTTAATTTACTCTTGGTGTTTTCAGTTCAGGGCGATTTCAAACACAGTCAATCAATCGAGTTTATTTGTGAAGCACATTTCAGCAACAACACAGTTCAAAGTGCTTTACATCACAGAAAAACAAATAAAAGTCATAGAACAGAAGTACATTTTGAAGCGCTACATTTTGTGAAGTGCCGCTGTTACACATCTAAATGTTGGTCAGTGTTTCATTCATAATGTTTCAAGAGAAACTCTAAACAGCTGGGTTTTTAGTCTGGATTTAAATTTAATTGCTTCTGGCTAGTCTGAAGGAGCTGATTGGAGGAGTTGCAGGGAAAGGCTGAATGGTTGTCATGAGAGATGAAAAGATTTCTCAAATGTGCATGAAGAGTCAAAACAACGTCCCAGGTATATTTTTGATAAGGGAATGACATTATAACATGTTGTACATTAGAATTTAAATTAAAATACAGTGAAATGTAAGCACCCAGGCCTAAGAGTTAGTCTCTTAGTTAAGGTAACAAAGCCTGATTGAAGCCAAAACTAAAGCCACTGTTGATGCCGACACAAACTCCTTCTGGCTGCAAACTTTACTCAAACATTTAATAGAAAGGCAGCATTTTATGTTTATTTAATTTATTTAGATAATGACCACAATGAGACCAGCTTTTACTCATTTTAATCATGCTTGCAGGCCTGTTTCAAGGATTTGAGTATATATTAAAAAAATAAATAAATACAGAATTAAACAAAAAGTAAATTAAAAAGTCGTTTTGAGTGATTTGGTGAATTTAAAATAAAATATATGATGCAAAAGATCCAAAATGTGCATTAAAGAGGCTGTTAAACCAGAACTGATGTTGAACTGAATTAAAAATGTATGCAACAGATTCGAGGTTTTACTGTACTGAAGGTAGACAATAAATCCAGGAACAAAAGTCATGCATGTGTTTTTGAATGCAATATTCTCAACTCTCTAATCTAGGAAAAATGGTTTAAAAACTAAAGCATCTGGCTAATTGCTAGAATTCAAACTCCAATTTGAAAGAAAATTACAGTTTGTTGTTTAATCAAGATGTCTAACATTGTGATTTTTGTGAGAAGAGGCGCTTCTAAACCTGTAAAATTAACTCAACATAGATTGGAACCTGCTAAACCGTCATCTCTCTGCTCCTCTTAATTGATTAAACCAAAAAGAAAGAAGCTTTTGTATTTAATTTCACGCCTGTAAACATTTCAGGGTTTCCAGTAACAGCCTGATGCCAGTAAATATGCTATTACTGACTTGTGAAATCATCACTTTTAATAGCAACTTAAATTACTTGAATTACACAGCTGACGGAGCTCATGGAAAGTGCTTTTTTGAGAATGTGGTGCTAATCTGTGAATGTAGACACAGGCTCACTGCGTACGCTTCATTTACTGTAACAGAGTCTCATTTGAGTCAGGAAACAGAGTCAACTTTAGGGAAATCAATCAGCTTTATTGTTCCTTGTCTGTCACAGTTTTCATATTGGAAAAAAAAAAAGTTTGCAGGAGGTTGGTCATGTATAATTAAGTGTGAGAATAATAATTCTATATTTATGGATTACGTGGTTATTGAAGTGTTTTTATTTTTTTTATTAATCTTCCATTTAACAAGAGTGGCTCTGACTTTCTTGGTTGCAGTCTTTAGGGATAATTGTCTGAATTTGTTATTCGGGCCCCAGTGTGCTTGTGTCTGTAGAAATCTGTGGCCTCGGGGCAGTAAATGAAGGAAGTCTTCTTGTTTTGCTCCAGCAGACCTCGCTTCCTTTGCTGCAGGCATCGTAATAAATTATTTCTCACCGCTTCATGAAAGGAAACACTCCGATCGGAGCGCTTTGCTAAACTGCATATTTGTCTTTTTACACTTGATCATCTAAAGTTTGCTGACGTGAAGCTCGGTAACGACGTAAGAACTTTCACTGCGCCGAGAACAAACGAAGGGAAAATGTTCACGCTGATCGAGTAGCACTTAATTTCACAGCCTAGAGTCTGTTTCATAACAAGAAGGCAAATCAATAAATGACTGTGAAAAGAAACTCTCCATGTAGGACTAACATGCAGGTGCATCTTGAAAATATCTGAATCTGTTTAATTACTCAGTATATCGATTTATTACACACAGTGATTTCAAGCAAACTTTCCTGGAGTTTGTCTGTCAAATACAGCAACACAATTACAATTTAAACAAAATGAAAATGATATTTTGCTTCTTCATTCTAACAAACTAACAAACTAACTCTAGTTTGTTAGTGTGAATGCATTTTAAAACTGATGCGGACCAAAAAAGTGAACTTTTAGTTTAGTTTAAATGAACTCTGGCGCAGTTCGAATGCAAACCGGAGGCCGTTCCAGAAATGGGAAGCGGACTAAAGTGCAAAGCATTCTGGGTAAATGCAACCAAAACACACATCCATGTCTGGTGCCAGCGTGAGAAATGGCTTCTGGTCTTTTACCAAAGACAAAAGAAAATCCTGCAACCGATAAAATCTGACGCCACTCTATTTTTTTCGTTTTGTGAAGAAGGAAGTTGTGCTCGTGTCTTCCTTTGACACACACTGTCACACGTCTTCCTTCAGCGATTCTTCATGCAGCGCCACCTCTGGCCAGGAGGGGAACAGTTTTTTTTTTTCTATTTAGATCATTTAGCGCAGTGCGGTGTAACAGGAAAAATATTCCTGGCACAACGTGCAATTTTATAGCACAATTAATTAACTGTTAACTTCAATTGTTGTAGAAATGCAAGAATTAAACCTCTGGAGACGTTACCAGCGTTTCTCTGAGAAGGAGCTGCATGGTGAGCTTAGCAGATGTTTCCCCAGGTGTTTTCTGATTTCTGCTGACTAGTCTGAAGGAGCTGCACCTCGAAGGCGGAGCTCCTCCGTCCACACCTGGGTGTTTTTGCACAACTGAATGGTTGCCATGGAGATGAAAAGGAGTTCTTAAACATGCATAAAAGAATCAAAAACACTCCAGGAATGTTTCTGATTGGGGAATAACGTATAACATAACGTGTAGCTAAAACAAATATTTAAAGTGAAGCACAGCAGCTGAAAATTTAACCAATGTTGCCACTTTGGCCCCCAGCTAAACTGAGTCTCCTGATATATCGGGTATGAACATCCTTATGCTACGGCTAATCATGAGCAAGGAACGAGAAAGATTCTTTAAAAAAGTGTAACTGATCTTGTTAAACTGATGTAAACCGGATTTTATTTCGCTTCTGTATCCAGTGATGGATGAAAAATTGAGTATGTCCCGTTGGGCATCAGGGACGAACACTTTTAAGCTTCATTCCTCCAGAATATTTATTGAAATGAAGCGCCTGAACTCTAAAGACTCGTGGAGCTCGCGGTAACTCCTGTCCTTCCTCAGCGTTTTTCTCTGAGAATCAGATGTTTTTCTGGAGCGTGTGGGAACCGAGAGCTCTCATTATCAGAGTCCTCTCCTCAGGCTGCTGCTCTCTGCGAGGGCAAATTCTCCTTAAACGTCCCCTCCATTCTTCCCTCGCTCTTCCTCTTTGGCTCTTTTTTTTTACCTCTGGTGAAGGTCAGATTAACTCTTTATATATATATTTATAATTTCCTGTCAGTGATTTCTCCCTCTGAGGCTCCGAGCTTGAGAGATGTGATAAAGGTTGAGACAAAGTGAAACGCCTGTATCTGACAAAGTGAATAATGTGATTTTCTTATTCAAAGAGGCGACTGGGTGTCTAATATCCCTCTTAAAGTGCAACAAACTCATTTTCTGTTTGAATATGAACACAATGTCGGTGCCATGGGTGACTCCACTTTAGGAGCAATTTCAGGTTTCTATGCAAGAAAATGACATTTATATCTAAATGATTACCTAATACCACAAGTTGACATCCTTTATGAAGCTGCACTGTTCTATTGGTAATAATGTCACAAACAGAATAATTACTTCCCCTGCTGAGAGGCCTCTTTTGTTGACTGACGAGCAACTAACTCTTAAAACAAAGGTGTTGCGAAATGCTAAAAGAACGAGACCGAAGCATCTATGCAATCACAGATTATAATGATCAGTATAATTACTTTAGAAAATGAGCAAATTTTACTGGTGGGGTTTCTCAGTATTTCTGAGTGTTTTGCATTTCAGCTAACTTTCTGAAATGCTTCCTATTTTGTTGTATAAAGCCAAGGTTAAAGATTGTTTTGCCTTATTTGGGGGGTTGTTTTTTTATTTCTAGTAAAAATTAGCTGCTTGTAGGCATACACTTCAAAAACACAGAATATTACAAAGTAATTTTGGTCTAGTATTTAGTCCAAATATCTAAATACATTTGAAAACAGACAAAATTAACTTAAAAGTAACTTATCAGCAAGATTTAAGAGATTGTTTTAAGTTATTAGTTTCTTAATATTGGGAAAAAAAAGTACCAGTTCTAGATTATTTAAATTATAACCTTGGAAAAATGTCTGGAAAAAGAATCTGCCAGTGGGAATAGTACTTCATTTTAAACACTATTAAGCAGTTATTGATATGAAATAAACTTGCACTGAAAAGTTTAATGGAAGTTAGTTTAGATATTTAGATATTTCCATGAAAAAGTAGACAAAAATACTTGGTGAGTTTATGGAGTCTTTTACTTTAAAATGAAAGCTAAAACAAACATGGCTCATGAAAGGAAGATCTGTTGGTATCACTCTTGATCTGTGGCCACAAGAAATTATTCCCTGGACTGCGTATGGCCCCTGAGCCGCACTTTGAACTCCCCCTTGTACAATATCAATAGTTTGGGACTTTTTCTTAGATTTTTTAAATTATATATTATTGTTAATTACCAACAATACAAGTTTAGTTGAGAAATAGCTGTTTTTAAATTAAATGAATCTCTTTATTTTAGTTGGTAGCACTGATGCCTTGTAGCAAGAAGGTCCTGGGTTCGATTCCCGCACGGGGTTTGCATGTTCTCCCAGTGAATGTCTGGGTTCTCTCCGGCTTCCTCCCACAGTCCAAAAACATGACTGTCAGGTTAATTGGTCTCTAAAACTCTCCCTCGATGTGTGTGTGTGTGTCTGTCTCTGTGTTGCCCTGTGACAGACTGGCGACCTGCCCCCGGTGACCCCGCCTCCCACCCAGAACGTAGCTGGAGATCGGTACCAGCTCTCCTCCCAAGCCCACTAGGGACAAGGGTGTTAGAAAGTGCATGGATGAATGCTAATGCTGTTTATTTTTAAAATATTTTTACTTCAATCAGCATTAAATCCCATTGTGGATTTAATGCTGGATAATAACTTGAATTCAAATCAAAGCCAGAAAACGGATGAAAAGAAAAGTACGCAGAAAGTATTACAGATAATCAGGAAAGATAAACAGAGAGAGAGAGACTCTGAGGAAGAAATGGAGAGCACAGGTGGAATTGCCCAAAGGCACAGCATCAGCACTCTTCCTGTGTGCGTGTCTGAGTGTGTGTGTGCATGCGTGCCTCAACATCCTGGCCTCTAACCCTTGGCGGAGGAAAACAGATTGCTTTGACAGGTCCACTGACATCATGAGATGTTCTGCTCTTTTGCCAGAGTCTCTCGGGAGTCTTTGGCTGCCAAATGTCCAGCAGGGCTTAAGGCTTCACCGCAGTGAGAGAGAGAGAGAGCTCTGTAATGTCACTGTTGTAGGGGAAACTCGGCTGTCTGGATGTTACATGAGACATGATTTTACAAAATAATGAATAAGTCATGGTAGAATCTGGATGTTGTGCTGGTCTTCTGGCTGCTTCACCATGTTGTACTTTAGCAGCAGGTTTCATATCCACTTCGCGTTAATTGGTGTCTGTCGTGAGGACGGTTTGTTCCCACTTAGAGCCGATGATTCAGACTAGTTTCCTTTCATCTGCTGTCAAGTACAAAGCCGAGAGCGGACGTTTTCCACATATACTTAAATTTTAGTCTTGGATTTTACAATGCGGCTGAAAAATATATCACAATGTAAGCGTTTCATATTGGTAGATATTGATAATTATGATTTAGTTTTTATTTTTAAAAATCTGAAATGCAGCCAAACTACTTATGTGATCTTCCCTGTTTTATACACAGTTTCCACTTCACTCCATTTTTTATTTTTACTTTTGAGTAGTAATGAATCACGGTGGAGAAACCTCACTCAGTTAATCAACAGGTTGCTAGGTAACCAGAGAGTGAGTGAGTGAGTTGCTAGGTAACCAGAGTGTGAGTGAGTGAGTTGATTCCACCAACTTTTCTCAGCTGGCAGTGAGCAGCTAAAGTTTTTCCTCTTCCAGAGAATGCTATGTTGTTCTGCATCTGAGTTATTTTTATTGATCTATTTGTGTTTCAAACAGTTACAAAGAATATATGTAGGTATACAGAATAAATATGGGCAGAAAAAAAATTTGTAGCATAAATTTGTAAAACAAAACAAAAGCTGGTGCAAAAGGGAGCAAGAAGAAGCTGCGGCTGATCCAGTCCGGTCGCTGAGTTTATTGAATTCAATAAATGGACACATCAGACAATGTATCCATTGATATTGGTCATGTTTCTGCTGATTTATGCGTTCACACCAAATGCATTTTGAGCTTCAGACGCGTCTCGTTTACATTCAAAGGCTATGTGGAGGCATGTCGAAGTTGCGTTGTTCTCACGATTTGAAGCGCGTCCAACGTTGGAGTTGAAAAGTTTGAACTTTCGTCGCTCAATACGGAGCATCAACTGGCACATAGCGCATTTTCCAACGTGATCTCAGCAAAAAAAAACAAACTATGCAGGATAAACTAATTCACTGTTTGCTCTTGTCCTATAATTTACGACCAATCAAGTTGTGACTACAGAGAGAGAAACCTTTCTTCGAAAAGGATCGGCGAGGAAGTTGGAATGTCGGATAAGTTATAACTTTTACTATTTGAAAATATTTCTCTGCATTTGAGCTTTGCAAATCTGTCCAGTAAAAATAAACATGAAATAAACATTTATTTAGATGAAATATGCAGGACATGACGTATGCCAAGGCGTCTTCTCTCAATGCGTCCGACGTACAAAACGTCAGATGTCTGGCGTCAAAGTGCACACACAGCAAACTTTGAAGCATTGGACATGTTTTTGTGAACACACCGTTATTGTCCAACTGATCAGTTAAAGTTGGGTCTGTCTCGGACCTCTTTTCCTTCCCAGTGCGCCCCAGATCCCGTCTGTAACCACAACCTGAGCTCATTTATAAAACAGCAGCACCAGTTGATGCCTCTTGAAACTCGTTGATTTTGTTTTTGTAAGACGCTTTTTCAAACCGGAAGTGGTGAAGTTTCCCACACATGTAATCAGTTTACGAAGAAAACAGAACCCATTAGGAAGTCATGGTATCAGTCGCCTGGGCAGCAGCGCTGGTTCCAGTCAGTCTGCTGCAGCCTCCAGCCTCCCTGACCACCTCCGGACATCCAGGAGCCCAGCCGGCCTGGACAGACCAGAATCCTCAGCGCACGCCTCCAGCTTCCCAGCATTCGCTCATGATCTGACAATCTGTTGGATCAATATCCAGAGGACACTCACTTTTACTCCGAGACAATCCATTACTCCCATAAACATGCCCCCAGCACTGGCTCCAGAGCTGCTGTGTGTAATGGAGAAGAATGGGGGGAAAAATGGCACTCAAGGAGTTGTTTTGGCTGCTGTTTGTCAAGGCAACCATTATGCAGCTTTGAGTCGCTGGAGCCCATCAGTTAATGCATAATCAGGAGAGATGAGATAATGTGCTAATGTGGTACTCTTCTGTGGTTATTTAATTGAGATAAGTTATTAATAGGGTTAGTTTGAAAGTCCACAGCCTGCTTAATGAGTAGAGCATTAGGAAAACAATTCCTCGTTTTACATGTTGTATCTGAAATGGCTTTGATTATATTAATGAGTCCATTAGTAGTTTTAGTATGAAAGCGCTATTACAATCCATTTACCTGCTTTATGACGTTACAAAGTTGTCAGTTTTTCCATTTGTCATGAGGAATGATGTGAAATGTTTCTCTAAAAGTAAATTACAGAGTGGCTTATAGGTGAGCTCCGAGTTGATATATCCAGCTCCGCTCAAGGCTGGATAAATGAGAATAAAAGCCACATTTATTGAGTGGTCTTTTAGCGCACAACTTTATATGTAGGGGAGAGTGTTGACTGAAGAGGGAGAGGGATACCAAGGACATTTTGAGTGAAATGGGGTGCAGCGAGCGGGTACATAAAAGGAAGTGATGCTCTGGCAGCACGGGATCACGGTTTGCGTATCCAGGATTTATGGCGCCGTACTCGGCAACAGTACACCATCACACCTGACCATCCATTATTATTGTAACATCTCTCGCTCTGGGGGCAGACATGATGGATGGGAAGCTGCTAATGACTTTGGGTTGAAATTATAATTACCACAAAAGTGACACGGAGCATTTAGAAAGTTGGCATCGGCCACTGGGCATCGTCTTTAAAGGACAGACATTTATTTAACTTATCACTAGAAACTGATTTAGGAGCCAGGAGAAATGAAGACTGAGGTGAAAAACATATTTTTTAAATATTTTTGTGCAAATTAATTAGAGCATAACCTTCTAGTTTGGTGAAATTTTGAAAGGAAAGAGCATTAACCTCTTGCAAAACCACAAACATTGTAAAGAAACAACAACCTTTATAGTGTTTTTATTCACTCTTCAATAATTATCACATTCATTTGCAACCTTCAGATACAAGCCATGACTTCTGTGACAGAACATTTTATCAGATAATGTAATTTTTCATTACAAACCCCTCTTTTTTATGTATTATCCAAGTCACATCAAATTTAATTTTATTTCCACGTTTGTTGCGGTTTTATGCTGCTGAAAGATTTTTACCATTTCTTGCTTGCAGCCATTTTGCTGTCTGAAAATGAGAATTTAAATACATTTTCTTAACTTCAATTTAATATAAAAAAAATTATTGAAAACAAAATTTAAATTCTAAGAATTTTTTTTATGATACATTTTTTTTATTTTCACTTTTTTGTGCAGCTCCCACATTGAACACTTGTCTAAAGCCCTGAAATTTTTTTTATGAAGCTAAATGATTATTTTCATTTTAACCGCTTCAATTTAAAGGCTGGTTTGTAAAAACCCAAATGAAAACGCTAATTAATCCCATTTGTCGTTTTATGCTCGATTACTTGCACAAATATCAGCCTTTCTGTTTCCCCGTGTCAAACTTTCAGGGGTTTTTATACCTAATTCTAAGTAATTAAATGCATGTCTCACCTTTTATTGTTAATTGGCAGTTTTTGACATAAAAATATAGCACTGGAAAAACAAACAGTTTTTTTTTTTAATCCGCATGTGAGAGGCCTGGCAATCAGAGCTCAATAATCCTGGAGCACGCCCTCATGGCAGGTACGCTGCGCCGCACGCCGCCTGCTGCTCAGGTCGTGTTGGAGGCAATTAAACGTGACAGAGAAATAACACTCTGTCTTGAATGACTCCTACTCTGCTGAAAATTAGGCTTTCAGCGATGCATGTAGACCAAATAAAAATAATTTTAAAAATGCTGCAAACAAGCAGCAATTTGTTCTATTCCGTCACTGGTTAATTATGTCTCAACCGTCTGTCATTTTACTTTAATATTACTTATTAATTCACCCTAATATAGATAATTTCTGCAAAAACTCAAAATCAGACAATGTATTTTTGGTCTAGTTTCTTGTGCAAATATTTCAGTACAGTTGAAATGAGATAAAACAAACTTATAAGTAACTTTTTATCAAGAAAATGAGACATAAGCTGACTGTTTTAGGTTATTCTGTTTTGGTTTAAACGACATAAGGCAGGTCTGTGGTGAAATAGTTAACTTGTTTGAAATAGCTAAAATTCACAACTCTGAGGATTTATGCCATTTTTCAATAACCTCATGATGATTTATGAATAAAAAAAAACCAAATTGATTCTTTTACAGTGGAAGTTTAGGGAGAAGAAAGAGGAAACATGAATGAATTATTTTTTAAACCGTTACAGATCACCTGATTGTGATCCGGATCTCGTTGTGATCCGGTTTCCTGACCTTAAGTTTTCACTCTCTAATTTCTCACCTTTACTGACAGGAGAAACAACCCGGCAGCTGTTTCTCATTGCAGGAGGTCAGCCTGTGTTAGTCAGGCAGCTGCTGGCTGGTCAGCCCAAGGTCACTGGGATGGTTTCTGTCACGCCTCAATTTAATTGGCTATGAAGAAAAAACATGACGGAAAAATTTACAAAAGTTACAAAGCACCTGAGGTACAAAAATATTCTCTGGCTAATCAGGCTTGACTTGGTTTCACCTTGGTTGCCTTCTTTCTGTTGGTTTTTCTCATTTTTTTTTCTTTTCATTTCTGATTCCAGGAGGAAAGTTTATAAATCAATAAAATTGCCAGATCTTGCTCGAAAAGTTGAATCTGAAAATTGTTGTTTTTTTTTTTTACCATAATGTTTAATGTCAGAGTTGAGAAATGCTAAATTCTTCCTTGATGAAATGTTACATTGCCCTGAAGCTGCTTCAACATTCAAAGTTTCCAAATTTGCACCGATTCTTAAGAAACTGAGTTACTTTTTAATCCGACGCATTAATCGCAATCCATAAGGAATCATTCATGCCCTGTTTTAAAAGTTTTTTGAACATCTAAATCTGAAACATATCATGTGTGCTCCCACTTTCCTCAGACATTTTGAGGATTTAGCTCTAGATGAGAGATTGTTTGGCTAACGGTCCATCAAATATTTTTTCACAGCCATGTGAAGTGGCAGATCTGGGTGTTTGTTGTGCTTTAGAGCACATGTGTCAAACCTGAGGCCCGAGTGCCAGATCTGGTACAAAATGGCTGCAAATGGATACACAGTTATACAACAGTACATCTTTGAAAAGCAAGAGCAGAGCCTTCTGCACAACCAACACAAATGCAGTGTGTGGCTTCTGAATAATATGTCAACAACAAAACGCTTTTCTTTTCCAGCAGCCATTGTACAGCGTTCAAACAAGCAGGCCAAATGTGCTGGAGTTCTGCTTGCTTTGACTTAACAGACCAGAAGTTTTTGGATGGTGTAGTCATGGTTCTGTGGACATTAAAGTACAACATAATGGCTCAGATCAGGTATCCTTTTCTTCTGATCTTCCCAGCGCTCATTCATGCCTGCACCTTTGTTCCGGTAAGGAGTTGGAGGGCAGGACTATTAAAAATCCAGTTTCTTCACAGAGGGGGGCTGTTTTTAGTTGGTGTCCTGCTGCTGTGACTGAGGCTTAATTAAAACCAGTTTTTTGGACTGTTAAATGATTTTAACCTGCATTTTTTTCTTTGTTTTTCCCCATTTGACCTTTATCTCACCACCGCCACCAAATTTTCTCACATTTCTTGTTTTTACATGAGTGCTGTAAATATGTAACATCAATTCTTTTATTTTTCATTCGAACAAGACAGACTTTTTTTTTTCTTCCTCGAGGGCGTTTCCTCATCTTTATCACGCTCTTTTCCTCTTTGTCTCTGCTCATATCTTTCATGTTCTGCCTCTGATTCTGGCTGCCGGTCCTTTTTGCCCCTGACCGTGGCGGTGCTGGAGGGCAGCTCCTGATGTGACTCTGGCTTTTGATTATGGTTCTGTCCTGACCCGAGGACGGCCTGGCCTTCATGCAGCAGCCAGCCAGCTGCAGCTAATGAGGAACGCCCGACGTTCCCTACTGCTCGCTGACTCCTTGATTTATTGTTTCACCGCCTTCACACCTGCGGCTGTATTCCCTCGTATTATTAAACACCAAATAATGAAGTTTACTCTGCAACTGATGAAGCTTTGCTTTGGTCTTTTGCTGACAAGCGTGTTGATGCTAAACAGCAGCTCTTGGCCTGGAGTGATTTCAGCAGATAAATGTCTTCTGCAGGAAATTGCTTCATCACACTCTGATTCGCTCACATCCAGCGATGGGATAGGGAACTGATGTGAAACTAAACACTTAAGTGCTGCTAAATATGAGTGGATATTTAAAAGAAGCACAGTAAGAGAAGCAAAATGAAACATTCAAGATGACAAACAATGCAGGAGAAGTTTATTTCTTCCACATTTGGAACAAAACGTGTTTTGTCATGTGAAAATGTACAATACAGGACCTGTCAGAGTAACGATGATGGAGTGTCAGAGTTTGAGTATCCCTACCAGTTCACACTAGTTGCATTTCCATTACAAATCTTTCATGCTATTGTAGAAAAACAACAGTTTGGCAATTGCTGTTTCCATTAAATAAGAAATTACATTAAAATCACATGGAAATAAGTCATTGATAATCATTTCAGCAATGGATGTAAATGCTTACCTGAGGTATTTCAGCTGCCAGCACTCATCAGAGGAGACGTCGGCGTCTTATTCAGGCGTTGGAACGACGAGCCCCTAAAACCTCAAACTGGCAGCATGTGCACCGTTTTGGAGAAAATATAATCTGCAATTTTCCAGAAGAGTTATGGATTCGACATGTTTGAATAATGTCCAAAACAAAAACTTCAACAAACTGTCATCTTCCTACTTCCAGTTGTCTTCTTCATCATTTCCTCCAGTAGTAAGATCTGGCTGTTGATGATGCAGAAAAAAAAAATTTCCATTGCGGTTTTGCGGAATACATCCATTTTGATCAAAAAAACTTTTTAAAATTTATTTTCCTTTTTCCATTGAGCAGATTTATTTTCATAATTTCAATTTGTACAGTTTTATGGCTGCTGTTCCTCACATTTTGATTCACTTATATTCACATCCTGAAAATAAGGATTAAACCTGATGAGAAGATGAGGCTTAAAGCCAGTGAAGGTGTAACAACCTACAGAGTTAAGTAGTGCTAAAGAAAAACACGAGTGAATATTTAAACTAAAATGAAAGCAAAAATTAAACATTCAATGCAGAAAACGTTTAGTTATAAAAATAATAGCATACTCCAGTCGAGAGGAATGTACAACTGAGTCAGTTCATTAAATAATGCATTTTTGCTTGAGCATTAAAATATTATTTACGTCAAGTAAATCATAATAAAGTTTGATCTCACCTGTTTGGTCACACTCTCATATCCATAAGCACATGCAGAGTTAGAGGCTGGAGAGCCACACTTTAATTTCAACTCCTCCTTTCCCACCAGTTTGCTAATAATTTAATTCACCGTAATTTGTTCTGCATCGACCAACGACTCGTAACAAAACCATTTGGATGTAAACTCAACTCTTTATTCTTCGCCTCCTTCATTGGACTCTTTCTACTCACCTCCACCTTTTTTCTTCTTTTTTTAAGTCTATTACCGTCACAGCTTTTGGCTGCAGAAAGCGTTGAGTTACGGCATGTCACCGTTTTTTAACTGCGCTGGTATAAAATGAGTGCAGGGAACCCATAAGGTGCAGAACGAGGCTGGCTAGCCGCGCTCTGCAGCTCCACGGCCGTCATTTACCATCCACCGATATCATGATACAGTGCACACCTCGGGCACACGACACCAAATCCACCCTGCGGATATTTATGGGGGATGGATTATTTGCAATTATGCAGGCATTAAATCATCAGTTTAAATGTTGGGCCCCTCCCGCGGGCGTGATTTCATCTCAGAGCCTGAAAACATTTGCAAGAACTCCTGTTTTTGCTTTAGACTTTTATTTCCCTCTTACCGCAGCGACTTGGAAATCGTTCACTTCTGAACACATTAACGATAGATTTGCTTTGCCTCGGTGCAGATTCCTGCTCGCCGTCACCAACGGTGAAATATGCAGCTGGCTGGCGCTCATAACTGCTGCAAATCTTCTGGCTTTTTATGGGACTTTGGTGTTTTTCTCATTTACAGTCTGGGAGGAAAACGGAACCATGAACGATGTCTTCATTATCAAAGCAGTCATAATTCAGATATAAATAGGTTTGGGCAAACAGCACAGGCTCACAGTCACAATTTAAGATAAAAGTGTATCACATAGCCTAATTGCTTTTGTTTAAACAAAAAACTGCTGTTAAAGTGATATAACTTCCTTAATGTTGGTTATTTTAACGGGATCGTTAGCATTTCTTTACTGTTATTTCACTTAAAGTATAGAATAAACACTTGGCATATTAGTCAGATTTTAAGTGTCTATTTAATCCCCAAAGGAAAATTAAATGCAATTCAGATTAAACTAGTTTCAGTTTCAATGCAAAAATAATCTCCTGTAGCAGTCTGTGTTACAACCAGCTCTAAAGAAGCCTCTGACTGACAGTAAGACTCTTCTTTTTATAAAAATCCTTCTTGATAGGATCAAATTTAATTATTATACGGTAATTTGATGACATAAAACACTAGACCAAAACTTATTGTTGGTTATTATAAAGTCTTAAAGGCGTCTTTAGAAATATCTCAAGATTGTTGAGTTATGTGCTCATAATACTAAAAGGTGACCAATTAAACATGATGCTTTCCATCTGGTTTGACAGTAAATGTCATTTAATTTACTAAAAACCTGAAATTAGAGGAGTAAATGATTATATTTCTGGACACAGTGGATGTTTTTTTAATCCCTTTCATTCTAAGCTAAGTGGCAGCCGTAGTCCAATAACCAGAAAAGCATGGATCTCTTTGAATCAATGGTTCAGGCTGGTTCTGGGCGCATAATAGCTCTGGGAATATTTTCTTGGCACACTTTATACCACTTAGTACCAACAGGGCCTCATTTTCACAGCTGCAACAGTTTTTACCAAAACAGTCTTACAATAAAAAGCTTCTCAAGGCTCAAACTACTTGCATATCTGTCTTTCCTGGCAGCTGGAAGAGATAAATTTGGTTAAATCTTTGTTGTGGTTTGTGAGCTGAAGCTTAATACTAACTTTACTGCTGCACTGTTCTTTGGTTTTATGCATATTATCCTGGCTGACCCACTCAAATTAAAGCTACGGTGTTTTCCCGTCACACAGGAACAAGTTATAACAGATGAGACGTTACTGTGAGTCACTGTTTATTCTGGTGAGGATGTTGTTGATCTGAGCATGCTCAGTTGGACTGAGCACCCAGAAAACCAGAGTGTACCAAAGTGCTAACATTAATTTTGGAAGATTTTTACTGATTTAGCCTCATCTCTAATGAACGAGTGGTATATTTTACTCATTCATTTTCTATGGTTCTCAATCATAATTTTGAATAATTTTATTATTAAAAACATTAATTACAAGGCTGGATTTGGCTAATAGCAGCCTGTCAGGACCTGTCAGTCAGTGTGGGAGTGGAAGCTGTGAAATTATTCCTACTAGTGACCTTTCTGCTCATTTAGTTGTATTTTAGTAAAGTAATAGTATGGAATTTCATCTGGTGAACACAATATGTTCAATTCTTTACATTGAAATTTTAATTTATTGGTGTCTAATATTGTTTGTTAATCTTATTTCTTAGTTTTTACCAGTAACAAAAGAGAAATCTTACAACCATTAAAATCCATTTTTGTTTACATTTTGTGAAGAAGGAAGTTGCGCTCGTGTTGTCCTCAGAGGTTTTTGTGTTGTTTTCTTCAGTGGTTTTTGGTGCAGCGCCCCCACAGGCAAGGAGGGGAACTGGTCTTCAATTAGTTTGGTTTGTTTGAGACAGTGCAGTGTAAAAGCGATATGTGCGATATGGCATAAAATTGACATCACAATATAAATATATATATTGTGATCTGTGGCGGTAACAATAAATATCACAATATTATTTATATAAAACTTACAATATAAACAAAATCACAAATTTAAGTGGAATTTGTATGTTTTAAAACTTGCTTAACACTCATTTTTGTGGATGTTATTTGTATGTAAACTGTTTTTTTCTGAAAACTATTAATGTTAAAAATGTCTGCATCAAATCCTTTCAGCATATTGCGGTCTGCTCCTAAGATGAACTTTGTTAGACATCCGAACCTGGGAATATCAGCAGATATTTTTATGCCTTCCACTCATTGCTAATTTCACCTTTTAAAATTACATATTAAAGAAAAGGTTTAAGATGTGTTTTAACTTGGGTAGGATGCTGCCATCGTTAGATATTGAAGTGAAATTTTCTCTTTTAGAAGCTCAGTTTCCTAGAGATAAAAGTGAAACCTCCTAACTGCACGTTCAAGAGCTGTTTCAGATAAAAATGGCTCTTTTCTTTTCTTGCTACAAAGAGATTGCTTCAAGATTTAAATGTGTGCAGCGCCTGTGGTTTGCCACCATGAAGGATCTGCAGAGAGCTCCTCATAAATTTTGCATTCCTCACTGTTCCTGGCTGTAAATGTATTCATGTTTTATTAGATTAAATGAAATTCTCATTTGATAAACAGGGAGCCCTACGACGCACCGTATTTTATATCACTTCAGTGCAACAGCTGAGTCCCATCTTGGAGGCTATATTTTACGTGTGTGTGAACAGTAGAGCCGAGGCTGATGTAATAAAGTGTTGGACTGAGGGGCTGATTATGATTCTCTCGGTCATAATTTGCCAGGTTATTAAGAGGTGAGACTTACAGACAGGTTTATTGTGGTTCAAAATTAAAATGTTCAGTGTGAGTGGAGATTTTAATCTAATGACAGCAGCTACAGAGGAGTGTTATCATCCCCCTGCTGTATCTTTATTAATGGCTTAAAATAAATCTGTTGATCAATGGATATTGGTAATAAATAAGTGGCTGGAAATCACCTTTGAAGTAAAATAAAATATCATTTTATTGAAGGAGTGGACGAAGACGAAGAAGCCACCTAAAGACAAGATTAATGTCAGACCATAATGTTAAAAAAGGGAGCCTCAGCAATGATTGTTGGTCTTGTTGATTGTATTGGTTATATGGAAGCTAAATCTGTAAAAAATACAATAAAAATATTGATGGAAAAAAATAGTGTTGCACAATTATCAGGGAAATGTGTTACAGATGAATCGCAAACAACGTGAAGGACTAAAGTGTGGGATTATTATATTCAGCCAGGACTATAAAGCTACAGATTATGTCTCTTAAGGTTTTGAGATTATTTATTCCCATTAATCTTACCAAAATCTGTGGAAATTGACTTAACAGTCTTTCTGTAATTGGCTTTGACTAGGCTGTTCTAACAAATGAATAAGATTTTATCTAAACCATTTCTGCAAAACACCAAATCTGAAGTATTTTTGGTCTGGTTTCTCAAGCAAACATCTTTATACACTTTAAATAAGAAACTAATTTAAAAGTAACTTTTTAGCAAGAAGTAGAGGTTTGTTTTAAGTAAATAATTCCTTATTATAGACAAATAAGTGCTGCCTCGTTGGCAGATAAATTAACTTGTAGACTAGAAAAAATTTATTTTTATAAATGAAATAATTTCCAAATAGAACTGGTACATTTTCACCAACAATAAGAAATTATTTACTTAAAACAAGCCTCTATTTCTTGCTAAAACTTTACTTGTCAGTTTGTTTTATTCCAAGTGCTGTAAGATATCTGCTTTAGAAACTAGACCCAAAATATAAATTATATTTTGTCTTTTTGCACTGCAGTAGGCAGAGTCTCGTTCTGTAGAAAATTCAACAAACTCTAAATTGAACAATCGATGTTTGTGCTTCATTCAAGGAACTTTTCTAAAATTGAAATTACATTTCTTTTTAGTGATTTGGCATTTTTCATTTTCTAATGTAATACATTGGTTGCATTTTTGACAGGATTTCAGTTTCTAAACTGACTTTAAACTGAAGGGGAACACAATAAGTGTGACAAATGGTCTCAACAGGAAGTAACATCTTTCACTTAACACCGCGAGAAGTGATGGTGATGATCATCCGCTGTTATTATGTGCAGCTCGGGACGCCATCCATCCTTGTTTACCGTCACATGGGAACTCTGGGGAAAATATCAGACACTTGAAAGTTCATTTCACTGATCTCGGCTACGAATGAGGATTATCCTTTATGTCTCGCATCCAAACTCTGACCCACTGCGCTGCAGATGCAATAAAGAGCCATCGGTTGGATTCTTACTTTTTATGCATTGCCTTTTTAACTTTAAAACCTGGAGTCCATCAAATCCTGACCTTTCCTAACAGCTAGCATCTGTCATAACTGAAATGTACATCTGCATAGTTTAATCCTGACTAGCTGCCAACAGTGCTGACTTATTCATCACCTCCGTCTGCAGTGCAGAAAGAACGCTGCAGAGCAACTTAAAGCCCATCTGTCTGACTCGCCCGTCTCTGCAGGACGTTTTTTTTTTTTATTTCCCTTCTGCAAAAGAACACAAGATGATGTGTCAAACCTCTTCCCACACATTCCAGCTCCGTTTCATAGTCTCTTCTTCTCTTCTGTCTTTCCCTTGCTGTCATTTGCTGTCTTTTTCCTCCCCTGTACTTTTGAACTTTCTCCCCCTTAATCCTATTTCCGAATTTGGCCCCGTTTCCTCGGCCGGCTCGTCATGGCTGCAGTAGGGGAGTCGGGGAGGCCAGACATGTGCTTTCCAGCCATGTGTGTTCAGGAAAAGAAAAGCAAAAGGAGAACAAGAAGGATGTGAGAAAGATGCACGGATTACGACACAAAGAAAGTGCGATGTGGCGATATGATTTATTGAGCGGTTTCAGAGATGTCCCTGGTGCAGATTATCTCTGTCTGCTTCTTCATGCATTCCTCCTTCCAGTCCCTTTTAGGCCTGGTTCTTTGTCTGCATTTTGACTGGAATGAGAATGAAAAGCACAAGTTCTGCTGTTATACCCTACCAAAACACCCAACATCCAGATTCAGACGACATTTCTTTACTTTTTTAAAATTCTGCTGTGAAGCGGAGTTATAATAGTTCTGGGTTTTTCATTGTGACTTTTTGTTTGTCTAATTCAATCAGCGCTAATTAGTTTCTAATGTTTTTGCTCGTTTTTATTTCTAGTAGTAGTAGATTTAGTCCTTTCATACTTTGGTCAACCTTCTGAACAGTAAGTTTCAAATCTTCACCTTAATATTTTTGCTTATTTTAATTGTACAAAGTTCGTTAAATGTCCTGTGAGGAAATATGTTTATCCATTTATCCTGAACAACTGGAACTTTCAATATCTGCCAAATTATTTTTGCAATTTACCGTTTATTAAGAGTTCCCCTCAGATTAACTTCACTTCCTGCTACAGTAGGAATGAAATGACCGTAATTACTCTATTGGCTGGAAAGTGCAACGTCTTCCCTTTCAGAAACCATTGGAATTTTTCAGATGGCGCAAAGTGTTACGGATACTTTGCGGTATTACGGATCGTCGTCGACACGTTCAGTGTAGAAGGGTTCACTTCTTTAGGTGCAGCGTTCATTCAGGTCAGAGTATTTTATTGTGATTATAAGTACATGAATTGGTAATGAATACTCAGCGAAATGCATTTAATTATTGTTGAAAGATTAACTGACTCTGGAGTTTTGTTACAACATTTTCCGTCACCATTTTGTGATTTAGCATGAAAGCTGAACTTCTGCAGTGCTATGATGTGGGTGGTTTGTTTCCCAGCCTGCACGTTGCTGCAGTTTCCTTTTGTGAGAAAACTCAGTTTGCTTTTGCTTAAAAAAAAAGAAACTGTAACCAAGTGCAGGTGATTTTTGGTGCAATAAATGAAGGCGGTGAGAAAAATGCAGGAGGTGGAGCAGCAGAGGTGTGAGAGGAGACACCAGGAGAGACCACTTACTTTGCATCAGGCTCGTGGGAAATCTATCCGGGCAATATCCAAACCACGGCGCTTCGCTCCTGCCACCTTCGCCCCACGCAATTACAATACTATCTGACAAAGATATTGAGCGCATGTCCCTTGCTGTTTCTGTGGCCGCTCGTTCCCGGCTAGAGCCTGGTTTTATATAAAACCGTGGAAAAAAGGCATTAACACTGACTTATTGGAAGGAAAGGGCATGCAGCCAGGAGCTGGCAAACAGTGTGTGAATGTGTTGACCCTCCGGGCCCCAGAGGGCACGTTGTGCAGCTCCACCTCTACAGCGTCTCTCCGTCCAAAGGCGTTTATGATCTTGTCTGACCTTTACCTTTGACCCAGCTCTAAGAGGCTCACAGGTGACCTTCCTGTGGTAACAGCTTCTGCGCCTGTAGGGTGGATTACCGGAGAAAAGAGAGAAAAAAACTAAAGTTTTCCACTTGAGATTTGATTTTAAACCACCTCCAAGTATTCTGGCAGTTTTTTCATTTATTTATTTGATAATTCTTTGACATTTGGCTTTCTGTATGTGCGTTTTATATAACTCTGCCGTTATCTAATCTAGATCTACTCCAAACCTTTAAATAGCTGAGCTCTGAATGATGAGATAAACTTTCATTCTTACTGGATCAGTGGCAACAATGCCTAAGTTTCTTAGCACTGCTCCTCCAACTGTTTACTTTTTCTGATAAAACAAAATGAACTGCTTAAAGCTGCAGGGTGCAACTTTTATAAAAGTATTTTTTTTAAACTGTCATTATCTCACATGAGAAAAATAATCTGAAAATTAATTTCAGATTAAAAATAAATTTTCTGAAATAATGAGAAGCAACTAATCAGATCCTGGAGGCGGGTCTTGGCGCTGTCAATCATGGAGGCGTCTCCGCTGCTAATTCTGTGTAGCAGAAAGTTGTAGTGCTTTCTGCTGCACTACAACTTCTCCCCATCGTGAATGCTAAGGCTGGTTAGCATAGCCACTGACGACCATTACAGTAGCACTTTTTCTGTACGTTGTTTCTCCACCATTAGCACATTTAGTAGCATGTACATGAGGATGACTGACGGCGCTAAGACCCTCCTCCTGGCTCTGATTTGTTGTTTTTGAATAGGAGTGATGAATTTCCGTACATGGTAGCAGTAGGTCAGGGAGGAAATGGAGGAAATTGATCTTTTCAGAGATTCTGTCTCATACATTCACAACATGGTGACGATTTTAACAAAACTGTAAAAAACATATTTTCAATAAAAGCTGCATACTGGAGCTCTAAAGTCCAGTCACTGTTCCCACTTTTAACCTCAATATTAATGCCAACAATTCAGTGAGAAAATGTGTTTCCTTCTTTCCTTATTTTCTATTGTCAGTTTTTCAGAACTTCAAATCAATTTAAATATTAGTTAAAAACAACACAAATAAACACAAAATGCAGTTTTGAAACGAATCCAAACCTACATTAATCTGAGTGAAACATGCAGCACAGGTCAAGACCGACATGTCCCTGCACACTGCCAGTCAGCTGGCTGATGGAAGGCTTTTTTCTCATAAAAAAGTAACAGTAGGTGCAACAGATTGTAAATTATTTAAAATTACTTTCCAGATTGTCTGTAGATGGTGTTTATATTTAGTTTTGATGTGTAGTTTTTAATGTTTTATTTGAACCTCGTGGGATGCCGTAGCCAACAAGAGCAGGCCATATAAAATACCAATGAATGGCTGGAAAATAGAAATGTTTGCATAAAGACACAAAGAGCAATGCTTTGTATCCCCCGGTTGAAGCAGTGAAGTATGTTTTGCTTTGTTGTGTTTGCTTTGTAAGCTCATGTTTTGTATTTTAATGTTTATATGTTCTTAGTTGTCACGGTGATCATGGTGATCCGGATTAAAGACAAAATAAAAATCCTGAAAATAACCGTCGAGGCTGCGCTGAGTGTTCATCAAGAGCTGCAGTGGGATTAAATATGTTTCTAATTTCACTAAATCAGTTAAAATGGTGAATTTTTGGAGAAGCCCCTGCTTATCTACAATAAGCTGGTATTCTAAAATGATCTACAATTACGTTTTGTATGAACACAAAATGCTCTGAATTACAATTTCATGTTCTGTCTTTATTCATCGTTACTTAAAGTTTGTTTTCTCCTGCAAATTAGATTTCTGCGAGTGCTTTGATAAAATCTTTCTGGGAAGTCTCTGGCGCCCGGCTGTTTTGTCCACCTTTAGGGTTTTACCTCACAGTGAAAAAGATGAAACAGGATCATGAGACAATGGGGAGAATACCGGGAGTTTACGTGGAGTCAGCATTTTCTTCTGCAGAAAGTAAAAATAAAATGCTCCATACGGATGTTCAGTCATTGTGAAATATGATGCTGTTCATTGGTAAAGCTGCATCAGTGGGACTCGAAGTCTATATTTATGAGCAAAATATCTTTTATTTTATTTTGTTTGGAAGTAGGAGTATAGATTTTTATTACCCTTTGTATAAACTCCCTTTAAAGTCTACTGCATACTAAAAAGTAGTTATTTTTTAGTTGGCACTTTCTTAAAATAGAAAAAATGTCAATAAATTTTAAAAATATTTAGATATCTGACGGTTTTTACTGATTGTAAAGTATCATTTCATGCTGTTTTTAAATATATATATATTTTTATCTTCCAAGAAGAAAAAAAATCCCATTCAAGGTATAAAATTTTAATTTCCGGTAATGAAAGAGGTCATTCAAGTTTAAGCCTATCAAATCCCAGAAAAGGTAGGTCGGAGCTGCTAGTGTTTCTCTGAACTCTAATTGCTTCAGTGATGGGCTTTTTGCACCGCTACAAAATGGATAGGCTAACCTTGACTGTGACTCATTTCTTTAATGACTGAACGTGGTGCATAATTAGTTCTGTGAGGTCGTATTTCACTTTTAAATGTCACTTATTTCTGTCTTCAGAGCTTCCTGTATTCAACTTTGACTTGTGGAGAAAATTATAATGGTCTATAAGACAACTGAATAAATAACAAACTGTACTTTCAAAAGTTTATATGGAGATCCTGCAACAGATTTAGCTTTTTATCCAACTGTTTTACATGCATAGAGAAATGTTAATGGTCCTTTATATTAACATACTGATGACTAACTATCAAAGATTTAATAACTTAAAGGAATTCCCAAAGTAAAAATGGCTTCTGTGCCTCCATTAGTTGCAGCCATTCTATTGTCTTCAGCTTTAAGTAAGAATTTATTACACACATTAACTCTAAAATTTGATTACTAGTCTTTTTTTTTAGCTTATTTTTTTAATATTTTAATGGATCACATTTTACACCCTAAGATCTGCTGTCCGCTCAATTTCCTAATTGGCCTTCCTCCTTGTTGCTAATTACATTTCCAGGACTTCTCTCCGTCACGACTGTCGTAATGAACCTTTGCCTGAAACACAAACGACTTCACTTGGTCTCCCAGCAATCAGCATAAATATATGTGCAATTTGGAGGTGTGTACGCAAAGTCACAGAAATTGGGTATGTTCACCACCTTCAGAACTACTACAATGACGTTATGTTGATATAACTCAGTCTCATTGAACATTACAGAAGCTCTCAGTCAGTGCCGATGAAGTCTCTCTAACCTCAGGATGCACAAGACTTGAAACTGGATATGAAACTGACTGCATGACCTATTTTTAGTAATAATCTGTCATGCATAGCTCTTGTGTGCCACACTTCTGTGAACTTCGTAACTGACAGGCCTCTCGGCAGGCAGTTGCTATGGAGTTGCTATGACGATAAAAACAATCCATAAGCTTAACACTAACTCTTCCCTCTTTCCTGTCTTAATTTATAAACAAAATAAGTACATTACAATTGCGATTTTCGAGTACCCAACTCACCTCTGTGTAATACTAAAATATCAGTGTTGGTTACTGTAGTACTTACTGCAAAACTAGCTTAGCTAATGTAGCTTTTATCTGCTTGCTAAGATGGACATGTAGCCTACATATGTTACTACATGTACTTACTCTGCCAGTCACCAGAACCTCGTTATTCACATAAAGAGTTCCTACATCATTTACAAAGCCATTTAAACACTGATCACATGTGTCCAATGATTTCAGACCGTGAAGCTCCTCCATGTTGTACGCACAGTTCCTGTTCACCAAGGACTGAACTATATCATAGTTTGGAATTGGAGGCAGCTTGTCCACATCATCGGACATTTAACATCTCCGAATTATACAGGTCAATCCCGACAGCATGTATCTTTCTCTTGTACAGTGGTCAAGAGTGTCCATATGTTTTCTTTTTGTCCGCTGTACCTTGCATTTGCCTACTAAGGTGGCGCAGATCACTTCAAACCTGTGAGAACTATTC
The DNA here is from genome assembly GCA_922788865.1 of Poeciliopsis turneri. Classification (NCBI taxonomy): domain Eukaryota; kingdom Metazoa; phylum Chordata; class Actinopteri; order Cyprinodontiformes; family Poeciliidae; genus Poeciliopsis; species Poeciliopsis turneri. The sequence goes on from CAKLNU010001072.1 coordinate 1,359,682, forward strand.
ACAGAGCATTGAAATTTAACTTAAAGTGAGTTTTGTGTATATAAATCATAAAAAAAAATAAAGAAAATCGCAGTAATAACATGCCCTGCTCTGACGCAGGAGAACATCGAGTTCCTCAACCTTCATCCCAGTAACGCAGCACTATTCAAACCCACAACATATCAAAAAGCAACACACAGCCATGACAGGACATGATGGTCCATTAAATCCACTCTGGAGGGGAAAATTCAAAGTGAAAAACAGCAAACTGGTTACCTACATCTTCATTAAGCTTCAGCAGGTTGCAGATTTCACACAGATCCAACATCTGTGGAACCAGCAGAAACAACAATCAGTTCCTTGGAGACATTTCCAGAACAAACAGTTCCTCCTCACAGTATCACATTCGCTTATTCCACAAACTTCAAGCACAGCTGCAAACACCAGGTCAGTTACAGAACCGTGAGATTATGCTCATAAAACTTCATGTAATCTACAAAATGGTAAAATATTAAATGTAATGACTGAGAAGAACTGTTATACTAATTTACTAGTTAATTGTAAGTTTCATTCATTGCCCCCAATGTCGTAACCTTCAAACCTGCAAACAGGGCTGCACAGTGTCAGGACTATACATATTTATTATATATATATTTTATATGTATTGTAAAAATAGTTATGACCTAAATTATAACTGACCCAATATGTTTTTCTACTATTTTTACTCCATAAAAATAACATCTGGTATCATAATCAAGGGCATTTATGCTCCATAAAACGAGCTAAATATGCATAATGTGAAAGCATAAAACTTAAAACATAGCAAACTTTGCACAAAGCTATTTTCCAAACATTTAGCATAGCTAGCACTTTAATGGCAACTTTTGTTTGGTGTAAATCAGCTCCAAAAATCAGAAATTGAGAAAAAATAAGATAAAAATGATATTTTTCTTTAAGATTCAGCCCTCAATGTAGCATTGAACACTAAGTGACCTCCTTGCCTGAACTTTAAAGCTCAGAAATGCTTCCTTTGGTGGTATCTATTCATTGCACCTTGGTCATCTTGTTTGAAGAAAACTGCAGCTTTAAATATTTCAGGAGTTGCTACCTGGAAGAGATGTTTTCTCTCTTCTCTGAGGTGACTGCAGGGTCACATCCAGAACAATGCTTCGCCGTTTAGCTCAAAGACGCTTCATCTTGGTGAATACTTGCAAACGTCACAGCCTGAACTGTGGAGTTTATGGCTGAGGGGAAGCATTTACAGAACTTCCTGCCCGACCATATTTAGAAGGAATTTAAAAGAAATCTGTTCCACCTCCTTCCAGTTCCCACTCTGTTTAGATCCAGAGCTCATTTAAAAATACAAGTATTTACTGTACATCAAATGCAAAAATCTAACGGATAAACAAAATAAAATTGGAAATGTTTTCCCATCGTCGTTCCCAAGGAGTAACCGGCTTGTAAAACACAAACTAATCATCTATAAAAACATTTCAGGGCTTAGTCACAACAAAAACATCATGATACTCCCTTTATGAGCCTCATTGTTGCTCTGCAAGCCTCGGGTCAAATCTTCTTCACAGGGAATTTATAATTCAGAACCTTTGCATGCAGTAAATGGAATGTGCAAATGTAAAGCTAATATATGATTTAGAGCCGCTGTGTTTTTACATTCAGAATCAATAATTTAACTAACGTATTTGCAGGAATAAAGTGGTTTTACCACTGAGTTTCTTTGTTTTAGCTTATGAGAGAAGTAATGTTTGATGCTATCATATGTTCTATAATATGTACTGTAGCATAACTCTGGATTAATTCAGGCTGTTTTACTTTGACAAGCTCATTGTGGCTCTCAAAACTGAACATAAACTATGTAAAATATTGCAGATGCATTGAACCTGTAAGAAGTGAGACCTGCATGTAAAATGCTAATTTTCTAGCTAACATTGTATAATGGAAGATGTGGTCATTTGTCTAGATTTCTCTACTTTAATAATTCATTGAAGCAAAATGAAATACACCCATTTGAAACAAACTTTTCCTGCTGAGTCTGGACATTTTGACTGCAGGAAAATGTGGAGCTAAAACTGTCTCATAATTTCATAATTCACAAATGCAGAGGACAAGATCCACACTTGTAGTTTACTCTCTTAGATTGCTGGCTTGTGATGATAGTTGCACAATTAAATCAATTAACATTAATAATGATAACGTGGGGATAAATAGCTCAATACATTAGATGGATATTTCTCTTATGGCTTCTAGAAGCCAGGCTGAGGTCTAAAAAGGTCTAAACTGTCGGTGCTTTGCCATCGCAACAGCGCTGTTGGAATGGGTTAATGTGATTGGCTGAAACATAGGCCGCCCCAACGTGGGGCTTCGTTCATATGATTGGGTGAAACAAGGAAGCTATCTGATTGGTTGACCATTTATTTTAAAAAGACATTTGTGAATTGAAACGTCAAGAAACAGCTTGTAAATCAAGATATATTTGTGTTTGCATCAAAAATACAAGTGTGGAACTTGTTTTCTGCATTTATGGATCTTGTGCATTTGTGAATTATGAGACAGTTTTAGCTCCATAGGAAAACTGCACTTGTAGTGAGAAAAATCCGATTTTTTTTAAATTTACAAATGCTATTCATGGTGTAAAACCATCACAACAGTCACCACATTTTTACCTCTAGCTCTTTATGACCTGACACTAAATTTGTATCAGGCTCTGAAAAAGCTCAATGGTAAAAAGAAAACAACCTCCAATAATTTAGGAAACATTTTATCTGATTTCAAAATGTTTTTCATTTTAATTTGTCATTTTTTGGGCATTTATTTTATCGTTATCATGATGAAGAATTAATTGTAACAATAAATCCCAATTAGTGATTTTTTTATTTTTTTATTCATATTGTCAGGATTATTTTTACTATTTTCTCCACTGTTTGATAAGAGTATCAATAAATATTAACAAATAAGAAATAGTTAAACATTTTAATTTAAAATATGTTAAAATTATTGTTTCGCTGCCAGATTATTTCATTTATAGCCAGTAGTTTTTTATCAATGTTAAGGAATTATTGGTTTAAACTCCTATATCTTGTAAGATAGTTTTCTTATGTCTATTGTACTAGAAACTAGATGAAAAATGCTTTGTGAAAGGATTTAGTGTTTTCGCAGAAACCAAATTCATCCTTCTGGATCAATACATTTAATTAAAGATTAAATGATTCTTGACTCCAAGAGCAATTTTTGATTTGTTAGGTCAGTGCTCCCATATCTAACTAGAAAAATCTGCAGTTAATGTGGAAATACAATAAAACTAAAAGAAAAGCATGTTCTAAAATTATAAATCAGTGTGTATGTTAGTCCTCAAACAAACTCCACTAACAGTTTATTACGACCACATGTGGTTTTTCATCACCGCTGTAGTTTTAAATCACCATCCTCTTCTCTCCAGCCTCCTCCAACACACACCTCCAAACCCCTCCAGGGCCGACCCAGCCTGTAGCGAACAAGCAAATTGAAGGGTCAGTCCGCGGACGTCTGGCTCCCCGCGACCCCTCAGAAACGAAGTGGGAGCCGGGCGCTCGCCGTGTGTTTAAACGGAGGTCCGCGTTAACCCCCATTAGCCTCTGCAGCGCTGGACCGGACGATTAGCAGAATACAAATGGCTCCCTCCGTCCTCTCCCACACCTTCCACCAAAAGAGTTGCTGACGATGAGAAACGGTGAAATATGATTTGGGGCCAAGCAGGTGTTTACTGCATGCTAAACAGTGTCCTGCTGCTCATTATGCAGGCGCTAATGGTGCGAATACATTAGCAAACTGTGTGAAATTTGCTGCTGCTGATGAAGTGTAGTCACTACCATGTGACCTTGGCTTCCAGAAGATCCAGTCATGGTTCGAAACAAGGGAAACGCCCGAGGGTTTGGAGGCTGATCAATTATTGATAACTCACTGCCTCTTCATCTTCCATTTGGCTGCAAGTGTGAAATCAAAAAGCATTTCAGATCAACAAGAGTGGAGCTGCTGTGAGCCAAAAACTGCCCACAACCTCTGAAGCATTTTTAGATGGATTTTATAATTGGGTCATGCTTTGTTAAGCCGAGAAACTGAAAATACTGTTCTCTGAAAAAGAAATGCATGGTGCAGATTTCTTTTGCTAGGAAGATAAAAGAAATGCATGTCAGAGTATTTTCTCACTCTTTATTACGGTGATTTTGAAAAATCAGTTCAGTTTTACCAGCAAGACCTGCTGATTCAATAAATCAGAGACAACATGAAGTAGATTAACCAATCTCTACAGAAAATTAAGAAAAAAATGATAAATCATCAACATCCATCAGTCTAGAAGGGCTGTTCAATATGGATAAAAGATGGATAAATGTTCCACATCAATAAATGTGGATTTTTTTTTTGTGCTAAATATCTGAAATACTGGAAAAGCTGCTGTTTTATCCAAGCTTTTCACTCCATGTTTTATTTTTAAGCACTTATGAGGCGAAGTGGTGGAACCTCAAACTTCTGCTGTGGCAGTTACTCTGCAGGCTGTTGCTAGGTAACCATAGAACGAGTTGCTAGGTAACCACACAGCGAGTGAGTCGGTTGATTCCACCAACAAATGGAGTATTGTCTGATTTTAATGGTTGTGGGTGTTCTCCATATATTTGGTAAAAAACCTTCGTGTCAAACTCGAGGCCCGCGGGCCAAATCTGACCCACCAGAAGATTTAATGTGGCCCTCTGGCCTGTGGGAATCAAATCTTTAAGATAATAGTTGTTTTTTTCTATATTATTTGATCAATCATCAGTTTCACTTGTATAGATAAAGAAGAAAAGATGTTTAATATTTAAACATTCTCACAGAATGCAGAAGCAGCTGTTTGTTAATATTAATAGCTGGTTTTATCAACACAAGCTGCCCTTTAAAGACATTCTTGATCAAGTGGTGGACCAAAATGAAATTGAGTTTAACATAACTGCGCTAGCGCTAGAGACACACAATTGTTTTGGTTGTATGTATCCAGAAACCTCACCAGAGTTCACCTCAACCGAACCCAGACCTCGGTTTTTAGACGCACCAGAGTTCGATTGTACATTCACATTTCAAACGAACCGGACTCTCTTTGAATACAAACTAGAGCTCAATTAAAGCAAATTACAAGGGCTTGGTGTGAATTCACTTCTGAAGAATTTTATCCTTTGACAATTCGACGTATGAACGAAAACGGGTAGAAATGAGATCCACGAGAGACGTGGACGGTGAAAAAAGCTCATAACTGATACAACGTTTCAGATACATTTGCAAACTACTCAAATTAGCTCTATAAAACCGATATAATAACCACTAAAGTTATGTTGCATTGGCAAAAATTCATTTTTACTCAATTCAATCATTATTTTTTCCTGAGGTTTGTTCTGTGTTGAACTTGAACTTCATCGGGTGAGACTCAGGGTCGTTTCATCAAATATTCAGACAGTATAAAAAACCAAATCGTCCTTCTATTCCTTTATTGTTGTTGGACCTAAACAATAATTAGTTCTCAGCCTTCAACCTTAACCCGGATCATAAGAGGAGCTGGAATGAAAACCGCAGAGATAGCAGCCATTAATTTTCTGTTCACACAGAGCCGCCCACTCATCCCTTTTCCTCACCTTCTCGTCCTTTTCCAGGTGTTGTTCTCTCCGGTGTCTACTGTCACGGTTCACTCCACTTCCCACTTTGAGTCCTTGCTCTGTTTTATTTTGCACCTTATTCCAATTTGGTCCAAATTTTGTCTGCAGCCGGAGAACGGCGGCCACTTTAACTCGCTCTCTCTGCGTGTGTGTTTGTTTTTAAAGAAAATATGCGCGGGTCTGTTTCCAGCACTTTGTCACCCTGCAGTGTTGCAGACCAGTGAGCTGTCGGTCTAATTTCTGAAGATGGCAGAGATGCTGTGAGAGCTGCAGCAGTGTTTCAGCGGCGCTTCAATTAAAGCGAACTGGCTCCGGGGAGAGGAGAGGCGACCGTCTGCCATGATGGTTCGGCCAAACGGGGCTGCCTGACAGAACACACTGATGAGAAACGCTGAAGCATGCGTCACACAAACCCACAAACCCAGGAACACTGGCTCTATTGACCAGCTTCCTGAGAATTATATTTAACAGAAAATTGCTGCACCTAAGCGGCAACTGAAACTCTGTTTACTTTCTTAATGTTATTCCCTCTTCAATGTTAAATTGGTAGAAACATTTTCAGAGGAGTCAATCAAGGCAGCATCTCCCTTCTTTACAGCTTCTTGATGCTAAATGTGTTTGTGGTTTTTAACTTGCAGTGGAGAAAAAAAAGTAAATCTTTACCAAAAAGACAGAATGACTGATCCACAACCCTTTAAAAGTAAAAATTATCATGAGTCTGTTTTGATTTATCTTTAAAAATCTCAACCTTTTTGTCTGACCTTTGACTTCTGGAAAGATTTGGGGATATCCTAAAAGTTTCCAGCCTTGTGAATATTATTTGTCATTGCAGATAGTTTGGAAACTGTTTCCTTCACAGATTCCCTGAAATCGCTGCAGATGTCGTTTCACTTTTGTTTAATTTTAGATGTTGAGTTTGACTCTGAACTTACTGTTCATAGGTTTAAAGTCTTTTGTGCATCAAACTGAGCAACAGACAGTTTCTGTTAATCCAATGCATCGGATTTACTTTGGAGCATAAAGGTGCATTATTACAACACTAAATGTGGGAAGAGGACAGAAACAATGAAAAGATAAAATGAATTCATAGAAGATAAAAACGGATAGTTGGAAGAATAGATGCAAGGATGGATGATCAGATGGATGATAGATTGATGGACAAAAGGATGGATGAATCGTTGGACGGACGGACGGATGGATTCATTATACAAAGTTTCCCTCTGTTAGCGAATCGCCTCCTCTGAATTCCAGCCATCTCTTATAATTATTGATCCTCTATCAGGCGATCAGCTGGATCTGCAGCAGTTCATCTGTTTGCGAACACATTCCTGAAAACCATTTCTCTTCCCTCACATCAACATTCTCAGCATGAAGCTGGACGCCTGGCGGTGTTTTCTGTTGTAAAGCCGATCGTCATCCGGCCGGCTTTTCTTTCCCTCCTCCCTCCGCTCAGCTCTACCTGTCATCTCTGCGTATTTCCCCTCCTCGCCTCCGTCAGCGTCCCATGAAAGGCGCCATTTACCCAACTTGTTGCTCTTTAATCTTCACACGTCTCCAGCTCTCCTCCAATTGCGGCAGCGCTCTGATGATGTAAACACTTCAGTCTACTGTCGCTGCTTTCAAATTGCGAAGAGTGGCGGCTTCTCTAATTGCAAGTTGAAGCAGAAGACTTTCTGCTCTAACAACACCAATTTGTGTAAATAATCATGTTCATGGCTGACTTCTCTGCACAGATGTGACAAGTGGACTGTAACTGATCTTGAAACTCTTGCAGATACCTGTGACTGAGTCACATTTTCCGTAATTAGCTGCGAGCTTTAAAGACACTGCAGAGAAGGAAAGTTTAAGGGGAAGAAGAAACGTGGAGGATAATGGAACCGGAGTTAAAAAGATGAGGAGCTGGAAGCCAAAATGAAAGTCTCCTCCTGACAAATCTTTTATCTTTCTGTGAAACTCTGACTTCTCTCATCCGGAAAAAACAGGAACAAAAATCCTAAAACAAAAACAACATTTTCATTCTGAACACGCTTTTACACTCGACTGTTCAGCTGGTGAAATGGAACATCTTAAACAAACCAGAATTTATTTGGATGCTCAGTTTTTATTCAGCAGGAAGTTAAGCTCGTCTGAAATCTGGTGGTGACCTTTGAACTGTGGCTCACATTGAAACAAAGATTTCTGTTCATTAAAGAGTGAAATCTGTTGGAGTTCCATACAAAACCAGACTTTTGGGACTGAACCGTATGTTGTTTTGTAGTTGGACTCCTACATAATGCTTCTTTTAACAGGTATATGGGCGACACAAAACGCATTCATTACAATCTTTTTCACAAAATCATTCTTGGATAATTAAATTTCAGGCTACTCTATTCTGCCTACTTTCAGCTGTTTTAGGGCCTCTGTCACTTTAAATCCAAATAAGCTACTGCTGGCCACGCCCCCAATTCAGCGTTTACACTCACACAAATAATGGCTTCGAAAAGATGTGCAATTATATGCATCTTTGAAAAGCGTTAGTAGAGCCTTCTGCACAACCAACAAGAATGCATTAAATAGTTTCTGGATGATGTATGAACAACAAAGCATTTGCTTTTTCCAGCAGTGGTAAAATCAGCAGGAGTGTTAAAAAAAAAACACCTTTTTGTTTTTGCTTTTAGTTATTAAAAAGAAAAACAAAACATTTACAAAAAGAATAATAGATTAATTTTCTACTATGGGACGTCGATGTTTGTGGAAAATGGTGTAAATTTTAAAAAAAGCACTTAGATTACAATGTAGTGATGAGAAAAATATGATATATTAGCGATACTTATCATTTTGTTGTGGAAATTCAATGCAGGATTTATTCGGTGCAAAAGAAATTATAGGAAACGTCAAAAAAATCCTCGTTTCTGATATTTTATTTTAAAAAACTTTTTGTTTTGCACTTTTTTAGCCAAATAGGAAGAGGCATTGTCTTAGACCCCTGGTCTAATGAAATAAGGCCATATTTTTGTTTTTTCAGTCAGACCTATTCAGTCCTGTGGTTTAGTCTCGGTGCTTTTAAAATTCTGCAGAGGGTGTTGGTTTGTTAGATCTCCATCTGACTTTTTCATCCTGATTCACCAAATAATCTTGAATCAATGGACTTGTTTTCAGACTTTACAATCAGTACTTCCAGACAGATGGATAGCTTTATTTGTCCAAGAAATTGTTTTGCTGCACTTACATGAAAAGAAAACAACTTAAACAAACATTACACAATAACATTAACAGCTTGGGCGAGTTTGGTGTTAGAAACATAACATCCTCAATCTTTAGCAACTTTCAGCTTTGGTTAACAAACAATTTTAATCCCGCAGCCTAATAGAACTACAATAAGCTTTACAGGAGGAGAAATGTTGACACTGTATGTTATAAATGAGCAAAACTTCAAGATTGTTAAGCGATACATAAATAAAAACTCAAGTGACCATATTTTGTGAAAGCTCTTAACATTTATCGTATTTCTGTTTTTGTAAAAATCTAAAACGGTTTTAATAGAAATGCGGCTTTATTTACTGCCTTATTAAGAAGACATCAGTGCTGCGCCACACCAAAAAATGTCAACCTGCCTCGTGACGAGGACTAACAATGAATCTTCACATCTTCATTTTCCGCTTGTCGTCCATCTATATCTCCTCTCCCTTTGTTCCTGTTTTGTCAGCCATTGTAGCCCGGCAATCTTTTCACGTCCCACAAATTAAGGCCTGCATTCAGCCATCAATCACCCCAGTGCAGCTTTTCACAGAGCGAGGAGAGGCAGAGGCGAGGCGAGGGAGTCTATCAACTCCTTTTAACGAACTGTCTGAATCACTGCTAGCTATTCAGCGTCGGCCTCGTGCCGTGTAGGAGCCCCGTGTTATTTGGCTGTATGCTTTCTTTCTTTTTATTTTATTTTTTTGGTTGTCAAGGTGAGCGCCGAGGTGATTTGCATGCTACCTGCTCATCTCATGACCACTGATCCATTAATACAAACTAATTTTCTCCTCCAGCAGCTGTAGAGAATGACGTTTTTGTTTAACGGCGGTGGGATTGGCTCACGTTTGTCTTTCCTCCTGTGAGCACTTGAAGGAGGTCAGTTGGATTTTTTTCTGAAGAACTCTGAGCTTTCTCAGTGTGACAGTTAATTCATTTAAAAAGCCATTCAAGCATGCATTGTTAGTTTGCTGCCTTTGATCTTCAGAGAAAGCTCAATGACTTGGTAATGATGTGCGGCTGTTTGAGGCTCGGCCTGCGTGATGGAGAACGTGGTTAGCAACGTCAAGATCTCTGGAATTAAACTGCTTAGCGTTTTTATTTTTTCCTCTTGCCTGTAAACCTTTTGAAATAGATGAAATAGTGTTTTGATTTGACATTCTTCTGTCATGGCAGAAGTATTCAAATCTTTTGCATTTTTGCACATTAATAATTGCAACTTTAAGGTTGTGTGGGAATTTTTCTGCCATAATTCGAGAGTGCACATTTTCAGTTTGAAAGCAGGATTTTATGTTTTTTTTCCCTCAAAACCTTTAATGCTTTAACTCAAAACTTCTTCTTAAATCAAATCTCCACTTGCAAACCTCTCTGCTCGCTTGTGAAACATTTTCTGCTTGTTCTTGGAACAGAAAAGAAAGTTGCCTGGCAACCTCTCAACCAATAGAATCAAAGTGTTTTACTGGGTGTGTTTGTTTCCTTCCAGTGGGTATGCAATCTAGACAGACAGACACGTAGATATCATGTGGTGACTAAGTTGTAACACTGTTGGTTGGGTGGATCCATTTCCTTTGGTTGGGTGAACAAACTCCTGCCTAAGATCAATTTTCTGTTAGCGATCAGTCGCACACTTCTGGTGGATATTTGATAGCCACACCAGCTCTGTTCTTCAATCAGCTCTTCCCAGATTCTCTGTTACTCTTGGAGCAGCAAATAACCAGGGATTTACAGAGGAGGAGGATATATAAATAACAAACACTTTATTAAAGCGCCGCTGGCTTACATCCAATGTACCTGATTTCATCTCAGCCAAGTGATGCAGCAAAACTTCAAACACAACTTGTAAAACATTCAAGGCTTATTTGAAGCTGCAACACAAACACACAAGCTAAATCGAAGCCAGAAAGCTTCCCTGTGAATCTTTTTGTTGGTTTAATTTTAGCCTAACCATCTGCTGCTGATATTAGCTAAACCGTTCTCTTGCTTCCCCGCCTTCTACTTTTGTTTTTAGTCATTTCTCCAAACATCTTCTTATTTTACAGCTAGTTTTATGCATTGATTGCTGATTTTCTTAGGAGCAAAACTTCTCAATATGGATGTTTCTCTCTGCTTTTTAAGAGGTCAGGTTTAATTTTGCAGTGACTTCCTCGTTGGACGCTCACGCTGGCCGTTCCGGCGGTGAGACGCCATCCTGTATCGCGGCAGATGTCTCTCACTGTGCGATTACTCACTGTCAAGTAGGCGGTAAAAACAGGTGACACATTTATTTGCGGGGCGTGTGGGAACAAGACTCTGGCAATTAGTCATCATTTGTACAAATGTTCCCTCTCTCCACTTTCACTTCCCAGATAAACCGGTTTTCTCCCTAAATCAAACGCGGTCGGTCACCAGGCGGTCTCCACCTTCCAGCTCCACCGCAGATCTATTTCCATAAAACACGCGGCTCCTGCTCTGTGAATAGGTGATACCACCTCGTTCCATGCCTGCCGTTAATGCATGAGAATTATTCTGCAGCACACCAAGTTCCCCCTCTTAACGGCGTACTTGTGTAACGCTTAATGTGCTCTCCACTCTTCTGCTCTGCTTTCATCTGCAGAAGACGAGTTCTGCTGCCTCTTTTTTAAAACTCTGCTTAAAGTCGGTGCAATTAAAGGTCAAATGTGTCTTTTTTTGTTATGTATGAGCTACATAAAGGCAAAGGTCTAACCAAAATTCTTTTATAGCACAATTTAGCATAATGGCTTCATCGTGGGACTACTTTTCCAACCATGTAGACAGTTTAAGCAAACTTTTTAATGTCAGAACAGGTGTGCTGTTGACTGATTGAAGGTCCTGACGAACCAATAAAAATATAAAGTGATTTGACTTTTCACTGAAATATTTGGGGCTTGAGCCTTGACTTATACTTCTGCTGAAAGATGACTTGTTTCTTTTGCTTAAAGATCCAGAGGAGCAGGAACGGTTTCACCAACCACCTAACTTGAAATTTTCCCCCAAAAACATGACATGTTAGACAACCTGAAATAAAAATATTAGTAGCTTAATGCACTGATTGATGTTTTTTTGTTCTTCCAAGCTGTTTGGTCGATACAACAGGTCACGAACACGTCTACTCAGGGCATGTTGAGTTATTTACAGAATCTGAAGTCAAAGAAGGAGTTGTTCTTTACGACCAAGTGTTGTGCTTATAATGTTGCATTGCCAAAAATAAAAATCCTCTTATTTACCATTTAATTTAAAATTATCCACCCATTTCTATCAATACTGTTTATCTATTGTATTTAATTAAGGCAATTTAATCATTTTTAATGGAATAACAATAGTTGTTGACGTCTGAGCAAAGAACAGTTCTCATCAACAGAGCCGTTCAAAAGAATCGATTCGTTCATCAGCAGGTGTAACCTGACTTCCTCTGATTCATCCAAGCCTTGTTTTCCTTTCAATGAGTGACTCAGTTTGACTCATTGATCCGTCATTATTTTTATACACAATCCTTTGATTAGCCAGCGGTGGCGTCGCATTTTGAGCGAACGTAACGTCACGTTTCCATGCAGTACTTAAAGGCTGCTGTGGACGACCGGAGCAGACACCAGTATCCTCCTGGATCCACAGCTGTACACACTCATGCCTGAAGCGTCTAATCCCATCTAACCTGTGTGTATCCAGATTGGTATTTGCAGCTAGCTGCCACCGTTACCCAGCTGTGACTAACACAACAAAAGCAGCGCTGATGTTCAGCAGCAGTGGAGCAAAGACACTTTCTGCTCCACATTAACCTCCCTCTGCTTACCCACTGTCTGCTGACCCAGACCCATTACACTCCTACAGGTAGGAGATGTGCTGCTCTCAGATCCATGTTGAGGTGAAATATTCTTCTAATCTTGGTGCAGAGTAGCGCATGCTGGAGCGCAGCACCTTTCTGCAGCAGCAGGTGTGAATGTATGCAGCAAAAGGAAAACATTTTATCGCCTGCAGGAATTTCTCTACCAGTTTCCCCCTTCACATCTGAACTTGATATGATGATTATTATTCATTATATTCCCACATCATTGCTTGCAGATGTCCCATCGTACCCGCCGGGACCTACACGCCCCGAAACTAATAATGTATGCGTTAACACAGCTGAGGTGGCGCGCAAACCTAACTGTGAGGTGAAGGTGTTTAGCTCAGGTGGCGGCGCGGCGCTGCGGCAGGTACAATGCCGTCCCACAGGGGGAACGTCGCTCAGCATTCAGACCCCCAGCTGGTTAATATACGTTTGATGCTGCAGAGTCAGCGGGAGCGGCTGGCGCTCACAGGAAACACGACGTCTTCAGGTGGTGCGCATCACAGCAGCCGGACCGGAGGGACAGGAGGGAACAGAGGGACAGGAGGGAACAGAGGGACAGGAGGGAACAGAGGGACAGGAGGGAACAGAGGGACAGGAGGGAACCGGAGGTTCCAAGCTGCAGGATAGAGAAAAACCCAATCACTGGGAAATATGTAGCAATCATTTACCTAGAATTGACTTAAAACTCTGACTGAAACTTTATTTTAAAAGTATTTTCTGCAATGGATTTATTTAATGAAAATAGTAAATTAAATTAAAATTATTTACTTATGAGATTCTGTTTTTTTTATTTTTACTATTGCATATATATTTTTTAAACCATTTATTTACATATTTTATAGATTAGTTATTAAATCACATATCATTTTGCATATGTACATTTTAATTTTAAGTTCACTTTTCTTACATATTTGCTATTTGCTCATTTATTTAGCATAATATTTATATAACAATGATTTATTCTTTTGTTTAGTGGTTTTAAAGAAATATTTGACAGATATATCTCATATATACACATATATATAATTTTTTTGTTATCAATGTTAGTGAAATATGTGTGTATGCATAAATATAATATATAAGGCTACATGCACCAATTTCTCTGTGAAATTAACATTTTTACTTGAGCAAATATTACAGTGGCAGTAAAAGAATGTGATAAACAAAACAAGTTGTGTGAAAAAGTCAAATATATTTCTAGAATATTTTTATTTCATTATTTTTGTGTATTTATGCCACACCTTCTGATATGCTCTATCGATGGAAACTGGAGAAATACTTTTAATTTTGTGTTTGGCTCGTATTCAGAGACTCTACGGTAGTTAATTGTTTTATTTTTTATTTATTTTTTCTCCTGCAGAGACGCTTCATGGCAACAAACCAGAAAAAGAAATAAGTTTTAGAAAACGGCTTAAATTAAATTGCTGTGTGATTATAATCCATTTCCTAGCCAGGAAACTAACTCATTACAAATATTGTATGGACATTCATGAGTATTTCTTTTCTCCTACTGTCTCAAATGCACCAATTGATTTCTCATTTACTTACCAGACAATCAAATTAGTCCCACCCACAGCCACTTCAGGAGAATTAAAGTGACACCAAAAGTTTTCAGCGAATAATTTTTTCCTTCATTGTGATTGGCGATGCAGCAAAGAGGAACACTTTGTTGTACTTTTCATATTAGAAGAATATATCCAGCACCTCCCTAAAAAAAAAAAATAAAGGGGTAAACTGCAAGAGCTTCATCACTTTTTAAGATAATTTTCTTGAAGTGACTGGATTGTGGGGAGAACAGAGTGCTGCTCAGTGTGTGTTTAATTGCTGAAGGCTGTTTCTGTAAGTTGGACTGAGTGAAAAAGGATAATGATGCCATCAGTACAAACGGTGCCTTCAGCAACAAAACGAATCCGTGACTCAGATTAAAAGGCAACTGAAAAGGAGACCAAAAGTATTTTCAGTCATTTATTTTGGAAAGCCCCATATTTTCAAAATGCAGACGCCGCACAGCTTCATGAGGGATTTGCGACAAGTGAAGAGAGGTGATCTGCACTGGCTGTAAGTTATAAATTATTTTATTAACTTGATCGTAAATAGTTTACGTAGTTAGAATAATATTTTCCTTCCTGCTTTCTGAAGCAGACATGCTGATGCAACAAGACGTCGACTGATATTTCCTCTACAGACGAGGAGTCAGGAATGCTGCTTAAAGATGACTTTAATCACGCCTGGCAAATTGAAAAATCTATTCCCCTCCTCGCCTGTGGTGGCGCTGCACCAAGAACCACTGAAGGAAGCAACATGAAAACCTTTGAAGAAGACAGGTTTCCATTTTGTCTTCATGAAACGTAAACGAAAATAGAGTGACGTCAGATTTTGACGGTTGTAGGATTTCTCTTTTGTCTTCGGTAAAAAACACTGACTAATTTTTTCTGCTAGCGCTTGAAACATGCGTTTGTTTTGGTTGTATTTACCCAGAATGCTTTGCGCCGTAGTCCACTTCCTGCTTTTGGAGCGTCACGTACACATTCAAACTTGGATCAAGTTTCTTTATTGGAAGAAACTGTTTGCTTTTTTGGTCTACATTCACATCCCCCCAAACAAACCAGTTTGGTTGAAGTGGACTAAGCAGGCCTGGTGTGAACGCACCCTTTGATTCCATTAATTCAGCACAATGAGTCAAACCGGATCAGAGGTACACGAATCCACCTTCCCTGCTAAAATTATTGCCGGATGCAGCTTTTGTGCAGCGAACAGGAATATATCTGCAAAAATACAAAGTAAGAATACAAATACACAGAAAAGAAAGTAGTGTGAAAGAGACCCAGGCTGAGGGAAAAGCCATTCTCCTGAAACACAATGCAGGATGGTGAGCTCCAGCTAAATAAATTATCACGGGGGCTATTTTTAAGCTGAAGTGTAAATGCAGTAATCCTTGGAGCAGGAGCTGCGAAGAGCACAGAAGCCACATCAGGGAATTCAGCTCTGCCTTTATCTTCCCCTCCTGCCTGCCACACGGCCCCACATCCCCGCGCCTCCATCTTCCCTCACTTCACGCGTTTCTTCGTCTCCTTCTCCCCCTCTGTCTTTTCTCCCTGTGCCTTTTTATATGGTAAAAGCCTCTTTTCTGTGTCGAGAGTATTTTCCTTATCACTGCGCCCGCTGTGGGGAATCCACCAACTTCTATTGTAATAAACAATAACAGCTTTGAACAAGACAGGGAGGAGAAACATGCATGTGGCCACAGACAGAGGATATCAGGCCACACTGGGTCATTGCTCGACGTGCCAGCTCGTCTTTTTCAGCTCTTATTTTTCATGCTTTCTTGTCTTTGTGGGAGAATACAGTGAGAGTTTCTCTGAAGCTGTATTATGTTGTTTGGGTTTGTGAGAAAAGACCCTCCTCCGGTGCTGTTTAATAGCACATAATGGGGTGTCGTTAATCACCGGGCCTGGCTGAGGTTTTACAAGGTTAATGGCTGTAGCCAACCTCTCCGCTGCCTCTCACTGGTTACCGGCTGCAGGAGAAGGACGAGGGACTCCAGGTTTGCAGTGGGCTTGAAAACAGATGCAGAGCATTTTCTCACACTGCCGTGACAAACTTCCCTGCAGTTTTTATGATTACAGTGCATAATTATGAGCTGAAGAAAAAATGTTTACTTTTTTTAAAATTGCTGAAAAACGTTGGTATTATTTGCAGAACCGCCATTTTCTGCAGTTACAGTCTCTCATGTTTGTGAATAGGAAATGTTCAGTTTGGGGAAAAAGTTGCTAATTTTGAGATAAAATGTTCATATTTTAATGGAAAAACTCATTTCAAAATCTATTTTTTGATAAGTTCTTTCTAAGATGAGGTGGAGTTTTTGGGCTGTATCAAAGTATTTTACAAAACTGCAATGAAAACACAAGTTTGATGTTAATAACCAGCTGTTACAACTGCCAGAGAAGATGAAGACGACAACAGGAAGTAGTTGGAGGATAATGGCGCTGATGCTGACAAAGTTTTGCAAATATTTGTAATGGAATCGCAGCTATTTTTGCATTTAAACGAATATGTTTGTAGCAGTGAACCAGAGAATTTCTTCCTCACTTCCTGTGTCGTTCAGACGTTTGACCTGAGCCTGGTTTCTAATGACTGATGCTGCGTTTACACAAAACGCTGCAGGTTTCGTGCGTTCAACGCCAAAGCGGTCGACACTGGAGGTGGAAAGTCTGAACTTTCGCCGCTTGACACCAGAACAATCAGAGAGCCTCTGCTTCGTGACGTAGCGACCTGTAGTTGGTGTCCTCCCAAGAGATTCAGGCACCGATGCGGCTGATGGCGAAACTAAATGATGTCAGTAAATAAAACGGTAAATAAAACCAAGAGGCTCCAATGTGCGTCGAGCTGATATCAGCTGCCACCGTTGTTTATTCAATATAAACTGAACACAAAACGTTCAGTTTATATTGCTACGATTGCAGAAGCATGAGCGGAGGATCTCTGCAGCTCCTCCATATTTACTCTGGCCTCTCTGATTACTGCTCTCCTCTGAATCACCTGTTCAGACTTTTATCTGTTAGCCTGCAGATGTCTTACAGTCACAGAGCTTTTTCTTTTTTTGTTTTAAGTAGCTAAGGGCTCTTGATGAAACTTTGGACTGTCTTCCAGTGGTTTTATTACTTTTTTTTTGTTTTAAGCCTCCAACACTCAAGGTCTTTAAGGAGTGATGAAATAATCTTCTCTCTCAGCCGTAGTGGAAGCTCCTTTGTTTTTATTGTAACTCGCATTTAAAATCTCGATGGGATTTATTTGTGCCTCACAGCTGAAGCAAATGAAGGATCATTATGGCATCCCCAAAGGCCTAATTAACTTAATTAACCCCAATTTAGGTAATAAAAACTTTCAAACAGCTTCAAAACAAACAGTTTTATTTAGGTGTTGAGAAATTATGACATTGCTGTCTGACCAAAATATACAGATGTATTCAAATACTTTTCCTTTGTCACCAACTCATGCAGGAAGCAGAATCGTACGCAGACTGTTGAGTCCAGATACTTTGCTAAATAAAAAATAACACACACAACTCTCCACTGTGACATTAAATCAGTTAAGTTTAACTAAATTATTTTCAATTGCTGAGTAAAAACACATTAATCTTGTTCTGAACGTTGTGATAACTGGACGTCCAATTTGTCTGTCATATGGCACAAATAATAGTAATTTTAAGAAATATTTCTCATTATTTTTGACATTTAACAAATAATTTTGGTAATCATAGCTGATCTCAAACAGAAAAAGTTTGATTTATTGTCAGTCAAAGTGATAAATATTTGCTTTTATCCTGATATTTTTTGTCGTTTTAGTTTAATTTACTGCAGTCCTGCATTTATTTCACATAATGTTTCAGCTGTAAAGGTCCCAGTAGAGGTTTGCAGTTTGCGGCGTTCCCTCATTTGTTTTGTTTGGGTGTTGTGACCTTAGATATGTTTAACCCTCCGGTGTTTGTCAGAGTTCACACCAGTTATACCGTCACAACAGAACCGGGCGAATCTGTGTTTCTGCAGAAGCTGCGGCTACATGATTCATCCTCAGGTTCCTGCAGCTGCATATTCAGAAGCATGCACGTCAGCGCGCTTGTTGTGACACAACCGAGGAGGCTTATTTTTGCCGTTCCACTTTCTGTGCCGCCACGTTGCCGTCTTTAAGCCCCGGAGGCCCTGACAGATTTACGTCAGGAGAGATTTGCTGCGTAGATGAAGCAGGAGGATAAATAATACAAAAACTGTGGAGCTGAATCCGAGTGTCCCCTGCTGAGCAGCGAGAGGACTCTGCAAACATGGAGGTACGGTTTGTGCACGTGTCGGCGTAGTCACAGGAACAGAGCGGGGAAAACGCTGCGGTAAACAAACACAACTTGACACAAACGCTGAATTGTTCTGGTTTTCATTGTTATGATTAATAGAGTGATTGAAATTATTGGTACTGAAATAACAGCAGTGATAATATCTGATATCAACATCGGCCTGATTTTTCATATTTGTGCATCCCTAACAAATACTTTTCACAATTAACCTGTAACAATAAGAGCTCACTTTTTAAATTAACCTGGACAAAAATTACCCGAAAATCTGAAATTATATTCAGTTTAACAATAAAGCAGGAGGCTCAGAAGGACACTTATTTTTAGTTTTTATCTTCAGTCAGTTTATGACATGAACTTACACTTCATTCAGTCATTTATAGCTTTATTTGACATTTTTAACTGAATATTAACAGCAGCAAAGACAAATGCCTTCATATGTAAACGTTTGACATTAGTTTTCAGTTAAAAACATGCTCCAAACGTGACACAGCTGCACTCGTTGACCTGTGGAGGTGGACCAGTTCAGACACACATGATGGACTCCTAGCAGCAGCAATATCTTGAACTGGACCCCGACTGGAACAGGAAGTCGGTGCAGAGACGCCAGCGCTGGTGTAATCTGATAATAGCATTGGGTTCTTGTCAGAAGGCGAGTTGCAGCATTGTGTACAGCGTGCAGCTGCTGAACAGACAATTTATCGAGACAGACATAGAAAGCATTACTATAATCTAAGCCAGATGTAATAAAACCATGAATTATTTTTTTCAAACTCCTTTGATAGAATATAGGTGACCTAGAGTGCTTCTTGAAGAGGTTAGGATACAGAAAACATGTTCACTAACTTTTTAAATTAATGATATTTTAGTTTAATCAGTTCTGCCTGTTTTAAAATCCTTCCAGAATGAGACGTTTTAAGGCGTCTTGTCACTTTAAATCTTTATAAGTTGCCATATAAGCACGCCCGAAACTTTACATCTACACTCAAATATCTGCAAACAAATGTGCAATCATACAACCACGTCTTTGAAAAGCAGAAGTAGAGCCTCCTGCACAAACAACAAGTATTCAGTAAGTGGTTTCTGATTGGCAAGTTAAAAACAAAACACTTGTCTTTTCCAGCAGCCATTGTACGGCACAGCCAGTGGTAAAACCAGCTGCAACTCCATTTTGGGTTGCTAGGTAATATGCTGGGATTTACTGGGGTTGCTAGGTAACGGAGTGCCTGCTGATTTGCGGCATTACATTTTGGAGGTTTTTGAAATGTCTCTTTTTTTAGTGTTTGGGCTGTTTTAAGAAATATTAGAGGCCCAAATGGAAGGTTTTCATTTTGCATAACAGATCCCCTTTAAGTTGATGCATCTCCAGAGACAAACTGGTAGATTTGAAGATAATCGTCAAAATGATCAATATTATGCTTCCTGAAATTGGAAAATGAAGCACAGAGAAAATCGATTGGGACCCGGAACACAGCCTTGAGGTACACCACAGGTTAAGTCGGACAGAAACGATGCTTTTCTAATGGACTGAAAAACTCTTGTGATTCAATATCGACAGATTCAAGGCATTGAAGCAAGACTCAAGATGTGAATTAACAAAACTGTTAGCAAACGTACCAAAGGACAAGTAATTTTCCAGAATTAACTTCTAAAAGCAAATAAATCACATGTTTAATTCTCCAACCTGGATGTTTTAGTTATAAATTAGATATTTAAAATCAACTTGGGGAAGCACAGAGAGGGAAATATTTTTCAAACAAATGTCCATGACATCTTAAAATACACCTGTTACATATTCAGGCTGGAGGAGAGCGAGAGAGAGCAATACTTTAAGCAGATAACAGAAAATCACAGTTAAGTTGCCATTTTTAATCGTTTTAAGCTTTAAGTCTGTGTGCACTGGTTCATATTTAATTTGGTAATATTGGCCTTTTACATTTGAAAAAAAAAAGATGGAATCAGCTGTTTTAGTCGCTCATATAAATTGTAATTTTGTCTGCCTTAAAATGATAATAAACTTAAACAGTAAGAGGGATCATGTCAGAAAGGTGTTTTTTGTTTTTTTTAATAACTTAAAGAAAATAGCAAATTCAGATTCTTCTGGAAACTTTAATCTTTCCAGATTTTTTAAATGCTTTTAAAGACTATTTGTGTTTGTTTTGTTTTTTTTCACCTTTATAGACTCATTTTAATACACATTTCCACAGACAGAGCAGCAAAACTGGGAGCTATGCTGCTGGTTTTGCATATAAAAACTCCATTTATGTGTTTTTGATCGTTTGTGCAGAAGTTGCAGCTCTGCTGGAGAATTGATACAGAGTATAATTAGTACTGGAGGGACAGAATCAGTGCAACTGCAGAGCTGTAAAAAGTTTTAATGCTTCTCTTCCCAGGCAGCCATTTTTGAGAACTTTTATAACGGTCCTGATCAGCAGCTTATTTCTGTTTTTTGTCAGTTTTTCTTGGCTGATTTTTAAAAAGTCTTTTAAAAACACAATACAAGCAAACAGAAAATATTTTGTATTAATTAGTGAATATTACTATTCACTAAGAGAGTGTGTAAATAATTGTGTGATCTGAATGACATTTGTGTGGAGAGGTAATAATAATAATATCAATAATAATAAATCAATATATTTGTGAGAGGAAGATAAATACAGACTAAATATTGTCTATATTTACCTGATTTTTTTTTATTTGTGTCAAACACTGATGACATATCGAGCAGGGTGTCAAACTCATTTTCGTTTTGGGCCAAATTCAAATCCTGAATGCTCTTAAAGGGCCGGTTGATCCAGAATGTACTGATAAAACCTGTTCACAAACTGGAAATATTTAATTCTTAAAATTAAATAATGATGAACGTCTTTTCTGTTCCTCCAGGATTCTTTGGTCTCGTTCTGGAGGGACTGAATTGATTTGATTAACATGATATTTAACCACACAGTGTTTAGACCCCACAGAACCAGATAAAAAGCTGTGACGGGCCGGATTTGGCCCACGGGCCTCGAGTTTGACAGTGTTGCATTTGAGAAAGTAGAACAATCAGGAAAAAATGGACGCCTAAAAAGTCCTTTGCAAGACAAATATTGATCCAAGCCACTCTAAAGTTTGAGTTTTTGATTACAAAATTGAAAGAAATCAAGGAAAATCTCGCGCAGAGTGATTTCCAGCCCAGCAGAGAGGTGACAGGTGTAGCTGCACGCCAAGGTGGGCTTTGATTAAGCCGAGAAATCCCTGATTACAAATGCATGGAGCGAAGAGGAAGCTGAAACCCCGAGTGACGCCTGGTAGGAGGAAGAAGGGAGCAATCGTACTGGGAAAAAACGAGTTGTTGGAAAATAAAGGAGGAAACCCGGTGTGTGTGCGCGTGTGTGTGTGTGTGTGTGTGTGTGTGTGACATGGGGAATTGATAACAGATCAACACCTCCACCTGTCACCTTCCTCTGCCTCCCAGACGTAAATGTGAGGGTCGGCTTTATAATTTCTTTGTTTAATAACCAGAGCTTCCTCGATCGCACACAACAGAAGCAGGATTGTAATTTTTCTGTCAGATTTTGCAACTGGCAAACACGCACACATCATAATTAGGCCAGAGAAGCTTCCACAGGCTGGTCTGTTTAATTTCAGTTGGGCAGATTACAGTTATTATGTGGAGGAACAGATTGGCGCAGCGCTCTGCCCTTTTTTATGTCCTTGACAGCTGGAGCAGCTGCAGCTCAAACATGCAAGGTGCAAAGAGCTTTACTTTTAATTTATTTCCTTTGATCGTCTGAGAACCAATGTTTTAAATTAAAAACTTTAAATTAGTGGTGCTGAGAGGATGAAGGAGAAAATGTTTGTAATAAAATAGTTTAATTGTAAATCAGATGTTTGGATCTCGAAGCCATATTGATTTTGGGCTTTTAATAAATAGAGTAAATTATGCAAAAGGCTCAAATAGTTTTTATTTTATTGTGGTTGCTCTTATTTATTCTCGTATCCAGATATTTATTTAGTAGATCAAAACCTTTTGTTTGTTCTGAAACAAACAGTTTTTATAGTCGTCGTTATGCTCCTCTTTGCTTTTTAGAATAAAGTTAATCCCATTAAAGATCACTAAAGATTTAATTTCATTCTTAATTTCTTATCTATTATTGAACCATTTGGTAGGAAAAATGAGTAGTTTATGTAACTACTGAAAAAATTATGAATGAAAAGGAGCAGAAAAAAAGTGTAAATTTATACCGTCTGCCACCTTTTCACATAAAAGTAAATTAGCTGTTCAGCTCAGGAGAATATTAGACATATTTCCTACATACACAGATTATTTAATGCCACTTTGTTTCACAGTAAAAGCTCCTGTTCAGATGTTAGCTTGTTGGCTTGTTTAGTTTTGCCGCCTCTAAACAAAACAAACATTTCTCTGTTCTTGCTGTTTCTTGCTAACATTAGCTGCCTTTTAAACAATGAATGTGCATGCATGTTACAGTTAATGCATGAGTTTAACTCAAAATATCTTATTATTTTATTTGTTTAAACACAGCAGTGCATTAACTCAAGCTGCAGCTGAAATAAAGACGTTTGGTTTTTTATTTTTTGCGAGGAGCTCAGAGCGAGGAGGGGATTTAAAGAGACTCTAAACACGCTGACAGCTTGTCCACGACCTCCTACGACTGTTATGATTTCCACTCCTCCAATCTGTGTGTGTGTGTGTGTGTGTGTGTGTGTGTGTGTGTGTGTGTGTGTGTGTGTGGTCCCGAGCACTAATTCAGTTAAACAGGAGTGTGTGTGAGGGTGTGTGTTGGCTGGCATTGTGTTTACATGCTTTTCAGCTGAGCTGTGTTGACGCTTCGCAGGGTTAGTCGATGATGAGGATGAAGAAATGGTTGAGTTTTCATCACCTGCACTGCAAAAACACAAAACCAAACCAAGTATCTTTGGTCTCGCTTTCGAGTTCAAATATGTTGGTGCACTTGGAATAAAACAAACTAACTTATATGTAACATTTTATCAAAATATAGGAGTTTGATTTTAGTAAATAATTCCTTAATATTGATGAAAAGAGTTCAAGTGACTTTGGTAGATTATTTCACTTTTAAAAAGACATTTTTTCTGTGTTGTAAATAAAATAATCTGCTAGTGAAACTAGAGCTTTTTTTGTCAATGCTAAGGAGTTATTTACTTAAATCAGGTTTCATTTTTTGCTAAGAAGTTACTTGTAGTTTAGTTTTGTCTTATTTAAGTTACTAAGATATTTGCACCACAAACTGTCCCAAAAGAACTTGGTACGATTTTATGTTTTTGCAGTGTAGAGCCATTGTAGATGAGAATTTTTTTTATTTTTTTTTATTTAGAAATTTGAGAAAATTTTTCTTAAGAAAATTTTCAGCATTTGAACTTCAGAAATTTTCCAGTTTGTTGTTTTTAGAAACTTTCTGACAATTTTAGTGTCTTTTTCTTGGAAATCTTTTGGAACAAAACATTTTTCCCGTGTTATAAGTGAAATAATCTGCCAGTTTTTTTTTTTTTAATCAATGTTAAAAAACTTGAAACTAGCTCATATTTCTGGCTGAAAAGTTTCTTTGTCTTCAGCTGCACTGAGATATTTACACTAAAAACTATTTGGTGAGGTTTTGTGTTTTTACAGTGTTCTCAGCATCAGCAGATTAAAGATGAGCTGAAGAAAACAATCAAGTTTTACTGTTTTTCGTCGGGACTCTAAGTGACCAATATAGTTGAAGCTTAGCTTTAATTTGCTGCTTGTGGGATTGGAGCTCTTATTAAGACGTCAGTGGAATCTCATCCTCCTCTAAACGCACCAACAGGCGCGGCTCTGTCCTCAGAAACCTGAAATAAAAGCAGCCGGCTGCCATGTATCTTCATCATCACGAGCTGCAGCTGAGCTCTAAATGTCACCGTCTCTCAGCTTGTTGTCTTCGCGCCACATCTGAAGAGCTCCTGTGTTTTTGTGCTGCTGTGTGACGCGTTTGACGGACACGCCGCTGCTCTCCGTCGCCTCGGCGCCCGAAAGCGCGGCGATGCCCTCTGCATTGATTTTTTTTTGCCGTTTTATAATTATGTCTCCTCTTTTCATTTGCCTCCGCCGTTTCCCCTCTTCCTCCCTTTCATCGCGTCGCTCTTATCTCCCCGCTCTCACTTCTATTTTTCTAATCCCGACCTCCCCCCAGATCCATTTTTGTGCCTCACTGCTTGTTATCTCAGCCATTTTCTCTTTTCTTTCCCATTTGATCTCAACTTCTTAATTTCTTTTCTCGTTGACGTCACTTCGTTTGGCTTTCCTCTCCCTCTGCTTGTTCAGTCATCAGGATCTCTTACTCGGTTTCATGACTTTTTTGAATAAATGCAAGGATTATTTTCTTTTGAGGATTATCTTACTTTTCTGAATTTTCCACCCACTGAATGAAAAAGATTTAACCAAAGATTCACCATAAACAGACACAAACCTGCAGTTTTTTATTAAGTTTCAAAAGTTTTACACTGAAGGAAACAGATTTTTATTCATGTTTCTTATGTCTGATTTAGTTTTGTAAGTACGACAGAGTATTAAGAAATTAGTTGCATAGAGTGGCCCTAATCCTCCAGCGTAATTTTGTAATTATTAATATGAATTTTTCCCAATTTGGAAGTTAAAATACCAACATTTCCACATAACTTTATGCTTTGGCCCATTTAAATATTAATTCAAATTGGTAATTTTGAAAACCTCATAAAAATTTATCTTTTTAAATGTTTAATATTAAATGTAAAAAATATGGAAATATTAAATATTACAAATATTTAAATATTTCTCATATTTAAAATATATTTAAATATTTTAGTATTTTTAAATATTAAACATTTTAAAATGTTTAAATATTAAATTTCATAAATATTGAATATAAAATTTGAAAAATATATTTCATATTTAAATTTTTTAAAATATTAAATTAATTAGTTGATCATTCAGTTTCATGATTGATCAGTTCCTCTGTACTTCTTTTTCACTGCCGTTGTCGTGGTAACAGTAAGTTGGAGTCGTTCTGCTCTGGTTCTGCTGTGTTTTCATGCCGGTTTCTCCAGCTGCATCATATTTCCCTCTCATTTCACGCCGTCCTGTCCTATTTCTACGATTTGGTAACGTTTTCCATCTGCTCCGTTTCTCCGCAGCGTCTCTGGAGTGCTCTCCGTCCTCGCCGTAGACGGCCGGATCAGGCCGGATCGGGCCTGACGCTCGCCGCCTCTCCTCCTCCTCCTCCTCACATCCACCCAGAACTTCCTCCAGTCGGAGCTCCTCGCCTCGCAGGTCCGGTTTTCTCCACACAGACCGATCCTGGAATAGAAGACCTTTCGTTTTTTGTTTTTTCTCCGTGTATTCCTCAATGTTTTCCCCTGCAGACGTCCTCCCGTCTCTTTTGGGCCGTTTCCAGTCCAGTGCTTCAACTTCCTTCAAGCTTGACTGAGATTCTCAGACTGCAGAGATTTGCACACTTGATTCATGAAGGAACATTTATGAAGGAAGTTTTTGCACCGTTTACTTTGTAGCTGCACAATAATTCCAGCACATCTCCTCCCTGTGTCCGTCTGCGGCTCCAGGTTCCTCCTCTTCTGCTGCGCCCTCCTCTTCCTCTTCATCCTCAGAGAGTGGCGTGTTTTACTCCGCCGCCGCCGCGTGTTTGTGCTCTGGTCTCTGTGTGTCATTCTGTGAAATGGCCCGTCACAAAGTGTTAGATGAAGCGTGGTGAAGTGTCCATGTCGCTCTATGCTTTTTACTGCATCTGTGTTCTGGACCACGGGGCTGGAAAAACAGGTTCTGGGGTAAAAAACGGACCAGGTCACCAAGGTCAGGGGTGTCCAAACTGCAAACCAAAAACTGTGCAGGTTTGATCCTCAGACTTTTGATCTGTAATCAGGATAAAAATTATGGGAAACATAATTTTCTGGAAGTTCAACAAACTGTTTGACTTTTCATAACTTTCAACTGCAGGTAAAAATCAAGAAACTTTTCCTGAAAAGACAAATTTGATGCACTAATTTGGCTAAATCAAGTTTAACTTTTGAAAGTTGGGTGATAACTATTTACATGAATGCATTTTTTTTTTTTTTAAAGGCACATTTAGGAGTATTTTTACTACGCTGCACATTTTACTTGAGTAAAATTTCTGTTTTTTCTACCCACTGAATGAAAAACAAACATTTTAACCAAACAATCACCAGAATCAGAGACAAACCTGCAGTTTTTGTTAAAGTTTCTACCTTTTTTATTAAAAGAAACAGATTTGGGAAAATTTATTTTGCTTGATTTTGTTACTTGTTACTTAAACAAGTTATTTTAATTTTCATTCTTAAAATATGAAGATTTCCGCTTACTTTTTTATTTTGGTTCATCTGAATATGCAGTTTTTAAGTGTTAAATACTTGATCATCAAATCAGTTACTCAGTACTAGAGTAACTTTTTGGACAGTTACTTTTTCCTTTTACTTGAGTACAATGTTTGGTTACTAATCCTGTTCTTATTACTGAAATTAATTTATTCAATTGAGCCCAAAAGAAATAGAAAACTAGTTGTATTTCTTTTAAAGCAGTAAACGTACAAAAACACAAACAAATTTCTGAGTACTCAGAAATTTTCTAGAGGAATGAAGGAAATTTCTGAGCTCCAGAAATTTTTTTTTTTTAATTTTGACATTAATGTCAGAAATGTTCGACAAAAAACCTGGAAATTTCAATTGTCAAAATATTTCTAGAAAAATTCAGAAAATTTTTAGAAATTCTATCAGAAATTTTCTTGGTACTCGTTATTAAAAACCTCCTTCTTGTTTTAGCTCTATAACACACATCTGTGCTTCCTTTGCTTGACTTTAGTTTGTTTATTTCAGTTTTGATTCTACTGTTTCTGCTCATGTGGCGAAAAGTTTGGACACCCCTGATCCAGGAGGGAAAACAATTCCAGGGAGATGAAACTGCAGAAAGAAAATTCCCTCGCTGTCCCCAAAAGGATTCTGGGAGTTGAATTAATTTGTGGGAAGAAAAAAAGGAGAAGCGTCTCTGGGAACGAGGAAATGTTTTGACTTGAGATCCTTCACTCTAATGAGGAGAGGACAAGAAGAAAAGACGTTAGAAATGACAAAAGAGGAGCCGCTTTTTCATTTCCTCCGCCTCGTATTGCTTTGTCTGCTTTTCCATCTCGGCGCCTGAAACTATTTTTAGAAAAGTTATCTCCAGAAAGTGTAGACGTGCTGTGAGCCGAAGCTCGTCCTGCTGTTATTTGTTACTCGTTAAAACCAAATATTCGGCGCCTCGCAAAAGCGTTTGAACTTTGTTGTTTTGTCGTTTTTAATAGCTGAGATGTTCGGATTCAGCCGCACAAAGTGGGAGGAACGTTTTTATTTACAAATAAACATCTGAAATGTGGCGATGCCGTCAAGTAAAAGCCACTAGAGCCAAAATTAAACATAAAAATCTGGAAAGTGTGGTGTACATCTACAAACTCAAATGTTGCTAGGTCAAATAGCAACATTTAGTTATTTAGGGTTTGGGTTAGCCCTATTATTATTATTATTATTATTAATAATATAATGGAGGAACTGGGTTCAGGTCTAAGAAAGGAATTCAAATAATTGACTTTTAGTTTCTAGGTGAAATATCTTAGACTTGAATTAAGACAAAACTAACCTAAAAATGACTTTTCAGAAACGCATA
This sequence comes from Poeciliopsis turneri, assembly GCA_922788865.1. Taxonomy (NCBI): domain Eukaryota; kingdom Metazoa; phylum Chordata; class Actinopteri; order Cyprinodontiformes; family Poeciliidae; genus Poeciliopsis; species Poeciliopsis turneri. The sequence continues at coordinate 1,387,899 of CAKLNU010001072.1, forward strand.
GGAGCTTGTTTTCAGTCCGTAATTCCTGGATGAATATTCACTATTGGATGAATTTTAATTCCAATCATTAATATTGATTTATAAAACGTTCTAGCTGATAGATTATTTCCCTTCCAGTAAATAAACCTCCAGATTTTCAAATTTTCCAGAAAGAATTTCTAATTTTTTGGCTGAAATTTGCTCAGGCCCCACACTGCAAAAACATTAAATCTCACCAGGTATTTTTGTTTCTAATGCAGACATCTTACTAGAGTAACTCGTTTCTGCTCATTTTTTAAATGGATCTAGTCAAGAATTATTGACTTAAAACAAGTGTAATTCAAGTTCTAGAAATATTCTGCTCAGCTTGCGCCACACTTCAGATTTGGTCAAACTATCATTTCCCTCCACAGTTTTTCTGCTTCGCTTTGTGTTGGTTTAAAACCTGAAACTCCGAATCTCTCAGCTGCGACTGGACAAAACGCCGAGGGAAAACCTTTGCGAGGCGGAGCGTCATTCAAGTGTGATAAGTGACTTAAACCTCAGCTGTAAATGTGAATTATGGCCACTCACTGTTGATATTATAGGCATTTAAACTGCATATAGAAGCACACGTGTCTGTAATGAAGCTGAACTGTTGACTTCTCCTCCTCTAAATGTGTAAATACGACATGTAGCCGCCAGTATAACGGCGTCAGCTGACATTTACCAGACGCTGATGTAGCCTGAGCTGTTTCTGTCCAGATGGAAAAGTTTTCATTTGGAACCAGGTTAAAAATGGCCGCCAATATAATTTACTTTTACAGGAAAATGTGACACAAAGTATTCATCTTTTTATAACAAAATTTAACAAAACCAAGAGACGTTCACTGAAAAGCCAACTTGGCTCCATCCGCTTTTATTTTTCTTACATTTTGAGGCTTTTTAAAGAAAGTGATCCAAAGTTGTCACTGTTGAAGATAAATTTAATCAATTGAGCCCAAAAGAATCTAAAAACTACATGTTTCCATTTGTACAGCAAAATTTACCAGAGCATATTAGGGCCATCGTACAAACAAATGAAAAAAACGTGTACAATTTCTTTATTGTTTCTAGAAACAATAAGGAAATTTCTGAGCTTCGAAAGTTGAAGATTTGGAAGCAAAAAAACAAACAAACAAAAAATGTTTAAATTGTCAGAAATTAACTTGGAAATTTCTGAATTTGAACTGCTGAAAATTTTATTAAGAAAATTTTTCTAAAAAGTTTCCAAATTTTCTAGAAATTTTCTGAGATAAATTTGAAAATTTCTCAGTTTCTGGACCTGCACTGCAAAAAACTTACCGTTTATTTCTGGTCTAGTTTCTAGTCCAAATATCTCTGTACACTTGAAAGAAGACAAAACTAACTTAAAGTAACTTTTCATCCAGACATAAGAGCTTGTTTAAAGTGAATAATTCCTAAATATTTACATGAAAAAGTTCTAGTTTCACTGGCAGATTATTTAATTTACAGAAAAATTTCTTTTTAAACGTGAAATAATCTGGCAGTGGAACTAAAACTTTCTTTTTGATCAATATGAAGGAATTATTGACATGACAGCTCATATTTATTTCTTGCTGAAGAGACACTTGCTAGATATTTGCACTAGAAACTAGACCAACGCAATAAACCGTCGCTAAAATCCTTTTCACAATTTGGACCCACAATAAATATCTTGATTTATTTGCTTAATTTTAGGTTGATTTTTATCTTTTCTTGGCCTGTGAAAATGTTTGAATCTACATTTTTGGTGCAAGTGGTAAAACCCTGGTCTCCAGGAAGTGGGTGTCGCCGCCGTCGGCCCCCGAGACGCCGCCGCATTTAATGGGATTTCATTCGTCGCTTGTACAGCACAGACACAGAGCTGCCTGCTGATTGGATAGTATCGATCAGTTCTCCTGGACGCGTACGGTCGGGCCGTCAGGGATTGCAGAATCCTCCAGGAGGCGTCTGAGCGTGTTGGCCGGCCACGGAGAGACGGATAAAGCACAACTGGTTATTTCACAGTTGGGGGGAGTCGCTGCGTTCGTGTGTTTCAGCAGGAAGTGGAAAAGATGGAGCTCAAATTGGAGTTTCCCCCCACCGGCTGATTCCAAGCTGGGAAAGTGTTCAGAATGAAAGTGGGAAACAGAGATTGATGAGGGGAAATGCTTCTGTAAAGCAAGAGCTGATCCAATCTGTTGAATTATTAGCAGCTTAAAGCGGTAATCTCATCGGACACATCACTACTTCCAGAGTTCAGTTTGTTTACAGCACAAAAGTCCACAATAAATAATCACGTTTAGGCAGCTTGCATGAAAAATACATCCAGTTCATATCAACTAAACGCATTCTCTCCCCTTCATCCAACATGATCAGATCAGATTATCAATAACCAGTTTGTTCCCGTTATATTCAGTCAACCAGCTGGTGGAGGGCTACCTGGTTGCGTCGAGCCATCGAGTCGTCCATCCTGAGTAACCATGGCGACGGTTTTATCTTCCCCAACCAAGAGCAACAAGCAAGGACGTAAAATAAAATCTGAAAAAATACAAATACATTATGTGACAAAATGTCAAAACTTGGTCTCAGTAATTAAGTAAAAGGGTCCAAAACAATTCGCTTGTTGGCACAAAATGGCGGAAATCAGCAACGAACGAAATTAAGGATGTGAGTCACGATGAAACCCGACGGAGGCAGGAAGCTGCATCAGTCCCATTACAAAGTATTTGCTCCCTGCAGATTATTTCAAATCTCAAGTATTTCAGATAAAATATAATCTCAGTGAAATTAAAATGTTTTCCAAATGTTTGTTTAATTCATCCAAACCAACCAAAGTGAAAGAATAATTACCCCATAAGCCTCATAAGTGTTTGGGGCAACTCTTTTAACTCTTTTCTGTCATTGTGAAATAATTCTGGCTCCCTCTTGTTATTAATTCAGCTACATCGTTGAGCTCCAGACTTTGACTAGGCCGATTTCAGAATCTTTATTTTTAACTTTCAGACTCACTTGTGGTGTTCTGCTTCAGATTTTCTTCTCGTGAGTTTATGTCAATTATCCACATCATAGAGCTGCAAAGCAGCCCCACACCATGACTCTGCCATCACCATGTTTGTCTGTAGGGATGATGTTTTCTTTTTTTTTCTAAATATTCAACCAATTGCAGCAGAACACAGAAGTTTCTATCAGATTTTTTTCTGGAAGACGTGAGACGGATCAGTGGATTTAACTTTGTAATTCTCATCTTAAACGGGACCTAAATTCACATTTTGCTTAATTTTTGTATTTCCATTTTTGTCCCGACTGCTTCTAAAAACAAATCGAGTTCTTAAAAGATTTTAAAAAATTTTTTTGGTAATAGGTTCATGTTTTCTGGTGTCTGGAAAATCTGTCATTTCAAAAACCAAATCTGCAGCCCGTCACCTAGCAACCCTAGCTGAGCTCCAGCATATTTGGTCAGCTGGTTTTACCACTTCACAATGGCTGCTGGAGAAGACAAGTGTTTTGTTGTTGAGGAGGCTCCACTTCTGCTTTTCAAAGATGTTCGGTTGTGTAATTGTTGCCTTAGAAGTAGCTTTATTAATTTTTTTGTATATATTTCAGATTGTATTTAAGTTATTTGTTGATTCTAGTCGTCTGTTTGGCCTGTTGAAAATAAGCTAGTCAATGTGAATTTATGATTTTACGAGCAGGTTGGTTTGAACAAATTGTTTCCCATAATAAATGAAATCATCATGTAGGGAGCAAATACTTTTTCACAGCTCTGTACTTTAATGTAACGGTTTGCAAAACATAACTCAAATTTTTGATCCAAAACAATCAGAAGAGACTAAACTGAATGAAATGAAGTATCAGTGCATGATGTGTTTTAGCTACTTTCAGTTTTTAAAATGATAACACACAGAAATTCAGATTATTCTTATGCACTATAGCCGTGCATTAATCTGAACTGTAGCTGGGGTAATTTTTTTGTTTCTTGCCGCGCTGCAGATTCTTCGCTCCCTCCTCACAGGTTGTAAGTAGCTCCTCGTCCAGAGGCATGCTGGGAATTCTGCCACTGTGTTCCTGGCTCTGACTTTCAGGTATAATCAGCTCGAGAAGTAGCCGCTGCGCCGAGGTGTCCGGGAACCTGCCTGAACCTCCTAACACCCTCCAAGACGCTGATCCGAGTTAAAGAACGCCAGAGCAAACCTCATGTTGCACAATATGTCACACACACACACACACGTATGTAAGGCATGCACAAACAGACACTGTGGGATTTACATAAACGATACATTCTCAGTAGAAACCCAACGCGAGCTATGCATCAACAAAACTACAATCGAAAGCGAAAAACTAAAGTAGGATTTCAGTTTGGGCCTCGTTGGCGGCATGTTTCGGTTCTGTTGTTTTAAAAAGGCATGAGAACGACCCGGCTCCCCGCTGAGCTACATGTGAGGTGCCTAATGATGGATATCAATGAGAATACTGATGAGTATATTCAATAAAGTCATTAATCTCAATGTATTCTGTTTACTGTGCTTATTCTCATGTGACTCTGCATCCTGGGAGGCGTGTTTGTGCTCAGAACGAAATACAGACGTCTGCATTTGTACTTGTTAATCTCTGCTGTGTCACCAACAGCAGAGATGTTTTGGTAACACCGACCCGATGTAGAAAAAACCCAGAACGTTTTTGTCAGAAAACTCAGACATTTTGAAAGTAATCTCAGAAATTTTCAAACAAAAAGAAGAAAATTCTGAATTCCAAAAGTCAAACATTTGTGATTTTTTTTTTTTGGTTGATTTTTTTTATTTTGATATTGTCAGAAATTTTCTACAAAAACATTGGAAATTTCTGAAATAAAACTGTTGACATTTTTTCTAAAAAAAATGCCCAAGTTTTGTATACAATTTCTGAGTTTCTGGCAGAAATTTGCTTCTTTTTTTTCTAGTTTACAGTTTGTGGCAAAAAAAACTTGGACATTTTTCTGTGGGTGGAAACTATTCTCGGTAAATTTCTGTTCAAATTTTGAGAGTATCTAAAAAATTCCTTGAATAATTTCTTGGTGGGCTACTTCTTCTTTTTACTTGAGTAAATATGTTGAGTATAATGTTTGGGAGGCCGCCCTCTGAAAAGCAGGCCGTCTGTGGAGACGAGGGGGTTTTAGCGGGTCGGGGGGTGAATGTAATTGTCTGAAATTGTCTTCAGGCTCTTCAGAACTGGACCAGACGGTGCAGTTCTTCCATGCATTGACCTAAATAAAAGCCATTGTCTTCATGAAAGATGCAGACTGTCTCCTATAGCAGCATGTAGGAAGTCACTTCTAAAGCTGGCTGTGGATTTTGGAGGTTATTTATTATTATTATTATTATTATTATTGGAGTTAATCGTCATCCAGAAGCTTTCGGACTCGGTTCCTACTAATAATAGAACTAAATTACACCAACGCCTGGCTGGCGGTTGAGTATCAGAACCTGTTACTGACGGGATGTATGAAGCGTTTTAGCCTTTCTTACTTTGGACATGTCTGAACATTTTGTCCTTCTGGACTATCCATATGGACTCTTCCCACGTGACGTCACTCTCTTGGAGACTCGGCCCGCTCCGCCATGACGGACGTTAAAACAACCATTGTGCTCCTGAAAAGCCTGACTAAAACCAGACATCTGGTAAACTAATATCGCTCAGTTGGTTTCACTTTAAATGCTTATCGGCTGCTGTGGATTCAGCTGCATCAACAGACAAGGATACAAACCAAACTCGTCATTGTATTTTATACATTTTAAAGAATAAAGATGGCGGCGATGGCGGCCATTAATCATTTGGACTGGCAGCTCTATGTTTAATCACGGATTTGGACCAAACACTTTTACAAGGTGAGAAGATCAATATTCATAACATATTAATTAACATATTGAAATATTTGTGAGAATTCCAAATGTTCTCTTTACTCTTTTACTTCTTACTTTTGAATAAATCTGATGTGAAAAGTCAGATTTATGGACTTTCCACAGAACATGAACATTGAATTTACCATGTTTGCAGTTTTTGTGCAAGTCTCACTTTTTTCCACATAACCAGGCTGTTTATAAGCTCCTTTGTTGTCAATTTAACGTCTCCGCGTCACGAACCGAGAGCCTCTGAGTTCCCGGGTTTACAATGCTGAGCGTTTCCTAACCAACTTTTATGATGCATGAAAACATAAGAAAAATAAAGGATTCTTGATTTGGAGGACAAACAAATCAGCCAGGATGCTACAATAAACCGGGTCTTTTAAAGAACCAGAATTGGAGATTTCTATAGTTTTTAATCCCGGCAGTTCCACTGAGGCGAGGTCAGGTGGTGTATGTGTGTGTGTGTGTGTGTGTATGTGTGTATGTGTGTGTGTAGGGGGGAGAGCAGGCGTGAGGGATGAAGAGAAAAAGAGATATGACAGAAAATCGCTTGCAGACAGTCCCTGGCCGGCCTCTGCTGAGACTCCAAGCAAACCCTGTCAGCACTCTGGGCTTTTTGGTCCTGATTCCCAGAGTTGTTGTTGATTTGTGTTTGTTTTCTGTCCTTCGGTTTTTATTGCAGCTTTGATTCTGACTGTCACTCATTCTGCTTGTGGCCAGATCTGACAGTCCATGTCAAGTTTACTTGTATCAAACATGGCGGCTCGACGCGCTTTAAAAACATCAAACAGTGAACAGTGTGAAACGGAAATAAACACTGAATTTAGTCAAATACCACCAGCCAACATGTTGATCAATGTTCCAACTCTAAACAGGTGGGTTTGACTCTAGATTTAAAGCAACTCAGTGTTTCAGCTGTTTTGCAGTTTTCTTGAAGTTTGTTCTGGATTCATGGATCATAGACGCTGAATGCTGATTCTCCGTTTGGTTGTGGGGATGAAGACGTTAACCAGAAGGTTGATACAACAACAGTTACTTATAAACTAGCAGGATTTTACCGTTTGTTCTCTGAGCTGCAGGGAGCCAGAACTGGGTGATGTTTTCTAACTTCCTGGTTTTAGTGGGAACACCAGCAGCAGCTGGATCAGCTGTGGAGAAATTAGCTGTGTTCCCATTACAAATACACGCAAAACTTTGACGATATTCTGCTAATGTTAAAACACAACAGCTGTGTTTCCATTAAATAAACGCAGGTAATATCAGTTTTTTCATGTGTGAGTTTCCTGTCTTCTTCGTTTTTTCCACCAGTGGAAACATCCTGTTATTGAACATGCGACTTGTGTGATGCAAAAAAATAATAATAATAATTGTTTCCATTGCAGGTTTGCGAATAACGATGGAGCAGGAAAACTGCCTGATCCTAAAAAAAAAACTGTTCATCAAAAATTGGAGTTTTGTTTCAATTTAGCTAATTCATTTTCATAATTCCAATTTGGACAATTTCATGGTCAATGAAAACACAACAATCAACCACGTGGACGAGTTTCTCTAGATCTGGATTAGTCCTTTAATCCTGGAAATGTTCTTCATCTGATAGAAGACCGACTTTGTAATATTCTCTATGTGTGTCTGAAGGTTCGGGTCTGAGTCCTGATTTTGGGCCTTAATAACTGAAAGAAATGTGTGACACATTTTCCAGCTGTGGCTATTTTCATTTCTCCTTTTCTTCAGTCACACCTGATGCTAAGCGTTCCCATGTTCCTCCACCGCGCAAACAGGCGGCTGCACACATTAAATATCTGAGGCAGGGAACACGCTGGTTTGGGGAACACGCTGGTTTGGGAACACGCTGGTTTGGGGAACACGCTGGTTTGGGAACACGCTGGTTTGGGGAACACGCTGGTTTGGGAACACGCTGGTTTGGGGAACACGCTGGTTTGGGGAACACGCTGGTTTGGGGAACACAGCGTGTGTGTTTGTCTTAGTGAAAGTGTGTGTGGTTCTTGGTACGTGATACCGAGCAGCGGGAGTTATCGGGTCTCCTCGTCCTTCAAACCTCTGCGCTCTCCAAGTTCCCTCACATCTTGTTTTTGCTGATTACCTCTGATTTCGCTCTACAGTTTCTGCTTCCAATCAGTTGTTGGTGTCAGATGATCTTTTTGCTGTTTTTATTCTGTTGCTCTTCATCTTGTCCCGTTCTCCCATATCGGGTCAATACAGCTGGTTTGGAAACCTTTCACTGCGATTGATCTCACCCGGTGTGCCGAGAACGCGCTGCTTGTATCCGTGTCTCTGTGCGCATCATTATCTCTGTATCTGCGAGCGAAAAAAAGAACATAAGTATGAACAACGCTGTGCATCAGAGGAGTCTCTGTCTGCTTAAGGGAGCCTATCAAACATTGCTGAGTGTTGATTCAGTCAGGAACAAGCTAACATCGCTCAGTGTTCGCTCTTTACCCTTCTGGCTGTGTTCTCATTCCAGATGTTTCATCTGTCTTTATCTCGCCATGTTTAACCATGACCTGGGTCGTCGCAGAGGAGGTTAATGTGAGTTTTACCTGCAACCTCTCCGTGTTAAAGGTTTTCTATGAGAAATTATGAAGTCACAACGCATTTAGCTCATATTGTGAATGTTTTTACTGATCATAGACACCACAGCTGTTATTTTAGTAATCTGACAGGAATCGACTATCAACATCGGCTCAAATTTTTATAGCAATTATGTTAGTGTGGTTTAGAAAATTAACCTGTAACAATAGCAGCACACTTTTTAAGTTAACCTGGGCAAAAATTACACAAAAATCAATCAATCAAGTTTATTTTCGTACCACATTTCAGCAACAAGGCAGTTCAAAGTGCTTTATATCGTATAAAAATACAGAGTCAGAAGACACCACATAGTCAATGATTAAGAAAACCTTATATATTACATTTTGCCAAATGCCGTCATTACACATTAAAATGTTGGTGAATGTTTAATTTATTATGGTTCATCATCAACTCTAAACAGCCTAGATTTAAAGGATGCCAGTGTTTCAGCTGTTTTACAGTTTTCTGAAGGGCATAGATGCTGAATGCTAAAATTATATTCAATTTAATAATAAAGCAGCAGGTTCACAAAGACTCTTAGAAAAATACCTACACTGCAGGTTTTAGTTTATGTATTCATCTTCAGTCAATTTAATAGATGAACTCTCACTTTGCCCAACCATCCATAGCTTTGGTGTTCATGCTAGTGACGGGATTTAGCTCCTTCATCACACACAAACATGTATGCCAGCTTTGTACCACCGGGATGGTGGTAAATTTACTTCCCAGTTTGTCTATAAAGCAGCCCACTGAGTACCGTCTATATCTGAACGTTTCCGCTCACCTGTATAAATACACCCGCCGCGCTCTTCACCGCACCAGTTAATTTAAGGATGCTTATTGATCCCCCATAAACCGCTAAGAACCTGGACATTATCATCAGTCAATGAATGTTTGGACTGAACTTTGAAATTTAGCTTTATGCTAACACCACTTAGCTTTCGTCAACAACTTATAGGTGGAAGTTGGAGTGTTGCACAACACAAATCATCACCCAGTTGAAACATGGTGTGTTAAATAGTAAAACATAATTTAACAAAGCTTCGAGGCAGATAATTTGCCTTGAGGAATTTTAATAATAAAGTTACAGGCCTGCTATGCAGCTCTGGTTCCTTTATTTAAGTGAGAAAAGCTGCAGGAAAATGCTTTCAGGACAATCACCTGTGGTGACGATGCTGACCCCAGAGGACCACACAGAGACACCAGATGTGCTTTTCCCGGCTTTTTCACAGCTGCATGTGCAGCAGAGTGACATGAAGGACAAGTCAGGGTTACCGTCATGTTTCTGAGACGATTCAGCTGCAGCTGCAGCGTGACGAGGGAAACCAGACGGTGAATGAGGTTTATGTGCTGATCTGGTTGGTTTTAAGGTTGTAGGTATATCAATGTGTCTTCCACAGGTAGAATAAAATAAATGTTTGCCCTCCGTGGTTCCCCTCTGCACTCAGCAGTGATGGAACGTGCCTGACCCCCTGCTGGGGAGCCAGAACCCGGGGGCCCGTAGGCGCCACTGAGGATGGAGGGCTGCTGAGAGCGCGCTCATTAAACCAGCGCTGCGCCCGACCTTAATGATGTCCACCGGCTCCAGTCTTTACGCCTTGCCCCTGCTCCTATCTTTCTCGTTTTTCCCCTTCACCTCCCCTTCAGCCGTCCTCCTCCTCGGCCCGCCACTCCGTCCCAAAGTCGAACACGTTTGGTGGCGTTGGAGGGAGCGACGCTCCGTCAACCTCGCCTGCTAATGAGCAGCAGCTCTGACGGAGCCAAAATGGCCGACACATTTCTCACTCCTCCTCTACCTTTGCAAGCTGCTGACTCGACACACAAAACCCAAAATATCACCACCTATTTAGTTGTCCAGTGTCAAGAACAAAAACCTCAGTAAACTTTAAATTAGACAAAATAAACTTACTATCAACTTTTCAGCAACATCTATATCCTTTAAGTTAATAATTTCTTAAAATTAAAGAATGTACAAGTTTGACCCGATTATTTCACTTATATCATCATGTTATAAGTGAAATAATGTACTGTACTTTTTAAAAATATTGTCCCAAGAGAAGCTTATTTCTTATTTCAAGTGTAGTAAAACATTTGGTTTAGAAACTGGACCAAAAATACTTGATAAGATTTAGTATTTTTGCAGTGGAGATGCTACAGAGTACATGTCAAACTCATCACATTTCATTGATTAAATCCGTCAACGAACTGTTAAATATTTATTAATAGCTGTGTCTGCATCAACAAATTCTACTAAAAATTAAATTCTTAAACACTGATCAGTCCCTCCAGAATTTTGATGGTTTTTGTGATGTGACTTTTTGTTGACCACATTTATAAATATCTGCAAGACATTTTGCAATATTTACGCTCATATAAACATGATTTTGTTACTCGTCACATCTATAACAAACGAAAACTTTACGTTGAGTAAAGCTGAGGTAGCGGTGTAGTTGGAGTAAGAAATGCTGCCACCTGCAGGTTGGAGTTAGCATGTTTTTGAAAATGTTTGTGGAAAAAGTTGCAATAAACTCACAATTACATGTGGCGATCTGACGATGGTGGAATCACGAAAAAGCTTAGATGAAATTAATAAAAGAACATTTAGTTACACAACTGTTATCTTTGGTTTCTATTTTGTCTCTGGAATATAACGGGCCTTATAAAACGTTACGACGAGCTGTATTTGGCCCCTGGGCCTCGGGTTGGACCCGTGCTTTAGAGGATAAAAAGAAGAATAAAAATGATGCAACAAGTTGGGTTTCGTGAGAAATAGTGGTGTTTTTGTTGGTGTACAGGACTGGAAGCTTCTGTCCTGGGGGTTCAACATGAAGACCCGTTTGATGGCATCTGTGCTTTCATCCTCGCTGTGTAAGAGTCGATACTCGTTTAAAGCCCTTTCATTCTTCCTTTCCCCACCTGTGCAGGAGATATTTGAAGTGCGGGGAAGTTTCCAGTAAGTGGGTAAATGATTAACGGAAATATCCTGAAACCAGCAGCTCCAGCGTCACTGGTTACGTTGGTACAACCCGCTGACAATCATTAAAAGAAGATTTATGGTCAAAAGAATATGAGAGATAGTAAAAAATATATTCTTTGCCGTACAATTAGTTTCTGTTCTCACAGAAAATTCGCAAGTTTCACAACATTTGTATAATTCATGACTGCTGCAGGCAGTAGATAGAGGAACAAACAGAAGTACTCCTCCTACCTCGTTGTGCAACCTTGTATGTGGGTTCTGGTTAACCGTGGATCTGCTGGGAAAGAAAAGTTCTCTGGCAATCAGTTTCAAAAGTCTTATGCAATCATTATCAGCATGTTTATCCAGTTTTCTCTTAGTTGTCGGTTCTTTTATGTTGCAGTCAGACGGCAACGCTTGTGTTTTTGTCCAGAAAGGAGAGATTATTTTGCAGTTAACGTCGCATTTTGTCTGCACTTTATTTTTAAAAAATAGTCAAGGACTGACGGTAAACAGTTTACGTTTTGAAAGTATAAAATCCACACATTACTGTCGGGTTATTGAAGAGCAGAAATAAAGCAGCTCTATTACAAATATGCTAAAACCTTTGGCAATATTCCACTAATGTAAAAAAAACCCCACAATATTGCAATTATTGTGTTTCTACTACATAAGAAACACAACAAAAATTACACTTGATTAAGTTTGTTCATCTGATAATTCATTTAAAAAACCCATAATTCTCCAACTACTTCCTGTTTCCGTCGTCTTCTTCGTGGTTTGCTCCAGTGGCGACTTCCAGTTATTGATCATGTGACTCGTATTGCCAGAAAAACCTCCTCATTTTAACGCCAAAACATTTTAATGAAAACTTTTTACTTTCATATGTGGTACTAAATTAGAAATGTAATTGATAGTTTCAACATTTTAGAGCTTTAAAAAGGCAGGAGAAGCTCAGAGGTATTTTAAACTCAGATTTGTTTCATTAATAACATTTTTACCTGTCATCAGTTTAAAACTGACACTTTTTAACCTTTAGTGACAGTCATCGCTCCAGCTAATTCTGAAATGTTCTTTAGTTTCTTTATCCAGCATATATGGATAATTACTGAGGATAATAATGTCTTTATAAGCTTATATAAGTCTTTAGATCAATCTGCAGATAAAAACTTCATGTTTACTTCAACAATGAGCCAATTGAATTACAAACAGATCAAACTTTACAGCAGGAACAAGCGACGCCGTCCGGTTTGATTCCAGTCAGTCCTGGACAGAAACTTAAGCTTTCAAAATGACCAGAGTACAAAACCGCGGCTTTGCCCAGTAAATCTCACTTCAGTCGGCGCCACAGATGGTACCGTCAGAATTTGGCTGAACAAGACTGTGAACCTTTGGACCCAATCTGCTTTGGGTCAACATTGGCAGCTGGTGGTTGATGCTTGATGTTTTCTCAACTCTTCTTCAAAATCCTTTTTTGGAGTCTGAATAGTTCACAATGTTTAGCATAATCCCACATCCAGGAAAGAGAGGCTGAAAATGGATATTGGAGCAGTTTTTATTGATGATTGATGAAAGATCAGTGTTCTTCCTAAATAAATAATACAGAACTCTGCTCATGAAGTAGACCCAGACCTCTGGTAAGGTACTGATTACACGCAGCGACTCCACAGAATCATAGGCGTGACGATGCTGACTGGATCTACAGCAGCACACAGTTAGAAACAAAATGAGCCGTGACTTGAGCAAAAGAAGAAAATCTACATCAACGCTTGTTTTTAAAATATTTCCTGTTGATTACTTTGATATTTTCCCCATTTGGCAATTTTCTTCTAATCAGTCTGACGATAAACGATTCAGATTTCTTGGTGTGAAATCACTTTCCTCTTTCTTTCAGTGTTAAGTCGTTTTGAGGTTGCAGTAAATGTTATACAGCATGTAAATGTTTTTCTTTCTACGGTTATCAGGTTTTTCATAGTTTTCCCAAAGAGAGAATAAAAGCAAATCTTCCAATAACAAGTTTCTTACAAAAGGCCGTTATTTTTCTTCAGCTGCAGTTTGTCTGTCCCATCTTATTAAAGTCTTTAGTTTTTTCTTATTCAAACTTAAGGTCCAGGGGCCGAATTTGGCACGCTGTTGCTCTTTATGTGGCCCTCTAGAGTCCAGAGAGACGCATAAAGAGAAGCTTTAAGATAACAGTTGTGTGTTAAAGTATTATTTTCTCGATCAAAACAAATCAGTTTATATCTAAACATTGGCAGGTTACATCAGTCAGTACCTCCAGCACTAAAGCATAACTGTGATTTTATTCCAATATTTCCGCAAAAGTTGTTAACTTCAACCTGCAGGTGGCAGTATTTCTCACTTCTGCTATACTTCTGCATCCGACTTTACTGAACTCCGATCTAGTACCGCACAGCATTCTGGGAGATGTAGGCAGAGGAAAGACTTAATCAACCTTTCACAGCCAGCTGGTGGAATCAACTAACTCACTCGCTCTATGGTTTCCTAGCAACTCACTCTTTGGTTACCTAGCAACAACTTATGAGTAGCTGGCACAGCAGCAGTTTAGCTACTTCAGAATAAACAACTTATTAAAGTCTTAGGAGTGACGATGTGTGGAATAAAAACGAAAGGTGATGCCACCAGTTTGGGAGAATGTCAGTTATTTAAAATAAATCAATAATTATCAATATTGACTGGAATGAAACTCTAATATTGTGATCGTCCGGCGATACATCATTCATGAAGCAAGTTCATTTCATGAAGCAAGGCAAATGAAAAGATTAAACAGCTGAAGTCTCCTCAGAAGGCCAGGGAGCAGCAACACCCGTGTTCACGTCCTCAATAACGACACCCCTTTCTGAAATCTCAAGATCACTTTCTGTATCATTTTTTGAGGCGAATTCCTCACCGTCTGTCTCTTCTGTGCTGGTCTCATAGTCAGGATCATTTGAGGTTTCTGGGAAAACCTCCTCTGGAAGTTCATAAATGTCTGCCTGTCATAATGACAGGCAGACACGTTACAACCTGAGAGATTCTGATCAGAAACAATATTGCTTGTTTTAATTGGACCTGTTGGATCAGCTTTGATCTGTTGATTGAATTTCTCCTTCAATTTGCTTCCTGTGGATCTGCAGGGACCGACTGGTGCTCTCACTTTGTGAATCTGCATGTTTGTGTGTTCGCTTGTATTTCTCCCTGTGCGTGGGAGATTGAGGGATATTTCTCTTTTATATGAAAGCTGCAGAGTTTGGACAGACGGGATGATCTCAAAACCACAAGCCGCCGTCGGCTGAGGAAAAAGCGAAGACATCCTGTCCTCACCTGATCCGGACAACAAGGGCGACTTTTTCTCCTGGGCCTTCACGATAAAACAAAATGACAAGTATTCTTATATTTCCAAGCGCCGGCGCTGTGGAACGCTGGCAGCTGATTGGCTGGGAGGAGATCTGCATAATGTGTGGGCTGAAACTGACTGTGAACAATAAGCGTTTCAATGCAAACGGGCAGTTTAAGGTCTATGGCAACCAAACAGTGAATAAACAGCGACTCAAGGAACAAAAGTCAGTCTCTGTTCCTATTTTTCAGCTGCAGTTACACGTCTTGTTGGCCCACATTCTGTTTAAAACATCACAATCTGGCGTTTATCTCTGAATCGGACTGGTAATCACAAAATGCGGTGTTTCCATGCTAAAAAGAGCGCTGAAGCGAAAGATGACATCACTGTCTCTGCTCTGGCTGCCATTACTTGAAAGCTCCACGGTGTTTCTGTTCAGCGCCGGGGCTGATTTATTGATCGAGGCTGTGTGTCTGCAGGCCCGCTCTGAGGGATGAGGAGGATTATATATCAGGAGTGTGATGTTGTTGACACTCCTGTCGCCTTTACAGCACCGACACGCCAAGGCCTGGATGCCTGCCCAGCCTCACTGCGTCTGAATGTGCCCGGGAGGGGAAAACAGGCAAGTTTGAGAGCTCAGTGGAGGAGTTTGGATGTGAGGACGAGTCAGGCAGGTTGGGAGCTTTTGCCATGTTTTGGTGGGGGGGCAACACGCGGGGCCAGCTGGCTGCCGCTGGCTCCAGCGCGGCCCCCTGTGGGGATCCGGCTTGGCGCTGACTCTCCCCCACTGCTGCAGCTGGGATCCTCGTGCCAAAAGAGACAGAGTCACAAACACAGCGCAGCTACACACAGACAGACACATGCATGTCGGTTCGGACTGCAGGCCAAAGATAGGATGTGGTGTCGGAGAGCTCAGCTGTGCAGCTTGGCACCGGCCTTAATTAGAGTTGTAGAAGTTGTACAACACTTCTTAAAGAGTCGGGTTAGCCGAGCTTAACCGTTTCTAAATATTGATATTCTTAAAATCGTCTCCACAGTTCCTAAATTCTTACTTGAATGACTAAGCAAGAAGGGAATGTTAGCAAAAATATCAACATCTGACCTCTTGCTGCTTCAGCTGATGGAAAAGCCAAGAAAAACCATTGAGATTTTTACTCTACCTTTAAGGCGGGGATATGAGATCTGGACTTTACTTTTCTTTTTGGGGGATTTTTGGAGGCACCACTTGTTTTTCTCATCTTTTTGGGGGGTTTCGATGTTTTGTATTTTTCATTTTGGATTGAGACTTTGGATTAAAATGGAGAACTGCTTCCAGGAAGTTGTTTTGCTTTTGAGGATCTTTTACAGACATTATTCTCATTAAAAAAGAATATTTGGACATTTAATTATTTAAGTTTTTGCTGACTTAAAATGAATGATTTAAATCTGACCTATAATTACTTTTGAGGGAGTTTTGGTTACTGAGCTATTTATCTATTTTAAAAGATAATCTGTAAAAAAGATAGATTTCCTCCACTTCCTTCCTGATCTACTACAATCAATCACAGCCGGGAAGAGGGCGTTAGCGCCGTCAATCATCCTCATGTATGCAACAACACGTCCATCACAATGGAGTCTGATTAATGGACCAGATTTGCATCCTGTACAAGGAAACATGTTTTAAATACGTCACTATTTATCCACATTACGAGGCAACATGAGCGATTTAGCAGATGAGGATGAGTTTGAAATCTTTGTGCTTAAATTCAGCAACTTTTCTACATCTGTTAACATATTAGCTGTGTTGATTTTCATTCTTTATCCACTTGTTGAGTTTGTTTAGCCGTACTCTGTAAAACCAGCGTTTTCTTCATGGAGAGAGAGAAACATGTCCACAAACATTAAAACCACAGATTAATGTTTAATTCAAACCCTCTGAGTCGCTGAGGAGAAACGTCTCGTGTTTTCGACGGGTCTGGTGAATGTTTGGGACAGCAGGAAGACGAGGAATGAGGTCATGCGTTTTGGAAAGCAGGAGGTTAAAGAAAATGACAAATCGCTGTGAGAACAAAACGCTGGTAAATCAGAGCAGAGAAGAGGTGGAGGGATGTTTTTCTGCTGCTCCTTTTTCATGCATGTTGGGCTGCAAGACGGCTCTTCAACCTCAGAGTATAAAACATGTTTCTACTAATCACAAATATTAAAGCAAGTTTCTTCTCTATATGATTATTATCCACCATATTTCTGCACCTGGAGACTAATTATGTCGGCCACTTCCACTCAGATTGTCCAGGAAGTTTAGTTGTTTATGTAGGGAGCTGAGTAAGTTTTAATCAATTGGATTGACTTTTTTTGTTGTTGTTGTTGTTGCATTTTGCAATTTTCACACACTTATTGCTCTTTATCAGACTCCAACAGATGAGTGGAGGCAACCGTGGCTGAAGAATAACATTTTAAATTATATTCTTGTGATCCAGGGAGAATGAAACCCAAAGTGTGGCTGGACTTTAGCCACCAAAAAGGAAATAAGATGAGAAATAACCAGTAACGGCTCTGAAAGTGCTGCATTTCTTTTGTTATTTTGCCCATTTCTCATTTTCTGCAAATAAAAACAAAATTTTTGCTTGGAGTTTCAGAGACATGTTGTCAGTAGTTCATAGAATCAAAGAAAAATGTTCGTTTTACTCACATATATAGAGTAAAATAAGAGAAATCGATCATTTTAAGGTCTGAGAGCTGGATATATATTGAGGAATCAGAACTTATTAAAATAATTTGGCTGCAGCTGAAACTCCCATCTTGTTTTGGTATTGAACTCTCCTCTTCGCTTCTGCATTAATAAGCTGCTTCTGTCAGATAAACAAGAGGAAGAAGAGGGGAAATATGAGGGAAAACAGACAGAAACACCTTCGTTTCATCCAGCCCAGGAACAGTACCGCTGTCACACGCCTCAACATGGAAACTGCAATTCACCAGACGCATCGTACAACAATATTTGCTCCCAGCATGATGTGTTTTGACAGACCCGAGTCCCTGAATATTAAACCGAGCCGAACGGGGAATGGAAACATCTGGGCCAAAAGGTTAGAGCAGCATTTCAGTGCGTGTGGAGGATGCAGACCCAAACGCGGCAGAATTTATTCACTCAGAGTGACATTTATTTCTCACGGCGCCACCCACACGGCTGCTTTCGACAACACCCAGGCGTCTCGAAAAACGGTCCTCCAAATGAAGAAAGCGAAAGAATAACACAGTCGACAGCCCGGATCGCAGCGAGAGTGTTGTGACACGAGTCCGGCCCGGTTGAGATGAAGTCATGTCAGCCGCAGAGAGCCATTGATCTTATTTAAGCTGATCAAGGAAAGCAGGTGGGGCGGCTGGCAGACAGACAGGTGCAGTAAATTGATAGAGTGGCTCGAAGATATGAAACCGAGACAGACAGGGAGAGATGAAGGGTTATTTATGAACCATCTCTTTATCTCAGACGTCCTCAGTGATGCACAGAGACAAGACAGGGTCCTCCTCCCTCCCACCAACCCTCACAGGGATTATAAAGCCGACACGATGCATACAGGATATACAGTAACCTTATCATGGCGCACAGAACAGCAGCACTTTGTTAGCGCTCACTTTGATTAATAGCAGATAAAAGGAACTGCTCTATTTACCGCATGTAGGTCAGCTTGTACTGGCTCTGCTATTAAGTGGCAAACACTTGACGTGCCAGAAATATATTAAACTTTACTTTCAGTTTAGTCTCTGTGAGACGGTGGGATGGTGCACCTGGTGTCTGACTGCGTCTAAAAATATTCATTTGCTCAGTCATTTTTTTTTATTATTTTTTATTTTATCTTGTTTACGGTAGGAAACCGATCAGATGTGGCGTCTCATGTATCCCTGCATTGATGCACAGCTGCAACGATCCTGTCTGGCTTTTATTTTTCGTCCACAGAAGAAGAAGTCAAGCTGCTGGACACTTTTTAAAGTTAAAACCTTAAAGTGGACCTATTTTGCAAAATTCATATTTTGCACGTTTTGTACTTCTATTTGGGTCTCAACCAAGAAAAAAAAACAAGAAGCACCCAGACGGGGTTTTTTGGCAATGAGTAAATGTTTTTGTGTGTCTGGAAAAAGAGCCGTTTCAAAAACCTTCTGAATCTAACGTCACAAATCACCGGGTACTGCCCGTTACCTAGCAACGCCTGCGGCGTTCCACCCGTTACCTAGCAACCCCGGCAGAGCTCCAGCACTTTTAGTGAGCTGGTTTTCAAATTCAAAAATACTTTATTAGTCCCAAAGGGAAATTAAATGTTGCTGTAACTCGTTTAGATTCTTCAGTTATTGAAGTGGCTTTTGCCGCTGTATGCGAAGTGGCTGCTGGAAAAGACAAGCGTTTTGTTGTTGACTTACCATCCAGAAACCACCTGCTGGATTCTACTAATTTTTTTTTGTTGTTTTTTTTGAAAGATATACGGTTGTCAAATTTGCACATCTCACTTTGAGATTTAAAGTGACAGGAGTGACGGCTCGTTCTGCAAGGAGCTTAAAACGGGCAGAACTGAGGAGATAAAATCTCATTATCTATGAGTAATATTGTGTGAAACATGTACTGAACATGTTTTTGAGAGCCAACAGGCCTGTCCTAGCCTCTTCAAGGAAGCGTGATAAATAAAACTACTTGTTTTGTTTGAAACTTTGAGGAGTTTGCATTACACTGTAGACAAAACCCTTTTAACCCGCGATGCTCCATCGTTGAGTAATCAGTTCTCAGATCCTTGAAGCAGCAGGACAGTTTTTGGATGGATCAGGAATGTACCACTGTGATGCCTGCCAAGTTGTTCAGACAAGCTCAAACCCATTGAGTGCTGGGAAAAAGAGAGAATGTCAAACAGCGCTGTCAAAAAGAGACATTTTTGTATGAACGTATTGGCAGCCGTCCTGCAGATAAACTAACACGCCTGATATGAAGATAAATACGGGGATTGTTGAGGCTGTTTTTCCCCCTTCTAAAGTCCAATTACATAAAAATTTCCTATCACTCTTGTGATCGTAGCAACAGATCTGTTTGCTGATAATCCGTGTTTATGCAACTCATTTTAGCCGTTTGCGTTGTTTTATGTTGCCCAACCAAGTGACAGCGACAGCTTTGCTGTACATGACAAGAACAGGAATAACAAGTTTATAAAAGAAAGTTGTTTCAACAACACAACCGACTTCTGAGTCATGAGAAAGTCGTTCCACTTGGGATTTTAACAGCAACTCAGCTGTTTGACTTTTTTGAACCCATCTTTTTTTTTTTTTTCTAATATTTCTGAGAATTGTAGTTTTTGTCCTTTACTGTTTAAATTCTGATTCATATTACAGTTTGATCCAGTTAAATCAGACCTCCCAACTTTCAGTAAAGTATTTTGATTCATTATCCATAGAGACGATTATCTGCTGGAGACGTTTGCTACTGCTTGCACAATTTCTGTCCTCGGTTCCTTGTTGCTACTTGTTGACTTGCTTCTTTGTTCATCGTTGTTCGTGGCATAAATTGCTTTCCCTGAGATTTGTTGCTCTATTTAATAAGAAAAAAGGACAGATTTTTGTAAGCATTTCATTTCTTATGTAACACAGAGTGGTATTTATTATTATCTCTGCTATTTTCACCTGTAATTCACTAACTGTAGTAATTATGGACATCACGTCTGTAGAAAGTACGCTTGGCTCAGCGGTTCTGAAATCTGAGCATCTTTGTTCCTCTATGGATGTAGAGCAAACGTCTCAAACTCAAGGCCCAGGAGCCAAATCTGGATTATTTTGTGTCCCTTTAGACTCCAGATTAAATCAATTCTTTCCTCCAGTTTTTCACAAATCTGCAAAATTCATAGTGAATCCACAGATCCCCACATTTTTCTGATTTTACTGACATTTTTTCTCAAAACTGGCCTCAATCTTACTTGATGTGAAGTAATAATCTGTGACCAATACAGCGGTGATTAAAAAGGCACATTTAACATTATACATTACCGTAAATATCATAAAAAGCCCTCACAAATATTTCTAGATTAGCACCACAAAATCACCAAAAACAATCTCGAAATCCTGGATGAGGCGATCAGTGTGAAAAGATGTTCAATATTACACTTATTGCTTAATGCTGAAACTAGCGGCTATTTATTGATATTTTAATAGTTTAATGGTTTAATCAATGCATTCTGGCACAACCGGCCGTCTGAACGAGTTTGACTCCCCTGATGTCGAGGAAGAGCAACATCGGATGCGGTGCAACAATTAAATGAACAAAATTAAACCTGGAGATATAACATATAACAAGTCAAAACCGTTTGTATTCAAAAATATTTCTTGCTCTCTGTGTCGGTTATGCTACACGCAGACCCGTTGCCATAGAAACTGACTGACAACAGCTCCGCTAATGCATCAGGCTTCAACACCAAAGAACATTTCCCACACAAAGAAAAGAATATTCAGTCTCTAACAGCTTCATGTTTTCAAGCCCAGTGATTATTTTGCCATTATTAATTGATAAGCTAACACACAGATGAGCTCATTAATTAAGCTAACCTACTTGACAGCTGTAGCTAGCTCGGTTAGCTAATCTAGCAGCACTGGCTAATTAGCTAATTCAAACACCTGCTCTACCGATGACATGTCAGAGTTGGTCGCCTTGTTTTTCCAGTTGACCTATTATAGCTGACCTTGTCACCATGGCAACAAGAACTCACAGCTGACGGACATTTGATCATCAGCAGCTTCTTTCATCTCTGTCCCACTTAGAAACACTTTGATAAATCCAGCCTCAGCTTTTCAGCAGTTGTTGGAGTGATGGACAGCGCCGGCAATTTCGCCTCAGATTTTTTTGGGGAGATAAAAAAAAAAAAAAAAAAAGTGTAATCAATCTCGATTAACCATCGGCGGCTTCAACGAGGATCGTATAAAGTAGTGAACTGCTCTGGTGTTGGATTTGACGGGACGCCGTGAATCCTGCTTCATCTTCACCGCCTCTCACCCGCTAAGCTGCCGTCCTGAGCTGGAAAATCAATGTCTCATGTTCAATAAAATATGTGAAATAAAATTACTTTCAAGTTTTCAAAGGCTAGAATTGTGTGTTTTCTTTTTAAATAAAAGTTCATTATTGTCAATCTGAGTGGCATCATTGAGAGTCTCTGTCTTCTTGGTGGATGGATGTGAGTTTGTTTTATATGAGCTCATGGCTTCATTCTGAGTTTCTGCTGTGATTTCAGGAGAATTAATCATCTAAATGAATTTATTGTTTCAGGCCTTCATAGGGAAACCTGAGGAAGCTTTTTAATGAATTCAACCCACATAGTCAAAAAATGTTTCCTTACTAATGTTTTACCATTTTTGTTCCCAAAAAGAAGCAATATTACAACAAAGAAATGAAGGACTAAACAGAATTTATAAAACACTGATGTCAGTAATCAGTTTTGTATAAATCAGTATGTTCACTCATCCATAAATTCATGTCTATACATCAATCTCCTCCTCCATCCATCCGTCCTTCTGTGCTTTGCTCTACATATCAAAGACTGACCACTGTGCAAAATGTAAAGTGAAATGTTTTCAAAGTCTGAGCCAGAATTGGACTGACAATTCTGGAGATTTGAGCGTGGAAGAGTTTGAAATGTTGATGCTGAAACCTTGTGCAGGATGAAGACATTTTCTCTTCCCTAACGCAGTGGACAGATTGTCAACGATTCACGCATCAGTGCTTTTGTCTGAAACATGAGAACTCCTGAGCAGCTGAAGGCAGTTTTAGTAAAACATATGTTTCATCACATGTGACATCTGGTGCCAACATATGCAGTATTTAAATAAAAATATGTCCTGAAATTGGAGCAGTGTTTTATCAAGCTGTTAACCTTACAAAAAGCCAATATGGTTAGATAATTATACAAAGTTTTAGGATGTTTTCAATTCTGAGGTGGTTCAAGATTAAATCTGGTTCAAGTCCCACTTGGTGCGGCTCAGTTGAATAGAACCAAAAAGGTCCAAAGGAACATCGGACTTTTTGGGACGCAACACAAACATCAGATACTTTTAATCAAAAAAATCTGAGTGTTTTTCTCTGATTCTCACTAAAACAGATGAAAATAAAAAAGGGAATATGTTGCTTTTTCATAATAATTCTGTTAAGAAAACCTGAACTTCACTTTCTTAAATGAAACATTTATACTTCAGGTTTATCAGCATGTTGGCTTAGCTGAGAGGACTGTAGTGAGCAATAAAATAAAGATAATCCTGAAAAGTCTGTTTTACAGTATTCGTCATTGCAGTGAATCTTATTTTCTATCTTGTCCTTGGTTAAAAAAGCTTTTAAATGTTGCAGACGTTGGTCTGATTCAAGGCAACACCTGGTTTTGTTTTTCCTTTCACTGAAGTTTCCATAAATAGCTGTTTCATCGACCATATAATTGTGTAAATTCACAACTTGAAAATAATTTCACTTCATTTTGAAAAATCTTGTTTTCTGATGAGTTTTGCTGCTGAGTTTTTTGTGTTTTTTTTCCATATTGAAACTACAATAGACACTTTTTTCACATCACAGGAAGTAGTTTGAGGATTTTACTGTATTTTTTATGACTTATTGTGTAAACAAACATTCACATGTGATTTGAATTGTGTTAAAATCAGTTTTGGTCACATTTGTAATGAAAACGTAACCAGAGTCATCATTAGTGTCATGGTTGTCAAGGAAAACTTTAATTTGCGAAATCTATTTTGATGAGTGTTTTGGATCTTTATTGATCCCAAAGGGAAATTAAATGTTGTAACGATTAATTCAAAGTCTTCAAAGAGTAACTCTGGATGGTGATGGCTACTGTAGAGGTCTGTATTACAGCCAATATGAAGAAGCCTCTGACTGAAGACACTCTGTGTTGTTGAACAATTTGCATCTGTTCGCCTTTGGAACAGTTAAAGCAGACTGATATTAAACTTCTAGATCATAACAAACCTCAACCCGGTAGCAAACGAACTAACTTTGCATAAAATTCAAATCAGTCGATTCAAATGAGCTGCAATGTTTGTGATAATCAAATATTCAGCCACAATTATGCCTTGAGCTTATTGAACTGAACAAAAACCTTAAAGTCAAAGTGCAACAGTGTAAAGGACATTTATCCAAATATTAGTTGTGGTGCATGCAAATGTAAAACAAAAAGGGAGACATTAAGAGGTTTTTCTACTATCTTTGGGCGTAAAAGTTCAACAATTCAAGTTACACAAACAATACAAAAACTAAAGATTTTTTTTTTAAAAATGCTTCACTGAGGATAAAGCAGTCCTCCATTTGTTCCGACTGAAAGTGGCTACAATCACACACAGGCCATTGAAGAGAGAGGAAACTCCATAATGGGATCCAAAGAGCTATCTGGAGGCCTTCAGGAGGAACTGTGCAGCCGCTTAAGAGTCTGGTAAGAGATTTAAAGAGGTCTCAACAGAACAAGTTGAGAGAATTCAAACCTGGCTGTCCAGGCAAATTTCCCCCAAGAACAAATAGTCTGTAAGACTCAGAAAACATTCCAAACGTCTCCAAAACGTCGTAATGGGACCTGCAGCACGATCTTCCACAAATAAACACAAATCAGAAAGAGAATGGAGAAGCTGTCATGAGAGATGTGCAAGTGGGAAAAAATATATGAGAAAAATATAAAAGCTTGGCTGCAGTTTTGCACAGAGTAGTAAAGACCTGGAATAAAATTCTTTAGATGAATTAGTTTAATGCCGAATGTTATGGAAGATGTGCAAAAAGGAAACCTTTGATTTTTTTTTTAAAACAAGAATAAAAATTGTAGGAATAGAACCTCATTCCAGATGTGAAGGATCGTTTGAGTATTTGTTGCAGGATACTTCAACAAAACGGGGATAATTTCTTTCTTTTTGATGTAAAGACTGAACACTTACGCGTGTTTTTCCACATTCATTTCTACACGTTTTTATGTTTAACTGCAGTCCTGAATGTACAAAAGACAATAAATTCAAACTTCTACACAGATGTTTTGATTTAAATTTGCCATGCTTATAATTCACAATCTTCTCCCAGTAGCTAAACATCTAATTTACAGGCTGTTTAACCTCTGAAAGACACAAATTTAACAACGTAACACCACTTCATCTTAGCACACTGATTATGTTAATCAGAAGTCAGGAAAGTGTTTTAAAAATTAGAGCATGTGCGGTTTTATCACAATGATTACCATCGACCGAAAGCAGCAGAACAATTAGCAAATTGATCCAAAATCTCAATAACTGCTGTGCGGTTGGTTGTTTATTATGGGGGCGAAAATATGAAGTAGTCGCGTCTAAAAATGATTTTCAGCTTCCGATGTGTCGGCTGCCGGTTTATTTTAGCTCGACGCCTGGTCTTCTCGGAGCCCCATGCATATTTTCTCTCACTGCAAATACAAAACTCATCATTACTTCAATGAATCCCTGCAGATGGGAGCTTATGCTGCTGCAGCTCCACCGTCTCTGCACCTGGCTAACATCTGGAAGAGGCTTTAGGAACCTTGTTTCCATTTGGGTTCAGTGTTTACGCTTCAAAACACGTTTTTATCCGTCTTCTGTCAGACGCAGCTATTGAGATAAAATATGAGATCAGCTTTGTGTGTTCTGCTTCCAGATGATTCAAACTTTTTATGCCACTCAGTTTTGTTTTGAAAGCCCTGCAGGAACACAGGCGTCCAGGCCAGCGATGCATTCACTGATTTTCTAACGATGATTCAGAACAAGGAAGAGATTTGGACCCAAAGTTCCTCTTTGTTGAGTTACTTTAATCCAACAAGACGCTCCAAACATTTACGTTTTATCACGATATTGTATAGAAATATCGTGATAACAATAAAAGTGACGATAAGAACTATTGGTTATTTCTTTTTTAGGTGATTTTTGGTGACTGAATTTCACAGCTGCTCTTGGAAAAAAATTGTAATACACTTCATTTTGACAAAAAAAAGTTTGCATTTAATCATATTTTCACATTTATTGACTGGAAAAAATTGTAAAATTAACAATCCTAACAATAGGGACAATTTTAGACGATTGTAATCACTATTAATTGAAATTTATCATAGCAACGATAAATCAGGATTCTCATCATAATAATAAATTTATCACAATAAATGATAAAGTGATAATTGTCCAACCTTTCTCCAAACCTTTAAATAGTCTGCAGACTGCAGTCTTATTGGTATTGACTGGTTTCCAGCTATGCACACCTCATCCCAGTGCCGTCGCCTAAATTAAATCCAGAACGCAGCAAAATATCAGGAATCTGAGCCCCGGAAATGGCTTTCAGAGATGACAGAATCCAATTTTAAGTCTTTTAATCTGTTGTTTTTTAACAGAAATGTTCAGGATGAGGAATCGCTTCCAGGTCAACAACAAATTTAAACATTTTCTTACTAGTTAGCAGTGCTTGAGCCTCTTATTCTGACTATTTTTGCTATAATTTAAGCTGAAACTGAGTCTCTTCCACCCCAGTAGATGACATGGCTCCTCAAATCATGGATGACGGTGGGAAGTTTGACTTTTAAACAAAACGCAAGTGGCTTCTGTGCGCTTGACTGCAAAGCCTGTGGGATGTTAATCGTTGTCATCTGTACCCGTCCATCAGTGAAACTTTATGGTCCCCCTCAGGGAAATTTGCTACACAGTCAGCAGTTACACACGAAAAAAAGCCACAACCTCCCCAGCAACCATCATGCATGAACATGTGCAGCAGCAGAGGTCACATTTTAGAGCTTCTACCTGGAGACTCTGCTGTTTTTTATGACGTCATTTAACAGCAGCCAGTTATGTTTTGGACAACCTATGTTGGAAATTAACTCCCAAATCAATGTTTTTTTGCTGATAAAATGTCTAAAAATGATTTTACATTTATGTTTCTGTAAAAATGTTGGCATTTTCATGTTAATGTGTTTACTTGTGCAGTGTGTATTTCTACTTCTGCAGTAAAAATACTCCAAAAAGTAATTTTTTTCCCCCCAAAAAAGTTACTCCAGTAAATATAATTAACTGGAACTAGTATAAATTTAAATCTGGTTAAAAGTGACCATCATTGCAAACTCAATTAGCTACTTTTCAGTCACAGTTTCACTTCTGTTGGCTGTTTTGGGATATTAACTATTACAAAACAGTTTATACGACCAGAGAGAAAAAGAGAAAAAGGCAGATGTTAAAACAATGTCATAATTGATATATGACATCATGACCCATATAGAGATAAAGGATGCATTCAGATCTGTGAATGAATCAGAACTAGTTCATATCCTTGACTCAATAAACACAGGCGGTTAATTTGGCGCCAATATTCCCATTTAATTGGAAAGTTGTTATCCATCTCAAGTGAAGAAAAAATGGAAAGTTTCATTATTTAAAAATGTATTTCTGAAGTAATGTCATTTTTCTGAGTTGCACTTTTAAAGTAAATTGAATTAAATTGCTTTTTATACACTTAAAGTTGAGATACGACCCTGTTTGTCCACAGCTGGAGGTGTAATTGGTTCCCATGTCGCTGCTTTCCAAAAACATTTTGAACACTGATCCACACGCAATATGGTGAATTGATTGATCAAGTTTCACCTGATTTATATTCATTCTTATTTAACAAACAGTCCAAAGCAGATTTGGCCTCAGTGTTCGGATTTGCCCTCTTGCCTTATAAAAACCTGTCCCTTAGGATTTAGCCATAAAATCTTAACAAGGAATCAGGAAAATCTGCTGACTTCACTCGACACCAGTCATGGGGAATTTATCGGAAAGCAGCAGTTTCCTATAAGTGTTTAATGGGTGTAGTTTGGGCGCTTTGCCATCAGAGTGAATGGAAGCCGTTATCACTGTTCCAGTTTACCCTGGGGCAACCTGGCATGTGGCAGTAATGTGCCTGTCACTGCATCCATGGAGAAACTCCCTAACTGCTAAACACCAAACTGATTTTATCTACAACTTCTCATATTCCCTTTTCTGTCACTCCTACACTTCCACCATGTGTCATTTTCTTCCACTCCTAGTCTTTCTCTTTGCCCCGCTCCTTTTTCCTTCTCCTCCTCTGTGATCTAAACAAATTAGGAAGCAAATGAGGAGGGAGGAGCGATGCGGGTGATGAGGCATGCCAGAATGTCAACAGATGAGAAGGAGTGCTGATGAGGAGAGTAATGGATAGGCAAGGAGCAATAATGCGATGAAAAGAGAGAAGTATTCCCTAAAAAGCTTGACTTGAAAAGAAATGATTAATGAGCCCAGATGTTAAGCTTCTATTTTGGATGAATCATAGCATTCCCCATGACGAAGCAAAATTACGTCCCAGACGGAACATGGTGTAATCTAATTCTGCTTTCGGCTTCGACAACTTTCCCTTCAGAAAGTCGACTACATTTTTCAGGGATTTTGCTTCATTTTATTCCACTCCATAACTCAGTGGTGAAAACAGCATCTCCATTAAACTGCATCTTTAAGGTACTTTTAAAAGGTAGAAAAACTAAATCTGGGTAAGCATTAGCTAGCGTTAAATCCTTCTTCAAAAAGCGCGCGGTTTGGGGTCACGTGATGCGTGACGTAGCTGGAGGAGAACGGAGCCCAACGGCTGCTGGCTGGTTGCTAAACTCCAGGAGGTTTTGCTCTGAAGTTTGGTTACAGCAAAAGCGACCCGAATGAACACGAGGTGGGAAACAGAAAAGTGGAAAAAAATCAGGCTGAAATCCACTGCGAAGGGGGAAGAACATTGCCTCCCTGGTTTCCCTCCATTCTCCTCGTGTCTTCTGGCTGCTTTTGTTCTTATTCCACTCCGAATTTCTGTAAGTTTGTTTAAAAATTGCTCACTGCTGTTCCTTCTCTGCATTTGGATCTGCTTTAAAAACACGCATTGTAACAAATATGAGGACGTCAGTTGTTGACGACAATGAATATGAAGTGAATCATTGATGATGTGAGAGCGAAACAATTTGTCAAACATCTACCATTGCTGGCACACACACACACACACACACACACACACACACACGCACACACACGCACACACACTTCAACAAAGGTAGCTCTTACACAATTGGTGCCCGAGGCAAGGAAATGTTTCTCGCTCCCCACAACAAACCAGCCACCATCGCCTTGGTTTCACTTTTAAGTGCCGTTAAAAGACGTAACAAAATAACAGTTTACACAAAACTACCTCGTACACAGTGTGATCAATATATTAGTGAGACTTATAGCACATGTACACACTGCAAAAAACACAACATTTTACCATGTAATTTCTTTCTACTTTCTAGTACAAGTATCTCAGTGCGCTTGAATCGAGACAAAACTAATTCACAAGTAATATGAGCTTGATTTAAGTCAGTAATTCCTTAATATGGATGAAAAAGTTCCAATTCCACTGGAGGTAATTTAACTTATAATCAGACATTTTCCCCATGTTATAAGTGAAATGATCTGCCAGTGGAACCAGCCCACATTAATGAATTATTTACATAAAACAAACTCATATTTCCTGCTTTAAAGTTACTTGTAAGTTAGTTTTATCTTATTTAAAGTGTTTTGAGATATTTGGACTAGAAACTGGACAAAAAAAACACTTGGTAATATTTTGTGTTTGTAGTGGATGCTCTTCTCAAAAAGTATATCAAAACATTTTTACCAAACCTCTAGTTCTTCGTTTAAGAACATGAATCAGAATCCATGTTTCCATGTTCCTCATTTATTGTCTGATTCTTCTCTTCAGTCAAGTTTGGTTGCGTTTTTCCTGTCGGCTCCTCAGAGGATACGTCTCACTGATAACCTGCTTGTAAAATGGGTCAGGCGTAAAACATCAGCTGAAATTGCTGCTAACTTCTCATGTCAGAAAGCTCGTTTAAACTCCAGCGGTCCAACTCATCCTCCAGCAGGAGTAAAACATAAGAAGACGTAATGCCGGTGTAGCCAGAAGGCAGCCGGGCCTCGCCGGCAAAACAGGCCATCCGTAATTAACCCTGCCCTGGCAAGCCAAAGCAGCAGCCATAACATGTTCTCACATGTCACTCTAAGCCTTCGTTTTCTCCGCCATCAACTCATCGCCAACATCTGTCGCTTCCTGCATGAGGACTGCTGTGTGAGAGGGTGAGGGAAAGACGCTTTGATCTGCCGCGTTTCCTTCACAGCTCTCCCACAAAGGCTTTGAACAGCGAGCGCCACACCAACCAGACGGGAAGAAATGTCTTCCTCGCTTGTGTTTGTTGAGGTCGACTGGTGTGATTTATGCGCCATTAGCAAGGCCTGATTGAGATATTTGAGCCACAAAAAGCTAAACACAAAGATGTTTTCCTCAACTTCCTTTGTTCCTTTTCTCTTTCCTTGTAAATATTAGCAAATCTTTCTGTGAATAAAGATTTCATTAATCCTGGCGACGGAGACATGGGCAATTAAAATGTGTGAATCAAGGCGGGGGGGGAAAGGGCAGGAGCACAATTGACTGAGTTAAAAGGTCAGAGGGGTTAAATCAAAGTGAAAAGAGAAACAAGGAAAGGAGCAAGAGAAAGTGATTAAAAAGTGAAAGGAGATTGATTCTTGCATCCGTCTATGGAGACTAAAATAAGAACTAATCAAATGTGTGGGTGGGAATCTGGAGTGGAAAGCCTGGGGCAGAACTGGGGTCAACTCAAAGACAAAAAGAACCATGGAAAACGTTTAAAGATTAATTTGTCTCCATCTGGAAACTGCTGTGGGAGTAAAATGGTGCAAAAAAAAAAGGAGGATTCACTGCAGCAGGAGCAGGTCAGCTCCACGTCTTTTCACGTCAGCGTGAAATTCCCACATCCATGTAATCCCAAAGAGCAGATCCAACTTTCCTCAGCTGGTCTTCCACCTCCGTAACGTTCATCACGGCGGTTTATAATCTTACGGAGTCGCAGAAAGCAGTTCTACTCTCACTAGTTATTTTTCAGTAACTTACTGACGATCTCTTTTGGACTGATCTGCGACTGACGGTCCTGTGGAGGGATGATCTGTTTGTAAACACAACTTGATGACAGAAAGAACCACCGGTCGCCATGGTTACCCGCGTTGATTGCGCTGTTGCAGTCCCAAAATCTGTAATTAATTGTTATGTTTGGGATTGTTTATGTCACTCTGGTAACCGTTAGATCCTCCCATCGATGTGCCGACGGGAGGTTCATGTAAAATTATTTTGTTGGACTTGAAGCGTCGTATTTAGTTAACTTTCGTTTTCAACTAAGTCGTAGGAGATTTGTACTTTGGTCAGCTGCTGATTTAAATGTCCCACACAAATAAATGTGACGTTGGCACATATGTAGCTTTTTGTTTTTTCTCAGCTTGTTTTGTCTTTCTAGGAAGATCTCAGTGGATCGGATCGGTTCTCTCTTTGCGTCTCAAACTTTCAGTCCGTCGCAGGTTTGATTTTAAAATGGGTGCCTTGTTGACAAGATCTGCCACTTTTAGATGTGTCTCAGAAAATGTGACAGCATCCAGTTAGGAATCCTTTAAAAACATGTTTTTACCCCCAACTCAAGCAGCATAATTAAAGTCTGTCAAAGTGATAATGGATTTATCTCCTCTGAGGCATTTGAGTTAAGAAAAGCATAAACTACTGCTTTGTTTATGATTTGTTTTTGAATGAAAACTGAGACATTTGGACGTGTTCCTCAGTGGAACCAATCTGCCCAGAAATACGCCGAGCATCCGTGCCACATGATGAAATAGTCATGCAATCTCGATGTAAATCCCTAAAAAGCAGCCGATGCTCCCAGTCCACTTTTCCAATATAATGCAGCAATGAGACATGTTCTGATTTCTGCAGGTAAGGAATCGGACCCACTCATGTCCACCCATGGGACGCCACATAATCCACAGACGTCCCAACTCGGAGGGCGTTTGGTTGGTACGTTGGAAACCGGGTTGCAGTTTAAAACCGACAGCTGCAGCCCTGCACTGCACTGGCAGGGGAGCTGAAACATTAACATTCACTCTGCACATCCAGGTTTTTACTCCTGCGTTTCTCCTCAAAAGCAGGGAGAAACGTCCATCAGACTGCAGGGAGGGAGATGTGTGTAGTATTTGTGAAAACGTTCTTTCTGCTACCAATGTGTAGCAAATGTCGTCAAATGCAAAGCAGTGATCAGGTATATTCCCCCATTACAGATCTGTCTGAAGATATAGTAGCTGACATATTGACACCATAAGCTAACCAATGTTTGTAACATATCTCGGGTTAAAGGTCAACCAAACACTCAGAAATGTTCCCTCAAACTGTCGATAAACTGCAGATGTTAGAGAAAGAGTCATAATGGGATTTATAAAGAGTGTGTTTTCACTCAGCTCGTGGGTTAATTTACCCTTCTCAGTGTCTGACAGGCCGGCTGCTGGCAGAGGTTGGTTGGGTTTGCCCTGCGTATTGTCTTGAAGGCATGATGTCAAGTTAAACTGTGTAGCATGTTGGTTTTCCCCCACACTCAGAAGTTATGTGATTACTAATTGTAAAGAAATAAGTGTATTTTTGCAAAGCATGTTCTAAGGTTAATTATTTAAGTCAAGTTAGATTATTTTGTTTGTGCCTAGAGCGAAATTAAAACCAAGATTTAAGTACCAAAGTCCTTAAACTTTACAGTTTATTAAATAAACTGTAAAGTTAATATTGAGTACAGTCTGAGTCTACTGTAATATCAAGATATTATTTATTCAATGTTTGATTGGTATTAAGCTCTGTTGTGGTATTTTATTTGAAGACACTGGAATGTTTGGACATTTTAAATGTTTCCGTTATTAGAGGCTGAAGTGCAGGAGTTTGAGGTCAGTGAAATGTTTGTATAAAATACGTTTTTGCAAAATAAAGAGACTCAGACTTGATGACACAGGCCAACCCACAATGTTGTGATAAACATTAAATTTGCAATTTAAAAAGACTTGATACCTTGAGTTCAACAGAAAAACATTATTTGTGCAACAACTATTAAAAACAATACAGGGATTGTTTCTAGTTCGTATTATTCAGTGTGATTTTAAAAGTATTTCTTAATCTTGCTAGTTTGGTGCTCTTGGGGGCCCCCTGGTGGTGAGCTTGACTCGCATTTCCTTGGGCCGGCCCTGCTCACCACCACCATGTTTACCTGGACACGGTGTTTCCTGAAACGCTGTTTGTGTCGTCCCATAAGTCTTTGGACATTTTTGGTAAATGTGAAATGAGCCTTTGTGAGGTTTTCAACCCATGAAAGCAACTTTTGTTGAATTATGACCTCTGACCTTAGCTGAACATGTGAGGCCTGTTGTGCTTCAGATGTTGCTCTGGGTTTTTTATGACCTTCTGGATGAATCACAGATGAAATCCTGGAAGCAGTTTGGCCCCTCCTGCGGAGGTTAACCCACGGTGTCAATGCATCTTTAAAAAGTCTTATTTTTACCTAAAATTAAGCTCTTAAAATGTCTTAAATTCATTAAAAAACATGTTTGCCTTAAATTGCAAACTGAAAAAATATACAAATTTGTTGTGTAAATTTCTGTTGTGATGCAGGTCTTTAATTTAATTCACAATGGTCTAAAAAAGGTAATTGAGTTGGTGAAACCTGCAAAACGTTCAGGTTTATGTGTTTATTTATAATGCATTTCAGCAGCTCAAAAACCAGATCTACTGATACTTAACTCAGTTACTTTCTTACAAACAGCTTCATATAACTTGTTTCCTTTAATAATTAAAATCACTTAAAAATAGATTTTATAATTGCTCAAATCAAGCACATTTGACCTAAAACATTATCATTCAACCAAAAGGGAAATACTGCCTGGAAAGGTCAATAAACAGATTCAAAAACATAAAAATGAAGAATATATTTATAAGTTCAGTATGTTTCAGCCTTATAAAAGCACAATATAGTTCAAGTTAGTTCTACTTTTTCCCCGTTAAGTAGCGTTTTTATTTCTTTAAGTCAAATTCAGTTCAGTTGTAATTAGTTATAATAACCTTTATCTGGGTGTCGTTGAGCTAAAAACCTTTATATAGATCACTTAATTGTTAATTCACTTACGTTGTGCAGGTTTCCTTTAATAATGAAGTAATCACTGAAAAACAGATTTTTTGTAATTGCTCAAATGAAGCAGATTTGGTCTAAAACATTTGCATTTCGGCAGCCCTCTCAAAGTGTAGATGGCCTGACTTTTCTCACTCTATCACTGGGATTACTTGAGCCTATTTATCATTCTATATGAGTGTGTCTTGCATGGGTAATTGTAAATTAAGTGGATTACTTTGCAGTGGAGAGCCCAGGGGGAATTAGAGAATCTCTGAATGGATGCAAAATCCTCTCCGTACTGTAGCCTGCAGGTCCCAGCGCAGCATCAGCACTTTCTGCAGCAATATCGGTACAAGCCTCTTTGAAAGATCCTGATTTAATATCAGCTCGGTAGATTTAATGACACCGGCGCTCATTATGTCTCGGCTCCCTGAAGTGGGGCCGATGCTTCAAGTGATTGGCACATTCATTCCTGAGTGTGCTTAAAAGTAGATGCTTTATTGGGGTGCATGTTGGACCCTGCTTTTATTCTGTTCAGCCAAGACAGAGGTTTTATTCTTAATTGCGAAGTTTGAAAGTGAGTAAGAGAGGGCAAAGTAGATGTCAAGTTGCTCTTTCGGGGCTTTGCGTAAGATGAAACTGAGAGATGCATCCTCTGCCTCCTGGCTTCAGTGGCCTTACGCCGACCAAATCCCCCAAATCAAAATCCACCTCAAATGAATTGCGGTGGAATACAAATGAGGAAGCAGTGGCAGGGATTTCTGTTTTAATGAGGACAAAAACCTTTCACCACATCTACCCTGAAACGCTTCATTTGCTGCTGCCTGCTGCCTCCTGGCCGGATCTGGGGTTGGAGCTGTGGCGTTTCAGAGCTGTTCACTCAGGGCCCTGGCAACAAACGATGTCCTCCCTCCCACATCCCCCAAACATTTAAACCCTTCTCAGTTTGCCCTGAAGCCATCTTGGCTCGGGAGTCGAAAGGTCACCGAAAGTAAATAAAGAATGCGGAGATCACTCGGCATCCCACACACCGACTGAGCAGCACTTTGAGAGGATAGCCAAGGCTACACCATTTAACATTCAGTAGCCTGAAGCAGTCCGTGAGCCTGGCAGTTTGAGAACAGAAAATCCTGAGTGGAGGTTGACTCCCACTCACTTGCCACAGCTTCATCAGTCACAGCACCGCCAGCTGAACCTCTGGCCTTTTTGTCACTGTGCCATTTGTGATCGTCAGGTAAGAGAACGGACAGCAATATGGAAATAAATAGCTGCCGCTGGTTAGGAGCGAGGTCAGTCCTTTGACAACTGTTCCGTTACATAATGGATGTATTTCCATCTCCCTCAACTTTTACACCACCGAGATAACCAGGAGGAAGTTTCCCTTTCAAACAAATAACATGGATGCATCTAGTTTACAAAGTCGATGTGGAGGCGGGTTGAAGGTCCGTCCTGCCGCGATTGGCACGTCTAGCACATCTAAGACATGAAGCATTTGGTGCATCCATTGCGGAAAACAACAACAAGAGTGATTTTGACGCATCTGGCGTGCCGTCACCGCGTCTCCGCATAGACTGTGAATATAAAGTAGACATGCAGAACGCTATGTGTAGAGCAAACGTCAAGCATCTGCATTCAAAGTGCGTCAAACTTGAAGCGTCAGACGTGTTTTTGACACGCAAAATGCTTTTGGTGGGAACGCACCATAATATTTTGCGTTTACAAGTGTAAAAGCATTTCACTAGATGTGAAAGTTTTTGTTTTTTGCCTATGCACAGACTGACTTTACAGGGGAAAGCCCTCTTTACGACGAAGCTTAAAGGAATATAATTTTAATATTCGTGACTGCTCTGTAAAGGACTCATGGCAATGGTCCAGCGCTGAAATGATAAACTATTTCTCTGTTTTCTTGGTTTTTCCAAGATGATCCCCCCCAAAGCAGAGCTAGCAGACTGTCAGAGTCGAGCTAAAAGCTAATCAGTGTTGTACCTGAAGATTCTAGGACTCTAAGTCATGTTTAACCAAGGTAAAGAAAGCTAACATTTAACAGAGTCAAGCTAAACAACTAATCAAAAACAAGCTAACAGCTGACCAGAAACAAGCTAGCTGCCGTTAAGAAACAAACTAAACAGCTAATTAATTTATTACAGCTAAATACAAATAGCTTATACTTACTTGATTGTGCCATAAAAATGACACTACATGCCTGGAAAATACAAAATTCTGCCCCTATAAGCGCAGTGCATCATTTTAGCCAAAATTAGATTCATTAGCAGTCTGGATTGGAGGGTGCTCTCCATGCAGCTGAGAGACCGAGAACTGGGTCACCTGTGAGTGCTTTGGGACAAAGTGAGGAACCCTCTGCTGCTCCCAGAGCTTGTTGCGAAGACTTATAGATGTAGCAGAAGCAAAGAGGAGAAGTTTGATTAATTGCTGGTTGCATTTTTGAAAGAGACGGCTTGTAGAAGGATCCACTAACTCGTTTATATAGCAACAAAGTCACTAAGTTGGTGGTTTTGTTTATCTCTGATAATCACACCAGAAGTTGTCACTTCATGTCTCCATAAAAAAGAGTGCAGCTGGCTTTGCTATTTTATTGCTCAAATTTATGTTCAGTTATTTTGGGGATTTTGTCACTGATAACATGTTACAATCATCTCAGGAACTTCTAGCAACACGATCTTATGGAAAAGTGAAGTTTGTGTTGTTGTCTGTAACTTATGCAACTGTTTTATAAAAGTGTATGAAACACTTTCTATACTTTTGGCAACTGTTGCACTGCAAAAACACAAAATCTCACCAAGTAATTTTGGTGTAGATTCTTGAGAAAAATATCTTACTGCTCTTGAAATGAGACACAACTGATTAGCATCTTTTCAGCAATACACAAGAATCTGTTTAGTCAATAATTTCTTAATGTTGATGAAAAATGCTAGTTCCATTATGACCTATTTTTTCTATTTATTCCTCAATATTAAGTAATTATTGGCTTAAAGCAGAGCAGCATTAAAAACATACAAAAGATGAGTAGCTGCCAGTTTTTTCCATAAATGCTAGGCTACATTGTTTCCATGGTTACTAATGGTTAGACCCTAACCTTCTCCATAATGTTTGATATGTTTCTAATAATACTTTTTTTATAAAGTACATGAACATTAATCTTCTTGTAAAAAGTGTTCGCTGCAAATCCCCGATCACATCACGGGCTGACAGTCATTATATTTACGGTTGCATTAACGGTCGCTATCCATCGCCGCCATCTTTCCTCATTAAACGATATGCAATAAAATCACAAGTTTGGTTTCTATGCTTGTCTGTTTCGTTGACCCCACTGCACACTGTGATCATTTTTACAGTGAAATCAACTAATTTAAAGCGATGTTAGGTTACAAATGTCTGTTTTTTGAGAGGGATCAAAGGGGCTTATTGGTGATTTGGACGTCTGGTTCTGGAAGCCGTGACGTCACGTGTAAAGGGCCAATAAACTAGACCAAATTACCTGGTAAGACTTGTTTTGTTTCTCCCATGGTTTCAAAGTTGAGATTTTTTTGGAGTGATGTTTGGTGCAGGTAAGATTCTGACTTCTCA
Source organism: Poeciliopsis turneri (assembly GCA_922788865.1). NCBI lineage: Eukaryota > Metazoa > Chordata > Actinopteri > Cyprinodontiformes > Poeciliidae > Poeciliopsis > Poeciliopsis turneri. Next base: position 1,425,222 of record CAKLNU010001072.1, read on the forward strand.
TAGTTACTCCACACAGCCAAAATAAATAAAACAAGACATGGGAAAAAGAATCCAACGTTTCCCAGTGAACTGTAACTGGTTTTGTCTTTTCACATTATAAACTGGCATTTATCTCACGTACGGAGGACAGGTGCATACATTCATCACACTTTGGAGGCCTAGTATTTACAGTCATTAGTGCCTGCCTTCGTACCAACACACACACACATACACAAACACACACACACACACACACACATGCCCATTGTCACTGAAGCAGCCCAGCTTGTTACATCATCCAGAGCGAAGTTTATCAGCACCTGATCAGCAGAAGCCTGAAGACTCTCAAAGGCTGTTTTGTCTTCGCGCTGCCTGAAACTCCCTGAACCCACAGATTACCTTCCAGCCGCGCGTATTTGTTTATCGCGACCTGAATTTGCAAGCCTTTATGGCAGGTGGCCGTCTCTGCCGGGAAGGATTTTCACACGGAGTTTATCGGTGCCAGGGAAGCCCAACTCACCAGTGATCCAGGTGTTTGTTTAAACAACGGCCTGGTTTATTTTTTCAGTCGGGGGTATGGAAGTAAATATGTGCCATCAGGATTTGAATAAAAAATGCCTCTGAAATTTGAATGTAAAAAAATTCAGTGTCATTATTTGTACGTGAAAAAAATTTAGTGATAAAAAATTGGCCGTTAAAAATTCAGCGTCTAAAAATTCGCTGTCTAAAAATTCGCTGTCTAAAAATTCGCTGTTAAAAATGGCAAGGTTACTTCAGGTCACAGACATGCGCAATGGACGTCAGATTTCAACACCCAGCCAATCACAAGACGCCACGTCATGCAGAGGAAATACCAGCATCACCGAGGCTGTTAATCTTACAGCATGTAGCGCTGGCATATAACTTCTCGCTACCTCCTAGCATCCAGCCCCTCCTAGCATCCAGCCCCTCCTAGCATCCAGCCCTCCTAGCATCCAGCCCTCCTAGCATCCAGCCCCTCCTAGCATCCAGCCCTCCTAGCATCCAGCCCCTCCTAGCATCCAGCCCTCCTAGCATCCAGCCCCTCCCCGCTGCCCCACACCCAGTTTCCCCCGTTTTATTTAAAAAAGAAATAAACTTGGATCTTTAAAGAGAACTGATGGGTGGCGACTTTCTGGGTTGTTTGTTGTCTTGAGTGAGACTGAGACAGGCAGTCTTAGTAAAGTCCAGATTTTTCAGGAGATGCTGCCGCTCTCCACCATGTCCTAGCAAAGATACAGGCTTCAGATAGAAGACGCACATCCAGGCTGAACCGTGTCAATGAGGATGAATGAAAGCAACATTAGTTATTACATATTAGCTAATGTAATAAGTTAATATGGCTGCCTTGTGTGCTTCAAGGAGGGGCTGTGAACACTTGACATTAACTATAACCACAACCCCATTTTGTTCAGCTACTGTATTGTTAATGTGACTTCATTTATGAATGAATTAATAAATTTATTGTTTTTACGACATAATAAAAAATACCAGCTACCTACCAAACTGTATTTACTTGTGTTTGATATAGTTTCTACAATTTTAATGGGAGAAGAGCACGATAAGATTGTCATCCTTTTCATAAAGTACGGAAGAATTCATTTATGAACGAAGTAATAAATTTATTGTCATTATAACATCATCCAAAATACTGTTTCACAGAATGTTTGAGCTGTGCTAAAATTTGTCATTAATGTTGTAATGATAATCAAATCTTTGTGTTTTCCAGGGTGTACAGATTCCAGAAATAGAACGGAAGGACAGCGGGTTTCCTGTTCACGAGTCAAACATCACAGAACCAAACTCTAATGTGCAACTGACTGATGAACAAATGGCATCCTTAAGAAATGCAGTAAACCCAAAAGCCACATCACCTTCTTCTGGATGTGACATTTATATTGCTGCAGTTCGGTTTTGCGAGCAGTTTTTTTACTATGTGAAAGTTGTCTTAAAAATAAAAGACTTCCTCTCTTCAAAATGAATCATGCTTTGAATTTAATTATTTTTCACGTGACCTTTTTGTAATTATGTACAATCAAGTTAAATTCTGTGTATAATAATTGTATAAATCGTGCTTAACATCTGACTGTATATAGGTAACTGATCATAATCATGATTTTGTCTGTAATTAAATTCAAAGCATGACTTATTTTGAAGAGCAGAAGTCTTCAGCATTTATGAAATGTAAAGCAAAATGCTGATTATGTTACCATAAATGTGAATTTTAGTGCTTTTATAGTAGTTGTTAAAGAACTGAAGTGTTTAAAATGTATAATTTGATAGTTTTTTCTTTACTCAAAAGGAAGCTAATAGGTACATTTGTCCATTGTTGTAGGACTTTAAATTTCTGGCATCATAAGAATCAGAAAGTTAGTTTGTCTTAGGTAATTTATTTTGTAATAATTCAAGCATAGATGAACTCATATAAGTGCATTCAATAAAATTTTGCATAAAAACAATTTCAGTTTCATAATTCAAACTGCCTCTACAAACAGTATGAACTCCGACAAATGAAGTATGTACTCTGAACATTGTTACTCTAATTCCTCCTGTTTTATCAAAATCAGATATATGATTTTGACAAAACTAGAGGAATTAGAATACAAATAATATATATGATTATATGAGTATGCAGAGCCATGTCTTTTTCTGCAGGGCTGTCTCAAGTCCATCTTCAACAGCAAGGGGTTCTCCGTTGCAGGTTTTTGGAGGAGATGGTCTGCACAGCGAGGAATGGCCTTTGAAGCATCGCATATGAATTCCAGTCTAAGAGAAAAAATAATAAGTTAATGTAGTTACAGGAAAAAGTTTAAATTTCATATGGTAATTGAAGATTTAGTGCATCAAAAACAAATACCAAAGTAAGGTCAGGGTAAAAAATGTATATATAATAAATTTTTAAAAAACGTGTTTAATACAAAGTAAGCGTTAAAACATGCCAAATTCCTTTGGAAGACAATTTCTGTGTAGCTGAAGTCAATGCTTGTGACTATCATTATTTATGTCCTAAATGGACATACATAAGCCTGGGGTGTCAAAGTCCAGTCCTGGAGGCCACGGCCCTGCAACTTTTAGATGAGCCTCTGCTGCACCACACCTGAATAAAATAATTAGATCATTAGCAAGGCTCTGGAGATCTGATCTACACAAGGAGGAGGTAATTAAACCATTTCATTCCAGCGTTTTGTAGTGTGACACATCTAAAAACTGCAATACAGCAGCCCTCGAGGACTGGAGTTTGACACTTGTGACATAAGCACCAGCTTTCAACCACACTCACCATCACTGCCTGTAGAATAGAATGTAAATGGCCCAGGCATTGTTTCAGACACTTCTTAGTTTTCACCAAAGACAACATACAAACAACCCAGAAAGTCGCCATCCATCAGTTCTCTTTAAAGATCCAAGTTTATTTCTGTTTTAAATAAAACGGGGGAAGTTGGATGTGGGGCTGGATGCTAGGAGGGGCTGGATGCTAGGAGGGGCTGGATGCTAGGAGGGGCTGGATGCTAGGAGGGGCTGGATGCTAGGAGGGCTGGATGCTAGGAGGGCTGGATGCTAGGAGGGCTGGATGCTAGGAGGTAGCGAGAAGTTATATGCCAGCGCTACATGCTGTAAGATTAACAACGAACCAAACCAAACCCGTGTTTTAAATCGAGCTTTAAGATAATGTATCAAACTTCAGGCGCAAAATGAAATATACTACAGAAATATGAAAGCATTAAACTCACCGTTGGGTTAGCGTTCGCCTCCATAGTCGCCAGCCTCGGTGATGCTGGTATTTCCTCTGCATGACGTAGCGTCTTGTGATTGGCTGGGTGTTGAAATCTGACGTCCTTTAGACCACAGTTTTTCCTTCCACTTGATTTTAAAATAAAATTAACTATTTCACTGTGTCATAATGAGAAATAAATCTTTTTTTGAATGACAAAAATTAAGTTTGATGATTTTCTATCACAATAGAAATAAATCAATTACTTGTATCATCAATTTAAACAAACTCAGTCATTTTAATTTGTAGGATTTATGATTTTTCTCTTTTCTCTCATTTTCTAACAAAAACTGGATGATAAAAGTTTCCAGTTTGGTGTTTTGGTCTCAACCAGTCATTGTTTACAGAGACTAAATTCATTTTGTTTGTTGTATTTGCTTACTAAGTTTGTATTCCAGTTCCAATATTAAATATTCTTCAGAATTTAAGGTATATTCATTTCTGAGAATGTATTCTTGCATTAATATGCCACTATGTTACTTAGAAATGGTCTCAACAAACAATATTATCATTTATCGCAATAACATCTGGGAAAATTTGTAATTGTGACAGACCTAATTGAGATGAATATTTGTTAAAAATGTTCTCACCTATAATTGAATTCCTCTGTATGCTGGGAAATAAATCAAAGATTAAGCCGTTGTAAATGCAGCTCATCATCCTCTCCACACCTCGTCTGCTTAGAATAAACTCCACTTCTCAGAACAAACCCAACATGAGGATTTTATTTTCCTGATGGGAAGAATCGACGCCAAAGGGATGCATTCCTCTCTTCCAAGTCTCCTTTTTTGTCATCTGTGCAGATTAAAAAGCAGGATGTTTGACATGTGTTGCTTTGTCCAGCTTCTAAGGTTTCACAGCTGCAGAGGCTTTCTTGTCCTCTCATATTTCAGCACCGACAGTTCAGAGGAGGAGGGGATTTTTATTTTCTGTGGTTGGTATATTAGAAGTAAACACGAGGAAGGACGAGGGAGCGGAGAGCAGCAAAGCTCGTTGGACGCATTCCCAGTCCTCGGCACCATCGATCTGAGACCACACAGCCACAAAATGTTCCCAAACAGCTTGGATAAAGTAGGAGTATATGGTTCCTTTCATGGCAGGGCTGTTAACACAATAGTCTGCTAAAGCCACCGAATCCAGTCCATTTAAAAAAATCCAATCTATCTAAAAATAACACATCTACTCAAATTACCCACATTCTCTGGTTTCAAGGGTCATTTAACACCCAGACATGAGTTTCATCATAAGAAGCTAAGAGCAAAAATGTACTGAAGTAAAAGTATTTACTCTGTTTTGTGTCTTTTTACCAAATACTGTTTTTAGAAAGAGTATTTTCTAAAAAGTCTACTCAAGTACTGAGTAACTGATGGAATTAATCATTTAATATTTAACAATTAATCCATTTGAAAATGTAAAGTTAAAGTTGAAATGTTGGCATTTTAATGACTAAAATGACAATAATTCATAAAAGTAACAAAAAAATAACAAAATCAGACAATTTATTTATTTCTAAATCAGTTTCTTTCAATATAAAACTAACAAAAACTGCAGGTCTGTGACTCTTGTATCACAAACACGTTTTACTTTTTGGTTAAAACGTGTTTGCCTTTCATTCACTGGGTACAGAATCAAGTAAGAGCAAAAATACGTCATAATCAAATTACTCAAGTAAAAGTAAAGTTTTTGGTAAAAAGTTTGCTCAAGTACTGAGTAACAGATCAAATTATCAATCATTTAATACTTAAAAGTTACATAATCAGACGGACCAAAATATGAAGATGATTGGAAATTTTGGTATTTTAATGACAATAATTATTTAAAAACAAATAAATTGTTTTTGAATCAGTTTCAGTCAATAAAAAACTTAGGAAAATTTTTTATTCAGTGGGTAGAGAATCAAGTAAATGTATAAATACTTCATAATCAAATTACTCAAGTAAAAGTATAAAGTACAGTGCAGCAAAAATACTCCCTTAAGGTAATTTTTTTCAAAAAAGTTACTCAAGTAAATGTAACTGAGTAAATGTAACCAGTTACCTGATTAAGTGAAAGCTCCTCTGGGTAAAAACAGGAGGGGCTCTGAACGATTCCCGAAAGAAGAAACTGTGAGTGCATGAGCAGCAACAGATGGATGACTTAGGGAACACATTCAGCTGCAGGCGGTCGACAAACCCTTCCTACATATAAACTATTTAACAAAGAATCCAACAGAACGGCCACAGAGACGCGAGCAGCCCGCTGGAACGACACCCAGGCCTCTCCATCAGCGGCACGCTCCCACGTTGAGAGCTGGCCGACCGCAGGATGCTGGCCTGCCTCCCAGCCAGCCCCGCTAATTAGTCCCGTCTCTTCTGAGCTAATTGGCTGATAAAAAATGAGGATGGCCTCTTCACCCAGCCCCGAGTGTTGTGCCACCAAATGGCAGCGAGGAGGATTATGTTGGCTTATGAGGCATGGTGACACTCAGCGAACAACACTCCTCTGCTATTAGTTTCCCCGTCAAGAGGGTCGCATCCACCGCGCCGCTCGGGTTTGTTAGCGGGTGAAGCTTCAGCCCAGTAATGTGTTCTCATTAAATGCCTTGGTGTAAATTAACAAGCAGATCATTCATTTAACAGGACATTGAGGTCTGGGTGATATCAGTGTTGCATCATGTAGCAATAAAATCTATTTTTATTTAGCATTCCATTTTTTTTGGGTTTTTTTTTCTTCCCTGTTGGGATAATGGATTAGAGATCTGAGGCTTACTCCTGACAAAAAGCCAGGTGTTAAATTGAAATGGGTCAGAAATTAATCAGACTTGATGAAAAGTCCCAGTTTTCCTCTGAAATACATCACAGTGTGAATACAAGAGTTGAGCAACCTCTAGTTTGTTTATACAGTGCCTCCTTTGTAGCATCCGTTTAAGTTGTCATTGTCATCATTGTCCATGATGCATCAGCCATTTTAAACCTACTGGATGTAACTTTTATGAAAAATATGGCTATTTTACGTATTTGTTAAAACTGTCACGTCACGTGTGCAAGATCCCGCCTCCATCCGCCTGCTTTAGGGCAAAAAGCTGCTGGCCAACGATGATTAGCATTGGTTTTAGCTGTTACGTTATCAGTATAACAGACTAAATCTTAAATGAACACCTGATACATAAAAAAAAGGGAAACAGTGCTTTGCTACAAATTGTCAACTTTACCACAACTAGATAACAAGGTCAGGAAAAAGATTTAAATAAGAGAGAAATAGCGAGGGAGAGGGAAGTAGTTCAGTTATGCTAGCTTGACTTTGACAAATGTGACATGAAGACGTGCTGTGGAATTTGGTGTGTTTTGGTTTAGTCACAAAGTACAAAAGGCGACTCTCCGACCAACTCTGACATATTATCAATAGAGCAGGTGTTTAAATTAGCTTGTCAACCACCGCAATGGTAGATTAGCGAATAGCAACTGTAGCTAATCTGCTACAGAGACCACTTATTAACAGAAGCAAAATAAACAATAAGCCTAAAAACATCATACTGTGACAGACTGAATGTTCTGTTCTTTGTGTGGGAAATGTTTGAGTGTTTTTTGGTGTATAATCCTGAAACATAAAGTGACATTGTTGCTGCAGCTAGCATAGCCTGTTATAAATGTTCATTCAGGTTAGCATGGCCACCGATGACAGCAGATAAATGTCTTTTCTGTAATGGTAAGTTGTTTTTCTATCGTTAGCACATGTAGCAGCGAGTGCATGAGCATGATTGACAGCACTGACTAATTCGTTGTTTTTGGTTGGGATTGGTTAATTTCTTTGTCTTTAGACAAAATGGCAGCTCAGAGAGGAGATTGATATTTTCACAGATTAACTCTGTCACAACAAACATGGTGACACTTTTATAAACGTTACATTCTGCAGCTTTGAATTCTCTCTTGTTCAGCCAATCAGCAGCAAGGAAAATGAATAACAGACGTGGATTGGTCGGTTCGTAAAACCCAGCCATTAGCTTAGCATTATGCCTAATAATTTCAGCAATCATTTTCTTTAGAATAGTTCAAGAAAAAAATCCACCAATAGGAAAGTTTTCCATGAATAATTTGAAGTTGTGGTATGTAGAAAAATCCAGGAGTCGGTGGCTCCTCAAGTACTGAGCCGCAAATAGGTGGGGGTCCACTGCATTCCGCATACCATTGTAACCATTCTGACCTTTGACCTCAACAAGCTGCTCTGTGGATATTTTCTCTTTTTCAGATCATTCTTTTTAAACCTGAGACCTGGTTGTGCATGAAAATCCCAGTAAGATGACAGTTTCTGACCAGTCGCCTAAAATCCTCCCCGTTTGTCCCACTTTAAGGTTTATTTTTCACACACACACATACACACATGTTTGAACATATATAAAGAAAACCTTGAAAAATACATTTATATCAACTGATACATCTGTACACAAAAGTACTTCATAATTACAACAAACATAATTACATCTATAAAATAATGCAGAATATAATCTTGTATTACTCCAGTCCTATGTTTTAAACTTCAGCAGGTTGTCTTTCTTAATCTATTGATTTGCTAGAATACAGTAGGCTTATCCTTAATTTCTGTTTTAGAAAGTAAAAGCAGTTGGACTGGTGTGCAGTCAGGTGAGAGCAAATGCAGCACAAAGGCCTGTGTTACTGTTTTGTTCCCAGTTCTGTAACTGAATCTATTAAAAACAGCAAAGACAACCATCTGATGGATAGAAATGACATTTTACCACCAGCAAGGTGATTTCCAGAGGGGTTATTAGCACAAACTTGGCATTCAGTGGATGATTAACTGAATGACATCGCATCCCTCAGGCTTAGATTTGGGATTTTTCAACATTTTTTATATTTATTAAAAAACTTGACTCCTTCTTGGCAGGTTAAACATTTTTTCTGGATGATTTGATCCCAGCTGAGGACATTTCTGTTACAGTAAACCTTAAAGTATAAATAACAAAAATGTGTAATACTTTAAATTAGCAAACTGCTGCCATATTTGCTTTGCCTCATGTCCCAGAGGACATGAGGCAAAGGTAGGACTCGAGCACCTTGATCCTGGAATAATTCATAAGGCATTAAAACTCAAAGTATTTTATTCCCATGAGTGAATTTAAAATTAAAATGTTTAACTGAGGAGTGTAATTTCTATTTTAATCCCTTTCTAGGGGTTTTACAGTCTTAATATTACTGTAAATCTCTGGCTTAATTTGCACCCAAGTTAATTTTATGAGGTTTTAACTGTCTGTACCTTTTATTTTTTGTATTGCACAGTGTAAAAAACTAAAAAAATATTTTTAATAATAAATGCATCAGCGAGGCATCCATGTGGTCAGAGGGGAAATATTTTATTTATAAGAGTAATAAATGACTTTAAAAGCAAATTACACAGATATTAGTACCAGTTTAAATGAACTCTGGTATTTATACACCTGGAACTTCAGTACATTTTGTCCCATTAGAGAATGTATATTCAAAACACACAGATTGTTATTGGTAAAATAAACAAGAAATGCTCTACCACTTTAAACTATGCAGTACACTGTAAAAAACACTTGGCTCAGGGTAGTTTCTTTGTTGCTTTGACTCAGTAAAGTTGTATCACCTTTAAACGTCAAGTTCAAAACACTTAATAAAAGCTATTGCTACAACTTCAATAAAGTTGGCTTTACTGTCTTTAGCAATTATATTAAACTGATAATTACGATAAATTTTTATGAAGTCATCCCAATTTTTTTTTAGGTTTTTACATTACATTGACTCAACATAAAAGTGTTATATTTTTATAACTGTTTAACTCATTTCTAGGTCAACCTTTTAATGTTATTTTTTTAAAAGAATTTTTTATTTTTTTTATTATAAATTATGTTTGCGAGTCAAAATTACAAATACAGTTTTATGGATATTATTTAAGTCAGAAAAATGTTCAAAATTCATACAGCAGTGTTGGTGAAAGTGGTTGCTCTCTGATTTAATGTGAATAAAGGTCTAAATTGTTCTCCTTTCCTTCCAAAATAACAGGAGAAATGAAAAGCAGAAGTTTCATCCGCTTTCCTGTGACTCATTATGTGGCATTGAAACCATAAGACAGGCGAACAAAACAGAAAATAAACTCCTAATTGTTCATTAAAAGACCAAAACAAAGATAAATCCATTACTTATTTCCGCCTTAAAGGAGACGGTGTTTCGCTTTCTTTTGCGTCCCCTAATTATAAAGTTACACTCGGATAATAATTTACACCGGTTATGAATGGGTGTTTTCCTCCAAGTCCCGCCCCTTCCGCTCCCGCACACGGACCAATCAGCGGCGCCGCTTCCTCTCGGTGGGACGTAACGTCAACTGGCGTCGTGTCGGGATTGGAATGTTAGCGAGCAACAATCGGAACAACTGAGCACTCGGTAATTGGACACTCGGTCTGAGGAATCCTGCCGTTTTCCCAGCGTCTCCCTCCAGTTCGAGGCTGCCGCTCGCTTCCCTCTGCTCGGCCGGACAGCTCGGCCCGCTCCGCCGCTCTCCTCCGGTCATGTGGTTTTGATATTTGTGAGGGAATGAGCGGAGGCGATAAATGGGCAGAGAAATGCAGGGATTTGTCAGGTTACAGTTGGACCGCTGAAGCGTCTCCCGGTGTTTTTGATTCTTCCAAACCGGGAACCATGGAGCGATAAAAGGACAACATCCAGCCGAAGAGGCGTTCACACCGCCCGGGATTCTTTCTTTCTTTCTTTCTTCTTCTTTTTCTTTTCTTTTTTTAATTCTACCCGGTGCTCAGCATCCAACCTTCCGCCTGGGAGAGCCTCGGGGACCCCGGCCGCTGGCGCTCCAGCCTGGATGAGGGGAAGCGGCCGCAGCGCACAGGCTCCGGACAGGTCTTTGTCGGTGCGTCGCTGGATGTGGTGAAACTCCACAAGCGGCGCACAAATCGCCCACATGCGCTGGATCAATCGCCGGTTCTCGGAGCACAACACGAAGAAGGGGGGTTGGGGATGGAGCGATGCAGCCGGGGCTGGTGAGAGCGTAACTTGGGGCCACTTTAGCTTTGTTATTCCTGAGCGAGTCGCCTCTGTTCCCGGGACACATGCAGGCCAAAAAACGCTACCTGATCCTGCTGTCCGCCGGAGCGTGCCTGGCGCTGCTCTTCTACCTCGGAGGGGTTGAGCTCCCAGCGGCCAGGAGGAGCCGGCAGGACCGCAGCAGGAGCGGGTACCGGCCCGAGCAGCCCTGGCCCCACTACTCGGACCCCTTACACGCCTTCCTGCCCTGGGATCAGACGGACACCGAGGATTACAACCTGCACATATCTCCGACGCAGAAGCGGGACGTGAACAGGAGCGTTTACAGGGGCAAGCGGTGCCGCATGGATTCCTGTTTCGACTTCTCTCTGTGTCAGATGAACGGCTTCAAAGTTTATGTTTACCCCCAGCAGAAGGGGGAGAAGATCTCGGAGAGCTACCAGAACATCCTATCCACCATCGAGGGCTCCAGGTTCTACACTTCCGACCCGGCACAGGCATGTCTGTTCGTCCTGAGTCTGGACACTCTGGATCGGGACCAGCTGTCCCCTCAGTACGTCCACAACCTGAAGACGAAGGTCCAGAGCCTGCCTTTGTGGAACGACGGCAGGAACCACCTCATCTTTAACCTGTACTCCGGAACCTGGCCGGACTACACGGAGGATCTGGGCTTTGACATCGGCCAGGCCATGCTGGCCAAGGCGAGCATCGGTTCGGAGAACTTCAGGCCCAACTTCGACATTTCCATCCCGCTCTTCTCCAAGGAGCACCCTCGGACCGGAGGGGAGAGGGGTTTCCTGAAGTACAACTCCATCCCGCCTTTTAGAAAGTACATGCTGGTGTTCAAGGGGAAGCGCTACCTGACCGGGATTGGCTCGGACACGCGGAATGCCTTATACCACGTCCACAACGCGGAGGACGTGGTGCTGCTCACCACCTGCAAGCATGGGAAGGACTGGCAGAAACACAAGGACGCACGGTGCGACAAGGACAACGCGGAATACGACAAGTAAGTTGGATTTCCCCACGTTTAAAAAGCCTTTTTTGGAGCTTTTACGCGCCAGGCGTAAAAGTCTGTGCGTAAAAGTGGATCTTATCTACATCCAAAACGCTGCTGGCGCTTTGTGCATGGAAATGCCAACCAGCGCCTGCAGAGTGAAGCGGGAGCTGTGAAGGTTTTCAGGTTAGGCATCCAGCTGTTTACAGGGAGGATCCAGATTTGTGTTTTGCTCTTTAGAGTTTGATTTATTTATTCAAGTTCATTCTTAATAATGTCACATTTCACCTCAATAACTAATTGAAGGTTTACAAATTGCAGTCAAGATAGGAGCTTCCTGTTGTCGTCCAATATTTATACTAGCAGCAGAAGTAACGTCATGTCAGTTATCTTAGTGTCATTTATTAGCGGTTCACCTGGCTAACATCTGTGTCTGCATGGAGAATGTAGACTTGTTACTGCAACTCTGACTTTGCCAAGAAGCTGCTGAGCACGTTCCAGAACAACCCGAGGCTAAAAGAGGTCAGGAGGATAAAACCTGAGCGCCTTGCCGCAAAACCATCCCGTTATCTGCTGAAAGTCTTGCTCTCTTTCGCTTTCTCGCAGCCCTGTTGAACCACATGGTGTTTCTTTTTTTAAACAGATTCTTGTCTCTCTGCTGTGATTTCAAACAGTTCACTGATAACACACGCACACACACCAGCTCTTAGATGTTATGTGTTAATTAGTCAGAAATCAATACGGTTTCCATTCAAGCTGAAAACTGATAGATTCAGCATATTTTTTTTTTTTACACATTGTCAAATACGATTCAGTTCAAAAAATACTTTATCAACCCAACAAATTAAATGTTGTAACACATATTACACAGTTTCCTCCACAGAGTTGCTGTAGATGCTAATGTCTGAGTAGAAAAAATCTCCTGCAGCAGTCAGTATTACAGTAAGTTTGAAAAGGCCTCTGACTGAAGACACTGTCTCATGAAGAGGATGCTATCATTTTCTTGATTTTCTGAAAAATCTTTGTTTGTATTGTCTCCAGAGGTTTAACAGAACAGAACCAGAACAGAACCATATATGGTTCAAATAAATGATTATTTGAACCATATATGAAGTCAAAGTGCAAAATCCATGCGTTCCTTTCTGCAGGTTGCTCCAAGTGGCCTCACTTACCTACAAATTTATTGAAAGCAAATTCTTTTAAAAGATTTTAACCATTCAGATCATTTTAATTCAACTTAAAATGATTTTAAATTAGAAAAAAAATATCTTGTTACTAAACTTTCCTTTTGTTCCATTTGGACAGTCGCACCAATGTACGGAAAGCTGATAGTATCAATAATGAGACGTACATCAATGCCTTGTACTAAACCGCAGGGTGCGAAGTTTTTTTTTCTCATGCAACATGTGGAAACTTAAATGTACATTTAATGTGAAATTCATAAAAAAAAACAAAAAAACAAAGCAGTGGTAGCATAAATAACGTGCAGTTGTGTTTTATGCATGTAGTTATCATTAAGACTCTTCTTAGTGACCAGTATTTTGCCCAATCAGCAATCTTTTAAGGACTGACAAAACTAGAAGATCACTGAAAATACACACCTGTCCTAATCACATGTTCAACTCACTCTACCTGTTATCTTATCAACCGATAGAAAAATTTGTTTTATTTAGTTTACGGCTGTATTTTCTTTATTTTCATTTCCAAAAACCCGGTGGTGAACATCCCTAGCGCCCCTTCTGCCAAGATCAGGAAGTTTTCTGGGGGAATCTCTGTATTTTATACAGTTTTGACTGAAAAACTTCTGTAAATATGCAAGTTTTTGTTCAATAAATGGCCATTTTTTGAGTCTGCATACTTCAGTTGACAATTAACCAATTACTAAATCTGATGACGATTATTTCAACAATCGAGTAATCGCGAGTAATGATTGATCCGATTAATCGTTTCAGACCATTTCTTTATTCAAGTTATTTACAGATCTAAATCTGTAAATAACTTGATCACGAAGAGTCCGACACATGTAGGTTTCTCAGCTTGACCTCAACTAGATGTTCTTCCTTTCATTCCCTACTTTCTTTTCTTTTACCTTTTCTTCCCAGGCAGAAACCCAGGTTTCCTGGGGGAAACTCTGCATTTTATACAGCTTTGCCTGAATAACTTCTGTAAATGTTATTTTTTCAGCAAATGGCCTTTTTGGGGTTGGCATGCTCCAGTTGAAGATTAATTGACTACTAAATTCGTTGATGATTATTTCAACAATCGCTTAGTCGTGATTAATTATGATGAATCACAGTTAATGATACAGAAGTCACGATTAATCGTTTTAGTATTTATTTAGTTATTTACAGACCTGAACCTGAACCTTTAGGTCTCGCAGCTTGACCTCAGCTCGACGTTCTCGCCTTTCGTTCCCGACTTTCTTTTACCTTCGCCGCTCCGCTAACAGGGAGCACCGCAGCCTTTGCAAGGATCTGCACGGACACGTCTGATTTGCACCCTGTATTTAGCGCAAATTAAGTGAAAGTCAACCGTGGGAGCCCTCTGCCATGAAACAGTCGTTAACATGAGAGGGACCTCAGGCTTCCCTCTGCGTAGTTTATGTAAGGCAACACCTTTGATTGAATTATAAAGCGATTTGGTGCAAATAAATCAGTCATATCGGGTTAATTACAGCTTTAATTTGAGGGCGTTAGTGGCATCGTCTCTATCTGGCCCCCCAGGGGACGGCCAATTACCTCTAATTTTGGAAGTCTCGGTTTTGTCAAGTTGGTAATTAATGAACCCCCGCCACCTCCCCTTTAGTTGAGCACCTGTAAGCGGCAGGTATGTTTTCATGCAGAGGGCGGGGTCGTCCCAGGTTCACAGAGTTGAACTTGACTGTCAGGTTGACTCCTTCAGGAAAGACTCGGGTTTGAGTTCCTCGGAGCCTGGATGAACGTGTGATAACAACACTTGTCGGCATTGTTCTTGGAGGGCGTGTTTGCGTCGAACTGCTGCTGAGGTTAAAGGCAGAGGTCAGAAATATTTCAGCGCGCTCTGTCAGGGAGCGGGAGACGCAGAAGAAGCTGCAGGGGCCGATGAGGAGTTTTCAGCTCCGTTTCGCTGAGAGGGAAAGAGACTTTTCTCCTGAACTCGGCGTGAACTCGAAAAAAACCTCAGACTAACTCGTAAAATGGGAAAGAGCTGGAACAAAACTTCACAAGCATGCACTTGTCTTTCCATTCGTCATGCCCACCAGTTCTCTCGCTGCATCCATCCCGCTGTCCCCCGGAGAGATGTGGCGTCATCCGTGATCTGGCCCACCTCTGCTCCGCGCCTCGCCCTGCCTCCCTACAGATCACACGTCTTCCTCGGATCATCTTCCGATCGGATCATCGATTCGGCTGTAGTTCAGGGAAATCGGAGTTTCTGTTCCACTGTTGTTTGTTTTTTACAGTTGATTTGCTTTGATCAATACCACTTCCTGTTAGTCGTTTCATTTCCAGCATCAGAGCGAGATTTTATTTCTGTTCTAACAAGAAAGACGCTGAAAAATCTATTTTTAATTTTCTATGCAGCGCAGAGTTTCTGATCCTCGTCTGAACTCCTCTGTGGTTTGAAACTTCTGCATCAAACAATTTAGCTTCTGTGCTCCGTCTGCAGATCTACTCTGGCAACAAAGATCAACCTAGAAACGAGAACCTCTGCTCCCATTATGATTTAGTAACCAGTTAAAAAATTAATCAATCTGATGCCTTTTTCTTTTTAATCAACTCTAAAGCCCTGTGGGTGCCGACCCACGCTCTGCAGAAACCCTGACAGAGCGCTTAGGCAAATGGGTTTCTATACAGTAAGACGGGTCAGATGCCTCAGATATTCTGAGATTAATCTGGAAAATATTCTAGAAAAAAAGTTTCAAAAGTTGGATATTTCCAATTTTTATTCTAGAAAATTCCTGAGTTTTAAAAAGAAGTGTATTGTACTTTTTAAATAAATTTTAATATCTATAGTGACTCTAATCCGCTGTCGTAATTTCAAGACGATATAAACTTTGACTTCAACAAATAGAGATGTTGCCTCCTGTGGTTGCACTTAGGGCAGCGTTCTTCCTCTGTTTTCTTACGCTGGCTGAAGTATTTGCATATAGCGAACCGTATTTGAATGAACAGGGAGTCTATGGGACTCGCAGAGCTAGCAGCTAATTTTCCCTTCACTTTATCTCTGACCAGACGTAGTAAACGCCACAGGAACAGTGTGACAGAAAATTAGAAACCGTGACTTTTCCATATCTCGGTGTACCTTGAAACCAGTAATCTGCGCATGCGTAGTCGCAGGAAAGCCAGGAATGCACATGATGTGTGAGAGCAGCTGCAGACTGCGTCCACATACCTGGGAGCTCGTTTAATGTCACTGCACATCCACCTGCCAGCGAGCACTCGCCCTCCTCTCCGCCCGTCTTCCAGAGGTATGCGGCTGGAAGTCGGCGCATATCATGCAGAAAATGCCTCCCGCCCTCCAGCGCTGCACACACGGCCCCTCACCACGCTCTGTACATTTGTCCGATTGATTTTCTTTGCCGTAATAGCCTTCAATTGGAGTCACTCCGGTCCACTTTCATGGCCGAGCACCGATGAAAGGAGCCCATTCACCGCTACATTATCCAGGGAGTTTTCAGGGCTGCTGACAATAATCCTCAGAGAGGACAGTATTATGGGCTCTGCAATTGTCAAAAAAAATTAAGTTGGCAGAAATCCCATGCTTTGTGCTGACTAAACCTCTTTAACCAGAAAACATCCTCCATGATACATTTTTCCTGTTTTTAGCGATCCCACCAGTTGGTGCAAAATCATCCCTTGTATTTATCAGATGCTAATTAGCGCAATGAATCTTTTCATCAGATAACTCCAGTCATGTACTGTGTCACATTCAGACAGTATTTCTCCAGTGCTTTGCAGTTTCTAGATGGTTTTAGTGCCGCTAGGAAAAGTGTCAAACTCCAGTCCTCACTGGACAACGTCCTCCAGCTGTTTGACGTCTCCCTGGTCCAACACACCTGAATCAATGAAAAAACAAACTCCTCAGCATCAACTCAACTTATAAATATGAGATTCAGGTGTGTAGAAGCAGAGTCACATCTAAAAGCTGCAGACTCCTTCACCCTGTACCATTGTAATCGTGATTAATCCATTATTGAAATAATCAACTAATTTAAAAAGGTAAAATTAACTTTGTTCTCAAACCGTTTTCTCTGTGGTAACAAGATAACGCCTCCTTGTTTTATTTTCAGTAAGTTTGTAAACAAAGATTAATGTAGTTTTTAATTAGAGCTGAATGATTAATCAGATCAATTCTGATTAATCGATTAGTGAAATAATCGTCAGCTAATTTAGTCATCGATTAATCGTTAACTGGTGTATATAGAGACTCAGCAAAAGGTCATTTACTTAAAGGGCAAAAATTAAGCTGAAACCACTTTAGTTTGTAATTATTTTACACCTAAAAGTCAGGTTTATAGTTTTAACCTCACCTGGTTCAAATTAGGTAAAACAAAAAACATCAAGCACTTTTTATTAACCAGTTAATAGAACATTAATCAATGGATCAGCCCTGCGTACACTAGCATTAGCACTTCTTGCATCCTTTGCCTAAACGAATGTTATATTATTGCATTTTACCTCAGAAAATGTTCATTATTTAAAACAGGAATTGCATTTGTTGAAAATTCAGAATATGCCAAATTCTTTATCTGATCATTTGCCAGATTAAAGGATGGAATAATTGATTACTGGAATAATGATTCATTGCAGGCCGACTTGTATCTGTCCATTAACCCGTCTTTGTCTTTCTTTCCATCTCTTTGTTCTTCCATTTGTCAATCTGTCCTTTTAGTCCATAATCCTGTCCCCCCTTTCAAGCTACCATTCCTTCATTCCCCTGTCCATTAATCCATCCATGTTTCCCTTCATCCATCATTCTGTCCATCCATTCATCCGTTTGTCCATCCAGCCATTAATTTTTCTCTTCATCCACTCCTGAGTTTATCCAGTCATCGCTCCATAAATCAATCATTCCATCCATCTATCTATCCAAATGTTAATCCTTGCATCCATCCAAACGTTTGTCGTTTTGTCCGTCCTTCCTGTCTTGGTTCTTACTGTAAGAATATCTGCCACAAACTCACACCTGACTTAAATTTAAACTTTAAAATCGGCCGAGTCTGGAGGAAGTGGGGGCTTTTAATGTGAAAAATGTGCAGCAGGAACCCTGCATGTAGGTCGAAGTTGGATCAGTTGGAGCTCCGCTCCAAACCGATTATCCTGCAGAAGTCAAAAATGCAAGCTCATCTAATAACCCGAGTCAGTCGCTTCATTACTGCGATGGAGCGTGCCATCAGAGTCTGACGGGACGTTTCTGAGGCTTAGCAGCTGCGTCATCATCCCCCCGTTTAAAACCCAAACGGCTCTGGTGACTCGTATCGACTTTGTACTGCAGATACTTTACGGTCGCCGTCGACGCTGCAGGTCACCCTGAGGGGAGTCGGAGAAACTTTAGGACGATCAGCAGGAGCAAAGGGAACAGGAACTGGTTGTAGATTGTTATTGGTCGTTTAAATGACAGGAACAGGAACCAAACACACACCTGTGAGCAGGTAGAAATATGAACCGTCTCACATTCTGCTGCTCCTTTCCTCTCAGATCCCCAACCAGAGCCGAGTACTAACCAGTTACTCTTACATGAGTGAGTCTCATGTAAGAGAGTAAGTATTATAAAGTATTTCTACTCTTGAGTTAAATTTCTGGATTTTCTGCCCACTGAATGAAAAACAAACAAAATTTCACCAGACAGACACACAACTGCAATTTTTATTAAAGTTTTATAAGTTTCTAATTGAAGGAAATAATTTGGAAAAAAAATTATTTTGTCTGATTCTGTTATTTTTTGTTACCTACATAAATTGTCATTTCTGTTCTTAAAACACCAAAATTCCAACTTAACTTTACATTTTGTTCTGTCTGATGATGTACATTTTAAACATTAAATGACTGATAATTTGATCAGTTACTCAGCACTTAAGTAGACTTTTTAATTTAAGACCTTTTTAAGACTGTAATGAAAGGATTTTAAGACCTAAATCTCCACAGAAATGTACAATCTGTAGTAATTTCTTGGACAGCAGCGTTTTACTTTAACTAGAGTATTTTTACTCTTTCTTGGGTTTAATACTCTGCCCGCCTCTGTCGCAGATGTGTGGCTGTCGTTGCCACGTTTCCGTCCCCGCCCGCCGCCACCGGCAGAAACTCTGCAGAACCGGAGCCGGTTCTTCCTCCTCGCTCTCGTCTTATCTCGGTGAGACTTGCTGTTATTTCGAGTGGGAACAGCCACTCTCATGTGAATGTCAGCGCCCGACTGCGGCCTCCTGTTGGAGATTTCTAAGTGGCTGAGCGGGAAGCAAACAAACATTTGCGCTGCTGCAGGAGAGGGTGTCACACTTCTCGGGTTGCCATTGTTTGTTTTTTTTCTTTCTGTACTCAGATTAATAAATCATGAATATTTCATTATTGCCTGCTCTCTCTTAGATAAAGCGCCCGGCTCGTGATGGAGAATGCTAATGATGTAGAGGATAATTAGTTAGAATGCAGTGCGGCGTAATTGGCGCTCTTTGATATTTTGGTGTGTGCGTGTGTGTAAGAGGCAGATTTAAGCCTATAACTACATAAAACCTCTGTTTGTTATTCCATCTTATCAGCCTGCGTAACCATTTCAAATCCCCTCTCTTTCAGTGCTGAGATCTCTGCTTTGCTTGCGCTCGTCTCATTACAGGCGTCTGAGCTGCGTTTTAGTGCTAGTATGTGGGGCGAGTCGGTGTGTCGGGGTAGTTCCTCCTGCCCGACCTGGTTAGCCTCTCAGGCTGAAACTTTGACTAAGGTCATTTGTTTTCCAAGTTACATATCGACACTTTCTAGATATTGTACGTATCAAAGAAGGAAACCAGAACGTCTGCACATCCTTAAAATGTCTTAAATACATGTATAGAAAATTAAAATGCCTTAAATTTATTAAACTTAATACATTTAAATTGTTAGCAGGACAATTTAATGTCAGGAATTCATATTATTTTTTTCATTCTGGCAAAAGTTTGACTCTTGCTGCACATTTGTGAGTTGAAACGGTTGAAGCTGCCTTTAACCTGCTGCTAACATACTCTAGCTAGCTACTTAGCTTTTTTGTGCCTATCCTGGGTAAGTTGGGCTTAATAAGTTAATCACAGGTCTGAACCTCTTTGGTCCCTTTGGTTTCAAACATGCATGCACAAATTAATTGGTGTACTGCAACTTTAACACCAATTTTAAGATTTATCAATTAATCTGTTGGCCAAGTTTCTGGTCGGTATCAGTACAAAATAGTTAAATATTTGGGCATTTTTACCACCATTGTTGAATCTTTGTGAATTAGCCTCAGCTTCCTGTTTTTGGGGGTAGAACTAGGTGTGGTTTCTGTAGCCTGTCTTTTTTAAGGTTGAACATGCTGTTTAGTCAGAGACGGTGTTCTGGCGTAAACGAGCGTCGAGGAATCATTTGTTTTACTTTGGTCCACGCTGCTGCTGTTCACTGGATATTTTCTGTCTCTTTGCATCAAAATCCCAGCAAATCAACTGTTATAATTTCTGATTTCAAGCAATTGCTGCTGTCTGATTGATTTACAGACAATTGAATGAATCCCATGCATTTCAGCTTTTTATAAGAGAAATATTAGCAAATTAGGTGGCTTTTTTTCTCCAAAAAACAATTTGTTACCCTTCAAACACAGCTGACCGTCAAATCTTTGAACGCTTCTCGTTTGAGAGCCAAAGTTTTTGTTGCAACTTGCTTTCATTTCAGCAGGTTTTCCCTGTGTGCATCTGCTCATCCACCCATATCTGTGTGTGTTTGATCGCTCTTTGTCTGCAGACACAGGCGTGTAAATACAAGCCTGTGTGTGTGTGTTGGAGGGCGCACACATGATGGCCGGGGTCATGACCCTGCTGTCTGAGTGACGAGGACAAAGGCCCACTCTCTGACCCACATTCACTGACGGATTAACAGCACAGCCAAGCCGACCCCCAAACTCAAAGGTGGCGGCGGTGGGAAGCAAGAGAGCGGAAGAACCGCAGAGAAGATGTGGGGGAGGGGAGGCTTGGACACTGAAGCCCAAGTCCAACACCAGGCATCCTGCTGCTGCAGGCAATAAAAGAACATAAAAAACCCCCCAAAACTTCAAAAGTTAAAAAAATATTTGAAACGATTAATCAGTTGTTTAAATAATTGCCAACTAATTTAGTCGTCAATTAATTAACTGGAGATTAAAAAAGCACATCTGTTGATAAAACAACATATGCAGAGCACTAAGTAAAACAATATATATGTATACAATTTGGATTTGAGGTAAAAACACCTTTTGTTTATACATACACTGCA
This sequence comes from Poeciliopsis turneri, assembly GCA_922788865.1. Classification (NCBI taxonomy): domain Eukaryota; kingdom Metazoa; phylum Chordata; class Actinopteri; order Cyprinodontiformes; family Poeciliidae; genus Poeciliopsis; species Poeciliopsis turneri. Next base: position 1,446,432 of record CAKLNU010001072.1, read on the forward strand.
AAAACACAAAACCTTCCCAAGTAATTTTATTTACTTAATTTTGCTTAATTTTATTTAATTTATAAGACAAAACTAACTTTTCAACAACATGCAGGTGCTTGTTTTTAGTAAATAATTATTTAATATTGATGGAAAAATACTAGTTTAACTGACAGATTATTTCTGTTCTAACATAATAATAAAAAATTGCAATAATCTAAAAAATGAAACTAGAACTTTTTAATCTAAATTAAGGAATTATTGACTTGAAACAAGCTCATATTTCTTGCTGAAAAGTTACTTATGAGTTAGTTTTATCTTCAAGTTTACTAAGGTTTTTAAACTAGAAATTAGAGCAAAATACTTGGTAAGATTTTGTGGGGTTTTTTTTGCAGTGTATGTTTTAGTAAAAACTCCTCCAGTTGCAAAGTTTTAGCTTCAGATTTACAAAAAGGAATTCTCTGTTTATTTCCTTTTGATTGATTGATTTTTATTTATAGACCACTTAACAACAACCATTCAGGAAAACTAAAGCAAAAAATATTACATGACAAAACCAAATACAATAACCGCACCATATTACATAGTTTTAAAAGCCTGCATAAAAAGATAAATCTCAAATTTAGACTTAAAAAATCCTGGTTGAATGAGATTTCTAAGATAACTATTATTTTCAGCCCTAAAATATTTCCACTTTGTTCCCAAACCAGCTGGAAATGACTGTTTTATTAGCTATAATTGTAAAAAATGTGAGCTAATATCAGTGCGTGTCCCTCCGCAGGACTGTCAGGAGGCATTTAAAAAGACGGAGCTAATGAGCGATCTGGTATTAAGAGCTGAGCCCTCCTCTCCCTTCCTTCTGTCACAGCTGAAGGCCTCTCATCCCTAACTTGTGCTGATGTAAAAGTTTGCTGGCAGAGAAGTAAAGTGAGGAGCGGAGCAGTTTTGGGAAAGCTCTGACAGCACAGAACAGAAAGGGGAACAAGAACCTCGCTGTGTTCCTGTGAATTCAATTAAACCAGACAGCTCTGTGACTGGCTGCGGCAGAAAGTGATGATCAGGAGAGACTGATGGGTCCTCATTAAATTTTACTGCTGACGGCGGATGAGAGGAGGATGCTGGTTCTGCTGGTTCTGTCTGCAGGTTGGAGAGTTAGTCTGAGTCGGGTCTCGGCTTTTTCGCCTTCCTGCTCTGAGGTTGATTCTTAAAACCTTGTAAAACCAGGAATATACAACTTTAACTGCTACAACACAAAGTCACACCAACTGTTTTGGGTCTGGTTCAAGTGTGAAAACTCAAGGCCTGTGGGCCAAATCTGGCCCGCCGTAGCTTTTTATGTGGCCCTCCAGATTCTGGACTTCCTTACACTTTTGCACCAAGTTTTTTGAGGATATTTTTTGTATCTAATTGGTCCGATATTTGTGATTTCTTAACCTAACTTGATTGTTTTTGGAAAAAATAAATAAATAAATAAAATGTTTCTGAAGTTACACATTTATTTAAAGTGTGGGGGAATTGGATGCACTGTAAAACAAGCTTTAAAAAAATAATAAAAATTCTGATTTTATTGTTCTTTTTGCTCAACTTCTGATAATTTAGTTTCAGTGATTTAGAAAAATTGAGGTGATTTTGCTTCAGTTTTATAGTGTAAGTGCTGTGAAATTGGCTCAAATTAATTGGTCTGATTTTCACCAACTTTTTAAAGGATTCTTTATCTGCATTTAATTGATCTGATTTTGGTGTTTTCTTCGCCTAACTTTGCAAGAAATATCAAATTTTTCTGAAGTTGCACAATTTTTGCACTTGTATATATTGTAAAACTAGCGTTGTTTAAAACAAATTGATCTGATTTCATTGTTCTATTGACACAGCTTCATTAAGCTTCAGCAGCATTTACTTTCAATGATTGAAATTTGTTACATTCCCATTAAGTTTGATGTGGTTTTTGCTTTGGTTTTATAGTGTAAGTGCTGTAAAATTGGCTCAAATTAGTTAGTTTAATTTCCAGTGCTGTTTGCTTTTATTGTTATGAATTTTAATCCGTTAAAGTATATTTTAGTTGCACATTTCCACCATGTTTGTGGTCATTTCACTGAAGTTTTTTAATTACCATAAAATGAGCTCATTATATGTCATATTTCACTGTTTTTCTGAGTCATTTAAAGCTTTTTCTGCTCTCCAGCGCACAGAGGAATGTTCTCTGGTTAAAGATGCATAAACAAATGTTTTTTTATGAGCTCTAGTAGAGATTAAACTGAGATGCTTGAAAGGAAAAGCAGAAATATAAATGCTGGAGGTTTATGCTCCGGCTCCTTTGCTTTAAAACCTGGCAGTAAACGAGGCTCCGGTTATCTTTTCTCTGCTGAACTGAGGAGTGTGTCGGAGGTCGCCGTGTCTCTGTCGGAACGGGTTGCTTGGTTTTCCTGCCTGGTGGTTTCGGTGCCTCTGGGATTTGTGTCGACCCTGCAGCCGCTGGCTTGGTGAGCAAATGAGCCCATTTCTCTCTGAAACCATCCCTACATCTGCGACGGCCTTCTCTCTCTCTCTCTCTCTCTCTCTCTCTCTCTCTCAGCGTTTCTGGCTAAATCAAAGGAGCGCTGATCAGAGCACGGTTCTGCGCTGCAGCTCTCCCTCGGGGGGAGGAGCAGAAGGGGTTGTCAGTTTTTATTGCCCTCCAGAATAGCAGCTTTTATGCCCCGAGAGGCCGTTCAGCAAACACCTACCAACAGGCGCATCAATGGGGCCGAGAGGAACATTTGACGCCAACTTGAACGCCAATCTCCTTCCTTCACAGGGAGGAAAACAAACACTCAGCCCCGCCGCCGGCATTCATATTTAAATAGTAATTGGCAAAAGGAGGAAATCTTAACAAGGGCGAAGAGGAGGAGGGAGTCAAGGGGGGCGATGGCTTAAAAACAGCATTATGTCAGAGAAGAATGCGAGCATGGCGCAGAGTCTAAGGCGCCTCGGCTGCAGGAGAGAAAGGAGGTTCTGTTGGAGCCTGACGGCAGGACTCTTCCTCCGTCTGGTTTGACTTCCACTCTTGGGGTGTAAAAGTCGCCCCTGAAGGGGGTCCGATTGTTTTCCACTCTCCAGTACTTGTGTCTCATCAACAAACCCAGCTTCCCCCTCCATATGGACCACAGCGTCGTTCGCTCCTGGCGATGACGATGGCGCGCCAGCCTTCATCGGCCCGGATCTGTTCTGCCAAATTCCTCAACCCTTGAGAGATAAGCAGCAAATCCAAAACTAAAGAGGAGGAGGAGGAAGAAAGCATTTGGTGTCACCAAGGAGAGTCTTGGTACATGCAGAGTGTGGGTGTGCGGTCGCCTGCAGAGAGCTGTTTTCTTAGTTTTATTAGGAGTTTGTTTGCTGCTGCTGCTGAGTGGAGTTTATTCAGCAGCTGGAATGAAGCTGCTGTTTATAGCAAAGAGTGGTTATTGGCTATAATTGTGTTTTATTTAGTTAACACCTACGCTCATTTTCAGTTTGCATCCATCTTCTCCTGTCTTTACTGCTCTTGATTTGCAAACGGTGAGTTAAAAACGTCGAGTTTGTTGTCCAAATTTTTTCACAGTTTGTGACTTTAAAGCCAGAAACTTTTGCCTTTGGTAACATTTAATTTGAAGGGGTAAAACTGACATGAAACTGTTATAAACATGATACAACGCCTGTTACAAAGAGTCTTAATAAATGTTTACGACTGCTTCATGAAGTGTCATTTGCTAAATAATGACACTTTTAATGCAAAGTTCCTCTAATAGTTGCTTTAAACGTCTATTATTTACCATATGACCCTTAATGACAGCAGCTGTAAACATTTATTGAGACTCTTTTGTGTTTATAACAGGTGTTATATCTTGTTTATAACAGTGTCATTGTCAGTTTTATGCATTAGTTCGTTAATCCAAAGTAAATCAACAGATCCGCCCTGGACTGATGAGTTGAGCAAAATTAGTTACAGTCTTAATAGATAAAGATTTGCTGCTGTAACTGGAGTGAAAAGTGGGTCTAGTTTTGACTTGTGGAGCTTGGAAACAGACGCTCAACATTTTCCTGCAGTTTTACTTGTTAAAAAATGAAACCCATGAATCATCTTCCTTCCACTTTCAGATTATATGCTTGTGGTTGTAATGTGACAAAGCAGTACCTTTCTAAACCCAGAAGAATAAAAAAAATTGTTTTAAGTTCAAATTTTCCGCGATGTCGGCGGAGTTGGGTTCTTTTCTGCTTGCATGTCACTTTCTGTGGTTGCATCGCCGAGCCTTTATGATGCTTTTCCTTTGCACTGCGGCTTCCTTTTTTCTGCATCCTGACGTACCGCATCCTTGCCCATGGCAGCAAATTAAAAACATGTAGAAGGAGAAGAAACCCGAGCGAGTAAACCCGGGGATGCCGTCAAGAGTCGCAGCCTCGGAAATAAAGACAGAAAAGAGAAGCGGAAAGATGAAGTGGAAGGTAGATTCATAACAAAGAGTGCAGCTCGACAGGCTGTATTTTTTATTTTTCTCTGCGCAGGTGAAGCGAAGAGTTTATTTCCCCGGAAAGTTGTGGCATGACAGCACTTTGTTTTTAAAGCTGGTGCCTCTTGTTTGCCAGCTCACTCAGTAGCGGCGTTCTGCTGTCGGCAGTGAGACAGGCGAACGGCGGCGGGAATTGGTTGAGACGGGAATGTTGGCTGCAGAGTGGAGAAAGTTGGAGTACATTATGTAACTCTGCAAGGCCTTGAATTTGCTGTTGGGAACAGAAATTGGTGGAGGATGGTTCTGTATGTTGGTTTTCTCCTCGGCGGCCCAGTCAATACCTTGGAGGTAAAGTTTGAAAGGTGGACAGTGCCGACTCCGGCCTGCTGAAGCTTTTTATAAGGCCCTTTAGATTCGAGACTGAACACTAAGTGTGCTTAAATTTTATGTCATCAATCCAACCAATACAGATTTATCTGTTTACTATCAATCAGTCCCTCCTTTAAACGTCTCGGTCAGACAGACTTAAAGAGTCTCTGTCTGACGCGGCAAAAGCAACGGAGCTGGATTAGCTTACAGTTAACTGACTGTGTTATGCAGGACATGTTACAGTTACTATGAAAATTGAGCTGTTGGCGTGTCATGATGGTCATAAGACTGTAAGCAGTCTTGAGTCAGAGGCCTCTTCAGATGTGTTGCAGAACTGACTGTTGTAGCAGATTTTCTCTGCATCATCATTCATGACGACTCTGAAGATACTTGGATGATTTGAATTAGAACATCATTTAATTTCCATTTGTGATTAAGTATTTTTGATTTGGATAACTGTGTTGTATGTAAACCTGATCATGTGTCCCTGAACGCACCAACTTTAAGACTCTTTCAGATTTTCAGAAATAAAGCAGCTACGACACCAAAAGCCCCTTTTATTCTTGATGCATTTCAAACTCTCTTCTTCCCACGTCGTGACATCTTTTGTACGAGCGTCGCTTCATTTTGGTGCACAGTAAATGAGCTCCAGTCGGTCCGGGGAGCTTTCAATGCCACTGCCTCTATATTGAGGCCAGAGGTCAAATTCTCCTGAGGTTTCTCAGACAAACACGTGTGTGGGTCTGTCTGTGTAAAATAAAGCGGCTCTATTTGTGAGCAGGTCCGGTCTCGGGTTTTCAGGGGATCTTATGTCCTGGGAATGTTTGTTCTCGGTTCAGTCAGGAATGAACGCCTCGAGGCGCCTCGTCACTGCTCTCTTTTTTTTATGTAATACTGTATATTTTTGTCATCTTAAGCCAGAAAAAGTTGGATATTTCAGAAAGATGCACTGAAACAGAGGTTGGATTGGTAAATTATTTATAAGAAAAGCCAATTTGTTGCTAATGTTAGCATCTATTTGTTTCTGTAGTCTGTAAATTTCCGCTGCTCTGCTGTTGAACGGTCAGAAAGAAAAACATTTATTTGGACGTCTGAACATAAATCAGACTTATTTTTAGTTTTTCTAGTTATTCTGATTTTTGGATGTGACATTTTCCTTGTTTTTAAAAAGAATAATATTAATAGTTTATATTGACTTCTCAATAAATTGTTGCCACTTGTTTATTAGCTGTATCTATGTAGAAATACATATCTGGAAAAAATTGAAAGACCACTTAAAATGGTCAGATTTTTTTATTTTACTTTTTATAGGTGTATGTTTGAGTAAAATGAACCTGGTTCATTTATTTTATGATCTACTGACATGTCTCTGAAATTCCAAGCAAAACTTTAGTATTTATTTGCAGAAAATGAGAGTCAAAATAAGGAAAACGATGCAGAGCTTTCAGCCCACAAATGATGCAAAGAAAACAAGTTTAAATGCATTTACAAACAACAATACTGATGTTTTAACTCAGGAAGAGTTCAGAGATTAGTATTTGGTGGAGAAACAATGAGGGTTTAATGGGTTTCTGTGCAGTGGGCAATTTTTTTCCAGAGTTGTATATATATAAATATTTTTTGACATAATTTGTTTTTAACTTTTCCTCCAGCTCCTTTTTAAAGTCTATTTGGCTGCGAACACAACAGTCACATGAAACAAGTGCAGATTTTGCTCTGATAGTTTTTTTTCTTGGGCTACCCACAACGAGACATTCAGAAGCCCGGGCAAGAGTGTGTGTGTGTGTGTGTGTGTGTACGTGTGCGTGTGTGTGTGTGTGTGTGTGTGTGTGTGTGTGTGTTGCTCTCTGGCTGTGTGTGCTCACTTCTTTAGCTGATTCAGAACCGGCTCCTTCCATCTGCGCTTCATTTCTCCCTCTGCTAACGTTCGTCTCTGCGGCCCTCAAGGCGACCTCTTCCATCCCGCCAACGCAGACGCCTCTCCGGACCCCCAACGTTCTCCGCAGCATCTTGTTTGGTCAGAACCAGGTGCTAGTGCTAACCGAAGCTAACCACTCATGTGTAACACCCAGAAGCTACGACTTATGAATAATTCATCAACCTGAAGGATTTTTTCTTCTCATGCTGTACAGCATGACGTGGGGTCAGACGGGGACAGTAAGTGAAACTCAAACGCCTCCTTAATTTCTTCCTGATTTAATCGCTTCCCTTTTTCAGGACGATAATAAATATGATAATAATGATTATTGTTCTGGGAACTAAATTAAAATCTGATCAGACAGACTTCTCCTTGTTCTGCAAACAGGTTTTTTATTCAGGATTTGAATCATTTTTTCTTGTTTGTATTCCTGTTTTGTATTTTGAAGTTTATTGAGCGATAAACTTGATCAAACCAACTCCTTCTCCATCATCGCAAAATGATCTCCTCATTCTTCAGATTCTTGCTCAGAGCAACACATTCAATCATATCTTAATTATAACTCTAATAGTATTAACAACAATAATAATGATCAAAGTTTCCCCCAGAAAACCTGCTAAGCCTGCTGGTTGGATGCTCATTCATCCAACGGTCCGCCGCGTTTCTGAATTAAAAAATGCTTAAAATCGACAGAATATCACTTGATAATTATGTTTTATTGAAAGATTGGAAGATTATTACCTGAACACCAATTATAAAGCCTTAAAAACTGCAAACATTTAAAAAAGACTCAAATAAATAAGTAATGCTAAGCCTGGTGGGGGCACAAAATTGTGTTTTTACATCCACAGTAAGTCCAGTTCATGTACTTTAATAAAATAGTTTGTCCACAGCAAGATTTACATCCAAAGTCCAACTTAATCTGAACTTTTGAGCTGCAACTATATATGGTTTTCATTGTAACTTCCTGTTAGCTTGAAGCGTTAGCCAGAAAATTTAAGGCTGAAATGCATTTTGGGAAAAAAGAGGAAATATTTGTTTTTTGTTGAATTGTTTTATCCAGTGTTTTAGCCATTGGTTCATCCATCCATCCATCCATCCATCCATCCATCCATCCATCCATCCATCCATCCATCCATCCATCCATCCATCCATCCATCCATCTTCCTGTCTTACATTTATCCATTCATCCAGTTTTTGTTTCCTCCCTTTCCTTTTCTTTTCATCCATCGTTCCATTGATTCTTTTTTTTCTGCAGACTTTTGACCCGTGATGTTTGTATGTTTTGGATTAAATAAAATAGATTTTCTCTTATTTAAATGTGTTTTTTTTTTTTTCAGCCTTGTTGTTTTGTAGAAGTGCTGCAGCTTTGGTTAGTGAAATGAAAGAATAATAATTCTTACTGAGTCTTTTCCTGTAATCATAAATAAAGCTTTGCATTCGTTGGTCACTTAGCAACAGTAAGGTTTGATTTATTTTTCCCTCAATGACCAATACAGGTATTAAAATGGCAGAAAGATAGAGGATGTTAGTAGGCAAGGGAATAAAATCACCTTTTAATAAACAGGATTAATTAAAATTGGGTGATATTTTAGCTTTATACCATCTGAATTTGGCTTTTCACTATAGCACAGCTAAAGGATGTTGCTTTTTACCTTCAAAAGCTCAACCAACCGACACGAATGAGTCGATTTTATCTGAAACTGGAGTGTAATCGTCATGTTGAGGCTGGAAGAATCTGGATTAATCCCTCATTTCTTTTAAAGTTGCTTCAAAGGATCCAGAATCTGGATTTTCAGAATGTTTTCAGAGCTTATCTTTGGTTGCTTTATTCTGCCTATTTTCAGGACTTTTACTGACAACATGCAGCTCATTTTTTTAAATAATAACCACACATATTGTACCTTTTGAAGTGATAAAACACTTGAGTTGTTATTGTTGCTTCACAATAAATTCATGGAGCTGTGACAGAGCCAGGTTTGCAGTGACTTGCTGAGCTAATCAGTGCGTCGAAGCAGGATTAGCATCCCGTAGCTAATCACTTCAAAAGCTGCCCACATTATCTGCATTAAGCTTCCCGTCGGCTCAGGTCCTGTTAATTCAGGATGGAAACTGCCAAACTTTATTGCATGTTCTGTACTCTGCACTCAGCCTGACCTTTCTCAGATGCATGCTGGACACGCTCCACATTTGCTTTCGTTGCCCTTTGGTTTTTGTTTAGTAGATTCAGCATTTTGACCAGATTTATATTCACCAAAGCACTCTGCTGCTGGCCGCGATCCAAAGACATAGGAAAAAAGTTCATGTTTACAGGAACTGGGATCTCTAATTAAACTACTTATTTTGTGAGGGAAATGTAAATAAAATGCTCCTCTAGGCTGAATGTTATGTGTAGCAGGAGTAGAAGAGACAAAGATAAAGGATGTCGTACAACGCCATGAGGGACGCCGTTGATGCTTGGACACATTTCCAACGACTCATTTTCGTAGGAAACAAGCTGAGGAGCACAACAAGCTCCTGAGCTTGTTGTGCTCAGACCCTCCGGTGTGCAACCAGCAGCTCCAGGTCCGATCTGCAGCGCAGTGGTGCTGCAGCGTATAGTTAGCGATTGTCAGATAACATTACCCAGCATTACTTTATCAAGGCCGCATGTGTCAGACCGTCACTACTTATCAGCTTGTTAGCACATGCATGGATGCACAAGTAAGCAGAGTGCAGCAGGAGTCGGGCCTGAAACGCTTTTAATTCATGCTCATCTGTCCCGACTGTCATGGCGACGTCGTTTTTTTCTGTAGGAAGTGGAGAAAGTACCTGGAAGAGCCTCCAAGAAGCTGCAGTATAACAGAAACGGTCCAAACCTTTTGCTTGAAGACTTGCTGGAAAAACTACACTCAGAGCAATGATTATGCCAAAACTATACAAATTATATACATTTAGCATTTAAGATAAAAACACCTTTGTCTGCATGTTTCAGCTCCAAGTAGCCGAGTTTTAGCTTCACCCATTTCAGATTTACTGAATTAATGCTATTATATTCCATTTTAGGCAATAAAATATTCATTTTTACAAAACTACAATTGTTTATTTCCATCTTTTAATGTATTAAATGGATGTACTTAAATCATAAATCTGCAGGTTGTGGCAATTAATCATCAGAATAGTCATTAGATTAATCGATTACTAAAATAATTGTTTTGTTGCAGCTTTAAAATAAACTTACATGTTTGAATCTTTGATGAGAAAAATTACTCCAGTCAGAATTTAGTTTTATTTACCAGGATAAATTCACACTTTTGTTTTTATTAATCTGCAAAATGTCCCTGAATCTAAAACTTGAATCCAGTTTTTCTTCTCAGGATTCGGTTGTGGGAAACTTTTCTTTTTGTACCATTCACTTTTTGTATATTTTCTGTTTCTCTTTTCCCGGTTCCAAATCCAAAGTAGCAAAACTGAATCTGAAACTAACCAAAGTAAGTTACTCTTCTTAAATCCGTGGCTGTTTGTGCAATTCATAAATTCATTCCTGTTTACTTTCCTCTTTCTAATTAAAACCTTTGCTAAAAAATACACATTTATCTGAAAACATTCCCCTTTTTAAACTTTTTTAGATGGAGTAGAGAGTAGATTTTGGTTTCATAACACAATAATTCCTTTATGGCGTTATTACTGTGATTTATCTTTACCGAATCTCATTCTAAATTCATGAAATTTATATGGAAATAATTAATTCTCCACGGTTTTTTGATTGATATAAATTGAGACCGCTTTATCTGGGTTAACGAAGCGCTTCAACGTTAAAACCGGGTCTCTTGACGCGTTTCTACCCGCCACCTTGAGCTCCTACTTAATCTGCTTTCTCAAACAAAGTTTCACCGCAGGAAAACAAACTCCTCAGAGTCTGAGCGCATTATGTTAATGGGTCAGTTAATAGCCGGCAGAAGTGCATCCCCCATTTATGAATCAATATGGCAGTAAGTGGGGGCCTTTATCAGTGGCCAATGGGAGCTTAAATGGTTGATGGAGCCCATGAGCGCCAGGTTGGTTGGCCGTCAGGGTTTTTTTATTGGAACATGTTAACAAAGCTGAAGTTGATGGGGGGAAAAAATCTAGATTTTAGAGCTGGATGTATTGATCAGATAATGGAGAATGAATTGGATTCTATTTGTATTCTGTGTTCGATGTTGGGCTCTTTGCCAGGCAAATAAGCTTTTAGTTTGTTCTATTAATGGCGGATTTGAAAGAAATATGACTGCAGACGGTCAAATTTGATTAAATCTGACTGTCTGCATTTATCGTCACAATTAGACAAATTTCTTTCAGGAAACTTTATTTTTGTTGGCGTGGCTTCGCTTCCATGTCTGATTAATTGGCCCGGTAACAAATGTACAGCGTCACAATCAATGGGTTACCTGCTGCGTTGATTTGGACTGATCCTGACACTTTTTATCTCGTTATCTCGTGTAGATTCCCACTGATTGAATAAATAATCGGCACGCCGCTCGTTAAACACGAAGCCCTCGCTGTGAGAGGTAGCGCCGCTGCTTGTTTTCCTTCAAAGCCAAGTGGTCCTAATGGTGACGTTGATTAAAAAACATTTGCTCCGAAGTAACCGGAGGTGCTTTCTGTTTCAGTTAAGGTACGAGGTAATTTTTCTGTTTCACTCTGCAGTTAAAATTAGAAACCTTTTCAACAGCTAATTGTCTTACAAGAAGAGTTACAAGCCATCCTGCTAAAAAATCAAAAGCATCTAGTGTTTATTGTAGAGCTGAAATGATTAATTGGTTATTAAAATTATCATTAATTAATGCGGTAATCGCGATTCATTGCTAACCGGAGTATAGACTTTAAAAAAAGGCTATTTTCTGAAAAAAGAACATCTTAAGAGCAGCAACTTTATAGTAAAATGCCTATAAAGTTTTGTATTTAAGATAAAAAGCACCTTTGATACGTTTTGCCTTCACTCTGTTCAATTCCACTGAAGGAATGCTACGTTTTTGCTTTTTAAGCAGTAAAATGCTTATTTTGTTACTTAAAAAGGAATTGAATTGTTTGTTCATCTTGTAAGTGGTTAGATGAAAAATCTGGAGAATGTGCCAATTTTTTCATCCCATTAATTGATTGTCAGTTTAATCAATTAATCATCAGAATAAATGTTTAATTAGTCAATCGTTAGCTGCCGTTGTTTTTTTGTTTTTGTTTCTTCTGAGCTACTTGTTTTTTTGTGTCGTCTCTGGCTACTGGGTGCGGTTCCAGTTCCTCCCAAGTGGTTTTCAGAGATGTGAATGGGAGGCGAGAGGTGGTTTGTCCTTGCAGACAATGGTTACTTGCGGCTGTCGGCAGGAAGCTGAGGGACTTTAAATCAGAGTGACAAGGCAACACGCAAAGGCAGCTTCCGTCTCTCTGCCTCCAAAAGGAAAACATCTTGCTCTTTTTACACCAATCCTCGGGCGAAGGACCTGGGAGATTCGCTCCGGAGGTGTCGGAGCTGGTGACGGTTCTGTTTCTTGTTGTACTGGTGTGACTCACATGGAGTTGCCATTTACCCTGACATTTCAGGAGCTCTGCGCTCACTGTGCCTCTCCTTCATGCTGTTGAGACTCTAAGTGGGAACCAAAGTTTGCTTTGAGTATGTACTATAGGTTTTCTAACTTTTGAAATGAATATCCAGCCACTCTGGAGTTAATACTTGTGTTTTATTTAAATGTCCTGATGGGGATTTTACTGACTTGGACACCAATTCAAGTGCTTCATGAAAGCACTTGAATTGGTAAGGGTATTTTGTTGATTAAAGGTTTTTTAGTACCTCTAATGTTTACATATCCAGTATTTAAATAGTGAAATACCATATTCCTTCATAATTCACGTTTAACATTCGTATTATGTTTGTGCACAACTGAGTTTGATAGACTCGGATTGATTGGGGTCCAGAGTGGCAACATTTGTTGCTTTTTCAGCTGGAGTGGTTTTCATTCTCACTGCACTGAGTCAAACAAAACATTTTATAAAACCAATTCCCCTCCTCACCTGTGATGGCGCTGCACCAAGACCCACTCAAGGAAAGGTGAGAGAAAAGATAGACAAAAGAACTGTCAGTAAATATGTTCAACCCAAACAATTCTGCTAAAAATAATATAAATTATTTTGCTGTCCACTTTTTAATATGGAGTATTTTTTTAGATGCAGAAAGAAAGCGCTGCTATAAATGTTAAATGATGAAACATACAGTACAGGAATGTGATGTTATTGCATATCAGGTAACATTATTTTCTTATTCAAAGAAAAAATGTAATTATTTGCATCTTTGAATGCATTTCTAATATTGTTTAAAAAGCTTTAAGTGGTTCAGTAAAGAATCTGCTAAATGTGTCGAGTTTTTTGTTTATCAGATTAATCGATTAATCGTCAAAATAAGATTAATTGAATTGTAAAATAATCGTCAGTTGCATTCCTAAAAGAAAGAATAATCCACTCTGCACTTTTTCTGTTGAATCCTGTGATGTAATATTTGCATAAACTTATAAAACTTGTCTGTAAAGAGGCTGAAAGTGCAGTTAAAGGATCATTAATGCCTTCATGTTCTCAGGAAACAGAGTGAAAATAAAGTCAGTCTGCAGCGGATTGCTGTGAAATAAAAAATCGCACTGAGGGAAGTTTGAATTATGAGCTCAGATTGTGATTCTGGTGAGCTGCAGCGAGGCCGACCACAGGATGCCTGTAAGCACAACATAAACAGAGAGCATGTGTGTTTCTGAACCCAAGCAGACCACAGAAACTCACTCCCGGCCTGACTCAAACCCAGACACAGACCTCGGTGTGTGTGTGCATAAATATGGATGTCTGAGGAATGCATGTGTGTCGGTGTTTGTTTAAAACCACAACACAACACGCGCACGCAGCTGCTGGGGCCGGTGTGGTCAGCGCTAACCCCCGCTGCATCCAGGCCTCATTTACCGTCATATTTCCAGTCTCTTGGGGGGTTCTGTCTCCAGCCGCACACATTTGCTCTGCTTGTATTAATTAAGCGTCCCTCAGTGGAGTCCTGTTGTTGGAGAGGGCTCGGCGGTGTTTGTGTGCGACATTGAAGTGATGAAGAACGTCTCGAACCCTTTAGCAAAAACAACGATGAGGACGAGCGGCGCAAACGATCTAAGCTGGCTTTAATGGCTTTGTCTAATGCATCATGTTTAAACATCAGCTCCACATAATGGCCTTAAGATGGGATATAGTTTCTCCTCATTAATATTTCAAAGAGCGCGCTAAAAGAGGTATTAGTAGAGTCGGAGAGAAACAGACTCAGGAACATGGAAACTTCTCTTTCTCAAATTGTGAAGTTTAAAAGATGAAACGGCTTCTTTCTGGATTAAACTTGGGCTGATTTAAACTGCAAAAACACAAAATCTGACCAAGTATTATATGTCTACGTTTTAGTGCAAATATCTTAATGCAATAGAAATAAGACAAAACTAACTTCATGTCATTAACATGATATTTTCCCCGTATTATGAGTGAAATAATCTGCCAGGGGAGGTTGATATTTTTTCCTCTAGAAGAAGGAATTATTGACTCAAATAAGCTGGTATATCTTGCTGAAACATTACTTTTAAGTTCGTTTTATCTTATTTTTAGTGTATTAAGATATTTGCACTAGCAACTAGACATAAATTACTTGATCATATTTTGTTTTTGCAGTGTAACCTGCTTGAATCCTGCGACTCTTTGGGGCCGCGTTGACGAGAACAATGGCAGGAACTGCATTGTTGAGTCAACTCTTCCGAAACAAACATGTCCGACTTTGACTAAACAAAAACAGTCTTCCTGGCTGCTGGTTGGCTGATGGGCTCAGTGTTTCCCTGCGATTCATTTCTGCATGTCGTCAGTTTGAGTTGCACGACATGCTGAACTGATTCATGTTGGTATCGATGCGGACGCAGCAGTTGCAGGTCTGTGTGTCGTGTCATGGATGATCACATCACTGCTGCCAACTTTTCAACTTTGTCGCAATATTTAGCGACTCTTCAGAACATTTTTTATATAAAGAATCAGTTTTGGTCAAAACTGATAGCAGCAGGTTAGATTTTTTTTAAAGATCTGTGATCAACTTGAAACTACAATCAGGGCATATTTAGTGTTAACAGAAGAGTAGATTTTGTATCTATTTAGACGACTCACGAGTTCATGGGTCAATTTTGACCCAAATGGTGATCAGAACCGAAATCAATGGAAAGAAATGGGACAATATAAAATCTTCTGACAGTAATTCATAGAGTTACAACTGACTATTTTATCAGTCGAATAATTATTATTGATTAATCGGGCAAATAAACAGCACATTCTACAGATATGTCTTTTTTAGGGTATATCAGAAATACATTAAATAAACAATTCAATTAATCATCTAAATAAGAAAATAAACATTTAATTGCCTAAAATCTGAATCTATTGAAACTGAAACTGCCACTCAAAGAGTTTGGCCTAAAACTTTATTTATAGACAAAGATTTCATCTTAAATACCAAATTTAAGACAAATATACTTTTTTCTAAGGCTTTGTTTTAATTACTGCTCTGAATATGTTCAGGTTATGTTTTGCATTCATATTCTCCAGTTAACGATGAATCTGTTACCAAATTAGTTAACAATTAGTTCAATAATAGATTAATCACAATTAATCCAATTAATCGTTTCAGACCCAATTGAATTGAAATAAACCTGACATACAGTGGCTCAGAATGGCAACATCAAAAAGCTGCAACACAACAGACTATGCTAATGTATCAGTTACACCAAAACATGACTGAACAGAGTTTGAAAGGTGAACTACCAACAAAAAGAGCAACTGGTTCAGTTACATAGGTGAGAAACTGAGAATCTGTTGAACTGGACTGATAAAACTTTCCACTGAATCCCAGCTGAACCAAACACTTTACTAAAAGCGCCAGAGTAAATAATGGCAGAAGGTCCAGTTTAGTCTTCAGACCTTATTGGGACGTCTTCTCAAACTTAGCATGTTTAGCATTTCAAAGAATTTCCTCCAAGAAAGGAAACGACTGGAGTGGATGGATGAGTCGATGCCAGCCAAACTGAAAACCCCGACTCTCTCTGAAAGTTTAGATCTTTCTTGTATCAATTATAAAAGTAGTTCTGTTGCTTTTCCAAGAATCCCCTCATGCGTCTGACGCATTGCTTCCTGCAGCTCTTCTCCCTGCTTCTCTCTGAGGCAGGCCTCACTTGCCAAGAAAGAAATTTCTTGAGGGTGTAGTCGGGGTGTTAAAAAGAGAAATTAGAATGCATGGTGGTATTTTTTCTTCTCCCTCCCACTCTCTCAATCCCTTTGGCCATAGCTCCCTCCTGGCTTTTCTTCGGACTAACCCTTTTTGCCGACCTGTCACTCACTCGCTGCTCGGGAAAATCCGACTTTCTCTTCAGTCGGGGTATCAAAGCTGGGCCCGGCCGACATACGAGAAGTCACATTCTTGGGCTTTCTGCTGATCCGCGGAGACCTGCCTCGCTGCCCGGCAGTAGAAAAACGTCCCAGTCTTTGTCGTTTGTCTCCCATTTCTCTCCCCGCTTTCCTTTCCCTTTTACGTCTGCATGTAAATCATGAGTCACGCACAAACTGGCACACCTCAGTGGTTTCATCGGTTTATGTGTGTTCGGTCCAATAAGGGATTATTCCCAATAGAATCACTCACAGAGAGGGCAGGGAAGAACTCAACTTACCTTCACCGCTTCAGTGACGGAGGGAGGGGAAAGCGGTGGCCTGTGGGAAGGGTGAAACCGGAGGAAAAGACTGAATATCTCAGTTGAGAGTGATTTAATGGGAGGGATGATGAATGCAGTGCATTTAATCCAGGAGGGAGGCGAGGACTCCATTCTCTTGCTCCACAGACTCACTTGGGTCCAAAACTGATGACTTTCATCAGGGGGAGGACGGAGTGGGTCGGGTTTCCAGGAATGACGGGGGGTTCTGCTGTTAGAAAGCCCAGCAGATCCGTTTTTCAGATTTCACTTCCTCTCTGAAGACTTTTGAGTTCAGCTTCAGAAGTTCATATTTTACTCCCCAATGACTCGGCATTGTTTAATCAACAAACTGTGAAGCAAGCTATTAAAGTTCTGTCACAAAATGGGACTTGGAACAAATTTTCTACATCATTACTGTTTCTCCCAAGTGGTTTTTTCCTTTAGTCTTGATAAAAGTGAAAACTTAAAAATTTGCACCCTTGCAAAAGGCATCAAGAAGTAACAGGGTTTCCCCCAGAAAACATGCTACACCTGACGTTAGCGGCGCTGGGCAGATATCTAGCAGCCTGCCCTGTTTCTGTGTTAATAAATGTTAAAAGTTACAAAAATTTAAAAGTTACAAAAACAGGCATCATAATTTGTCTTTACTGTCACCGTTAATGGGTTTTAAAACTCTTTTGAAAACAAACAAATTACGTTGAGCCTGGTGAGGAGGCAATTAAAGCCTGGAGACCCGCCAGGCTTGTAGTATGTTGAGGAATCCCTGAATGGGAATGTTTACCTGATGTTTAGTCCTTTTTTCAGGGGGTTCACGCATCCTTTAAAAGTCTTAAATTCATATAGATAAACGAGGCCTTGAAACGTCTTGAATTTGTTTTTTTTTTTTATGTAATTTGGCCTTTAACACATCAATCACAGGCAGCAGCGATAATAAATCTATTTGAAGTTGTTTTTCTTGTGGGATTTTTCTGTCTTGCAAAAGTTTGAGTTGCATGCAAACGTCTTCTTTGCATTCGGCTGTTGAGGCTACCGCTAACTAGCCGCTAATATACGCTTGCTAACTAGCTAGCTAGCCTTTTTTATGACTTGATTGCATACAGCAGGATCCAACAACCATTCCCTATTTTTATAGTTGTTTCAGTCTTAAATTTTATTCAAGGTGGCATTAAAAATGTCTTAAAATTGAGATGGCATGTTTTGACTATCAGTATGTTTGTGCTTTGGTGACAAACTGTCCTTTTTGCTGAGTATCTTTTTTTATTTTTTATTGAATGAAACGATTTAAGTTTCCCTGATCCATAAGCCACAGGGAAATGTCTCTCTTTCTCTCGCCTTCTGTTTTTTAATCTTATTTCTCTCATCCACAGCATGACATCCAGAAATAGACCTGGACAAAATGGTCCGCTTGCTAACTGCATGCGTCAGAGAGAGATGGGAGCAGAAAAAAAGAGAGAGGTAGTGGAGGAGAGGCGACACAGCAGAGTGAAGTGAAGGACAAGCAGAACAGAATGAATATGACCCATCATGATGCGCTCAATAACTCCAACAGCAGCCTGTTAAGCCCATCAGACGCAGACCTTTACTGCTGTAAAATAAAGAGAAAATGCAATGTTCTCAACTCTCCATCATGACAGAGTTTAATATCCGTTTGCTGAAATAACATTGAGGGGGGAAAAAATGCCAGGTTGATGTCTTGCAGTTCTGAACGCGTACGACGTAATATTTCCACAATAACGGCGTTTCGCGCTGGAAGAAGACATCACCCAGACGTAGAAATGGGATGTGGAGAGTTTTGCATTATGTTCAGCAGAAAACCTGCCTGGTTTATTGTCATGTTGTTTTCCTGGGTTCAGACTGAAGAGTTGATGGATCTGGACCAGCATAAGATCATATTCACCTCATTTCTGGAATACAGACACATATCCTACAAACTGCCAAGGCAGGACTCCAATAAAGATGATACAGAGATTATCAGTCTTTTTCACTTTTATTGCTGTTGCAAGAAAACCGACAACATTTTTACAAAATTATCGCCAACAAATTAAAATCTAGAAAGAGTGGACGTCTCTGTTGGACCCAAATCCGTTCAGTTCATTTATTAAAACCCTGCTTATGTTTTGGATCTGAAACGATTTACGCAAACATTTCCAACCAGAATTTGGCTGTTTTGTTGTATTTAAAATATTAAATGCTTAGTTTTATTGTTGAGTTAGTAAAAATAACGTATTAAAGTCATAACTTCAAACAAGAACCCATCAATGAGAGATTTTGGATTATAGACAATTATTTGCTCAGTTTCCTTTGATTTCTGGTGGCAAATTGATTTTGCTTTAAATATTTCAGATGTTCAGATGAGCAGGAAGTGGAGCTGATGTTTTTCTTCCTGGCTGACGGGTCGGGTCGATGTCATTTTCAATCTAATACAGATGAGATCTGTATCTTCTGGCTCCTCTGTCACCGTTCCTGTTTATCTGCTGCGGAAAAGTGCGTCATTCGCCCGAAACAACAAACAGCATCTGTGTTTATATAAAAGTAAAAAGTTCAATAGAGACCCGCTCCTGGACGTCCTGCTTGTAATCGCGGTAGACATCGATCCGCGGCCCAGAAACGAAATCTGCCTTCGCGAGCCTCCACTTGAAAGCACCATATCTTTCTTTGAAGTAAAAGAAAACAAAAGAGGAACGAAAGTGACAGTCTGTTCCCACCATGAAGCTGTTGCAGGAGACACGATAAAGCAGAGCGCCTAGAGCGCAACCCGAGGAAATGTTTATGGGGTTTTAGAGCTCTAAATAAATCAGCTAAGCTCTACCTTTCCCTTTCATTCCTTCCACTTCGCCGTTTTCTGAAGGGCGAACTATTGCCGAGGGAATCTTCATCGGTGACAGGCCGACTCTGCGGTGTATCCTGACGCTTTCCCATTCCTTCTGTTGTTTGTTGCATGCATTTTGTGTGCTAGTATTATTCTAACCACATATGTTTGTGGCGGGAAGGCGACGTGTGTCATAATGTGCGTGGTCCCACTGCTGCTTTTACTTTTGAGTGTGTGTGCCATGAAAGCCGGGGCAGCGAGGCCATATGGTACGCTCAGCGGACGATCCCATCCAGCAGGAACAACAGAGAGCGAGCTTCTCAGCGTTCAGGAAGGGGGCCAGGGAGCGTTCCCTCGGAGCCTCATTAGGGAATCTGGCAGCAGAGAGGAGGAGGAGGAGGAGGCGTTGAAGGCAGCTGGTGGAGGAGGAGGATGGGATGTATAGGTATGTGTTGTTTAAGAACAAAGGAGGAAAAAGATTATGAAACCATGCAGCAGGAAAAACTGGGATTTAAAGGTGACCTATTACACATTTTTGTACAAAAACATTCCTAGATAATGAGAATTTACTCGGCTCAGTTCTGCCTGTTTTGAGCTGTTTTAGGGAGTCTTGTCACTTTAAATCCAAATAAGCTGCTCCTGGCCACGCCCCCAACTCTACTTTTACACTCGCATGAGAAAATGGCTGCAAACTGATGCACAATTATTCAGTCATATGTCTTTGAAAAGCATTAGTAGAGTCTCCTGCACAATTAACAAGAATGCAGTCGGTGGTTTCTGAATGTTATGTCAACAACAAAACTCTTGTCTTTTCCAGCAGCCATTGTACAGCAGTAAAACTCTTTAAAGTTAAGTTTTTGTGGGATCATTTATGAACGTATTTTCATATACATGCCTGTTATTTTATTTTATTTATAGGTTATATTTAAACTACTTAGTTACAGTCACATAACACTTTGCATGGAGCTTGTGAACAAATGAGTAATTTGTCATTTGGGCTCAAGAAAATATATTCCATTCTATTCTAAAACCAGTTGACCAAACATGCTGGCGTTCGCTTTGGTTGCTAGGTGACGGGCGGAACTCTGCTGGGGTTGCTGGGTAATCAATCAATCAATCAAATTTTATTTGTATAGCACATTTCAGCTGCAAGGCATTTCAAAGTGCTTTACATCATAAACATAAAAGACAAAGTCATGTAACATAGAATAAAATGAAATAAAATAAAATGAAATAAAAACACGGAATTTAAGCGTCTGTTACCGCCGGACTCCGCCGTCTGTTTAACCACGGGTATTCGCCGGGCCCCGTTGCCCACAACAGGAAAAGGTCTCAACCTACAACTTACATACATATCCACAAATGCAAATCCAAATCCAAATCCATACATATTACATTTCAAATACAGTTCTAAACAGGTGTGTTTTTAGTTGAGATTTAAAGGAAGTCAGGGTTTCCGCTGTTTTACAGTTTTCTGGTAGTTTGTTCCAAATTTTTGGTCCATAGATGCTGAAAGCTGCTTCTCCTCTTTTGGTTCTGGTTCTGGGGATGCAGAGCAGACCAGAACCAGAAGACCTGAGAGGTCTGGCAGGTTGATATAACAACAGCAGATCTTTAATGTATTGTGGTGCTAAACCGTTCAGTGATTTATAAACTAACAACAGTATTTTAAAATCTATTCTTTGAGCTACAGGGAGCCAGTGGAGGGACTTTAACACTGGTGTTATGTCTCTATCTTCCTGGTTCTAGTGAGAACGCGAGCAGCAGCGTTTTGGATCAGCTGCAGCTGTTTGATTGATTTGTTGGACAGGCCTGTGAAGACGCTGTTACAATAATCAATGCGACTAAAGATAAACGCATGAATGAGTTTCTCCAGATCTGGCTGAGACATTAGTCCTCTAATCCTGGAGATGTTCTTCAGGTGATAGAAGGCCGACTTTGTTACTGTCTTTATGTGGCTCTGGAGGTTCAAGTCCGAGTCCATCACTACTCCCAGGTTTCGGGCCTGATCGCTAGTTTTTAGTTGTAATAACTGAAGCTGTGCATTGACTCTAGATCAGTAGCTCTAGATCTATAGCTCTACATCGTTCCTCTTTAGGTCCAAGAATAATTACTTCAGTTTTGTTTTTGTTCAGTTGGAGAAAGTTTTGGCACATCCACACATTTATCTGTTCTAAGCATTTATTCAGTGATTGGATGGGTTCAGAGTCACCTGGTGACATCGTAATGTAGAGCTGTGTGTCATCTGCATAGTTATGGTAGCTAATATTATTTCCTGTTATAACCTGAGCTAGTGGGAGCATATAAATATTGAATAAGAGGGGTCCTAGGATTGAACCTTGGGGTACTCCACATGTGACCTTTGACCTCTTTGACAAGAAGTTTCCAATTGAAACAAAGAAATCCCTGTTCTTTATGTAAGATTCAAACCAGTCGAGCACCGAACCGGAGAGTCCAACCCAACTCTCCGGTCGATTCAGTAATATGTCATGGTCGACAGTGTCAAAAGCTGCACTGAGGTCCAACAGAACCAGCACCGTGGTTCTCCCACAGTCCGTATTTATATGGATGTCATTGAATACTTTGACTAGGCCAGTCTCCGTGCTGTGGTGAGCACGAAAACCAGATTGGAAAGAGTCAAAGCAGTTGGTCATCATGAGGAAACTATTTAATTGTTTACACACAATTTTTTCAATAATTTTGCTGATGAATGGGAGGTCAGAGGTCGGCCTGTAGTTCTGCAGTAGTGATTTGTCCAGATTGTTCTTTTTTAACATTGGTTTGATAACTGCTGTTTTCAAAGCCTGGGGGAAAACGCCTGATGTGAGTGATGAGTTTACTATTTGAATCAGATCTTTAGCAATAATAGGCAGGACTTTCTTAAAGAAATGTGTGGGTAGAACATCGAGACAGCAGGAGCTTGAACTTAATTGACTTATAATTTCTTCTAGGGTTTTATAATTAAGTGGTTGAAAATGGGTCATTTTTCCTGTATTAGTTTTGTTTGGGTTCAGCAGTGGTTCTGGCTGTAGAGTTGATGTGCAGATTAATCCTCTGATTTTTTGAATTTTCTCTGAAAAGAAGTCAGAAAACTTGTTCCAGGCAGCATTAGATTGGAGTTCAGGTGGTAACGTCATAGGAGGGTTTGTGAGCCTGTCAACTGTTTCAAATAAAGCTCGAGCATTGTTAATGTTTTTGCTTATGACATCTGCAAAGAAAGCCTCCCTTGCATGTTTTACTGTTAAGTGATAGTTACGTAGTCTTTCTTTATAGATGTCACAATGAACGTGAAGTTGAGTTTTACACCATTTTCGTTCTGCCCTGTGGCAGAGTTGTCTTGCAGATCGAACTGTTTGTGCATTTCTCCATGGAGATTTATTCCTGCCAGTCACAACCTTTACTTTAATTGGGGCAATGGAATCATTGATATATGAAACTTTAGACTGAAAATCATCTACCAACTTATCTACATCATTACAGCTTAAGGGTGAGGAAGAAGAGTAGATTTGATTAAATGTTTCTGCTGTGTTTTCTGTAAAAGAACGTTTTGTGACAGTAGCTGTTTGTCCAAGAGGGTCAAAGAATAAAGAACCTTCAAAGATAACAGCAAAGTGATCCGACAGTGCGAAATCAGTTACAGAAATATTGGAAATATTCACACCCTTACTGATAACCAGGTCCAGTGTGTGACCTTGAGTGTGTGTTGCTTGTTTGACATGTTGTGTTAGACCAAAATTTTCTAAAATATCAGAGAGCTTTTTTGCTCCTCTGTCTTGGGGTTTGTCCACATGAATGTTGAAATCACCAACAATTATTAAACAATCATAATCAATGCATATGAGAGATAGAAGATCATTCAAATCAGTAAAGAAATTTTCCACGTATGTTGGAGTTTTGTATAAAGTTAGTGTCAAAGTTCGTTTGTAACCTTTAACCTGAATTCCAAGATACTCAAAAGAACTGAAATGACCGAAAGAGATTTTACTACAGTTTATGGTATTTTTAAATATAGAAGCCACGCCTCCTCCTTTTTTATGTTTTCTATTCTCACTTAAAAAATTGTAGTTAGGAGGCGCTGATTCAATTAGTACAATTTGATCATTATCGTCATTCAACCATGTTTCTGTCAAAAACATAACGTCAACATTATACTCAATGATGAAATTATTAATTAACAGAGCTTTAGCACAGAGTGATCTGGTATTTAAAAGTGCTACTTTAAGTGACTTGGAGGACAAACGATTTTCAGTCTGAGGCTCCTTTAGGCAGGGAATCACTCTGAGGTTCGAATTAGGACCGCTGTATTTCATATTCCTATTTTTTGTAAATTTTCTTGTAGTGATCCGGACAGGTAATGTCCTGTTCTGCATTTCCAGGGGGCCAGATGCATTCTGGAGGAAGACGGGTGTAGAGATAATATCTGGTCCCCAGCCTCAGACCTCAGAAACACAGAGGTCACCATCACAGAGTGATGGATCCTCTGGAAGGTCAGGTGGCTTAAATGAAGTGAGGTCTGCTACATGAGTGCTAAGGAGAGACGTGCCGAGGCGAACCTGTTGATTCATTCCATCTGTAAATTTAAGAAACTCTGGTCCGGAAGACATTTCTTCATTGGTGTCTATTGAATCCTGGGAATGATTGGAGGAGCAGAGAGGGAGGGAAGCAGTCGCTCCGTCTCCAGTCGATTTATCAGCTTGTTTTGGAATATCGTGTTCCTGATCCGGGGAGCGTTGCATCCTAGTCAGACATCCTTGAGCTTGTTCTTCTGACGCGATGATCCTGTTGCTGTCCTTGTTGATAAAATAGAAAAGGTTTGCAGTGAGTAGCTTTGTCCCATGTTTATTAAGATTGCGTCCTCCTCTTCCAAAAAGGTGAAAGCGCTGCCAATAGATCCAGAGGTTATCGATGAAGGTCACTGGGCTGGTAGAGCAGGTTTTAATCAGCCATTTGTTGATCGTGAGCAGCCTGGAGTGTTTTTCGTCTCCCCATTGAGGTGATGGAATTGGACCACTGAGAAATAACTTCATTTTCAGTTTTCCCATAGTGTCCAGAAGAATATTAAAGTCCTTTTTCAGAATCTCAGACTTTTGTTTTGCCAGGTCGTTGGCTCCGACATGGACAACTAAAGTCTCAATATCTGGCTGATCGGTGGTTAGAGAGAGCAGTTTGTTGGTTAAAACAGACACAGTGTCACCAGGAAAATACATCACTCTTGTTTTCCTGGGATTGCAAACATCACTGATTCCCTTTACTGCCTCATCTCCAACAATAAGCACTTTTGGGATACCTTTAGTTTTCCTGGTGGTCGCTTTGTCCTTTGGAGCTTTGGGGGATCGATGTGTTGGTCTTGCCTCACTGTTGATATTTGAAGGCGAAGTTTCACTCAGAGGCTCAGGCTGGAGTGCAGAAAATCTGTTTTTAAGTGGGATTCCCACAGAGTCAGAATGTTTTGAGGCTCTTGCAGGTTGCTTTGTCTCTGGGAGCGGGGTCGGTGGAGGCGTTTTGGTTGCAGCTGCTTGTTTGTCTTTCTTCGGCGGAGAAGGTGTTGAGGTTGAAGGTGGGTTTCGGCTCAGAGCCGGCCACGCTGATTCGTCCAGGTGCGGGGTTCTCCCTGATAGTCGTCTCATCGGATCCGCAGTGCCAGACTCCCATTTCGGCTTGGCATCCAGAGCGTTCCAGGGTGAGCTGCTCGGTTCAGGGCGCACGACCTCTTCGTTGATTTGAGGAAGGGTCGTCTCATTTCCATAGGCAGCGTTGATCTCAAAGTTCACCTCCAGCAGTTTGATCTTCATTTCTATAGACTGAAGTCGTTGTAAAATACTGCTCATGTCCTTGGGGTCAGCCGGAGGCATTTTGCCTTGGTTTAGCTTGGAGGTAAAGAAAAGTAGGTAAAAATAAAAATAAAAGTAAGAAAATCCCCCAGTCCTTAGGTTAGTAGTAATCCAGTTAAAATGTCAATAATGTAAATATAACTATAAAAACTGTCGCTTTAAAAATAATTCACAGGCAGAGTTATCTGGAAGGACGAGAGAAACCAGGATAAGCTGTTCCTCCTTCAGCAGTCAGAAGGCAAACCTGAGATGGGGTTGGGTTCTGGGGTTGCCAGGTGAAGGCCAGTGCCTGCTGATTTGAGACTTTACATTGGGAAAGTATTTGAAACGGCTCTTTTTCTAGAGTTTTTTTTTTTTTTCTGTGTTTAGAAGCAGCAGAAAATATGAATTTTTTTCCAATAGGCCTGCCTCAAATGAAACAAAAGGAACATAGAAGAACATCTCTAGGCTTTCCCTTTACTCTGTTCAGCTTTTATTATCATTTTTTCCTTCCTTTTGTCTTGATTTGCTCTGACATTCATGCTACCATCTTCTAAAAAGAACTAACCTTCTCAAAGCGGTTCGGGTCAAACGTGGAGCCCTGCTATACTGCTGGAAAATGGATGCATAGAGAAATATTTTTATAAAACCTAAAGAAGTGAGGCAGTGATGATGTGTTCAGGAAGACGGAGGCTCCATGTGGGGCCTGAAACACACAGCTGGGTGCAGAAAATGGCTTCGCTCAAACATCCTGGTTCGTGTTTCCGTGCTGGCGATTGTTGTGGTTTGCAGTTCAGCTTCCGCTAATTTACCAGAAGAGCCGTCAGGCTCCGTGAACCCCCAGGGGTCAGGGAAGAGGTCGCTGATCCGTTTCAGTGTTTGCATGTCTGATTTGTAGCTCAGATCCAACAATGACATCACATCCAAAGATGGTGTTTTATAGCTCCAAGTAGGAAAACCAGTTTTAATCTGCTTTTATGCATTCAGACACAAAGTAAGATGTTCACAAATAGAGGTTAACTGTGTGTACCTCTATGTGGTTTAGTAGGACACAAACAGACTCATGAATAGTTTATACCTGCAATATTTACTGCTTTATATTCATGGCAGCCGCACTGGACAGTGAACTCTGCTAATGAGGGCTTCTTGTTGCATTTCTAATAGAGCTGAATAACATTGTCATGTAAGATTCTGCTAATTTATTGTCCTATCAATATGGGAAATGACTGCGTGAGCTAAAGCTCACATTAGCTAATTATATACAGCTGAGGCCAGATAATTAAATTAACCGTATAAACAGCAGAAGCTCTTTGTTTCACTGTGTCACCGTTTCCTGTTTCAGGTTAGTTGGGATTAGATTAGAGATTAGATTTGTATAATTCCATATTGTTCACAAATCACAAAATTTCGGATAAGCAGAGGGAACACCTGTGTCTGTATTTTACATAAACGCTCCAAATACTCAACTTTCTCATCATGGAAAGCTCAAAGTCAATACACCAAGACAGCAGGAGCAGATTGCAGATCTCTGTAAGGCTGGTCTGTCGTTTCCAGACCAAACTTTTTAATCTGCTGCCTTTGAATCAATCACTTCCTGTTTTTAAGTCAGTTTTAAAAACATATCTTCTTCCAACAGTATCTGACTTTTGAAAGAATCAATTTCCCCTTTGGGATCAATACAGTCTATTTATTCCACTCTAAAAGCCAAACGAACTGGTGATACGCTTTGGTTGCTAGGTGACGGGCGGAACTCTTCTGGCGTTGCTGGGCAACAGACTTGGGTTGCTAGGTGCATGTCGTTTGATGAAACTAAAACCATGATCTGAACCGAGGGAAATGCTGTCAACCCTGCAAAAACACAAAATAGGATTCTAGTGTAAATATCTCAGTACATTTGAAATAAGACAAAACTAACTTAAAAGTGACTTTTCAGCAGTTAGTGGTAGTTTGTTTTAAGTCAGTAATTCATAATATTAGCAGTAATGTCTAAATCTCAAAACATGAGAAAAATGTTACAAGTAACATAATCTGCTAGTATTTTTTAATCAACATTAATGACATTTTTACGTAAAACAAACCTCTTTATCTTGCTGAAAAGTTACTTGCTTGCATGAAAACAGGTTCATCAGTGTTCAGCTACCAATAGCAGAGATACAGAAACATCAGAGGGAAACATGCATGTCCCGACTCTCAGAGCAACACAAGGGGAAATACAGAAAGTGATAAAAGGGACGGAAATCTGCGCTTTTGAGCTGTAATTTAATAAATTGCTTAGTTACACCACAAACAAAACAAGAACTTTCCCTGTGGGGAGCCGTAATGAGCCGAACACTTCCTGTTTGGCTGCTATCTGCCTCTGTTAAACATCTGACTCTGGACGGTAGAGGCCTTATCTGCTCCTGAAAGGGTTAAGCAATTCATCTAAATCAAAGTATATTATGGAGCTAAACATAAGACGCAGTAAATTAACAGAATATAGTTGATTTAATGTACTTTGTTAAATATGTATGTTTGGAGGAGGTAAACTGCTGCATGTTTCTTTACATTGAAGCTGATTTTTCTTGTTTTCTTCCTCTGAGACGTTTCGTTGTTTTGTTGAGAAAAGAGAGAAATGGAGAGAAGAAAGGCTTTAGGAACGATATGGAAATGAAAGTTATGG
The DNA here is from genome assembly GCA_922788865.1 of Poeciliopsis turneri. Classification (NCBI taxonomy): domain Eukaryota; kingdom Metazoa; phylum Chordata; class Actinopteri; order Cyprinodontiformes; family Poeciliidae; genus Poeciliopsis; species Poeciliopsis turneri. The sequence continues at coordinate 1,474,179 of CAKLNU010001072.1, forward strand.
ATTTTAGTTGGTAAGAAAGAGGAGATCTCAGCCTTCATCCATCCATCCATCCATCCGTTTCCTGTTTCCCACTGAAGCTGTCAGATTCTCTCTGACTGTAAAACAGAGGTTTGGCTGTTTTTTTTTTGTTTGTTTTTTTGCCAGAATCAAGTTCAAAATAAACCAGAACAAGAACAGGAAGCGGCTGAAACGACGGCAGGTGATCTGCGGTGCTGCAGCCCTTAAATCCTCTGCTTCCATCTGCGGCTGTTTTCCTACAGGCGGGGTTGGAAGTGTCAGCTTTCACATTGATTGTATGTGTGGGAGTCGGAGATGCAAGCACATAACAAAATATTTATCTAAAAAAAAACACTTCAGTTAGCGGGATTCACTTCAAGTCCTGGGCTGGTGAGCGATCCACCATTTTGCACTTACATTGAGAATCTGTTGTGTGTTGCTCTTAATGCGCTACTTTATATGCAGATTGTCTTTAAGTCACTATTGACTGGGCTGATTATTCAGCACAAGCTTTTTGAAAAGCAGCCGGAGCCCCCTGAAGTTGTTCTGAACGGTATTTTCATATAAACGGGACGTCTAAAGAAGCCGTGGTAATAAACCCTCAACATATTATCAATTTCTGCTCTTCGCTCAATGTTTTTCAGCCACAGATTTTCCAGCTCTAAAGCTCAAGTGTGCTGTCAGATGGTAAAACAGTGCAGTGTTTACAGTTTATATTACCCTGAAGTTATCTGGTTATTATATCAATAAAAACCGATATTATCAGCCAGGACTGGAGGTCATCTTAACCCTTTTTGGCCTTGCAAACAGATTGTTGGAATACAAAAAAAGAACAGCTGTAAAAAAAAAAAAAAAAGACTTTATTCTCATGTTTTGTTGCTTTTTAATTAGTTTTGCTGTTAGGAAAAACCGAAAGAAATTGGATATAAATTTTTAGATGCCAGATTATAAGTCAATATAAACCTTGAATGTCTGGAAGTCGTACTGAGGGAGTTGGGTTGTGACTGGTGCACTTCACAGAGCAGAAGATGACAAAAGGACAGAACATTATAAAATATGGAAGAAATATCGTCCATATTTTATCAAGAAATGATGAGAAAGTCAACCAGTAAACCTGACTTCGATGATGAATGTCGGCCCAAATTTCAGAAAACTACACTAAAAAAACTGAGGAGTAAAATTTGCTGAAATAAAATACAACATTTTTAAGCAAATGTAAATACAATACTCATGTCTAGTAAATTATACTAATACAAAGCTAAAGACTATTGAATAAATTAGGTCAATTTTGCTTTCAACAAAACGTTGTTACATGGAGTTAATCAAAATAACAACAAAATATCAATGATATTTTGTTCTGTCAACCATTTTTACAGTCTTTATTCTCAAGTTAGCCATTAATCACTAGATTAATTAGTTGACAATTAACAGTCAATTAATCACGATTAATTCAAATAATCGTTTCAACTCGTCGTTTCCTTAAGTTAGTTTGGAAAATGGGACACTGCAGTTTCATCCAACAACTTCCTGCCGTTTTGTAGCAAAGTGTAAGTTAGGAAAAGCCTCGTGTTATTGGGATGTTACTCCCAGCGGGCCGCACAGTTGAAAATAAGTGCACTGCAAAGTCAGGCACTCGGATAAAAGCCCACTATATTTAGGATTTGGAAGTGGAGCAGTGATGTTTGGAGCTGAACATAAAATACAGTGAAGTGATGGATGTATTTTTGTTCTCCTCTGTGATGCTGCCTGTCCATATTTACTCTGAAGTGAGAGCGCCGCTATGTAAATCTGCGTCTGTGTTTATTCTCATGCGCACTGACAGCCACCAGCTCCCAAACAGTCTAACGAGAGATTGAGTCTGAAATCCCGCTTTGATCCCCACATGTTCCCCTCCTGAACTCTCTCTCTCTTTCTCCATCCCTCCATCCATTCATCCATTCATCCATCCGTCCAGCCTTTCCTTCTGTCTCTGAATCTGGTGCCTCGCCTTTTCATCACATCAATATTTCCTGCTGTTTACTGCTGATGTCTGGATGTTTTGTCTGTATTTGTGTGTGTGAAGTATGTTCCGGTCCTGACGCAGTGTTTCCATGTGGAGGGGGGATGTGGGGGTCCGGTCCAGAGGCCCATAGCCCGGTGAAACCAGACGCATCTTTAAGTCAACCTGACACCCTTTTGTTTGTGTTTTATGTCCCTTTGTGTTCTCATTTGCTCTGCACCTCAGCAGCCTTCAGTCTGCCCTCAGAGACTCGTAAAACGAGTTGTAGGGGGTTAGGGTTAGGGGTTTAGGGTTAGGGTTTATCACCTGGCAAGGCTAAAAAAGCAACTTTAAATCTGACTGCCTGCCCATCAGTCAGACAGGAGGATATTTTTTCCTCCCCAGGAATGTCTGAAATGTAGCATCACATTTTATGACGTGTTTCTTGGTAGCGTTGAAGCTGCAGTTTGTGGGGTTTTTTTAAACATTTTTGTTGAAACTGTCACCATTTTGTGACAGTATAATATTGCAAAAACATCAAATTGTACCAGGTATTTTTGTCTAGTTTCTAGTGCAAACATCTTAATACACTTGAAATAAGAGAAAACTCACCTACAAGTAAGTTTTTAGCAAGATTTAGAAGCTTGTTTTAAGTAAATAATTCCTTAATATTGATGAAAAAGTTCTTCTATTGGCACATAAATTAACTCATAAAATGGGGACAATTTCTTTTCATAAGTTAAATAATCTGTCAATAGAACTTAATACGTTTCCATTAAAAGTCTTCTACCCATAGACAGCAATGGGTAGAAGGTTGTCACAAAGAGTGATTGACAGCGCTAAGACCCGCCTCCTGCCTCTGATTGGTTGTTTGAAGTTTGCATGCATTGGCAGAAGAGCTTGATTATTTTTTTTCACAGATTTTCTGTCTCATAAACTGTCATGACATCGTGACAATTTCAACAAATTTACAAAAAAAAAATTTTTTTTCCAAACGTAACATTTTGCAGCTTTAAGCCTTCAGACACCACCCTGACTGTCGTACTTCCTGCTGTCGTACATCTGATCTGCTCAGAGATCTGTTCGGTTGTTGCTTCTCTTTCCACTGAAAAACATTTCTATTCATTTTGAGCTCTTTAGATTTAATGACATCAGAAAGTTGGCAAGAACCCACAGCATTTAATAAAAAAAACGATTGTGGGCACTGAAGCGCCAGCGCCACAGCAATTTGTTAATTATGTTACAGATGCAGTTAGCCTTTTATTTTTTCCTTTCCCTTTCATTAAAACGGCATGATTTTATTTAGCTGTTCAGATTATTATGTTAAACGTTGGAAAAAGTGGACTTTCTGACCCAGAAAGCATCGTTTTCATAGACATTTATTATGTCTCTATGAAAAAGGCTTTTGTTTCATTAAGTCAAGCTAAACTTTTCCTGTTTAAGGCCATTAAGGATTAGCAAAAATTGCTTTCTATCCACATGAAACACTCCAAAATTTTGACTTTGTTGATCTTATTCACTTTGTAACTGATTTGTTGACATGATTGGTGCCATTTTCCACTGGCACACACATTCATGCCCAGGCTTTAGCTTAATGGATGATATTTAGAAATTTCCCTGTTTTTCTGTCCCCAGATGTTAACATTGTGGCCAAAAAATAACATTTTAGTGACTTAACCACTTGTTCTTGTCTCCAAAACCAAATATCTTTGTTCCAGAGAACATTTTAAACAGTTTTTTTTATGTTTCTTTTGGAGAACCGGCTTCTTCCTTACTGAGTCCAAACCTGCAGTCGGGTCCAGGTTTGGACTCGACTCCTTTCACTGTGAATTATGAAACTCTCGCCAGTTTTTGCGAGCGTCTTCACAAAATGAATTACTTTTTCTTTTTCAACAATAAACTGATGTGTATTGCTTTAATTAAATAAATGAAGTAGTCTGAATTTTTATTGGAAAGGTGGAAACGTTGGGCTTTACGGGTTTGCCTCGTTAAAGAAAAGGCATCCAGTTTTTACATTTATTTAGGTCTCAACTAGGAAAGAGAAAGAGAAAAGATTTGGTCAGTTTTGAGCAATAAAACAGGATAATCTGAGAATGTTTTTGAGATGTGGACCTTACAGGAAAAACAAAAAGCTTGGTGAGTTAAAGACAAATACTTTGAGTTGTAGCTAGTATTTCCTATCGTATGGTTTATCATTTCCCGTGATATTTTCACCTGTACATTTTAACTTCTTTCATCTAAAACATGAACAAGCGAACCTCCAATGCCCAATGAAGACATTTTAAGCTTCTTTTTGACCCCACACACTCTTCAAAGACGGCCCTCCCCTTTAACTATCTCCCTCGGATGAAACAGTGAAACAAAACATAAAAAAGACCAACAGTTTTCATTACAGCAGCTAATTAAATCAGCCACACTTTAAGCAGTTCAGCTCAAGCGCATCTTTTATGTCCTGCACGCCCTTCGCCTGTGTTCCTGTTTTACTGCGAGTATCACTGCGGGCCGCTCATTGTCTGCCTAATCCCAACCAGCTTTATTTGTGTGAGCATTTGTAAGGCCTCCGTCTTGGCTTAGCGTGACTTAATGGCGCAGAGAGCAGAGCCACTTCTCTACCTTTGATCGGCAGTGGGAGCGAATGCGCGTCTAAGGCGCTCTAAGACCACACCAGCATCTCCAGGAAGTCTCCCATCCTTCCCTCTCACTCTTATCCTTCCTCCATAATCTCAGCTGCTGCTTCTTCTTCTTCGAACCGTCACAGCTAATTCCACGCGGCAGCCCGGGTTTCATGACATAAGCAGACAGTGACGGAGGGATCTATAATTTTCCTCCTCCTCCTTTATTTATTTTTCTTTTTGAAGACTTCTGTTTCCGTTCCGTCGGCAGAAATGGGAGCCGGAGGGGCGATGAGGGAATACCTCGCATTTATCCCCAGCAGCTGCTGCTCTGTTTTCTGGTGTTTCTATGAGAACAGAGTCGCCTCCTTTGGTTCGATACTAATCGCCCAAACTGCAGGTATTTTCCCTCAACGTGAAGTGAAAACATTGGAGTTGTTCTTTGGTAGAAAAATAAGTTTGTTCAGATTCTGTTCAGAGAAACTTTGTAATTAATTTTGTTTTTATTGTTTTGTTAAAATGTCTTGACAATGATCTTAAAAAAACAATAATTTAATTGTTTATTGCAATAAACCGGGACAATTTATCGTACAGAAAAATGCATCTACTACCTAATGAAAACTGGACATTAGTAACTACTAGCAACTGCTGGATACAACCCGTCATCTTATTATTATTATTATTATTATTATTATTATTTACTCTGTGTGTTAGTCCATGACTCTGTTCAGTCTGACTTCAGCCGGGCTCCAGGCTGCTCAGCTTAACCCTCCACACCGATTAGTCATTCGACGTTTTACTGCTCCGCTGCGTTTATTTTTAAAAATGCTTCCAATTTCTCTTCATGCTGGCACTCCCGTCCGCGCGCTCATGCCAAACGGCTGAGGTTAGAGCAGGCCAGATGATGTAATGATGCAGATTTTTCCAGAGTCAATCACATGGGAACCGGCGAAGCAGAGCCTTGGAGCAGCACAGACACCCGTTTAAATTTCTCATTTTTTGTAGCATTGCGACCACAAACTGCAGTGAACTTTCATATGCTAGGGTTGCAAAAACACACAATCATTTTGTTTAGTTTCTAGTTTAAATATCTGAGTACTTGAAATAAGACAAAACTAACTTACATGTAACTTTTACACAAGAAACAGGAGCTTGTTTTTAAGTAACTAATTCCTTAGTAGTGATGAAAAAGTTCTAGCACCAGTGGTAGATTATTACTTATGGGAAAATGTCTTGAAATAATCTGCCAGTGGATCTAGAACTGGGTTGCTAGGTGACGGACTGGGCTTGGCTGGTGTTGCTAGGAACTTGAGTAACTTGAGTAACTTGCGCAGCAGCAGTTTAAGGTTTTGCCACCATTCCTCAAACTGTTTTAAAAATAAAACCAAAACAGCACGGAGTGAAAACTGGATAAAAGAGGAAAAAGGTCATACCACTGGTTTGGCAGCAACCATAAACAAATCGATAATTATTGGTATTGTCTGATGGGAAACGTAATAAGTTTTTCAGTTTGTGTTGTTCAAATGTTAAGAAAGCCAAGCAGCCATAAATAAATGTGACATCAGAGGCTATAATGTTTCTGCTTGTGGGTCGTAGCGGTTATGTACAGCTGCTTACTCACGTTCCCACAGCATCCAGCTTGTTTTGCTGAGGCTTTCATCCCTAAATAAACCAGTGGAAGCCCAGTTGCTGTTCGTCTGTGCTCAGTGTGTTTGTCTCTCGCCTCACTGGAGCGGACGGCTCGGTGCGCGTTGACGGGCCGCGTGTTTACCCTCCACTGCAGCTATAGGCCGGCTGTGTTTGAAGCCGGTCCTGGACGGAGCCGGGAATGAGAGCGTGAGCTTGTTCGAGCCGAGGTCGATGGATCAGAGGGGGAGCAGGTGGAGGCTGCCACTACAACCCCCCTCTGTCCCTTTTCATCGTGGCAAAGGTCAGAATCAGGTTGGGAACGGCTGCAGGAGGCTTTCCAGCATTCCTCTGCGGTCAAAATCAGAGCAAACGAAGCCGCTCCCTGGAGATCAGGGGGCCGCCAGGTTATTTCTAGAGCTGCAGCAAGTGGTTACCTCAGTGATCAATTATTCTATCAATTACTCTGGCGATTAATCACATGGAAGAATGGACACATTCTACAGAATTTTTTGGAGATGCATGAAAAGATGAATATAAACAAATAACTTCATTTCTTTTTAAATCAGAAACATTTATTATCCTGAACACAGCATTCCTTTAGTAAATCTGAACCGGGCGAAGATAAAACTGGGAGTTTTAACTAAAGCATATTTACAGACAAAAGTGTTTTTATCGCCAATGCAGAATGTTATGGCTCACTTACTGCTCTAAATATGTTTTTTTGCAGCACATATTCGTTTTCAGCAATCGATTAATCATGATTATTTGTTTAAACCCTCGTGTGTTTTTCAGCAAAAGGTCTTTTTACTAATAAATTAATCATGATTAATCATGATTGATCAGCTTGTTCATTTTCATCTATTTTTTCAGCTAAAGGCCATTTTCTGAGTCCATGTTCTCCAGCTAACCATTAGTCCATTCTTAATTATCATTTCACGTGTTTCAACTCTGGTGATTTTCCAGCAAAAGTCCTTTTTTTGATTCTATATAACGATTAATCTGTTACTGAATTAGTTGATTATGATTTCAATAAGTGATCTGATTAAACCACCTTTGTTATAAAATATAAGATGAATATAATCAAATCATTTCCTTTTTTTAAATAAGAAAATCATAATTTCTCCGTTAAAATGCAGTAACAGCATTCAGCATGAATCTGAAGCTAAAACTTTTTCTCCTGAGGAGAAAACATAATTATAGACGTCCATGTTTCTATCTGAAATGCTACCAGTATATATTTATATTTGAAGCTTTTTGGCTTAATTTCTGCTCTAAATATGGTGTTTTTCAGCAAATGTCCTCTATTTCTTAGTCTCTGACCTCCTGTTTACGATTAATCACTTACTAAAATAGTTGATTATTATTTCAAAGATCGATTAATCATGATTAATCGTTTCTGCCCAAGGCATTGCAATACAAGGGCTGAAAGCTGTTCTCGATGTCCCAGTTGAAGCCAAATGTCCTGCAAATGTCCTCTTTTTTTCTTTCTAAACTCCAGCTAATGATTAATCACAATGAATCATGATTAGCTTTACTTATTCCAGCACATGGGCTGAATGTTGGTGAAGCCAAATGTCCTGCCTGCATCATCTCAGAATCTCAAATTGAAAATATTCCCTGAAATCAAGTCTTTAAAAAATGACTCATGTCAGAGCTTTAATGGTTCCTGTGCACGTTGAGGTGAGAATGTGGCGTGAACAGAAAGAGTGCAGGGAAACAAGTCGGCGAGCGAGCCGAGGCAGCAGATAACAGGCTATCAGGGAGCTCACACGCTTGTAATCCACCCTGTGATAGCTTCAGCTTTAAAGTATCAGGCAGAGACCAGCACGGATTTCCAAGTTCCTCGGTGCTGAAGCCTTCTAATGTGATGCTTTTTTATGATTTTTCTGCAGCGTGCTGCGTTCTCTTTGCTGTAATTGGCAGCTCATTCCTGCACCAGGCTCCCCTTAAAACTGGTTTAATGCACAGCTCTTTATGTGCAACAAAGGATTTATTTTTATTACTGGAGAGGTCTTGATGGCCCACAAGAATTTAAAATGTCAGCTCTAATCTCTCAATCTATTTCCAATATCTGACATTTATTTCCTTAATTCAACTAAAAACATGTTTGAGATTTTATCAGGGAGGTGCAGCTCCAGGGAGCCGAAAATCTCAAAAATCTGGTTCCCGTTTCTCCTTTATCATTTTTTTCTGCCTTGTGGTTGCATTGCTTTGCAGAGATGCTGAAGGCCTGCATAAGAAAATGAGGAACGAGACCAGAACCGAAGCGTGTGTGTGTGTATTTGTGTGTAGGGCAGAGTGGGAGAGACTGAATGATTTATGAAGATTGATGGCTCACTGTGCCGGGCTAAAGCAGCAGTACATCAATGTGGGAGAATGTCACTCGGTCCTGGAGGATTGTGCACACAGCCTGACGGGCTGTCTCATAATTTTAGTTTTTTTTGCTGATGCAGGATCAGCAAAGAAATGTGTATCGTAATGAAATGTACCGAGTCCATGCAGCTCTGGTGGAGCTGTAACTTAAATGAAAGGCGCCTTGTGTCAGGATCAGCTTCTTACTTCCAGTATCAGTTTTCTCACTTGTTTCAACAGAGAGTTTATGGTTGAATTCACACCAGACATGTTTAATTCGCTTTAATCAAACTCCAGTTCGTTTTTTAATTCCAAAAAAAATCGAACTCTGGGGCAGTTTGAATTCATTTAATGAATTCAAACTGCCCCAGCGCTCCAAAAGCAGGAAGTAGTCTGTAGCCCAAAGCATTCTGGGTAAATGCAACCAAAACAAACGCGTGAGTCTGACGCACGCTAGAAATGGATCATAGTATTTTTACAACAAATCCTACAGCGTCTGAAATCTGACGCCGCTCCAGTTTTTTTTCACTTTTTGTGAAGAAGGAAGTTTTCTTGACCCAATAAATTTTGTTGGACGATAAATTGTACCAGATGTTTCCTGGTGCAGCACCACCACAGGCAAGGAGGGGAACTGGTTTTTCAAAGGTTTTGGTCCATTTTACAGGTGCAGTTTGAAAGCAAAGCATCTAAAATAACTAAACGGGAGATTCATTCACGTTAAAGTTGCTGTTGTTGATTTAAATCTAACTTTGGGTTGACATCAGATAGAAATACTGATACCTGCAGGCCAGGGCATAAAGTTCACACCAGGTAAACTCAGTGTTGCTCTTCGCTGTTGACTGTTTGCATTTTACGGATTTTTACATTGAAAAATTGTTTAATTAGTTGAAAATGTTGATCCGAAATTGCACAACAGTTAAGAGGCTTTTGGAAAGTTGGAGTGATTGTTGGATTTACTGGTGAAATAACCTTCAGTGACATCGCTTTGTAAAACGTGGAGTTGGATCTGGAGGCTAAAGTCGGCCATATGCGGCTCCTGCTGCATATGCTGCTTCGCTTTCCTTAACGGTGTTCTCATGTGTGAACGGCGCTCCGAGTTTGCACAGCATGACTCTACTCACTGACTGTTAGTCCACAACAATTCTGTACAGCTTCTCATCTACCGAACGTAAGCAAACAAACACAACGAAGCTCCATTTCACATCAACGAACGTTTTTAAAAGGCAGCAAACGCTGTGCTGAGGTCTGATCATTTCCAACAATTGCAGCTATTTATCTTAACTCGGAAGGGCAATTATACGAAGATAATTACTTTGATGTGCAGCAGGAAGCTTGAGGTTTCACTCATGCATGCATTAACAAGTTCAGACTGTGTAAACTACTCCTGACTTGGCCCAATTATTCTCACAGGCCTGGGAAAGCAGAGACGGATGGCGTTTGATGAGGAAATGGAAAGTGGAAATCTTTGTTGCCAGAAAGCCTCTTCTCCAGCTTATGTGAAGAGGCCTGTAAAGAAAGCACTTTAGGCTGCGTGCATTTGGTTTTTATCTCTTGGTTCTCTTCAGTTTGTACTTGAAACCATACATTTACAAACACTGCATGAAAACTCGCACTAAACCTCTTTTTTTCTGACTTTAAATCGACTAAACTTTTCACATTTGGTGCAGTTGAAGCTTTCGAAGTGACTTGTATTTCTTAAATGACAGTAAAATAACTGCTTTTATTCACTCATAACCAGAAAAAATGTTTTTATAAATAAAATAAAAATCTGCCAGTGGAACTGGAACTTTTTTAATTAATTTTGAAGGTTTTTCTCTCCTTAAAACAAACCCCAACACGTTAGTTTTGTCTTGTTTCAAAGTGTACTAAGATATTTGCACACTTGATTCACTTTGTAAGTTTCTGATTCACTTAATTCACAACAGGTGAGTTAACAGAAGGAGATATTTTTAAGGCACCACATCAAACATGCTGCTTCTTTGTGTGACTTCATTAAAAATATAAAACAAATTTATGAGAACAGCATGAACCAAACCTGCTGTTCGGGAAGAAGACCAAAAACAAATGTTCAAATCCACCAGAATACAAAAACAAAAAATGGTCTGACGTGATTTTTTTGAAGAGCTACTCAGAGATGAAGAAGCCAAAAAAATCCAAACAGGAAGAATACGGGTTGAAAATATGCTTCACTTTTTAAATAAGTACCATGTAGTCTAAAATAAAACTGTTTGTCCATTATGGCAACGTTTTCAGCAACCAGCTGGGAAATGGGACAGAAATGAACCTTTCATTTGGACAATGACTAAATGTCAGGCTGTTTAAAGAGCTTCACATCATAAAAACATCATGAGAAACCAAACTTTACATTTTGACAAGTGCAATCATCAAAATCAATAAGTATCAAATATGTTGGTCAATGATTCATTTCTAGTTTTGTTTTTAGCTTTCATAGAAAGTAGCTCAGTGTTTCAGCCTTTTTCCAGTTTTCTGGAAGTTTGTTCCTCTCTTGGTTCCATCGAGTCTGTTTGAAGGAAAGGGACCAAATCCCAGCAAACCATGGAGAGAAAATGGTTGAAGAAAATGTAAAATGTTTGACCCGAATCCTGCAGCAGTTTTACCAAATACTACAGAAACACAGAGTCCCTTTAGGTCCAAACTCCCTCCGGCTCAGAGTTGCTTTTGAACGGTAATAAATGAAACATTGACCAACATGTTTACTGGTTGATTTTATTGACCAACATGTTTACTGGTTGACTTTAACCAAGCATTTTGAACTGCCTGGTTACTGAAATACATGAATAAACCTGATTGGCTTATTTAATGAAATGTATGTAAAGAAAGTAATGAAAATATTTCAGTTTATTGTTGTAACATTTAGCAAAATAAAACATTCTGGTGATCAAAACGGGAAACGTTCGGTCCGGTTTGGACAGCGAGAAACAAAACGATCGTCTTTTTATACAACGTATGCAAATATCTGTGTTGGAGACGTTTCGCCTCATCCGTTTTGCTTCTCCTTGCTTTTCTTTCCATAAATATATTTTTTAGATGGATCCATTTATCTGCTGGCTTCAGTGTTGCAGAGTGTGATCCTGCTCTCGTCGACTCTTCGGTTTGATAAGTTGTGGGATGAGAGGCCCGGGCCCAGCGAGGCGCTTCATGTCGGAGGGAGTTAATGTCCTGGCATACGGAGGGGAATGAATTAGGTGCTAAAGATAAGCGTGTTGCAAACCAGCCATGTTCAACATCCAATCTCATCACAGGAGGAAAGAGGCAGCTGAGTAAATCAGAAGTTGTGAGAATGTATGGAAGGTCGTCATGCCAGGTTTGTAATGGATCTCTTTGACTGTTGGGCGTGGACGGCCGTAAACAGCGGCACCTTTTCCAAATCTCCCCTCCCTTCTTCTTCTCCTTCTTCTTCTTCTCTCGATCGTTTATCCTGCACACGCACGTTCGCGAGCTCTGGCACCTGGGGAAATGAAGATGGATGATCAACAGGGCGGCGAGAAGCTCAGGAGATAATACAGCAACATTTATGGCCACCTATTTAAGCAAAAACACATTTCACACACCCCACTGTGCCTTATCGGGCTCGTGGTGGAAAATGGATGCGCTTAGCTTTGTGCCGCTGCTTGTTGGTCGTGTTTAAACCATTTGGCTCATTGCAGCCGGTGAGCTTTAAATGTTTCTAGGGAGGAAATGTTCATAAAACCTGCCTAAAAACATCTTACGCTTTCTGACAGTTGGGGCAGAAACGATTAATCGCGATTAATCAGTTACTAAGATAATCAACTTAATTTAGAAAGCGATTAATCAATTGATTAGTAACTGGAGTTAACTGAAGCCCATTTTCTGAAATAAACTCAACATATTCAGAGCTTTAATTAATGCAGAACTGTACAAAAAATGTCATTTTGTATTTGATATAAAACTATTCTCATGTCAGATACTCCTAACGTCGTAAAGTTTTAGCTTCATCTGGTTCAGATTTATTAAAGAAATGCTACAGTACTGCATTTTAGCCAACAAAATGTTTATTTTCTTTTATACTGTTTCATATACTAGGGTCGTTTTTGGAAAAAACTGTAAAATCTGATTAATCGGCAGAATGATTGATTAATCGATTACTGAAATAATTGTTACTTGTGTATTGTAGCCTAAATAAGTATTTTAAATGTGTTTTTCTGGGAAGCACACAAAGTTGAGTTATTTATTTGCACCTTTATATTGTATGGAAAAAGACATAAGTCTTTCATTAAAAAATATGTAATGCAGAATTTTTCAATCATCAGAATAATCGGTCAAATGATTACTTGAATAATCATTAGTTGCAGCCCTACTTGTGTGTAATAACCTAAATAAATATTTTAAATGTGTTTTTCTGGGAAGTACATAAAATTGGTCTTTTGATGATTGCACTAAAAAGCAACCCATAGAACATTGCTTCATCTTACTCCAACGATATAAAAATCCAAACGCCTTAAGAACCAGAGAAAGGAGCTTATTAATCACATCTGGGGCTGGTTGCACTGACTGAGCTCCTCAGAGGAAGATGCTTCATTAATACCAGCCCACTGGAAACCAGGCTAACAACACACACACACACACACCCACGCACACACACACACACGCACACACACACACACACACACACACGCACACACACACACACACACACACACTGTCAACTGATCATATATGCGTCAGACGCACGTTAAACGGTGAGCGCGCTCTTGCAGACACACTCCATACTGCTCTGTCCTAACCTTTCCATGTGCATCGATCTGAGCCTGGCAGGCACTTGTCCATGCATAGAAAATGTCCACATCGATAATCATCACACACGCGCACACGGCGAGGCAGAAGGGTGTCTGTTTGACTTATTTATTTATTCAGCAGCCGCTTCTGTCCAGGTCAGGTCGTCTCCAGCAGCTTAATGGACACCAGGCTCTGCTGCATGGAAACATTAGCCAGGCTGAGCGCCTCGCTGCGTGTTTTCAGACTGACAGCCGAGAAGCAAACACACACACACACACGCCCTCTCACACACACTCCTGAAGCAGGGCGACTCTGAAATGCTCAGGCTGCTCGTCTGCAGCTAGCGTTTGATGTTTTTTTAGCAACTCCCAGCCTCTCCGCGGCGTTCCCCGGCTGACCTCGCAGGATGCTGCAAACCCACACAAACACTCAGTGGGAGGCACAAACACTGGGATAAACCCAAGCACAGAGGAAGTGTCTGATTGGACGAAACAAGAGGAAGTGAGCGACTTGGCTTCCTGTTTTGGGGGTGTTGCGTTCCCTGAACAGTAAATGCAGAGGAAGTGAAATCACACTGCTGAAGTCATTAACTCGCACATCACGCTGATTTGTGTGTTCTGCATCGAGTTTGACCAAAACAAAAGAGCTGGTTTGGTTTCTAAACATCACATTGCAGCACACAGTCATCGTTGATCATATAATTGCACAAATTGGAATCACAAAAATAAATGTTTAATGGAAACACTGCAACTTTGATTAAACGGTTTGTGCTAGGAGGATGTAATTTTTTGGAATTAGGTGTATTTCTCAAAACTGCAAACGAAACACTTTTTTGAATCACGAGTCATGTGATCAACAACCGGATGATGCTACTGACAGAAACGATGAAGAAGACGACAGGAAGTGGCATGAGAATGATGGCGGACATGTTTATTAATGACACATCGTGTGAACAAACGTATTCGCATGTGATTTTAATTGTGATTCTTCTTTAATGGAAGCACAACAGTTGCAAAGTTGTACAAGGTTTTATGCACATTTGCAATGTGCAACTATTATCTCCAGTTCAGACAGGACCTGTATATGGAATAATAGTTGTATTTCTAGACTTTATTTGTTTAAATTTATGCAGCACTTCTTCTACAAATAAGACTAGGACTGTTGTCAATGAGCACTTTAGTAACTGAGGAATCTATCGATTATTCTTACGACTAATCGAGTAATCGGATAAAAACATTTTATAAAATGAAATTTAGGTAAATCTGGCATAACACTGGTGTTACCAAAGAAGGACAGAACAAGTGAGGGTTGAAGCCTCTGCAACTATTGTTTTCGTAATGGATGAATAATTATCAATTATTCTGGAGATTAATCGATTAATCAGATGGAAAACATTGGCACGTTCTACATATTTTTCATTTAACCATGTAAATCTTTTTTTATACAGTATTATAAATACATTTAACAATGAATATGAAGAAATGTTTTTTTTTTCCAATCAAAACATTTTATTTTCCCTCTTCAAATGCAACGCTATAGAAAACTGGCATTTAATATTTATATTTATCTTAAATGCAGCATGTATACTTTGTTGTACAGTTTTGGCTTAATTTCTTCTCTAAGTATGTTCAGTAAATGGCCTTTTTTCACTCCAATTAACAATTAATCACAATTAATTGCAATTAGTCACGATTAATCCGATGAATCGTTTCAGCCTGGGATTACTGATCTTCGAAACTTTTCTTCAGCTTCTCGTTCTTCATGTTTTTTCACCTGTTCAGAAAACGTTGTGGTGTTTCCCACAGACTTAAGAGGAAGCTGCGGTTTGTGAAAAGCTGAGCACCTGCTGCCACGCAGAGGAAACGCAGAATAAGTGGGTTTGCACTTTTTATGAGAAATGCAAAGCCAGCTGCTTCATTTCTGGGAACAGTTCGGCGTTTTAGGTGTTTTGGATTCTCTTTTAAAATGTAATCCAGTTTAAACTCGTGTGCAAACTGAAAAGGAAGCCTGGTTTATTAGCATTATGCAGATCTCAGCAGGTATCAGGGTGTAACGCGAATAAAACCCAACACTTTAACTATCCAGGTGTAAAACAGGGCAGAGGTGCTTGAACTTTCTACGTTTGCTATAATGTAGCGGTAAATGTTGATCTGAACCTGGCAGCACATCATCAGACCATCTGTCTCCTGATGTCTGTGTTTGACAGTCGCTCTGCTGCTTGTAGAAACCTCCAGGCCAGAACATTATGGAGCCCCTAATGGACCTTTCTAATGGGTTTCAGAAAGAGAAAATATAAACCATATCACTGCAGCGTAGTGCGTAGCCCTGCTTGTTTTAGTTTTAATAAGAATCTTTATAATCTGGAGCTATCGCTGATCATTTTCCCTCCTGGTTTCTTCTGTTTGATCTCTAGTGGTTAAGACTGATACGAGATGTTTGGGTTTCCTGTTCCGGATGCAAACATGACGATGCTCAGAACGCCGGCAGCTGCCGTTCAGCTTATCGCCAACAGCGATCTATGCAGAACAGGCACGTTTGAGATATCAGGAAACGCTTATAGACAGAAGCAGATCGATGATAAATGAAGTTAATATCACTTCAATTATTAACTTCTGCCCTTTCCTTCATAAACCTTACAGCTTTTCAAATAAACGTTTGAAAGCAACAAGATGAATATTTACACTTTCTGATCAGATATGACTTTAATGTACCGGCGGTGTTGATGTTTAAGATAAAGTTATTTTATTTATGTAGCACATTTTAAGGAACAAAGTGCTTTACATCATAAAACACAAGAATTGATTTTGTAGGCAGACCTGTGAGATACGGTTGCAGTAATCGATGCGACTAAAGATAAACACATGGCTGAGTTTCTAGATCTAGTTGATACATTAATCCTTTCATCCTGGAGATGTTCCTCAGGTGACAGAAGGCCGACTTTGTAACTGCCTTTATGTGGCTCTGAATGTTCAGGTCGGAGTCCATCACTACTCCTCTCTCTCATGAAATGGTTTCCATTTTCTGTTTATTTTATCTCTTAAATGATACAGAAATCCCTCTGTTCAGTTAAAATTTGTACATTTCCTTTGACTTTTTAAATTTGCTTTTCACTTTCTTCAACAATTTGGAGGATTTTACCAGTTAAAGAGTGAAAAGCCCCGAGCTTCAGTTTAGCTTCCTCCACACATCTATGAAGAGATGACATTGATGTCCACCAACCGTTCAGGTTAAAATGAAAGGCTTGTTTCAGCGCAGATGTTTTTGTTGCTCTGAGTCGTTTGTGTTTGCAGTTTATTAACGCGGCTCTCTGGTCTGGGAATCTCAGCTGATGGCTTCCTCTGTGACTTTCCTCCCTCTCGCTCTGCAGCCCACGCAGGCCTGCCTCTGCCGCTCTGACACCTGAGCGCGCAGGTTTGGTTACTTTATCTAAAGGAAAGCGGTGGGTGGAAGGAAGCACACAGCGGCACATCAGCTCTGGAACAGGCGCGCTCGCTTCACGCCGAGAAGAAGACAAAATGTCAGGGCTGGTCGTGGGAGACAACAGCCGGCGCTGCCATGGAGACCGCTGTAGAGTACGGCGGCAGAGGATGACTGCTGCGCTTACATTCGCTCAAAATGTCAAAACACCCAAGGTTGGGGTGGAGGAGTCACGCCTGGACCTGATCACTATCAACCTGTTTGCTTTTTTTTGTTTTGTTTTCCTCGCGCTCTGACTCAAAACCTGCTGATAACTGAGACCTTTCCAGGCGGCACTGTGACCTTTACTTGTTTTCCGATCATCAGTCGTCCCGTTCTGCGTCACACTAACCCCAGTTCAGAGGATTTCCCTGGCGCTCCTCTTCACCTTCGTCATAAACAGCATAATAAACGCAGCACATGTATATTTCACAAACAGCAGGACCATTAATGATCCCATTTGACCTCCGTTTAGCTTTGGCACATCTGATGTATTCGCTGCATGTCAACCTGATGTTTAATGGTTAGGCGATTTCCAACAGAGCCTCACAGGGAAAAGAGACTTACTGAAGAGTTCAATGCAGCCATGTTTTATTTATGAACACTCTGGTTTTTATTTAGGCTGAAACAATTAATCGTGATTATTCGATTATTGAAATAATCGTTAACTGGAGTATACAGACTTAAAAAAGGCAATTTGCTTAAAGAATAACACATTCAAGTCAGTAATTAAGCTTAAAATATACAAAGAAATCGAGAAATTCTTGGTTTATGCTCATAAAAAATGTTATTTTCTACCGAAAATATTTCGGTTCATATTTTGTAAGTAATATAAAATATTAAGCACCTTTTCTTCTCCTGTTGTCAGTTAATCTAAATATAATGGGCAGATTAGCCGACACTGTATTGATAAGTCGAGCAGAAAGCACAGAGCTTTTCACATGTTGATGCTAAAAGCTTTTTTTTTTTAAGCTGCAGGTTCATCATTTGCCTCAAATAATCAAGCGTCCACCAAAAGAAGGATCTGTTATTACATTTTAGAAAATAAAATGTTTATTTTCTTATTTTCTTTTTAAAAAAAAAGGAATTTCATTGTTTATTTCACATATTTTAATGTATTCTGTAAAATCTGCAGAATGTGCCAAGTCTTTTTATGCGATTAATCGATTAATCGTCAGAATAATCAGATAATAAATAATCGTTAGTTTCTCTGATTAGAAACTGGTGAGATTTGTTGAAGATCTCCCTTTTGTCCCTCTCTTGTTTTCAAACTGACCTTACTAATTAGCTGAACATTCGTTTTCCTCTTTAGGCAAATTCTTCATTGTTTTTCTGTGAAAATGCAACACAAGCTTTTGTGTCAACAGTTGTGCTCCAAGTGCACAGGGTGTGTAAGAACACACACACACACACACACACACACACACACACACACAGTCACGGGCCTCTGAGCTACAGCAGGAACAAAATTGCTGCGTCTCCTCTGCTGCTCCTGCTGCCAGTCATCTGATGGCTTCGCTCCGAGCCACTCCGGGCCGCGTTCGCCTCATCAGCAGCCCGCTCGCTTTCTTCCTGTTTTAACCGCAGCAAACTTTCCCGTCGCCGCAGGCCGTGTGAACGGCTGACTGGATGTCTGACTGAGCGGCTGCCTGGCTGGCTTTGAAAGGACTCTCAGACTGAGGGCTGATGTTTGGTGTTCTCTGCTTTCAGTAATTGGTAGGATCAGGAAAAGGGTGGCAGTGCTCGCGTCATTCAGGAATCAGGATTATTTACAGTAAGGAAGGATTGGCTTCTGGAGCGCCGGCTGCAACTTTAAAAGAAGAATTTGACAAAAAAAGAAAAAAAATATTTGGACTTGTAATAAAACTTGGCTGAAGTTAAGGACAGCTGTTTATTCCACTTTCAGCTCTGGTTCATTTGTGGAGGTGTGAATGCACCATTGAAATGTAAATCAGAACTAAAACCTCCTCCTGAAAACCCAGGTTTCGGTTTGGTTGATGTGGTTATGAACGCCGAGTGGACCAGAGACCGATCAAAAAGCAGGAAGTGGAGTACAGCGCAAGGCATTGTGGGTAGCAATCACAACAAACTTGAGTCTAGCGCTAGCAGGATAAATTGCTTCTGGTCTTTAATCAACAACAATAGAGAAATCCTACAAAAATCTGACACTATTCCCAGTGTTGTACAGTAACGAAGTACAAATACTTCACTACTTTACTTAAGTATATTTTGGAGTACTTCATACTTTCCTCGAGTACGAAAATTTTTTGATAACTTTCACTTTTACTTCACTACATTTCCGAACTGAATTGCATACTTTTACTCCGATACATTTTCAATGTGTGGTTTAGTTACTCGTTACTGTGACGGAGGAGCGTCACGAGTTACCTCACGCAAACACACGCAAACACACACAAACACGCAAACACACGCAAACACACGCAATCGCTAACTTACGTTTTGTTGCAGTTTAAACTGGCGCGGTTCATCGTGGGTCACTAATATCAGTTCTGCAATATTGCAATCGCAAAATATCACTTGCATGCAGCTCATAGTAGATTTATGTATTTCATCCAACATGCATTAACACACTGCATAAAAATGATATAGTTGGCCAGTTGGATGAACCCAAGAAGTTTTATAAACCCTGAACCTGTGGAATGCAAACCTCTCCTCCAGTTTGCATCGTACTGGAATCCGATTATTGGCAATAATGGAATTGCTATGGAGCATGTGGCTCTGCTCCGCGCTGCTTAGGGAGGGATGGAACAAGCTAAGTGGGAAAACAGATTTAACTAAAAAAAAAAAAATGAAGAAAACATATTTCCCAGGTTGCCAACTCAGACGTTTTCGCTTATCTCCCCAAACCATGCTCTGCTTTCCATCCGGCCTAATCCAAACCCATCCTCCTGTTTGACCTCCAGGCTTCCCGGTCCTTGAGGGGGAACCAGTAGGAGTCGAAAATGTGCTTCTTTAGACGTTTGCAGGAAGGGAATCAAAATCTCAGGTGCTGCGTTGAGTCGACTCTGCTGGTTTTACTCATTTCCACCGTTTCCAGCTCTCCTCAGACGGTGTTTCACTTTCGGTGGCACAAGTGCTAACAGAGGAGAAAATAACAGCCTCAGCGAGCGCCAGGAAAATAGGGGTTATGAGTCCGGCAGTAGATAAGAGGAGAAAATGAGAAGGTGAAATGATTGTCGGGGGAGTAGCAGCGCAACAAAAGCAGCACTGAAGGATTCAGAGGCAAAGAGCTTAATGTGGAGCTCTTTTCTGATAAGAAAGCGAGTCTGTGAAAAGGAGGCAAACTCGGTGAGACGAGTGCCTGGCGGATTTGTAAAGGCGAACTGCCGGCATCAACCTGTTTGAGCTGAACAAGAGAGAGCAGCTTAACTCTCAGCCAGAGAGGCTGCTGGTGCTGAACTCCTTCATTAATCGAGCTTTTCTCCTTCTGTTTTCTCTCCCTGCCTCCCTGCGCCGGCCGTTCCCCAACATCGACCAACTCCGTCCAGGTAAGAAACTTTTTTTTTTTTTCCCCCCCGTTTCTTCCTGTGAGTTTGTGTGAGAGTTTGTGGGAGGTCGGGTGGAGCGTGAGAACCGCCAGGGTGGCAGAGCAAACATTTCCCGGCAAATTAGCAGAACACACAAACATGTTTCAGACACTCGGCGCACGTTCGTAAATATGTTCCTTTCTAAAACCGAAGTGGTGACGAATTTTAGGTCTTCGGTTTACCGGTTTTCTGAAGAGGGAAGATCAGCGGATCTGCTGCTGTGGTTTCTAGATCATGTTGGAAGAATTAGACATTTTCTGCTTTATTCCAATTATTTTTTTATTTTTTTTTTAGGTTTGTACAATGGAGTATTGGGGCTATTATTGATAAAATAAGTTTTAAAATGGTCACTGATCCAGGAGTAAACTGCAAGAAAACAAAATCTTACCAAATATTTTTGGCCGAGTTTCAGTTGCAGGTATATTAGCCCAGATATGAGCTTGATTTAATTAAATAATTCCTTATTATTGATGGAAAAGTACTAGTTCTGTTGGAATCATTTACTTAAAACAAGCTTCTATATCTTGCTAAAAAGTTACTTCTAAGTTAATTTGTCTTATTTCATGTGTGCTAAGATATTTGGAGACCAAAATTACTTGGTAAGATTTAGTTTTTTCAAGTCATAACTCAACGTGTGCAGCTTGGATGGCTGTTAGAGCCACTAACTTATTTGGAAAACCTTGCAGTAAATCTGCTTGAGAAACAGGAAACGCATCCAAATTTATCTACTAAACTCCTATTAATGTTTTTATTGTATATATTCGCAGTAATACTTTTCATCATTACTTATTCATTTATTTTTGTATTATTGTTGGAGCTTTGCAATGAAATTTTGCTCAATATGTACATTTTAAATCTACAGTTGAATGAAAATAAATTCTCCGTCTAAATGTCAAACATCTGTACATATTGAGGATTTATCTGTGTGTCATTTAGGGTTTAATAAGGAAGATATGTCAAACTTTTTAAACACTAGATTGAGTTGATTAAATTTAACACGTTCATGTTATTTTTAGACGTAGAACTTCAACATTCAGAGATGATAGAAGGGATTATGTTTGGATTTTCTGAGCTTAAAGTGAGCGCAGCTTCCTGAACATGCCCAAACCAGATTAATATCTATCTGATATCAGAGCTTTGTTGACTCACCTTGCAGCCATGTGATACCAGAACAGCTCCGGTCTCTCCCTGTGTCCAAGATGGCGGCCAGTTCATGGGTCACTGTCGGTGCAGCAGGAAATGAATCATTCAGGCCAATATTTAAGGTTTGCTGTTTTGTTTAGATTTGGAAATTGTTTGGTCCTGAGGACATGTTGGGCTTCTGGGACGCTCAGACAGCTGGAGGCTCATAAAACCAGACGTAGGCTTTTCTCCATTTGTCTAGAGTGGCTGAAAAATCAGGGTGTTTGTCTCATTTCCTGTTTAGAGCTCATGTTGTTGCTTAAAGAAATATATTTGCTTACATCCTCAAACAACAGACATAATATATAATCGATTTTATTGATAAAAACTATTTTTAAGATGTCAACAGTTCATCTCTTTGTTCAGAGGCCGCCATCTTGTTCAACAAACATTTTTTACAGCTTTGGTTTATGTCGACTCTGAGTTCAAGTCATGTTTTTGGGCCAAGTTTGAAAAACAATTTACAGTAAAAATCAAAAAAAGATTTTTGTAATCTGTTGATTTCGTATGAATTTTGAGTGAGTTCTGTGGATTTGTTGGGAAACTGGAGGGACTTGTTGATGTAACTTGGAATCTAAAGGGCCACATAAACAGCTAAGGTGGGCCAGATCTGGCCCCCGGGCCTCGAGTTTGACACATGTGGTCTGGTTTCTAGATATGAAACAAACTGAAAATTAACTTTTCAGCAAGATATGGGAGCTTGTTTTAAATCCCTTAATGGTGATGAAAACAGTACCAGTTCCACAATAAACTGGCACTCTGCCGTTACCTAGCAACGCCAGCCAAGCGCAGCCCGTCACCTAGCAACCAGTTCTAGTTCCACTGGCTGATTATTTCACTTACGGGGAAAATGTGTATAAGTGAAATAATCTGCCAGTGGAACAAGAACTTCCCAAAACAAACTGGGGGAAACAGTTTTCCTCTAGAGTCGGCGGCTAAAGGACCAAAACGTCTCCCGTCTCCTGGAGTCTGCTGTGCGCTGATTGGTGGGAGGTCCGCTGGTTGTTTGCAGCTGCCGGTGGGAGGCTGTTTGGACTACTCTCTCTGGACTGTTTGAGGACAAACAGGAGGACTGAAAGCTGCTCCGCTCTCTCCTGTCCCTTCATGGCTGTTTCAGCTGGAGCTGAATGAATGGGACGTGTTGTGTCTGGATGTTTCTTAATGATACCCCAAACAGATATTCATATTTACACTCGGATGTGGCACAGAACAGTTTTCTTCATGTTTCTAAGCCTTTTTGCAGAATAAGCTTCCCCTGGCTCAGGGAACAGGACTGTAAACATGAATTGAGCAATATGTTCAAAGGTTAATGCCAGCAGTTTCATTTCATCTCAACTAAGCTGATGTTTGTACTTCCAAAGTCTGGGCTATATTGAGCAAAAGCTAGTTTTTTTCCATGTATATTTACCTTTTTTTTAATACTTAATGTGTTTATAAATGTATGCCAGAACGCTGCATATGAATTGCATGTGTTTCAGGACAAATCTACAGTAAGTCTGGACAAAACGTCTGAATTTTATTTAGGTATGGAAACAAAAAATACTGGAGCTAACTTTTTACTTAGCAATTTAGCATTTTTGGTGACTTTGAAAACATTTATCACCCTTAGCTTCCCCTAAATTAATTTTCTGGGTAACTTCTAAAGCGCTAATTTACTTGGTTGATTTGTAAACACGAACTCTGGTCTGCTTAAAAACCTAGAGGCGGCTCCAAAAGCAGGAAGTGGACTACGCCGCAGGGCATTATGGGTAAATGCAACCAAAACACAAATCAGGAGAACTGTTCTTTTGCTAGAGAAATCCTACTAATGCAAAAATTTGACCCTAATACATTTTTCTTTACATTTTATAAGGTAAGATGTTACGCTCTGTGTCTTCTTCAGATGTTTTTGTGCCATTTCCTTTAGTCATTCTTGGTGCAGCCAAGGAGGGGAACAGATTGCAAACCACAGCAGCTGAAAATGTAACAAATGTTGTAGTTTTTGTCCCTATTGAACCAAATCTATCCATCATGATTATCAGGTGTGGAAACATTGTTTGTCAGCAGCTTCTCATTCTTTCTATGTACGTTTTGATAAATATGAAGCCTTAACATTGGCTAGTTATTAAAACAGAGCGGTAAAGTATAGTGTAGATTACAGAACCATATTGAGACTCTATCCCTCCCTCTCCACCGTCTCCTGTGAATAACAAACTTTTCTCTTATTTTCTC
Source organism: Poeciliopsis turneri (assembly GCA_922788865.1). Lineage (NCBI taxonomy): Eukaryota > Metazoa > Chordata > Actinopteri > Cyprinodontiformes > Poeciliidae > Poeciliopsis > Poeciliopsis turneri. Next base: position 1,497,902 of record CAKLNU010001072.1, read on the forward strand.
ACTCATTCTTCCCTCTCTCCCCCTCAGTGCCTCCTTCCCCATTCAATAAACTCGGCTTCATTTGCCGCGGCGCTGCAGCGGGCTGCTTGGCAGACGTGACGGCCCTGTCGCGCTGCGCTGACGGTTGAATGCGGCGCGCCGAGCACATTGGTTGCATTGTGCTTTTGATGAGGCCCTACATCTTAGTCACTCGAGAGCCTTCATGTGAGACTGTGTGTATACGTGTAGCTGACGGCGGGGGCACGCACACCGTGGACTAATGCGCGCAAAAAAAGATGCAAATGCAGCATTCTGGGAGCACATCAGCTGCACTTTGGCAGCTAGATTTGCCGCCAAGCAGCTGCTGACACAGGAATACAGGGATCTCTATTAATATAACCGCTCTGATGAGTGATTATTACCTGGCCGCTCGGCTCAACGCAATTAGCAACTGGCTAACATGGTTTTCTCTGAGGGTGAATCCCATTTCACGTCTTGTCCCCACCACTTAACCTCACCTCCATGATTTGAATGTTCCTGCCAAAGGGGGAAGGGATGTTATTTACAAACCTTCTGTCAAACAACCAGCAGCGTCTGGAAAAGCATAAAAACCTTCCTCAAGCAACAGCTAATTACATCTGCATGTGTTTGGACTTATAACAGTCGAAAAGCACATGGAAGAAGCTCCTCTACTGCTTTGTTGACTGAACAAATGTTAAAGATCTGAATAAACATGAGATCCCTTTTGTCTGAAAGCAGTGCAGAACGCAAAACTTCAATTAAAAAGACCTGGGAATCATAAACTATTAACTCAGGCATCATAAAGTCATAAAGTCTAGTAGTTGTTAAATGACTAATAAAGATTAACTCAAACTAAAATAATCTTATCAGTTCTTTGGAAGCAAAGCAAAAAAGATTTTTGGTTCTAATTCTGGTTTGTTGTTCAGATTTAAGAGGTAAATGTGATCAAAACTTCTGGACCTTTAGCACCAGAGAGCCAAAACACCCGATTCTGTTCAAATGTGTTGAAAATATGCAGAAAGTACAGAGAACTGCATGAAGTAAAAAAACTTTTCCGTTCCCTGTTTTAGAGTCTGGGTCGGTTTGATTGGGACCAAAAATGCAACATTTGTTACTTTTTTAGCTGCTGTGTTTCGCTTTCACACCACACTGTCAAAGAAACCAGCTGAAAAACCAATTCCCCTCCTCACCTGTGGGGGCGCCGCATCGAGGACCACTGCAGGAAATGACTCAAAAGCCTCTGAAGAAGAAACAAAATGTAAACAGATATGGAGTAGCGCCACATTTTAGCGATTGGAGGATTTCCCTTTGATAAAACACCAGGATCCATTTATTCCACTTCCACTAGATTTACAAGTTTGTTTTGATTGTATTTACCCAGAATGCCCTGCTCCTTAGTCCACTTCCTGCTTCTGGAGCTCTCTCCAGTCTGATTCACATTCAAACCGGACCAGAGTTCACTTCAACCAAACCGAGACTAAGGTTTGGTCAATCAATCAATCAATCAATCAATCAATCAATCAATTTTATTTGTGCAGCACATAACAGCAGCAAGGCGGCTTAAGGTGCTTCATGTAATAAAAAAGAAAACAGTCAACAATTGAACAAACATCACATTTAGATGAGTACCATCGTTAAACATCAAAATGTTGGTCCATGTTTAATTTATAATATTCAAATCGCCGCCTTGTTGCTGAAAATGTACTATTTAATAAAATGACCTGACTTTAGATCGCAGCTTTTACTGGCATAAGTCTTAGTTTCCAGTGTTCGTGTGACTCTGTGGTTCTCATTGAAGGTCATGGTACTGATTCTTTCCCAGGATCCATTGGGACTTTGACTAATAGGTCGGGGAAACCCGTAGAAATGGACTTAAGCCCAAATCTTCAAGCTTACCTTTCAGTTTTGATCACGAGTCGCATTGAGAAACTTTAAGGTCTGCTGAGACCAAAGCTTCTTCCTCTTTAGGCCAGCTCTATTATTTCCTGCACTTCAATCATATTAAGTGCTTTACGGATTAAACTTTTGATGGACACTAAAACAATATCTCGAGTGCTTCCCTCGTCGTCTCCCTGAGGAAAAGCTGCTGATTCAGAGTCGAGCTCGTCCTCGCCGTGTTGTTCGCTCTCGTTTCCCTTCGTTTTTCCTCCCTGCCACACGAACGAACTCTCTGACTCGCACAAGCCCAGAACCGTCTTCCCACCTGATTGCTTTCCCATTTTTCTTGCTGGGAGATTTATGGTTAGGGGAATGTTGGAGACAGGCTATTACCATGTCCTGTTTGAACTCATCAGCCAGACAAAGTGTTCGGGGTGGCTGCGGCGACATTCGCCGGGCTCTTTTACCAAGACACAGTCCCTCCCACACCTCAGTTAACCCCACTTCAGAGGCTTTCTGCCGCACCGCAGAGTTTTTACTTTGCATTGCGCTGCAGCCCTGATCTGCATGCTGCTGGTTTCTCTTCCTACTGAAAGTGGAGCCATGTTTTCCCTGCACTGTGCCAACGTTCACTCCATGAAGCGGAGACTTTACTTCATCTATAAGTGTGGAAAAAGAGTCAAAGTTTACTCCATTTTAAAACAAATTCTAGGAAGCAATGGTTTCACGGATGGTTTTGCTTTCTGCTTCAAGTTCGATCAGTCTGATTTTATCCCAACAGTAAATTAATTCGTGATTTTAATTAAAGTGTTTATTTATCTTAAATATCTTTCAATTGCAGTGTTAAGAGCTCTCTATAAAATCAAACTTTATTTTTACTTTGAGAGTCCAAACTTGCATTTTTATGCCATTATCAAAATATGATATAAAATGGTCTCAAAACAAAAATATTATCGTTTATCGCAATAATTACTGGGACAATTTATTGTTATTGTGACAGACTGGATGAAAATCAGGTGTGCTTTCCTTTTTCAAAAATGATTTATTCAAATACGATTTGCACAGTTTTTCCTTCTCTTCTACGCTTTCTAAATCATTTTAAGGTAAATTATGATTTTAATGAGAACATTTAGTTTTATGTCCAATTTTTCAGATTACAGCATTTAACTCGTTTCATTTAGTTGTTTCAGTACTGAACAACTTTCAGAGTACTGTTGCTCTTTGAGCTGTTTAGTTTGAATCAGAGAGCAGTGGCCTATTCAAAGCACCATTTTCTGTCCTTATTTTGTATAAAACCACAAAATTTACTTAAAACCTTGCAATAAACTTCATAAAGCTTCTTTTATGTACCTTTGGAAGATGAAGACAACTAGATAACTAGTTTCGTAAAGGGGGGAAAATAAGAACACGTTTTAAAACAATCCTCCCAAAATATGTCAAAATGAAACCAAAATACCTCCATCTACTTGAGACGCCCCGGTTCTTATGGTGGACGGCTGCAGCCTCAACATCTAAGTAAGGAGTTACTTCTCAGAGGCAAACATGCACAAACACCCATCTTGGACTCGCCAGTTTACCCCATAAATGCAATTTTATGCCGTTAAATAAAGCTGTAAGTATCCAGAGAAAACCAGGCCAGGCTTAAAGGATAAAGCTCCTGCTGAGGTTCAAACGCTGCGCCCTTCATGCTTCCCCAAAATGCTCATAAAACGGATTATTAAAACAACAAAACACATCTGTGGAGGAGCCTGCTGTGTTGTAAATGGTAAATCATTACCCAATCAAAGTATCAGAGGGTTTTAAGGAAGCAAAGCAAACAGAGATCATAAAACAATAAATACAACAAAAGTTCTCGTCTCATAAAATTACCCAATTTCACTTCTTTACACGTTACAAAACTAAATGAACACTGAATATGACAACTTGGTCTGTTAGTCTTTCTCCTGTTATTATATTCATTTGTTTAAAGCTTAATTTGTGACTGTATTTTTTTTTTAGCAGTTTCTATTACACTATAAATGAGACTTTAGTTGAAGTTTAATTACAAAAAATAATTGCACAAATTAGCAACTAAGTTGAAGAAACAAATAGATCTAAACACCAGTTCTACTCAAATAAAGGAGAATGTTTTATAACATAGAAAATACGGATAAATCCAACTCTGACAAGGACATTTTAACCTTGAGAAATCTATTTGTAGGTGAAAGTTCAAACCTGAGGATGGAAAACCTATTAGTAACATATTACTTTACAGCTTTAGCTTGTTTTAAACCCTGATAGAAGAATATACCGGCAGACTTGATTCAATTGGGGGACAAAAATTGCGACATTTGTTAAATTTTCAGCAGCTGCGGTTCAGTTTCACACTGCAGCTGCTGTTCCCCTCCTCTCCAGTGGGGGCGCTGCACCAAGAACCACCAAAGGAAACGACACAAAAACCTCCAGAGAAGACGAGAGTGCAACTTAATTCTTGACAAAATGTAAACAAAAAAGAATCAGATTTTAGTGGCTGTAGGATCCACATCATAAAAACAACATTTATTACAATAAACAGTTACAAACACTTAACATAACATTAAAAACATAGCACATTAATTCATAAATGCACCATTATCACACTTTACATGATAAAATAATTCTGTTACATTAGAAACATAACACATTTTCACCATTATAACAGCTGGAGCTTTTAATTTCTTTTAAAAGCTCCAGCATTTGTTACATTGACAGCAGATCCAGGAAATGACCTACATGTTTTCATTCCTATAACTTTTGTCCCGCAATCCTGATTTAGTCTTTCTGCCATTTCTCTTTCTAGCACATTTGTTTTGTTGTATTTACCCAGAATGCCTCGTGCTTTAGTCCACTTCCTGATTTTGGAACGGTTCACATATGCAGTCCAACTGCACCAGAGTTCACTTAACCGAGACGAAGGTACTGAGACGGACCGGCTTTGGTCCGCGTCAGAGTTTGATTAGGTCAAACAAACCAGAGCTAAACTCGGCCTGTGTGAACGCTCTCACAGTCTGCAACAACTCTTAAAATGTACTCTGGTTTCTCCATCACTACTATTACGAAATTTGATAAGATCTTTCTTAAAGCTACAAATCAAGACTTCCTGTCTTTGTGTGAAGGGAACGTCCATCGGACCGAGTGAAGTCGGTCTGTGAGTGTGTGAGCTTCTCAGTGGACGACTTCGCGTTGGGACAAGGGTTGTCACTTCTGGTCAGAAGCGTGTTGATCTGCCTGCTTCCCCGCTGCACCCCACACGCACGTTCTCATGACGTACCGTCACACCGCGCTGCACGGTTCCTGTATGAATTTAATTAGAAACGACTCCACTTTGGTTGGAGACGAACAGGGAGGAGACGGCAGTCGGGTCACTTGCTGGGGGAATAATGAAACCCACACAGCTCACTGGATCGTCCGCCGCTCATAATAGCCTCCTTGTTTTATGTTATTTGTTCTTGTTTGGCTGATTTTGTTTTCCAAAGACTTTCGAGTGCTGGAGGGCTTCAGTTTTGGCGGTCATCACCGCTCAAAGCGTCCGTTTGGCCAAGCCTGAATTCCACAGTTATCTGCAGGCAGCAGGAAGCGTCTCTGGGGAGCAGAGAGGGAGGAATTCACTCATAAACCCACCCACCGCTTTTGGAGAGGTGTTCAAGGAGAGCAGCGTTAGCCGGTGAAGTAGCCATGTATGTATTTTAGCACATATCAAAGCCTCCCAGAGAGACTCTTTTCCTCCTTTATCCCCGCGGCTCAGGGTGCATTGGAGCAATAGTGTTGATAGAGGTGTGTGCACACTGATAACGTAAACACTCTCAAGAGGCTTATAAAGAAAATGCTGCTGAATATTTCCCCTATTATGCTGCAAGACAAATCAGCTGGCTGACGTAAATGGATAACGAAGCCGCTCCCTGAGCCAAGACGCTCGTTAAGGCGGCGGCTGAGGCCACTGGACGTTCGGCGATCCTGTTGAGCAACCGTGGCACAGTCAGAGGTTTGTTTTGCTTCAGTCAACACAAGTGTCACTTGTCATCCCGGAGGAGGGCCCCTCTGAGAACCAGGGCTCCCTGACAAGTCGCAGTGAGCGAGATAGTGGGTGAGCGATGCCAGATTGGCTTTCCACTGCTGCTCCAAGCAGTCTGATAAACGCAGAGCTGGGTTGGAGTGGCTTAAAAATGTTACAGGTGTCACTCACTCATTCATTCTCTTAAGCACAAGCTGGGTTTCTTCCAAAGTGACAAGCCAGGAAACGCAGGAAAATAACACTTTCTGTCATGGCTTGACGAAAGTGTAAATTTAAAAATGGTTGTTTTTCCGCCATTGTGCTGTTTTTGGTATCTTTCCAAAAGCTTCTCACTGCATTTTTTTTTTTTTTAAAGATGACCTATCATTGTTGGCTGAACAGGTTTAGATTTTAGTCTGCTCAGTTCTTGAGCTGTTATTGGGCGTCTTGTCGCTTAAAATCCAAGTAAGCTGCTGCTGCTCAATGTTTCCACTCCCACATGAAAATGGCTCCAAACAGATGCGCGATTATAGAACTGTGCGTCTTTGAAAAGCATTAGCAGAGCCTCCTGCACATCCAATAAGAATGCAGCAAATGGTTTCTGAATGAAAGTCCAACAGCAAAACACTCGTCTTTTCCAGCAGGGCATACAGCAGTAAAACCAGCTGACCAAATGTGCTCAAGTCCCGCTTTGGTTGCTAGGTAACCGGGTCAGGCTTGGCTGGGGTTGCTAGGTAACGGGCAGGGCCTGCTAATTTGTGATGCTACATTTCAAATGTTTCTGAAAAGGCTCACTAAAAACCATGAAATGTATTGCCAGAAAAGATTTTGGGGTTTTGTTAAGTGTTTGGTTTGTTTTTAGAAGCATTTTTTATGTTTTCATGTTTCCATTTGGGTGTCGACTGCTTCTAAAAACACCCAGACTCTTTTTTTTTTCTTTCTTTCTTTTTTCAGGCAACAAGTTTCATGTTTTTTGGTGTTTGGAAAACGAGCCATTTCAAAAACCTCCTGATTTTTTTTTTAATCATACTGCAACCCCAGCCATGTTCCAGCATGTTTGTTCAGCTGGTTTTACTGCTGTACGCAACGTACAATGGCTGCTGGAAAAGACAAGAGTTTTGTTGTTCACTTACAATTCAGAAACAACCTGCTGTATTCTGGTTGTTTGTGCAGGAGGCTCAATTTTTGCTTTTCAAAGATGTATATTAGGGGTAATTGTGCATCTGTTTGCAGCCGTTTTCAGGAGTGAATGTAAACGTTGAGTTGGGGGACGCGGCCACAACTGATTTGGATTTAAAGTGACAAGACGTCCTAAAACAGCTCAAAATAGGCAGAACTGATCAGAATAAAATCTCATTATCTATGAATAGTTTTGTTCAAAAAGTGCAATGCATATATTTTATATAAGACGTATTTAACCTGTTTAACAAAGTACAACCTTTAAGACATTTTCTTGTGAGTTTGCTTTTCCATCACTTTGAAAATCAAAGTTTGAAATCACAGTTGCTCCTCTGGATGAAAACATTCATAATTTATGGGCCTCCATTAAACAAATGTCAGTCAGGTCCTCACAGATCCCCTGTGGAGCTTCTGTCTCACGCCTGGGATTGTGTTTTATTTCCTCTACTTGTTTATTTCCTCTCTCCGTCTCTCTGAGCATCCAGATTCTTCTCCCCCCGTCGACTCGGCCATTCATCCGCCTGTTTCCTGGAGGTCTCTGGGTTTGAGGGGATCCCCTTCAGACAGAGTGTGAGTTTCTCTGGAGACGGGCCAGCGGCGTGAGAGCCTTTGTCTAAAGAGCGACCCTCTGTGGACTCGCTGTCAGGCTCGCAGAGAGGCCGTCTTGATGAATATCGCCGCTTTTCAGCGAGCCTCGCCTGGCGCTGCGGCTTCTCGGCCGGCCAGCGGAAAACCCCGGCCCGCTTCTTACTTCCCCTCCGATTCCATCCCATCCGCTTCCTGCTTCTGTCGCTGCCTGAGCTTAATTATTATTAAGGGTTGTTGTACAAGGTTGAGTTCGAGGAGCAAAGCGAATTAAATCTTTCTTTAATGAGCGCTTCATGTGAACTGCGGTCAGCAGTGCTGCCTGCGGAGAATTTTCCACATACATTTGAAGGTTATTAGTAATCTGGAGTGTCTTCGGGTTCTTCTTTCGTGCGGCTCACAGGAATTTGCTCCAACAGGGGGAAGCTTTAGTATGCTGTTGATGTGATTAAAACATGAGCAGTGTATCGATGTAGCCTTATTATCTCCTCTGCTGTGACCCACAGTTGACTGTTTCCTCCACAGGAAACATTCACAGGGTTTCCTCTACATCGGGGTGTCCAAAGTGCGGCTCGGGGGGGCCATCTGAGGCCGCCCTCTGGAGAGTTTTGGCGGCCCCCAACTGTAGTTCAAGAACGGTTCAAATTTGTCACATTCAGCTCAGATGGAGACTTTTTATTTGTAATCAGGGTAAAATTATTAGCAACATAATTTTCTTACAATGGAAAATGTTAAGTTCGATTCAAAGTTTTTGTCTTTTTCTGAACACGCTTCTTTAATAAGTAGAAACTGTTACAACGTATCTGTGATAAACTGGGATCACTGACATGAATCTTATTGTCTCAGGCTTTAAGAAATTGAACTTTTTCTTTTTCGTTAAGAAATTATTATTTAACAACTCAAGAATTTTTGGAACAAGAAAAGTAGGGCTGTAGCAAATGGTTATTTTAGTTATCAATTATTATCATTTTATTGCCTTTAACATTTTGTTAGATTTATTTAACTTGCTCGTTAGCTCAAGACAACTTACTTGAGCTAACTAGCTAGTTAAGCTTAATCTTAACTAGCTTAAACATGAGTGCGCTTCAGTTAGCTCAAGCTAGCTATCTTGAGGTAACTAGCGAGTTAGTTTTATCTAGCTAGTTATTTAGCTAGCTGCAGCGCTGCAGAGAGCAAACGAGGAGGGAGCAGGAATCTGCAGCGCCACAAGGAGTGTTGATTGACAGCACTAAGACCCTCCTCCTGAGTCTGATTGGTTGTTTCTAGTTAGCACTGGGAGAAGTTGGATTAGCTTGATTTTTATTTTTTTTCCCAGCTTATCTGTCTCATACTGACAACAAATATGTAAAGAATTATTATCTTGTTTAATGTTTCAGATATGTTTTGAAGGCTCCCTGGTTCTGGTTTTTAATCAGCGGTGCCGTCTCACCCAGCGCCACGAGTTAAAGAAAAATCCCAGAGGAAACCCTGAACTCTGACTTTGGTTTCCTGTGTTTCAAGCGGTGGAGGTTTAACAGGATTCTCGGCCGTTTTAATGCGCATCAAGTGAGTTTTGTATAAATGATGAGCCAATTAAGCCAGACTGCAGAGGTAGTCTGATTACTGGAGCTTACCGCCACAATGCGACCTAATTCGGTTGTAATGAGCGTGGCTGAGGAGGCCGGCATTACTCACTCTAAACCTCGTCCTGCAGAGATGAGCTCATTCTGTTGAAGCAGCGCTGTGGCTTTACAGATATCTGCCAAGTTCAGACAAAGTCATTGTTCATCATGCCAAAAAGAGTTGGTGTTATTGTTGTAACATGGTGAATCATGAATCAGACGGCAGACGGCCCGTCGTGTCGCAAGAACGTCTGGAAAAGCTGACGAGGAGCTTTGTGAAATGAAGCGGAGAAAATCCCGTCCTGGAAAAAAATGGATCCCAACACAAAAGGAAACGAGGTTTTATTTTTTTCTCTGCTGCTTCACTGAAATGGTTCATTTCTGATAATTAGCAAAACGTAAAGATGGAAGAACAACAAGGAGAAGAAACGGAATAAAGGAGATAAAAGGCCTGAAAAATATGAAGAAAAACATCATCCATTTATTCACTCATCCATCCGTCCATCTGTTCTTCATCCATTCATATTAATTTATCTGTTCATTTTACTCTAAAAGCTGGAAAAACTTTTGACTATCCGGAATATTAAATTAAATAAATTAGAGAAACGTTAAAACTTTTTCAGCGTCTCAGAGGAAACTCTGGTTAAACATTTTCCTTCACATTCTTCCAGTCATTCTGCCAGTTTGAACCCTGAAGCTCTAATACATTTACAGTCCTACTAATTTAACTAATGGTTCAATTATCTCCATTTCTTAATAACTTTTAATAAACCACTTTTTTATTTTCAATGCACATCATTAAATCCTAATAAGACATTTTATATGCTGTTGTTGGATGTTAGATATTTCACGTGAACTTCATAAGTAGCATCCTCGTCTTAACTTCCTGAGTCCCATCCCGGCGTATGAACCAGGAACATTATCCCTTCCACTCCTGCACTCGTCCCCTGGTGGAGCCAGACGATTCGTACGGTCCTGTAAATGACAGCCAGCAGATGGTGCTTCTGACAGCAGCATCCCAGGACTGATCTCTGCCGACGTCTTACCTTGCCTGAGGAGATCGGTGGAATACCTTCTATGACTCATTAGAGGTGCATCAACGCCAGCTTAGTCACAGGTTAAAAGTTTTTGGAGAAAAGGAGCAGTGGCAAATTTTAGGCATTAATCTTTTCTCGCTGAAGAGCAGACGATTGGGACCTCTTGAAGTAACGAAGGGGAAAAAGTAAAAACAAAGCCTCCTGGGTGCCCCCGGGTGTTTTCGCGCGCCCTAATTAGTCCTGCATTTGCCTGAAACGTTCCCAGGCTTTCTCGTCAGGCTCGTCCCCCTGGCGTTCCTCTCATTCTCCATCTACATGTTTACTATATATATTCTCTTCGTGTTTTAAGTACCAGACTTTTCCCGATGGGAGTTGGATTTCCAACACAAATAGACATAAAGAAGACGGATAAGAACTCTGCTTGGAGAGCAGGAGGAGAGGCATAAATACCAGGCAGTGCTATTAGCATATGGCTCATGTTAGCACACTTACGGCCTCTTTCCAGCGACGTTAAAGCTAACGTTAATCTGAGTGCTGAGGAAATGGAGATGATGGCGCATTAAGATGGACAGCTTAAAAAGAAGCTAGCAGTTATTTTAAAGAGAAAATGGGTAATATTATGATTAATCCTGGAATGGAAACTGCCACATAGACGACAATAAAATAACTTCAGCTGTAGTTTAATGTAGCTAAGTGTCACAGATGTCAGTTCATGATTAGATTAGCATTAAGCTAAGTCACATTTATTCATCCGCTAACATTGAAAATGGCAAACAGTAATATTCCAATTCTTAGAACAAATCTAAGCTAAATATTTTTGTTTCTGCTTAACTTAGCACAAAGCTAAATTCCCACTTAGCTTAGTTCATTGTTACAATAATCCAACATAAAGCTAAATCTGCAATTTGAAGGTCATTCATATTAACACAGAACTTACTTCTGTGCTATTTTAGCACACAGCTATTGCTGGATTAGCACAACGTTAGCGTCCACTTATCAGACGTACATTACCACAGAGCTTGATTCAAGCTAACGTACGGCCCAGTCCTCCATTTATGACCTTTGTGGTTGTCATGGTTACATGTTCTAACTGTCCAAAAGCAAAAAAAAAAAAAAGTTTAAGTAGAAATCCAAACTGCAATGCCTCAACAGAAAAGTTAAGATTAAAACAGAAGCAGAACTTACTGCTGCCACCATGAGCGTAGAAAAAGTTAGCATAAAGCTAAACTCCCACACAGCAAAGTAGCCAATTAGCCTGGCCAAAAAATAACTTACCATACAGCTTAGTCAGATGCTAACTTAATACTGAGAAGCCCATTAGCGTTGCAGAAATGCAAGCTTACGGGTAGCTAATCTTATATTAGCAGAATTTTAACTTTTGACTTAGAATAAAGCTAATTTAGCTTTGAACAAGAACATTTCAAAAGAAGGTACCGAGCTGCAGGGATACAAAAATCAAAATGTGGCACCTATTTCTTTGATCCTTGCTATTTGGAGCTAAGGCGTTCAGAGCGTACCGTTTTATTTATGTCAGAAACAAAACTATCAGCCATTAACTGTACGGCGCATTGCCATTACCAGCAAATTAATCTGGTTTTTCATTACCCGCCATTGCTGGGTTATGGGTGCAGAGCAAAACGGAGAAGCATACGACTCCTCCCTGCGGCCTCTAAATATAAATCTGTGTGACCTTTTTATTTCCCCAGATGTACCACTGCAAAGTAAATTGCATCAGCTTTCAGAAAAAAAAAGCGTTACAGCTTTATTCTCTCTCATCTTGTCTGGCAAATTGCTCTTTTCTCATTTCCAAGTGAGAGTGATTTGTTTCGCAGCTCTGGTTTTCAGTTTTATTCTCTTTTTCTCTTAGACAAAAAATGTTACTCCTGTAATTGTGGAGAAACGTTTGTGCTTTCTATTCCTAATTTCTTGTTTTTGTCACCATTACCCTTAGGAAATAAGCAGAAGTATTGCTCTACAGAGAAGCACTATCTGGTTTATTTTGCTTTTGTTTTAGCCATTTTTGTAATACTTTGGTTTTATTGTCCATACAATATCAAAATCTTTTTTTTTTCCTCATTGATTTGGATCGTTAGTCTAACTACTAAAAGCAAGTTTCTTCACACAAAAGTCAAAATAATTTAAGCAATTACTCGTAACTCATTGAGTACAGTTTACAGTTTACAGTTGGGATTTTTGAAGAAATGTTTTTGCAGTCTATCATCTTTCATTCATCGAATAAAAAAAAGCAGTCCTCCAGACTGCTTTCTATCCGATGAAAAGGAGTTAATGATGCACTCCTCTATAGTTGGAGGAAATAATGACTCCCCAGAATGGTGTATCTCAACAATTACTGGATCCATTTCTCAATGGTATGTTGTTTTAATGGTATGTTGTTTTAAGACCCTTGTGGCCTGCGCTGCTCATTTATTTCCCTCTGCACACTTCCTGTTTATTATAGGAATCCTAAAAAGAAATCCAAGACCTAATTTTAGGCTGAGGCTTCCTTTCCGAGCCAAAAAAAAAAAAGATGTTATAAAACTGTTTTCATGGACTGAAGTAGTAATTAGGGCATTAACCTACATGTTTAAAATCTCTGGAGAAACACTTGACCACAGAAAATATGTTACATTTAAGTAGAAAGGACTGCTTCACCTCAAACATCCTGGTTTTATTTTTACGCTCTCAGCTCACAATTATTAAATGTGTCACTGATATAAACCACTCGAAGAGAAACTGTTCAAATTGAAAAACTTCTTCAAATTAAATCCTCCTGATTCATCATCAGATACAACAAAGATTTCTAGTATTTTTGATTTATACCGTATTTGTTGATTTGGGGGCGTGGCCAGCAGCTGTTTGTTTGGATTTAAAGTGACAAGACGCCATAAAAACAGCTCAAAACAGGCAGAACTGACAGATTAAACTTTGTTATGTAAGAAGGATTTTGTGTAAAAAATGTAAAGGACATGTGTTGTGTTTGTTCAGTGAAGCATAATAGGTCACCTTTAAGACAATGGACCAAGCAATGTAATCTCTGAAGACAGTGCACCCTCTTGGCAACATGAGAAACTGCAGGAATGATTAGTCAAACTGAAAGAAATATTCAAAGTTTTAACTTCCCACAATTATTTTTATTAGCCAAATGGGTTCAACAGCAAATATAAATGTCAGAAGACCTTTCTTTAGTTTAAGACGCTCTACAGGAGCAGTTCATGCTGCAGAGATTCAGAGTCAACATATTGTACCTCACATTTACTCTGTAAGTGTATAACTGAACACAATGTCTTCCTCTTCCTGACAAAATGTTGACAGGCCATGCTGCCTCCTTTTGTGGAGAAACTCCTGACCTTTGGCATAAAATACATGTTGCTTCTGGGTATTAAGCAGCAGAAACCCACCAGAGGCAGCTCTGCAGCTCTGGGTGATGTGGATGAAAAAGGCCTCAAGGCTGGAGGGAAACATTCAAGGAAACGCGCTCCGATCTGAGTTTGTGTTTGCATTTGGACCTCAACCCACGCCAGGGGGATTAACAGGCCTTTGGGAGACATCTTTGTCCAAATGCTGCCTTACAAATCCATCACAGAAGAATCGCTCATGTCGGTTCGAAGGAGGCGTGTAGATCATCCGAGTGCTAATTAAACGTATTTAACCCGAGGTCGCTGCTAAAGAATACAACAGAAGTCCAGACTTAACCCAGCGGAGAGCAGAGGAGAAGGCAAAACAAGCCAAGACTGGAGGAGAGAGCGCAGAGAAAAAGTCTTAAACATCTTGTAAATGTTTTATTTAGCTGCTTTGAACATCTCCCTCTGAAGGCGTGTGTGTGTGTGTGTGTGTGTGTGTGTGTGTGTGTGTGTGTGTGTGTGTGTGTGTGTGTGTGTGTGTGTGTGTGTGTGTGTGTGTATACGATGCAACTGCCTACGATGACCCACTTATTACCAAGGATGATAGTCAGACTAGATAAAAGACCAGAAGTGCAGGGAGCATCTTTATTCTTTATACAACATCTTTTTTCCTTGTAACTATCCAAACATATTCACATTAAATCAGACATATTAGAGAAATATATATATATATAATCTGAGATTTAATCTTCAATAAATCAACCTGGATTGAGATGAGGGATTTTTCTGGATGATAAATTTCCCCAGAAGTTATTGCATGATTATATTGTTGTTTTGAGACCAATTTCAAGTACAGTAATACAATCTATAAACTTCCATTTTTACTGAACATTTGATACTGGAACTGGAAATATCCAAAATAAGCAAACAGAAACAACAAATAGTGAATTATTTGGTGTCTGTTAACAAAACTGTCCTCTTAAAAAAGGGGTAGTTGAGACCAAAACATCAGATTTAAAACTTTTATCATCCACTTTTTGGTAAAAACAGAGAAAAGAGAAAAAGACAATATGATCGATGATTAATTTATTTACTGTTTATTATTGGAATAACTATGTAGTCTATTTTTAAGCCAACAATCTAAATAAGACCTGCAACCAGGTCGGTTTATTGGTTCCTTGGAGCTCAAATCTATTTTTGTTGTCATAAAATGTAATTAGTTGACATGTGAAAATATTGTATCTGTAAAACAAACAACCTCTAAAGCTCCTTTTAACTGCTCTTTTACCATTAACAGTATATTAAATCACTGTTTACTTCCTCCTCTCCATGTCTCATAACGTTATTAAATGTTTTTTCATTACTCTAATAAACCTGTTTGCTACAGTAGCTAGCAGAAGAAATGTGAGGAACATCTTATCAGCAGTAAAATAAGAAGGAAAATGTATCAATGTTGCTGGTTCAGAGCGAATGGCGGTGAAGTGCGCGGCGGGTGTATTTATACAGATGAGCAGATGAACAAAACACGATGGGCTGCTTGATGCTTAATGAAAGTGTAGCTTCACGGACTAAATATATCTAAATATATCAGCTGGTAAATGTGTTTCTGTGTGACGAACAAAGGTGTCAAATCCCTTCATTAACATGAACACAAAAGGTGTAAATGGCTGGGCTATGTATAGTTAATTAAGTTGACTGAAGATGAACACAAACTAAACGCTGTATAGACATTTTTATAAGAGTATTTGTGAGGACGTCCCGTTATTATTGAACTGAATATAATTTCAGATTTTTGTATAACTTTTCTCCAGGTTAACATAGAAAGCAAGCTATTTTCTAAACTACAGAAAAGTTATTCGTTGAGATGCTCAAATATGAAAAATTGGATTGATATTGATATCCGATGGTAACACTGCTAAGTTAGATTTACCAATATTTTATTTTATCAATTTTTTTCATCTGATTACTTGATTAATCGTAAGAATATTTGGTAGAATACTTGATTACTAAAATAATAGCGGCCCTGATGTAGTATCATAGCTGGGAGCAGAAAGAGGAAACTTGAACCTTTTTTTCAGCATGCTTTGTGATTTGAAAAGATAAAATCTCTGCGGATACCGGGGCAAAGCGAGCACTGCGTCTATTCTAACTCATAATGTCGTTGTTATGATTAGCACTACTATTAGCATTTATGGCTTTGGTAATTGGACTCTCAGTTGGAGGTAAATCTATTACCGCAGGATTAAACGGAGTAAAATGTTGGAGTAAAAAAATGCACAATGTTGTATTTCTGTTGAATTGCTGCTGTGAGTGTTGTCGAGATATGAAACCGCATCACATCCTCTGAGTTTGTTTGTCGTTGTGCGACCGGTTTACCAGGCAGACTCTCCATTTGAGGCTTTAAAAGCAGCGGCGGCGGCGCTTTGACTTTCAGGAAGTGTAAAGTGTGCCATCGTCGGAGTGCAGGGTGGGGGAGCAACAACACGGAGCTGCTGCTGCGGCGTCCCATTAAGCAGAATTACACGCTCAGATTGGAAACGACATTCCAGTTAGATCAAAGGCGGTCAGATAATTTCCCTCAGCTCTGTTCGGCTGCACAAAAAGCTGAGTCTTGGTGGTTTTTTTAAAAGATGTGGTGACTCCAAGTTTGTGCTTTCCTGTCAAGTTTTTAACCGTACAACTCTAAACCATCATTCATTTCTTTGATTTCTGATCCAAACAGCAAGATTATCCACTTTTGCTTCATTGTGGCAGCAAATTACACAAAAACTATTAAATAATGAGCGAAATAGACAGTTAAATCAAATAAATCACTTCATTAGATTACATAAAGCAGGCTAAGCAGCTCTGTTTAGTCTGCTTTAATCAAACTGTTGTTTATTTTTCTAGAAAGTTCAGTTTGTTTTCAAAGGTGTGAAATTCTAGATCTGGAAAAAAGTATGGGTTTGCCCTGGAACCCATTAAAACCTCTTGGTCATTCCACCAAATCTAAAATCAGAAGACAACTTCAAATATGCAAAAAAATAAATAACATTGTTACTCAACAGCATATTGTTTCATCATAATAATTTTCTAATTTCTTTTAAATACAGGAGATTTAAATTATTTGATCACACTATAAAAATTATTTCATAAACTGAGACCTTTAATTGAAATGCATTTTTCTATTGTCGCCACTCTTTGTGATATGTGAACGATAGAACAGTGCATTCTGGGTAGGTACAGCCAGAAGAAACGCAAGAGTCGAGCGCTAGTGAGAGCTGAGAAATACCTCTAAAATCTACTCCATTTTTGTTTACGGTTTTTGAGAAAAGGAAGTTGCGCTCATCATGTCTTCTTCTTAATTTGTTCACTTATCATCCAGAAACTATTTGTTGCATTTTGTTGGTTGTGCAGGAGGCCCCACTTCTGCTTTTCAAAGATTTAGTTAATTTTCCATTTAAAGTGCCCTAAAACAGCCAAAAGAAGCTCAAAATAGACTAAAATCTTATTATCTAAGAATAATTTTGTTCAAAAGATGGGATGTTTATGTTTTGTATAGGCCATAAACCCATCCTATCCTGGTCACTGTTGAGAAAACAAGACTTTGAAGAAGATCAACTCCACATTCAGTGAACTGGACCATGTGGTGCTAATGCTTCTGTCCTAGATCAACCCTGTCTGTGTTTCCTAACTAAAAACTTTTACCTCAGGTTACCTTTCCATGTTCTTGTCTTTTGAGGCTAGGAATGAGGTAGGAATGTTTCTGGAAACCAAAACCTCGACTCTGTGGAAACAATATCCCTCCGTTCGTTCGCTGGGCTCTGCTCCACTGCACCGCAGAAATTTCTGACTCTGTCGCCTCTTAATGTAAAAGGGAATGAGGAAGGAGATAAACCGGAGCCTTGTTTACACAACGCATTTACATTTTTAAGATTCCCAGTTTGTATCCTTATGATCACCTGCGAATAAACGGAGACGGACGGGTTTGAGGCCCAATGCCGCCGTTAATCACTGTCAAACGTTCCTCACGTCTCGCTTAGGTCCCCACCTCCGTTGCTCTTAAGTCCTTCACAAATAGAAGAGTAAAGAAGCAGCTGCAGATGTGAGGGAACGAGAGATGTTGGAAGCGCATGAAGGAACGTCTCACAGACCTGCATTGTTCAACTTCAATGTGGAGCCAGAGCTGCCTCTTCATGTTCTCTCCCGTCTCATTTATATTGTCTCGGAGGAGGGAAGAGAGCGTTTTGATGAGATTATTGCTTTTACAGGGAAGGACGTGAACTTTCCTCTCCATCAAACAAGCTTAAGAGTGTGTTTTTAGATTGGAAACGGGGCTAATGTTTGGAGCAGAATGCACGTTAAGGTGATCAAGTATCATTTAGGAATGCAGAAATAGTTTGCTTTTATGGCAGCAGAGTTTCCATAATGACGCTCAGGTTTTTAGTTTTTCCTTAGTTACTTCATTAGAGGCCAAAACCTCCACAGTGAAGCATTGAGCAGCTTCATTTATTTTTTCTAACATCATGTCCAGAGTTACTAGAACCCAGGCACAGTTTTTAACTCTTTTTAAGAGAAAAAAAATTGGGAAATATGCAAGACAAGTCCTGGAGGATCTTCCACCTGGAGGTTCCAGAGGAACCAGCAGCTTCAAATCACTGTTTGCTGCTTTGTGAGGGCATTTTAACAGCTGCTCTCTTAATACAATGAATTTGCCTAACAGAAACCTTCCTCATTACGCCTTTATCTGTACAAACCCATCTTTGTTCTGAATCAGCCACAAATCTCTTCACAGTACGATGATAACGCTTCAGTTTTTGTTAAATATCTAATGTTTTCATACCTTGTCATAAGGCACTGCACTCTCTGATGATGTTCGTCAGCAGAGATCCTTTCTTGCTTGAAACCTGTGGCCTGCTTAATAATGTGGAACATCCTTCTTAAGTAGATTTCCTTTAATTGAGCTCACCAGACAAACTGATCAACCAGCTCTCTGAAATTATAGTGATTCAAAGAACCCTGACACACAATACCATCTATAAATTTAATAGCACAACAAAAAATGTTATCTTTATCACACTTAAATCCAATTTGCATAATAATTTGGAACACTGTGTAGAACAGAAAACTGGTTTGGCTCTCAACTGAAAACAACTTCTTTTTTCTTTCCACCCCAAATGCTTGTTCTCCCCCGGGTGGAGAGCCTCATTGTCTGAATCAGAAGCTTCCACTGGTTTTAGCACACGATGCATGAATATTCCACTGTAATCCTCCCACCGCATAACTAGAGTTTGACTTTTTACTCCTGGCCTCTTTGGAAGGAAAATTTGTCATCTTCCTCTCTCCCTGAGAAAATAAATGTGCAGAAATCCCGGCGGGTGACGGCGCAGAATCATCCCAGCAGCGGACGTGCCATGACTCCAACGGCGCGCGCTGATAGGAGATGACTTGGGGATAACAGCTGCACCCGTGGAAACCTTCTCCGGGTAGAGAAGCGACACCTACTTCCTCCTTTTGTCTGCGCGCTCCTCCATGTGTGACCGTCAGCGACGTACGAGACGACGCTTATCTCCGTCGGTTCTTCAGTTAACAGGAAATCAAACCTTCTTGTGCGTCAGATCTGTTTGCAATCGATTTAAATTCTCATCAAACATCACAGCAGCAGCAGAGCTGGCGCCTCGTGTTTACTGTATATCATCAAGGGTGTCCAAAGTGTGGGTCGGGGGCCATTTGTGGCCCTAAAACAGTTTTTTTTTTCTGTTTGTGGTCCCCAACTTTAGTTCAAGACTTATGCATATTTGTTAGTTTTTATTTGTAATCAGGATACATTTTTTTTTATTACAATAACTTTTTATGCATTTAATACAATTTACATGATTATTTGAGTCACAGTATAAATTTTGATTGAGTATAAATTAATTATAAGTACAAATTTTGACTTGTCATGACAATGAGTCACAATGCCACTTTATGTTTCAGGATTCAACAACAAAAAACACTCAAAACAAAACATTCAGTCAATTATATATTTAGGCTTGATTTTTGTTTAGTGATTAATAAGTGATCGCAGTGTTTGATTAGCTACCGCTGCTATTAGCCAATCTAAAACTGCAGTGGTTGATGAGCTCATTTAAACACCTGCTCTATTGATGATATGTCAGAGTTGGTTCTTTGGCCACTTTTTGTAGCTAAACTGAAACATCAAATTCCACAGCACATCTACATATTATGGTTGTAATAGTCAAGCTAGCATAGCTGACCTGCGTCACTAGCAATTTTTTTTTTCCTATAACTTTTTCCTGATCTTATCATCTAGTTGTCATAAAGTAGACAATTAGTAGCAAAACACTGCGTCCTTTTTATACATTTAAGACGTAGCGTCTTGATAACTGCTAACCCAATGCTAGTCATTGTTAGTGAGCAGCTTTTGGCCCTCCATTGAACGGTCATCAGAAAGGTCATCTGTAGCATTTATCTTGGCTCATCTTCTTTGTTTCTTGTTTAAATCATATTTAAATCGCTTTAAATCTCCAGGTTTTAATGATTTCAGGTTCACTTGCCTCACAGATGGCAGTCTGCGATGTTTGATTTACGCTCTGCTTGAGTGGAAAGAAGCATTCTTTTCTCTTTCCTTTTTTGCAGAAAGCATTCTGAACTCCTCTTCCTTTCTTTCCGTCTCCTTCCAGAGCTGCAGCAGCTGTAAATTGGCCTACTTCCATCTCCTGCTCTGTTCCCTCGTATGCTTCCATAATATTATTCTTGCAGGAGATATTAGCCTTTTGCTGAATCTGTCAGGCAGAAAGGATTTAGTGTTGGGTTCAAGCAATTTAAAAAAATTTTTTGTTCTCTGAAAAGACGTGCAACAGCTTGGGTAGTTTTTCTTGGTGCCTCGGTGAGATGAGCCCATTTCTCTCAAGTTGCAGGAGGCTTATTAGTTTTCTCTGCCGTTCTGCCGGTTCTGGTTTCTTTCTGCTGGAGCGGCGGCCCGGCTCATGATTGACTGTGCAAAACTATGAAGTGGTTTCGGAGAGTTATCGCGTGATGCTCTGCCTTGAAATAAGTGTTAGTTTCCAACCTGTAGCTGTTCCAGGGAGTCTTTAAAGTCTTACATTCATTTAAAAATGAATTTAATCTCATATTTCATGTTGGGTTTTTTTTTGAGGAACTTGAAGTCGCACTTTGACGACTTCATTAAGTTCTGTGACTCTAGACGGTAACTAGCATCAAGCATACCCAGGCTAGCTAGCTAGCTAGTTAGCTTTTTTTTATCATGGGGTAAATACAAATTTATACAAAGGATTGTCTGTCCTTCCTTTTCTTCTTATGTTCATCCTTCTTTACTTTTTTCCTCCCTTACGTTCGTCCTTTTCTCCTCCCTTCTTTCCTCATGGCCATCCTGTCCTCCTCATTTCTCTCCATCTTCTCTCTCACTTTCTCTCTCCACCTTTCATCTTTCTCTCTCTCTCTATCTTTCATCTTTCTCTCTCTATCTATCTTTTCTCTCTCTAATCTCGCTCTCTGACTCCTTTCTTCTCTCCCACATCGATGTGGCCAGTTCCCACAGGCCCCAGGGTCACAGCTGTAGTCCGTCGATTTCTCCCCTTGACCTCTCCGCACGGCGCTGCTGAACAGCTGTTCCACACACACACACACACACACACACACACACACACACACACACACACACACACACACACACACACACGCACACACACGCACACACTCTCTCACTCTCTCAGAGCGCTGCAGGTCAGGCCTGCAGGACGGGGCAGAAGGTTTCGGCGCGCTCAGACACGCACATGCGGTCTGACATGAACATGAGGTCTCTGCGGTTTGCACAGAAACAGACGCTGCAAATCAAAGGAAGTCAAAGGAAAAGTTGTGCGAACACGACTCAGTGAGCTGCAGAACCACACTGCTGGGTCCTGGAAATCCTGGAAAATCCTTGAATTTCAATTAGCTATTTGGAAAGTGCTTGTTATTCACAGATTTACTGTAAAGTGCAATTTATTGTCTGGAGTCTCTGGAGATGATGATGCACAGAAGGATTTTAGTCAGAAGCTTCTTCCACGCCCCTGAAATACAGACTGCTACAGGAGGTCTATCCTGCAATCTGAAGAATTTTGAATTAATTTAATTTCCCTTTGCTTTCAGTAAAGATTTTTTAAATTTGGAATTCTTTTTTTGTTTTTTATAATTGAGACCAGATATTTTCATACACCCAGCCTGTTGCAATAAACAACTCAACTAATCATATAATTATGATAATTGTTTAGGCACTAGTTAAGTTTCACTTTAATTACTTTTTATTGTGACATATTGACCAGTGTAATTAAAATAAAAGATTAAATTTAGTTTTTTTTTTTGTGAAATTACTTTTTGTCTTTGAGTCAATGTAAGAACATTTCAAAACATAAAATTTTGTTTTATATTAGTTTAATTTATTCCTGCATCAGAATGTAGAATATCACCACAAAACAATGACTTATAAAAATGACAAATGACAGATAATAGTGAATTTAAGATCTATCTTTTAGTTCATTTGTGTTGTTTTTATCTCCAAAGTTTTCAAGGTAAGTTTAAAAACTTACCTTGAAAATGCTTGAAAGGTTCTTGAGTTTCACTGTGGGAATCCTGACACTGAACAACTCGGCTTCAGTCCAAAACGTCTTCACTTAAAGGCTTAGCCGACCCTTTTGTTGCTCAGGGGAGAGGCTTGCTGTGCCCTTTGACCTCTGCCCGCTAACCCCACCCCACTCAGGCCCTGGGTTCAGTCGTCTGAGACTCTTTTAGCCTCCATCTGTCAAACAGCTAACATACATCAGTGGGAGCTTTGGGGTGAAACTGAGCGATGACATAACAGGAGGAATGTGTTAAAAGTTTTTAAGTTTTTAGTTTTTTCCTCAAAAACTTGAGAAAAAAATAAACTTAAGGGATAAAAGATAAAAATTGAGAATTTTTAGATTAGAATCAGAATTATGAGATCTCAGAACTTCAACTCTTTTTTTTTTAGAATTTAGAGAAAGAACTTTAACAGAAACAGCCATAACTCAGGGTTATGAGAAGTAAAAATTTTGAGGAAAAACATCAGAATTCTACATTTTCTCGTAGAATTCTGAGAAATTGCTGTTTCAAGAGAGAAAGTCAGAATTTTGAGGGAAAATGTTATATGTGATGTTAGAACAATGAGAAATCAGAGCTCCAAATTTTTTCTTGGAATTTCTCAAAAGAAATTTTAGAATTCTGAGAAAAATATCAGAATTCTGACTTTTTTCTTGGAATTGTCAGAAGAAAAGTCTTTTTTTTTTTTAATCAGTCTTTTTATTGAGTTTTTTTTCCTTTCATGCATACAGTTTGTGAATACACAGAAGTGTTTATCCAACACAGAAAAAGAAAAGTAGTTTTAAGAGAGAAAGTACTTCTTATTTTTTTATTAAAATCAGAATTATAAGAATTTATTTAAACCTTTTTCTCAAAATTCTGAGTTATTTTTTTCTGTGGCTCTGGTCCTCTTTCACACAAAACTTCTCTGTTTCTAATTTATGGAGCTCTTTCCCTGTTTCACTCTTTTTCTTGAAAGAGTCATAATCATCCTGTTCATGCATGTTTCACACAATGAATGACGTGAAACAAAATTGCAGCGACTGGTTGTTAAAATAAAAGGTGGAGGAATCCATTTTATAGACTTAACCTCCCTTCATGGAGACCCGCCTCACTCTGCTTGAGATCGTTTTGTTATTCTTTCAGACAGTTTGACGCATGAGTTGTAATTACCGTTTAAGACTGTTGACGTAGCTGCTGGGTCAAACACACGTAACGTTCCGGGTCGGGTAATTTGTAACTTCTGGGTCAAACGCATTCAGAAGGAATTTAAAATCAGTGTTCGTATTCTGTGCCACAGCTTTATTTAAGAAATTATATGATTCATATGGGATCATAATGCATGTTATTTAGAACAATCCAAGCATTTAAACGATTAATTGATTATTCAAATAATAGTCCAATAATTCAGTAATCAACTCCTGATTTTATAGAGGTGTCTAATGATCAAATATGTTTAATTTCCAGTGCATGGCTGCTGCTTTCCTCCTTCCAAAGCAATTATATTTTTAGCCAATTCTGTGTTATTTGTGATTGAAACTGAATTTCTATTAATTTTGCGCTATAATGGAGGCTCCCTGGATTATTTTTACATTTTCTGAATAATGATTCTGTTGGAACCTGTTTAAGTTCTGATGTACTGGAGCAGAAAATCCGCCGCCGCCCGGCCTCAGGTGGCGCCTCGCCACCGCCGCCTCATCACTCGGTCGCCAATATTACGATTCGCCCTCTGAGTTTCTCTTGCCGGTGAAGACGATGCAGAATATTAAGCTGCAGCTGCGGCGACGCGCCGTGACCCCAGAGGTGACAGGTCAGAGGTCAGCCCTGACAAACAGCCACATTGCAGCTCACACACTGATCCACACACACTCACAGGTCTGGAGACGGCAGCTGAATCTGAATGCTGACCTCCAGCTGAAATCCAGGATCATGATTTCCTTTCTTCCTTCCTTCCTTCCGTTCCATTCTTTCTCATCACTCTTTCATTTCTTCTTTTTCTGCCTCCCCTGCATTCTTCCAGCCTACATCCCTCATGTCCTTCTTTCTTCCCTTCTTCTAATGTGTTTACATAATTGATGCTTCTTTCTTTCTTTCTTTCTTGCATCCTTTCTTCCTCCTTTTCATCCTTCCTTCCTTTCCTCCTCTCATCGCCTCTCTGTGTTCAGACGTTTCTCCATTTTAAATCCTGAATCATTTTGATGCGTCGCATCAGAAACTCCCAGCTTCTCTCTCGAAAATTAAACTGCAGCTGCGGCGACGAGCCGTAACCTCGGAGGTGACAGGTCAGAGGTCAATCCTGACAAACAGCTCACACACCAAACAAACACACACACACACACTCCTCTACTGCAGCAGAATGTGAATGTGGACCTCCAGCTGACATCCATCCATGATTAATGAGCCGCCTGGTTAAGTTTGGGCTCCTTAATGAATCCAGTTTGAGAAGTTGAGGAGCCTATAAATATTTGACATGTCTCCTGAATGTGTTTGCATAATTGATGCAGGAATCTAAATTGAATCATAATTGCATCATAGTGGACATTTCATTCCCTTCTCCACCTCTTGCCTCCATTATTTTATTTTTTTCTGTCCGTTCTCATTGATGTTCCCCTCAGACCAAACGCGGCCCCTTCGCTCCAACTTACGCAACGCACACGCGCAGACGGGGGGCCGACAGACAATCAATGCGATCTCGGGGTGTGACTGACACATGGCACTGATGAACTCACTGGGTAGCACATCGCTTCGCTCGCCCCGCCGCCCTGATTGACAGCTGTACCTTCTCCCCGTCTCTCTCTCTCACACACACACCGTCTCAGACATCACGCTGCTCTCCAGTGTCATGCTGTGCTGACATAGTCTGTGTTTGATGCTGATGTCAAACTTGCTCACAAATGATTTGCTGTGTTCCTGACTGCCTGTGAGCGCGAGAGTCAGACGGCAGCAGAGCTGGAGGAGGAATCAGAGCCGTGAAAAAAAGCTGTTGCTTAGTTGAAAATGTCGGGAGATTATGCAATTAGGAAGCGTTCGTTAAATATTACAGTCACAGTATCAGCTGATGTTAACCTTCTGTCTCTTTTTCTGTCGTTTCCTGACTGACTGTCTGTGTATGTACAGTTAGCATAGCTCATTTTAGCAGCGAGAACATGAGGGTATTAGCATAGCCACCAATAACAAGGGGTAAATGGTTTTCCTGTAACGTGTTGTTTCTCTGCCACTAGCATATTTAGCAGCGAGAACATGAGGGTAATTGACAGCGCTAAGACTCTACTCCTGTCTCTGATTGGTTGTTTCTGGTGCATTTCTTCAGACAGCAACAATAGCTCAATGAGGAAGTGGAGGAGAGTGATCTTTGACCAGAGTATTTGTCATATATTTTAAAAACGTATAATAAAAGTTACATTCCGCAGCTTTAAGAGAAATAAATCTGTCTGAACTTTAAAGGCTGGACTCTTCAGGACGAGTCCATGTTCATGAAATCCTCTCCTGGAGCGACTGCTCCCAGAATCCAATCATGCACTGAATTAAAAAAGCAGCTACCTCTCCAAAGTCTGCAGAATAATCAGATAGAAGAGCTGGTTTATCTGCACTGCTGCTCTGGATTGGAGCCTGGCCTCCGATTGGTTGCGTTCAGGGTCCCAGGTGGCTCCAAAACCCCGGCTTTTATTTTGATTTAGAGGAATCTTCAGTGGGAATACATTAGTGTTTTGCAGACCAGGAATTAGGTGCAATTAAGTTCCTCCTCACCTATTGGGGGAAGAGTTTTGCTGGTGTTTGTCTGCAGATGGGATCTTGATAATGGTCAGCGGTGCTTTGAAAATAACAAGGCCAGTGTGTGTGCGGTTTATGCTTCATGACGTGGACAAAAGAGTGAGTCAGAGTGTGAAGAGACTTCAAGAGTTTGGATAACAATTTATTAGAGAGAGCCTGCAGCGGCCGCGATGTGGATGGATCAAATTAAAGTGTTTCTCGCTCTGTCTTAGAGTGTGTGTGTGTGTGTGTGTGTGTGTGTGTGTGTGTGTGTGTATGTGTGTGTGTGTGTGTGTGTGTGTGGGAGAGAGGAAAGGCCGCCTCAGTGAGAGGTATCTCTGGCCTTCTCTTTGCTCTTCGTTTCAGTGGCTCTGATGACAAAACGTGTCAGTGTTTAAAAGGGGGACCACCGCCGCAGAGCATGTGCTGACATGTTTAAATCTGAGACCGTCTCTCACTCTCGCGGCGCTCCGACTCACGAATCGTGCAAACCGCAGCGCACAGCAAGGCGCAGCTGGGCTCCAGCGAACATCCTCGGAGTCCGGACCCCTCATCCTCAAGATCACACAGTCAAGCGGCAATTACTGACTCTGTCTCTGAGTGTGAAGGAAAACAGGCACAAAGAGCAATCTTTGGAGTCATCTTGTTGCCTAACAGACCCAGCTTCAGAGGACATTATCAAGGGGGGAGCAGAGTGAACCAGCTTTTACTTTAATATAAATACATAAACAAACCTTTACGTGACCTTTCACATAAGATGGCGGCAATTCATAGCAGCTGACTCGGCTGTTGTCGCGGATTTGTAGCGAACACTTTCTGCAAGGTAAGAATATTAACGTTAATCTACTTTATAAGTAAGTGTGATTAGAATAACGTCAAATATTGCATTTTGGAGAAGGGACGTGTCTAACGTTACTAACCATTAGTAACCATGGAAACAGCTGCGCCGTTGTGTAGCCAGCATGTATGGCAGAAACCTGGTTAGCCTCTCGTCTTTTGTGTTTTTAATGCTGCTCCGGTGTAAGAGGAAATGCTGTTTATGACATGGTGACATTAATCATGTGGCGTGAATTCATTCAAAGTCGGTAATTTGGTCAACACGTCAGGAGGAGTGAGGTACAGGTCGGTTTCAAAGCTAGCTTCTGTAGATACTATGAGCCCCAACCAGCTGTGACGTTCACAGACAAATGATCTTGACCCGAACAAGTTCAGTGGAAACTGTGAATAAACTGGCAAAAACAACTTTGGAGCACAATGACCATCACGATCCCTCCAGTGATTTAGTGACGTAGTTTATTTCTTTTTTAAATAAAACGGGGGAAGTTGGATGTGGGACAGCGGGGAGGGGCTGGATGCTAGGAGGGGCTGGATGCTAGGAGGGGCTGGATGCTAGGAGGGGCTGGATGCTAGGAGGGGCTGGATGCTAGGAGGGCTGGATGCTAGGAGGGCTGGATGCTAGGAGGGCTGGATGCTAGGAGGGCTGGATGCTAGGAGGTAGCGAGAAGTTATATGCCAGCGCTACATGCTGTAAGATTAACAACGAACCAAACCAAACCCGTGTTTTAAATCGAGCTTTAAGATAATGTATCAAACTTCAGGCGCAAAATGAAATATACTACAGAAATATGAAAGCATTAAACTCACCGTTGGGTTAGCGTTCGCCTCCATAGTCGCCAGCCTCGGTGATGCTGGTATTTCCTCTACATGACGTGGCGTCTTGTGATTGGCTGGGTGTTGGAATCTGACATCCATTGGTCATGTCTGTGATCTGAAGTAACCTTGCCATATTTTTATTTTTATTTTATTTATTAATTTATTTATTTATTTTTAAATTTTGTAATTTTTTTTTATTTTTTTTCCCTCCGAAGAGTTTTTGTGGCGCTAGTGGCTCACAGTTTTGACAGTGGACTGACAGGAAGGAGGGCGAGAAGACATGTGGCAAAGGTCGCCGGGCCGGGAGTTGAACCCGCAACGTCTGCGTCGAGGACTGAGGCCTCCAAACGTGGGGCGTGCTAATCCCTGCGCCACCACTTTGCCATTTTTAACAGCGAATTTTTAGACGCTGAATTTGAGACAGCGAATTTGAGCAAGTTGAATTTGAGGACACTGAAAATATTGCATTTGAATTTTGAAAAGTTGAATTTTTTATATGCTGAATTTTTTGACACTGAAAAATTAAATGAAATTATCACTTTGAAATAGGAATGTGACCTTTTTTAACAAATGAAAATTGAAACCATGTACAAATGACATTGAATTTTTTAGGTTAACACTGAAAAAGTAAACACTAATTTACAACATTCAAATTTCAGAGGCATTTTTTATTCAAATCCTGATGGCACATATTTACTTCCATAAACCAGCCTCAGTATTAACTAATTCATAACTAATCATTCTGATAATGGCTGGAAAAAGCTGGACTCAAGGACGGCACAGAGGCCCTCATCATGGCCGCCCAGGAACAGACCAGAGCAATAGAGGCCCAGCTCTACCACACCAGACAAGACCCAAGGTGTAGGTTGTGCAAGGAGGCCCTTGAGACAGTCCAGCACATAACAGCAGGGTGCAAGATACTGGCAGGGAAAGCGTACATGGAACGACATAACCAAGTGGCAGGCATATGTGCAGAATATGGACTGGAAACCCCGAGATCAAAGTGGGAAACACCCCCAAAGGTGGTGGAGAATGCCAGAGCTAAGATCCTGTGGGACTTCCAGATCCAGACAGACAGAAAGGTAATGGCGAACCAACCAGACATTGTCGTAGTGGATAAACAACAGAGGAAAGCCGTTGTGGTAGATGTAGCAATACCAAGCGATTGCAACATCAGGACAAAGGAGCACAAGAAACTGGAGAAATACCAGGGCCTCAGGGAGGAACTGGAGAGGGCCTGGAAGGTGAAGACCACAGTGGTGCCTGTGGTCATCGGGGCCCTCGGGGCAGTCACCCCCAAACTGGAGAAGTGGCTACAACAGATCCCAGGAACAACATCAGACATCTCAGTCCAGAAATGTGCAGTCCTTGGCACAGCCAAGATACTGCGCAGGACCCTCAAGCTCCCAGGCCTCTGGTAGAGGACCCGAGCTCAGAGGATAAGAACCACCCGCGGTGGGTGAGAAGGGAATTTTTTTTAATATATATATATATATATATGACAGCTTCCCCGTCATACACACAAAGGAGGCCAGTTGTTTGAATTTTCTGTAATGAATGGTCAACACAAATTAGCACAGTGAGCTTCCCTACTGGTTCACCACTTCTCTGCGTACACAGTAGAGCGCTGAACAGACTGTGTGTCACAAACAATTATTACAATCGGCTTAACATATTTTTCTAACAGTTGATCGTATAGTGGTATTAATAATACTTCTTTAAAATTAATTTAATACAATCTGGTCTTCTTCTTATAAATAAAAAAAATAAAATAAAAAAAACATAGACAGCAGTCAAATTTAACTAATAAACTATTTAACAGTAACCTCTAACTGAAACAGGGAACAAATAAACTGACAGGCTGGCAAATACAGCAAACCGACAACACAATAGACAAACTGACAAACTCAACTGAAGAAAAACTGACAAACATAACCGACAACACAAATCACTGATAAATAATGTAACATAATTACCTGTAATGAATGGTCAACACATAAGCACAGTGAGCTTCCCTACTGGTTCACCAGTTATCCGCGTACTGCAATAAAACTCCACGTCAGTCTTTGAGCACATTCACTATGACTGTATTGACAAAAGAACTAGATTTGGTGACTTACCACAGTACAGACTGTGTGGAATTTACAGTTTATCTTCCTATTTATAGGTGAACCAGTAGGGGGCGCCAAAAACCACTCATCACATGGTAATTACGAAACATATTTTAGCAAGAATTTCATCTGTATCTATTACCCGTTACACACACACACACACACACACACACATATATATATATATATATATATATATATATATATATATATATATATATGATATGCATGTGTTTCAAGACATCAGTTCATATCCGAGTAGCACTTCGAACTTCAGCACTGGTTTTCACAAGGATTTTCAGGATGGCAGATATGTTTGTTGGTATGTGTTTCCCCCTCGGCTTTGGCCTCGGCTATTTAGTCACGACCGGGATGACAAAAATGTTTGACAAATTTCTCCCTGAAAG
This sequence comes from Poeciliopsis turneri, assembly GCA_922788865.1. Taxonomy (NCBI): domain Eukaryota; kingdom Metazoa; phylum Chordata; class Actinopteri; order Cyprinodontiformes; family Poeciliidae; genus Poeciliopsis; species Poeciliopsis turneri. The sequence continues at coordinate 1,528,033 of CAKLNU010001072.1, forward strand.
AGATTTTGAAGAAAGTACTGCTGAGGAAGAGAGCACTTACACCGAGTATGACGCGTTTGACGCATATCTCTTTAACCCATCCCCAGTTGAGAGCTGGGGAGGTTTGCTTCTCAGGTGACAATGAATTTGATCCCTCTTTTTTTGACCCATCCCCAGTTGAGAACGATGTTTTTGACCATGATGTCTTTGATAGTTATGGTTTTGATCTGTCCCCAGGTGACAGATCTGTGTAAAAGTGTGTAAAGTCTGAAACAGACTTTACACACTTTTGGAGAAAGTGTGTAAAGAAAGTCCCCAGGAAGACAGCGTTGTTCTCAACAATGATTTCCCCATTCTCCCACAAGAACCAACGTCCCCGGCTGGGGACGTTTGGTCTGTGGTTGAGGAAGAGGTCACTTCCAAAAACGATTGGATTGGAAAGGAAGAATCTTCAATGGATGGATTTGAAAAATTTACAGAAACTGTTGCAGAGGGAGGAGGAGCAACAATCATTATAGAGGAAGAAAATAAATTTAATCCCCTAAACAAAACATCTGTAAGGAAAAATACAAATAACGATATATGATGGGAGCCATTGTTGTTAATTTTCTTTGCACTTTGCATTCTTGTTATTTGTTTTGTTGATTTTTACATGTTTGCATTTTTGTCGTTTCTATTTTTTCGTCAACATCATGGGAAGCAGTGGATGCTGAGGTTTAAATTTAATTTATTTTATTTGTTTCAGGTTCTTTGTCAGGATTCCTCCATCAGTCCAAAACGATTTTGTGCAAATTTGATAATAAATTGGCAATGGAAGAAAATGTTAATTTGATTATCATAACAATGTTAATAAATAATTATATTAGTATGAAAATATCAATATTACTATATTAACACTAATATTAGTATATTTGTACTTATATATATATATATATATATATATATATATATATATATATATATATATATAGAGAGAGAGAGAGAGAGAGAGACAGCGAGAGAGAGATTGTTGTCGGTTATGTATCTGTATCTCTGATGGCACGTATTACTTCCATACGTGAGGAGCAGCCGTCGTTTGGGCTGAAATTGACCTCACCTTTGACTGCTGTGTGGACGGTAAACGTAACTGAAACACTGCCTCAGTCTCTCGGGCAGGGGAAGCATCCGAGGGGACAAATTGAAAAGATTGCGAGGGTGAAGCCGTCATCGTGAATTGACTTCGTGGCAGGAAGGGTTCTTGTTATCAGGGTGTTTGAAAAATATGCAGCGGGAATCAGGGATGGCAGGAAGTGTAGCTGCAAGCAAAGTTTCTGATGTAAGTCTGCGTCACGATTTACATTCCTGCCAAAAATATAGTATCCCCCCCCCACAAGGGCTTGTGTTGTTGATATTAGTCTAAAATTGTAGATGTTAAAAGGACTATCATGGTAACAAAGGTTTAGTAGAAACAAAAGGACCAGACTGAAGGCTTTTGTTAACCAGTTTTTGGTAGAAAGAGAAAAACAATAAATCATTCACATTAAAATTACTGAGCTGACTTTATTTTATCATGTGATTAATTACTTTATTACGAACCTTCATGTTTTTATTTTTAAAAGAAGATTAATCCAAACCAACCTGCTTCTATGTGAAAATATAAACTTTGTTAAATCACGAATTAAATTATTTAACCGTTGTTTCATCCACAGTTTTCACTCATTGCAGTTCTTTTTTATTTCAAAGCAGCTACCGTGCATAGTGGTGAAACTTTAACTTACTCAACAGGTTGTTGCTAGGTAACCACATAATGAATCAGTTATTTGATTCCACTAACCTTGCTTAGCTGGTGGCAGTTAAAGGTCTTTCCTTTGCCTACATTAACCAGAATGCCGTGTGCTTCTGGCTCTGAGTTCAGTGAAATTATTCAATGTTCTAAATCAAAAAATCACTTTAAGTATTTTCTGCTTAAGTCCAAAGAATGCTTCATGAAGAGGAAAAAAACTTAAGTCACTCCAGTAGTCAGATTTATTTAGAAATGTCAAACGTGATTGGGATGTGTGTCTAAAATTTAGGTCTTAAAATGTAATTTGGATGTTAATCAGTCTTAAAATTTGTCAAGGGAGGACAATTGAATGCAGTTATTTTTCTGCCAAGACATCTCTGTCAGGCAAACGTTTGAGTCACACATAAACATCTTCATAGTTTGAGGCATTAAAGGCTAATAATGGCCAGCTGCTAAGATATCCATGCAAGATAGGTAGCTAGCTTTGTTGGCTCTATCGTGGGCATTTTGCCATGCTTCATTGTAATGTAGCAAATTCCCTCAACCATTCTTTATTTTTAAAGTTTTTTGGCTTTGAATTTTATTAAAAGTGGGATTAAAAAGTCTTAAATTCGATTTGCGGAAGCCTTCGTGCTTTTCACTGTGAATTAAGATTTAACACATAAGTCAAAAATGCGCCACGAAGAGGAAAAAAAGCATATTAAAGTGAATAAATCACAGGGCCGGCCAAACTGTGAAATAAAAAATGTGATTTATAGTCTGGAAAATATGCTAAGTATAACCCGATGAAGCAGACTAAAACATTTCAGATGATCTAAGGAAGCTTAGCTGATACATTTTTTGTTGGTCTGGAAAGCATAATAAAGCAACCTAATAGTATTTGGGACTCCACTGGGAACCATCATCTACAAATGAAACATGCAACAGCTGATTCAGGACGGTGCCTGGCCTATTAAAATAACTTCTGGGGAACATTGACAACGAACCCAGGAGGTCACAAACGAAACCAGGACAGCTTTTAAAGCACAGCTGGCCTCACGTCCCTTCGTTAAGGTCAGCATTCATGATTCAGCAACAATGAAGAAACTGAGTTTTCATCTGACGACTCTCACTTCGTCTGGAGTGAAAGTAACACATGAAAATGTTCATGAAAAGAGCAACGGTGAAACGTGGTCGGGTTACACATTTCAGTAGAAATTTCAACATATCTCATTGAGAGCTAATGGTCTTTATTTGAACAAATTGTTTTGATATTGCCTGACTTTTCTGCCATTTCTCGTCATTTATCGACTCACCTGGATTTAGTGGATCACTAAGATGCACTAAAATAAAATACGTCAATAACTTATTTTATTTTATTATGCTGTGATAAACAGTTGTCGTACACTGACAACATGCTAGCGAATGTTAAAACGGCAAGATAAAGGCAGGTAACCATAGCAACCGGTGAGAATTTAAAGGCCAGCCTGGCTGTTTCTGCAATCAAGTTGTGCTGTGTTTACAAACAAATATTCCCTCTATAATACTAAATACTTTTTCACTCCACTGTAAGACGATGTGTGGACGTTTTATTCCGCACGATGTTCTGGATTCGCTCGGCGTCCAGCCCTCATTTCTGTCGTTACATAGATCCAAAACAGATAAACAAAACCATCAGAACAGCTTAGAAATCCCTCAAACCTGTTTGCTTTGTAATTCATGCTGCAGCGCTCAGCAACAGGGGCTTTCCAGGGAAAATCTGACGAGTACAGCTCATCGTGTATTGGCAGCAGAGATATTTTTAATATACATAAGCAGTGGAGGGGGATGTGCAGTGCCTGCATTATTGATGGACCGTAACAATTCAGACATTTTCTGAATGTCTGCAGGTAGTTTAGGATTTGTGAAAATGATTCTGGTGTTGTGATTTGACTGAATTCAGTTACAGTGACAGTGACTGAGAACTGCAGAGAGGAGAAAAAAGTAATAACCGATCCATCAGAGGAAAACGCCGCTGACAGGCAGAAAGATCTTTCATATTGAGGTCTTGTTCCAGTTTGATCTATCCTCACGTCAAGATACTTTATATTTAACATCATCTATCAGAATAACTTATATGTGATATGTTTAAATAATGATGTTTTGGATTTATATCCACATCCTTGTCTTAAATTACCACCTACAGCACTTCTGATAGACAGATTACATTACAGCATGATTGTTTGCATAAATTCTTGTGTTTAAGGTAAATATGATTTCTTTGAAATTATGAATTAAGAAACTGCTAGTATAAAGCAGCTTTGAGTTTAGTAGTCAGATGAAGTTTTTTGTTGTTGTGGTTTTGTGATAACTTTATTGCAGAATCTTAGTCCATTACAAAAAATAATGGGCTGAGCATCCACATAGTGAAAAATGGTGATGGCAGTACCATTGCAAACGTTTTAGGCTCCCAATGTGTGAAGCTGATAAAGACGCACCCCAAAAGTCTTGCAAATATTTGGATATAAAAGCTAGCTAGCAAAGCATTGACCTAAGGGCTTCACCTACAAATATACCTAAAAACAAAATTGAAAACCATGCAACCTTTAGCTTCCTCTTCAGAATTATACCCTCCTTTGTGTTGATCTGTCACATAAAATCCCAGTAAATTACATGAAAGGCTGCAGCTGAAATGTGGCAAAAGGTTAAATTGATATTCTAACTGTTGCAAGACTCTGAAACTGGCTTATGTCATCATTGGCTGCAATAAAATGTGTATGTGTCTGCTGCATCAATCATTTAATGGATTCCTCAACAGGCCTCGCTTGTCTGTACACAATGGCTTGGCTTTACCCTTTTTCAGTGGCCTTTTCTTTAGATTTAATGGTCTTTCTTCACGTCTGAGCCTGTGTCGTTTAATTCATGACATCTAGCTTGGGCTTATCCAAAGGTTTCTGGAGGTTGTTGGAATGTTTCTCACACGGTTGCCAAAGTCATAAAATTAAGACATAGTCTGACTGCTCTGTGTAGTCTGGATATCAATCAATAGACAATAATTAGTCATGGTATGACATCTCCATGCTCCATTCATCTTAAAAGGAGCAGCAGCTTCAGAAATTCAGCAGAGAAGAATTACAAGCTCATGTATTAAGTCAGGAAACCAGATTGATAAATATTTCAAAATTAAAAATCCCAAACATAATTTTAGTTTTTCAGGTTTGCATATGCCATCGATTAGCTTCTTTATAATCATAAGTCAGTTTTTATGATGTCAAAATTCCCTCTTAATGATAAATAAAATAGTGTTTACCTATCAATAGCTTATATTTAATAACTTAAATGACTTGACTTTTCTTTTTATTACTTTTTAAGTAATAATAAGTTTTACTCATTATACTTATTATTAAGTAATAAAAAGTAATTTTGGAACTGCTTTAAATTATTTAAAATTACTTTAAATAATTACTTAATTAATCTTTTCTAATATAAATTTTGTCACTGCTTTGACTACAGAAATCTTTTTTACTGACTAGTCAGATTGTTGTCGCTTTTCTCTACTCTTTAAGTGGTACAAATAACATATTCCTGTGCTGTTTTTGATATCAAAAAGTGCCCAAACACTTTATTATAAGTTTCTTACCCTCTAACAGTGACAACCACCTGTACGTTGACCTAAGGCCTATAACAAAGATTGATAGCATTTAGCATAAACTAAGCAGCTAGCTTGTAACTGATGCACATTTTATACTCAAGTAAGTTGTAAATGCATGAGTATTTTGAGATGTGAAAAAGTCTCTAAACACCTTATTATATGTTTCTTGACTTTTAACGCTTTAATTGAAGCTAGCCTATTACAGCGCTAAGATTGTTAGCATTTACCATCAACAGAGCAGCTAGCTTGTTGCTGTTGCGATTTTTCTTTAGTTTTGCTGCCCCGTTCCTTTATAAACTCCTAAATTTTAGTCAGTTGATCTCAGTTTTTTCACTGCTGTACAGAAACTTTTTTATTTAGCCAGACATTTGTAACATGCTAGAATGCCAACTGGAGCTAGCATAAGCTGGCAAATGAACGCAAACCAGGATAATGAATTAGTTTGTCCATGTATAGCAGAAGTTACATGGCACTGGAGAAAAATTGAACAAAATTGACACACAAACACACATATCTGGATGTGCTCACACAGATGCCAGCACACACACTTATAAATGCACAGCTGTGGGGTAAATAAGTAGAGATGTAGCGACTGAACGGACATAAATGCAAAGTAACACTGCAGATGCTTCTGCTGCTCATATTTGTCACTCTACCCATGTGAGAACACATTATCTGCCTTAAATGTTTATACAGGGAAACGGCTGGATGGATCCCTGAATAACACACGCTCACATTCCCCTTCACTAAACTCTATCTCTGTTAGTCAGGACTGCATTTATCCGGCACATCTGTCGCATTCTCATGGGAACATGCAAACAATATGCTCCAGCAATATGCAAACACTTGTCCTTAGTGGGGGTTTTAGGACTTTATTTTTCAGCTAAATTCTATTGTTAAACTTTTATTTCTCTTATTTTTCTTTTAAATTACATGTGTGACCACCATAGTAATTGTAATGTTTTAGTTCAGGGGTGTCAAACTCATTTTCATTTTGTACCATATCAAAAACCTAAAATGTTCTTAAAGGGCCGGATGTATTGATAAAACCCTTTGAATTGAAAAGTAAGGCTGAGGCAGCAGTCACTTAAAGTCAATGTTTTTGGCCAGTTTTCAGACACATTTCAGTAAAATTTGAAAAAATGTGAAGATCTGTTGACTTTGTGTGAATTTTGCAGATTTGTGAAAAACTGGAGGGACTTATTGATGTAATTTGGAGACTAAAAAAAAGCTATGGCGTTCCAGATTTGGCCCCTGCACCTGAAGTTTGACACATGTTGTAGTTGTTTTCTCATTGCAGTTTGTGAGTTTGGTTTAACCAATAGTTTAAACCAAAGTTTGACAATTTAACAGTTTATTCACCAATCATTTTTTATCAATTTGAGAGCCCACATGAGGAGAACCATGAGCAGTTTTATAGTCCTGGTTTTGTTCCAGACACCCATTATTTAACCAACGCACACAGAAACTAACATTTGGAAGACAGAAATTAATGAGAGAGTGAGGAGGAGTACATGAAAGAAGTCCTGGAGGATGATGAAAAAGGAGTCACAAGAAGCAGAAAATTGGATCTTTTTTCTCTCTGCTCCTCTGAAGACAGTCAGACTGGGTGTGGTTGTGAGTTTTCATCACTCTGGAGAACCACATTTAGCTGATGGACTGTCTAGTTGTCTATTTGGTGGCAGCAGTGAAACAAAAGAAAACCCTGTTGCACCTTAACTAAACTAAACTCTCGTTTTGTCCTACTGTTCATCTATTTCAGTACATTTTATTCTTAAAACTGTGTTTTAAACATGAAGCGCTAGACCTTCTCTTGAAAAAGGTTTCCAACTTCTGAAATTTTTTTTGTATGTGAAAAAGAGACATTAGCTGTGATTCCATTGACCCTAAAACTACATAAATTGAATTTATACTAATACATTTTGACAAAAAAATCATGTTTTTCACAAAATATTTGCACTGGGCCTCGGTGGTTTTTCAGCTGTACAAAAATTAGTATATTTTCACGTCACACAAGTCATTTGATCAACAACTGGATGTTACTACTGATGGAAATGAAGAAGGCGACAGGAAGTGGTAGGAGGATGATGGCAGAGCCTGTTCATCAGTGACTTATTGGGTGTACAAACTTATTCACGTGTGATTGTAACTGCATTTCATATTTAATGAAAACACCACAACTGCAAAATTCTCAAGGAAATCACAAGTTTTTACTTAAAAACTTTATTAATAAAACATTTCACTTCATGTTTTGTACTATTAAAGGAACACCATTACATCACTGCAACCATGAACTGTTGATATGACAGGACGGATCAGTGCTTTCGTTTTGTTTACGCCAAATTTTGTCTCTGCTATCTGAATGTTGCAGCTGAAATCGAGACTCATTGAACCAAGTAACGTCCCATTTGTTATTGTCAACTTTTGATGAGCCGTTTTCAACTTTTGGCCTCAGATTGTTCTTGTTCTTCTCATGGAGTTCTGTATACTTTGGTTGTAGCAAGTGGTTATTTTTGTCCATCAAATCCACCACTCATAAGATAGTTAATAGTTTTTCTGACTCTTAAAGGTGACCTATTATACTTCCTTGAACAATTTAGGATAAGTCTAGGATAGACTAAGAATTTTGTGCAAAAAATGCTCATTACTCAAATAATGACATTACAAAATTCTTACTTGACAATGAGATTTTAGTCTGCCAAATCTAAATAAGCTTGCACTGTTTTTAGTTGAGACCCAAATGGAAGTACAGAAATTGAGCAAAATGTGGATTTTGCATAGTCGGCTCCCTTTAATTTAAAACATGCCACATTAAAGGTCACCTCAATCTGATTTATTTCCCCTTCTGATGCGTCTATTCATGTTGCTGATCCTCACCATAACAAGAACATACTCCGACTACATTACCACAGTCATGTGCTTCTTAAAATAAATGTAAGTTCCCTCTTCAATACCTTCACTTCCTGACAGGACGATGCTCGTCTCTGAGTAATTATGTGCAAGTGAAAGCTCTTAATGACGGGTTACTATGGCAGTGTTGTAGCATGCTCTCATTAGGGACTAAAGACCCAATTCAGTTTCTCAACACTCATGAAAAGGCTGCAGAAGCAGAGGTCATCCTATTTGTTTCTAGTTTCATTCTGCCTGTGTTGTATTCTCCGCTTGCCTGACCTTGCTTATTATTATACATTTGTGTTTCCAGTCCCTCAGATGTGGGCTACTAGCACTGATTCAGGTGGTTGTTGCACACACACCCACATAAAGATGCAGGTTAATGAAAAAAGCAAGGTTCACACAGAAGCACATTGTGTCATTTTGATGGTTTTTATGCTCAAATAAAACTGAAGAACTTCTTTATTGTAGAAAATAATACAACACAGCCACAACAGGAAGCACAGAAAGATGCTTCTATAAGACTCTTCAGTGAAAAGGAAACGATCTGTTTGGTGAATGATGTGGGAAGGTTTTCTTGAGAGGCTTTAAATGGACATAAAGCAACTTTTCAGCCTGTAAACACCTGGAAAAAATGGAGACAAATGCAAAGCAATCTGTATTATATTAAACATGAGGCGGTGGAACTACCTGCTTAGACTTGTTACATGACTGTTGCTCATTAAACTCCACATTCATATTCATTGCCTTCAGATGCCGGTGTGTCTTGTGGGCTGTTAACTTACTCAAGCGGCGTCCTGGCGGACAGATGGTGTTGGAAATATGAGCTAAGATGGCTTCTTCGTCTCCGTCGACAGGTGACGGCACGTCAGTGTGAGGGCGTGCAGCTGTCGCCTGTCCTCGCCGTGCTCGTTTTTGCGAGTCTGTGCGATAACTGTGAGGATGCTCTGCCACACGTAGGTGTGAATGAGGGTGGGATTTTTATCGCCGGCCTTTGTGTTCCCACACGTTAGTGGAGCGGGGCTTGAGAGGAGACGTTCGGCGGCTACCGGGTTTGTTTTTGGGAGGAAAAAACTGGAAGTCAACCGCTCGATTTAATCCGTATGCAACGCGACGCACCGGAGAAAGCATTAGCAAGCACTGTCACACTCCTGCACAAAGCACAGCCACAGCATCATCAATGGTGCAGGATCTATGTTAGTGTCATGTAACCTTCACCTTGTATGGATTATAGTTACTTTAGAAATGATTTTCTGTCTCCGAAGTCTTTTAAACTCAAACCTGGAAACCTATAGGCTCATTTTCATTTTATAATGCATAGCACTTAAAAAAAGGACAGTGTGTACAGGCCTGTTGCAATAAATTAAAATGACCTTCTGATAATTTCTCTTTCTACCAGAAACGGGATGATAAACATTTTCAGTCTGGTGCTTTGATTTTTAAGGGACGATTTTGTCCAGAGACTTTATAATTAATTGTATTTGTTGTTTCTGTTGTTTTGTTTATTTATCTTTGGATATTTAAAACGTCTTCCTATGTTAAATGTTAAGTAGAATTTAAAGTTGACTGATCTTTGAGGATGTGTGTATTACCATTATGTTACTTCAAAATGGTCAAAATAAAAGCAACAATACTGTTGTTTACCACAATAACTTCTGGGACAATTTATCATCCAGCAAAAATTGTTATGACAGATCTAAGTATATAACAAAAGACTTGAATTATAAATTTAAGAACCCGTTTTAATTTTTGCTAATTAAAATAGTGCATAAATTGGATTATTTTATGTAATGTATGGATATGGCAAAAGCACTGCTAATTGTAATGCCAATATTTATTATTTCAGCTTTTTGGAAGCCTTAACATATTAAAAAATCCATCAAACTTCACCTAGAATTGTCCTTCGTATGAAATTTTGGGATTTCAATGGAACCAAAAGTAGGCGTGGCCAAACACAGTGTCTCCTAAAGTGAGTGTCCAAACCACACGTTGTAGAGATTTGGAAATTGGTATGTTGGTAGATCCCCATCAAAGCAAGGAAAAAAGTTCAGGGAGGCAAATATTTTCACCATTTCTCAGGATCACAGACCTGAATCTTTAGGCACAAAATCCCCAAGAAGTGTTTATCGGCTTCATCTTTGGTCAGTATGCAGTTGAGGGAGGGGGGATTAAAAGTTATCAAAATATTGAGTTTTTGAGCATGGAGCATGATGAAGCGCCAAACTAGCAAATGCATTTCTCTTAATCTGATTGGTTGATGATGTTGGCTTTTTGATTTCTGATTTTTGGTTCGATGAACATATCGGTCACCAATTTGGCCAATGGTCTTGCACTTATTTTGTCCTATAAACACTTATTTGATGGAATGACGATCTATGATGAGATAGAAGAGGGAAGAAAAAGCAAAGAAAAAAATATGGTAAATTTCAATGGCACACATGGTCCCAAATTGTGTCAAAATGGCTAATTTGGAAACCTTTATCAGCTAATATCTTTTTTACTATTTTTGCATAAATGTGCAGTAAACGGTCAGATCCTGCTGCATACTTTCAAACACATTCTTAAGGCAAAAATGTATCTCTTTATTTCAGTTTTATGTTGTGTGCTTTATTAATTTACTTTCACTTGTTAAGATTGTTAATTTTTAAACCCTGCAGTTCCTGAGATATTTTACTTTTATTCTTGACGTCTCATTTTTGGGCAAATTTCTGAAAAGGTCCCCCAAACGAGTGAAGATAATTTCCGTAAACCGACAGAAAAAAAGCTGTACTTACCGAAAACAGTGTGACTTTAACGTCTGCGCAGGAGATAAGTGGTGCCCAATCAGAAACTAAGTCATAACAAAGGGACTGTCTGTGGTCAGAAAACGCTGAGTCAGTTGTATCTGTGTCAGTCTCGGGTCACATCTGTATTACAGTGTGACGCTGTTATCTGAAACACAGATAATTTGACGAGAGTTCAGAAAAACAGGAAGACTCTGACAGACAAAAAGAACAAAAACTGGCACTTCCACTTAACCATCCATCTAATAGTTTCCACAAATACCTGTCAAAACATGGAAAAGCAGCATGAACACGCAGACTGATGCACAGATACACTCGGTTTCTTCACTTCTATCTCGGTTTATCACACGGAGACGGAGCCAGCTGTGTGGTGGAAGCAGGTGTCACTCTCAGCTCATTACCCCTGGCAGGGTTGATCACCCTGTTTGGAGAGCAATAAGACACACCTCACTGGAGAAATGGAGGGATCAGGGAGCTGCAGGAGAGACGGAGGGCTGGAGGAAGTGAAACGATGTCGAGTAGGAGGAGAAATAGCTGGCAAAGTGGCTGAAGACAGAAAGGAAAGAACGAAAAAAGTAGAAACAGGATGTGAAGTGAAAATGGGATTAAAACAACCAACAAAAGATTCTTTTTTTTTTCTCTTGCTTTTTTCAACTGCCTTTTTTGAAGGACAAATGTACATTTAATCAAACAACAAAGATTATTTCTATATCACATTCAGCAACAAGGCAGTTTAAAGTGCTTTACGTGACAAAATCAGAAGAAGAAGAAGTCATATAAACATACAGTCACCAGCTGAGAAAATGGTAACAAACATTACATGAAATTCATCATTACACATAAAATATGTTGGTCGATGTTCCAATTATTATACTCAAACAATAAACAGTTTTTAAATCAAGGTTTTAGCCTTGATTTAGAGGAAATCAGTGTTTCAGCTGATTTACATTTTTAAGTTGGACTTAAAGCCACTTTAATTTTTCTTTCTTCAGTGTTACAATTAGAATTATTAGATTATTATTATTGTCCTGTCATTGTTATCATATTTCATTTTGCATGTTTGTTATAACACTATGGTACATATACATTGGCAACAACTTGGTAATTATTCTGACGCTGCGCTTCCAGTTGTTATTTACCATTATTAGTATTTCTATCGGGGCTGCACAGTGGCGCGGTTGGTAGCACTGTTGCCTTGCAGCAAGAAAGTCCTGGGTTCAGTGAATGAAATGAAACCTGCTGTGTTGGTGAACTCACAGAGAGTTTGTGTCTATTTTGCAGATATGACTACAAGGAGATGCTCCACAACTCCACCTTCTGCTTGGTGCCCCGCGGCAGACGTCTGGGCTCCTTTCGCTTCCTCGAGGCGCTGCAGGTAAAAAACAAAAACAAAGTGAAGCACAAACACACTGAATGTCACCTTTCATTACTAGAAAGAATCATAATTACTCCTCTAACACGAATCAAGTATCTGTCTTATACTGTCAGGACATTTTTTTAAAAAATAAGTTGCATGCTGCAGCTTTTACCAGGACGGCTCAGTTTGCCACGCTGACCTGAGGAGCCTCACACCTTTCACTGCAGCATGGTGCAGCATTTTGAGGCTTTCTGGATCACTTAAAACTGTTAATGCTCTTATTTCTTAATGGAGACAGATTTTTTTTCTTCCTCCAGCCTCACTTATCCCCCCATTCATCCATTTCTCCACTGCACTGTCCTTTACCTCTCCTTTCCAAACACTTCTGTCCACAGAGTGCATCCTCAGAAGTGTGCTTATCTCACTATCAGCAGTCACACACGCGCATACACACACACAACACTTCACTCAAGAGTGAAATATGCCCTTTTCTCTCCTTCCTCCATTTGTCTGACTCAATGATCCATCAGTTTTGCACAGTCGTGTTGGAGATGAAGGGTGCAGAATGTGGAGGCTTTTGAGCTTTGCATGCGGACGCCGCTCCGCTTTGAGGTCAGCGCCGTCTTTTTGGTTCACGTGCGGCTGCTGCCGCCGCATCTGTGGAGCCCAGGGGCCGGCGCTGCTTCAGACGACACCTTTATGACCCGAGAGTGACAGGGCTGTCATTACATCAAACTACCAACACAACACCTGTTCCCTGCAGCTCTCCGCCCATCCCTCCATCCCTCTGCCAAAGGTCACATTCAGCCTCACTATCTGCCCGCTTTTCATCTGTTTTTAAGTCTGTGTATCCACTTTGCTTTTGATCTTTTTATTTTTTTATATTCCCTTTTCTCCTCATCAATCCTGCAGCTCACCACCTCTGAGTAATAAACTCTCCCACTCCTGATGTTACCATTTCAAACTGAAGAAGAAGAAAATAGCCACACACAAAGGCTGACCACTTGATATTGGGTTCAAAGAATTTAAACGCTTTGAGCCCGCTCCGTCTCATTGATTTTTATTTTTATTTTATTATTATTTATTTATTTATTACTTTGCGGCTCGTAAATGATTTAGAGATCTTTTCTGAATCAAGTAAACACACACCAACCAAGTAATTAAGATATTCTTTTTAAACATCTCAGACTTTGTACGAGTTGCTGCTGTGGGATCAAATGTTGTATAATTTGATGTTTTTTTTTTCAACTTTATTTCTTCTGTTTTCACTGCAGAATAATAAACCACAGCATATCAATAGATGCTTGTTTGCTCGCTATATATTGCTCCTGATCTGGATGTACACACGTCTTATTTTTATTGATCAGGTATTGGGTCAGAGCTCTTGTTTTATATTGTGTTGCTCTGATCCCAGCATGCGGAACCTTTTCTTCAGGCCTGGATGATGATAAATAATTTTAAGTATTTGTATTTTCAGAGTTTATTTTCATCTAAAAGGTTATGCATCTGTTCATTCATATATCTGTTTGCTGTCTTTTTACACATACGTCTGCCCATTTATGCATTCATCCATCCATTTATCATCCATCTGTCAGTTTATCTATCTGCCATCCATCTTTCTATCTCTCTCTATTTACCCAGGTGTTTTTCCATCTATATAGTTTTCTGTCTCTAATCCATATGTCCAAAGTTTCCCCCAGATAAATTCCTAAGCCTGGCGGTTGGGGTGCTTGGGCTTATTGTTTTTGAGTTAAAATATGTTTAAAGTTGACAGAAAATTTGAAAATATATTGTGATAATTATGTGTTATTGGAAGATTAATATCTGAACACCAACCATAAAATCTTAAAAAAGGCAAACATAAAAAACAACAACAAATAAATAAGCAATGCTTAGACTGATGAGGGCACAAGTAAAGCCTGGTGGCCCGCCAGGCTTAAAATACACTGGGGCAAAAAAACTCCGTTCTTTCATCCATTGTTCTGTTTGTCTTTCAAAATTGTCCATCCTTCATTCATTATGATTTTGTTTTATTAAAATAATATTAAAAATGTTTCAACTATAGGAACCTTGAAGATGAGTTTTTGGGAATGCCTAACATTACCGACTTTAATGGTTTCGACCTGAAAATTAAAGGGACTTATGCAAAATTCTCATTTTGTGCATTTCTGCACTTCCATTTTTGTTTCCGTTGCTTCTAAAGGTAGTTAAAGTGCTTAAAAAACATCCAGCAGTTTGAAAAACCTCCCGAAGTTACATCACAAATCACCAGGCTGCCCCTGACCTATTAACACCAGTTAAGCTACCTTGTTACCTAGCAACCCCAGCGGAACTCGGCCCATCACCAAGCAATCAAAACTGAGTTCCAGCAGTTTTGGTCAGCTGGTGTTTACAGCTTCCTGCTGGAAAAGACAAGTGTTTTGTTGTTGACTGTGCATTTGTTTGCTGCCATTTTCCCATCTGAGTGTAAACGTGGAGTCGGGGGGCGTGGCCAACAGCAGCTTATTTGGGTTTAAAGTCACAAGACGCCCTAATAGGAGCTCAAAAACCAGAATTCAGCAAACTAAAATCTCACTATCTGAGAATAATTTTGTGCAAAAAAACGTATTGAACATGTTTGGTCCAGCTTTGAACATATCCAAACCTTGAGTCACCTTTACACTTCTTCCCCCATATTTCATACTTAGGAATCTCATAAAGATGGACAAGCTTATTTTGCAGAAAACCACATTGATGCATAACAGATTAAAAAAAACATGGCTTCCCTCTTTGCGTGTCTCAGGCTGCGTGTGTGCCGGTGATGCTGAGTAACGGATGGGAGCTTCCTTTTTCTGAAATCATCGACTGGAACACCGCCGCAGTCATCGGCGACGAGAGACTCCTCCTGCAGGTAACGGCTCGTGTGCAGCTCTCGCACAAAATCGCCTCCTGTGTCTGTCACCTGAAAGCTCCCAACAAATCAGCAGTCGAACCCAAACCTGGGCTGTCAGTCCAATCCGAGTTTGTTTCGCTTTAGGATGAGGTGGCTATCAATAAAGAACTCCAGCAGCATACAAAGTCCCTCAAAACGTCTCACAGTGCCTCATGTTGTTATGAGAGGGCAAATAAACAGACCAAGCCAATGAATTTGGTTGGAATTGCCTGTGCTTCATAGGGAGAAAAGTAATTATATGCCCATTAAATCTTAATTTGAATGAAGTACGTGATAATATTGTTTGGCATGAGGAACTCGGTGTGTGCAGCACCGAATGTGTTTAAGCCATCCTGGATTATTTTTCTAATGTATGTCATGAATTAAGATATAATGGATAGAGTGGCTATGTTTTTATTGTTATATTAAAGTTCATGTGATTAATGACCCTGTGCTACTTAATGATGAAACAGTAGAGAAAATGCTGCATAAGCAGAGCTTTCAAATTTTTTATAAAAGGCTTATGTTTTGAAGATCCAGTGCTTATTCGTAACCTTTAAAATTTCTTTTTGTTCTCTCGTTCTTAAATAAAATACATTCCCATATTTTTTTTTTAAATGATACATAACTGTTGATAATTATTTATTTTTTGGTTTAGATATCTAAAATACTAACTGCATGCTATTATTTTATTTCTGCTGACCGGGTTATGAGACACAGTGGAGAAACCTTGAACTGCTGCTGTGCCAGTTACTCAAAGGTTGTTGCTAGGCAACCAGAGAGTGAGCGAGTCAGTTGATATTACTGAGATTATAGGTCAGCTAATATTCTACTTACTGCAATGCAAAAACACAAAATCTTATCAAATAATTTTGGTCTCGTTTTTAGTGCAAATATCTCAGTAAAGTTTAAATAATGCAAACTCACTTACATGGAACTTTTTAGCAAAATATAGAAGCTTGTTTTAAGTAAATAATTTCTTTAATATTGACGAAAATGTACTTGTACCATTGGCAGATTATTTCACTGTAACAAGACATTTTTCCTATGTTCTAAGTTAATTTATCTGCCTCTGGAACAAAAAAATTTTCATCAGTATTAAGGAGTTATTTACTTAAAACAAGACTCTATAGCTTGCTAAAGTTACCTTTAAGTTAGTTTTGTCTTATTTCAAGTTTAATAAGATATTTGCACAAGAAACAATCCAAAAATACTTGGTAAGATTTTGTGTTTTTGCAGTGTGAATATTCTGCAAAATATATTTTGCATTATTAACATTATATAATGTTAATATAATTATTAACATTATTTATATTAATAATGTTTCAATCAAAATATATATTCTTAAAGATTCATTGTCAGTTTTATTCATAAACCAAAATAAAAACTTTCCAAGGGTCTTTTGAAGATCCTGCTTGGATATTTTCCAGCTAATCAACACTTTAGACCTGATGGGGTTAAATTCAAAGGTGAAGTCTGACATTTTGGTAAATACCCTATTAGTTTTCTTGCTGTGACCTGGATGTGAAATGAGAGTTGGTGCTCAGCAGGCTTGATCCTGCCATCTCGCTCACAGCTAAAAAGCAAATTAAAGTATCTCCCAAAATGCCAAAGCCTTCCCAGAGTTAGAGAAATGAAGGCTTGACTCTTGACCTGAGTTGAATCCTGAATGACAGGACTTGACCTGCTGCTTCAAGCATCAACATCTCAAGTGTTGCTCAAAGGTAGAAATAGCAGATTCATGAAAAAACATTACTCTTTGTCTCTTTGTTATGGTTTCAAAGCTTAACTATTCCTTTGCCAGCTCTGAAGTTAAACTTTCTTCAACTTTTGTTACATTTACAGGCTTTTAAAGTCACGAAGAGGGGAAAAAAATAGGAAAACCTTAAAATACAGCCTTAAACTTCCTGACACAAATGCCCTTTTCCACTAAGCAGTACAGCGCAGGTCCATTTTACAAGTTACAAGATATATAGGGGTCACATTTGTCGCTACATCTATTTAGTTTTATATGATTATGAATCACAAATTTTAAATTAAACTGTGATACATCCCATTCTTGTCAGTCAGTCTTTCTCCATTTGAAATTGACTTGCTTTTGCTGTTTCATCAATTTAAAATAAAACTCTGGTCTTGGTTCAATTGAAGTGAACTCTGGTGCGGTTCGAATTCATATGTAAAAAGCCAAGCCGACTGGAGACCGCTCAGAAAGCAGGAAGCAGATTAAAATGCAGAGCATTCTGGGTAAATACGACCAAAACAGACACGCTAGTCTAGCGCTAACAAGAGAAATGACTTGTGGTTTTTTACCAAAGACAAAAAAGGATTTCTGATGTTATTCCATTTTTGTTTACACTTTGTAAAGAAGGAAGTTACGCTCAGTGTCTTATTCAGAAGTTTTCATGTTGTTTCCTTCAATAGTTTTTTATGCAGTGCCACCACAGGTGAGGAGGGGAACAGGTTTTTCAATTACCATATTTTCCAGACTATAAGTCGCACCAGCCATAAAATGCATAGTAAAGAAGAAAAATACATACATAAGTCGCATTTTTGAGGAAAATTGATTTGATAAAATCCAACACCAAGAACAGACATGTCATCTTGAAAGGCAATAAAAACACAATAGCAGCAACAACAGGTACAGTATGCTAACGTTACATGACAAACAGCGACCTGAGAACATATGTTATGCTAACTAGCATAACATATTAAGAGTTATTCAGATGACTTACTAACATGCTAACAAATTTACCAAACCATCCATGTCACTCCACTAAATCGAATGAAATCTTCATCATCGGCGTCGCTTTTAAACAACTCCGCTAACTCCGAAAGTAGAATAACACAGACCTAGAGCGCCTCTTGTGGTTTAGTGTGAAAATAACATGTGATATGATATAATGATGTGTTAATTTCCACACATATGTCGCTCCGGAGCATAAGTCGCACCCCGGGCCAAACTATGAAAAAAACTGCGACTTATAGTCTGGAAGATACGGTAGTTTGGTTCTTTTGAAATCAAACTGCAGCAGCTGAAAATGTAAGAAACCCAATCAAATTGCATCTACCGGACTATCAGGCGTGAAAAAAAACTGCTTCTTTGGCCTTCTGTGTATAGTAAAGTGTATTTCCTAATTAAACAATGTTCTGTAGTTTGCTTTTCATCTGTTGAATTTCCTGCCTGTGTTAGTGGCATCACTGAGCTTTGTTTGTTTTCACAGATCCCGACCACGGTGCGCTCCATCCACCAGGACAAGATCCTGTCGCTCAGACAGCAGACTCAGTTCCTCTGGGAGGCGTACTTCTCCTCTGTGGAGAAGATAGTGCTGACCACGCTGGAGGTGAGGAGTCGAGGCACGCATCCAAGCATATGCTGCGCACACAAAGCCACCTGCTCCTTTGGCCTTCTGTGTCCTCCTGTTCTCTGCTTCTTCCTTTTTCATCAGTCGTTCTCTCAGAGGGCTTTAAAGTCACTGCAGACTCTGTAATGAAAAGCTGGAGTACAAACAGAAGGCCAGGCTGAGGTTTAAATACAGGGAGAATGGAAGTACTACACACTTTGATGAAAAACGTCTTAGTAAAATGATCCACTCTTCATTTAATATTTAGTCTTTTTGTATATTCATTCAAAACATATGTAAAAAATGGATTTTCAAGGAGTCCTCAGAGCTTTCTTGTTAACTTGACGACTTTAATACAGTGACCTTAAAATCTTTTAGTGCACAGAATAATGTTTTATAACACTATCAAATTGAAGGATGGCAGTTCTCTACGATGATGCGTCAGGGTCGCTTTAGATAGGAGGAAGAGGAATAAATGTATGCCAAAAAACCGACATTTTGAGAATAATCTCAGAAATTTCCTAGAAAAAACAAGAAAATTTGCCAGCTTCGAAAGGCAAAAATTTGCGAGAAAATAACTGTTTTGAGATAAATTTTAGAAATTTCCAAGTCTTTTATTTTTAACTCAAGAATTTTTCAGTTTTTTTTTCTAGAAAATTTGCTAAAACCCCCCAAAAAACTCAAATGTTGATTTATTTATTTTTGTCTTCCCAATTTTCAAGCTTAACATTTTTTTTTGTAGTTTCTAGATTTCTGAAAGTAATCTCAACATTTCAGAAGTTTTTGACTTTTCAAACTTTTTCTCAGAATTGAATTGGCAGAATTTATTTCTATCCACGATGGCCTTGATATTCCATCATAATTTGTAATAATCAGATTTTTATAATCATCAAAGGATCCTAGCAGCGATTCATCGCTTTCAGGAAGGTTTCAGAAAGATTTTTACTCTTTTCTTTGTCTGCGGTTAATAGAAATGCCTCTCCAGTAATGTCATAAAGTACAGGATAATTCTCAGTTTGAAAAAGAAACTCTCAATGATACATTTTTATGTCATAACATTTTGCAGAACAAAATGTTCCAAACCTGCTGAGCTCAAGTTAACATTGTTGAAAAACCTAAATGAAATCCTCCAATCCCAGGAAGTTGAAGGATCGTTTTAAGTGATGCTTCAGGTTTTATCGTCTGACGGTGAGTCACAGCTCGGTAGTTTCAGTCGTTTTATATCGGTACGCATTTAGGCCTAAACTAGGCCTGTTACAATAAGCAACAAATCAATTAATTATATAATAAATCAAAACGAGCTCAATAATTTCCATTTGCACCATTCATCAGTTTCTCTTTCCTGTCTCTCTTTCTACCAAAAGCTGGATGACAAAAGTCGTCAATCTGGTGCTTTGGCCTTTTGATTATGGATAGTTTGTTTATAGGCTTCATAATTAATTTGATTTGCTGTTGTTTATTTATTTTGGGTATTTAAAATGTCTTCCAGTTTATTAATGTTTGAGAATGTGTTCTTGCTTTATTATACCATTAGCACTTGAAAACAATATTATCGTTTATCACAATAACTTCTGGGACAATTTATCGTCTGGCAAAATTATTTTTATTTTTTTTAGGACAGTAAATTCATGTTGTTGTAAATATACTAACCATAGTTTTTTGTTTCGTGTTTGGATTGCAATATGTTTAGCATTTTAAGCAAACATTAGTCCATTTACTTTTTCATAATCTTTCCGTCTGTCTAATTTAACTGAAAAGCTTCAAATGAATATATTTGGTTGACAATATACTACAGAAATATGTTTCTTTTGTTATTATGTCGGTATATTCATCAAATAATATTTAAATTCCCCCATTTTTAAACAGGTGACTCATTCCATCTAACTTATAGTCATAGAGAAAAATCTTGATTCACCTCCTCTTTTCTCTAAAGCAACCAGAGTTTTGTGGTTCTTTATTCTCTGTTGAATTTAACTCCTAATTATTTGGGGAGAAATTCAGCTTTGTGCAGATCCAAACTTCCCATTTCCACCCACTCCCAGAGCACACGACCCAAGCTGCGGCCTCAAAGTCAAACTTTTGATCTGCCTCTACATCTTGGGTATGTTTGCCATCAAGCCTCGCCTCCCTGCGACCGATCACACACACCGAGTCAGAGGAACATCTCCATATGTCAAGGCGGCCAGACACACATGGCAGCACCCGGGCATGACCCTGCCGACACTCCGTCACTCTGCTGCGAAGTGCAAGGTGACACTGCGACAGCTTCTGACTCACTGTGTGTGTTTGGCAGGGAGTGTTTGCTTTAACTACGCTGCCGGCTGAAGGCTTAATTCTAACTACGGTAATTGTTCTGCAGAAAAAGGTGCAGAGAGAGAGAGAGAGGTGTGGAAGAAGAAAGAAAAATAGGATCACAAGTGACTTTATGCAAGATTAGAAATATATTTAAAAAAATACACAACACATAAATGATCACCAGAATATCTTGATTTTATGTGAAATGCATAGTTGTCGGGTTTTAACTTTCAATATTCAATTCTGACACATGAATGTACTGATCCAAATCGATTTGTTTCATATGAGGGAGGCCTGTCATGCAAATTTTATATTTTTGTTCTTCCATTTGGGTTCCTACTGCTGAGAAAGAAAGCTAGTGCTTAAGAAAACATCAAACTGTTTTTGGTACAAAGTTTATGTTTTTTGGTGTCTGGAAAATGAGCTTTTAGAAAAACCCTACAGATTGTATCATCACAAATCAGCAGGCACTGCCTGTTACAGATTGTATCAACCCGAGCTGAGTTCCAGCATGTTTGGTGAGCTCGTTTTACTGTGCTGTGGTAAAATGAGGGTTACTGGAAAAGACCAATGTTTCATTGTTGATTTATCGTCCAGGAACCACATGCTGCATTGTTGTTGGATGTCCAGGAGGCTCTACTAATGCTTTTCAGAGATGTACAGTTGTATAATTGTGTATCTGTTTGCAGCCATTTTCATGTGACTGTAAATGTTGTGTTTACAGTCGTGTGGGTGTGGCCACCAGCAGCTTATTTGGATTTAAAGTGACAGGATGGCCTAAAATGTATGATTTTGTGTAAAAAATGTAATAAAGATGTTTTGTATGGACCAATCCTAACCTGTTCAGGGAAAGATAATAGGTCATCTTTAAAGCAACTTCAGCATTTGTGAATTTTCTTGCAATTTATTCGGTGCTTTTGAGTCCTGATTTAATTATAGACATTACAGTTTTTCATAGTTTGACTGAAGGGCTGCACAGCGAGCCAATCAGGCAGTGTTTCTTGTCAGGAAGTGGAAACATTTAAACCAATCACATGGTCAGTATCGCTGGATCTGGGCTGCTGCTGCACCCACTAAACTCACCAATTAAAGTCGAGTCCGCAGAAGCAGGATTTATCTATCACGCTCTAATTGGTTGATTGTGGCTGGTGTGAGGTGAGATTGAGTCGTCCATCATGTCCGACTGAGGGCCGCCGTCGGGGGAGGAGCCGCAGCCAAGCGAGCCGAATTGCCCGTCATAAGGTGTAAAAGGCTGCGGGGTTTGAAGGTGGCAGGACGGTTTTTTATATAGAAGTAGACGGTTTTCTGAGGTAATCTGTTTTTCTGAGGCGAACCGTTATCGACTGCCCTCGGGGACGGAGCTCGGGAAAAGTAAAAGAAACTTCCAGTGCGCTGTTGTTCTCCGTTTCCTCACATCACTTCCCCTCTGTGATGAATTTTTATTTTGCTTTGTCCGTGTTATTACAGCAGCCCTCCCTTCAGCTGTGTTATTAGCTTTTAAAAGTGAGAACGGCAGTCACAGCGCTCACTCTCTGCCTCTTTTCTGAGCTATATATCCACCTTTTTGAGTTTCCACGCCAACAGCGAGGCGGGTCCTGATTCAATAGCAGCTATAAAACATGGCTGCAAACCTGTGTCTGTTTTACTGAAGCAATTTAGCGTGGCTCAAGGGCGCTGCGGCAATATCTCTGTACGTTCGCCCGCCTGTTCAGCAGAAGCCGGGGAAAAACAGTGGCCATTTTCACGTCTGACCGTTTGACTGACTGCTCTATTTGGGCCGAGAAAGGATTGAGGCAGGCCTGACAGACTGACGCTTAGATAGAGCTGATGCCGGTCCACCTCTTTGTGAGACGGACCGGCACAGATGCCACTGATCCTGTCTGGGAAATATTACACAAGAACGCACATTTATTTCAGCTTTGCTTTGGGCTGCAGATCTTCAATAGCTGCTTTTAAGGCAGCATGAAGCAAACAGTTCAGGAGCTTAGCTGTGCTTTCATCATACAGTTATGCTGCTTTTGAAACGTTTATTCAAGGAGGTAGAAGGTGTGGCGGAGGGTTTTTTGCATTTTAAGCAATTCTTTGCAACAAAGGTGCGGATTAGCATTTACAAATACCAAAATCTGAGGTCATATGTGTGATAATTTCATTTATTGCACAAAGAACAGGCAGACAGTGGCTTTCAGAGTATTTACTGGGTATGGACTGAACCACTTATTTTTACTTCTGATACCAATACATGACTTTAAATGTTTGTGTTTTAAACATCTTGAAGACATCATGAATAAACATTTCCATCACGATAAACATTTAGACAACAAATCTTTAAATGCAACGCCACAGAGCTAACCATGTCTGTAGATAAACGGCAGAATTTCACCTTTAAGTCGTCAGCTGACTTTGAAAGCACTTGAGTAACATTCTGGTGTGAAAGCAGGAAGCTGTAGCTGCTTCACCTCCTTGTGTGAAAACTCATCTCTGTGTGAAACGCTTTATTGGAGTGATTACAAGGCTCATTGATGGTCCTTTATGATTTCATACAGTGTAATCTGAGAGGCTAACAATCAATCTTTTCATCCACTCGTGTAATTTTGATTTTTATGTGCTCTCTGGGACGGCTGTAAAATGTGCGACGGGGCAGTTTTGTGTTGTTTTTCTGTCTGATTTGTAAGGATCAGAAAACCTTACAAATTAAAAGTACATTTCCAAGATCCAAAGAAGCCAAGCTATGAAAATGAAGATAAAATGGGTATTTTTTTCTTAGAATATGGCAGGAGTTTTCCTTTTGAAATCATGCTGATGTTAAAGCTTTTATGTTCCAGGGCTGTGATTATACCAAGGAAAAGCTTTAGACCATCAAAGGTCTGTGTTGAAAGTAAATATCAAGCAGAGTATTTTTTCCTAGAATCTCAGTTTTTTTTTTTTTTTTCTGCTTGCAGATAATCCAGGACCGAGTGCTGGAGCACGGCTCCAGGAGCAGCCTGATGTGGAACAGCCACCCTGGAGGCCTGTTTGCCTTGCCGCAGTACTCCGGATACCTGGGAGACTTCCCATTTTACTACGCCACACTGGGTCAGTAATGCACAAAACCCAGTGCAGCATTAATACAGCGGAGGAATTATACAAAATTCAGATTTTATGCTTCCATTTGGGTCTCTGCTGCTTCTAAAAACAGACCAAACACTTAAAAAAAACACCCAGACGTTTTTTGGGAACAAGTTAATGTCTAGTTGGTGTCTGGAAAACGAGCTTTTTCAAAAACCTCCCAATTGTTAAGTCACCTTTGACGGGCAATGTGCCATTACCTAGCAACCCAAGCAGAACTCCAGTACATTTGGTCAGCTGATTTTACTGTATTTAGTACAGTAAAATGGCTGCTGGAAAAGACTTACCATCCAGAAACCACTTGCTGCATTCTTGTTGGTTGTGCAGGAGGCTCCACTTCTGCTTTTTAAAGATGTCAGGTTGTATATTTGCGTATCTGTTTGCAGCCATTTTTACGTGCGAGTGTCAACGTTCAGATGGGGGGCGTGGCCAGGAGCAGCTTATTTAGATTTAAACTGTCAAGACAGTTTATTGATGCCAAATTTGTCTCCGATTTTATATTATTGGTGTTATTTTGTACACTGCAAAAAACAAACAAACAAACAAAAAAAACACCTTTAATTTACGGTAAAATACTGACAGCTGTCAAAAATTAGAGATTTTTTTTTACAATGTAGTTTCATACAGAGTTTCCGACACGTTAAAGTGGCAGGAGTTTTTCTCATGGTGGGTTTTTTTCTTTTTAATGTCAGAAAGTGGTTTTTTCCATATAAGCATCTGAAAATGTTGGAAAACAGAAATTTCCCACTCAGGTCCCATATTTTCTCAAACTGAAATCCTAACCAAGATTTTCTGTAAATTTCCTTCCCTTTCGCTTTATTAGTTTTCATCCAAGGAGACGGTTTCCGTATCATTTCTGTTCAAATCCAGCTGTGGCTTCTGAACTTTATCCGATTGGCAACCAGAGATGGCCTAAAGTTGCTGCCTAAAGTTGCTGCCTAAAGTTGCTGCCGCTGTGGCTGCGTCAGGCTTCTAGTGGGGCGGATGAATGGGTCCGTGACGGATGTCTGTATTAGTTCTGCTGACACACCAACCCGTCCATCACTGGGTTTAAAGTCAGCAATGCTGCGGCGAGGCCAGATTCCTGCCGCCACGGTTCAACAGAGCCGATATTTCCCCCCTCCGCCACATTTCTGCTACCCTCTCCATCCCTGACTTCCTGACTCCATCATCATCATCCACTGCTGCAACGCACGCACTCACACGCGCAGCAGAATGAACTCAGCCAGGTTTTACTCCAGATATGAAAATGGATGGATGCGGTGACAGGCACAGATTACAACGGCTGCAGCTGAATTTGTTTGTCAAGGAGGAAGCAATTAAACATGGATGGGCTTTTAGGAGACAAAGTGTCTTGTCACTGATGGGTAAATGTGTGAAACCAAAGCTGGATCATTTGTTTCTAACTGGCTTTTCTTCCCCCTCTGAAAGCCTCCCAACTCTGTTGTCATTCATAACAACACTCTTTAACTGTAGCTACGTTTCCGTAACAAACAAATCTTTGTCTATAGTCTGCTAATGTCTGAAAAACCACAATTTTGCAGTGGCAGTGTTTCCATTAAATAAGAAAGGAAATTAAAATCACATGTGAAAAAACTTGTTCACATGATAAGTCATTAAAAATCCTGGCAGCAGATGTAAACATGAGACACATTCATCTATCAGCCATCAGAGGAGACAGCGGCGTCTCGTTCAGGCGTTGGAGCGACAAACTTCTTATCCTTGCATCGCTCTGGGGAAAATGTAGTCTGTGATTTCACCGAAGAAATTTGGACTCAACATGTTCAAATGACACAACTTTTTATGAATTATACAAACACTCTCCTTCATTGTGAGGCTTCAGCAGCTTGAACAAGTCAAAGATCACTCCCCAAATCTGTCCCCCATGTTATGATGCTGCATTAAAACTTGATGCCAGAAGTACAAAACCCTGTCTTTGCCTCAAAGCAGCCTGGAGTGTTTCAGCAAACTTTCAGGAAGTGAGAAGCGTAATGTGCTCGTTATTTGGCTGATAAAAGCCAAATATCATGTGCCACAGGCAGGAAACGGCACGTGAATCCAAAGTTGAGGAACCCAGACAATAAACTCTGCAGGTTCTGTTTGGGCTTCATAAACACCTGGCAGCTCCAGACTCAAATTTGCAGATTTCAGAAAGTCTGCAGAGGAATCACAGATACCATAGTTTACAAAGTTTGAAAACTGCTTCTGCTAATCTTCTCAGAAATTGCTCAGCGGCAGAGAGACGAGTCATCTGACGCTATCTCCTCCCCGCCATGCTTTGCTGGTTTGGGTTAGATTAGATTTAAATTAGGAGACGCTGGACGCCCTTTATGATCCGTCTGCCGCTGCGTCTTTTCCTTCCGTATTTTCAGCTTCGATTACTCTGCTCCAGCAGGAAGTCGGGTTGAATCTAAAGTCACATCAGCGGTCGGTTGTCTCTTTATCGAGCTGCAAGATGAAATATTTAGTGATCAGGAGATTCAGACTTTTTCCAAACACATTAACATTGTTGAATATTTTAAAGTTGTTTTGAAAAATGTTCATCCCTGCCAGTTAAACTGTTTGTATTTGTTCCCGCTGACAACCTCGTCTCCACTGAAAATAGGCCGTAAGATTTAGAGAACAAACCTCTAGTTCTTGTTGACAATCGGCTCTACACTGCAAAAAGTAACTTTTCAGTTTCAAGTTGATAACTTCTTAATATTGATTAAGAAAAGTGCTTGTTCCACTGGCAGGTGATTTCACTTGTAACATGGGAAAAATTCAAATAATCTCCCAGTGGAACTAGAACTTTTTCATCAAAATTAAGAAATTATCAGCTTAAAACAAGCTCCTATATGTTGCTGAAAAGTTACTTGTAAATTGCTGTGCTGAAACAAATTTCATTGTACAATGACGATAAAGACTGATTCTGATTCTGATAAGCTGAAATACTGAGGGCCTTTAAATCTAGACTAAAAACCCACCAGTTTAGAGTCGCTTTTGAATCATAACCAGTGAAATCAACAATCTGAAGTGAAACAATGTTGACTGTTTTTTCTACACCTTTGCATTTTTCTCTTTTTATGATGTAAAACACTTTTAAATGCCTTGTTGCTGAAAGGAACCATACAAATAAAATGTGATCTGATTTTGATTTTCACTTTGCATTGTTGTTGGTTGTGCAGGAGGCTCCACTTCTGCTTCTCAAAGGTGGACATTAGTATAACAGCACATCTGTTTTCACATGCGAGTGTAAACGTTGAGTTGGGGCCGTGGCCAGCAGCTGCTTATTTGGCCCTAAAATGTAGGATTTTGTGTAAAAAACGTATTGAACATGTTTTGTATAATCCGTAGATTTAAACCTGTGACACCCAAAAGCGTTACAGACTGTGTGTTTCTGTTTGTGTTTCAGGGATTAAACCGTACCCCAAGTTCACTGCAGTCATCCACGCCGTCTCCCCTCTGGTGTCCCAGTCCCAACCCATTCTCAAGCTACTGGTAGCTGTGGCCAAATCCCAGTACTGTGCTCAGGTAAATGTTTGCCGTTATCCTCGAACTCTCGCGCCGCGTTATGCGGCTCACGGCGGCCCGCTCCACAAATGCATTTTCCAAGCGGAGCAGAACAGCAGAGCTCATCCCGGGTCTGAGTGTGCTGTGAATTAACTCTGGAGGATTGAATTAGAGCAGCAGTTTGTAGCCGGGGTACATCTGTCTCCATGGCAGCCGAGCCCCCTTCAGCACAGCTGGAGATGGCGTGTATTGATTCCCCAGCTTGCTCCTCACCAAAGCGGGAAATGAAGTGGAATTTGCTGCTGGATGGCTGGGTTTTTTCCTCTTTTTTTGTGGGAGTGTGAGTGGTTGTGTTTCGGTTTGTTTGTGCAGGAAACAGAGTGAATGAGGAAGTAAAGTCAATTCAGTATTTATAGTTTGTAACAGTAGTGAAATATTCAGGGTTCCTTGGGTTTTCAGGTCAAAACTCCACATTTTCAGGGTTTTCTTTCCCTTTTAGGCAGAAACACAAAACTTCACTGTAAATGCATTGGAGATGCTCATAAAATGCTATGGCCTGCAATATTTAACTGGAAGATACAAGAAATGGATGAATGGATGAATGGATGTACTGAGGGACAAATAGGCTGGTGGAAAAACTGGTAGCTGAACAGACAAATTGAGAAATGGACAGATAAATAATGAATGAGTAAATAATGGAAGGATGGATGGATGGACAAATGAAAGAATGGACAGACAATTGATGAATGGATGAGTGACCAGATCCCTCATACAGGCTCCCTCTGGTCTGATGAACGTAGATTCAGGATTTCTTCCAGTGGAAGAAATAAAGGGCAAATAATCTCTGTCTCTTAGGGTTCGTTCACACCAGCCATGTTTGGTCCACTATAATTAAATTCTGGTTCGTTTGTGTAGAAGGTCCGGTTTGTTTGGGGAGGAGTGAAAACAATCCAACTGTGATGTGGACCAAAAGTGACCAAGGTCCGCCTGAAAACCTCGGTCTCAGTTTGGCCGAAGTGAACTCTGGTTTAGTCTGAATGCATATATGAACGCGAAGCGGACCAGAAACCGCTCCAAAAGAAGGAAGTGAACTGTAGCGCAGGGCATTCTGGGTAAATACAACCAAAACAAAACGGGTGGAGTCAGGAGAAATGGCTCATGGTCTTTTACCAAAGACAGAAGAGAAAAACTCTGACGCTGCTCCATTTTGGTTTGCGCTCCATGAAGCTGCGCTCATGTCGTCTTCAGAGGTTTTTCTGTCGTTTCCATCAGTTGTTCTTGGTGCAGCACCACCACAGGCGACTGGGGGAACAGGAGTTTTTTTGAAGGGTTTGATTCTTTGGACATATTGCAGTGAAAGCAAACCGATCAACAATCTCATAGAATTTACAAAATCAGGCCAATTTATCAGTGTCCCTATTTGTTTGTTTGCAACCTTTGCTACAAATGATCAAGCACAAACGAGCAACTATTGCATTTTAAACAATAAAATCTGTACTTTCCTATTTAGTAAAGAAAATAAGTTTTATTTTAATTAATGTCTAGTATTGTATAAAAAAGACTTAAATTAAAAACAGCAGAATTAGGCAATAATAA
Source organism: Poeciliopsis turneri (assembly GCA_922788865.1). NCBI lineage: Eukaryota > Metazoa > Chordata > Actinopteri > Cyprinodontiformes > Poeciliidae > Poeciliopsis > Poeciliopsis turneri. The sequence goes on from CAKLNU010001072.1 coordinate 1,557,156, forward strand.
ATTTGATTAATGGTCAGAATAATTGATTAATCGATAATTAACCTCAACAATATATCAGTCTCTATCCAGCTTTCTGCTTTGACGGAGCTGCTTCCCTGTTTGCCTTCTCCAGGCTGTGCGTGCAGAGCGGAGAGCCGGGTGCACAGCGAAGGGGGGCACTTCTTCCTCTTATCGCACAGAAAAACAAGAGGAGAGCTGCTGTGCTGCTAGTGAGGATGAATGAATGAACGGTGAACACTGGAGGGTAAATTGGACGACAGAAACGTTGCGAGGAGCGCTCTGACTCTGCAGACCTCCTGCTGCGTGTTTTGCAGTTTCCTCCTGCCGTCGTTTATCCGGCGCACTCAGACAATACTTCCCTGTCGACACCCAGAGAGGGCGGCGAGCCGACAGACTCCATCTGTCTTCCTAATCAAACCGCAATAGAAGTGTGTGAGTGCATTAAAACCCGTCTGTGTGCAGCATACCTGTTGTTATCTCTCTGTGACAGCAGTATTTACCCCCCCATTAGCTTCCTGAAGGATTTCTTTTTTTTTTTTGTTATCTCCATTCACGGAGAATAGGGAGATGATTTACCAATTTATCAAACAGCTGTACATCATATTCTTCCTCTGCCAGTGACATATTTTGCACGCTAACTCACAGCTGCTGCAGCCTTAGGGGAATACCTCAGCGCACATCCAAATATCCCCCAGCACATTGCTGTGCAGGTCCAGTCAGGGATCAGAGTCCCCCCGGGGCGAGCCGCGGTGTGTGTGACGTCGCTGCTGCCTGAGTAACACCAAGCTTTATTGATCGCTGCAGGGAAATTCCTGTGGTTCACCTCCGTTGGGACTGGGGACGCCTCTGAGCGGAACCAGGATGGGAGAATCTGCAGCCTGGCTGGAGGAGATTTCAGCAGGGCAGACGTTCGCTGGCGGCTGAATGGGAGGCTGCTGCCGCGTCCCAGAGAGTTTTACTCACCTCAGACCAGGAGATAAACGGGTTAAACAACAGAGGATTTTCACTCCGAACGCGTCTAAAAGTGGTTCCCATCTCCGCCTGCCAAAGTCAGAGCACTGCAAGAAACTCTAACAACACACTATTATTAGGGCAGTTTTACTCAGGCAGCTATTATTTGGATGGTTAATAAATTGTTCTGATGATTAATCGATTAATCTGATTTTTTATCTCATCACAAATACAAATAAGCAAATAGTTTAATTCCTTTTTTAAAATAATCAAAATAAGCATTTTATTCCCTAAAATTCGACAACATAGCTTAGTAGCAAACAACGAATCAGCAGTTAAATCATCACCAACGTGTCAAAAAGTCCTTTCTCCTTTCTGCTTAACATCTGTTAGTTATGTTCTTTTTGCATAAAGAGATTTTTTTACTGAATTTAAACCGGGTGTAACTAAAACTACGTCATTTGGGAGCTCTGGGTAGAACATCTTTAGAGACTAAAGGGTTTTTTTTCATCTTAAATGCAAAATGCAGATATTTGTTGTACATTTTGGTGTCTTGTTCTTTCTGCAAGTGGCCTTTGTTTGAGTCTGTATGCTCCAATTAATGATTAATCAATTATTGGATTAGTCAGTGATTATTTTCAATAGCTGGTCAGTCATGATTAATACGATTAATCTTCCCAGCCATAACTATAACGATAAGCATTATTGTTTCAGAGAATGTTTTCTTCACAAATGCATCCACCCATCCACACATGTGCAACAAAAATGTAAAAACATGATTAATCTCTAAGGCTGGAATGTTTTCACAGCAACTGAAACACAGAGTAAAGGAACATATTAAGGTGGATTTGATTCTATATCAAACTGAATTTACAACTTAACAAAAAACATTATACTGCTGAAAAAACTAAAGCAATGAAAAAACTACATGAAATGAGCAAAAGCAATTATGGGAAAGAATCACAAAGAGATGCAAAGAACCAGAAAGTACCAGTTTGCCCAGGGGAAACTAAACTATATGGCCTCAATAACGCGCAGCACATGCGACAGTTAATACCAATTCTGACGACTGAAGAGCAAAATAATTTATAAAACGATTAACACAAAAACGCTGAGAAGGAACAAAAGCAGGAACACAGAAGCCCAGACGTGTTTTAGCTTTCATGTAGTCAAAACTCAGAGCAGACAAACGTTTTTGCAGCCAAAGAAATTAGTTGTTTTTTTTTTCTATTTAAGGCGTCTGGGTCGGCTTGACCTGACGAGAAACTCAGACATATTTGTCTGAGAACAGCATGACTCTGACTTTAACTAACCGCACTTTGTCATGGTCTGTGTGTCCTTATCGTTTCTCACCAGCGTTCTGTGTGTGTGTGTGTGTGTGTGTGTGTGTTTCTGATTAAATATTAATGAATCCTGCTGTGGTAATTCAGTGAATCGGTTGACCTGCAGGTTGCTGCGTCGTTGTCTGAGTCATCTAAAACATGACATGACCGCAGCTGGGGGCATGACCTCTGCCCCCAACTGGAAAACGTCCTCGGACGCTGTGATTGGATCGTTTCCCGTCTGAAATGTTGACTCTGCTGCAGCGGCAGCGCTGGCAGCAGCAGCAGCACCAGCAGCAGCAGCAGCAGCACAGTGATAATTGGAAAATATTTTATCGCTTCGTTTGCCCTTTGCGGCTCTTTAACATTGAATCAACTCGTAACAAGGTGACATTTTCTGGCCGTGAGCCACATAAAGGTCACGTGTTTCGTGGTTTAAATCCGTAGGTTTGGTCCTCCGAAGGTAGAACATGCACAGAAAGGAAGTCAGGGTTTCTGATTAGTTCTATTTTATTTCGTTGTGACTTTTAGTTTGTTTAATTCAGTTAGTCTTAATTAGTTTTTAGAGTGCATTTGCTAGTTTTTATTCGCTAAATATTTTCACTTTTGCTATTTTTTTATTTGTTTAATATACTGTTTTGATTTTGCTACTTTTTATTATTATTAGTTAAATATTGTATTGTTTTTGCTAGTTTCTAGTAGTTATAGTCGTAATTTTAGTTTTTTCATACTAAAAACTAAAACTAAAAAAATTTGTTAATTTTTGGTGCATAACTTAGAAAGGTCAAAGTATTATGATTATGCTTATATTGATTGGTTTGTAAATAAATAAACAAAGGTGCAATTTAAAAAAAGTTCAATTATTGAGTCTGGAGTTTTCTCCCGTCGTTTGGAGTTGGGAGAAACGGAGCGCCGTAATTTGCTGACCTAAAATCTGCGGGAGAATAAAATCGATTTCACATCGGCTCGAAAGCAGATAAATGGATTCATACACATAAAAACAAAAGATAATATATCTATAATGTAAGTGTGATATAGTTGAAGTTAGTTACAGTTTTCCCCTCTAGTTTTAGTTAATTATAGTAACTTTACATTCGAAAAATAATAATTTTTTCTGTCTTTTTCAGATTATCGTCCTGTGGAACTGCGACAAGCCGCTCCCGGCCAAACACCGCTGGCCCGCCACCTCCGTGCCCGTCATCGTGATCGAGGGAGAGAACAAGGTGAACACACACACACACACACGCACACACGCACACACACACACACGCACACACACACACACGCACACTCTCTTAGATGCCTCACAGGTGTGATTGCTATCATTTCTAATTACATATTCCCAAACGGTAAACCTACAGTATCTTTATTCACTCTGGGCGTTAATGAGTTTCGATTTGTGCCGCACTGATCCCATTAAAGGACAGTTTTAGTTTTAATTCAATCTCAGTAATGAGAGTTTACACTCTGGATGACGCGAGGAAAATTCCTCCTGTGTGTTGGATCAGAACCACGAAGCATTTATTTGGTTTTGATTTATATTTTTTACCTTGATTGTGATCTAAATTATAATCAAGAATCATTTTAGTTTGTTTTAGCTTCAATAAAACTGGTATTTGATTTTAAAATTACTGAAATGAAAGAAAGAATCGGCTGAAAACTAACAAAAATGATCTCCAGTATTTAACAAAATCCTACAAACTCAACAGAACATCTATTAGATAAAATATTCTTGTTACTAGTCGGTTATACATTACTTTTACTCTTCAATAAGTTGATATTGAATAATAATAATTATTAAATAATAATACATATTATTTATTGTTTTTTTGTTTTTCTGTGTTTACTCAGTTGAGTTAAAACTGGATTAAACCAAATGATTGTTTTGCAGAGGTGAAACTTCCTGGATATTTCCTGTTTAATTATTGTTCAAGGCTTCATGGAAGTTTTTTTTTTTTCATATTGGAAATTTATATTTAAAAAAAATTAAAAGTGAAATTTTTCATTTTTAAATTTAAGAAAATAGTTTTAATAAGTAAGATAAAACACATTTTAGGTTTTGATCCTTGATTATCAAAATTATAAACCTCTAATTTCTCTGGTTTTGTTATATTTATGCTTGGAATAACAGCTAAATTGTTTTAAAAAAATTTTTTAATGTTTTTTTTTCTACATTTTTACCAGGATTTTCTCCAGAGTTTATGATTTAAGAAAACCTTAATCCCTGCAGTCGGAGCGGCTGCAGCTCTTCTCCATTTTGCTGATTATTTATAAAACGTGTTTGTAGAGTGAAATTACCTGGACAACATGTTTATCTTTCCCACTTTTTGTTTATAAACCCCTCATTTACTGAAGAATCGCTCAGTTGTTGAATTATAAATGTCGATGCTTCAGACTCACCTGAGTGGAAATGGCTTCCTCTCCGCTGTCAGTCAGCTGGTGGCGGCGGCGGCGGCGCCCGGGTTTGTGGTTTCCTCCCCCCATGACTCTGAGTGGTTTCTTCCAAGCTGTCAGTCATAACGGGAGGCCTCAGCGTCTGAAAAAGTGAACAGAACAGGCCCAGCGTTCTGCTTGTGTGTGTGTGTGTGTGTGTGTGTGTGTGTGTGTGTGTGTGTGTGCGCCAGGCGGCCTGTGGTTTGTTGTGATTGTGGTGTTTCTGTGTTTACTGCGGCGAGCCAAGCTGTGTTCTTCACCCCACAGAGGGAGACGCAGGCAGGCCTTTATTTTCTCCCTTCTTTATCCTGCAGCTTCCTCATTTCATCATCTTCCTCATGGACACATTCTTCATCATTTATTATCGTTTCTAATTTATTAGCAGAACAAAGCGGTCAGTCTGGTCCAGATTAGACCGCCATGCTTTTATACCCAGAGTGACCAAGTTGTCCCAAACCGTATCGCTGCAGCCGTTTCACCAAACAGGAAGGTGGTGGGACAGTTTCAGGCAATTAATGTCCAACTAGATGAGATCATCTTTCTGCTGTCTGCTGGAGACTCAATGCTTGTAGACGGAAGAATCCATAACCTCCAGTATAGGAACGCTGGTCAACAAAGGATGGCTGTTTCATTCATTTGGAGGAGATTAGACACTGCAAAAATATAAAACCTTACCAGTTATTTTTAGTGTCGTTTCTAGTGCCGATATCTCAAAGTACTTGAGGACAAAACTAAGATGACGTTTTATCAACATATAGAGGCTGGTTTTGAGTCAATAATTGCTTAATATTCATTAAAAAGTTCTAGTTACATGGCAGATTATTTACTGTTTCTCCATGTTTTAAGTTAATTTATCTGCCAATGGAACCAGTACATTTTCATCAATATTATTATTAACAATAATATTAATAATAATAATGGGTTTTATTTGTCAATGCCTTTCAAAAACCCAAAGTCACTTTCCAACATTAAAACACAAATTACACAGTAGAAAGTGGCTACAAGCACAGAAAAATAACTAAAAAATATAAAAGCTAACTTGATGAGATGAGTTTTTAGTTCTGCTTTGAAGGCCAGAAGAGACTAACTCTATTTACTGAAAATAAACCTCTATATCTGGCTAAAATGTTACTTTGAGTTAGTTTGTCTTATTTGATGTTTGCACCAGAAATTAAACCCAAATCACTTGGTAAGACTTTGTGTTTTTGCAGTGCAGTCAGAGGATCTGTTAAAATGAATGGCAGCCATTTATTTATAAGTTATGGTTGAAGGAATTTCAGTAGATAGATTTGTGTTGGTTGTGTCATTTTTGCACAAACCTGAAACTCGCATTGGCTGTTTTACGAACACAGAACAGAGTTTTTGCGGTTTGTGTCTTTTGTTATTGTTTTGTGATATTTACATAAAAAACAATAAAAAGAGCTCGATGCAAAGCTACCAGAATTGTAGCTTTGCATCAAAAAAATTTCTAAATTTGCACAGAAACTTAACAATTAAACCCGACGTAACCTTTTTTATCGGCTAAAAAGTGAGTTTCTCTTTAAATGTAGCTCCTTGAAACCCTAATTGGCCGAATATACGATCCCCACTTGTTGCTAAGTGTCAGGTTGGCTGGTCCTCCCTGTCCTCTCTCCTCCTCCGCTGAGGAGTCGGATCGCTGCAGGCAGATTCCCGCTGAGAAGAATCCCATTCCTGGAGAGCAGCACAAGCCCCAGGCTAATCCATCTCACTTCTAACGTTACAAACACCAGCTTCTCATCCTGCCTTTGTCTCTCTCCCTTGTTTGTCTAGCTGTCACTCTCCTGTCTCCTCGCTTCTTGTTTTCTTCTTCTCTGTGTGGAAAAACAAGAGGAAAGCAGGAGATGGGATTGTTTGGTTTCCTCTCTTTGTGGCCACAGGATGAAGTGAGACTGAGGGCGCAGAGCTTCTCACGTTTCCTCTAAACTCTGATTTTCCGTCTTCGTCTGTCGCTCACACGCTGGAAACACGAGCAACACTTGAAGTGATGAGAGTCTGGACACTTACTGGAGTGAAATCAATGTTTTCCATGGATGCATCAACTCAATATGAGGAAAGGAAATCCCGTTCCCTTCCTCATACACTGCAAAAACACAAAATCTAGTTTTTGTCTGGACTCTAGTGCAGATATCTTAGGACACTTGAAATGAGGCAGAACTCAAAAATAACTTTCAACAAGAAACAGTAGCTTGTTTTAAATCAATAAATCTTCAATATTGACGAAAAGCTACCAGTTCCTTGGCAGATTATTTAACTTATAATAAGACGTTTTCTCCATGTTTTTAGTGAATTAATCTGCCAATGGAGCTGGTAGCTTTTCATCAATAATTATTGACTGAATACAAGCTCGTCCTGAGAAATCACTTGTAAATAATTTCTTTCTTATTTCAAGTGTAATAAGATATTAAATATTAGTAGAAACTGGACCAAAAGTACTTGGTAAGGTCTTGTGTTTTTGCAGCGTATTAAAGGGATTGTCTGGCTGCATTTATTGATCTCAGTCAGATGGTTTAACAGGCTTCAGCTTGGTTTCTGATTGGTAGCAGTGAAGTTGAAGGCTTCCTGCTGGTGGCGCTGAAGCCGGCGTGTCGTTTCTGCGTGTTGCCGCCATCAGCTGCAGCGGTGATTAACACCTGCAGAGGGTGAGGTCACTCCCGGAGCCAGGTGTTTCTGGAGGACACGGGTCAGCATAGAGCATGGAGGATGGAACCGTCTCCTCCATGCAGGTGGTGTTTTCCTTTAAAAGGCCGGACCTTTAGAAGCTGCTGAGCGCTGGATCAGAGGCTCCTCTCTGCTGGCTGTAATGTGAGGGAGACTTTAACTAGACCACAAATTTAAATGTTTCCCAGATCCAGATGAGGAAATGTCTTCATCTCCAGAACTTACTCTGTGGGCCTGTTGATGCTTACATCCAACTTGTTATATCTATCCATCCATCCATCCTGTTATCCATCCATCATCCATCCTTCATTTTTGAAGTTTTTTCAGGTTCTATACTTAAAAAAAGACCACTCTGAAAAAAGAACACATAAAGACGCACCGAACAATCGATTAAAAGTCCTGGTTTAAGGATTCTGTTTTTTGAGTTTCGCGTGCAAGATGTGACAGAACCATTTGTGTGTGTGTGCATGTGTGTGTGTGTGTGTGTGTGTGCGTGCGTGCGTGCGTGCGTGTGTGTGTGTGTGTGTGTGTGTGTGTGTGTGTGTGTGTGCGTGCATGTGTGTTTATCAAGGCTAAATGAACCCATATAGTTAATTGGTGTGAAACTGTGGGAGTTGCAGCTCAGATTCGGTTCAAATCTCCATCAAGAATCTGTTGTTTCTTTTCTCCTCCTTTCATCACTGCAACCGTTTCAATCCAAATATTCCCAAGATGTTGCTCCACTCTTCCAGCCTCCATCACTTTCTCCACTTCCTGTAAATATTCAGCGGCTGTCATGTATAATACAGGCCGGCTTCTTCTGCTGCAAAATATACGTAGTCTGCTTTCAAACTGGCGTGGAGGAGAAGAGTAAATTTGTGCCACATATATAACACAAGACTTGCAGCATGTATCTGGGTCCGTTTCTCTGTTTTTATTGATTTAAAGGAGAAAAGAAGCGCCTGCAGCAGTAATGGAAACTTGTTTCAGCACTATATCACTGCTGAAAACGACAGGCCGCGCCCTGCAGGAAGGAGCAGGAGATTTGCTTTTCCCTCCCCTCTTTCCAAGCAGCTATTTGTTGTTGTCATGGCCTGTTGTCTCCCCTGAATCCTGTGAACGTGTGAGGCGCCATTAAAAATGCATGCCTTAGATATTGGGAGCTAAAGAGTGAGGGGATTTATTTTTTATTTCATCTCAGGGTGAATTTTTCTGTCCAGATTGAAGGGAGGCGGCAGATCCATGAATGTTTAAAATTTATATTTTGCAGTTTTGTTCTTCCATTTGGTTCTCAGTTGCTTTTAAAAGCATTCAAAGCGCTTAAAGTCGACACCTCAGTTTTTGGCAATAAGTTGAACGTTTTTTTGGTGTCTAGAAAAACGAGCCATTTCAAAAGCCTTCCAAATTTTGAGACAAATTACATGCGCAAGCGCCGTTACCTAGCAACCCCAGCAGAGTTCGAGCACATTTGATCTGCTGGTTTTACCTCTGTGTGCTGTACAATGGCTGCTGGAAAGAACGAGTATATAGTCGTTGACTTATCATCCAGAAACTCCTTGATTCATTCCTGTTGGTTGTGCAGGAAGCTCCACTTCTGCTCGTCATAGGTAAATGGTTGCACAATTGCAAATCTACTTGCAGCCATTTTCTTGTGAGTTGGATTTATTTGGTAAGAAGTGACAAGAGGTTCTAAAACATCTCATTCTGAAAGGAACTCATAATAGGCAGAACTGCCCAGACCAACATCTCATGATCTGAGAATGATTTTGTGCAAAAACATGTACTGAACATGTTTTGAATAGACCAAAGATCTGTCCTATCCTATTCAATAGGTCACATTTAAAGCTAAATCCTCTGTTTCTCTTTAAATGAGAAATCTACTTTTATTCCAAGCAGCTATGACTCACATTTTATAACATGAGTGAGGAAAGTAAATTATCCTTTTTCTTCCTAGATTCTTTCAGCTCTAATTCAACTTCAGACTTTGTTCTTGTTCTGTTAATGTCTTTGGAGAGAAGTACATGTCTGATAACCATCTGGATGCTACCTGTCCATCTCAGTGGCTGCTGAGTCAGCAGAGCTGCAGCCATATTTCTGTCAGGACCTGATAACCATCTGACATGCGTCTGCCGGCTTTAACTTGGTTTATGGTTCGTTTTCCTTTAGAGCCATGCATAGCCCGCAGCGCTGTCTGCATGCATGACCTCAGTCACTGAGAGCAATTTAACCTCCACATCAGTCTGTAGTTGAATCCCAGGAATGCTGGCAGGAAAATCCTTTGATTTACCTTTTCTTGTTGCATTAGTGCATCCAAACAATTAAGACGTATTAATTGTGGTTTATTAGATTTAAATTAATTTTTGTCAGTTAACCAGTATCGTTTGCTTAGGTCTTTTTCAGTGTTGTAGTTTCGTCTCCAACCAGCAGAGGGCACCACAGGTCACCCTTAAGTGGGTCCAGTTGATAAGGAAACAAAGGTGGCAGCGCTATGCCAGAACGGAAAGAGAAACAGTCTGAACAGAGTCCAATTTGTGATGAAAAATTTATTTCATGCGATTCTGTTTATAAATATAACCACTCAGCTGAGCTATTAAGAAGTTTCTATTTTGTTATATTTTATTAATTATTTAAGTTTAATGATGTGAGAAAACCACAACTTTATGTTTTACTCGGTCAGTATTTAAAACGGCTGACACAAAATAATGTTAAAATTTGATTGTTTCTGTTTTCATTTATTGTGAAATCAATTTTCCCATCATTTCAGCCTCATGTTACAAGAGAAAACTCAGGTTTTCAAGAAAATGGCAGCTTATGAAATGAGCAGATCCAAAAGATTGACTCATTAATCAATAACTTCCATCCCTGTATGAACATTGTTGTCGATTTATTTTGAATACTCCTGTCGCTGAGCGCACGAGGCTAAATGAAAAATGTAAGCAGAAGACGAGTGGAAGAACTGCCAGCTGGGTCTGTTTGAATCAACAGGAAGTTCTTTTACTGTTAACATGCAACTCTTATAATAACATGCGCTCTTCTGAAAGGTTTCTATGGAAACGTATTAGCATTACGCTGCTGTAAATTCACTGTGAACTGCCATTGGTCTTAGTTACAGATAAGCTGAGTCGTTTTAAGATGTAGAAATCTGGAATGAACTTTTTTTGGATATTGATTTGTATATTGTTTCTATTGTATAAAATAGTTTTTTAATGATTTTTTTCAAATGTTGCCCCAGTTGTATGTAATAATAAAATGTGCTGAGATCCAAACTAACAGAAAAAATCCAACTATGTATTGAGAGTTTATGATCATTTATTAACCCGGTTCTGCAGCTGTTCTGGCTGGTTTCTCACTCTGGGTTCTGTTTCTCCTCCCTGCAGGTCATGAGCAGCCGCTTCCTGCCGTACGAGTCCATCGTGACCGACGCTGTCCTGAGCCTGGACGAAGACACCGTGTTGTCCACCACAGAGGTAACTCCCCACATTACACTACATCTTTCTGTTAGGCTACTTGCAGAGCAAACACATTTTTTATGTTTCTACAACATGTTGGGGTGGATGTATACAAAACATGTTCACTACATTTTTTGCTCAAAATCGTTCTTAAATAATGAGATTTTAGTTTGTTCAGTTCTTCCTATTTTGAGCTCATTTCATAATGAGTTGTTTTAAGGCGTCTTGTCGCTTTAAATCCAGATAAGCTGTCAGGCCACGCCCCCAACTCAGCAAACAGATACACAGTTTTAGAACCATACAGCTTTAAAAAGATCAAGTGGAGCTTCTTTCACAACAACATGAATACAGCGACAACAAATAAATCACACATGCTTTTTAGTTAGCTTCACCTGAGCTCTGTGAAGACGTCCACTGTACAAACACAAAGATCATATTCTGAATCTACATATTGTATTTCTACTTAATTTTATCTGTAGCTACTTTATTAACATATAGTTGTTTATATTTTTGGATTTTACTTTAGATATTTTTATATTCAATGGTGCATATTTTGTTACTGACTATTCATTCAGGTGATCTGGACCTTAGGTTGCTAGGTGACAGGCTGGGGTTGCTAGGTAACGTGCTGGGGTTGCTAGGTGAGGGGTTGCTAGGTGCCTGCTGATTTGTGACATAGGTTTTTGAAATGATTCATTTTCCAGACACCAGCTTTAACTTTTTGCCAAACAGCAGTGTATGTTTTATTTTTAAGTGCTTGGCTGGTTTTAGATTCAGTTGAGACCCAAATGTGAGTATAAGAATGTGCAAAATGTGAGTTTTGCCTAATGGATCATATTTATTCTGGTTTTATTTATACATTTCTCATCTTACTTTCACTTCTGTTCAGTTTTTTTTTTTGTCTATCGGAAACCCATCTGACCTTGTCCGCTCACCTAATTGGGAGCAGCAGTGATTTTTTTTGTTTGTTTGTTTCTGTTTGTTCCACACGCTGTCGGGATCATCCTGGGTTTGGTGTTTATGTGTGTTTTTTTGTTGTTGTTTTGTTCTGCTTTTTGTTGGGGGTTTTTTAAAAGTGGGGACGAGTTCTGGCGCAGCACCATGGGAAGCCAGATGCTGCTTTGAAGAGCGCAGAATTAGATCTCATAAAAAGGCTGTTGGTGCGGATCAAGATGGCAGAGCCGAGGGAGCCAGGAATCCATCACCCAAAACTAATTCCACCTGTGTTCCTCCCATGAAGATAGCTGAGCACAAACTGTTCTCCGCGGGTTTTAGAAGTCGCAGCTTTAATGTCAGCTCAGAGGGAAACTTTTTCTTCACCGCGACGCTTTTGGGCTTTCATCTAAACAACGTCTTTCTTTTTATCCTCCTGTTTACTCCAGAGTTTTATGTGAGGTGCAGAGGGGACCGGGCCCATTTTTGCTTTTGTTTCACAAAGATAAACTCACTAATCAAATGAATTGTGAGAGAAAAAGAATCCAAACTTATAAATGAGAAAGAGTATTTGCCCCCCTTAAAGGCAGGAACTGACCTCATGACTTGGGAGATTTTTGTCTCACTTTTCACCTTAAAAAGTGAAAAAAAATGTTTTTTAAAGAAACAAAAGTCTTAACCATTTTATAAGTGAGGTTTCTTATCTTCATAAACTTTGTTAAATGAGTCAGTCCTCCTAACTGTTTGATTACCTGATCAGTGTTTTTCCCATTTCCTAGCAACAAGGGCTGACTCAATTTACCACAAACCTCCAAACTTTAATTTGGATTTAACACTTAATATGTATCACTTAATGTTTTCTTCTTGAATCAGTTTACTGAAATTAAGTAATTTCTTCTGTGGATAGTTAACTAAATGCTTAAAATCACAGTTAATACAGCTGCTTGAAATCCTTGAATTTCCATGTAAAGTCATTGAAAGTGCTTTATTTTCAAACGTCACAGTTTTGTAATAAAGTTTAATTTAATTTTTCAATAAAAGCCTAAATTTCAAAAACCTTATTTACAGATGAAACCAGTTATTTTTAAACACAAAAAAGACACATAAAACTTTTTTTGTCTCACTGAAGTAAAATCAGACTAAAACGTCTCCTCTTTTAGGTTTGTTAGAACTACAAAAATTATTTCTATTTGGTGAATTCCAAAAAACCTACCAAAAACATTTTTTAGATATTTGTTTTGTCTTAATTTGAGTATTAAGATCATTTACCCACAATTTGTTTGGATTGTTTCTATGTAATGAACATTTATTACCCTGCTGACTCAATAACTTATTGTTCTGCGTAACTGAAATAAAGGTTGGCTTATGTTTTATGTTATTGAAATTGTATTGTTATATTTGTGATTTTTCTCAGAGTAGTCGGGTTCATCCATATGATGTGTGAGAGACATTACAAAACACACGTTTAATTGACCTACAATGTTGAATACTATCACAAGACCTTATTGACTAATACATTATGTAATAGGGAGTGGTAATAGTTTATTAATTAATTTGCTGGAAAAGATTGAAAACGCACTTGAGTGTCAGCCCTGCATAAATCTGTTTTTGTTTGTTTTTTCTCATGACACTGACGGTGAATTCTCTCCTCCTTGTTAACGTTTTGTCCAGGTGGACTTTGCTTTCACCGTGTGGCAGAGTTTTCCGGAGCGGATCGTGGGTTATCCGGCCCGCAGCCACTTCTGGGACAGCAACAAGGAGCGATGGGGCTACACCTCCAAATGGACCAACGACTACTCTATGGTTCTGACCGGCGCCGCCATGTTCCACAGGTACGGCTCTCCCCTTCTTCACCCTGCTCTCATTTCTCAGGGATAAGTAAATGGTCCGTAAATTAGGTAAAATAAATGGGAATGTCTACAGAACGAAGTAGGAAGGAAGACGTTTCTCAAAAGCCGCATTTGATTGGACGAAATTAACGTCCGTCATTCGACGTTTTCTTTTATTAAATATGACTAGTTTACGTCTATGGATTCGGACTTTTGTTCATTTGTTATTTTATTTGTTATTCATTTGCTGTTTTAACCCAGGATATCAGAAGACTTCAGGGTTGGTTACATAGAAAGTTAGAAAAACGGCAGGCAGGTTGCGTTAGCTTGCCCGACATTAGCAACGTCTCTTCCCGCCTCTCCTAACAGAACGTCCGGTTACATTTCAAAATAAGAGCATCAATATAAATCCCGCACTTTTAATAGCTAACGGTAGCGATTTGTCAGAAATTAGAGAAGGGAAAGGAAAATGTTGACACCTTTTTATTACACTGAAAACAAAAGTCGTTATTGTTACAGAAGTAATGTGAAACTTGCATAAGTAGTTAAAAACTAATGAAAATATATTAACACAAAAGAGTTACTTAAATTGGACTTTGAGACAAAGAAATTGTACCCTTAGCTTCTTTTTTTCTTGTTCAACTTTTTACAGCAGTCAGCATAGAGGATTTCTGCAAGTTTCTGAAATATTTCTGCTGCTGGAAGTAGCCAATCAGTCAATGTTTAGCCAGTCTTTAGAAACGCCCACTTTGAGTCTGCAGAGAGCCCCCTCTAGCTCGTCTCCGTTTTGATGGAGCGCTTTGAAGCAGTTCATGTGATCTGCAGTTCATAAAGTAGATGTGATGTTCAGTGGAGCACAGCCTCAGGAAACCAGGGTTTTGACACCGACTACGTTTTAGAATAAAAGTCGATTTGTCTTGAACGCAGAGCTCTGTAGCTCCTACATGAGGCTCAGCTGATGTCCTGTCAGCTTTAATATGGCTTCAGTCTGCTGTTAGGAGGACGCCACATCAGGCATCAGCGCTTAATCACTCCTAATGGGGCTCTGGTAACGCCGGAGTAGAAGCATCATTCAGGAAATATAATATGGAAGACACTTGTCTCTCCAGATCCCACCACGTACTCCCTATCCTGTTCTCTAGAAGTGTTTTCTAGTCATCTATCCCTTCATTCGTCCATCTATCAGCCCGGGTTCGCTCATCTGTTGCTGAACGATAAATTGTCCCAGAAGTTATTGCAATAAACAGTAATATTATTGTTTTGAGACCATTTTCAAGTAATTTAAAGATAATAGCAAAATAATGAGAATATCAATAAACTGTAAAATATAATAAACATTTAACTCTTGAACTGGAAGACATTTTAAATATCCAAAATAAATAAATAAAACAATTGAAAGAGATGAAAAGGAAACTGAATCCATCCGTCTTGTTCTTATTGCAAAATCATAAAATCTTATCAAGTAATTTTGTTTCCTGTGAAAATATTTTATTACAACTGAAAAAAGATCAAATTAACTTACAAGTAACTTTTAAAAAAGATGTAAGAGCTTGTTTTAAGTCATAGATAAAAATAACTATTTCCACTGGTAGATTATTTCACTTATGACGAGACAATTAAGAAAGGGTTAACCCTAACCCTATTAATAAAATATTTACTTTAAACGATCTACTATTTCTTGCTGAAAAGTTACTTGTTAGTTTTTGTTTTATTTCAAGTGAACTAAGATAATCTCTTTATAATCTAGACCAAATTTACTTGATAAGATTTTGTATTTTTGCAACACTTTAACCTAAGGAATGCCATGGTATTCCATTCTAGGCTATGAATATTTATTTTCTTATTTTAAAAGGAATTTATTTATTCATTTGCATCTTTTAATGCATTTCTAATATTGTGTTTGAGTAACTCTGTTCTGTAATCTCAGCGAAATCCTAATCCAGCTCCCATCTCTTAGGTACTACCACTTCCTGTACACCCACTACCTGCCCAGCAGCCTGAAGAACATGGTGGACCAGCTGGCCAACTGCGAGGACATCCTGATGAACTTCCTGGTGTCGGCCGTCACCAAGCTGCCGCCCATTAAGATCACGCAGAAGAAGCAGTACAAGGAGACCATGATGGGGCAGGTGAGGAAGCAACAACATAACTTTATTATTCGTAATGCAGTAAATCGTGAAGCTTGTAGCGTTGGACCAGAACCTGAGTTCTTGTTTTGATTTTCTTCCTTCTTCTGAGCCGTGACTCATCTTGCAGCCATTGTTTCCTTTGAGCTGCAGCCAGCTCTCCCTGCTTCTCAGCAGCTTGATTTATAACGCTGCGCTTTAGCGAGGCCCCTGGGGGCCGCAGGACGAAAGCTCTGAAACGAGGGAAACGGCGTCCAGATTCCCAAAACCAAAAACACGAAGCGGCCGATGATTGATGGAGACATTTGTTGCTCCTCTGATGGTTTTCCCGTCTCTGCAGACAGAGACTGAATCAGAAGTTGAAACGTTAGACGAAACGTTCCAGAGAAATAAAACAGAAGAGCCCGACTGCTTTCATTCATAAAATCAGATGATCGCCGTGGATCAAACATGATTTAGTAGATCTGAACCATTAGCTTTAATGGCTGTTTATTCAGTATTTAAAGCGTTTTATCCATCTGTCCTTCATTTGAGTTCCTGACAGGATTCCCACGTTTTTCATTTTTTAAATCTCAGACTCCTCCGTCTAAGTCGCAATAATCTGCACTGTTTAGATAAAACAAGTTTATTTATTTAGCAACATTCATACACAAATACTTCAGAGAACATCAAAGTATAAACATAAAAGGAGCAAATATTTCAAATAGCTCATTAATCAGATCCTTTGATGAAAAGCTGCTGTAAATAGAAATGTTTTCCGACACATAAAAATGTGACGAAGAGGGAAAAAAACATATTTTAGTCGCAGGAACGACTAAACTGAAAAGCCTGAGACTGTATTTCAGAAATTATGATGAATGAAGAAGTTTGCTGTGTTTCTCACCGTTGTTTACGTCCTGATTTAACACCTCCGGCTCCTTCTGCTGCAGAATTATGAGGAAAAAGTTGGAAAAGTTGCGACATGTCCTGTTTATAACAAATGAGATTTACTGGGACATTCAGACACATGAAAGTCAGATCTGCGATACATTTACCTAAATGCTGCACAAGTAGATCTCTGAAAACCTGCATTATTTAAACTTATTTCAGTTATTTGAATAACTGAAGGTATCGTAATTACTGTGTGTCTTGTTATTATTTACAGTTGTCATGATGAGGTTTCCCTCAGAAAAAGCCCGGTGGTTGGGTGTTAGTCATTCATCCGCTGTAATTTTGAGTTAAAAAATGTTTAAAGTTGACAGGAAATGTTAAAATATCACTTGAAGATCATGTGTTATGGGAAGATTAAAACCTGAACCCCAATTATAAAGTGTTGAAAATACTTAAACGAGCAATGCTTAGCCTGGAGGGGCACAAGCAAAGCCTGGTGGCCCGCCAGGCTTATAGTCCACTGGAGGAAACCCTGCATTATTTTATTAAGTTTTCTTATTTTGTAACCATTTTGTTTTGTGACAGAATTTATTTTTTGGCTCGTTAGCCCAGTAGGAACATAAATATTATAGCCTGGTTTTAATGACTGTTTTTTGATAATTATTGATTTGGTAAGTCATTTATTTCTTTGAGATAATAAGTTGGATTTAATAAATGTTAACTTCCTTTTCAGTCAGAAAAGTAGTGAACTAATCATTTTGTTCCTGGTTTCTCTGTTCTACTGATTCCTCGTTTTGTTTTTAAAAACCTGTTTGAAATAAATCAAATAAATTTAGTTGATTAAGCTATAAAATGTCCCGATGTGCCTGGTAAACACATGATAGTGAAACCTGATGTTGGGTTGGTAGACGGGGTTTTCAAACTGTGTTTTGTCCTGCAGTCTTCACGGGCGTCCCGCTGGGCCGACCCGGACCACTTCGCCCAGCGGCAGACCTGCATGAACAAGTTCGCCAGCTGGTTTGGCGCCATGCCGCTCGTCCACTCCCAGATGAGGCTGGACCCCGTGCTCTTCAAGGACCAGGTCTCCATCCTCCGCAAAAAATACAGGGACATCGAGAGGCTCTGACAGGACCGCCGCCCCCTCGGGGGAGACTCCACGCAGGGGGAGGCGCGCGACAGAGACTCCGTGGAGAGCCGGAGGAGCAGCCGGACCACGGCCGGATGGACGGGGAGGGACGGCGCTCTGTCTTCCACTCAGCACATCGCTAACGACCACAGCGCCGCCGCCGCTGCTCCCCAGACCTGATCCGGACGGGAATCAGGAGGAAACAGAAACAATGCAAACAGAGACACAAACAGAACTGGATGTTTCACACGGCGCGCACTACTGACGACAAAAAACAAAAAAACTCTGGGTTAGAATATTTTTTTGTACGAGGAAAAGCCCTGGAGGACGTCGACTTTCCTGCTTTCTCCGCACATGTGCAGGATGGTAGAGAGGAGAGGAGCGTTTGAGCGTTCCTCATCCGCATCAGGACATGAGACCGGACCCGGCAGAGAGATCCGACTCCTGTAGGTAGAAGCTGGTCGCACACAGAGCTTTGGGTTAGTTTGCCGGTTTTCTCCCGACACGCCGGAGAGACGGTCTCCCATCACCTGTTCTTCAAATTACATTAAACTGATATTAATAAGTGGATCCAGAGGTCATCAAAGGTCAACAAACCTGGAAAAATCAAATGGGATATGGTGTCAATTAGTGCCGTTATAATCCTTAAGATTAAAAAAAAGGTCAGCAGAGATCAGCCTGCCCAAATTAAATGTGACCTGTTATGCTTCTTTGAAAAGGTAAATGGCCTATACAAAACATTTTCACATCTTTTACACAAAATTGCTTCCTGTCATTTTAAATCAAGATAAGGCCACGCCCCCAAAACTCAATGCCTCCATTACAAACTGTCAATATCCTGCTGATGTTGGAGAAACGTGTTTCCATCGTAGTTTTGCAAATTAAAAAAAATCTAGCAGCAAAACTTTTGAAGCAACAGGAGTTTTTTTGTAATTTTTGACGTGTCAAAATGTGCAATTCCACAACCGCACGTCTTTGAAAAACAGAAGTGGCGCCTCCTCCGCAACCAACAAGAATGTGGTCAGTGATTTCTTGACGGGAGGTCAATAACGAAGGACTTTTTTTTTCTCATTTTCCAGCAGCCGTTTACAGCGAATACAACGCTTAGACCAGCTGGCCAAACGTGCTGGAGTTCCATTTTGGTTGCTAGGAAACGGGCAGCGTCTACATTCCGTAGGGATTTAAAACGGCTCAATTTGATAAATTCTTTTTAATCACTTTGGCTGATATTAGAAGCAGTAGAAATCCTGATGGAAGCATAATTATCAACAAAACTGAAACGTTGCTCCATGTTAGTGCAGCTAAAAATAGCAGCACATTTGATTGATACCAAATTTGCTTGATTTTTTGTAAATATTTCACCTTGAATGACCTCTGGAAATATCAATCTCTTTAAAGTGACAGCAGCTCAGATGTGTGACACCAGTTGAGTTTATTTGAAGGTGAGGGATCCGACCCGGGGCTCGTTCCTCCATGTTGACTTCAGCAGCAGGTCGGGCCGGCGCCTCGTTTCATGACCCATTTTCAGCTCAGTTCCGTCTTTCCGTGGGTTCGTAGCGCCGAACGCCGGCTGCTCACAGCGGAGAACAAACCCAAACCTTATCTTGCATGAACACGATTCCTAATGGAGTAAAGATTAATTTTCCATTTGACCGCCATCTTTTCTGTTTTTAATCAGTGCCATTCTGACCCGGCGGTCTGCCTTCGTTGTTTACTGCACATCACGCTGCCTAAACGCTCGTTTTCACGCATGGCTGCCATTTCTCTCTTTCTTTTTGTTTCCCCTCGACGTCCCAGACAACGTCGGCAGTTTAATTGATTAAATTGTTTTCTCCTCCATCCGTCAGGCCTCAGTTAAGAGAGAAGAGCTGGTGATGAAGCATCATGTGACCCGCAAACTTCCACCTGAAAACTCGGTCCTGTTGGTTCCTTGAACATCAGGGTCACATTTTATCCCATTTTTTTTACAACTCTCAGCATATCATTTCATTGTTTCATACGGTTTTTTACTTGTTTTATCTGATTAATCCAGAATGTTGGCCAATTAAGCAGAATCTGGGTTCAACGTACATCTGGTTCTGGTTTCATCCGATGCGTCTGGATCCGGATCAAGTCTTAAATGTCTCAAGAGAACTGCAACCAGAACAAACAGTGCCTTGTGAAAGTATCAGCCGGCTTTGATGTATTTTATATGACCAAACACAAAGTAGTACATAATTTTAAAGTTTAAAACAGATGCTTGAACGTTTGAGTAACCTGA
This sequence comes from Poeciliopsis turneri, assembly GCA_922788865.1. Lineage (NCBI taxonomy): Eukaryota > Metazoa > Chordata > Actinopteri > Cyprinodontiformes > Poeciliidae > Poeciliopsis > Poeciliopsis turneri. The sequence continues at coordinate 1,577,113 of CAKLNU010001072.1, forward strand.
AAAGTGCGGCATGTTTTTTTCTTATTTTTATTTTTTAATTCAGACACACTGAACCACCTCTGGCTGCAAGCCTATTTTTTTTTTTTTTACCAACTTTGCACTTCTAGAGCTTCCCTCTCAACGCTGAACAGAAGTGACCCCACAGCATGATACTGCCATCACCAATGTTTCACAATTGTAGCTGAAAACATTGAGTTGTGCAGAAGACATACTTCCTGTCCCATTTGGCAGATTTTTTGTGGATTGTAAACAGATTCTCTGTTATTATAATGAGCCTCAAATTTAAACTTTAAAGCAGGAAGTAGAACATAAGCCACGCCCACTTTACATTTCCGACCAATCACACCATATTTGTTGAAAACTACCTAACTTTGCTCTAAGGTTCTCCACATCTTCACCCCAACTCACATTTATATTCAAATGAAATCAAAACACAGGTGGACTAGTTACTAATTATCTGAAGGAAACTGGCTGCTTTATTCAGGCATGAGCACTTATGCCGCACTTATCAGATTTTTTATTTAATAAATAATTTAGAAATATGAATAATTGTTTGAATGTGTAGCAGCTATTTGAACTTATACAATGTTATGGACATTCAAGACATTAAAGCTACAACTATTGGTATCAATATCTTAATTTATTGAATTCTAAGTTTTTATGTAACCTAAAATCTTTGTCACAGCTAACATTTCCACATACTGTCAAAGTTTCAAACGTTGTTGGACACTTTGGCTGCTAGCTAGTCTTAGCCACTGTTCTGAAATTAGCATTTTAGCTTTTACAAAAGTAAAAGCTAATTTAAGTCTGTTACTTCAGGTCAACATGCTAGTGTTAGCTGACATGCTATCATTGTAGCTCTTTGCATTCTAGATAAAGAACTTTGAAATTCAGTAGTTAGCAACACTCAACTGCTAGCATATTAGCTAAAAACACTTGCATGCAACACACTGCTCTGACTTTACTATTAACTTTAGCTTCATGCGCTCAACAGTAGTAGTACCACAATAGTTTGTGGTACCATTAAAGTGACAATAAGTACTAATTATTGCGACTTTGTAGCTGTTTAACAGCAATAGTAATACCACAAATACATATTTTTAAAAAATATACTAAACATTTATATACGTCACTTCAGGACAGGAATCCAGGGTTTCCTCAGGAAAGCCCGGTGTTCTGGTTCTGGTTCTGGGTGTTAGGTTCTGGTTCAGTCGTTCATCCAGCAGCCCATCGTGCTTTTGAGTTAAAAGTTGACATTAAGTTTGAAAATATCACTTGGTAATTATGTGTTATTGGAAGATTGAAGATCAACACCTGAACACCAAATGCACTGCCTGGCCAAAATAAAAGTCGCCACCAAAAATGGTCACACTCTCTAGTATTTTGTTGGAGCGCCTTTAGCTTTGATTACAGCCCGCATTCGCTGTGGCATTGTTTCAATAAGCTTCTGCAGTGTCACAAAATTTATTTCCATCCAGTGTTGCATTAATTTTTCACCAAGATCTTGTATTGATGATGGGAGAGTCTGACCACTGCGCAAAGCCTTCTCCAGCACATCCCAAAGATTCTCAATGGGGTTAAGGTCTGGACTCTGTGGTGGCCAATCCATGTGTGAAAAAGATGTCTCATGCTCCCTGAACCACTCTTTCACAATTTGAGCCTGATGAATCCTGGCATTGTCATCTTGGAATATGCCCGTTCCATTTGGGAAGCAAAAATCCATTGATGGAATAACCTGGTCATTCAGTATATTCAGGTAGTCAGCTGACCTCATTCTTTGGGCACCCAATGTTGCTGAACCAAGACCTGACCAACTGCAGCAACCCCAGATCATAATACTGCCGCCACAGGCTTGTACAGTAGGCACTAGGTATGATGGGTGCATCACTTTACCTGCCTCTCTTCTTACCCTGATGCGCCCATCACTCTGGAACAGGGTAAATCTGGACTCATCAGACCACATGACCCTCTTCCATTCCTCCAGAGTCCAATCTTAATGTTCCCTAGCAAACTGAACATGCCAATGATTTGACCCTTCTTGAACAGACTAACATCTTTTCCACGACCACAGGATGTGTCTTTTGCCATGGTTGTTAAAGAAATGAGGAGTTACTCATTGCATCAGCTGGGGTTAAATAACTTGTTGCCAGCTGAAAGATAATCGCTTATGCAGGAATTATCCAATAGGAGGCTGGTACCTATTTGCTTAGTGAAATCCAGGTGGCGACTTTTATTTTGGCCAGGCAGTGAATAAAGTCTTTGAAAAAGGAAGTCATTAAAAAAATAATGACTAAACAATGCTTAACTAAATAAACAATGCTTAGCCTGGCGGGGGCACAAGTAAAGCCTGGTGGCCCGCCAGGCTTTACTACACTGAGGGGAACCCTGCAGTCACATAAAGTGTTTTATATCACACTAATCATATTTAATCATATTTTCAAATGTATTGACACTCTTATTGAACAGACAGTGGAGGAAATTGTAAAACTAAATTCAGTTTTATTGTTTTAAACTTCAGAAATTTCAGGAATTTCTTAACACAATAAATGAGCAATGTTCTGCACCGATTTCTAAAACTGTTTCTGGGATTTTTACGTTGTCTTATTTCACTCATGTTTTTTTTACATATATATAATATTGGCTTTTTGCAGGACATTTCACGTTATGAGCTACTTTGTGTTGGTTTATCCTCTGATCCCGTTGAACAGGATACTTTTCCAAAGCACTGTGTTGGACCTGAGCGCATCAGTCCTGCGCCTCTGAGGGCAGCAGCTGATATTTGTTCGGTTTTACTTCCTCCTTGCTGTTTCATCGTCACACAAACGGGAAACTTCCAGACTCATCGCCGCAGCTCTGATCTCACAAAAGCATCCCCGCTAATCTAGATCTGGGAGGCAGCTGGGCCGCTCCAGATGGTTCATTACGGTAATGGTTCTGATCCGAGTGTGACGGAGCAAAGTGAGGGGAAAACTCCTGGTCGCACCGGAGAGTCCGGCTGCAGCGTCTGGGTTTGGTTTTCATCTATTTGTTCAGAACCGGACTCCGGGTCTGTTCCTGATTTGTGCCTTTTATCAACAGGAGCCCAAACTTTTAAACAATGGAGGAGTCGCAGCTTTACTCAAACACACACAGCTGTACTGTTGTCATGTTGGACACCGTTACCGTGGTGACGACGTGCGACAGCTTCCTGTCGATGCGTGAGGGAACCGGTGAAGCCCGGCTGTCCTGATGCCTTTCCTCCCTGTAACTAAGAGAAGACTTTTATAGAGGCCACACATTAAATACATAAATGACCATTTTGTAATAATGATTTATAATAAAAAAATAAACTCATATTTGATTATAGCCGAGTGTCTGCAGTTTTTTTACTGAGTTACATTTTATTATGATCTCAACTCTGGAGGAAAATTCAGTTTTTTCTTCCCACTGAATGAAAAGCAAACATGTTTTAGCCTGAAGCTTTTGCTGAAGTTTTTTATTGAAACAAACTGATTTGGAAACATCTTCAGATTTTTTTTCTTTTGTCTGATTAATTTTTTTCTGTTATTGTTGCTTATGAATTACTGTCATTTAATGCTTAAAATTCCTCTTAACATTTAATCTATCAACACTTCAAAAGGTTTAAAACAATTATTTCAAATCAGAGCAGAAGAAAAGCTCATCAGATCTTCATTACTCAAAGCATTTCTTTTCTAATTTTTCTAACAATTTCTCAAATTCTAGTATTATTGCATCTTTATTCTGCTAATATGATTTTATTCTAGTAATTGCAACTACAACAACAAAAAAAAGTCGATTTGCTCCGGATGATTTCATCCTTATTGGATCTTCTAGTTTAAACCTGAAAGAACCAAACAACCAAAAGCTCGATTAGTCGGCTTTGTTGTGAATTATTAAACGGGTCGTATCAAACGCGCCTGCAGAATCTTACGGATCACATTTCGTTTCCCAGATTATGTCCTGGAAAATAACTTTACTGATTTACAACGGAGAATTAGAGAAAAATGTTCAGGAATCATGAGAATAAAGTCGTAGTATCGCGAGAAGTCGTACGAGAATGACGTTAAAATATTGTGAGAATAAAGTAGTTTTAAAGGAGCCACAGTATATCGAGAAAGTCGGAAAAAATTGTGATGTTACCAGAAAAATATCAAAATACAAGAAAAAAGTGGAAATAATGTGAAACTAAAGTCAAATTAATGCAAGAAAAGTTGCAATACTTTGTCATAATGTTGAGATTATGACTCATATTTTTATGAGAATAAAGTCAAATTAATACCAGACAAAATGTTGTAATAAAAAGACAATAAAGTCACAATAATTAGTTATAACCTTATCAGAATGAAGGTGTAATAATTCAAAGATTAAAGCCAATATTTTGAGAATAAATAGAATAATCCTAATATTACAATAAAAATCACACTATGATCAGAGTACTCATTATGAGAAATAAAAAAAGAGAATAAAATCATAATACAGTGAAAATAATACAGGAATAAAAAAAATGAAGTAATCTGACTTTATGCTGGTAATTTTAATACATTTTAGAAAAAATGGAATAATAAAGATCAACTCGTCAGATTGAGGTTGTAATATTATCATTTCTGTTGGTCCTGATCTCCGTCGAGCCTTAAAAAGAAACAAAAGTCCTGCTGAGCCCAGAAGCTCAGATCAGAACCTCGACAAGCTTTGAACAACAAAAGCTTTCTAAATTGGAATAAAGAGAAAAGTGACACAGAATTAGCTGTGAAAATGTACCGACCTGTTAGCAGCTGGCAGCAGGTGACGTTCAGGTGAAGTGGCGATGTTTATTAATGAGAGCAGCCTTTTTAAATTAGGGCTTCCTTTGATGGAGCTTGTTGGAAATTCAAATGAAAAAAGCCGGAGCTCTGCAGGTTCGCTGCGGCGCAGGAACCGACTTCTCATGCAGCGTCGCAATCTTCCAAGACTGACAGAAGAATTACAATTAGCACAGTGATTCACAGACTTCTGGACTCGCAGCGTTAAATGTTTGCATTCGTTTCTCACTTTGAGCCAAAGATCAGAGCCTCGAACCTTTCAGTCCTGCTTCATTTGTTTGCGGTTCTTTGAACGACACAGGAGCGATTCTCAAAAAACAAAAAAAAGTAGCAAAAAACCATTTAAAACATTTAATATTTCTGGTTTTGTGCCTCCATTTTGGTCTCTACTGCCTCTAAAAATACAATAAATGTTTTTTGGTGTCTGGAAAATGAGTCATTTAAAAAGAAAACATCCTTGTTGTTGAGTCACAGAAAGCCACCGCACCGTTACCTAGCAACCCCAGCAGAGAGCCGTCCGTCACCTAGCAACCCACTGTATGCACCTTGGGACGGCTGACAAGTGTTTGGTTGTTGATCTACAATCCAGGAACCATTTGCTGCGTCTGTCAAGATGAAAATTCGAGACTCGATGGTTTTTCGCCATCGAGTTCATGGTTTTTCGCCTGAACCATGAACTCGATGGTTCATTTCCTATTTGTCAAAAATAGGAAATGAACCTCCAAAGCTTTTAAAACATTCAACAGCATCTGATGATTTCTAACATAGAAAACAAACACTGACTCTTCATGTCTGAAATCTCAAAAAGTTTTATAGAGGAGCAGAAAATTTAACAGACTCAGGCACAGTGAAGCTCTGATGACATCACACTGAAGCTACGATGACATCACACTGAAGCTCTGATGACATCACACTGAAGCTCTGATGACATCACACTGAATCCAAAAGCGATGATTCGCTGTAAGTTCGGTTTCGCCACAGTGAGTCGCTCGTCTCTCAACTCCGAGTCCAATTATCTTCAAACTTCAGTCTGGAGGAAGTTTAGTCTGATTAAATACGTCTATAATTATTTTGTTTAGCCTGCAGCTACAGATACATGAAACATATTTGATCTTTAGGTTAAATAAATCTGATTATAGATCATCGAGGTAGACAGAACTGTCTCTGCCGTCCAACCCTTCATCCCTCGTTCTTCTTCTGTGGTTTCCAACATGCTGATATTGCCAGAGTTCCCGTTTCTCATGTAAAGTGCAGTCCAGTTAGCAACCTGCAGGTCTCCGAGCCGAGCGAGCGTCGGCGGCGCGGCGCGGCGCGTTCAGCTGCGGACGGCCAGCATGGAGTTGATCTCCCAGATGAGGTTCCGCAGTTGGTCCATGATCTGCTTCAGCTGCTGGTTCTTCTGCTTCAGCTTCTGCAGGAAACGCATCACAACGACAGCAGAAGAAAACTGAGCAAACCATTTGGAACGTTTTTATAAACTTACACTGAAAAACACAAAATCTAATAAAGTAATCTGGTTTAGTTTCTGGTAGAAATACCTCAGTACTCTTGAAATAACTTAATGAGTAAATTTTCATTTTAAGACAATAATTCCTTAATGTTGATGAAAATGAACTAGTTCCAGTAGAAGATTATTTCACAAAATGTCTTGTTCATAATTTGATCTTATGAAGGATTAAGTCGGAAATGGAGAAAACATTTTTTTGTTGACCGAAATAAAGAATGAAAATCAGGAAAAACTAGAACTGGAACCATATTGTGTCATTTATAAAACTAAAACCGACTGATATAGTTTATTTTTATGAATCTATGCATTCGTCTTTCGAACTTGTGATTTATTTTCCTCACAAACATTTTGCAAAATGGCGACGAGTTTGATGCTTGAAACATGTTGCAGTAAAACTGAGTGAATTAGACAAACAAAAAGTCACAACACAATAAACTAAAGCAGAAAGAAAAGCTGTTACAACTGGTAAATACTGGATGGAGGATTGTTTGGGTTGATTAATTAGTGAAGGGACTTGATTTGAGCTTAATGACTCCTGGCTGAAGGTCAAAGTTTGTCCACAAAGAGACGTTTAAACTTCAGATTCAGAACAACAAACCAAAAACCTTCCACCACCATCACTGAGAACTTAATCAGGACGACATCAGAGCAGCAAACAAGCTCCCCTCCAGTCGGGTTTCGTCCCCCGGTTGTCTCTGAATGCTTTCCTGAAATCTCTGAGTCAACAGCTGCTGAGGACCCAAAGCCTTTACGCACAAACTAATGACGGCTCCTTCACTGCTGCTGCAGCTGGAGACTCTGAACAACGAAATCAAGCACAGCTGCCAAGCGTGGGCTGCTTTACAGGAAAAAAATAAAATACCTCAAAACGTTTGGAGGTTTGGGCAAATTTAGCAGCAGCGCATCAGAGAGGAAGAGGAGGGAGAGGAGGAAGAGGAGGAAGAGGAGGGAGCTCCTGTATCTGCAGTGCAGTGAAATCTATTAAGATTAAATCCATCTCGCTCTGTAACACTCCTTTAGCCATGACTAATTACCAGCCATTTTTGCGGCGCAGATAACACCTTGAGCAATCGATTTCACACGGCTCTGGTAATATCAGCTGTTTAGCTGATTGTCCTTGAAGATATTCCAGAGTTTGGAAAGCCTCCAGTCTCTTCCTCGGGGGGATTTCTAAACGCTTCGCGAGCTTCTTCACTTCTCAGAGACGTTCGCTTTGATTCTGGCGCCTTCCTGCGCCTCTGCCAGCGTGGATTTTACAGGATTTGCCTCATTAATCCAACAAGTGGGACCTGAAAAACCCGATTTCTCTCTGGTGCTCAGATGATGCCTGCCTCTATTTTCAGGAAGTTTGTAAAGAACAGAGTCGTTTTCAATTAGGGCTCAAACGATTAATCGTGATTAATCGGTTACTGAAAGAACAGTCAACTAATTTAATAATCAATTAATCATTAATTGGACTATATAGAATCACAATTGTACAAAAAATATCAGTATTTTACATTTCAGACTTAAAAATTAAACCATCGTCTGTAAACTTGTTCTAAATCTGGTTTCTTTATTGAGATGATGCCTCCTTGTAGTTTTGGTAAGTTTGTAAACAAATAATGTCGATTTTAATTAGGATTGATACGATAAATTGATTATTGAAACAATTATCAACTCCTTTAGTAATCAATTAATCGTTAACAGTTGTATACAGACCCACAAAAAGGCCATTTCTGTAAAAAAAATCTTATTTAGAGCATTAATGAAGCCAAAACTGTACAAAAATAAACGCATTTTCCATTTAAGATAAAAAACGTAAACCTGTTTTAAAACCGTTTTCTCTCTGGTAGCGAGATAATTAATGCCTCGTTTATATTCAGTAAATGTAAACAAAGATTAATGTAGTTTTTAATCAGAGCTGAAAGATTAATCAAATCAATCATGATTAATCGATTATTAAAATATCAACTAATTTAGTAATCGATTAATCATTAACTAGTGTATATATGCAGACTCAACAAAAGACAAAAAATACAGACATTTGAGATATATTATATAAAAAAACACATTTGTCTGTAAATAAAATTAGAATTTCTCAAACGCCATAGTTTGTATTCATTACACAAATGCCATAATATTATAATTTAGGCAATAAAATGTTTATTTTCTTACATAAAAAGGAAGTTAATTAGTTTATTTGCATGTTTATTTATACTTCTAACGTTTCAAGTGGTTAAATTAAAATTTTGCTCCATTTCATCCAATTAATAGAATAATAAATAGGTTAATCGATCACCATTTTTAATATCTGCAGCATCAACTTCACTTTATGTTTCTCTAAAAGGAGGCAGCAGAGTTTTATGACGGCTGCCTGGCATTTTGTGATGCATGAATAATTATCACAGAAATTATGCATCAACCTCAGGAAATGCAGATTTAATCCAGAACCTCATAATGACTGCGACTCTAATCCTGCAGAATATCTGCAGATATTCTCGGTTCTCTGGTGTTTAGATGCATTTGCAGCTCTGCTCAGACATGCAGTGACCAGCCAACAACTCCTGGATCCACTGGACCTGCTGCACGCAGCAGAACTGCAGCAGAACCTCCTGCAGAACCTCCTGCAGAGTGAGCAAAGCGGCACAGTGACCTGAGCTGGAATGACTGGCGCTTACAGGCAGGTGCAGTCATGTGTGCAGGTGAGCTTGTCTGCAGTCATGCGCTGGTTTGTGGCTTATTCTGTTGCAATAAGGCAGAAACTGCAGAAACACACAGCAGGCAGTGAAACACAGACGGATTCCCACCGCAGGAACGGTCCGTTCTCCTCTCAGTTCACGCCCTTCAAAGTAAAAGCAGCAGTGAGTTCAGCTACCTGTCGCTGCAGCTAAAACTGAACAACCTCAAATCGAGAACTGGAGGAAATACTTAATAAAGGTTGTGGACACGTATCGTATCGTATCGTTTATCATTTACCGTGATAAATTCACAATAAACTGTCTACGTTTTATTATCTTTTTCCACTATTTGTCCTAAGGATGCGCGATATATCGGCACCAACATCGCTATCGGCCAATATTAGTAATTCTTTAACATATTAATGTTTGTTTTTAGGTTTGAAACGGCAATGAAACATCCAGCTCTGGAAAAACATGACATGATCGTTGTCGTGACAACAATCAATCAGAATTCTTACGATAAATTAAGTTTTTTGCATGATTGTTTTAAGAATCTGCTGCTGATAAAAATGTGAAGATAATGTTGAAACATTAATATTTGTATAATTTGTAAAACATAATGTAAGTCTTAGGGCCACTCTAAGAAAATAAAAATAACCGGAATAATACATTTTTTACTTTATTCTGGTAATTTGACAACTTTAGTCTCGTAATTTAACTCCATTTTTTTCTTATGATACATTTTGTGTTGGAGATTTCACCACTGCATTCTAATAATACTTATATTACTTTATTGCAATAAAAAAATGGCCGATTTTAGAGTTAATAACTAAATAAATAAAAGATGTAAAACAAAATGGCCGCCACTGAATTATGGAAATAGTACAACTACAATGTAAAAATGGAAAAACTTTGAATTTTGCAATAATTAAATCATCAGTAAAAATTGCTGTAAAACATTTGAACAGAAGGCGTTGAGTAAGTTTTAACTGTTATTTAGGACTCTTGACTTTCTTCTGACATTTGGCTCATTTTTGTAAAGGATGCATTTATATTTTCGTGTAAATGTTACACATTAACACGACAGCAGCTGTTTTGGTCTGTGGATCCTGAGCAAACGAAGCTCAGCTGCTGCGATCAGCGTTTTATCCCAGCAGCTCAGGTTCCGTAAACTCACTAAACTCCATGTTACAACCTAAAAACCAAAAACAGCTGATCCACGCTGAGCCTCGTAACCATGATTCCCTGTAATATCAGGTTCGTTGGGTTTGTTGAGCCACCCGACAGCAGCGGCTCATAAATTAACAGTCCAACTGTTAATTTGTCTGTCCGCTCTCCCAAAGACGAGAGCGGACAGACGACTGGACCGGGGCGAGATCTGCTCTGTACACCGAGGGAAGCTGAAAGTAAACCCAGCGGGCGTTTTACAAAGCAAGCCGGGCAAATCCAGGATTACTTTGACTTTGCTGACCAGACGAAACCTAAATCCCTCAGGCACCAGGTAGCTCAAGCTGTGGAGGGAGAAACACAGGAACAGAAACTTAAAGTTTGGTTGAGCCAAAAACTAACAAAAACAGAAACAAAAGGTACCGGGACAACAGCCGCTTTGTTTTCCTGCTAAATAAAAAATAGGCCAGTGAATGAAGATATATTTTCCCAGAGACCAGAGAAGAGTCACATTCTGAGTTTAGACCTGGAGGGACTAGAGAGCAACAGACTCACATAACGGCCATCAACAAAAACTCCATGAATGTTCATCACTGCTATGAAGAAACATCCAGCAAACAATCACAATGCAAAGTTACAGTGAAAGTCCATTAAAAGAGTCTTGGAGATCAGTGTAGTACAGACGCCTACGGGAGACCCTTCCTGCCAACAATCATCACTAGAACAGTAAATTAATATGAATTACAGCAACATTTAATTTCCCTTTGGGATCAATAAAGTATTTTAATGACAAACGGATGGATGATTTAGTGGATGAATGAATGAATGAATGAATGAATGAATGAATGGACAGACAAATGGATGAATGAATGAATGAATGGACGGATGGATGGATGAATGAATGGACGGACGGATGGATGGATGGATGTGAAACTCAACTCCATGTTAAAACCTAAAAAACAAAGGAAAACAAAACTGATCTAAATTTTGTTAGATTTTATTATTTGAGCTCAAAAAGTGAAATCAGGAGTTTGTTACGTCTTTGGAGCATCGCTGTGGTTTTTCTGTGGTTTTCCTCCGTCTGATTCAGGTCAAAGCAGCCGGGTGAGAGAAAGAAAATGAATCTTTCATAGAAAGTCCTCATTAGTCTCACTTCTCAGAGACTCGGCTGCAGCTCCGGGTCTCTGCTCGTTGCGTCGGGTCGGGTTTGGGCTCAGGCCGCCAGAAGACGCTCTCTGACCCAAATCAATTAGTCACCAACGCATTCACACGTCACAGAAACCAGTAAACCCAGTCGATGTTGGCCACTAAAAAGCCGCTTCTCTTCAGGCTTCCTGAGCTTGATAACCAAAATCTTTACATTAATTAATTCTGCTGTAATGTCTTCACATTAAAGCTGATTGGAGAGGGAGTTCTGATCCATTACACATCACAGAAAATCAAAGTAATCTTGTTATAATATCATCATATGAAGACATTTATCTTCCTCCCAGTCGTTCAGCCGGTTTCATTGCTGATTAAAAGCACTGAGAACATCGAGAGCTTTGCTTTTTGATGAAGCGGTTTGAGATAACGGCGACAACGAGATTCCTGCCTTCCACATCCTAACGACGCTCACAGAAACCCGGCGCAGAGAGGAGGAAAAGCCTTCAGTCAGGATTCCCCAGCTAATCCGCGCCGTCGCTGGAACTCAAATCGCAGCTTTGACTCAGACGGATCTGGCTGGGAATTACAAGTGTAAGTGTCTGTGAGCGAGCAGCAGGGATTAGAGGGCAGAGTGACACATTCTCACCGCTAAAGTTGCCTTTATTCATGCAAATCTTTACCTAGAACGCATAAAACCACGGCAAATTAACTTCTACAGAAACAAAAAACTAAATTACTGATTTTTAACCAACTTTAAATCTAATCTGGTTCACTTTCCACTGCAAAAACAAAATCTTACCAAGTAATTTTGGTTTAATTTCCAGTGCAAATATAGACAATAAGACAAACCAACTTAAAAGCAACTTTTCAGCAAAATATACCGGCTTGTTTTAAGTAAATTAAGCCTTGATATTGATGAAAACGTGCTAGTTGCATTGGCAGATAAATTATCTTATAACATGGGAAAAATGTGAAATAATCTATTAAAAATACTTGGTAAGATTTTGTGTTTTTGCAGTGCAGGATTTCAATAAGTTTTTTAAAACGCATGTTCATTTGTTTTTTTTGTTTATGATGTGAAGCAGGCGGTAGATGCCCAGGTCTGATGATGATTTATTTGTTTTAGTAAACATCATGTTGGATGTTTGTGTTTAGAAATGAACATTAAATCATAAAGTTATTTTTTTAAGTGTCATTTAGGCAAATTCTGTTGGATGTTGAGCTTTTATTGCCCTTTATGCAGATTTTCAAAGCTCAGAAAAAGTCACAAGGTCGTCGTGATTAAGAAAAAAGAAATTAGCTGATCGATATTCAGCAGTAAGAATTGTCAATTAACTCCTTTAATCTCAACGTCCTTTTAATTATTTGCAGAGGGAGGAGAAGCAGAAGAGACTCAAATGGAGACAATGATTCTCTGTGGCGACGCCAGCAGGAGGAAGGAACAAGAGAAGAAGAAGAAAATCTGTGTTTCAGATTCTGGAGATAAATTATGAAACCAAATCTGGAGCTTTAATTACATAATTATTAATTACACAGAATTTAAACAACTGTTTAGCCCCAATGAGCTCAACTCCAGCTCTGAATGGAAGAAGTTTCTCTTTCCATCTTTCAAGCCTCAATACATCTGGATAAAATTTAAAAAATGTTTTTAAATGTGAACAGGAAGGTTTTGCCACAACACGCCATTTTTTTGTTGAAATTACTTGGAAACTATGTACTTTTTTTTTTTTTTTTTTACCTAATTTTCCACAAATAACATTCTATAAGTAAATATTCTGTTTGTCTTATTGTGTTTATTTTATTTTAAAACAGAGCTGAGGAGTTTCCAGATCAGATGTAGCTAGAAAACAAAACAACTGCTTTGTTTTCATCATGTAACTTTGTTCACTGTTTTCTTTGATTAATTAAGATGTTGACTTTGGAAAAGATGGTAAATTTATTAAAGTAGATATTCATCAAATATCAAGTTTTCTTTTTCAAAAGTTCTTGTAACGTGTGCAACTCTAAACGAGGTTTTTAGATAAACTGAGGTTAAAAATGGTTCTTTAGACTGTAAAGGCTGCAGGCCTTTATGCTGGTCTAATAATCACAATAACTAATAAATCAATGATAAATTAAAACATAAATTATTTCCATGATGATGGAACATTTTTTAAAGACCAATTTTGTTCACAGAAACTTAATTATCTATTTAATTTATAATTTTGGATGTGTGTGGTTTTTATTTCCATCTTATTAATTCAGTGTTGCTCAAAGTGATCAATTTGTGGCTCTTTGGCCCAAAATCACAAATACAGACAAAAATTTAAATTTGGCCAAAACATAGAAAACAGCTGCAGACACAGAGCTTTTGGAAATTCCTTGTTTTTCTTTTAGCAAATCAGCAGCTGGCTATTTAGTGATATACAGATTTAATACAAAAAATTTTCTTTTTAAGCAGATAAAACTAAACAAAATAATTTTTAAAAATCACAATAAATTAAATTTTAATTTTATGAAGTTTATGGCCTGTCAGTAATTTAAATGTAAAAGTTTTTGGCCTTTTTGGAAACCTCTGTATTACCCGTTTTTGATCACTTTTATGTTGAATATTTAAAATTATCTTCCAGATCCAGGTTTAAGTGTTCTTTACAAAATGAAAGTTTGTTGCATTTGTTATCATTAAATTATATGAAAATGGCCTCAAACCAACAACATTATCATTTATCCCAATAACTCCTGCAGTAATTTATTATCCACAAAACACAAAAAAACAATCACAAATGTAAACCAAATATCCAAACTGGCAAAATAAAGTTAAATAAAGTCAAAGTGGTTTATAATAAACGTGACAAAAACATAGAAATCATCTTCGGTGAAGGGGAAAGGTGCTTCGTTTCCAGGAGAAAGCAGAGAGCCATTAAATTACCGAGGGATGAGAATCTCCTCCAGGAAAAGCAGCTTCCTATCAGCAAGAAGAATCAGGACAACAGAAACTCAAGAGGTTTGTGTTTTTAATGGCTGTCGGCAGGCAAAAGCTGTCACACTGCATCCTTAATGATTTCTCTAATTTCTGCTCATAAAGTTGCCAAGTTGACAGCAATAAAATCTAAACTGCATCTTCTAATATTAATTCAGTCTTTACTTTGTGTAATTTATTACACACAAAGAAAACAGCCCAATAATAATCAGTCAAAACTCTGCAGTCCTTAATTAAAACAAGTATTTCAGTTTTTTAGGGGTGTGGCAGAGCAGGGGGAGCTGGAAGAAACCCTGATGAAGACCAAACTGTGTGACTAATTAGGTTTCATAGGAAGCACAGATGATCGCTTCACTCATGTGATCAATCATCATCAACAGAAGGTGATCAGAAAAGTTTGATTTTACTCCCGAGATCCATCAGACAACAGAAGCAAGTTTAATTTACATAAACATGGATGAAAGAGTGAAGTTTTTGGTAGAGAGACACAAAGACAGACAGACAGTGAGATAGAGAGAGACAGAGAGACAAATGGAGACAGGGTCAGTAAGACAGTCTGAGAGATAGACAGCGATAGAAATAAAGACAGATAGAATGGGAGAAAGAGAGACAGAGAAATAGAGGGAAAGAAAGAGAGAAAAAGAGACAGAGAGCCATATATATATATATATATATATATATATATATATATATATTACCTGATTCAAAGTATTAAAAGGTCAAATAAGGAGATATTATACATTTTTGAAACAACTGGACAAGAAATTAATAATAATTTTATTCTTCTGTTGTCTTGAAGAAAGAGTAACGTTCCTTACAAACATGGTGAAACATGCAGAGAGCTCTGTAACACTGGCCTGCTTTAGATTTAACACCATCAAACTTTCATACAGATGTACAGATGTAATCCTTCTTCACTGGTCATGACAAAAATGCTTAAGTCCAATTTTTACTGCTGCTCATTAAATGCAAGGAAACTGAGTTCAGTAATTTTATAGGAATTATTTAATAAACTGAATATACAGTAAAATAAATAGGGTGAAAAGCTAGTTTTTCTCTAAGGGAACTTGTAAAAGCCCATGAGTTGGGGGCGATAAGCTGCCGCCTGGGGAACCCTCTGACGCTAAATTGGTCCAAGTTTACCATCTGACAGTCTCTCCACAGGGAGGCAGGCCAAGCAGCTTTAATTTGCCTGACATCAGTTTAAAAAAAAAAGAGAAAAAAAACCTTAATTGACTTTGTAAACTTTATGGCTTTTACTCGAGAGGAGGGTTTAAGAGGCAGATTGTTGAGTGTTTGGCGCTGGCTTTCCCAGGGGAATTAAGTCTTTAAAGGGGTTCTGAAAGCAGATAAAAGCCTTCGCTCCCAGCAGTGGCAGAAATGCAATAATCATGTTGTCATCCTTGCGTGCACCTACCAAAGGGGTTCTTTCAATAAGTCTTCGGTATTGCGGTAGAGAGCTTGCAGCGTCAGCCCACTGTTGCAGAATGGCTGCCATCGATTTGGTATCCGAGGCCCGTCGCCCTCACGCCTCCTCCTAAGCACTTGCATCCTTGCCAGGTAGCGCCATTGATTGGGCTTTCCTCTAAGATTTGGTTCCCTCTGATAATAAATGAGAATCTGGGAGTCGCTTTAAAACAGTGTCCAGTGGCGCCCTCTTGTGGTCCGTTAGGTACTGCATGTAAATGCCGTGACGTCAGCTAAAATTTCAACACACAGAGCAGTGAGAGCTGATTTTTTATGACTTAACTTGCTTATTTAATTTAAAATTTAATCGGCGAATAAAAACAGTCGATAAATACAACTGATATAAATTGGTGGATTATTTTTGTCTTGCATGTTATCGTTTACGTCTGGAAATTCTGCACATGCGCAAAACGCTGGCAGGCAAAAAAGACGATTCCCTTACCTGCTATCCATGGCGGCGCTGCCGCAGGACAAAAACTCAGTTAGATAAATAAAACCTAGAGACGTCAATGCGATTAATTAAATGCAGTGCGATATAGCAAAGGGGAAGAAATTACGCAGAAAAACCGTTAAAGAAAAACTCAAAACCACTTTTCCTCCCTCACTCTCTCTGTCGGCTAACTTACACGAAGAGTCGTTGCCATAACAACTGACAACAACGTCACTTGATATTTCAGGATTAGACACCAAAAGCACTCCGACATTTCCCACACAAAGGACAGAACATTCAGTGACTTACAGTTTTATATTTTTAGGCTTGATGTTTATTTTTCTATTCTTAATAAGTGATGCTGTAGTAGATTAGCTACCGTTGCTATTAGCTAACCTAACACTGCAGCGGTTGATTAGCTATTAGCTAACCTAACACTGCAGCGGTTGATTAGCTGCTATTAGCTAACCTAACACTGCGGTGGTCGATTAAAATAAAAGTCTGCTTCACTGGAGGCACATTATGTACATAAAATAATTACAATATAACTTACATTCATTTTATAGAGAAAAAAGACAACTAATGTGTTGTTTTGCATGTCGCCGGTTATGCGTGTGCATATTTTGCACAAAAACTTGTGCGAACAAGCCTGCATGTTAGCACTGAGATCTTGAAGCTGCCATTTGCAGGATGATATCTTGCCGTGTCAATTTCAGACCAGGCAGGATGTCGTCCTTTCATCTCCATCAAATGTTTGTCAGGAGCTTATATCATCTAAGGTCACACGTCTCCTCTCACACTCAGAGCAAACATCAGATTTAGAGGGTTTTTAATGGGCAGCAGAGGGCTGTCAGGTTAAAGAAAGACCTTTGATCTAAATGTTTTTCAAAAACCGACAACAGTTCTTCAAACGTCAGAAGCATCTCGTGGCTCAGTCGTGCGTTTAATTGGCACAATCGCTCACCCACTTTAAACCGGTTCTCCTGTGGCACATCTCCAGTGAAGTAATATAGGTTCTAATTACCGCTATCGTCTTAAGAGTGGAGCTAGCAGTGGGGGGAATAGCAAAGCACGCAGATTTGTAGAAAGATAAAAGAGAGGTAATTCCAATTTAATGCTTCCCCTACACCTGTAGGAGATTGCTTAATGCAGAAAGGAGCAGAGCAGAGAGAGGAGGCCCGTTATCCGAGTCTCATGCAAACTAAACCGACTCTTCACACACCGAGCAGGTTTTCATGTTCTGATGTCAAGATTCCCAGCAGCAAACGAATGGAAAAAAAGAAAAGCAGCTTTTGGTTCAGAGTGTAGAGAAGAATGGAGGTAAAGAGAGGATTTCAGAACAGCTTTTAGGAAACATAATCCAAGAAGCGGCAGCTATAATAATGAGAATATTATGAATATTAATGCTTTAACAAGGGACGAACGGAAGTGTGGCATTAGATTGCATAAACTAAAAATGAAAATCCAATTTCAACCCAAAGCACAGATTTATTAAACCACTAAATAATCTTTATCTAAATTTCAAAATTTAAACCTTCAAATCGACTCAATAAAAATATTTAAGTATTTTCCAACCAGAATAACGTCTGTAAAGACACAAATATCTGAGAACACAAAGCTTTCCATCCCTCAGACCAGGACAACAGCAGCTGCAATAAAAACTAGCTGAGAACATTAAATCCAACAAAACGCTACAAAATCTTTTACTCCCACAAGAAAAAAAAAAAACAGACAAAAAAAAAACAACCACTGTTTTTCCAAGAGCTTTGAAGCTCTGGTTCCCCTTTGACCCCTGCCAAACAATTAAAAAGCTTCTGGCATAAAAAGAGCCCTAATGGGCCGCGTATGTGTCTGCTAATAAGACAGAGGTTCGGGCGCCTGCTGTGGACGGCCTGCTAATGCTGGACACTGACCGGAGAGGTGGAGGATGGAGAGAAGTGATAAAGAGGAGGAGAGGCAGGGAGAAATCAGGAATGGAGCAGAGCAGCAGGGGTGACGTCTGCAGGACGGGCAAGAAGAAAACCTAAGAGTTTAAACATCTCCTTCCAGACTCAAGAGTTCAAAGTTCTCCTCAGATAATCTATGAGGTATAAACATAAAACTTCACTAATAAAATAATCCCACTTCAGCTCATCTGTTTTCTCAAACCTCCAGTCAGTCAGTGGCAAATGGCTGCTTGAACTGAGCCAGGTTCTGGTTCTGGTTCCTGGTAAAGGGAGTTTTTCCTCTCCACTGTAGCTACATGCATGATCAGTATGACAGATTGCTGTAATTGGACACCTGTACTCCCGCAAAGGTTGGTGGATCGGACGGCGGTACTCCAGCAAAGGTTGGTGGATCGGACGGCGGTACTCCAGCAAAGGTTGGTGGATCGGACGGCGGTACTCCAGCAAAGGTTGGTGGATCGGACGGCGGTACTGCTGCCTGTTTCTAGATAAAACTCACCACCGAGATTCATTATCCACAAACACCCAGCTCGCCCAAAGACCAGAGCAAAGACAGACAGATGAGTGAATTTATAAACAACCTCTTACATTTAATTTCTCCTGTTTCCTCATTTGAATAAAGGAGGACAGGCTCGGTAATTAACAAGGCATTAAAAAAGAAAGGCAGTGTGCAACGAGAGACGAGGAGGAGAAGGAAGAGGTTGAGGAGGGTGATGAGGGCGCACAGGAGACAGCAGTAAGAGCGGGAGAGATAGTAACTAAAACAGGGAAGAGAGGAGCTGTGGAGAATTAATAACAGGCGAGATCTCTCCAAGGCCCCCTTAATGGGCTGTGACAGGAATTTATTCACACTTAGGCTGGTATTAAATCAAACGCCAGGCGAGTGGCGGTGGCAGGCAGCGGTGCAGGGCAGGTGGAGAGCTTTCTGCCACGCCGTCACAGACCCCCTGCAGGGTTTTCACTGCACAAACACTAAACCTTACCAACTATTTCTGGTCTAGTTTCTAGTGCAAACACCTTGAAATGAGACAAAAACAAACTTTGAAGAAACATTTTAAAGTAAAATTCCTTAGTATTGATGAAAAACACTGAAATAACTTGCCAGTGGATGTTTGTAAACAGATTTACAAAGTGTTTTAATCTTAAATGCAAAATGTGTAAATATATTGGGTAAAGTTTAGACTTAATTACTGCTGTGAATTTTTTTTTTTGAGCAAATGACGTTTTGTGAGAATGTACTTTGGTTGTCAATTAATTACTAAATTAGTTGACGATTATTTTAATAATCGATTAATTTGATTAATCGTTTCAGTCTTAGTCGAGATTGTACGTCTTTATATTTTCTCCTGCTTGTACAATAATAGCATCAATAAATAAATATTAAGTGCAGATTAGTGATACAAATCAGTTTCTTAAACTCTTAATGGATGTTTTTCAAAAGCAGCAATATATAGATCTTATTGCCAATTTTGTTTTTGTCACAGTAGGACCATAAAATATTGTGATAAAACTTTAAGTTTATGTCGCCACAAAAAAAAACCTAATTGGATTTGGTATGCATTTGGTTTGATTTGGTGTTTTTGCGGTGTTATCCGAGACCCTTGGGAAAGATGGAGAGACAGAAGGAATGCGAGAGGAGGACAAACGATGAGTGATGTGCCAGTGACAAGACGGGCTGTCCCACGTCCCAGATGGAATGATTATCAAGCAGTCCAGAGAGCCTCTATGAATCATCCTTCCTCCATTCTGCAAAATGCACCATCAGTCAGCCGGCCAGCCAATCAGTCAGTCAGGCAGGCAGAAAGGAAGCTGGCAAAAAACACGGAGCTCGGTCCAAATTGACACTCTAATGAAAAAAGAAATCCTGCAGGCTAATTTATTTGTTCGTATTCGCAGTTGTCCTTCATTATTTGGCGTGTGACCAGTCATGTTGGGCTGTAATTTTTGGTCACTTGGGTGCCACTGGATTTGTTTTCGGTGTTATTGGAGCAGAAATACAGATGACGGGCGGGACTTTGAATTTATATGCACAATCACATCCAGCAACACCAGAGGATTGGGCTGCAGAAACAGAGCGACTGCAGCACAATAATCACCAGCGCTTTACATCTAATGAATCCAAAAGACTTGCTCGCATGCTCAGATGAACTTTAACCTGTCGGTCGCAGCACTAGTTCTTTATTAATTGATTAATCGATTGTTCTGACGATTAATCGGATTAAAATTGGCACATTCTGCAAGTTTTTGTTATTTAAGTCTCTAATTCATTTGAAATACGTTAAAATATGCAAATAAACAAATTCAATTCCATTTATAAATAGAAAAATAAACATTTTCTTGATGGAAATGCAGCAAAAGATCCATCTGCAGCTCATAAAATACTTCCAACATCAAAGTGAAACACTGTGTAGTATTGTGAACTACACAGTTCATCAATACTGTGTAGGGATGAACTGATGACTATTAATAACAGAATGCAAAAGGTGCCTAATAGGAATTTTATTTATTTATTTTACCGAATTTAAACTAGATGAAGCTAAAACTGCCACTTGAGAATAATAAAAACATTTTTTTATTATTTTAATTCAAAATGTATATATTTTTGACTTAATTAGCTCTCCGTGTGGTTCTTTCATCAAATTGCTTTTTTTGAGTCTGTATACTCCAGTTACCGATTAATCGATTACTAAATTAGTTGATTATTATTTCAATAATCGATTGATCATGATTAATCATTTGCAAAATGTAAATACGTTTTGTATAGTTTTGGCTTAATTACTGCTCTAACTGTGTTGCTCTTCCAGCAGTTTGCCTGTTTTGAGTCTTTATACTCCTTCAATCGATTAATCGATGATAGAAATAATCCTCAACTAATTTAGTAATTGATTAATCACAATTAATAGCTGACAAAATGTATACATATTCTGAACAGTGTGGGCTTCATTACTGCTCTGAATATGTTGCTGTTTCAGCAAATTGCCTGAATCTGTACACTGGTGTCTTGATTAACTAATTAAATTACTTGACAATTATTTCAATAATTGATTAATCACGATTAATCATTGCAGCCTTAATGTAAAAACAAACTTTTGCATACATGAACCCAAATAACATGAATGTACAGAATGCACAAAGTATAAAAAATGGAGGTAGTTACATTGAAGACGACACACACAAGTCGATTAAAACAGATACAATCACAAAGCCTCCCTGTAAGAACCTTGTGCAGAGTGATGAAAAGTGATGCCTCGCCCTTCCATCCTTCCCAACTCCGGGCAGATTGCGTCACCATCCATCACCCCGACTCTGACAAACAGCAATTACCCCAATCGACAGATAACGAGAGCAAGGCTATCATTCACAGCCAGGATGCCTCTTAAAGTAGTCAGACATTACCATGCAGAAGTCATTTATCTGGCCCTCCTCCAGCCCGCCTCTTTCCTACTACCTCTTCACCTGATGGCACTGATATTTAAGACTGATACCTGTTCACACATCCAGCTCCAGGGGGGAATCCCAGCCACCCAAAGCAACAGTAATGGAATGAAACTGAGAATGTGAGGGTCAATGAGAGCCGTAAGAGGGGAAAGTATTTTTTTGCTTGAAATGTTTACTTTTACCCAGATTTCAGAGCTTAAATAGAGTTTCTACGCATTTTAAATTAATACAATTTTCCATTTTCCATATTTCTTGATTTCTCTGCTTCTCTTTAGCCAAATGTTTAGACATAAACAACGTTTACAATGAATTTATGGCAAACATTTCTACAATGATCACTCCGGTCTGGTAGAGTGGAGCAGGGTTGAACAATATGGCTGAAAAACTTATCACAATATAAGCGTTTCAGTCAATATCAATAATTATTGATTAGGTTTTGTTTTAAATATTTTAAATAGTGGTGTTTTCTGTGTTATCCATAATTTTCACTCCACGTCATTGTTTTTGTTTTTCTACACCGCTATGAGGGACAGTGGTAAAACCTTAGACTGCTGCTGCGCAAGTCACTCGACAGGTTGTTGCTAGGTAACAAGTGTGAGAGAGTTGCTAGGTAACCAAAGAGTGAGTGAATCAGTCGACTCCGTCATTCTGTTCTCATTGCTGAGACTAAACTAAGGGTGTTTTCACACCTGATTGGGGAACAAAATGACAACATTTGTCACATTTCTAGATGGTGCGGTTTGCTTTCACACTGCGCTCTGTCAAACGATCCAAACTAATTGCAAAACCTGTTCTGCCCCCTCTGCGCTGCAGCAAGAACTACTGCAGGTAACGACAAAGAAGCCTCAGAAGAGGACATGAGCGCAACTTCCTTCTTCACAAAATGTAAACAAAAGTGGAGTAGCTTCAGATTTTAGCGGTTGTGGGATTTCTCTCTTGTCTTTTTCTCCCGCTATTGCTACACTAGTGTATTGTTTTGGTTGTATTTACCCAGAATGCCCTGCCCTATAGTCCACTTCCTGTTTGTGGTGCAGCTATAGGTTATTAGGCATACCACAGTTCGCAAAACATTCATACCTCCACAAATCAACCAGACTTTTTAGGCAAATAAATTAAAGTTTGACTAAAGCAAATGCAGGGCTGCACAGTGGCGCAGTGGGTAGCGCTGTTGCCTTGCAGCAAGAAGGTCCTGGGTTCGATTCCCGGCCCGGGGTCTTTCTGCACGGAGTTTGCATGTTCTCCCTGTGCGTGCGTGGGTTCTCTCCGGGTTCTCCGGCTTCCTCCCACAGTCCAAAAACATGACTGTCAGGTTAATTGGCCTTCCCAAATTCTCCCTAGGTGTGAGTGTGTGTTCATGGTTGTTTGTCCTGTTTGTCTCTCTGTGTTGCCCTGCGACAGACTGGCGACCTGTCCAGGGTGACCCCGCCTCTCGCCCGGAACGCAGCTGGAGAGGAACCAGCAACTCCCGACCCCGTTAGGGAGAAGGGTGACGGAAAATGGATGGATGGATGGAAAGCAAATGCAGCCTTGGACATATAAGGCTGGTATTATTAAACCGAAGTTCTTATTGAAAAAAGATTCCAATGAGAAATGAAACGATACAATAAATGCTACCTTTATTCTTCTTTGGAAGGGGTTCCAAGTATTCCCAGATTTTAGCAAAGCATAAATACCAGAGGGTCCTTTAGTTTTAATTATTTTTTTAAGTGATGGTTTGATGCACCATACTTGAGTCTTCACAGTAATCATTATGGTGTTAAAAGGTAACAATAATGTCGTCTCTTCTCCGTTTATTTCAACAGAACAAAGCATACAAAGCCCCATCGTCAGACTCAGATTGGTATTTTCTTGACAACCTGTTACTCTGCATTTCAACCCTTCTTCTGATGATAAATCTGTTCATTATGTGCAGCAGGAAGTGGATCTAAATTTTGACAGAAGTCCATTTTTTCCCCAACAAATAATATCTACTGTCAGTATTTCTGAGGCGATATTTGAAGCTGAACCAGCCTGACATATCAGCTGGAGAATTGGCAGCGTGCTTGGACTTATCCTTTCACTTGTGCGTCAATCTCTTCTCTCTGTCAGCAATCTGCTGCAGAACGCATCCAACTCCCTCTGCTTGCTCCGGCTGAATTTCATCAGTTTACAGTTTTTCCTTTAGGAGACGCTATCTGAAAGACGGCGAGCAAACACTGACAATCTAGAGTCTCCTTCAGATTCATCAGTTTATACCCTCATCAATCATTTCCCCTCACATCAAACGGGCTGATCCTCTGCCGCTGCTGCTTTATGTGGTTTTCTTCATCTCAAATGCAACACATGGATGTTTTCTTTTGGCTTCTTTCCCTCTCAGTGTTTTCTTTGTCCTTTACCCTTCACTTCACATATCAACCCCCACTGACAACATTGCTATCTGTTTGGTCATTCATCCATCTTCAAACGCTTTTCCCACATGAACAGTCCATTTCTCTCCTTTGTGCAAACAGGATGCTTTCCTTTCACGTCTCCCTTTCTCCCCCCTCAGTCGCAAATATTTTATTCTCTGCTCCATCTGGTAAGATTTCTCGGGCATTCACTCCCCTTCCTGCCCTTCCTTCTCTCCCTCGCTCTGCCTGATTTTGTTTTACATTTTATCTCCTCGCCCTGAAACGGAGCCATCCTGCAGCAGATGTAGCCAGGCCGCAAACATCTGCTTCCCATGTCCCGCCGTAGCTCTACTCTGCTGATCAGACTAACCGCTGATACTCCCTAAAGCTCGCTGTCGTCCCTGCTGTCGTGCAGCTGGCCGGCCCGGGAACAATCACAGCTGAAAATGCAGTAAACATGCCAAGCGTACAGTGAATATCTGAAAGCTGATGTCGGAGGAACATGTTTCTAATTAGCTTAGCTTTTTTCATGAGAAAATAAAAGTTACACGGTTTCAAAATCAAAACCTGCCGTCTTGATTACATGAAGGACAGTTAAGAGGGAAAAAGGTGGTTCAGTCAGTTTAACACGACATCATTTTGGATAGAAAACTGCCCCGCTTTCCCTCCCCCACTTGTTGCTGTCTGCTGGAGAAATGAAAAGACTCTGTTTGGGTTGCATCTGACAATTCAGATAAAAAAAAAACTCACATTCTGCATATTTTTTCTTTAACCACTTAAGCCTTTTTACACAATATTAGAAATCTAAAATAAACATTTTATTGCACTTCTTTAGCTTATGCTAAAGGATGCAACAGCAACTGAACCTTTAGAGTCTGTATACTCCAGTTAATTGATTACTAAACTAAACGATTATTTCAATAATCAATTCATCGTGATTAATCCCATTGATAGTTTCAGCCCCGGACTACATCTTGTGGAAATTAAAGAAAAGCCCATCACTTTATTAGCATGCAGTTTTAAAACTCAAGCTGAGGTCAAAATATCACTGAATATAATTGATCATTTTGATAATAGACAGGATCTTATTAGATATAGATGATCATAAAGCAGATTTGTTGCAGGTTTTCCATGTGGTTCAATATCTATAGAAACTCAACAGAATGAGAATAAAGAAACTTTGTTTTAAATTAGGCTGCAAACTGGACATGTTTCTTCTTTTCCAATAAACATGGAATATTCTGTTCAATAAAGTGCAGTTTTTTATTAAACTAAAACAAAAAACAACAATTTCACTTGAACATAAATACAAAACAGATTAATTAACTGTTAAATATGTAGACTTAAATAAAAGCTGCATTTTAACAGCTCAATGCAGGTGATTTTCAGAAAACTGGTGGTTCCACTTGTGGAAATTAAAGTTTCATTGTTATAAAATCCAAATTGGAAATACAAGCAGTCAAACTTATACATTTCATATCATAATTAGATATTAAGCTTGATTATTTATAGAGGATCAAGACATGAGCAGAAAAATTTATCATAATTTATTGAATTATAACTTAAAATCTATTAAAATTATTGTGGTCCTGCATCAAAAACAAAAGTGTAGATAACTGCAGTGAACACAAACACACCCGATTTTATGTTTAAAATCAACTTTAGATGTCGTCATTACATTCCCATCACTTTAAGTTATGAATTTGATGTCAGAATTTGTTTGAATGTCTTAATACATTATATACAAAATTAGCTCTTATTTTGCCCATTAAAAATAAAAACACACTTTGAAATGATTAATGAGGACTAACTTTAGAATATTGATCTGAACTAGACTTCCACATAATAATTTAATGTTAGAAACTCTTTATGTCAAATTGAGTGTAATCTGTTTTAATTTAGGCTAAGGAATCAGAGAAATAAATAAAAATGTGCATAATTTTATGTGCATTTTGCTCAAGAAAAAGCCCCGAAAGCCCCAGAACATCTGCTGGGATAGCCAATGAACTCAAATTAAACCTGGGATTTATTCACTGTGAAGGAAGTTGTTTGTTGCAGCCCAACCTTCTTACCTCGCACTGACTTCATTGTTTAGAGCAACGCCCTGTTAGCAACGCCCTGTTAGCAAAGTCATTGCTGTTTACCAGAGACGTAAACGTTTGTCTGCCTTCAGCACTTATCGGTCAGCTTTTCCATCCGTAGACGTTTGAATTGATAATATTGCAATAACATATTCATTCTTGGTCAAATGCCTGTGTAATCGTCTTTCAGCGCGTCATATAAACAAAGCGGTTCCACTAAAGCTAAGTGTTCAATTAGTAGATACTGAGCTTGGCTCGCACACTTCAAACAAAACCACGAAACAAAGCTGCAGCTGTCCAGTTTAATTACACTAAAATATTATACTTTTCTTTTAAATGACACAGAAAATTATGCTGTTTGAAAGCAGGTTTTGATTTCTGCATTTCATTCTGGTTTATTGCTTTATTTCTTTTTGCTACTTTATTTTAAGACTCAGTTACTGGAACCCCAGAAAATAGATTAACCTGATATAAATGGCTATAATATGAACCTTTTATCTTTTTGTCATCAATCTGCACATATGGACAACTTTTCAGCTGCATGGCTGTAAAACTGCATACCTTCAGATTTTCCTTCAAGTTAAAAGACAAAACTGTTTGTAGATTTTTTTACTGTCTAACCCTCTTTACTATTAACATTGTGGAGAAAACAATATATTTTGTGTCAAATCATGTACTTGGTGCACTGTGTGAGTCTGGGGTTCCTAACCCTAAATGTTTCTGTCAGGTTAATTGGTGGTTTGGCGATTTTTGCATAGGCTAAAAATGAATGAGTGGAGTTTGATCCCTCCTGTAGTTCTGGAAGTGGTCGTGTGGATCCAACCAGAGCTTTTTATCTTGTGCGTGGTTCTGGTGGGGTTGCCGGTTTATGAGCTTTCTTTGTAGTTTCACGAACTGAAGAGTTGATGGGTTGACTGTGACATCTGCAGCGCTCCTCCTGAGCGTCGCGCTAAAACTGTGGATTAAACAGCTAAATCTAGTCAAAACATTTGCAAAAAGAGTAGAAATGAAGCAAACATGGTTGCTTCACGCTTTCCTCCTCTGGATCTCTGACTCACCACCTGAACCTTGGATTCTCCATCCTGCCCCTCCCACATAGGCTTTGCTTTCCTGTCTTTATAATTCAGCATAATTTGTAAAACAACAACAACAACAAAAAGAAAACACTGGGATTGGTTTGCTGTTAGCGGGCCACACCTCTATTTGTGTGGTTTCTGTGTGATACGCACATGATGAGCGTTGGTGATGTGGTTGGGCCCTTGTGGGTCAGGAAATGGTTTTGTGCGTACCCTCCAATAATATCCTGCAAGCTCACAATGTTGCATCATTTAAGGGGAAATAGTACAAGAATTACTATTTAATTTCCATTTATTTTTTATTTTTTTGAAAGGGACACAAACTCAGAACATACTAAGTCTGTAACTGATGTGTTGCACAAAGAATATCACAATCAAATTCAGATTTAGTTTTAGTAAGCATGTAGATTAATCCAGAAACACACTAGTTGTTTTCTTTGAGAATTTCTACAGCTTTTCTTTCCCAGTAAAAATATTTTTAAATGTATTTTCTCACTCTGTTTAGATGCAGTGCTGCCTGATTGATTCTGTATCTCAACACGCTGTAATTATGAGTTACCATAGCAACTGGTTGTTTACATGCAGGATCAGTTGCAGGAGTCTTTCCAAGCTTAACGAAAGCCTAGAATAATTTTCCAAATGAGTTCAGGAGGAGATTTTGTGGAAGCAAATCGTGAACAATTAGAGTTTAGAAGAATAAGACTTTTTTTATTTCATTCTAATTGGAAATATAAAACAAAATAAAATAGTTTGAAGCTCTAACAAGGAATATGAGGAATGTAGAAGGATCTGTTGAACCAAGACAGCAGTAGAGGGGAATATTGCAGATTATTTCGTTGCCTCCATCGGGCCTTTGGCAAGATGTGCAGACAGATTCTGCAAACTCTTCATCATCTTCCTCAGTTTCAATGCAACAACAACAAACACAGAAGACCTTTCCTCTCCAATATCCTCATAGACAGCACTGAGCAAGTCAATGGTTTTGTAAAATTTATTTCTAACGGCAACAGATAAATTAATCGCATGATAGATTAAATAAGTTCAAAAATTTCCATTTGAACTGGATGATAAAAGTCATCAGTTTGGTGTTTTGGCCCTTTTCCTGAAGGACGAGTTCACAGAGACTTCATAATTCATTTCATTTGTCGTTTCTGTTGTTTTGTTCGTTTATTTTGGATTTTTAAATGTCTTCCAGTTCCAGTGCTAAATGTTGATTAGGATTTAAGATGTATTGGTCTATGAGAACGAGTTCTTGCATTACTTTGCCATTACTGATATATTACTTTAAAATAGCCTCCAAAAAACAATATTATCGTTTATCTCCACAATTCTTGGGACAATTTATCGTCCAGCAAGATTGTAAAGGCAACAATAAAGTAATAAATTCTGTTTTATGTATTAAACACACTTAAAGACATTACTTATAGGAAGCAAGTGATGCTTCAGGAAGTCTTCTGTGCATCGTCTCTACCTGGTGCTTTAAAGCTTAACTGCACAATAAAAGGCAGGATGCGTGACAAATGAAACATTCAAGTCAAATAAATGACTCCCTTCCTCAGCTGCCACTGCAGCGTATAGATTTTGTTAAAGGAGTTATATTTGGTACATTTACCTCATTGCTCCAGTAAACAAGTGTTTGTTACACGAAGAAACAGCAACATAATGATTTTTACCAGCGCATGCTGTTCGTCTCTCTCTGTCTGGCTCATATTTGTGGACACGTGTTTGTACAGCCGAGTGGCGCTCAAGCTGTTGTTCTTAATAAACCACATTGTTTAGCTAGAAAGACTCTCACCAAGAGAAGAAATAGATTGGCCTTATAATTTATTCTCTTTCATAGGAGATGCAGAGATTCATTAAAGTTTCAAAAGGCTGCGACGCAGGTTTTATTCCATGTTTTAGCTGCTGATATTTCCTCCACTCTGGACTGTTGACGAAGCTTTAGTTTTTAAATATGCACGACTCTAAATAAAAACATAAAATATTCAGATGAATAAATGGATAATATTTGCAGGAAGGCAGCAATTCTTTAAAGATGAAGACGTATTTCAGTTTAAACTAGCTGCAGCAATCTGATACGTTAGTCTTATTCTTCTGAATAAACCATGGATTATTTTATATGTATAAAATCCTAAAATTTAAGCGACTATAGTTTCATTTCACCGAGACATTTCCATCTTCTGGAAATGTTAAATCTCAAAAACTGACATTGAATCCATTCACTGATGGTGATCAAAGTGTTTGAGTGTTTGACTGACCAGTAAAGCTGAAAATCATCTTATTCTGGTCACAGACTTGGTTTTTTGATGCATCTCTACACCATTGTTCTGAGATTTTCTGTTTTGTCAGACAGTCCAAAAGGCTTCGGCCTTTTCTTTGATGTATTTTTAATCATCATCTTCTGATTCTCCATCACACATTTTAAATTACTTGCAAAAACTGACCTTGTGAAGCAACATCCACTTAGCTGCACATAATCAGGTGGATTAAACAGAAATCCCTTCAACTGTGTGTTACTGGATAAAGCTTTAAAATAAAGCTGGAATCTTCTGAAAAGCACAATTTAAATGTTCAAATGCAAAGAATTCATTTAAACGTGACGTATTATGGTCAATGCAAAACATGTCTGTGAAATTTTTTGCACAAACTCATTCTAGAAAAATGTAATTTTAGCCTGATCAGTTCTGCTTATTTTGAGATCCTTTAAGAATGAACCTCAACGTTTACTCTCACACCTAAAAATGGCTTGAAACAGATGAGCAATTACACAGCCATACATCTTTGAAAAGCATCAGTAGAGCCTCATGCACAACCAACAAGAACGCAGCAAGTGGTTTCTGAATGATAAGTCAACAACTAAACACGCGTCTCTTCCAGCAGCCATTGCATTTTTTAAACATACAAAATGTACATTTTACACAGCTGATCCACTGAAAACTGAATAAAGACTAAATAGAAAGAAAGGGCAGAATCAAGAGAGGTATAAATATTGTTGATTCAGTGTCTTCTACATTACTTTGAGAAAATAAAAAGTATATTATCCACTTAATGTGCTAAACAGCCTTCAAAAGCACTTTAAGGGTTGAGAGGTAAAGAATGGGAGGTGCTTTAGTTCTTTTTATTCATCTTTCAATGCTTTATCACTTGACAAGAATCAATTTGCATGCTAATGCTTTGCATAAGGCAGGTTCACATCAGAACCAAGGTTATCTCTTAAGCTACAAAACAATAGCCTCAAATACCAACGGCGGTCAAAGCAACATCTGCTTCACGTTCGCTGACAGAACAGACGGATCTGTGTCAGTATTTGCTGAAGCACTGAAATTATTAAAGCATGCATTGGCTTGTTTATTTACTTAAGCAGCGTCCCGGCGCTCTCTCTGTGGGTGTGGACGGCTTTGTGGCGAACGCTGCTGTTTCTTTTGGACTGGGCTGCATGCGGTGGAGTTTGCAGGGTTCGCTCGCTGTGATGTTACTGTAGTGTTAACATTTAAAAGCAGCCCGGGGAGCTGAGCTCTCAAAATAACCACTTCTTACCTCTGCTGCTGACATTTCTGACTTTGGATTATTATCATTGCAGCAAACAGACGGCTTGGCGCTCTAGTACAAACAGACCAACAGTTTCAGCTCATGCACATTTAAAAAGCACGCGCAGGAAGAAAATCTAACCCTTTTTCTTACCTTTAACACACTTAAAGCTGCTTCAGTAAAGATAAGAAATACCTTAAAGTCCTTCTAAACAATGCACAATGAGTTTAAGCGAGTCTCTACCTTGTTTTACAATTTATAACTGTTAAACTTTGATGATACTAGCAGGTGGGGTGTGTGGCTGCAGGCTGTTTACCTCACCTGTATTTATGCAGGATCTGGGTTTCAGTGACCCAAAGCTGATATTTGCACACAGTGATTTAATGTCATCTTGATGTAGACGCTTCCCGGAGAGAGATTAAACCTAATCCAGGGCTGAAAATAATCCGATGACAAACGCCAACAAATCAAAGTGAGGTAGTTTGTGTCATGCTCCAGAGGCAACAACAGCATTTTCTCTTATAACCAAGTCCTCATTTAATTCCTAATTTGTTACTTTTTAATTCCCGTCTCTCCTTCCCAAACATTCAAAAAGTTCACACTATCTGAGCAAGACTTTCTGAACACATTAGAGATTCTTTTATTCTGCAGAGTTGTTACAACACAAGCAGAAATTCACCAGTTAATTAATTTCCAAGCCTTCAAATTGACCTTGTGCAGCTGTGGTGAAGCAACACGCAGTGCAGGATGAAGGTCCGTGCAAATGAGACGGCGCAAAACGCGATGCTGGTCCACTTCTTCCAGTGACACGACACGGAAAAGAAAAAGAAAAAAAACACGCAAAAATACATGTATGTTCATAAAATACTTCAAAGAAAAACAAATAAATGTTAATGTATCACACAACTTTTGCCCAAGAAAACTTGCAAAGCCTGGTGGGCGACTTTGTTTTTATATTAAAAATATCACTTTGACAGGAAATGTAAAAATATGACTTGGTAATAATATGCTACTGGAAGACATTGTTGACAAGATTTCAACACACAACTATGGACCCTTAAAAAACAAACAAAAAAATATATTAAATTAAAACCAACACACATTTTTTGCACGATAAATCCCAGAGACGTAATGAGCTGACCCAAAGCTTAGATCCCTCTACATTTAACACAGAATATAAATCTAGAATTATAAATCAAGAATGTCA
Organism: Poeciliopsis turneri; assembly: GCA_922788865.1. Classification (NCBI taxonomy): domain Eukaryota; kingdom Metazoa; phylum Chordata; class Actinopteri; order Cyprinodontiformes; family Poeciliidae; genus Poeciliopsis; species Poeciliopsis turneri. Next base: position 1,608,893 of record CAKLNU010001072.1, read on the forward strand.
GTGTTGTTAAACCTGACTTTATGGTTTCAGTTTTTAAATTAACATTTAAAAGAAATGGCAAGTTTACTTTATGAAAGTGCAAAAAATGAGTGTAACTAAAAATCCATACTGATGTTTGGTTTCCACAAAACAGTCAAAACTATAATAAAACATTTAGGATGAAGTTTCATAAACGCCATATAATGCCGTGTTCTTTTTTCTTTCACAGTATTACAGCCCACAAAGTTTAACAATCTTTTTAACCAGTTGCATATTTAAGATGGAGTCACTGTTATGTATTACAATTTATTTCAACTTAAACCTTCATAAATTATAAGAAATAGGTTACAGACAGCTGACGTAGCTTAAAGAAGTAACCATGTGTCGACCACAGATAAAAAGCGACTTGCCAACTTCTAGGTAACCATGGCAATAATAATTATTACAACAAGCTTTGTGGTTAGATTGTTGTGTTAAAGTTAAAATCTGATTCTGTGAGTTTAATCTTTTTGTCTGAGCTCAGTTTAATCACATGTACATCTCAGCAAATTACAAGGTTAAATCTATATTTAAACCCTTTCAGTTATGATGGTGTTATTAGAGGATGAGGGGCCCCCAGGTCAAATTCTGCTCAGGGCCCCATAAGACACTGGACCGGCCCTGCAAGGTGAAATCAGCTGCGCTGCGCATTAAATTTCAGAAAGATGCAAAAAAGTGCTTTTGCCTTTTTATTAGGGAGTATGAAAGTTTCAGGTTTCAACTGCTTTCCATCAAACGTTTGATTGAACTTTATTACAAGACTGTCAGTTTGAATATCAAGCACTTTCCATATATTGAAAACAACTAACGTAGATTTTAAAGATCAGTAAAGCAGCTGTACAAACCCTGGAAACATAAAGTTATCCCCTAAAAAAAAAAAACCAAGCCTGTTTATGATACATGAAATGTTTTTATTCAGTTAGTATTGAGGCTCTTTCTTTCCCAGAGAAACTCTATTGAGCAAAATCCACCATCAATGTAAATTACTGCTTTGAAACTACAAAACGCTATGAACCGCTTCACAAAAGAGGTTTTATACTTAACGTTTTATTCATTTCTACAATCAATGGAGCACTTTTTACTTCTCAAGCTTGGAGGTCTGCCTTATTGAATAAATGTTACGTTAAATAGCTTGTTCTACCTTGAAAACCAGTGGAACCAAAACTACAACATTTTTTGAGATAGCAAAAGGCTACAAGCAATAGTATAGAGGATCCAATAAGACTTTTTTCCTCAGTGACTTCTTCTCTTTGGCTTTCCAGGTCGTAATTTTAGTTTTTAAGGCTTTGATATGTGGAGCTGCTGTTTTATAACCAACACGAGCATTTTTGTCCTTATTCTCCAAATGGGTAACAGCTGCTTCTAATATTGTGTCTAAAATTACAGAATAAGTCGCCACTCAGGGATGGAAAGCTGGAAGATTATTAGAAGAACTAATCACTGTTTTATTGTCAGAAGATCTTCATAATTCAATATTAGATTAATGAAATTTTCAGTCAGAGGAAACTATAAAACTGCAGGGAGTGAATATGTTGGAAGAATTTAAATATTCATAAAATATCTCTTTGCAGCATTAAAAGCCAGCCACTTTAAAAGGCAGAAACAGATTAAATTTAATTAATTGCATCTGGAGTGGGACTTTAATTTCACCAACAAGAGCAAATTACCAACACTGTTACAATGAAATGGGAAACAGCTCAAAATTTAAAAGCAAAATCTCTCTCAAATGAAGCAGAAATCTTTCTGAATTTATCAATAAACAAGGATAAGTGATTCAAGCATAAGACGTCCACCTCTGCTTTACAGTGTGTAAAAATCTCATCAAATTCCCATGGCCTTTGAAAGCAGCATGGCAAATGTGTTGTTGAGTCTGCAGCTTTTGATTTAAAGTGTTGCCCTTGAGCGCCGCCGTCCTTATCGAATCACATGTAAACGACCCCGGCCTGCTGCAAAGCAACGCCACACAACAGAGAAACACCACAGGCACGTCGTTTACCCACCTCTACCAGAAGCATGCGTTTAGAGAACGCGCTGCACATTAAAGTTTATGATGTGAGATGCATGTCTCAGCCTAACGCATGTTTTCAGATTGCCTGATGTGTTTCTTTTCCTTTCTACTATATAGAAGTTATACTAAAAAATAAAATCCACACCATCTGCCTCTGGCTGAAGATCTGAGTTTTGAATAAAGATCGAAGTGTTCAGGGTTAGTCACGGTTTGGCACATTTATGTCTGACTAAGGGTGACTTAATAAAAACAACACCATATTGACCAGTTAAGATCCGACATTCCCTCCTTCCCTCTTCTGTGTGGCTTCTAAAAATGTTTTAACCAATTATTTTACGACTGGATGTGAACAATACAGACCGTAAGTTTTAAACCACTCCTAATCCCTTTATATTTTACTTCTAAACAAATTTACAAATCACATTTTCTTTTCAGTACATAAAACCTTTAAAGCCACAGCAGACAAATTTGACCCAAATCAGATTTTCCCGCCCAAATTTGAATCGCCCAATGCGTAGTCCTCATGTGACATCATCTGAACTTTGCAACTGACAGGCAGTTGATATGGCGTTGCTATGACAACGATAAAAAAACAACAACACAAGCTTAGAACTAACTCTCCCTTCGTTCCTGTCTATAAACAGCATAAATACATTACAACGATTACTAAAGTACAATTTGAGTAACCTACTCACCTGTGTGTAACACTAAAATAAATAGTAAAATTTACTGTAGTATTTACTGATGAACTAGCTGAATTACCTGCTAGCTAAGACGAACATGTAGCCTCAAAGGCAAACAGAAAAAGACTCAGCTCTCTCTTCACCACAACGGATCGGTACAGCACCCGCTTCACGGCAGACGCTGCGCCAATCCGCCTGTCGATCTCCCGCTCCCTTCTTCCCTCGTTCGTGAACAAGATCCTCCACTTGGGCAGGACACTCCCCCTGACCCGGAGAAGACACCGGTACGCCACACCCTCCGGTCCCCCTTTACTCAAAGACGATGCTAAACTCTTCCATCGTTCCTGCTTCAATCCAGACCTGCTCTCTGGAAGAGACCCCAACACCAACAATGTTTCAGAGAGTCGGGCATTTTAATTTGCCATTGAGGTTGGTAAAAATAAAAAACGTACTCAGAAATGTAACTTGCAAGTATAAACGGAATATACCTTTAATGTTGGTTGGTCAATTAAAAAATCCACGGTGGGAGCCAATATCTTAAAGTCCCCGATACATTGTGACAAACACAAGCCCGACTCTCTGAAACATTGTTGGTGTTGTGTCCTCTGGGTCTTCTCCGAGTTTTCCTCCAAAAGATCTCCACTTTTCTGGACATCCTTTGATTTTGCTTTGGATTTTATCCGATCCAGCTTTATTTTCAGAGCCACAATTGTCTGATTCTAGCTCGTCCCGCTCTCTGGATTTTTCCCTTAATAAATTGTCTGCCTTTAGTCTAATTGAAATATTTTTCTGTTCCAGACGCACATTTACCCTGGAGATATCATTATAATCAATTTTCAAAGTCTCAATCGTAGCTCTAACTTCCTGCAATTCCAAATTAAGAGCCTTGATCTGGTTTTTATACTGCTCTTTAGCATCTAAAAGCATTTCATTTTGTGCTTTCAAGATCCTGGCCTTACTATTTGTGCTACCGGTGAGTTGCTAAATTTTTTTTCTGAGGTTTTCTATTGTCTTTTTTAGCTGCTTGTTTTCCTCCTCAAGTTCCTCGCGGCGTTTCTCCAAAACATGCGCTGTCGCAAATAAGAAATCGTTCTGTGCCATATTTGTTCTGTTCGTCAAACCTACTAAAACTGCAAATGAATCTCTGTGGAATCTGGGAAAATAGAGACAGTCACCAATCATGTCACAGACACAATGAGTGACATCACTGTTTCACTCATCCTGAGTCGCTCGCAACTCCCACTGTTGCGTGTGAGTGGGGGGAGCAGAGGGGGATTTTTTTTTTTTTACTTTATTTGCAGACACACTGTATAACGACAGAGTGAAACAGTTGATATGCCTCAAGAAGAACAAATACAGATAAACAGTAAGAAACAGCTAAGGGGCTTCGGTTCCCAACTCTACATTCACAGCAGTAAACCAGGGGAGCTCAATACGTCGAAGGTTTTGAGTCGATCTCGGCAGCAGGTGACAAAATGAAGGCCGCCAGGACGCTGAGATCAGCACTTTCTCTTCTGACAGGCTGATCAAAATATTCGCCAAGATCCAAAACGTTTGCAGCTTCATTAAAGAATAATTTAAACAAAAAAAATCAACAAAAAGTTAAAATTAATAATCAGTAATTATTGTTTCTGCAAGGTGTTGCACAATTCAGTGCGTTTCAATCCATTGACAAAATAAAAGACGGACTGACTAGCAGAGCAGGAGTTTAAATGAGCTAATCAACCACCGCTGTGTTCATGAGAGGCTTATTAATAATGGAAACCTGATATGTAATGGACTGAACGTTATGTTTTTAACGTAGTCACAGCAATGGGTGTGCTTAAACGCTGAAGAGAGAAAGAGAGTAAAAAGGTGCGATGGTTTTGAGTTGATCACATGTTCAGGTTGTTTGACCTCTGTTGACCTTTGCTGTGGCGCAATAAAGCCCCTAGAGTTTCTGAACGTTCAATAAACGACAAACTTGGACTAATTACCTCGTTTGTAGTAAACGTCACAACAAACATCAAATAGGGCAAATATATTTGATTAAGTTTTAACAAACAAATGGCTTCTACCACAATAATTATATGAAATTAAATTAATTATATCCCAAATTCAGAAGATTTGCCTTTACCTCTGCAGAGCTTTTTGTTTCTCACCAAAGAGGAAGAAACTGGATTAGGTTTTCTATCACTTTATTCATGTCATGAGGTAGATCTCAGCCGGCTGGTGAGAGAAAAAGTAGAACTTGGCCTCAAAAAGTTTGAGCTCCCCTGCAGCAAATGCTCTTTCTGTTCACTAGGTGGTTATTAACTATATCGTAGTTTGAGATCGGAGGCAGCTTATCCACATCGCTCGACATGTTTTCTTTCTCAGGTCGATCCTGACAGCAGCCATTTTGTTCATGCATCTTTCGCTTCACACTTTGGTCAAGAGTGTCCACATATTTTCTTGTTGTTGGTCTCAAAGCCATGGGTTCACTCTGTGTTGCGCTTGCCTACTAAGATCACATGGATCATTTCCGGTTCAGACTTGTGGGAACTACCTATTCCGATCTTTTCACCCTCCAAAAAAAATCCCACCTGTGCAGCTTCAACATGTGGTAGAAAAATCAGATGCAAATCAGATTATTTAACCCATGTGCAGTCTGAACGGACAGGCCACAATTTATACAAATTTTACATTACATTACTCTGCACCTAGTCAAACTTCTGACATAAAGATCCTGGATTTTTATGAACTCAAATAGAAGACAGGTTTCAAATCTCCTTTAGTCTTTGTGTAAAAATGCTTTTTCTGTATTTCACAAATCTTTTTATTTTACTCTCAGAAAGAATTTCTTCACTGATTCATTTTAAGAAGCCAAGAGTTTTCAATCTTTTTAAAATAATGACAAAAGTTCGCAGAGCGGTCCGAAAAGAAGAGAGAAACTGCTATAGGACAAAGAAGCAGCATGTGTCCTAAAAATCTACATACAGAAAACAAAGTTTGTAAGACATGGCTAAGAAACGCCAGGTCTTTAGCCGAGAACCATAATACTGTTTTCCCTCTGTCAAACCATGCTGTTAATTTTAATAGATTCAACTAAAGAAATGAGAATAATTGGGTCGTTGTCACAGGCTGCTAGTAACTAAGAGACTAAATATCCATTTTAAAATTGGTTCTTTGCCAAGTTGTCTGTTATTTCAAGACAACCTTTAGTTTAAAAGCCTTTTTATGCCAGAATCAGTTGATGTGAAGTGGCTTATTCCTTTAAAAATTCACATAATACTGCATAAAAAAGTAAAGAGGCAGACAATTTTCAAGAAGACGTTCAGGAAACCTTAAGAACGGTTGATGACAATCCCACAAGAAGGAACATGTCTCAATTTATTTTTACTAAAATTAAAGCCCACAGAAGACCACTAGGATGAATCTAAATTGTCTTTCCATAATAAATTAATGTAAATTCATGCAGAAAAAGTCAATTATAGAGGTTGAAGACAGCCAATGTTAATAAAAATCCATTCCCACAATACCTCAGTCATTAATTAAAACTGAACCAGACTAATATTTAGGGGCGGCTCAAAGGTTACCTCACTAATCAATAAGTCCATGAATTCAGTTCAACTCAAAAGAACTGAATAATATTTTCTCCGTCTACAAGGCCTCTCTTCTTTTGACTCTTTCATTAACTTGCAAGAGCCCATGTCAGTCATTATAACATCTTTTTCTGCGCCAAGATTCACCTTGTTTGTCTGCATCGTTCGACTCCCAGGACATTTCAGCGCTGACTGACACACGATGTCAGTTTGAAGAAAAGCTCCCAGCACAGCGTTTCACAGTCTTACAACGCCGCTTCTCTATTAGAGTCGAGAAAAAGCATTTCTGACAGTAAATAAAGCTGAAAAAGCTTTTACGTCTGTTTGATGTCTGACACATGAAAACTGCTCAAAAATGAACACCATAGACGGGAGAAATGGAGGAGAAAAATCCGGTTACTGCTGCTGTCTTATTAATATTTAAAACGCAGCTGGCTATGATTTCCTTCATAGGCTCTGAAAAGACATCAGGATAAAAACGAGTGAAAGATTTGGAGGTATACGTTCCTGTGAAAAATAATTTATTCCCCACCTTACAAATATTTCAGCCAGTAACAACGTGAATTGTGCTGGTTCCTTTTGAAATCAGGTTATGACAAGAATATTAGCTACCATAACTATGCAGATGATACACAGCTCTATATTACCATGTCACCAGGTGACTCTGAACCCATCCAAGCACCGAACAGATGATTAGAACAAATAAATGTGTGGATGAGCCAAAACTTTCTCCAGCAGAAACAAAACTGAAGTTATTTACTTTTGGACCTAAAGAGGAACGTCCTAAAGTCAATGCACAGCTTCAGTTATTACAACTAAAAACTAGCTATCAGGCTAAAAACCTGGGAGTAGTGATGGACTACTTCAGAGCCACATAAAAACAGTTACAAAGTCGGCCTTCTATCACCTGACGAACATCTCCAGGATTAGAGGATTAATGTCTCGGCGAGATTTACATAAACTCATCCAGGGTTTATCTTTAGCAACAGAAAAAAAAATCTAGGAAGACTTTAAAATACTGTTGTTAGTTTATAGATCACTGAATGGCTCAGCACCACAACACATTAAAGATCTGCTGTTCCAGACCTGTCAGGTCTTCTGGTTCCAGAAACAAACATGGAGAAGCAGCACTTAATTTTTATGCTCCACTAATCTGAACTAAATGCCCAGAAAACTGCAAAACAGCTGAAACACCGTTAATTAAAATCACAACTAAAAACCCACCTGTATAGAGTTGCTTCAATTAGTAGTAAATGAGACATTGATCAACTTATTTGACGTATATTGGTAATTTTGACATGTGATGTCTGTAGCTTGTTTCATAATTGGCAACTTTATAATGTTTTTACGATGCAAAACAATTTGAACAAAAGCTTCCTAAGACAATTAATTAAATTCAAAAATACTCCATTGATCCTGGAAGGAAAAATAAATGTAGTTCTAACTCGTACTACACAATTTTCTTAAAAAAAAAAAGGCCTACTCAAAGTCCAGACCTGTGCAAACAGCTAATATGTGAGCTGGCATCACTTGTCACCATTTCAGAGCAATTTATTTTTGAATATGTTGCCATTTGAAATCACATTAAAATCTGTAAAAAAAAAGATTGAATTAATATTTAATTAATGCAATGGCTGAATTTATATTAATTTGTTTTATCTATTTCTATTTTTAATTTAGTTTGTATATTGCTGAAATAGTTTATGAATAATGTATTTTGTTGTGTTTTTTGTAATGGCCGATTTGTAATTTATTTAATTTCGGTTGTGTCTTATGGAATACCATTATGTCGTTTTGTAATGTCGATAAGAGGTGATTTAATTTGGAATGCTTGGTGTGGACTCCTGGGAGAATAGTCTCCTTAAAGCCTTCAGTAAACACATAAATAAACAGTTTCCTTCTCTGCAGTGTACAGGAGTGAGGGACGAAAGCAGAATGTGTGAAATGTGTGAAAAGGACAATTAGAAAACCCCAACAGAGGATTTGCTTTAAGTTTTAACCGCCACAGAGAAGCCGGGCTCCGTCTCCTGCAGCAGGAGGAAAAAAACCTAATCGGGTTTAATATTGTTCTGGATTATGAATGCAAACCACAAGCCCAGGTGCGACCACCTGCACTGCAACGAAATGCACAGATAGCTGAGAGTAGCTGAAATTCTCAGAAGAAATAAATTCCCTATTAGCATTTAATAGCATTTCCCTGTAGCCTCCAAACCTCATTTAAATACACAAACTCTATCAGCAGATAATAAAGTTAACCAAGCGTAGCCCCTTAATTCTGCTGCACGTTATCCAAACAACAGCAAGTCGGCCTTTAAGACATCAAATCAATGCTAATGTTTCACACTACCTGCCTGGAAGAAATTTCATGCTTAATTTCCATTTGTAATCTAGAAGATAATGTGGAAACTTTACTTAATTTTTTTCCCCCCTGTAATTACTGTTCACACATTATCTTGTGTTAGCACTGACTGGAAACCCAACCCGTAACACAAACACGGCTGTGCTACCAAGATAGAGAACATAATACCTTGTTGACTTCCAGGATTTCTCTCCTCTCCTCGCTGGTGAGGTGGCTCTGCCCGCCAGATCGGTCCTCGTGTTTGGAGCCGTCGTCCTCCACAAAGGGTATCAGTTGCTGGTAAGGAGAGAGCAAACAAAAGTGTGGCTTTACTATTTATTGCAAGCAAAGCAACTGCACTCAGATAACTGACGAAGATAAAGCTGCACCATTACACGGTAAATACGACGCCAAATTTTAGTTATTCCATTTACCTCTTCTAAAAACAACCCAAGCACTTAAAAAACAAACAAAAACAAGCACATCCTGCCGGTGTTTTTGGCAATAAATTTACAATTTTTGGTGTCTGGAAAATGAATCTTTTCAAAAACCATCAGAATGTAGTGTCACAAGTCAGCAGGCACTGCCCGTTACCTAGCAACCCCAGTGGAGTTCCGCCTGTCACCTGGCAACCAAAGCGTACATCGAGCAAGTTTGGTCAGCTGGTTTTACCACTTTATGCGCATTACAATGGCTGCTGGAAAAGACAAGTGTTTTGTTGTTGACTTATCATCCAGCAACCACTTGCTGTAATTGTGACAATTATGTAGGAGCCGCTACTTCTGCTTTTCCAAGATGTAAAGTCATATAATTACACGTCTGCAGCTTTCACATGTGAGTGTACACTTTGAGTTAGGGGGCGTGGCCAGCAGCAGGTTATTCAGATTTAAAGTGACAAGAGGCCCTAAAATGGCTCATTCTGTAAGAAACTCAAAAAACAGACATCTCATTATTTAAGAATTATTCTGTGCAAAATGTTTCTTATAACCACAGATTTATGCTCACCTGTTCAAGAAAGCATTACATGTCACCTTTAAGGTTTCATATTTATTGTAGTAAAATCTGAAAACAGATTTTACTACAATCTGAAGTAAAATCTGATCCAGATATCTGGATATTAAATCCAGATATCTGGATTAAATATCTGGATTTAATCCAGATATTTCTTGGATTCAATCCAGAAATATCTGGATTTAATCCAAGAATTCAGCATTTTCTTATTATTCTATCTCATAATAAGAAAATGAGATAGACGACTGAGCATTTTATTCTCATGTAAAGTTTAGATTAACATGTGCTCTCATCTCACTCTCAGACACACTGCATGACCTATCAGCTGTCTTCTACTCTGGTTTCCATGAAGCAACAGAAAAAAGGGGGATTGAGTGTTAGCTCTCCAGCTCCGGCGGTCTGATTCGCCTCTCTGTGAGAGAAGGAGACAGCGAGTGAGAGATTAATTCATTTTTAAACGCTCTGTGTGCTTGACCTTGTCTGCTTGACACCACCAAGAGGATGATGTGCAAGAGATTTCAGGCGATGGCAGCATTCTGGGGAGCCGCCTGGGCCACTGCCTGCTTTCTGACGTCATACTGCCCCCTGGTGGTCAACACAGCGATGGAAGCAGAGAAGCAAGTTTGCTGCACTTTTTTAAAAGCTAGATCGTGCAAACTAAAACTAGGCAACCAAATACCTAATTATATCTTCTTGTAAGGGGAAATCATACTGGTTTATGCACACCCTCGATGGCTCCAGGGGGATTTTACCTACACTCATTATACACATGAATATCATCATTTGGCGTTTTCTTTTGCTTCTTTTCTTGGGTGGATTATACAGATGACGTCAATGAATTATGAAAACAGGCTGTACATGTTTGGATTTATGTGGATTTTCTGTAATTACACAGGCTAAAATTTTATATTTGACAAAACAATCCTTAGCAATTTGCAGAAAAACACATTTTGCTTCTGGCATCATCCAGTTGAAAGTCTAACAGCCAAACTAGTGAATTTAAGCCTTAAAACTCCAGTATTAAGGCTGAGCTGAGGCTGTCAACACTCCAGATGTTTCACGCTAGCTGGCGATAGCTTCTCTAAAACCACTTCCAATGAGAGCTTTGGCTCATTTTTGTTGGAATATCCAGAGTTGTCAAAGTTAAAACATCAAAGTAAAACTTTGGAGGCAGCCGTTTTTCATCATTCCATCCACTTCGTGCCACCGTGTTTGACGATTGGTACGATTTGATGCTTCAAGTATTATCGCAGTAATTGTGCAAAATCAGCTCAGTCTTTGTTCTCTACAGTTCTAAGCATGGGAACCAGAACTTGTATTTAGTCTGAGTCCAAATCAAGGAGAACTTTGTAAAAATCTGTTAATAATCCAGAGGATTGTATTTGTTTTTATTTGGTGCCTCAGATACTAAATGGACAAAGACAAGAAAAATCCTACCAACTACTAAAATCTGATGGTACTCCATTTTTTGTTTACGTTTTGCAAATAAGGAAGTTGTGTTTGTTTGTTCTTCAGAGGTTTTCGTGTTGTTTCCTTCACTGATTCATGGTGTAGCGCCACCACAGGCGAGAAAGGGAACAGGTTTCTCAAAGGATTCGCTTTGTTTGACAGAGTGCAGTGTGAATTTAAACCACGGCAGCTGAAAATGCAGCAAATATAGTAATTTTTCTCCCTAATTGAACCAAGAAACCAGACTCTCAGATGGGAAAACACACCAAGTATCTCAGGGTGTTATTCACAAACGAGTGGAAAATGGAAATAAATTGGTGCAGCATCTGAAAAACTATTAAAATGGATTAAATCACAACCTGTTTAAAATTATTTAAAAGAAATCCCACAAGATCAAAAGACTTCTGGTAAGAAGAACATTCAAATGTCCAACCAGCAGGTTGGAGAAAGCAACAAGTGGTTAAGGTGTAATTTTAGGAGTAGAGGACTATTCGTTGTTTGTTTTTAGAGAAACTCCAGTAAAATAAAACCTGTGCATGTATAAATATATTTAAATTACTGACTGGATTGGTATAAAACAACCTTAGTCTGTACAAGAAAAAGCAAAAATCTTCCTGAAGGAAAAAAGTTGCTGTTGGCAAAAACAAAGTTGAGCCTCTCTAAAACTCAGACACTCATAGCAGACAAGATGATAAACACAGATAAGGTTGGAGAACCTCCAAGAAAACACTTTTTCACTCCAACTATTTTGGATAACTTTTCTATAAATAGCCCAAAGTCTTTGGTTAATTTCAGTTCAGCCTGAAGCTGTGCATCTGCTTGAACCACATGGTGACTGAAGCCATCAAACTAATAACCAGAGCAAGACTGAAACAAGCAAAACAAGAAACCTGGAGTGACGGCAAAAAGAAACGTTTCCATAATTCAAGCACTTTTCAAAGTAGGTTTTTCAAAAATGAGTACAAATGAACTAAAAAAAAGACATATTATATAATTTATTACTAATGTATTACTTTTCTATGTTCTACAGTAGGGATGAGATAAACTAAAATAAAACAAAATTTTATGTTTCTCACAACCTTATAAACCTGACTGGTTCTTGCCAAGTTTTCTGGCATTTAGCAAACAGAAATAATTTTGGTATTTCTAACTAACCTGAAACACGATAAATTTGGTCTCATCTAACTTTAGATAAAAAGAAAAAAAGTATCTGAGTGTTTAAATTATCTTGTTTCAACTGAAAATACTGTTTTCCAAATTTATGCTTTTAGTCAAACAATAAATTGCTAATTATTGCAAAACTGTGCTGTTTGATTATTAAGCGCTTTTAAGGATGAAATTTTGAAAACACCTAATTGAAATTAAAGGATTTCCAAGAACCCTGAAAAGATCAAAGTGAAATATTTAAATCTAAACTAAAGAAGAAAGGTGAAACATTTCACCCATTTGGGTTTCAAAAGCACCAATAAAGGATCAATAAAGGAAAACTTTCACCCCTTTCTGGAAAAATTCCCAATCTAAGCTGTGATCTTAGAACAAGAAAGAACAAAACTGACATTGTGTTGGACATTAAACCAAACTATAAGCTGCATCCCAGAAGGAAAACAGGAACGTTTTTTCATCAGATCATTTAAGAGCAAAACCGATCCACATATCGAATCCTGAGGGCGGAGGGTCGACTCTGGCAAAGGAGCAGGAAGGAAATAAAATGTGCTGAGTACAGCTGGGGGAAGATGGATGCGGAGTGCAGTGTGCATGTGAGTCAGAGTAAATGTATGTGCCTGTGTGAGTCATAACCCCGGCCTCCTCTGCAGAAAGATGGATGTGGTTTCCAGCCTGACAGAGAGGAATGAGCTAATGAAGTTCTCCAGGTTGCCTCGGTGAGACAAGAGGAAAAGGGCAGAAGCAGAAAAAAGCGGAAACAGGAGAAAAAAGAAAACAAGTAATAAGAAAATAACGGGGTGAGCGGATAAGGAGAGAGGGAAATGAAACAGCTTGACTGTTCGCTGCAGGAAATGACAAGAGCAGCGGTGAACTTGAGCAAGAGTGAAACAGAAGAAAAGGAGAATTTGGTGCCTTGCAGAAAAATTTATGCTCCCTAAACTTTTTCCATCCAATAGCCACAGACTTAAATGTGTTTTATTTAAATGTTATGTGACAGTGAATAACTGTGAAGCAGAAGGAAAAAGTAAATCATGCACATCATTAATTTGATAGAGTCCACATGTATTTACTGATATGACAATAACAAACTTTACTGGACGATAAATTAGATATTGCAATAAACAATAATATTGTCATTTTGAGACCATTTTTAAGTAAAATAATGCACATATTCTTAAAGATCAATAAACTTTAAATTGTCACAAACATTTAATCCTGGAACTGGAAGGCATTTTAAATATCCAAAATAAATAAACAAAACCACAGAAAAACCAAGTATAATAAATTACAGGGTCTCTGTAAACAAAATTATCTTTAAAACAGAAAATGGCTTAATTGAGACCAAAACACCAGACTGAAGAGTTTTATCATCCAGTTTTAGGTAGAAAAAGGAAAACAATAAATTATGCAAATAGAAATAATTGAGTTTGCTTTAATTTATCATGTGATTGATTTATTGTTTATTCAATCTCGTTTGAATCCATCGATTCTGGTTTTCTAGAAAACTTCATGATTCAAACTGTATTATATGTTTGGATCTGTGTCCAAACATGTGGGGATAGGACCCAAAACGGTCGAGTTATAAGGAATCAAAGGACATAAATAAATAAAATATTTTAAAGTTAACATAAATGGTAAATCATTTGGAGGTTTTATTTGCTAAAATTAAAATGGAAGCAATAAATGTGGCTGATAAAAGCAGAATAATTTCTGCTTTCAATTTGGGGAAGGTTTTTATTTTTTTAAAGTGTTTTGCCTCAGTGAATCTCCATGAACTGCCTGGAATGCTGAACCAAATTTGTGGTCTAAAGCCATTCAAAATTACTCAAAAATTACGTATTTTTTTCTAAATCAGTCAAATAAAGCATGGCATACATATGGAGTCAGTCCTATTTAATTTCATCCCCTTAAATTGCACAGCTTTGCACATCTGCTGGTTGAAACCTTTGCCAATTCTGTATTTAAGAACGTTGAAGTTTGTAGTTTCAATGTGATGAAAAAGTTCAAAACGTGTAACATGTCCAAGAAACTGTAAAAATAAAAACTGGCCTGCAGAAAAAGGAGAAAAAGAGCTAAAGTTGAAAAGAAAAAGGGAAAAAGATCAACTAATCATGTAAAGATGGAGAAAGTCGGGGGAAAAGCTGCAGCTAACGCCAGCTGGAGAGGCAAGGAGCCTGATGTGTGCGCTCAGTCCAGCTGTTCATTAAACAGGTCTGCTGCTAATTAGGCTGCGATGAGGTCACACCGCTCGAGTCATTGATTCCACTTCCTGTTTCAGGCAGCCAATAGCGAGCTGCTGTCAGGCTGGCACCTGAATTTTCCCCAGGATGATAAACGACGCAGCCGCTGGGCCAAAATCAACAACGCTCAGCCCCAGACAAACACGGTGAGCTAAGTTATTGGCTGGTCAGCGCCGCTCCGGGTCTCCAGGGGAAATGAATACACATTTAAATAAAAGGTGGAGGAAGAAGGTGGAGGTCAGGCGGCAACAGCAAGAGGAAAATGTCGCCCTCATCGCAGATTTTGATTTAGAGGTGGAAAAACAAACCCCTGTTCAGATATTATCCAACACAAGGTTGGCATTAAACACAAATTTGTTCCAATTTAAGACCCGTCTCCTCCCACATCCTCCATTTTCCCCAGTGGGAGTCTGGAGGGGGGGATTAGCTCTGAGGCAATCTTTAGAGATCGGGATGTGACTGCAAATCCAATCAAAAAGCAGCGGAAAGCCGCGCTGCATGCCGCACTGCAAATGTGAAGAGCAATCTGCAACTCTAAGAGAATGTCTGGGAGTTTGATTTCACACGTACCAAAAGCAAACAAACCTGCGTGTAGACCAGAGCTGAAACAATTAAATATTAATTGATCGTTGAAATAATCGTCAACTAATTTAGTAACCGATTAATCGTTAATTGCCGCATACAAACGGTAAAGAAATGCCGTTTGCAGAAACAAAAATGAAGTGAGATTTAAACTAATCTTGTGTTTTAGGGGAATAAATACATAACCTGAATTATAGAGGGTCAAATTTACATATTTTAAATGAAACTGTATTAAATGCAGTAACTCAATCTGTTGATATTGACAGAACCTCTGACCTCTGGGGGAATGGGGTCCAGCCCGGCGCAGTTCTCGTTGCATTTGTCATAGACCAGCCGCAGCTTGCGAAAGAGAACGGAAAGCATCCGCAGATGCTCCTGAAGTTTCCCCAGCCGGTCCTGGTGGGTGTTGGGGTGATACGTCACTCCGTTGGGTAGCTAGGAAGGAGAAGAGACAGACCTGATTCATTTATCTGTGCTAAAGGATAATTTAAGGCAAAACTGTTGAACTCTTTATTTAATCCGTAATACCTGAATTTATATCCAATTCTACAAAAAAAAAAATACTTGTTTTTGCTATCAGATGTTAAGAGTTTAAATTTAAATATTGCGCCTAAAATTAGTGTAAATTTAGGTATGATGCTAATTGGATCCACTAGGCACATAGGGAATGAAACTGATTTTTCAATCTCAGTTTGATTATTTTTATTGATATTTTCAAACAAGACTTTGAAATTGAGGAAAAATCTAAGTCTATATTTAGACTTAGATTTTATATTTAAGTCTTAAATATAAAATAAGACTCTAAATCAAAATCCGCGATGAGGGCGACATTTTCCTCTTGCTATCTTATATTTAGACAAGCCAACAATTTGTTGGCTTGTTTGTTTGTACACAAGCCAAATTTCTTTGCTGCAAAATCCAATGAGATTTTTACAATTTTACTTGCTAGTATTCCATTCCCTAGTTTCCTACTGTCACTAAAAAGACTCAAACCCAAAATTACGAGTATCTTTGACTTTGGGTTCCATGGTGTCTATTTTGACATATAACTAGACGACATTAGTAAGCCTAAATATACATTTTTATTGCAGAATCTTGCACAGGGTTAAGATTATTTAATGATTTTAACTCAGTAAATTCAATGCAGTCGGCCTAATTCACATTTACTTCCTTGAACCATGTGTAGTTCAAGTTGATCACTCGATTGGTATCAAATCACTTCTAATCTTAGAATATATGTCAATCAACATTTGTAGCATTCATACACGAGCCTGGTTGCATTCGTAAAATAAAATGCATGAAGCTAATTAGCTTAGCTACCATCTGAGGGGTTAAGCATCCAACACATTTTAAAGTAAACAACAGAAAAAGTTGTAATTTAATTAGGCAGCTCTGATTTTCTGGAGCGAAGTTAACTTGCTTATTTAACACAGCTTCACAGAAAATGTTCCTTTTACAAGATTAAATCCCAATTCAACATCATCAAAACAATGTCTTCCACCACTGCTGGATGTTTTTTTGTTTTTTTCAGGATTACCGGCATTAAACTACAATGGGTGTTAAAAGCAACAATGCATTCTTTCATTGAGAGGATCAACAAGCCTCTGAGGCACCAATGTCTGATTATAAACATCCTACATAACATGAACAAGCCTGCCTGCGGGGCGAACAAGGAGACAGAGAAATAGAGACGAGACGGGAATAGAGAGCGCGGAGGAGAGAGGATACAGGAAGAATTTTTATTAGTAAGACAGTCTGATCTAAAGAAACAAGTCACAACAATGTTGTTTGTGAATTCTGCTGAGCAGGAAGAATGCTTGTTTGGCTCTGATGGAAACATGCAGCAGGAAAAGCGTCTCGGAGGACGATGGAGACGTTCAAGTTGACCTCGACTTTCAGGAAACTGAATGTGGATTCAGGGAAAACTGAGCAACAACCAAATAACTCAAAATAATCCAGCGAAGATTAAATTTAAACATCAGCGTGACCTCAGAGAAAAAGACGACGACTATTCTTATAATCAGAGATGGGAGTAACTAGTTACATTTACTTGAGTAACATTTTTTGGAAAAAATGTATTAAATAAACCTAAAGTTTATGATAAAGTGAGTCTCTTCTTGTTTGTACACAAGCTTTGTTGTTCTGATGCTATTCTTACTACCTATTTCCACTTGTAAACAAAATAAGCCGTTAGCGAAAAACGTCAAGAAATAAATTCTGTAAGGACGTCATTTATTCTTCAGAACCCCACTAATTGTTTTGATATTATAATTAAAACTGTTTTCAGCTCCATCTTCATGGGCGAAGAAGTGGTGGTGGTTGAGGAGAAGAAATATGTCGGCGTTCACCTGGAAAACGGGCTGAATTGAAGGGACAGAGAAGGCAAAGCTGAAAGTTTCTTTGATCTGTCAGTGTTTACAACCAGATGTTACACAGAACCTGATCTGTTCTGGAACAACTTTGGAAGATCTGGAGTTGGTGAAAAGAGATTCTTCATAAAAATGTGATTTTATGAAGCATATGGTTCATGAGTCTGCGTTCAGTCAGAGGCTTCTCTAGAGCTGCTGTAACGGAGACCGCTACAGGAGATTCTTCCTGATCACAGCCATCAGCATCAGAACCTTGTGAAGTACAAATTACAGTAACATTTACTAATTACGCCAGAGTAGTGATTATTATTATTGTTGTTGTGTCAAATGAACCGGCTTTTTGAATGCCTAAACATGTACAAAAACTCATAAAACGTGGCGGATACATCAGGCCTGTGTGATAATTACATATTATAAGTCGAGGAACAGTGATGGTTGGACAGACAGAACTTTCAAATAACAGCATTTTTTCTCTAACTTTTTCATTTAACTCCATTAACTAGTGGAAGATACTTAAAATATTTTAAACTAGGGATCTTCTAATGTACCAAAGGTGACTAAATTAGTACAAGTTCTGCTTTATTCCTGTACTTAAAAAAAAAAGCACATTAATTTTGGGGTCGCACTAAGGCAAGTTGTCATCATTTGTCAGAGTGAAATGTGCTTTTATTTAGGCAGAACCACAGGACAAATATTACACAACATCTAATCCATAAAGTTTTTACATATGTTGCACAATTTCATGTCATAGTGAGGTACATGGACTGAAGTTCAAAATAACATCTCTACTAACTTATAGAAGCTCTGAATCCTTGAAAGCAAATTAGAAAAAAAAAAAAAGAGTGACTCATGATCAGGTAGAAACAGACCTGCATGTTCCTGAGAAGCTGAAAGATCTCCATCGTCCTGAGGACGATGTCTTGGACGGTCTCCTGACCGATGCGACACAGTGAGGAAGTGTTGACATCTCTGGCAGCCTGGGTCTGCTGCTGCTGCTGGGGTGGAGGAGGCTGACCAACGAAAGGAGGCACTAGAGGAGGGGTCGTCATGGAGACGGCAGGTCAGGATGCTGAAGGAGGAGCAGGAGCAGCAAGTGTGGGTCCGGGTGGAGTCTCCTTGAAGGCTGATCTACATCAGCACACATTTACATTCCTTCCATAAAAGAAAAACTGAATCCATATTACTGGTTTAATTGGAAACAGAGAACATTTCAATCACTATGATTAAAATACAAGCAACTCTACAAGTTTAACAGCTGTTACACACACTGATCGTTACAATACGAGTCAGACATTACATGTTACACAAGTTTTACTTTAGTTAATAGCTTTAAAATGCTTTTGTGGACTTTCAACAGCCCCTTGTCAAAATAAGTAACGGAAAGAAATTGTTGCCTAAGCTAACTCAAACCATACAACTTCATCTTCGTTTGCTTTACTGTGACCATAAACGCAGCATTGTACTGAATATTGACTTTATCAGCTCATTAAACGGCAGGTCATGTTACCTTTTAGATGGTAATTTTTCTCTTTCGTTGACATTTTAAGCCCTGCAACAACAAACAAGCTTCTCTTGGGCACAGCTGCTGCTAACTGTATCTTAGTATCGCGAGAATACGTCGTTCCAGAAATCACGCAGTAAATTCTATAATAGGTGCGCCACGGTTTTCCTTCTTCTTCTGGTTCTCTTTCTTCATTTTCTTTCTGGCTATTTTTTCCAGATTTCGTTATCATATAAAGTATTATTATCTAATATTGATGATAGGTTCCACAGTATTTCCCTGTATGAGAGAAATGTCTTGTTGAAAAAGCATTGCGCACTGCACATTTGCTTCGGTTAATCTTGACGTGTTTATTAAACAGAGAAACAGCGCCCCCAGCTGGTATATCATTTATATAACATTAATCGCCACACATGCTCGACAGGTTGGCACCAAATTCACTTTTCCATATCTGCGACGCCGCCATATTGGGAGTGTCAACTTGTCGTTTTTCAGTATTCAGTAGAGGAACTGAAACTTTTCTACTGAAAATATTCTTTGTATAGCCAAATAAATTAATTTAATTATATTTAATGTATGAAACATCGCCTTGAGGAACTCCATTTGTGACTCATAGTTGCCAAAATGACAAAGTAATTGAGGTCTGCTGGCTAAGATCTGGACTAATTTAGCACAGTACAGTAGAATGCTGCAAACTTATTCAGTCTATGAATATCTGCTATGACTAGCTCTATGTTAAATGTGCTTCTGTCTTTATTTGTACAGATTACTGTCAGAAATTTTGCTCTCTCTCTGTATAAGATTTTTTATCTAAAAAGAAAAAGATCTGTATTATGGCTTGAAAAGTATCCTGTTGCAGAATTCCTATTATTAATTTAAAGTTCACCCTTTAAAATTTGTCACTTGACAAGAGTTTGTCATCAAAACCTGAACTGTTTTTTTCCCTCCAAGAAATCGGTTTTTACTTTGTTTAAAAAAAAAAAAGTGTAAAAATCCAAGCTTTCTTGTGTTGCCACAACTTCTTAATAAAAAAAAAACAATTGAAGGTTGACTTGAAGGAAAATACGTGTTTTCCTTCCCTTCCTGAGAGATTTATCACTGCAAAGCAAAAAGATCAACCCCCTGCAGGCTGATGGTAAATTGGTAGATTTTTGATATGTTGCTGGGGTCAAACCTCAATGAGGAAAAAATGAGCATCAAAGATCTTCATCTATCGCTGCGGCAAAAATCTTATCACCTCTGCTCACCTCAGACAGATACTGCACATGAAAGAAAGCAGCTGCTTTTACCTGCAGCTTCAAAACAGATAAAACTGGAAAGAGCTTCACTGAACAGCGTCAGCGGTGCTGCAGTCTGAACAAACACCTACAATATATCCAGACAGAATAATAAAAACATGAAACAGACTATTTTAAAGTCAAAAATAACCTGGAAATTAGCTTTACTGGTCATCACTTTCAAGCAAATGGAGTAGTAATTATTAGCTTAAGGGGTATCAGCACTAAAAGGGATTATTTTTGCACTCTCTAGTGCGTTGCTCATGCTTTAATTAAATATGTGACTCCTCCAGGGAAATGCGCTGGAATGAAGAGAGCAGTGAGTTACTCCGAGGGCAGCTGCATCTAAAGTCCACTCAGCTCTTCAAAGCAAATTCACCTAAACGAGCCGGGATTAGAGCTAAATATTCAGTTAATGGGCAGAAAAATGATGCAAAAGGGCAATTACTGTACTTAAACTGTTAGAATCATTTTAATATTTCAATTTTATGCTCCAATAATTTTAGTTTTCCTCATAGTTAGATGGCATGATGAACAATTAATCTGAATTTCAGTGTTGACTGAGTAAATAAAACATTTAAAGAATTTTTGTAATTTTACAAATGTTAAAAAAAAATGTTCTCTTTAAACCAAACGTTTAAAGACATTTTGTTTTTAAACAAATGTCTTAAAACCATTTAAGACAAAGGGCCGTAGCAATTTATGTGGCCCTGAAAAATCTAGATTAAATACTAAATGTGCTTAAATATTACTTCATGAATCAAATCAATTGAGTTTTTATTTGTTTACTGCCAAATTATATCAATCAGTCCCTCCAGATTCTTGCGAATTATCATGGCAATTCAACAAATCCCCCAATTTTTTTGCACTAATAATTGGGAGCTTATTGCAAATTTTTCTCAAAAATTGTCAAAGACTTTCTTACTTGTACTAAACAGCTGCTTCAGTTTTAACTTATGTCATATTAAAGACCATAGTCTTTACAGCGAGTAATAAAAAGTTGCATCTACCAACATAAATAAGCACAAATGTCCAAATATTTCCAAATTAGAACCATAAACACTTTTGAATTTTATTGCAAAAAAAAAATAAATCTAAAAGTTTTATAAAATCCTGACGGGACTGAATAGATGTTCAATTTTATTTAATTTTAAGAATTCATTGATACTTTAACAGTGTGTGAACAGGTTTTATCAATACATTCTGGTCCTTCAAGAGCATTAAAGATCTTCATTTGGCCCAAAACTAAGATGATCACATGAGCACACACAGCGTCTTCCAAAAGTATTGTGTTCATCTGTATTCAGCACCTTGATTCAAAACATTTTTAAGAATCAGTAGGCTATAAAAGACACTCAAATTAAAATTCAGGAAGAAGAAAACAAATTAGATTTTAATGAAATTTTTCTTTTGCAATAAGTCAAACTATTTCCTTTACAGCTTGTGCCATCCTCATTATAGGAATTGGTACAAAGTGCACGTAAAATACAGTAACGTCAGTTTATCTGAGATGCTGCAGTAAAAGAACGCCGTCCCAGTTGCTATGGAAACGAGTCTGGTCTAGTTTTTTGGGTTTTCACACAGCATACACCCAGGCTTCAGGTCAGCCTGCCGCTCCATTTGAATGGTAATGGAGTGGAAGTTGTAGGAGGAGAAACAGGCCTGGGTCATTTCCCTCAGGACGGTCTGGGCCTCAACCGAGTCATCTGGAGAAACAGAAAACACCACAAGATTTACTTATTCTGCGTGCAACTGAAATGCTGTGAGGAGACCAATAAAGCCGAGACTTTGTTACGATAAGCACATTTTTAAATTTTACATAGAAGGCATATTTTAGTTTGAAAATGCAAAAGTGTGACAAGGTGGCCATTTTAATACGTAGGACTGGACGATATGGCTAAAAAAAAATTTGGTTTCACAATATAATTGTTTATCAGTCATCATTGATCATTTATTTATTTTTTTTGTTGTTTAAACAAACTGATGGTGTGACTTTCCTGTTTTATCCACAGTTTTCCCTTCACCCTGCTGGGTTTTTTTTTATTTTTAAGCAGTTCTGAGGCTCAGTGGTGGAATCTGAAACTGCTGTGGCAGTTACTCAGCAGGTCGTTGCTCGGCAACCAGAGAACGTGTGAGTTGCTAGGTAACCAAAGAGTGAATGAGTCAGTTGATGCCACCAAATGACTCGCTGGCTTAAGTTTGAGTTGCTAAAGCCTTTCCTCTGCTTATAGCAGTGCGGTTCAGCGAAATTATTGAATATTTTATCAGATGCATCATCTGTCAATACGGATCCCATATCTAATCCTATATATGTTATTGATTCAATCTCCAGCTATATTATTATTATGTATTGTTTTTAACCACAATGTTAAAGGCGAATTTACACATGCAGGTGTGGACAAAATACAAAACAGGCTGGGAAACAAATGACTGACTCTTCTCACCTATTGCTATGTGTGCAGAGAGAACTGCCTGATTCATGGTGAGCGCCCAGATGTGAAGGTTGTGAACTGCTTTGACGCCATTTACAGCTAACAAACGGTCTCGCACCTCACTGTACCTCACCCCCGATGGCGTACCTGCGACACAACAAAGGTAAAACTGAGAGAAAATGATCTAAATCCATGATAATATATACAAACGGTATAGTGATGGCCTTACCCTCCATTAGAACGAGAAGGATGTCCTTCATGATGGTGAAGGTGGTGCATAGGACCAGAATGGAGAACAAGAAGGTGCAGATTGGATCTGCAATTTTATATTCTGGCTGGAAGAAAGAAAATCAAAAAGCATAAAATAAATAACCAAGTAATGAAATGCTATGTTTTTTTGTTTTTTGTTTAATTAATAAATGAGATCTCTCTTTTAAGCAGACAAGCAAATTATCTTGGTGAAATCCTTAAAAGGGCAGCTGCAAAGAAAACAAACCTTTTGTTTTGGCCTGGAGACCACTCCAAAAGCAGGAAGTGGATGATGGCCTTTTTAGGGCCTTCTACAACTTCTGCTGTGGCAGTTACTCTGGAGGTTGTTGCTAGGCAACCAGAGAACGTGTGAGTTGCTAGGTAACGCACACGCTAGAATCTAAAACTAGTGGAAGAAACCGATTCGTTTACCAAACGCAAAAGAGAAATTCAACAGCCACTGAAACTTGACGCTACTACATTTTTTGTGTCTTCTTCTGTGGTTTTTTGTGTTGTTTCACCGCAGGTGAACAGTGCAGTGTGAAAGCGAATCATAAGCAGAAAATGTTCCAATGTTGGTGCCCAATCGAACTAGTCTGCCGGACTATCGGGTGTGAAAACACCTACCTGTTCAAGATTATCACCGAGTTGAAATAAAAACTATGAAAATTACTTGAATGAGCTTAAAAGATATAGAAGTTTCACAATGAAGCAGGAAACAAACATCTCTTTTTAATAAGACTTGAGATGAGGGGAAACTTGCATGTTTCTATATTTCAGACACTTTAAATATCCATTTGCAGTTTCTACCGCTGTGTAACAGCCATCTGCAGAAAAACCCCAAATGCAAAATAAGATACCTTGAAGAAGATGATGATGGCGCTGACGAGCACGCTAACACTTTGGAGGAGGTCTCCCATCACATGCACAAAAGCTGCTCGCACACTTGCATTCGCCTGCTGAGCCCTCTTTCCTAACGCGTATAAAAATAACGAACATCCACATCACATTACGCCATTCAGTGTCTCAATGACGTTGCTGTTGTTCAATCATACCGTTGCTTGCATGGTTTTCTTCCATGTCTATGCACTCATTTGAATAGATGTTGTTTGGGGTCCGAGTCTTTTCTTTTCCTCTCTTGGGAGTGTGGCTGTGTCCGTGTGAGGCGAGTCCACCATGACTGTGGCCGTGACCTGACTGGTGAAGGGTTAAAGCCATTCTGTTGGAAAATAAGGACCAATTTCAATCAGCGTTTTAAGAAACGCTGTTCTTCACCCTTTTAAAGAACAGTTATTGAATACTTTAGCATAAAGAGTAATACTTTTCCATTTTACTCACATAATGTTGGCCACCACTGCACAGCCTGAGGTTATGAGCATCACGTGGCCCTCGATCTCGTAGTCATCATGGATGATGCGCTCCACAGCAAGATAAACCAGCACTCCTGTGACGACCCAGATGGTGAAAACGGACAGCAGAGCACCCAAGATTTCTGCATGGACAACGAAACAATATCGCAAAGAAATTAGGAGAAGATTCACCAGAAACATCAAACATTAACTGAATGGCTAAGGGGTAAAAAGTTGACTTTATTTTACCAGGTAGTTGCTTCTATCCCAAACTAAACTACAATTTCTTATGAAAGTGCATCAATTCTCTTTTTACTAATGGAACATTAATTTGGCTGGTAGTGATTGAAGATTCAGCCCAAAACTGGATCTGGAGATGCTGCTACTGAAATGAAATCGGTGCAAGATGAAAAAGATGCTAGATCATTATTATCAGCTAGTTTATAGCCATGAAGTTAATTAACTGCATGCAACTGTTGTGGAAACTTTTCTTTAACAAAGAGTGAGAAGAAACTGTTTCAAAACCCAAAGAACCAGAGAGAGAATATATTCTTAATCAACCATGCTAACTGGATTGAGGTTTAACTTGCCCCGTCTTCAGTGACCTTAATTAATAAACATAAATAAATATGTAAATATTTTAAATTCTCTCCGCTAACTTTGTCTTTTAAATACTTTGTGTGTTAATTAAACACATTAACACTTATTTTTCTAGTCAGATGCTTGTTAATTAAGATAGATGATTAATTTGCTAAATGCTAGCTTCTTTATTGCTGCAGTTGTTTGTACTCTTGCGCTGCATTAATTAGGTCCTGGTTGCGAATCCCTCAAGCTCTTTCTGTATGGAGTTTATTTTTATTCCAGGTGTATAAATGTTTTTCTAAATGTCTTATGAGGGTGGATGGAAAGTTAGCTTGTTGGTTGTATGTAGTTAATTAACTTCATGGTTATAAACTAGCTAGGTGATAATAACAAGTTAGCTGAGGTAGCTACTACCACAATCACCCTACTGCAGGCCAGCTAGCTAGTAGGAACTGCTAGCTAGCAAAATAGCTGCTGGCTAGCCGATAAATACTATAGTCGTCATGCAACCAGCAAGGTCTATTGTTAGCATGTAGGTAATTAAATAAATGTGAGTCACAAAATTGTGTTTTTATATGAGCAAAGAGTGTGTGTTGTGTTGTTATATTAATAATTTCAAACTAAATGTTGTTGGAAAGGAAACGTTTGCCAAAAGATGCCGTTGGACCCGGCCTGTGACTCGGTACCTGCACGATGCCAGCCGTAGCTGAGCCTTTGAGTGGCAGGTTTAGAGGAAAGCCAGAGGGAAAACAAGCTAATGACGAAGCTGGCCAGGTCAGTCAGAAGGTGAGCCGCATCCGTCATCACTGCGAGGCTTCCTGCCAAATATCCTCCTGCAAAGAGGAACAATTACTAAGTCTGCAGTAGCATCAATATTTTGCAACTCTAATGCTTTCAGTTGCATTTTACCTTTTACATGTGGTAACTGAGTATTTTGAAGAAAGCAGGAAAAGCAAAGAGAAAAGACAGAAGGTGGAAATGTAATGAAAAGTTGAATACAGAAAATAACAGAACGGAGTTAAAAAGAATAAAAGGACGAAAGCTAATGGTCAAAATTAACCGGCATTGTCAAAGAACGCTGAGAAAGATTTAGAATGAAACTAATAAAGCAAGAAAAGGGATTTTAAACAATGACCTACCAGCAATCTCGCCGATCATGAAGAGCAGACAGACGATGGAAACGACGTACAACCTCCTCCTGGCAACTTTTTTCTCCGTCTCTCGGTCCTGCTGAGCGAAGCTGTTATCGTGGCAATGCTTGAAAGTCCCATCCTTCTGCAGTTCTTCATGGTTTGGCACACTGTGTATAGCAAAAAAGATTTAAATCAGAATACTATGCAATATCACAGAAAGCTAAGAGGTTTGAGATAAATTCATCCTCAAGAAACAGAGATGGAGACGATTTCATTAAAACAACCCAAAATGTCCAGAGAAAGTCCAGCTGGTGATGGAAATGATTCTGAACCTGCACCAACCTGCCATACTGATGAAACAATGCTAGCTCCTCATGCAAAATATATTTTTAAACACATCAATGGCTAGTTTGGTAAGTTGAAAATATTTATAATCAGCATTTCAGGACATGTTTAAAGGAGACCTAATAAACTTCCTGAAACAGGTTAGGATGTTTCTGTGACATACTCAAAACATGTTTTTTAAATTTGTTTAGAAACAAATTATTCTTACATAATGAGATGCTGGTTTGCTCAGTTCTGCCTATTCTGAGCTACTTAGAGAATGAGTTGTTTTTTTGGCTCCTGTCACTTTAAATCCAAATCATCTGCTACTAGCAAGATGGCTGTGGGTGAAATTGAGTTTACTTACAACCATCATGCGAGTAAACTCAATGTTTACTCACATGAAAATGGCTGCAAACAGTTGTACTGTGATACAATCGAATATCTTTGAAAAGCATTAGCAGAGCCTCCTGCTCAACCAACACCTATGCAGAAAGTGGTCCATACTTTTACCTCTGTAAACCTTTTCAACTTTTATTTTTCTCTTGCTTTTATTTTATTTTTATTTGTACTTCCTCTAACTCACGTAAAGCACTTTGAGTTGCCTTGCTGCTGAAAATGTGCTAGATTAATAAAATGACTTAACCTGAAGGTGTTTAAGTCAAGTATGTGTCAGAGGGTGAGTAATATTACCAAATATGGTTATTGCATTTTTATTTTTGAGATATTTCAAAGCGTTACTGTGTTCAGTATTCATAGGCTTATTAGATTGACTTAATTACAAGTCAAACATAAAGCGACAGCTTTATGAGTTTGAGACAAATTAAAAGGACCAATTATGTAACTCAACATCACAGCCCTCAAATCCGAACGATGATCATTTCCCCTAATCAAAAACGATCAAATAAATCGGTTGATCAACAAGATAATTAAATGCAGGTTTGCGCACAGATCCCACATCAGTCCCGTGAGGAAAACTCAAAATCACAGTTACGAAATAAATAAATAAAAAGTCAGAAATCGCCTCTTTTTGCGGTTTTTTTCCTTTTTAGAAATCACCGACATTCATTCTAAAAGTTGGCCTCACCTTCCCTGCAGGCGGTGCGCTTTGCCCTGTCCTGCCAAGATGTGCCGTCTCTCTGGATCCTTGCTTTTGAACATCACTGGAGGGAAAAACACAAATGTCCTGTGCAAAAACACAAACTTTCACAGATCCAAATCCGCTCTTGTCTGGCTGAAACCCCGATTGCAAATATTTGCACTCATCCTTCATTGTAATTAGTGCAAATAACCAACACAGCCGTGTGCAAATTGCAGCCCGTCTGAAGAGGGAGGCCGTCGGGGTGGGAAGAGGCGACGGCTGCACGCTGGGAGGATGCAGAAGTTGAAAGCTTATTGCAACAAAAACGACCAGGGGAAACACTTGTGCAACTGAGTCGACTCTTTCTTAAAGTGGAGAAACTGCTGATTGCAGCAGCGACCCAAATGGGCCGCTTCACGCAGCGCCCCGCACTGTGGGGGTTACGCAACCCGCTGGAAGTGCCGTGTGCCGCGGATTCCTCGTGCGGAATCACATGGTTCATCATCCGTGGATCCCCACACCGCAGCCAAATTTATTCCAGATTAAAAACAGCTTTGCTGTTGTTCGGGGTTTAGTTGAGTTTTTCTCTTGTTTTCGCCTCATCAATCAGCAGAATTATAAATAATACACAAAAATGTGAAACATAAACATGGGATGTAATTCCTGTCCTTCCGCTGCAATCAGAACAAGATGATTAAATCTGATTCTCAAACAAACATTTAGGTTTTGATCAGCTGGAACTGAGACGTTGATTGATTGACTGATTGATTTATTGACTCCTGGTGACCCGGATGTTGGAACACTCACCAAAAACAAAGCAACTGCTGATCCTCCAAACCATTCAGGGGCCTAGAATAATGCTTCAGTTTCACCACAAACCACAAATCTATTTACTTATTTATCTATTCTGACAATAGAACAGAATATAATAGAAATAGGAACAACTATTTCAACAAGGTTCCCTCAGATTTACACACTGAAAATAACTTATGACGTTTCACCAAAATATTCTAAATTGTTTAAAAATAAAGTCTGGTCAAAGTGGAAAATAATAATCTTTATTGTTAAGTCTGATAACAGCTGATGCTGTAATTTAATATTTCATTTTCTTTGGTTTCTTCGTCAAAAAGCCGCCTCTCATCTGAACCACGAGGGGGCGACACGGAGTCCTATTCTCAAGGAAATCTGTAAGATTTAATGTTTTCAAAATAAATGTTATTTATTGTCCCCTCAGTGAGGAAGTGTTTATTCAGCATAAACAAACTGAAACATAATCATCTTGTTCTGATGAAATTGCACAGTTAATAACATGATCAGACTAAAACAAATTTGATTTTAGAAATGCTTGCTGCAAAGTTCTGAAATTTATCTACAAATTTCTGTTGTTTTTTTTTCTCTTGCAAATTTTCAACATTTGGAGCTCAAAATTATTATTTATCTTTTGCTGCAAAAGTTTTGAGTTTCTGTCTCAATTTTTTAACCTTTGTGACTTAGAAATTTCTAGGATTTTTTCCAGAAAATGTGTTGGGGTTTTTTCTTGCAAGTTTCCAACTTTCAGATCTCAGAAATGTTCACATTTTCAGAATAATCTCAAGATAGTTTTGGATTTTCACCTGCAATTTTTCAGTTTATAGAGCTCAGAAATTTCCATTTTTGTTTAGAAAATTTCTGATACTAAACTCAAAATTTTTAAGTTTTCTTTTCCTCTTGGAGTTCAGAGATTTCCATTTGTTTCTAGAAACTTTCTGAAAATAATCTCAAAAGTTTTTTTTTCGACTTTTGAAGGTGAAGAAATTTGAAGAAATTTACAGGTTTTATTCCAGAAAGTTTCTGGTATTAACCTAAAATTTTCCGGGTTGTTTTGAAGGCAATATTGTCACATGTTGGTGAAGATAATGACCCTAATACGTCATCGTACGTCACAAATCCTCATCCTTTTCAACACCATGACACATTCACACAATTAGCCTTCTTTTTTACTCCATTTGAAAGTTGGTTCAGTTGCTCTTTTCTGCATCTCTAAAAGTCTAGAAATAGCTCCTGGCGCTTATTTCGGGTCCGGTTCGGTCGCCAAAGCGTCCGGACCTGGGTCTGGGTTGCCCCGGTGCCATGGGAACAGTTAGTCACACACGGCTGCTTCACATTTACCTCACAAAAACAAGAGAGCCAAATGAAGAAGCCCCGATGGATACACAAGGCCCGTTGTCATAGCAACCGCTATGATTAGTCGTCACAGAACGAGCGGATCCGATAAAAACCGGACAATGAAACCGACGTCAGTTAGGTGACGAAATTTAGCTCTTTCTCTTTGGCTAAAAAGAGACGCAGGGATCCCGTTTGGAAGAGAGAGAAAGAGATTTCCTCATAAACCGGCTGAGGGTTTCACCGGACCGGCGTGATGGAAGTGGTCCTGACCAGACTGCGGGATTTCTCCTGTCAGACCTCAACCTGTCTGCGCCACTTCGCCCCGCTGAGAGAGGCGCACACGGCCGGAAGAGACGGCGGCCGGTGGGACATTGGGAGCGCACTGGCCTGGCTGCAGGCGCAGCTGGTAAGACCGGAGCTGGGCAGTAACGCGTTACATTTACTCGGTTACATTCACTCCAATCGATCAATCGAGTTTAACTGGACAGCACGTTTCAGCAACAACAAGTCCAAAGTGCTTTGCGTCATAAAAACACAAAACTACAAAGTCATCACCAACAACTGAAACATTATTTTGCCAAGTGTCACCATTTCACATCAACATGTTGGTTCGAGTTTCATGTTACTTTTTTGGAATAATGTACTTTTAGGAGTTCTTTTTTTTTTTACTATGCTTATTTTTACATGAGTAACTTTATTATGAAGTATTGCTGCTCTTACTTGAGTAAAATATCTGGATTTTCAACCCACTGAATAAATAACAAATTTAAATTAGTCAAAAATTCACCAGACACAAACTTGCAGTTTTTGTTATTTTTTGTTACTTATACAAATTATTGTTATTTTCATCCTCTAAATACCCAAATTTCCTCTTAACTTTACATGTTGTTCCGTCTGATGATGTAATTTTTAAATATTAAGCAACTTGATTACTTCATCAGTTACCCAGTGCATGAGTAGACTTTACCAAATACTTTTTATGTGAGTAATTGTATTATTAACTATTGTACTTGAGTAAAATTTCTGGACTCTGAATAAACAAACGTGTTTTAACCAAAGGTTTACCAGACACAGACACACACCTGTAGTTACAAAACTTATGAAACTTTAACAAAACCTGCAGCCATGTCTCTGTGTCTGGTCAATTTGTGGTTAAAACATGTTCGTTTTTCAATCAGGATCCAGAAATTTCACTCAATTACTCAGTAAAAGTAATAGTAAAAATACTTCAGTTACCCAATTCTACCATTAACATAAGTTAAAATTTCAAATTTTGGCTGATTATAATGAAAAAAAAAGACATTACAGATGAGACAAATACACCTTTTGTGATAGTTATAAGAGAAATGCAAAATTATTCAGATCAAATTACATTTTAGCCTCTAAGGAACAAAAGAACATTTTATCCCTGCAGCACGTCTGAACCATAAATCCGGCTTAAATGCTAATATCTTCATTTTCCTCGCAAGTGAAAGGACTTTGGCACAAACAAAAAAGCCTCTTGATTGAGTCTTTTTGCTCAGCAGCTCTTTCTCTATCTCACAGACGCACACACACACACACACACACACACACACACACACACACACACACAGTGACAGTGTCCAGTGTGGAAGGGACCAGCGTTTGGCATAATGAGTTGGAGCCCAGCAGGCCCCCGTCTAGGAAAGTTCATGTTTCATTTGTGAGTCGTTGAGTTTCTGACAAAGGCAAAAAGACCAGCATCTTTCAGCCGGACTCTCCGACTGGAGCCGTAATTAACGCAGAAAAGAAACGCCGGGGTTTTTTCTTCAAGACATTCCTGAATCCTTGAAAGCAAACTTGGATTTGGTGAAGCTCGGGAAATCGCATGTTACAGTGGATGTAATTAGATGAAGAAGTTAAATTTACATTTGAAAGGAGAGGTGGTTCAAACGCTGCAGTTTGCACAGAAAATCCACCAATGAAAAACAAAAACGTTTTCATCGAAGCTTAGTAAAAACCGTTTGTCCATGATGTATATAAGGCACCAGTTCAACGCAAAGAAGCTGACCAGAAACAGCCCACACCACAAGCTATGGAGTTAAATTGGGGCCATGAAGTTTGTTCAAAAAAAGAAAATTGAGACTGAAAAATGTTTGAAAATACAAAAAGTTTTGAACTATAGCAAATTTTGAAACTGAATAAGTTTTGAAACTGACAAAAGTTTGAAATCCCCCAAAAGGTTTTGAAATATAAAAAC
This sequence comes from Poeciliopsis turneri, assembly GCA_922788865.1. Lineage (NCBI taxonomy): Eukaryota > Metazoa > Chordata > Actinopteri > Cyprinodontiformes > Poeciliidae > Poeciliopsis > Poeciliopsis turneri. The sequence continues at coordinate 1,640,612 of CAKLNU010001072.1, forward strand.
AGTTTGAAACTGAACAAGAAACATCTGAAACTGAAAAATAATTTTGAAAGTGACAAAAAGTTTGAAACTGAAAATTGTTTTGAAACCAAAAAAATGTTTAAAAAACAAAACAAAAAAATGTTTTGAAATATGTAAATAAAATTGAAAATTTTTTTTAAAACTGCAATGTTTTGAAACAAAAAAAAATCTATTACTAGTTTTGAACATTTTCTTCCGTTTTGCAACCTGTTTTTCAAGTTTCAAAACTTTTTGTCACTTTCAAATCTTTTTTTTCTTTCATTTTGAATTTTATTTTCTTTTGGAACAACTTTATGGCTCCGATTTAGCTCCATAGAAACCGACCATCCTCCACTGTGAGAAGAGAAATGCCAATTCGAACACGATGGCTGTTTATGATATTTCAATAATTAGAGGCCAACATTGACTCACTTCCTCTGCTATTATTGCTAAAACTGCAAACAGACTTAATTTCTAAAACGGCACAAAAAAATCGACGTCATGGTTCACCAGTTTTTCTCTTCGCTGATTGGCCGGCTTGAAATTCCACCAGAAGGAATCCCAGTAAATGGGAGAAAGGTGCGATTTTATTTTATTAGAGCGGAATAGCGCATGAAGGAAATGGTCAGTTTGATTGGAAAGTTCAGATCCAGGTTTTCAAGTCTGATCTAAACGTGTTTTATGTTCAGATGGAGATGCGTTCGCAGGACCAAGCTCTGATCCGGCAGCTTATGGAGCTTCATTCTGGCATCCAGGAGCTGAAGCAGGAGCTGTTCGAGGAGGAAGAGGAGGAAGAGGAGGGAGGGAGCAGCTACTGGGGCTCTGATGGCAACGGAGGAAGCAGAAACTTATTCACCAACAATCTCTGTCAGAAGATTCATCAGACCTTTTATTCAGCTGAAAAACTGATCCAGAGGAGAAGCTCTGTGCCTTAATGTTCTAAACATGAGCGTAAAATTACTGGAATTGTAGCACCTTTTTCAAAAAGTTTAGATTTTTTAAAAGTTTTATTTCACTATATTTTTGGTCTTTCAAGAAAGTTGAAATTGGTCCAAAAAGACAAACTTTTTCGAGTTGATATTTAAAGTGCAGATAACATTTTAAAGCACCATATTTCCCAAATTTGGATCAAAGTGCCAGAGGATAATTTCGTAACAGTTATTCATGTAAAGATAAACAACATAAACAAATCATACAGAACGTCTCAAAATGTTTTTTATAAAAAAGTTAAATAACATAAAGCAAATATGTTAGAGCTTAGAGGCTTTCAAGACACATCATGAAAGAGGAAGTTCAATTAGCAGAAGCCTTCAGGTGATTTGTCAAAATTCAGCCGAGTCGCAGTGATTGTCAGAGAAGAAGAAAATACAGAAAAACTTTAAGTTAGATTTGCAGAAAAGTTGAGAAGACTGGTGAAAATTGTGAAAGATGTCTGAATTTTCATTAACAGTTACGATCATAATAATACAGCTTCCTACAGGGACTGATCAGTGTGACGCTTTCAAACACTGCACTGACTCATGCACGGTGGTGGCAGCGTCATGCTGAGGGTCAGGTATTTGATTTTAAAATACAGACAACTAGATTATGTTTACTAATAAGGAAGCTTCTTGAGACGATCGCACTGGATTTCAGGTGAAAGTTTCACATCTTCAGGAGTTTGCCTTATAAATATAGATTATATTTCTTCTATTTTATCTCAGAACATCTCAATAACTCACATCTACTCTCTACCTAGGTGACGAAATGTGAAAAAGATTAAATCTTTGACAGTAGCATGATTTTGTTTCTGTAAACTGCTATTAAAATGATGATGGTACAGAAGAGACTGAATAAACAGAATATATGCCTATAAAAGTGTGGATGGATTTAATCTCCTGTGATTCAGAAAGTTGGCTCAATAAAGCTCCTGGGACAAATATTTTTAACTATTTATTTATTGTTCCTCAACTTCACATTCGTTACCATTTTACTGTTCAGAATCAGAGGAACCAAAGCGTCTTTTGGGCTGCGTTCACACTGCAGCCTGAAGGGAACCAATTCTAATTCTTTATTTTTTATTTTGGCCTCAATGCGACCTGTATCTGATCTTTTCGTGACAGTCTGAACGGTCGGATGCTTTCGATCCGATACGCATCCGATTCACATGTGACCTGACGTCCAGATGACGTCATCTGGACTGAATTCTGATCCTGATCCGAGCAAACGGGAAGAAAAACCACCATGACGACGATAATGAGGATTAGGTTGTTAATATGCTACTGGCTGGACAATAACTTCAGATGTGTAAGCTTTGCTCCACCGTTAGCATCCATGTTTACTTCCGCAAACACGGAGCTCTTCTTCTTCTTCTTCTTCTCATGGCGGTTGGCGGAACACTGACAGCGCGGCTGTTGCGCCCTCTACTGCGCATGCGGGACACTTTCAGGTCGTTTTCCCGTTCAGACTGCAGAACACAAACAGGTCGCATTTATTTTAAAGTGTGAAAAAAATCCGGCTTGACAAAAAATGGGAATTGGGTCGCTTCAGGCTGCAGTGTGAACGCAGCCTCAGTTATTCTGTCTGCCTCCATTACTGTCCATGCAGCAGCTCTGCTCACACGATGCATTCAGTGTCCCTCTGTTGTGTCGGATTCTTTACTTCTGGCTCCACGGATTCCCTTCGTCAGCTTTAAGTCCTTCCCAGATTAGGAGCAGTCTCACTGCTGATCGTCTCCTTGCACCTCCAGCCCCCCAAAGCTCTCCCTCCTCAGTCTTTGGATCTCTGTGTTGAGCCCCAGCAGCGTCTGAGCCAGCTGCACGTCCTGCGAGCGCATTTCCAGCTGCACAACAACAGGCAGAGGTCAGAGTGCATCCAGGCCCAGAGCAGGCACTGTTTGATGTGTTTATAAGAGGCCAAGTAAAGATTTATTTATGCATTCACTTCAATAAAACTGGAAACACATAATGAAACAAACACATGCATGTTTTCAGACCTTTATCTGGCTGTGAAAGAACTTAATGAGATCAATGCTCTATTTGGCAAGAGAAGTAAAGAGAAATAAAGGATATTTAAATAAAAAAAAAAACATTTATAAATAAATATCTTACTTGTCATTTTGATTAAACAATTAGTAAAACAATAAAAGTTATTTATTTTGGTTAATTACATGAAGAAATCCATTAAACATTAAATACACATTGAACTATTTATGTGTTTGTGACATAAAGTGAATTCAAATTGTACAGAATATTGATAAACTTGTTGATTATTCAAAAATTATGACTACATATTTTAGTCATAATTGTGTTTAGGTTTTATTTACGCAGCCCTCTCCAGTCTAGAGGGCCAGATGAAAAGCTATGGTGGGCCAGAATTGGCCCCCGGGCCTCGAGTTTGACACCTTTTAGACTTTTGCACAGGTGGATAAATGTAAGTATCAGCTGATCACCGATCTCTCAAAATGAAGGAAATTAGTGCTCATAAATCAGTGCACTCCTATTTTTTAGTCCTGTTAAACAAACATAAATAAAGAAATATTAACAAACTTAATTTGATTATAAGCAGCAAATTAACTTTTCTTTTCAAATTGAAATTCAGAAATACTACATTGATCCCAAAGGGATATTTTAAGCACCATTTCTGTTTTCCAGTTTGCATGCTGGAAAACAGAATCTCACCAGTTCGGATCGGAGCCAGGTCAGAGCTCCATCTATCTGCGCCCGCCGCAGCTCCTCATTGGCCTGCTGGCTCCTCCCGATGCCGCCGCCGCCGCCGGCCTCCCTCTGACCCGCTCTGGACTCGGCGGTCGCCCTGAAGGCGTGGATCAGTTTGTTCTTGACGTTCTCCAGGACCATGGTGGACAACGTGTCCTCGCTGTGGCTGTCCCGCTCCATGCCTGGGTAACTTCTGCTAAACTTTCTGCAGCAGAGTGAAACCTGCTCCTTCTTCTTCAGCTCTCCTGCTGGAGTTGGAGTGTCTCCCTCTAAACTGGCTTGTTTTGTCATTGTTACTATGGAGAAACACCCTTCTCCTCGCACCTCCCTCCTCTTGGTAGCCCGAATAAGAATGGTGGAAGATCTTGAACAAAGACTATTGTTGCCTCCAGAAAGAGCTGAAAAGACCCCTCCAACCACTGCCACCCCCCACCCTTTTCCTTCCCAGCAGATCCAGCCCCCTTACAACCCCGATGTGAGAAATGTGCAGGGATAGAGCTCTCTTTCAGCTGAAAAGCCTGTGTGTAAACCTGCAGAAAATCAATCACTCCCCCCTTTCGCATCTCCCGGTAGACTTCTCTTTGCTGCATCTCCCTAAATAAGACCTGCTCCTCAGATTATAGCGGACGGACAGGTTGAGCGAGCAGCAAACACAGCCTCAGTGTTAGCTGATTCAGAGGCACAAAGACCGTCCTGCGGTGAAATATAACCAGGCCTTTTGTCCTGGAGTTAAATCCATTCCCCTCTGGGTCTGTGGGACGGTTTCTGGCAACAGTGAGCAGCTTTTCCCCGTCTTGACTCCTGGATGAAGAGGAGAAAGGCTTCCAGTGTGTCCGGCAGCAGAAAGGGAAACCAGAAATAAAATAGATGTTCAGAACGTGTGAAGACGGGCGGCAGTGAAAGACGCACTGCAAAAACTCTAAATATTACCAAGTATTATTTCACCTACAGCTTGAGAAAATGTCTCGTTATAAGTGAAATAATTTACCAATGGAAATAGTATTTTTAATCAATATTACTTAAAACAAACTCCTTATCCTAATGGAAAAGTTACTTGTACATAGTTTTTGTTTTATCGCCTTAAAACAAGTTCATACACTGCAAAAAAACAAAATCTTACCAACTATTTTGGTCTAGTTCCCAGAGCAAATATCTTATTACACTTTAAATAAGTTAAAACTAACTTACAAATAACGTTTCACTAAGATAAGGAGCTTCTTTTAACTAAATATATGATTATTGTTGATTAAAAAAATACTAGCTACATTGGTAGATTTTTTCCCACTTGCATTACGGGGAAAATGTCTCGTTATAAGTGAAATAATCTGCAAATAAAACAAGTTCTTGTTCATAAATATTAAGGAATTACTGACTTAAAACAAGCATGTATATCTTGCTAAAAAAGTTACTTGTGAGTCAGTACACTTCAAATGAGACAAAACTAAGATATTTGCACAATAAAACTAGACAAAATACATTTTAGAGTTTGTGTTTTTGCAGTGTTGTTTTAAATAAATAAAACAAACGCTGTCTTGAAATTACACAAAGCAACTTTTCAGCAAGATATAGAGCCTTATTTTAAGTCAATTAGTCCTTAATATTTATTCAAAAAGGTACCAGATCCACTGATAGATCATTTCACTAATAACAAGACATTTTCCTCAGATCGTAAGTGAAATAATCTTCCAGTGGATCAACTGCTGTTTTCATTAAAATTAAGGAATAAGGAACTTAAAACAATCTCCCATTTCTTGCTCAAAAGTTACTTGTAAGTTATTTTTGTCTTTTTTCATGAGTATCAAGATATTTACAGTAGAAACACAGCTACTCTGTGTTTTCACAGCGTGTTGCTCGTCAGAAGGAGTGATCTACGGCTCTGTTTGTGTTGAGTTCTGCGAAGCGTGAGAAGATGTCGGAGGGAGCGGGGTCGTCAGCTCGAAAGGTCAAGGCGTCACGGCGACAGCAGCAAACCAAGCGACGCCGACTGAGCCTCAGATGGAGAGAAACGTCTTCTTTCCTCTGCAGACGATGCAACGGGTCGCTGTCAGAGTCTCAATGATCGCTTTAAGGCCTCCAGAAATAATCCGACTGATATTAATTATAGGTTTTATATAATGATTTGATTCTGCTGTGCATGTGAAATGCTACATATTTTCCCTGGATGTACTTTAAGCTGTTTTGACACCCACATACTTGAACTCCTGTATAAATTTCATAAGTTTTATTTGGAAAAAATGTTTGGGAAAGTTTCTCTTCTGATTAAAATGTTATTTTTTTAAACTTTTTAAAATAAAAAATACTAGAATGTGCACATAACTTTAACACATTTACATTATATACTGTTTAAATATGTATCATTTTTTCAAAAGTGTTTCTTATGCTTAAAATGTGTTATTTCGTAGTCTTGGAATTTATTTATATATATACTTTAAAATAAAAAAATGAACCAGAACGTGCATCTAACTTTATCAAAAATACACTTTATCTATTCTATAAATTTTCAGCTTTTTTGTTTTTTTTGTTTGAAAAATTTTTCTTCTGCTTAAAATTTGTTATTTTGTCGTTTTTAGAACATATTTTCTTAAATTAAAAAAAAATACCTGAATTTGTTCCTAACTTTTAAATGCAGTATAAAGTTAAAGTTTTTTTTAACGTTTGGGAAAGTTTCTCTTCTGATTAAATTCTGTTTTTTATTTTTATTTTTTTTTTTTACTTTTTAAAATAAAAAATACTAGAATGTGCACCTAACGTTAACACACATATACATTATCTATTGTTTAAATATATATTATTTTTATGTGTTATCTTGTAGTTTTGGAATTTATTTTCTTATAATTTTATGGTAAAACATACAAGAATTCGCACCGAACTTTATATGTTTGTTTTCTCAACATAATTTTTAAACATTGAAAAAAATATATGATCAGTTAATATTAATATACATGAATTGGAACCACAGAATATTTACTTAAAATAAATAACATTTATTTATATTTACACATTAAACCAGCTGAGTGAAAATCCTCCATGAACATTTATTTCACATTTTTATCAGAAGTTTGAAAACTATTTGATAAATAAAGATCCAGTTCAATGGAAAAGTGAAATAAATGGATTAATTGACTTCAGTTCTAAGATTTAGATCATTTTTACAATAATCTTTCAGATTAGCGTCATATTTTATTTACTGAATTACATTGCTGCCCTCTAGTGGTGAACTACTTCCACTTCCATTTTATGATTAGTTTACATTCAGGTGGATTTTTCAGTTCATACAGCAAAATGTTATAGTTTGTGAAGAAAAATGCAGAGGGTGTTATTTTTTTAAACAGCCAATTTCTATGTTCATATTTTTATGGAGCAGATTGAGTCTGATTCCCAAATCATTTTTATGCTAGAAAATAAAGGTTTACTCATTTTTTTAAGCATAATTATTTAGTGCACAAGTGTTTCAATGCAGTCGATTGCGTTGCAGCAGGCTGAGGGGCTGCAGGGCTCACTGCTCAGTCAGCTGAGTTTGTTCAGTGTCACATGGTCGACATATTGGCTCAATAAAAGAAAAAACTTTGATCAAAAATGACAAAAATCTGGATTTAGTCGTTTTTCTGCATGTCATTATAGAGCATCTGGATAGCTTTTCACATCAGAATGACACAAATAAAACAAGAAATGTGTTTTTGTCATCGCTAATGTCTGTCATACAAAATAATAATAATAATAATAATAATAATAATAATAATAACAAGCTGTCTTGTCCAGACACATAAAATTTGCCACTTTATTTATTGCTGGACTGACAGAAAAAGGCACTGATATCTGGTCTAGTCAAAGTCTGAACTTAAACCTGGTTGAGATGATGTGACAAGACCTTAAACAGGCTATTCACATTATTAAAAAAAACCCTTAAATAGAAATAAAGAAATTCTGCAAAAAAGAGTGGATCAAATTTCGTCTACAGTGATGTGAAAAATATTTTTAAAAGGATTGGAGCTCCATCTTAAAAAAATGGTCACATATAGTTGAATTAAGTTCCTCAAACTAACTTTATTTCCATTTGTTTCTTTATTTACTAGCATATTTACTAGGATAAACATAACTTGATGGCTCCATTTTTTTTTAAAGTTGGATTAACTGTTCACTTTTTGCAGTGCACGTCGTTGATATTTTGGAATAATTCAGGGGGTCATGATGGCGACCAGCATCCTCTCCCTCACGTCGCTCCGCATGCTGAGGAGGCTTCAACCCGCAACACGAAGCGCCGCCATCTTGGCTGCTCCACCTCCAGGAGGAGAGGAGAGGAGGGCTGAGACCCGCAGCAGCGACCGCACGGCGCCGCGGACACGCAGGAGGACATACGATCCCGCACGGTGAGCCATGAATGTTCAATGTGAGCCGCGGGGGTTTCTGCGTGACTCGCGACGCGCTCGTTTCGGGTGGTTTTTGTCCCAGCGGACCGTCACCTGTTGGGATGCAGCATCGACGGTTGGTGCCATTTAAATTTGTTACGGTTTAAACAAATTTATAAAAATAAATAAGAAATTTAAAAATTTTTTTTTTAAAGACGCAAACGGTGCGAAAAGTCCGCAGAAATCGTTATGTCTGATTCATTACGTCCTTTAGAGATGAACAACCATCAGCCACAGCGGTGACATCATTCTGCTGCAGGTGCATCACACCTGACAGTGTATGGCAGGCGGTTTTAGTATATAATCACAACTCAAACATAAAACTACTAAATTACACAAATCTGAATTAAGTAACGATGAAGAAATGTGGAGTAACTGTATGTGGGGGGAACTAAACTCACCACTGTTGGACTTGGAGGATTTAAGAACCAACATACAGCAATTAGGTTCTAGTTTTTCATGCTTTCAGTCAGTGGTGTTCAAAATGTGGCTCGAGGGCCAGCTGTGGCTCTTGGAGTGATTCAGTCGGGGTCTGAACGCCAGCTCTTTTTAGTTTATTTAGGCCAGGATGAAATCATCTAAACAAGGAAAATAGAGGAGAAGATGTTTATCGTTTCATATCCATGCTTGTTTTTTGCTTTTGAAGTAGGACCAAATTCATAAATTTAGATGTAATTTAGAAAAATATTAATTTATATTATTAAAAATCATACATACATATATATTAATTAAAAATAAATGTTTTATTTATTTTATAAACAAAAGTCTTGGGTGCATCCTATTTACAGAGAACCCTTTATAATAAACCTTGTAATGTTTGAATTTCTTTTGTATTTCTATTTAATTTTGCATTGTTATGCATTTTAATTGATATGGTACATTTTTATGTTTCTGTCTGCAGTCTGCAGCATTTGTTTAAAAATGAACTATACAAATGAAGTATTATTGTTATTAATATTTGTGTGGGTTAAGGACACACCTGAATATTTGTGGCTCTCTCAAAAAATCCTCGTAACTGTTTAATGTATCGTTAAATATACATTTTCCACAAATAACTTTTAGTTACGAATAAATGTGTGATCAGTTGAATCTGTAGAGACGGAGCCATTCAGTCAAACATGTTTGTTTTGCTCATGATTTGTTTTTCTGTCTGTTTTGTTTCAGGCCCAGCGCCTCCCTCTCCCCTTCCCCTTCCCCCTGTGCTGAGACGGCGGCGCTGAGACGATGTTTTACGCCCACTTCGTCCTCAGCAAACGTGGCCCGCTGGCCAAAATCTGGCTGGCGGCCCACTGGGACAAGAAGCTGACCAAGGCTCATGTGTTTGAGTGCAACCTGGAGAGCAGCGTGGAGAGCATCATCTCACCAAAAGTGATTATTACCTCTTAATAACGTCAATAATTAGTTTAAAGGAAGACTTTTGTCTGTAGTTTCAGATTTTACATAAAAATGGGTCTCAACTCAAAGCTTTACTTTAAGATAAATGTTTTCTGTCAGTCAAGTTAGCAGATTCCTCCACAACAATGTCAAAAGCAGATGCTGCCCCCTGGTGGCGATATGAATAATAATTTTTTTTTAAATCAGATTTTTTTTTATATACCAGATCCAATAAAAAAAAAAAATTCTTGCTTGTTGCTTTCTAAAAAAAAAAAAAAAATGGCAGAAAAATATCTTCAGTAAGTGGATTTTATTTCAATTGTTCCTTTTGTGAGAAGCAACACTAAGTATTAAGGTCTAATTACGAGAATATAGTCATAAAGTACAAGAATTTAAAACTACAAAATTAAATGAGAAAAGCTTAGATAATCAATCTTTTTTTATTTTCCATGTTGGAGTTCTCTTAAAATTTCTACTTAATTCTCCCAATGACTTTATTCTGGTAATATTAACAGCTTATTCTTGTACTATTTTGATTTTATTATCAAATGACTTTATTTTTGTATTACTACAAAAATTTTTTATAACATTATAACTTTATTATCGTAAAAAAATAATTAAAAGACATGCAAGTCTGACCCTTATGTTGTGTCGTAGAGTCCAAATAAACAGAAGCTGTGCAACACACTTATGAAACAAGATGGCCGCCATCAATGTTCTGACATCATGAGTTATTGGTGGGAAAAAAAATCCATATTTTCTGAAAGTTATATTTTCAAAAAACAAAGATCTGAAATCAATTTATCCCCCAGGTCTCATTTCAGGTTTGATTTGATAACTTTATGAATTAAATCATTTGAAAACTGCTTCTTGTTTTTACCAACATGATGTTTGCCTGTTTTTACAAGGTTTTTGTTTCTTTTATTTAATATTTCGGTGGGTTTTCTGTTTTTTCTCAGGTGAAGATGGCGTTACGGACGTCGGGACACCTGCTGCTGGGTGTGGTGAGGATCTACCACAGAAAGGCAAAGTACCTGCTGGCTGACTGTAACGAGGCCTTCATCAAGATCAAGATGGCGTTCAGACCAGGTACGCCATCTTGTGTTACCATCGGTTTCCTTCTTTAACTTCACAGCTGCGTAACATCGACTGTCACATTTTGAAACTTTGGGGTTTTTTGGTTTGTAGGAGTCGTGGATCTTCCAGAGGAGAACAGAGAAGCAGCTTACAACGCGATCACACTACCGGAGGAGTTTCACGACTTCGACCAGCCGCTACCAGACCTAGAGTGAGTCTGCTGGGACCATCCATCCATCCATCCATGCATCCATCCATCCATCCATCCATCCATGCATCCATCCATCCATCCATCCATCCATCCATCCATCCATCCATCCATCCATCCAACTGTCCACTAATACATTAAATTTCTTGTATTGATAAAGAATGCAGGGAAATCTTGAACTATGATTAGAAACAAGAGTCTAATTTAAAAGCACAACATTAAAGTGTCTGAGTGCCTGTGAGAGTTTCTTTAAATAAAAGGTGGCAACAGGAATGTTTCTTGATGCTTTTTCAACAGTGACATCGATGTGGCTCACCAGTTCAACCTGAACCAGAGCAGAGTGGAAGAAATCACCATGAGAGAGGAGGTGGGCAACCTCACGCTGCTGCAAGACAACGACTTTGGTACGCGCTTTCAATTTCAGACCGGCCAGAGACACCAAAGACGGGAGGGCGTGATTGATGGCATTGAGTTTTTCTGTCTTGCAGCCGACTTTGGCATGGATGACCGTGAGATGATGCGCGAGGAGAGCGCGTTTGAGGTGGACATCATGGGTTCGTCGGCCTCAAACCTGCTGCTGGAGGCGGAGGGCGGAGCTAATCAGATGGCGGACAAGTCCAATCACCTGGAGTACGACGAGCAGTACAAGGACGACTTCGGAGACAATCCCATGGAGAGCAACGAGGGCGGGATGCTTGGTACTAATGCAGTGCATCCTTTGTAGATTATACTGTTTGTGTTATAGAAAAAGTATTATTTATATTTGTATTTTAATGTAGTTGACAAGTTGCTAAGCAACGAGGATGGAGGTGGCATATTCGACGACCCTCCTGCCATCAGTGAGGGCGTGATGATGCCTCCGGACCACGGGGAGGATGAGGATGACTTCGATGCCCTCTCAGGTCCGTTTCACAAACAGAACCTCACTCACTGATCCTGACATTTTAACTGGAGGATGTTCACAGCCTAACCTTAACTTTTCAGTTTCTAATATTTGGTCGCAATGAGAAGACGTTCGCTGGGAGTAGTTAATGCTTTCAAGCCTGAGAATAACTGGGGGAATTGTCAAACAAGGTGGTGGTAGCATTATGCTGAGGGCTTTTTTTTTTATTTTATTTTTTGCTGGGACCACTCGTGTGGCCAAATGTTGAAATGATGAGTGAGACTTTGCTCAAGGCAAAACAAATACTGCTACTTACTTAGTGACTTTGTTGCTATATTTAGCAACTTTTTAGAGAACTATAGTGACTGTTTTTAAAACGACTCGCGACAAATCCAGCTACTTTTTTTTCTCTTTTTGGAGACTTAAAGATCCCTAAGGATAAATTTATACTGTTTCTCTGCAGAATAAAAGTTGTTGTGCAGTTCAGTTTAATATGAAACAAACTCCAGCAGTTCAGTCAAGAGGAAAAATTTGTTTCAAATTGAGAAAATTCATCATTAAGTCAAATACCAACCCTCAATTTTTTGTTTTAGAAAACCAATTAAAGCTGTACTGGAAAATAATCCTGGCATAATGAAAAAATGCTTAAAAAAACAACAAATGATTAGAAAATGCGTATGTTGACTGTAACTGTATGCAAACCAGCTGCGTTTGGTCTCATTGCCAGCGGGAGCCCCGGACAGTCCGGACTCCGGCCCAACAGAATCGGCCCCGGCCATGACGGACCAGCAGGAACAAACGGCGCTGGCTCACAACGAGGAGGAAACCTTTGCTCTGGAGCCCATCGACATCACAGGTGAAATGAAAAACAAGCGTTGAATGTCGCTCCCTGTTCTGCAGACCCAGTCGGGTCACGTCGGGTTTCCAATGGGTTTCTGCAGTGAAGGAGACCAAGGCGAAGCGAAAAAGGAAGCTGATAGTGGACAGCGTGAAGGAGCTGGACAGTAAAACGATCCGAGCGCAGCTTTCCGACTACTCCGACATCGTCACAACCCTGGATTTGGCTCCTCCCACCAAAAAGCTGATGATGTGGAAGGAGACCGGAGGAGTGGAGAAGCTCTTCTCCCTCCCGGCTCAGCCGCTCTGGAACGCCCGGCTGCTGAAGGTACAGGACGATAAGTCCAGGACGGTCGACTTTCAGAGGCGCTCTTCTTTTAAAACGCCATCTTTACTCTAGATGTTTACAAGATGTCTGACGCCGCTGGTCCCGGACGAGCTGAGGAAGAGGAGGAAAGGCGGGGAGGCAGACAGTCTGGATGAGTTCCTGAAGGATCTGGAGAACCCAGAGGTGCCGAGGGAGGAAGCAGCAGCTCATCAGCAGAGAGACATCCTGGGTAGGAAACTGGATTTTAACACGTTCAGTTTGGTTTTGGGTGACTGGCAACAAGCAGAGGACGCAAAAGTTATACTCAAGTAAAAGTAGAACAACTTCAACGTATTTTTACAAAGTAGTCGTCCAAGAAATTACTCAAGTTAGAGTAAAAATATATTTCGTAAAAGTACTGAGTAACGACAACATAGAGTTCGGGTCACACTAAGAAAAATAAAAAACTAAATTACAAGAACGAAGTGTACGAGAATCAAGTCATAATATTACAAATATACCTTTGTCTCATATTATTATTGGCTTTATTGCCATATGACTTTATTCTTATATTATGAGTTTATTTTTGTAATTTTATTTTTCTTTATTTTTTACCATGGCCCTAATACATCTCTGTAAGTAGCTAACAAAACCATCAGTCATTTAGTATTTAAAAGTTACATCATCAGATGGACCAAAATAGAAAGTTATATTGAAATTTTGGTATCGCAAAAGACCAAAATGAAAATAATTTATAAGAATTACAGAGTAACAAAATAAGGAGAAAAAAAAATCCCAAATCAGTTTTTTTCAATATAAAAATCATGAAAATTTAACAAAAACTGCAGGTTTCTGTCTTGAGAAGTTTTTGTTCCTCATTCGGTATCCAGAAATTTTACTCAGGTAATAATAGCGATACTTCATAATAAAGTTATTCAAGTAAAAGTACAGTGTAGTAAAACTTCTTACAAGAATTTTTTTGGGTTAGTATGTAGCTAAATACTAACTACAACAAACTACTGTTAGGAAAAAGTCATGTGGGAATAAAGTCACAATAATATCATAATAATATGAAGCTAAAGTCAAGAGTAAAGTCTTAATATTATGAATAAAGCTGAGACTAAAGTTGAAATGTTATGAAATTAAAGTTGAAATAAGATGAGAATAAAGTCACAATTATATGAAAATAAAGCTCCACCCTAACCAACCAACTCTGGAACAATGTTTTGTTTTTTGTGTGAAATGCTGCTTGAATTAGTTTTAGTTCTCAAAAAAATGTAAAAAGAAGATAAAATGGATTATGGTAATTCTTCCCAAAGCATGTTTCCCCTCTGTTTCTGGTTAAATTTGGCCTCCGCCCAGACCAGACCATCATGGAGGAGGCCAACGCGTTGCAGACCTCGGCGGTGGAGGGCAGCAGGACGACGCTGGACGAAGCCGCCATGCCGCCGCCGTCCTCTCAAAGAGGCCTGAAGCGCAAATCCCAGGACTCAGATCCAACCCTCCCTGTAAGTTCACTCTGGTTTCTGTTCGTTGCAACTGTCCTGCCTCCTCTGATCCTCCTAAATCCAGACAGGAAACCTGGACGAGCAGCAGCACATGCAGCAGCAGGGACCAGACGCTGCTGCCTCTCAGCAACTGGAAGTTGCCGCGGTGAATTTACCCCCTGAGGACGCCGCCGCTAACATCAGCCAGCTAATAGAGCTGGACTTACTCGCCGACAAGGACAAGAAGAAGAACGACGACGACTCTGACGAAGAGGTGACAAAAAAAAGTTTTTACTTACGTCTCTTTAGTTTGTAGCTTGGATTTAATGTTGTGAAAATGGTCATGTTGCGACAGGAGGAGGAGGCGCAGGGAGGAGAGCAAGACCAGGAGGAGAGGAGGTGGAACAAGAGAACTCAGCAGATGCTTCACGGCCTGCAGGTACAAACACGCAGCGCGAGTTACAAATCGTTTTTATCGTCTACTTTAACAAATAAGATACTTTTATCTACAATGGCATATTACAGTCATTGTAGATAGAAAATAAAAGCAAACAGAGGAGTACATTAATGCCAGAAATCTAAAATTTACTAGAAAAAAAAAACAAAACGTAAATTTCCAAGTTTAAAGTTGAAAATTTTCTAGAAAAGATTTTTTACATTTCTGAGTTTTAGAAGTAAAACATTTTTGTTTTTCCAAATTTTTCTAAAACTTTTCTGAGATTAATCTCAAACTGAACTTTTTTTTATGACTTTCCAAACTCAGAAATTTCCAAATTCTTTTGAAAGTTTTTCCAAGATTAATCTAAAAATTTCTAATTTTTTTCTTGCAGATTTTCAACATTTCGTTGTTTTTTGGCAGAAATATACTTTTTTTTTTCTTTTTTTTATTTACAGTGACCCAGCGCCGTCATATTACTCCACTTCTGTATTTTTTGAACCAGAACCCAGACCAAAAATATTGTGCAAGATTTTGTGTTTTTGCAGTGAATTCAGGGAATCTGACCGTTTCATGATCATTTTTAATTTGACCATTTGGTCCATTCTGTGAAGCAAACACTGAACATTCAGGTAGTGGAAACAGAAAAAAAAACACGGCAATGATGTCACATTAAAAGCAACTCCCAAAAAAACGTTGCACCCTTTATCCCAATAAACAATGAGGCCAGTTAATAAACAGTGTGGTGGCAGTTTTTACTCTCTTTACCCCACAGAGGGTGATGGCCAAAACTGGAGCCCAGTCGGTCAGCCTGTTGGACCTCTGCAGGAACAACAACAGAAAGCAGGCAGCGGCCAAGTTCTACAGCTTCCTGGTTCTGAAGAAGCAGCAGGCGGTGGAGCTGGTCCAGGAGGAGCCGTACAGCGACATCGTTGCAACGCCGGGACCTCGTTTCCACGTCATCTAGAAGGAAAACTCTGCTTTGGCGGCCATGTTTGTTTTCATTTCACCAAAGTCTAACTGATTTGTTGTTTTATGTTTAGTTTCTGCAAGCAGAAGTGGAGAAAAATATCCAAAGAGTATTTGCTTTGAAAAAAACATATAAACCAGAAAAGTATATTAAAATGAACTTAGCAAACTCCACCGTCAGTCTGTGATCGTCCGTCTGTCAGAAACTGGTATTTGTTGTAATCCTGTGTGCACAGAATGCAATGTACACATAAGTTTTGTATTTGTCTTCAGAATACCACAGAATAGTAACAAAACTTTATGAGTAATGAAAACACGAGTTGACTGGAACGCCTGCATGCCGTCTCCAGAAATGAACTTCATGCTGCGTTTGGGTTTCATCCATTTACCTTCTACGGACGATAATTTAGCAGCCTTGCTAATTCAGTGTTCTGCTATTATCATGCAGTGTTGTTTGTACGCAAGATATAACTTCTTTTATACGTGAAAGTAGATTTAATATTTACTCTATAAAAAAAAAAAAAATGGGGCTGATATTTAGTGACTTGACCATAAAGCAGCAGATTTCTGCTTTCCCATTCAGTTAAATCAGCATAATGTTTTTCAGATGTACTTCCTCCACTCCAGCTGACGATATCGGTGTCTGAGCACGTTGTGTATTTTAAGATGTAAATCTGTAATTTCATTTTGTAAAAATGCAAAGACAAATCAAAGTGCTGCAGGTGTCTAGATGCACTTTACTGGTTCATGAGGTACAAAAAGATTTTTTCAAAATAAAAAGAACAGTGTGAGAAATTACATCGAATGTATGGTCTGACTGGAGAAGAAAACATTTTATCAATGGATTTATATTAGAAAATATAAAGTTATAAAGGTTCATGGAACAAACTATTCCACCATCAATCCAGTTTTCTAATCATTTTGGCATTTAAAGGAGACATATTATGCAAAACTACTTTCTTTTACTTCTATTTCGATCTCAGCTACTTTTAAAGCAGCCCAAGCACTTAAAAAGAACATGGTTCTGGTTTTTTGGGGGCAATAAGTGAATTTTTTTTAACTTATTGCATTAAAACCCAACAGGTGTTCTGACTATCTGTGCTCCCTCGTCAGACTTTCCTACCATAGCGCAGATAGATGGTTACGTCTGTCTGTCGGTGCTACCATCATATTTACAAACCAAAAACTACAGCAGGCTGTTAATGTTAAATATAATCACTGGATAACAAACAGAGGTGAGACTGAAGTGGAAGCTCAGGAGTTATGTTGAGCTTAGCATTGGAACAACTTGTATACACCACAAAAATATCACTTCCTTCTTCAGAATATCATATCCGTTTAAAATGAAAAGCTATCGCAAATGTTTGCACTAATGCTTTTATGAGAATATCCTACCTTTAAAAAAATATTCTAAATGCAGTTATTTGTAAGAATGAAACGGCAGACGGGTGAAGCAGATTTTTATAAAAATTAAACACAAACATCTACATATCCATATCACTGCAAGCTCTTTTTTGTGCATTAATACATTGTATCGCCAACAACATGCTCTATTCAGCGCACGAGTATTGAATCGGTTTTACAAGTTTCTTTATTAAGGACGACTGTTGACTGACAGGATATTAGATGAGAATCTCCATTAATTAGCACTGAATTAGTTCTCTGACCCGCTTCAAAATAAACATTTACAACTTGGCACAAACAAATGATTCCACCTTCACTCACTTCTAGCACACAAACAATTACTCAAATTAAATATTTTATTTCAAACAGGTTTTTAAAAACAAGCAATTTGTAGGGGAAAAAAAAAAAAAAAAAATTTCATGCATACATAACCAAGATCAAAAATAATTAGCTAACCACCCATTTTCTGTTTGAAAAGGAGTAAAAAGAACATTTATTTAATCCTACCCTTTATCTCAATTTAATGACTTACAATGGCCTAATCAAAGATTTATCATTAAAACCATAATATTCATGTTCCTGTTCAACATACTGTGCTAAAGTGGCAACAAATAAACTATACTGCATAGACAAAATTGTTATAAACTAATTTATAAGGCAAGAAAAATCTACGGAAACGATAGTGATAATTTAAATAATCAGATATACAGCCTTGGAAAAATTACCAACTTCTTGCAGATAAATTCTACTTAATTTGTGTTTTCCCCTAGTTAGTATGGAAGTCTACAAAACATACATTACTGTAATTGAATTATTCATTTCAGAATGGTAAACTTTATCTCTGATGTTTAATATCCAATATATTTAACGTTGTCCCTGATTTTTTATTTAATTAAGGATAATGTTTAACATTATTGCCAAGGTTTATCAAATGTCAAAGGAATCTTCATGTCGAAGACAAACTCCCAGTTTGTCAAAGACAAACTGGTTTAAGTTTTAACAGATTGTGAGAGCATCCCTGTAAAGAAATGAAAATGGTCACGTAATTCCCAGAATAAAGGGAACCAGAATGGATGGATCTGGGTCAGAAAGCAGCTTCTCATCAGGACGGTATAGTTAAATCCTTGTTTTCTTCTCTCAGATCTGCCCAGCAGGAAAAGCTCGCTGCGTCTCCTCTCTTCCATCGGCTCAGTGTGACGCAGCGACTCAACAGGTGAAGCCAGTTTCAGGCCGTTTGATCTCAAATCTCCCCCCCACCAATGGCGCCTCAGCTAGACGAGTCGTAGCGACACACCGCCAACCGTCCGGCTCATTACTGACGGTACCGGAGTCCGATTCCATCAACCTGATGAAACTCTGCTTAGACACAAATAAAAAGGAGAAACAGAATTATTTTTATTTTCATCAACATTTATCATGTTACTGTGATGGAAAATAAAAACCCAACTGAGAAGAAAGAAGCTGCTGAGTGGAGAACCGAAGGGAAGAAGTTCTCCTCTTCTTCTGGTCCCAACAGGAAGAAGACATTTAAATTTGGGCGTTCAAAATGTCTTCCAGTTCTAGTATTAAATGTTTATTAGAATGTAATGTTTATTGATCTTTGAGAATGTGTTTTTGCATCATTATGCCGTAGCTACTATATTAGCTGACAATGGTTTTAAAAACAATATAATCGTTTATGACAATAACTTCTAGGACAATTTATCATCCAGCAAAATTTAAGTCGACTGTCACAACAAGTTTTGGTGGATGATAAATTGCTTAAGAAGTTATTGCCACAAATGTTCATGAGTCCATTTTCCTCTAATATAATAGCTGTAGCATAAACCTGCAAGAACACATTCTCAAAGATCAATAAACTTTAAAAACCCAACAGAGAAAAAAGAAGCTGCTGAGTGGAGGACTGAAGGGAAGAAGGACTCTTCATTCTTAAACTTTAAATTCTAATGAACATTTAACACTTGAACTTGAAGATATTTAAAATATCCTAAACTACTAAATAAAAGGAATTATGAAGTCTGTGGTCTCAACAAAATCTTTTTAAAGAACAATTTTGAAGACTGAAGACTTCATTCATCCAGTATGTGGAAGAAACAGAGAAACAAATCATGCAAATGGAAACTGAGGACAGGAAGGCGACGACAGGACAGATGCAGGTTCCAAGTCCAACTTTAAAGACTCAAGAACTAAATCACACTTTTAAATATTACTTAACCAGTAAAATACCTGCAGCAAACCTTTACTTTAATCTGTCTGTCACTGGTGGAGAAAAATCCCCATTTAAAATAATTCAGAGCCTGGTGGCCCGCCAGGCTGATAAAACATCGGGAGAAACTGACTTCTGTCTGTCGCTCTGGTTGTCAGGGGAACCCCGTCTACATCGCCATGTCTCAATATGAACATGCTGTGTTTAAATTTCTGAGTGATCTTTGGGCTGCTCTTGGTCCGATCCCTCACCTTGGACCCGTTTGCCCGGGCAGACCCGACCCAAATAGAGCCCTAGGATCACTGGGACACTCAAACCCCTCCACCACGATAAGGTGGCAGCCCATGGAGAGGAAAAACAAAGACAGAAACAGTTCCATTCTCTGACCTGAACTGATCTGGAGAGAGGCCAGTAGGTGGCGCTCTGGTGTTTTTTAACTAAATCAGTTTAGTTAGAAACACAAACTTTTCTAACTAAAAAAAGTTTAGTTAGAAACTAAGCTCTTTGTTTTCTCAGTTGTTTTTCTCTCCACAGAAGCTGCACCTGGTCTGGCGTCGACTAGCTGCGGTTGCTTCCTGGAGGAGAGCATTGGCTGACATGATGCTGCGTCATTAAACCGTTCTCCCTCTCCTTTTCACTTCCACTAACATGGAAAGTTCTCCTGATCAGTTAACCTGTTGTTGTGTCTCTGCTCTGTCTTCTCTCAGCTCCAGTCGGTCCTGGCAGACGGCTGCTGGTACTGAGCCCAGTTCTGGTTCTGCTGTTGGTTTGCTCCTGATAGAGGGAAGTTCTTCCTCTCCACTGTCACAACATGCATGCTCTGTATGAGAGACTGCTGTAGAGTCAACAACTCAACACAAGCTTTTTCCTGTCGCCCCCTGCTGGTCAGGAGGAGTGAATGTTGTAAGTAATGACTCCATACAATCTGCTGGGTTTTATTTGGTACAAACTTTTTAAACTACATTATAATTAAGTGAAATTAATGAATTGATCATTTCGACCAATAGTAATCTGACCAAATTGAAATGACCCTTCGTAAAATGCCTTGACAACAACATTGTTGTGAATTAACGCTATAAGTTTTGAAGCTTTTGGTATCTACGTTTTTGGGTTTTAATGTTTTGATATCCATTTTTGGGGTTTTGAAATCTTTTGGCGTTTTTATGCTTTGGTATCTATTTTGGAGGTTTTGAACTTTCTTGTATTGGTTGTTGGGGTTTTTTAGTTTTTTTTTTTATATATTGTTTATTGGTGGGGTTTATTTGTTAGTTTGAAAGTTCAATTTTATGTTTTGCTAATTCACAACAAATGTCATCTGAAGGCACTATGAAGTAATTTTAGTTCAATCACTACTTATTGCAATTACAACAAGCTCAGTTGATTATTAAAGTAGTTTAAAATGTTTGTACCAAATAAAACCCAGCAGATTGTATGGAGCCATTACTTACAGCATTCACTACTCCTGACCAACAGGGGGCGACAGCAAATTGCTTGTGTCGAGTTGCTGACTCTACAGCAGTCCATCATGCAGAGGATGCATGTTGTGACAGTGGAGAGGAAGAACTCCCTTCTGACAGGAGCAAACCAACAGCAGAACCAGAACTGGGCTCGGTACCAGCAGCCGTCTGCCAGGACCGTCTGGAGCTGAGAGAAGACAGAGCAGAGACACAACAACAGGTTAACTGATCAGGAGAACTTTCCATGTTAGTGGAAGTGAAAAGGAGAGGGAGAACGGTTTAATGACGCAGCATCATGTCAGCCAATGCCGTCCTCCAGGAAGCAACCGCAGCTAGTCGACGCCAGACCAGGTGCAGCTTCTGTGGAGAGAAAAACAAAAGCATTTGAATTAAATAATGTAGTACAAACAGCAGCATAAATACAGACAGCTCACAATAAACCAGTCCAAGTTTTCTCATAATAAATGCCATAACCATGGTAACACTTAAAATGATGCAAGAACACATTCTCAAAAAACATACATTAAATTCTAACATTTAAATTGGAAGACATTTCACATGTCTAAAATAAATAATTATGAAGTCTATAAACAAAATTGTCCATTGAAAAAAGAAAAAAAAAAAAACAATGGTCAAATGAGGCCAAAATACCAGACTGAAGACTTATCCAGTTTTTAGTGGGGTGATGAAGGGCGAAATCCAAGACAAAACCCTGATGATCCTGGAGGATTCCTAAAGGACAAGACAGAAGGACAACAGGACGGAAAGACAAAGAGACTGGTGCAGGTTGAAGGTCAAATCCCTTAACAACTCTGAAATCATAATTTTTCAAAAACTCAAGAGATCTCTTAAATTACCGTCTTAAGTCATCTTTATAATTGATTCCATACACACATTTGAAAGAAGGATCCAAGTTTGGTTGATTAGTTTTCACACCTTTACCTGCCGGGAGGGTTCGTTTTCGCAAAAACCCGACCGAAGGGCAACTCACCTCTTACCCATCGGAAAGGTTAGTTTTCGCACAAACCCGACCGAACTGTGTGTGAGAACGAACACTGTTGAAACACCAAATACACAAGTGTAACCAAAAGGATCTTTGTTACCCTTTTGTAACGGAAATCAGAACTCCTAAATTTCAAAATACCTACTGTTTTTTCTTGCATGGAATGGAACAACCTCTTCATTGTACTCGTTTGTTACTCAATTCCTTGAACTCATCCAATGTCTTCGTAGCCTTGAGGAGTGGCAAACCACATTTCCTGCCGTTGTATTCACACTCCTACCTTTCACATTAAAGGTAGGAGGCCATCTGGTGTCTTCAGAGCCGTCGTTCCATTTGAACAAAAACTGCTGATAGGCTTCCATAGTTTCCCAGTTCATATACCATCGCTTCCCAGTCCATATACCGTAGCTTCCAGGTCCATATTACCAAGTCTTCCCAGTCCATATATCAAGCGGTGTTCAGAAGGCCTTAAATTCTCAACCATGAGCTCAAAACTATCATTCACCACCATAGACACTGAGGATGCATGTGGTGACAGGGGAGAATAAACTTACCTCGAATTGGAAGACTTCCCAAAAAAAAATAATAATAAAAACTGCAGTTATCAAACATTGATTAAAAGCTATATAAGCTGAAGCAGACTCATACTGAAGATGTATGGTGACAGTAGAGAGGAAAAACTTCCCTTTAACAAGAAGACTTTCCAAAAAAAATTTATTTAACAATGCACCAAGTATGTAAGCTTAAACAAAACCTCCTACTGAGGATCTACATGATACAACTTTCCAAAAAGACTTCCCTATGATGGGAATACTTTCAAAATAAGGTTAATACTGTACCAATTATTGAAATTGGTTAAAAGTTAAGCTAAAGTAAGGAATCATAATGAGGATCCCAGCTGGTGACAATGGACAAGAACAGCTTCCCTTTAATAGGGAAGCTGTTAATTTTTTTTTTCCAAAATTTTTTTAAATAAAAACCACTAATCAAACATTGGCCAAAAGTTATGAAAACTTAACACTTCATGTTGAGGATACATATGGTGACAGTGGAGAGGACAAACTTCTCTTTAACAGGAAGACTTTCCAAAAGAAGTCAACACTGCACCAATTTAAATTTGTTAAGTTATACAAGTAAGCCTAGGCAATGCCTCATAATGAACCTGCAGGCTGTGACTGTAGAAAGGACAAGCTTCCCTTTAACAGGAAGACTTTCCAAAAAAAATATATATATATATAAACCGGTTATCAAACATTGGTTAAAAGTTATGAAAGCTTAAGCAATGCCTCATGTTGAGGGTACATGTGGTGACAATGGAGATGAAAAACTTCCCTTTAACAGAAAGACTTTCCAAAAACCAATTGTTTAAATTGGTTAATAGTTGAGCTAAAGCAATGACTTGTATTCAATATCCACCTGGTGACAGTGGAGAGGAAAGACTTCCCTTTAACAGGAAGGCTTTCCGAAAATAAAAATAATAATTACACACTGCACCAATTACTTAAATTCATTAAAAGTCAAGTAAGCTTAAGCAAGGCCTCCTACTGAGGATCCAAGTTGTGACTGTGGAGAGGAAAAGCTTCCCTTTAACAGGAAGATTTTCCAAAAAGAGGCCAACACTGTACCACTTATTTAAAGTGGTTAACAGTTAAGCTAAATCAATGCCTCATATTTAGGATGCACGTAGTGACAGTGGAGAGGATAAACTTCCCTTTAACAGGAAGAACCCTCCAGCAGAACCAGAAGTTGGCTCTGTTTGAAAGGCCATCTGTCACTACCCCCGGGGGATTTGAAAGGACAGAACAAAGAGAGAGACAGAAAAAGAGCCGCTCCAGGAGTGTTTCTATAGGAGAAGGGGGAGTTAGTTGTAGTAGAGGCTCCTATGGTGGCTTCATCTAGGAGAAACAAAAAGTTATTTGCAAAAAAAAAAACAGGTCCACCAGCTGCTTTTTCTAGGAGAGAAAATGGGTTAAAATAAACAACACTGAAGGACAGGTCCCAATCGATCCTCTCTGGAAGGAACATCTGGAGTTCAGCTGAAAACCTGCAAATAAGAGATGGTGGATTAGTGAACATTACCTCTGACCTCTGACCTCCGGCCTGCAGCTCCAGCAGATCTCTCCGTTGCTCCGTTGTCGTCCAGAAGAAATGAAGTCGCACGACGAAATCGCAAGAGGCCACGCATTGTACTTTATCGGTTTTCACGTTTAAATTGAACGTAAATTAAATTCGTTTGAGTTGTTTAATTATTAAAGTATGGACCCTAAATTTCAAACTAAATAATAGGTACAAAAAAAAAAAAAACCAGAAGGATTTACAACAGTAGAATCCTTCTCAGCCCATTGACTCTCAGCAACGAGTCAAACCAGCACACCAAGAGGCCTAGCGTTGGCCTTCAACAAACAGCCTGAGCATCAGCAGCACAGCAAAACCCGCAACAGCTCCTACCCTGAGATGTCTTCTGGACCCGCCATTGGAACAGTTCTTGACAGATTTAACAAACCTTTGACGGGTTGGGCGGATCCGCCAGGCACCTTGTAGCGATTCCTCAGCTTCAGTGAAGGGAATCCTCACCTTGATTGAAGTAAATCCATAATCGATCAACTGCCGACGATCCTCAGCTTGCTTGTAGTACATCCATAATCGATCCTCAGCTCGCTCCAGACGCCATCATGTCTCCTCAGGTGTTTCAGGGAGGCTAACAGTCCGCCGCTGAGAGGCCACGGTTTCTCCTCCTGCTGTTCTGATTGGACACAAGAAATGGCTTCACTGACGTCCTCGGTGGAAAAAGACAAACAACTTAGAATAAGGTTTCCGAAAAATAACTTACCGAATAACCGACGCAGCGATTTGAGACTTGGCGCTCCAGCGGCCTATTAGCCACCACTGCGGCCTCCTCGTAGGTCAAGTACAAGACGCCAATCGAGGCCTATAAATGAGCGTGGCGCATGCGCGTCACACTCATTTATAGCAAAATGGCGCGATTTGCCACTGTTGCGAGATTTGACATTTTCCACTCCAAACACTAAAAACACTAAACCTGTAAAACCAGCAGAACTGCAAAGAAACAGTACAAATCTAAACCTCTAATAAAACTCATATGTTTTATTCAAAATCTACCCAAAACATATTTCTAGAATAATTCAGAGAAACAGTCAAATTTTTTTTTTATAATGTAGGACTGAATAATTTTCTTTTAAGTTTTCAAGATGTTCATTTTTCTAAAAACAAACTAATGCAGTTTTAGAAAAATTTAGAGAAACAGTAAAAATGTATTCATGCATAGTTTTTAACCCTAAAACTATATGAGGGATAAACTGGCTTTTTATATTTTCAAAGCTTAATACCAAACTGCTGCTCCAGTATGTCCTGACTCTTATGGAGAGTGAAGAGTGTCAAATGACAATAAATAACGCATGTAATAATTATTTAAGTGTTCCATTCTTCACTCTCCATAGATGTGTGTTGATCTGTCTTTAAATAGTATAAGTTTGTTCATAAATGACTTATTTAATATGTACAATAAAGTTTTGTAAAATAATTTTTTTCTTCATCTTTGATTAATTTATGCAAATATCAACAGATCTTAATCATATGTTCAGCTTGGACTTAATTTAAATGCAAATCATGACCTTCCTGTCGTTTTGATGTTTCTGAACTACATAAACTTTATTTACTGGTCAGAATCCAGAGCTATGCAAATCATTACCAACTTCAACTGTGATCTCTACAGAAAGTTAGAAAATTACAAAATAAAAACAGAATTTTCCTCCACTTTTCAATTTTTGCTCATGTTTTGAAATAAAAATCTACTTAAAATAGCAGTAAATCTGAATGGATAATGTGTAGTTGCATAAAACAACATAGCGATCAAATTGTGTATTAACATGGAAGACAACAGCTCAGTGTGGCTATGCTGAACTTTCTGTCAGCTGTTATCCTGAATTATGTCACAGCGTCATGGCAGCACAGGAGGGAAAAATCATAGCAGTCTCTCAGATCACTGAACAATACACAATATAAGCAAGAAAAGAGCTTATTATATTTTTATACCATCATAATGTGTGTTCAAATGTAAATTGTCTGTGTACAACTAATGTCATATTTTCTACATTACACTAAAACAATAGCGATGGTCGGGTTTCTCTTTCATGCTCTATCTTTAGTGTAAAACAGTTCAGGACGCCCCCTTGTGGATTTAAATAATCCCTTCACTCCTTTCAGAGCCTTTATTGCTGGTGTGTTTTTCAGAGCAGAAAACATTTAAAACCCGTTAACTGTCATGTAACAGAAGCATGTTTTCTGATTGCTGGTTCAATACAAACACAAGTTACAGAGTTACATGTTTCATTTATGGTTGAATTGGCAAAATTACATTTACTTTGGCCCTCAAGTCTGTTTGACTTGATTTTTGCCCAGGTGACAAAAACTTTGGACACTCCATGTATTCAAATTGTCTCAATACAATTGTGAGGAACTCCACTCCTCTCAGCGCTGACCCTTTATGTCTATTTTTATTGGTCCACATTCTAAATCTAACCGAGGTGATGATTGTCATGAAGGAAAAAGAAACAATCCTGGTAATCCTTGATGATTTATCTGAATTAATATTTTCATTGTAATCTTTAGGAACACTATTGCAATTTATATGTTTTCCCTGACATCCTACAACCCAAAAGGAGATCAAGAAAGTCTGGTTTCTTGGAAAGAACAGAGAGTCCGTTAAAACTGTTGCTCACTGTTTAAGAAACTAAAAGCACGAGTCTTTGTCTTTCTGTCCCACTACGTACTAATAACTACAGGAGCAGCCATGTTGTCTCCTTCTGCCGTTTTTCTTCTCTTGTGTCGACTTCTTTTCTTCTTCTCTCCTGGTTCCGTCTTCTTCAGCGCCGGTGTCGGCCCACCTTTCTTCTTCTTCTTCAGGCAGCTCAGAGGGTTGGGGTTGCTCTGTTTCCTCTTCCTCTTCTTCCCCCGCCTCTCCCCGTCTTTCTGGCTGATGCCCTGCTCCTCCTTCAGGCTGCGGATGCTCTGCTGCTGGGCCGAGGTCACCAGCTCCCCCAGCTGAACGGCCTGGACGTGGTCCAGGGACGCCTGGCTGGGCTTGTCCAGCACGATGGTGTTGAGGATGATGTAGAGCAGAGGGACGCCTGGGATCTTTTTCAGGCCGTCAGTTACTGCACGGTCCTGCACAGAAATGGACAACAGATTTTACAATATGCAAAATAAAGTCCTAAAAAAAATTGTAAATTATAAATTGCTTTCCAATTTATAATTTTCCTTCCATTTCACAGAAATTTTGACAATCCAAGAGCCTTTTGTGCCTTCAGTCCGGCTAAATAAAACTGATTAAAAGCCTCAAATAATACATGAGCTTCACACATATATATATATATATACATATATATATATATATATGTGTGAAGCTCATGTATTATTTGTATTATATATATATATACTTTAGGAAATGCATTGTCATTTTTAAAAAAACAGCAGTTTATTTTTTTTATTTTTTATAATGAGTGTAGATATTTGTGGGAAAAAAATACTTAATAATAATACATTTTTTAATCATATACATTTAAAAATATGACTTCATTGTATTTAAATACCGTTGATATGCATATAAATACAGAATGCCTATAGTGTGAGCAGAGTGGGATAGTAACTAGTGACATTTACTCAATTAGTTGAGTAAGTTTAAAAAAAAACAACAAAAAAAACTTTTAGGTGTATCTTTATTACTTTTTATATTTTTCTTGACTAATTTTAGTATGAAGTATCTCTACTCTTACTTGAGAAGAATATCTGGATTTTCTACTCACTGAATGAAAAACTAACATGTTTAAACAAAAAAAAAATCACCAGACATAGACACGCACCTGCAGTTTGTGTTAAAGCTTCATCAACTTTAAGATGAAAGAAACTCATTTGGAAAAATTATTTTGTTTCTTACATCAATTACTGTCATTTTGGTTCTTAAATTACCAAAATTGCCACTCAGTCTGGTGACATCATTTTTAAATATTACGTTATTAATAATTTCATCAGTTACTCAGTACTTAAGCAGATGTTTTAACAAATACTTTTTTTTAATCCTTACTTGAGTAATTGTTTGGACGGCTACAAAGTCGTCCTGTGTTTACTGGAGTATTATTGTTGGGTCCTTTTCCCACCTCTGCGTACCTGCGTGGCAACAAAGTAGTGGTGCGGGTTCGTCTCCTCCAGCATGGACAGCAGGCACTCAGACGCTGGGACTGGGTTTTTCAGATGTGCGCATTTCCTGACCTGAAACCTCTGCAGGATTATTTTAGCGCCATAAAGCTGCTTCCCAAGAGTCTCAAGTTCCTTCAAAGCACAACTGCGGATGAGACAAACGCGTAAGCAAAATGGATCGACATGAACGCTGCCCGCGAACAAATAAAGGTTTTCACCTTGTGGTGCACAGCTGGACTTCTCCCATCAGGTACTTGGGCATCTGCTCCTTGATCTGGATCTTGTTCTTCAGCGCCGCCTGGCAGAAGGTTCCGTCAATGAGGAGCTGAAAAGGCTCCCTGAAGCTGAAGTTGTATTTGTAAAAGCTGATCGTTTTCTTAGCTTGTTTCTGTCTTTTGATCTTCATCTTGGATCGTTTGTCGCTAGAGCTTCACGTGGCTTAACGGGTCCAAAAATAAACCCCGCTTTTGCTTTACTTTAGCGGCGAACGCACATATTTACAACCAGAGACAGCATGAGACACAACACGCATGGGTGCATACCTTTTACCAGTCCGATTAGAAACGATGAAGCGAGAAAGGTTCCGGTTTTGTGTGACATTCTGTTTGGATCGCACGCTGCAGCTGCGATTTCTCGGTAAAACGATTCATATATAGATAAATAACTAAATAAATAATTAACTAATTAACTTACTAAATAAATGAATAAATGGATAACTAAATAAATAATTAACTGACTAACAAACTAAATAAATAAATAAATAAATAAGCGGAAGATGGAACAGATTATTTCAAGCTAAAATATTTGGTTCCCCACAGATACATTTGGCCAATATAAAGCAAATGTATCTACTGTTAATCACGTTTGGCAAAAAATTACTCCAGCATTATTTTAGAAAGCTGGGGATCTCGAGTTGTGTCATTCTTATTTATTTGAATTATTATTGCGTGAAAATTATTTTAAAAATAATGTAGAGAACAGTGGGTAATAAAATAATAGAATACATAGTTCACAAGTAGAAATAAGGCAGTAAGAGAGATAATAATTTTAAGGCTCCATCTGACAGGATTGGGTGAGAAGCGCTTAGTTTCTGCATGTAAGTCGCATAAAAACAGATAAAATGGAGATTTCTGTACAGAAAATTTGCATTTATTGAATATAAAATTCATCTTGAAATTATATTGTGTTAATTACATAAAAAGTTGTTTTTAGAGAAAAAGAAAGCACATCTGCGTACAAAAGTGAAAAACTACACATTAGAACAGTGGCGCGTGTCTGAGCGTCATTACGTATGTACGTAACGCACGGTTAGCCCCGTCCCCCTGTGTTTTCCTTCCGGAAACAGACGCCCTGATGAAGGCAGCAGTCAGGTAGCGGCTGCGGCTCCGCACGGTTCATGGTCGGCAGTCACCTCTGACTCGCAGCTCACTTCGGTTCGGGTCCCTTTAGCTCTTTAGCGGCTAACATCATGGCGGCCACGGATCCACGCTTCTCGAGTAACGGCGGGCCGGCCAGCAGAGGAGGATTCCCCGCGGGGGAGAGCAGCAGCGACCGCGGCGGGCCGGGCGGCGGCAGCGGCGGCGGCGGAGAGAGCGAGCGCGATCGGGCCACCTTCGAGTGCAACATCTGCTTGGACACTGCCAGGGACGCGGTCATCAGTATGTGCGGCCACTTGTTCTGGTAGGAGCCGGTGGTTTGTTGTAGTTTGAGGGTAGATTGGCCGCTTGCACGGCCTCCGTAACCCGTAGTTTGTGTGGGTCACGCCCCACTGTGGCCCGCTTGTTGTCTGACTGCTGCCAAGATGGCTCACGAGTTTTGTTTCTGTTTGTTTTGGTTTATTAATTTAATCAAAACTTATCTTTTTCCGGAGGAACGTTTTAAATACTCATTCCAGAGCTGATTGATTAGCATATCTAGTGTTAACATGTGACCAGCTTTGAAGAGAAGAGGTTTAAATTCATCATATGATCTGATTAGGAACAAAAATGTTCATCTAAAGACAGTTTTTATGATTAAGAAAAACAAAAATATTGTAATAGTTTCATTAATTTTAATTATGTGTAGTTTTGAAGGTGATAAAATGCATTAAACAAGAAAAAGTTTAATAAAAAGAGAGTTTTGTTAATGGTTAATGAAATTCCTGAAGACTTCTAAACTAAAAACGATTGATAAACTAAAATAATGTCTGCTTTCACAGCTAAAATTTAAAAGTAAATCATTACAATCTACACATTACATAAGCCCAAGTTTCTGCACTAATCAGCTGCAATGTTCTTATAAAATCAACATACAACAATCCTACAACTGTTAGTGCTTAAAATAAACTAGTAAAGTCTTTTCACCTTTCAGCTTTCATTCTAGCACTTTCTCTTATCTGAGATTAGGCTAACCTTGCGCAAGATGAAACCTTGGAACCGTGTGTGGGAAATGGAAACGGCTCAGTGATGTGTTTCCCATTCATGCGCGGCGCCTGTTCTTGTGCTCCAGTTAAAGCTGGAGGGAGATTACGGCCCAGGAGCAGATCTGGGTTAGCGCCACTGGTATCTTAATCCCAGGAAGAAGAAGGAAAAAAGTCACGTTCCTCCACCTGGACACCAGTGGGAGGTTGTGGTTCTATATTTAAAGTGACAAAGATTTCCAGATGTCGCCTCCTCTAAAAGTGCTTTGCTCAACAGAAAAATCTGTTTCAGGGTTAAAAGGTTGAACTGAGGCCCAGATTTAATCACAAATATTGACCTGGAGGACAAATAGTCTGAAGCTAATATGAATTTAACAATAACAACACTGTGGATGTCTTGGGCAATTGGATGCAGGATGTATGTGAGTGTAAATATATGTGGGTGTGTAAATAGGTCTATATTATTATGTATATATGCAGGTACATTATATATATATATATAATTATCTGTTGAGCTATCAGCTGACTGGATAGCTCAATAGATAAGGCATCAGTATATCACCCGATAGGGCGGGGTTCGAATCCAGTCTGGGTCCTTAGGCAAGACCCTTCAAGCTACTGCCTACCTCATACCATGAGAGATACTAAGTTGCATAACATGCCGGCTCAGACGTCGCCCGGCCAAACAAGGTCTGCGTCAGGTGTTGGGGAACCAGAGCACCTTGATGACAAATGGGCTACTGGAACAAGACGGAAATGGGCGAGAGATGAAAATGTGGATCTGTTGGAATGCTACTACTCAAGTAACCCTAGTCAGAGAGGTTACATGCAAAGACTGGGGAAGGAATGGTTACTTCGACATCCCCAGTCAACACTAAGTGCTAAACAACTAGTAGCTCAGTGTTCCAACATCCATAGCGGCAACTGCTATCACAACTTGAGATTGACGAGATACAACACAAATGCTACGGCAAAAGGGAGGAACCCGGATGTCAGAACTGTGGGGACTTAACTACAAGTCCCCACCCAGTGAGGGGATACACGGCCCCAGTGAGCGAATCAGAGCTGAACGAGAGAACCAATTACAACGGCCAAGATACTGCGCAGGACCCTCAAGCTCCCAGGCCTCTGGTAGAGGACCCGAGCTCAGAGGATAAGAACCACCCGCAGTGGGTGAGAAGGGAATTTTTTTTTTTTTTTTATATATATATGGGTGTATGTAATACTTGCATCTGGTTCAGGAAATATTAGATTTATTATTATTTGTTTTGTTTTTTGAAAGATTACTGGAAACAGGAATATTATTTATGCTATGGAGAAGCATAAATGGAGAAGGGCTTTGATTATATAAGTTAAACTTCATCATACTTCTTTTCAGACTCATGGTCACCAAATAAGTGGTGTGTTTACATGTAGTTAAGTATTTAAATTTGATAGTGAGGTATTGAATTTACACTTGGAAACATGAAAGTCTTTATTATTATGTTTTGTTTTTGCTGGTGAAATGTCTGAAATAAATTATAATAAAATCTTATAATTTTTAAAACAAAATTTCCACTCAATCTTTAGTTAATCAATAATAACAATAATAATAATAGTAATAATAATAAAAGAGCAGTAAAGTGGTTCATTTTTCTCATTTTTTGCTCATAGATCAGTGTCTGTGTGGGACGTATATTTAGTGTAAAACACACAGTAACTCGTGTGTTTTTGCTGTATGTTGTGTTTTGTGCTGATGTAATGTAGTTGCCATGTTGCTTTAATCCCCTCTGCTCTCGGAAGTCGAACTCAATGTGATGAAACTGTGATGAAACTCATCAGCCTGCAGAACCGCCGGGGTCAGCTCACCTGCTGTAACTTCAAATCAACGTTGCGTTAGTGCAGCAAACGGCGTTAAGAGTCAGGAGCGTTTAATAAACGTAGATACGACTGGCGAAGCAGCAGACCAGTTCTGCTGTTCTGCTGTCTTTGTTTGAGCTTCAAATCTTTAAAATGTTTTCCTAAACTGAATCAAGTTACAGCTGGTTTCTATGACATGCATCACCAAATAAACACAGCTGGGTTTCTGTTATTGCAGCGGGAGATTTAGCACATCAGCGTCTCTATTTTGCTTTTATGCTAGAAAAACTTGATTATTTCACTGTGAATATAAACCATTGTGCAACAATTTGGCTCCTTTTTCATATGTTTAAATATTAACAAAAAAAAAAGTTGCATTTGAGAAGCAGCTGCTCATCTCTTGAGCTTCTAAAAAGGAAGAGAAGCGCCACTAAGTTCTGCAAGTAGAAAGCAACACAGAGCGTTTTTCTCACCTCACACAGTGTCTTATATGTTACATATAATTATCAATACATTTTTATATCAGTATTTAAAGTCCTCGGGACATTTTTGGCTATTTAAATCATTTTGTTTCTTGATCAAAAGTCAAGAATTGTAAAGAGTTTGGCCTCCGGAATAGAAAACAATTAATGACCCAAAAGATTTGGCAATTTAGTTGTTGTTTTTCTAACAAGACAACCGTCTAAAGCACTTTTTATATTTTAGATCTTCAAATACATACATACTTGATGAAGGTTTTATTTGTTGTTGAGCAGGAAAAAAATAATTAAATAAGTTTTGCTTTTTAAATTTAATAAACCAATCAGAATGAAACATTTTGAGGAAAAGGTTTGGACACAACTAGTCTGAACCAAACCTGAGCAAATATTGTTAGAAATTTGAGGAAATAAACATTTTGACACAGTAATTTTGAAGTACGTTTGATCCATCTTGTTTCTGAAACTTACATTTAAATAATTAAAATAATGAATAAAACTAGGGCAAGTGGGATAAAGAATAGCAGCAAAGTTGTGCTACTGGAGCTGATTCTGTCCGTTTCCTGCAAACGCAGCACCAGGTGCAAGTGGCGTTCAGGTGACCCAGTTCTGGCCGTTTTCATCCACGTTTGGCCAAAGTGTTTCACAATAATTACAGCATCATAGATAGATATATCATAAAACAAAGTTTGATTTTAAAAGAAAATACGTTTGGCAGTAAAAAAAAAAAACCTTGATAAAATAATACTATGTATAAAAACCAAACATATTCAAATTCTCAAAAACTTGAATCAATTAAGTGCTAATTGGTTCCCCTCTTTTATAAGAAGATAGTCTTAAATTACAGAAAAAAAACATTTTAGAGAATAAAAACTTCAATAA
Source organism: Poeciliopsis turneri (assembly GCA_922788865.1). Taxonomy (NCBI): domain Eukaryota; kingdom Metazoa; phylum Chordata; class Actinopteri; order Cyprinodontiformes; family Poeciliidae; genus Poeciliopsis; species Poeciliopsis turneri. The sequence goes on from CAKLNU010001072.1 coordinate 1,674,166, forward strand.
TTTTTGTTATTTCTCGTGTTGGAGTTTATTCTCCAAATATCACAGCTTTATTCTGGTAACATTAAGACCTAATTATCATGATTTTATTTTAGTTAAAAAACAACAAAACAAGCATTTTGTCAGAGAGTTGACAGTGGAAGCTTTAAAACAAGATGGCCGCCACGCTCAAAATCTGGTTTTACAAACATTAAATCTTCAAAAACAAAAATAAAAAATTCATTCATCCTCTTGGTATTTTTTTATTTAGATGCTCGTTTCTGCGTCATAACGTATTAAAAACAAGAGGAATCTTCACATTTTCACAGCTTAAATCTCTCCTGAGTTTTTTCCTCAACGTTTCTGCACACATTGAAGCAGCAGGTCAGGAAATCACCACCAAACCGAACAGGACAGGCAGCAGGAATGACGTTAATAAAACGTCTTTATCTCCAGGTTTTTGTCTCCTCATTGCCTCTAATCTGACGCTTTCAGGACTGTTGATCTGAGCTGTTAGAGAAAAAGACGTTGTTGTTTGAGGTTGAACTAATCTTTGTTTATTTTTGCCTCTGCAGCTGGCCCTGCCTTCATCAAGTAAGTACTGCTTTCTCGTCTCTTTTATAACCAGTCGCACACAAACAGGTGGATAAATGTGACTTTTTAATGGCGCCGTTTTGTGGAAAAATCCTAAAGACTGAAATCCGAGTGAAAAAAGTTGCTATGAGAATCTAATATAATGTAATGTTTCATCCTCTAAAGTAAATGCTCAATTCCAATTGAATGTACAAAAAACTACATTTTCCTGACATTTGACTCAATTAATGCATTAAAGGATCAATATTCGACATATTTGATGTGTTGACGGATCAAAGAAGGTGGAAGTTTTCAGGTTTACGAAGTGAATAGAAAATACCAGCAATGAATGGAAAACTGTCCGACTTCAATCAATAGCAACACCAGCATCATCACCCACTGATAAACAAACAAACTTTTGAGTCTTTGTTCAGTTCAATCAATCAATCAATCAATCAAATTTTATTTGTATAGCACATTTCAGCTACAAGGCATTTCAAAGTGCTTTACATCATATACACAAAATACAAAGTCATGCAACATAGAATAAAATGAAATAAAACCAAGTGTTTTTTGTTTTTTTTCTTCCTTCCTCCCTTTTCTTTTTGACACGGAATTTAAGCGCCTGTACACTGAAGAGTGGTGGTAAAAAATAAACCCAGCAGGATCAGTAATTAGGAAAAAAAAATCAGACTATTGAGCTGAAATCAGCTGATTCCTTATTGAATTTCAAATAGATATAAAAGTTGCTGCATTTTGGAAAATGTGTTTTTAGTTTTCTGCTGTTCTCTTTTGAACGACGCGTTTTCTTTTTTCTTCTTCTTCGTTTCCAGTGGTTGGAGACGCGGCCCAGCAGGCAGCAGTGTCCCGTCTGCAAGGCGGGCATCAGCAGGGAGAAAGTCATCCCGCTGTACGGCAGAGGGAGCTCCAGCCAGGAGGACCCCAGGTATCCGGTCCGGTTCTGATCAGAACCGCTGTGGCTTTAACGCTCAGTTCCGCTTTTCCCTTTTGCTTTGGGGTCGTTCATTTTTCCAAAACTTGTATGTGATTTCCTGATAGCAACAACCTGAAGAAACGGATTTCCATCAGCATGTTGGTTTTGTTGTGCTCAGGTTGAAAACGCCGCCTCGGCCTCAGGGACAGAGAACCGAGCCTGAAAGCAGAGGAGGGGTGAGACGCTATTTCATGTTACGTTGGCAGATAGTTTCCCCTACAACGGGGTAACTTGACCACCAGGTTTCCTCTCTGCGCCCAGATGTTCCCCGGTTTTGGAGAAACGGGCTTCCACATGTCTTTCGGGATCGGCGCGTTCCCCTTCGGCTTTTTCACCACAGTCTTCAACGCCAACGACCCCTTCCACAGAGCAGGTAGACCCCCGAACACCAACCCAACAATTTACACTTTATCCCTCATCAGAAATTAAGTTCTTGGGTTTCTAAGGATGTAAATATTACTCTGAGGTCACATGATCAGACCTTAGAGTGGGGAAGTGCAACTTTTCTTTCTTTTGAACGTCTAGAAATAAACGCAGAACTAACCCCGTTTTATGGAAATAAATTTTGTTTAGAGACTTGAGTGTCCTTTTTATTTGTTGTTTTGGTTGGGAAATTAAAATACGTCCCAGTTTTAAATGTTTGTTAGAAATTAAAATCTTGAGTCTTTTGTGGAAGAATGAAGATGCTTTATTATGGTCTAACTGCACTAATTCTGTTGGTCTGTTGCACAAAATCCCAATAAAACACATTAAAGTTGGGGGTTAAGAAATGTACAAATGTAAAGTTACAATGCGACAAACCTTCCTTATAATCTCCTGTCTCTGTTCAGACCCGTATGTAGGGGATCACCAAGCCAACGGTAACCTTAACAACGGCAACAACAACTGGCAGGACTCCCTCTTCCTGTTCATCGCCATCATCTTCTTCTTCTGGCTACTGAGCGTCTGATGACGACGACGATATAGAAATAAAAACAAGACTGGAGACACTAGAGCGCACACACACACACACACACACACGCACACACACACACACACACACACGAAAATACACACACACGCACACGCACACACACACACACACACACGCACACACACACACGATTTTCATTATGTAACTTGAGAAAAAGCTGCTGAGAGTGAAGAAATACAGGTTTTGTCCTCCACTCCACCCCGACACACTGACACACACACTGACACACACACTGACACACACCTGCTGTGTTAACACTGTAAAAACACAAAGTCTTACCAAGTATTTTTGTCTAATTTCTAAAGCTGATATCTTAGCATTAGAAAGACGAGACAAAATAATTTACAAGCAACTTTTCAACAAGACGTGATTTTGATTTAAGTCAATAATTCCTTGATGGTGATGAAGGAAGAGTTGCAGTAGCAGATTATTTAATTTATTATATGGGAAAATGTAATCTGGAACAAAACATTTTACACACATAGCAAAAGACAAAGCTTATAATATGGGAAATATTAAAATTAAACCAAAAATATTTGGTAACATTTTGTGTTACAACTTCAGCCTGCCTATACACTGTAAAAACACAAAATCGTACCAACTATTTCTGGTCCACTTTTTAATGCTAATATATTTATACACTTGAAACAAGACACAACTAATAAGTAACTTTTTTTGCACAAAACAAGAGCTTGTTTTATGTGAATAATTTCTTAATATTTATGAAAAAGTATAACTTCCTCTGCCAGATTATTTCACTTATAAACTGAAAAATGTTTTAAGTGGAAATTGACATAAAACAAGTTCTGATTCCTTCCTAAAAAGTGACTTTAACTTAGTTTTGTCTTATTTCAAGTGTACTGAGATATTTGCTGTGTAAGATAGATTTTAAGTACTTGGTAATATTTTGTGTTTTTGCAGTGAATGCAACAAAATAAATCACAATCCACAGCAGGAGTCGGCAACCTCACTTTATTTAATTTTTTTACTCTGCTATTTACCATTTCTGGTCGAAGCAAAAGCCACAGGTTGCTGACCTCTGACCCCCAGTAATCTAGGGCCACCTCTGTAGTTGTGAGCACAGAGTTTAGTGACAGTATTAAAAGTTTTTGGCTGATGGAGCAGAAACATCCAGGACGGGTGAATCTTCCTCCTGGTTCCTACATTCAGTATCCGTAAGAAACTGTTTATTTACGTTTGTCTTAAACTGCCATCACACTGTGAGGTCACCTGTGGACGGAGCTGTCCTTAACGTCTGCTGTTTTTTTTTTTCCCAGAATGCAACACAATTTTATTTCAGAACGGATCCATTGAAATCTTAAAGGTGCCACTCACAGGACTCTTGCTTAATAAATGAGTCCTTTGGACTTTTCCCCCTGAAACGGAGCGATTATGAAACGCTTATGTCACAGTTGACTTGTTTTACCTGTGTGTGTGTACATAATATATTTGTATATATGAATATTGTAAATGCTGTTTCTATGTGTTTCTGACACGTGAACGTCTTATGATTCTGTTTCTCATTAAAACTAAAAAACAGACCTTCCCTATTGATGTGAAAAAGTGAAGATTCCCTTTTTCCTGGACAAATAGACAAAATGTGTAAAAAAATAAAATAACAATAAAAAATAAGCCCAATCTTTATAGTGATTGATATTTTACAGCCAATATCAATCTGATGTTTTTTTTAAAGGTGCTTCAGGTTTCATTTTTTGTTTTTAAATTGAAACTAAATACTTTATTTACCCCACAGGGAACTTAAAAAAAATCATAGGTAATGATTTTGAACATGACAATAAAGAAGCTAAATATTATCTTCACTTATGAGTAAAATCTTACCAATTATCTTTGGTCCAGTTTCTAGAGTAAATAGTTTGGTATGTTTGAAATAAAACTAACTTTCAAGTAACATCTCAGCAAGAAATGAATTTATTTTTAGTCAATAATTGATTAATACTGATTTTAAAGACAGTTCCAGTTTCACTGGCAAATTATTTCACTCATTACAAGATATTTTAATCCAAGTTAAATAATCTGCCAGTGGAGCCTGTTCACTGTGTTGAGTCCAAATAAACTGGCATTGCGCCGTTGCCGAGCAACCCCAGCAGAGCCCTGCCCGCTACCTAGCAACCAAAGGGGAGTTCCAGGATGCTTCTCAAACTAACAATTTTGCTGAAAAGTTACTTGTGAAGTTTTGTCTTATTTCAAGTGTGCTAAGATATTTGGACTAGAAACTAGACAATATGGTAAGATTTTGTGTTTTTGCAGTGTAAATCTTTGTCTGACTTTAATTAAACTTAAAAAAAAGTCAGAGTTCTGAGTTTTAGTGCACTTAATAGTATTAGTATTTGACCCACCGGTTAGGGGAATAAACTGGCCAACCTGAAGCTGCGACTCTGGTTGCAGTTTTCTAACCTGTTGGGTCTGGAGTTTGTTTAAACCATGAATCAAGTCTTCTATGTTTCCTCCGGGGTCAGAAAAGAAACCGAAGGTCATCTGAAGGACAGGCTGTTCTTGTCTTGCGTATTTGTCCGTCGGAGCGACTCTTTGTACTGATGGCTAACGGAGACTGTTGTGGAAAAACCAAATGTTCTTGGAGATTAAAGCTGATTGAAATGTTTGCTTTGTGTCTGATTTAAAAGAAAAACACTACTTTTTCTACGGGACCTGAAAGAAACCGTTTTGTTTTCTATGGATACATTGAATATTCTGACAATTAATCGCATATAAAAAAAATTGACACATTTTGCAGAATTTTTATTTAACCACTCAACAATTTTATTATTTAAAAATAAACATTTTATTGTATAAAATGTAATAACATTTCTTTAGTGTGTTTTATCACTTGTAGCAAAGAATGAATCTATAGCTGAAAAAGTACTTAATATGAAAAGCTAAGAGTTTTAATTTAGAGCTAATTGATTATTTGTTGAATCAACCATAGCAAAAGATAATTAATGGCTTTTTTTGTTAGTTTTTTTACAGAATCTGAACCCAGTGAAGCTAAAACTATTAAGTTCAAAGTAGAACATATTTACAAATATGTTTATTTTTTTTTAATCTTAAATGCAAAATGTATACATTATATTTTAACAGTGTTTACTGTTGACTGGGTTGTTCTTTCAGCAAACTGCACTTTTTTAGTCTGTACCCCTGTAAAAAATTAACTAAATCAGTTTAGTACTAAATTGCTTCATCATGAATAATTGTTAATATTTTAATTGTAATAAGAAAAACAGATTTACTGCTTATGCCAGTGGTTCCACAGTGTGGGATGGGTATGATAAGAAAATATAGGTTTATGTCTGGTTGAACGATGCTGATTTTTTTATTTCTTTTTTGGGGGATTTTATTGTAATCCATAGGAAAACCACTGGCTTATGTAACATTAACGGCTCATGTCTGTGTGGGAAAAGTAACAGGTTGATTTGGTCAAAGCTATTAAATGTAAAAACTTCCAAGATTGGAGAAAAGAAAAGGCTTCTTAAAAAGTAGACTGAAACATTATTTTCAATTTTATTCTACAATTCTTATTGAAATTGAACACATAAAATACAGTACAGTGTATAAAATCTTTTTTTAAATATTTAACATTTTTCTATCCCCTTTTCTATAAATAAAAATGACATCAGTGGAGTTGATGTGATTTTAAATGTCACATTAAGATTTAAAAGCTGTTTATCTGAGCAAACTGATGTAAAAACTCTGGAGCAGGTCATTTAAAGTAAACGAAATGTGGAAATGACAAACTATCTTCAGATGGAATAAAATACATAATTAAACAGGAAATATTAGGATTGCACAAATATGAAAAACTAATTAAAAAGGTGCAAAAAGCATTTTAACTTTGGTAAACGTATTTAGGAGGGGGAATAAAGCACAGCGTGTCAATTAAAGGGAGAAGAAGAAGAAGAAGAAGAAGAAGAGAGAAGTCTTCCTCATTTTGCTTGTTTGTTGGATTTGTTGAGAATCTTCATGAGTTTTCTGGACATAAAATACGGTTTCTGCAGGGATCCATCGTTACGCTCCATATCCTCCACTGTGAGAACAACAGTCAAGTTTTAATCAGCGGCTTCCAATAAACAGCGCCCTCTACTGGTGCTGGAACACATCTATCTCAGTTTTCTAACCTCCTTTCCACATCGGCCTTATTTTTTACATTTGCAATTATTTTAAACATTTCACTGAATTAATTATTGCCCTGACTGTAGATGCACTGCAAAAACAAAATCTTATCAAGTATTTCTAGAGCAAATATCTTACTATATCTGAAATAAAATCAAACTAACTTACAAGTAGTTTTTCTGCAAGACATAGAAGCTTGTTTTGAGCCAATAATTAATATTAGTGAAAAAGTTAAAGTTTCACTGGCAGAATATTTCACTTACAGTGTGGCAAAACATTTAACTTTTGCATAATATTAAGGAATTATTTACTTAAAACAAGGTCCTGTATCTTACAGAAAAGTTGCTCATAAGTAAAGTTTTGGCTGAAGTTTAATAAGATATTTGCACTAAAAATTAGACCCAAAATAATGGGTAAGATTTTATGTTTTTGCTGTGTGCAGGCAGGATTAAATGAGAAGTTATTTTCTTTTAGCTAACCTAGCTAACTAGGTTAACTAGGTTAGCTAGGTTAACCTGGTTAACCTAGCTCCCTCCTGTTTCTGATTTAGCTTCACAGATGAAATTTGCACGTTATTATTTTAAATATTATTAGGTTGGCTAATCAATTTTAGCTAACCTAGGTCAGCTAACTTATCTGTCTAGGTTAGGTAATGTTAGCTAGCTATCTAGAGATATTTCTCTGTGGTAATAACTGATGACTGTAATGATTGGCGTTTACTCACAGAAGCAGAGGAAGAGCGTGTCGACACACATGTTGTACACGCTGAAGAAACCGTGAGCGATGAGGTAGCTGCCAAACACCACAGTCTGAAACAACATGAACAAACGAGGATCAATATAAGATACAGCTGGATGTGTAATGACAGACAATCGAGTGATTATCAGCTCACAATTATTGGCATCCAGTAGTAGTTGAGAGTTTCAGAGCGAAACGTGTCGCCAGGGAGCTTAATCCGCCCAGAGAAGAAAAAGAACGACAAAACACCTGGAGAGAAAAATTAACAACACTTAAACATTTTAGATCTTACATGCTCACATTATTTACTTACAATGAACAGTTCTGTAAAATATAAGAGCTTGTTGTAAGTAAATAATTCCTGAACAACAATAAAAAGTACGAGCTCCATTTATTTCACTTATGGGAAAAATGTTATAAAAATAAAATCAATATTGAGGAATTATTTTCCAAAAACAAGCTTCTATATCTTCCTTAAACATTACCTGTAAGTCAGTTTTGCCTTATTTCAAGTAAACTGAGTGTTTAAATGTGAAACTAAACTACATGATAATATTTTGTGTTTTTGAAAACAGGATCCGTGTCCTCACCTACTCCTCCAACCACAAGCAGCTTTCCGAAGAACAGCAGAATGTCAGTCACTTTATCGAGTACCACCACCCTGTGAGGAGGAAACAACCAGAACCGCGTCATGAACAGCTTCAGAGGACGGGAATCATCTGATCATTTTAACGTGACTGCAGCACAAACCTTAGGATGTTTCTCATGAGCAGACTGAAAGCGTTTTTTGCCGAGACGCAGAAGTTCTTCCCATAAATAGCAATCTGACAAGAAAAGAAGAAATATTCAGGAAAAATGATGAGTTTGAATTGATTCAGGTTTTGGTGACAGATTGTTTCCTCACCATGATGTAGGCGTTCCTGTTGATGAACTTTATAAACTTCTCCAGACACCAGAAGCAGCATTTTAAGCAGCACATTAGAAAACGGGCACAGGGGTTTTGTGCAGCTGGAAACAAGACATTAAACTTTGAAACAGTCCCTCAAAAACAAAAATCTAAAACTTTCTTTACAGCAAATGTTGCTCATGTTAGCATTTTAAATCAACTGAAATAGACTTACATCTGGTCTTGTGGTCGATGTACTCCAGTATAACCCTCACGATTTGAAGCACCGTCAGGATTAAAGAACCAAAGGCGAGAGAGCCAACATGGTACCTACAGTAAAGGTCAAACATTAAATCCCAGTTTAAATGAGAATAAAACCAGCAAGGAGTCATGGCGATCAGAGCAGGATACAAGTCGAGGTTTAGCACAGTAAAACATTTTGCAAAATAAATCTAACAAATCATAGTGACCTATGATGTCTTGAACAGGTTAAGATAGATTTATGGTCAACATATGTTTATTAAATTTTTGACACCAAATTATTCTTAAATAATGAGATTTCAGTCTGCTCAGCTCTGCCTGCTTCCAGACTGAGCTGTTTTAAATAAGCTGCTCCTGGCCACGCCCCACAACAACATTTACACTCACAAATTAAAGTGGCTGCAATCATTTGAGGAATTATATATCTTTGCATCTTTGAAAAGCATTAGTGGAGCCTCCTGCCCAAACAACCAGAATGCAGCAGGTTGATTCTGGACGGTAAGTTGTCAACAACAAAACACTTGTCTTTTCCAGCAGCCATTGTACGGTAGTAAAATCAGCTGACCAAACATGTTGGGGCTTTTCTTGGGTTGCTCGGTAACTGGCTGGGATCAGCTGGGGTTGCTAGGTAACAGCGCAGTGCTCCACTGTCAGATTGTTTAATTTATAACACAGGAAAAATAATATGCCAGTGGAAGAATAACTTTTTTAGAAATTAATATTAAGGATTTATTGATTTAAACAAGCTGCGATGTCTTGGTAAAAAATTACTTGCAAGTTATGTTTGTCTTATTTCAAGTGTTTTAAGAAACTAGACCAAAGATACTTGGTAAGACTTTGTGTTTTTGCACTGAAGGGAAAGTTTTTATTTTGTTTTTTTCTAGGTTCTTTGTACGCCCCATACACCTTAGCACTCTGAGTGGTGAGCCATGTTGCCAAATAAAAACAAAAACAAAAAAAAGAACACCATTTCTGGGTTCACAGCTTATCATTTAAATAAATTGAAAAACCTGATTAAAACATCAGGTGGAGCTTTAATGTTTCTTTTACTTTATAGAAATCATAATTATTTACTGTTGCTAAATTATAAATGAAAGGATAATTTAGATTACAGTTGCAAACATCTAAATAACTTTACATTACCTGAGTGTTCGCAGAAAGCTGGCGCCCACCGGAAACACGGGGATGTCTTCCGGCTTGTTGAAGGCCCAGTAGTAGGAGGCGAAGGCCCCGGCCAGCGTGCACTGCCCCAGGGCGATGACGAAGTTCACACACCAGAGGAAGGCGATTGCGTTGTAAATCTGCAGGTTGAACATGTTCTTCTGGAAGAGGCCTTCCTCGTTGTAGCTGATGAAGATGCAGCTGGCTGAAGGGCACTCTGGGTAATATGATGAGTTGAAAGTCTGACAGCAAGCGAGAGAGAAGTTAGTGATGAAATTACTGTGCTGTACTGAAAACGTATGAGGTCACGGTTCAACCTGAGGGTCACAGGTCTCGTTGCCGGTGATGCTCATACAGTCGCCGTCCGAGGAATTCAAAGGCACCACTTTGTAGACGGGCTCTCCTGACGTGGCCAAGTATCTGCAGATCCCAGTTCAGCCAAAACAAACACTGGAGCCGGGCAGTTACCAGTTACATTTACTGGAGTAACGTTTTTGAAAATGGTCTTTAGTCATATTTTTATTAAGTGTACTTTTTAGTTTTGCTTAAGTAATTTTATAATGAAGTATCTCTACTCTTACTTGAGTAAAATTTCTGGATTCTTTACTCACTGAATGAAAAACTAACATGTTTTAACCACAAACAGACACAAACCTGCAGTTTTTTGTTAAAGTTTTGGAAGTTTTATTTTGAAAGAAAGTGATTTGGAAAAATTGTATTTTACCTGATTTTGTTACTTATATGAATTATTGTAATTTCCATCCTTAAAATACCAACTTAACTTTATATTTTGTTGTCTGATTATGTCATTTTTAAATATTAACTGATTGATCATTTGAGTATTTGAGTCGACCTTGTACCAAATACTTTTTTTTACCATTACTTGTACAACTTTTGGATACTCTGCCCAAAAGTATCCAAGTATACAACAATTGTACTCAAGTAAAACCTTCAACATATTTTTACTCAAGTGACAGTAAAAAGTAGCCGTCCAAGAAATTATTGAGGTCGGAGTAAAAATATCAGACAGAACAAAACATAAAGTAGAAATTTTGGTATTTTAAGGCTAAAAATGAAAATAAATTTTTAGGGTTGAAATGATTTATTGTGATTAATAGGTTATTTGGTAATTAATTGTTAGCTTTCGTAAAGTTGAAGGATACAGAGCGGTGGCTCCCCAGTAGGAGACGCAGACCAGCAGCAGAACAAATGTGACCAGAGGAAACGCCAGCGAAGACATCATGTGACCAATCGCTCTGCGGGTTATAATCAGAGTTAACATCTCAAAAACAAACGTCTTTATTAAAAACAACATGTTCTGTTTCTGCAACTTGAATCAAAGCAGCTCAATCAGAGGGTTTTGTTATGGGCAACATCAGCTGCGTTTCCATTACAAATGTGCAAAAAAATTTTAATATTCCAATAATGTCAAAAAAAACAAAACAAAAAACTTTCACAAATGTGGCATTTCCATTAAATAAGAAATAAAATTTAATAAATAAATAAAATAAAATTAAAAAAATCACACATGAATAATCTTGTTCCTGCGATTTATGCTACAAAAACTTGCTGTGCCATCTTTTTAAATCGACACTGCCAGGTTTCTATTAAGCAGATTTATTTCAGTAGTTCCAGTTTAGGCAATTATCCACACCAGTCACTCACAGCTGCTCATTCAACCAATATCATTAATAAAAATGTAGCTTTTGTCCCGTAATCTGAAATCTGCTTTTTGTATTTACTCAAGGAATCTCATTTTTAAACAAATAAAACATGTGTAACATGTTTTATTTGAACAATATTAGAGGTGAAGTTTGTCAACATTTGTTTATTTGTCCTTTGAATTTATTTGGTCATTTATCGGAGTTTTAAGTTCTGTTAGGCTGCCCGCTCTTGGCAGTTACTGGTTACCACAGCAACCAGTAGCAACCAGTAGCAACCGATTGCGTACCAATCGGTTGCTATCGGTACGCAATCGGCTCAGCTCTGTGTTTTCTTTAAAACATTATTTAACATATATTTTTAGACAAATTGAATCTTTTACAGTGTTTCATGAGTAATTTTGCTGTTTTGAGTTTGTTTTGATCCGTTATTATTAATGTTTGATTTTAAAAATGCTAACTACTGCCAGCTGCTCATTGGCAGCCATTGCTTCATAGTTTATTTAGGGTTATTTATTACATTTTATTTCATGTATAGGAGCAGAAGTTGTTAACCATTATGATTTTCTAAACCTTAATGTGTCGGTCGTGAATACAGATGGTCAATGGAAAAGCAGCTACTGACAGTCACCCAGGGCAGCAATAGAAATGGGGCGCACAAGCACCAGGTAAAAAAGTATAACTCCAGTTATACCTTAAACAAGTTTTCTACTGCTTCTTTTCCTGCTTCCCAGTTGTGATAAGACTCACCTGCTGGACTCCTGAATGAGAGCGATCGCTATCAGGATTCTGGTTCTGAGGAAGATGAGGGTGAGAAGGATGATGGCTTCCACCACACAGAGGATTATCACTGAGGGTCAGAGAAATTATCCACACCAGTCACTCACAGCTGCTCATTCAACCAATATCATTAATAAAAATGTAGCTTTTGTCCCGTAATCTGAAATCTGCTTTTTGTATTTACTCAAGGAATCTCATTTTTAAAAAGAGCAAACAGAAAACATCTTTAAGGAGATAAAATGTTTTTCACAACACCGCTGAAGAAAGTAAATGCTACAATTAAAGCAGATTACAACCGCAACTAACAATTATTGTCACTTCTCCCAGACTTTTCCATCAGTTTATTGATTTCATCAAGATCCTATTGACCCAAAACCGCAACAATTTTCTTGAAAACTGAGAATTAACTGAAATCACAAATCACATTTGGATTGAAAACAAAACTAATCGTACGAATGGCCAGCCAGGTCTCCTGGACTTCCAGATAAGTCTGAAAGTTTGTGGTGAATCCGACGTCAGTGATGGTTGCGGACTGTTGTTTGTAGTTATCGTATTCCCAGTAGCAGTGCCAGATTCCTGTGTTGGAGAATTAGGGATCGATCAAAACCCCTTGAAACATCTTGAAATCAAAACAGCAATGAAAGAAAAAGAAAAACACTTTAAAAGTGTTGTTAGCCGTTAGCTGGAGAAACAAAAAAAATAACTAAATAAATAAAAGTGCTGTAAATATGAAAGCAGCTGAGCTTTTACCGTAGGCGCCAGAAGCCAGGAGTCCGATGATGATCAGCCAGATCATCACTGGAGCGACGAACCTCAGCAGCAGCAGGAACAGCAGACTGACCACCATGGCTATTCCCAAACCACTAAAACCAGTTAGACGGACAGGAGCAGCAGGAACAAACCAGTTACCAACGAGACAACTGGAGATCAAAGCTTAAAACGTGAATTTATTTTAAAAATATATTTAATTCTCCTAAAGATTAAGGAAGTGAAACAAAATAACTGCAATTATTTTTTATTTTATGTCATTCTAGTTTTTATTTGTAATTTTCCGGTTGCGTTATGTTTTTATTACTTTATGTGTGGAAACTACAGAGGTTGTCGCATCAATGCTGAGCACTACAGCTGAAACGATTAATCAGATTAATTATGATAAATTGATTATTATAAATAATTGAATAATTGTCAACTAATTGAGTAATTGAATAAAGCATGTGTGTCAAACTCAAGACCCGTGGGCCAAATCCGGCCGGCCACAGCTTTTTATGTGGCCCACTAGATTCTAGCCTAAACACTAAGTGTGCATAAATACAATGTAATCAATCAAATCAATTCAGTTTTATCCATTTACTTCCAAATTATATTTTGGGAATTATTGAGGAAATTCACACAACATCAACAAATCCCAGCACTTTTTGCACAAATAGATAATTGGGAGTTTATTGCAGAATTTTCTCAAAAGTTGTTAAATAGCTTTTCTTGTACTAAACAGCTGCCTCAGCCTTAATTAATGTCAGATTACAGTCTATAATCTTTATAGCGCGTAATAAAAAGTCGCATTTACCGACATAAATAAGGGAAAATATTTTCAAATTAGTACCACAAACAAAATCCTGGAGGGACTGAAATTAAACAATTTTATTTAATTTTAAGAATTCACTGATATTTTAAGTTTGGTGAACAGGTTTTATTAATACATTCTGGCAGAACCGGGCCTTTAAGAGCATTAATGATTTTGATTTGGCCCAAAACAGAGATGAGTTCAACACCCCTGGATTAAAACTCAAAAAATGCCGACTGCAAAAATGGCTGGGTGTGTCTGGAAACAGCTGAGAAGTACAAAAATGTCCAAAATGTTACTTTTAAAGGGAACCTCTAATGCTAAACTTGTATCTATAAAGTGAAATTTCATTAATCCATCAAAGAAAATCCACTGAAGCCTGTATTTATAAAGTGATAAAATGTGAAACTGGTGAAGCTCAGTTAAAAACTCACAGTAGGATCCACGGCCAGGCTGATGCAAAATCTTCAAAGATCCGGACGCCAATGTTTCTCATATTGAAGCTGCCGATTATGTCTCTAATGAGGAGAAATTCAGAGATAAGTTGCATTAGAGCTGCTCTCCTTTCAAACTCTGGATAAAACAAACAACAACAAGAACTACAACAAGGACGACATGGCGGCGTCCAGGAGAGCTACTGTTCTGCAACGTTTGGATGCATCCCTGCTGCAATAAACCTCAATTATATCCAGGGTTCATTCAAAAAAAAGGACATTTGAAAATAAAAAATAAATTTGAAACTAAAAAAAAAAAAGATTTGTAAATAAGAAAAATAATAAAACTAGAAAACAAGTAGTTTTACTTTTTTTCAGTTACAAATTCCTTTTCCATTTTCAAAACAGACATTTTTGAGCAAATTTTATGACTACAACTCCATATAACTCATCTGAGGCAAGTTTGCTAGTTTATTGTTGAAACTGAAAAAAATAAAGTTGAAACGTAAAAATAATTTTGAAACTGAAAAATATCTATAAACTGGAAAAAAAAAAAAAAAAAAAAACAGAATAAAGAAAAAACAGTTTGAGACAGAAAAAAGTAAGTTTAGACATTTTTCTCAGTTTCAAAACAGACATTTCTGAGCAAACTTCATGGCCCTGATTTAGCTCCATATAATTCACCTGAAACAAGTTTAGTCTGATTTAACTTCAGACAGAGAGAAAAATGTGTTTGCGTGTTTTTATTAGATTTCTGAAAACATCTGGTTTCAGAAACATAAAGTTAATCCAGATTTAGGCATTAAGTTGCATTTTATTACCAAACTGTGCAGTTTGAATATTGAGGACTTACAAGGACTGTATACAGAAATCAAGCATTTTCCAAACCTTGAACAGGCCTAATTGACATTCAAGCGTTTTCAAGGATTTTAACCTGCTTCTTGTTTACTCGGCCCTCTGCCGAGCTGAATTGATGCGTTTTGCATCTGAATTAGTAGCTCTCCAGGAATGAACATTTAACACACTACGGAGCCATTATTACATTGGCCCATTTTTCCTCCGCTACACCTTCAACAGACACAAAAAACAAGACAAACTCTAAAACGTTTCCTTTAATCATCAGATTAAAGTAGTAGACTGAAACTAATAGGTTTTGTGAGGCGTTTAGAGGCCGGCGTGCGTCCCTGAAGCCACCGCCACCCAGCTGCTACACTAAAGCCGACGAAAACTCACAACCACTGACCCGGAGCTGGTGATGAGGAGCAGGGAGGAGGCAGAGAAGAGCTGGGGTTTATCATCTGTTGGTGCTGTAAACATTTTAACGGTTGGTGGTTTGTGTCTTACCCAGTGCCGTTCTTGATGAGGCTCGTCGTCTCGTTAATCGAATTCGGCAAACCTGGGACACTGGCGAAAGAGTTTGGGATTGAGCCCAGTTTCTGGATGTCGGGGAAACATCGCCCCAACGCTAACAATAGGGGGAAAAGAGAAAGATCACAAAATGTAAACAAAACTTCTCTTTTAATGTTCGTAAAAGTGGTTAGTATTTAAACAACAGCATGCAGTC
The DNA here is from genome assembly GCA_922788865.1 of Poeciliopsis turneri. NCBI lineage: Eukaryota > Metazoa > Chordata > Actinopteri > Cyprinodontiformes > Poeciliidae > Poeciliopsis > Poeciliopsis turneri. The sequence goes on from CAKLNU010001072.1 coordinate 1,689,853, forward strand.
ATAACATTGTGAGAATAAAGTCGTAATATTGCCAGAATAACTTCAAACTCAAAAGTAAACTTATAATTGTGATACAAAGAGGAATGTTGAACATCTTGTGTTTAAACTTCATATTTATTTTACTAATAAGGAAACACGAACTGAAGTGTTCAATACAACTTTAGTCTGGTTAAATTAAACTTCATTCTTGTATTATTTCTAAAATTACTTTATTCTGGTAATATTTTGACTTTATTCTCAAAATATTACAATTCTGTTCTCGTTATTTTGACTTTATTCTTGTATTACTATGACTTTATTGAAGTATTATTACTTTATTCTCAAAACAGCTTTATTTCTTAATACTGTGTAATATCACTTTATTCTCTTATTACTGTGACTTTTTTGGTGATTTTTGTCTTTGTTCTTCTAATATTAAGACTTTATTTTTATAATTTTGCAACTTTATTCACATAATTCTATGACTTTATTCTTGTAATTTTCTCTTAATTACTGTAATTTTCTTCTTTTTTATCTTTCTTAGCCTGACCTTAGCACTCATGAATAATCAAAGATGTTTCCTCACCTGCGGTTGTTGGTATGTGGAAGAACGGACAGAGTTCTTTGCTCACAACTTCTGAAACAGACTAGAAATAAAATCATTTATAGTTTTAAATAAACTCTAATTCAGATTTATGGTAAAACAGCAACAACAAGAAGCTGTAGCTCACCAAATCGGTTTTTTCGAGGTCGAATGATGGAACGCATAAACTTTGATTAAAAACTTCCTTTGGTAATTTTCCAGGCAAATATACCAGAGGGTTGACGACCCAGAAAGTTGAAGGACATTTTTCTACACAAACCTGTGGGTGAAAATAAAAGCTTTGTGTTAATTAAAGTGAATTCAGACAGCAGTAGAGTGAACACAAAGCTGGTGTCTGTACTTGTGTGGTTGGGCACTGCAACCCGCTCAGAGTCGTCACCAGAACGTTCGCAGATGAGGCACATTTCAGAATATCAAAGTAGAACAAGTGTGGTTTGTCTCTGGAGGAGAAAATCAGGTTTTATTAGAAGATTTGAAGCTGCCATACAGTAATCACACTCCTGAATTGTTTTCACTTATTTTTGTTTTACAAATTACAATAAAGTTCAATGTATTTTTTTTTAACTCTAAAGCAACATGCCAATAGAAAGCATTCTACATGGTACACAGTCAGAGGCTTTTTCAGACTTGTTGCAAGACTGTCTGCTGCTGGAGCTCCTTCCAAATTTACATATTTGGTCACGTGTAATCCAGGCAGTAGAAGAAAGGATTAACTAATTTGAATAGAAATACTGTAAACATAATTGAATAATGGCAATTTGACAATGTAAGTAAATACTTAGCAACATTGTAAGACTTTGTTAGAATAAAGCAAAATATGAGAAGTCATATGGGAATAAAGTCGTAATATTTCAAGACTAAATAATAATATGAGAATAAACTTGTATCTAAAAAAATCAGTACAAGAATAATGTAATAATATAAGAATAAAGTCAAAATATTCTGACTTTATTCTCATAATTTTATGACTGTTTTATGGTTGTGTTTGTAATGTGACAAATTTGGGAATGCTGCTGCATGATTAGAAAAATATAATGAAAACACTGAGGACCTACTTGTTGGGTCCAATGCCACAGAACCATCCGGTTGAATTCCTTGGAAAGAGGATATGTCTGGGATCTCCGTAGAGCCAAGCTAAAAGGAAAAACAAGCAAACAAATCAATATCACTTTTTTTTTTATTTAGCCTTTCTTTACCAGGATTAAAAACATATTTTTCAAAGGAGTCCTGGCAGAGAGACACAAAAAAATAAAAATAAATAAAATAAATAAAAGTTTGTTGAAAAGCACATCTAAAATTATTATCCAAAATCGGAAAATTTCATGTGGTGCATTTTTTAATTTTTTTATTTCCCGAACCCATCCACCAGGGGGCACTGCAGCTTGCACTTTCACGTTTTGATGAACCAGCTCCCTGTTTCCAGGTCACACATACAGTAAACCAAAACACAACAAGAGCCAGGTCATACCTCAATTTATTAGCAATTCAAAATCTTATCCTAAATCAAACCTCTGCGGTTTATTTGTTTTCAACATTTCCACAGATTTTTCCACCTTTAACAGATTTGTTAGCTAAAGTAAAGCAAATCCACTTTCGATAATCAGTGATTTTGAAAAGCTTCCAGTGGAAATGACGTTGTTGACACACATATTGTGGCAGCAGATAACCTGGTTAAACAGTCTGATTTGTTGACTGCAGATAGTGCTGGCATGATATTGAGGTCAAAGAAATAAAGACCTGCTGGCCGCACGACGACAGGAAGTTTCATTCACAGATGAGAGGGAAATGCTTAAAACGCTTCAAAGAAATACAGGAACTCAGTTTCCCATCATGTCCAAAACATAAACTCCAACATTTGTGAGTAAAACAGATACAGATCAGAGTAGTTCGCTTTTATGATTTTTATAAACTATTTTTTCCTGTTTCCGTTCTGATCATTTCTGTTGTTTAATTAACCTCATGAGTTTCATTCCTTTCTGTGTTTAGTTTTAGTTTGTTCTCATCTCCTGTTAATGCGTTCAGGTCTGGATTCCTTTATTTGTGTTTTCCTTTCTGTTCATTGTTTATGTTAATTTCAAGTTTAGTTAAATTGTTTGTCTTCCATTTTCTCTCATTCTTCTAACCGCAGCTATACTTACACTGCAAAAACTCCAGACATTACCAAGTATTTTATGCCTTGTTTATACTGCAAATATATTAGTACACTTGAAATGAGATGACAACTTACAAGTAATTGTTCAGCAAGAAATGGGAGCTTGTTTGAAGTTGATAATTCTTTAATGAAATTTTTAAAAAGTACTAGCTTCACTGGCAGCTTGTTTCACTTATAACATAGGAAAATGTCTTGTTATAACTTAAATAATCTGCCAGTGAAACCAGTATTTTTCTATCAATATTAAGAAATTATTGACTTAAAACAAGCTCCTATATCTTGCTGAAAAGTTACTTGCAAGTTAGTTTTATTTTATTTCAAGTGTATTAAGATTTTTGCACTGGGAACTAGACTAAAAATAGACTTTGTGTTTGTGCAGAGCATTCTCTGCTCCATCCTCCTACTGTTCGTTTGTTTCCTTGTCCAGCATTCGTTGCCTGATTCTTCCTGCTCCAGTTTCATGTCTTTCATTTCTTGTTAATAAATACAAAACCTCCTGAAGGAAACAGCAGAAAAACCTCAGAAGAAATGAGCACAACTTCCTTCTTCACAAAAGGTAAACAAAAATGGAGTAGCGTCAGATTTTAGTTGCTCTCGGTTTTCTCTTTTGTCTTTGGTAAAAATACGACAAGCCATTTCAACTGCTAGCTCTAGACACTTTTGTTTGTATTTACCCAGAATTCCCTGCGCTTTAATCCACTTCCTGCTTTTGGAGTGGACTCCAGTCCACTTCACGTTCACATATCCATCAAACTGCATCAGAGTTCACATTAACCGAACTGAGACCCAGGTTTTTAGGCAGACCAGAGCTCAGATTTTTGGTTCACATATTTCAAATGAACCGAACCTCTACAAAAATGAACTAGTTGGATTAAAGTGAACTAAACTCGAATGAACCCTTAAAATACAGAGGAACCAACTTCATTAAGCATTTTCAACCTTAAGGAAGTTAAGCTTCAATTGACCACATCTTTGTTCCTCTACATCTGAGGTGTCCAAAGTGCGGCCCGGGGGCCATTTGTGGCCCTTGCTGTGAGTTTGTGCGGCCCCCAACTGCAATTCAAGAATGATTCAACTGCAAACTTTTTATTTTTATCAGAGTGTAATTATTACTAAAAATTATAACTAACATAATTTTTATACAATAGAAAATGTTACATACAACACAAAGTTTTTGCCTTTTTATAACTAAGCATTTATAATAAGTAAAGACTTTCAGTGACTTTGCTGTTCCTAAATCAGATTTTATGTAATTTATTAAACTTAGGTAAATACACCAAGTGTTTTGAAAGAAATCTTATCCTTATAACAGAATAAATTTGTTCGATCAAACCCAAAGGAATTTGAAAAGAATTTCATGAGACTGCTTTGAGAAAACAAAGTCTTCAGTCAGAGGTTTCACTGTAACACAGACTGCTACAGGAGATCTTTCCTGCCAGCAGCCATCACCATCTACAATAACTCTAAGGAATCTGAATTAATATGAGTTACAACATTTAATGTTTAATTTGAATGTGAAAACTGCTCTACATGAACAGTGGAAGTTGTGCCAGAAACTTTTGCATCTTTTGGTTTCACTCACCTAGTATTCCTATGCCAATGTAGCCGAGGATGACAACCATGAACAGAACACAGCAGATTATATCCGTGCATCCTCTGTGAAGAAAATGAAAAAAAATATATATATAAAAAGTCAGGAAGAATTTGAATATATCAGTGTAGAATAAAACAAAAAAATATTTTAAAATTTCACCTTTTCCTTATGGGTCCATTAAAGTTTGGATCAAACTGGGCCGGTTCACCTGGGAGGAGAAAACAGTCATTAAATATTATTCAGTGAACTTCACTGTTTATGGTCTTTATCAAGTAAACAGTTGTAATGGAGATGTCATGAACTTTTAATCACTTTAAGGAAACAGATAGAAATGTTTATCAGTATCTACAAATACAAAAGAAAAAAAAAAAATTCCTGTTGCATTTTAAAATGTTTCCTTGAGTTTTCAGGGTAAATAAATTACTGTTGAACTGAGAAAGTAAAATGTTTTAAAGCTTGACAGAATATGTACTTCTATTTTTAACCAATCATACAGGTCAAGGTTAATGTTTCACTGCAAAACTACAAAACGTGCCAAGTATTTTTAGTTCTAGTGCAAATGGAAAACTACTTATTTTATTGGAAATTACATAAGCTCATTGGGAAAAATGTCTTGTTATAAGTAAAATAATAAAATATTAAAGATTTATTTACTTAAATAAGCTCATAATTCTTGCTAAAAAGTTATTTTTAAGTTAGCACCCTTGAAATAAGACAAAACTAAGATATTTGTACCAGAAACTAAACCAAAAATACTTTGTAATATTTTGTGTTTTTCCCGTTTCTAAGTTCATTTTTCTTTATGGTCCTTTTTAGTCAGGATTTATTTTAGTTATTCATATTTATTATTACGTGTATGAAATAAAACAAAATAAAAATTTACTCTCCAGAATCTGGACATACTTTTCAATATTTTCCTTTTCTGCATTTTGAAACAAAGTGTTTTTTGGCTGCTGCATGCACTACAAAAAAAAGCAACCAGAACATTAAATAAAGTGGGAGCCTACAAACCCAATATTCTTTTTAAATCAAATGTACTGAAATTCTTGAATCTTGTAAAATCAAAAATTTTACAATTTATGTTAAAAATCAAGAAGCTATCAATTACTGGATGTGAAAATAGGAGCAGAGGAAATATTTGCAGTCTGATCGCTCTGAGCTCAGTCCTGACATTAAAGTATGATTTCTGCTCCAAATTCACATACAAAGAAAATCAACCAATCAACCCTGAAATCTATTAGACATATTTCAAATACAAAAAATACACAAAACATCCGCTTATCCAATGCCTTATCACTTCATCATAATTATTTTTACATTTATATTAAATGAAGAAATATTTAAATGGTTCCATAAACTGACAATTTAAATTTTTTAAAATCTCAGTTCCTTTTAAGCTGCATTTAAGTCGTGGTACAAATAACTTGTTTTATCTTTTTACACATTGTTTGGTAAAGGTAATTTTATTTATATAGCACATTTTCAGCAACAAAGCAATACAAAGTGCTTAACAGGAATAAAAAGGAAATACAAACAAAATAACAAACCAAAGGAAGAAAAAAAAAATCTAAAGTTGATCTAAAGTATGTAAACTAGATACTCCTATTCAAGGTTGGTAGATCATCTACCAAGTAAGTAATCTCTGGTCTAATCCCTGTTCTGGGTTGCAGTAAAAAGAGTCTCTCTGCAAAAATAATTTAAAAATTAATCTGAGAAGTTTAATATTGGCCTAAATAGTGAGAACTCTACATTTTCTAAAGTGAATAAGCTAAAGAGTAACTAATAAACTAGTCTAAAAAATAAATATTGAACTCTTAATTCATAAAGTTTCAATAAGTTAAGCTGTGTAAATATGGGATTTGTTTCATAAATTCAAGGCTAATGCTCATGTACATTTTTCCTTCCACTCAACTTTTCAGCTCTCTGTACACACAGCTGTCTTTGGCAATGACCTTGTTCATGTTTTAACGACCTGTAAATCAGCCATCATAGTTATGACAGTCCAGCCATAACTTTAAAGGTTTTTTATTAACCTTACGCAACATTCAAAGGCCGAGTTTTCATTTACTGTAAACCACTATTATAACTTATGAGTTTTACTTTTTGAACTGAAAATTCTGTTTTGAAATTCATCTGTTTTATTATGAGATGTGCCATTAGAGTTTATGAGGCGTCATGTTTGCTTCCTGGAATAAACAGAACGATGGCAGTGAATTTCATATTTCTGCATTTTAAAGAGCGCTGCACTCACACGGGCTGAAACTTAAATATCATTTATATCTGGGACATACTTTCCAGATGAGTGAGAGTCACCAACATATTATGGTTTTAAAAGAATAAAGAGAAAAGTTTATTTAAGGGAGCAGAGTTAGCTTCTCTCTCACTCCTGACAGTTGGGTTGATGTGCCGGAAAAACCTGCTGAGTGAGTTTTTCCTCATATCAAATACAAGCAAGACTGGATAATCATCTCACAGCTAAACCAAACTCGCTGAACGCGTCTTTAGCAAAAATTTAAAAAGCAACAAGTGACTATTTCCTCTGATTCATGCAAACACAGGATGATGAAGTTGTTCTTCCAAAGGGAGCGGCAGTTCAGCGACGGCAGGCGTTTCTTTCTGCAGCTTGGCTATAATTACTTCCACTGGGACCGATTTGAATAGGAGTGAATGGAGACTGTGTCAACATTGTTCTCTGAAATGTGCCAGAGGCTTCCAGTAGGATGCAAATACTGAACCAGGATGCAGGAAGTTAAGAGCAAACCATGCAGATGCAATCTGACAATGACTTAGATTCAACTTCTTTCAGATTTAATCTGAAACAAATAGTTTTTAGGCTGATTGTTAGGGTCAAAATGTCACCACTGGGGAGAAAAGTCTCAAAAGACATTTGTTAAAATTTCCTGTAGTGGTTCTTGGAAGAGACTTGATATTTGCTTTGGAGCTGGGAACAAATTGGCTACTTATCCTGTCAGTTTTACCTCAGAAAATATAAAACTTTTGTAAACCAGAGATTTTTCTGATTTCTTTACTCAGTGACCAAGCTAACGGCTACAAACACAGGCTAATAAAAAAAAAAATCTCTTTGGTAATGGTATAATAATGTAAGTTTGACGTATCAAAGACTAATGAACCACAATTCAATTTTGTAACTAAGACAACCAATAAGATATAACAGAAGCTATAAATAAAATGGATGAAGAAGTTGTAAAACCAAATATTTTTTTCACAAATAATTAGGAGTCACTTTACGCCAGATAGAAAAAATAAAAATAGAAAAAATAAGCAAATTCAGTAAGGAAAAAAAAAAAAAAAAAAAAAGACTAATTTTACTACAACTATGATGCAACTTTATATGCAAGTCGGCCATATTGGATTGGAGATAAAGGTTGGTGATGTTCTTTGACTTTTCCCACATTCAACAGATTTTTCTTATGTGACGTCATACTGAGCTGACAGCCATTTTGGTAGGTATCAGTAACTAGCTGTCATGACAGTTGCTATGGAGTTGCTATGACAACAATAAAAGAAACCCACAAGCTTAGAACTAATTCTCGCCTCATTCCAAACTACTAAATATTAGTGATATTTACTGTAGTACTTGCTGTGCAACTTGCTAAATTAGCTTAACTGATGTAGCTTTTATCTGCTAGTTAAGACGGACATGTAGCCTACGTGTTACGGGGGTTCTGCTGGTTACCAGAACCCCGTTACACACATCATTGATTCTATGCATCTATAGATTTCAGGCCTTGAAGCTCATCCATGTTGCTCTTCATGTTTACTAAGTATTGACCTGTGTCATATCATGAGATCTGAGGCTGTTTGTCCACATCCATCTCATACGGGTCGACCCAACAGCAGCTATTTTGTTGATATATATTCCTCTTGTACATTGGTTAAGAATGTGAATATACTTTCTTTTTGGTGCTGCGGTTCATCTGCGTTTGCCTACGAAAATGGAGCTTTCCTCTTATAAATGCATGATTATACAACCCATAAAATATTTTTATGAAGGATTGAAGAAAGATTTACAGTAAGATTTCACAATGAGGGACAAAAGTCTCAAAGATCAAAGTTTACTGTGGGACCAAACGTGGTGACACTTCGATTGATGTCAGTTTTACTGTGAAGAAATGTTGGTAATAGTTTGGAAAATATGTACAAATTTGCAATATTTCATTCACTTTAGATATCAAAACTCAACCATGTTTCAGTCTCTGGATGGAAACCAGTTGGATTTGTTAATGTATGTTCTCTGTGAAATAGTACAACTAAAATAAATGCAAGCTAATAATAATAATAATGGCAATTATTATTATAACAATGTATTTTCTAACACTAAAGCAACAATCCTGTTAATGAATCTGTATGATATTGTTTGGGAAAAAGGTTTAATCAAAAGTACAAAGTATTTCTACTTTGACTACAAAATGTTATATGTATAGCGGCCATGTTGGATTTTGAAATTGGGATTGAGAAACAGAATGCCACCTTTTATGGAGAATACTGTCAAATTTCTTAAGCTACAAACTTAGAAACTTTAAACTTCTGAATTAAAATTAAATTCATTATTTTCCAACTAATCAGGTGATCCAGAATGTTTTACTTAGTGCTTAATGTTATCAGAATGACTAAAAAAAAGTATTGTTTTAAAACAGCCCCAATCAATGAAGGAAGTTAATTTTGATTAAAGTAGTACAAGTTCTGTTTTATTCTGTTTAAGGTCCATAAAGAACATAAAGGAAGAAGTAAAAAAAACAACCCAGAAACACTCTGAAAAAACTAAGAGGATATAATTAAAAATATAAACTTTTCCACTGACGTTGTTTTTCCACGGAGTTTTATATTTCAGTTCTGCAGTGTGGCGTGTGTTTAGAGTAAACAATGACACTCACTCACCGTGTTCCTTTCCCACTTATATAAAAGATATTTAAGTTTTTTATGTCCTTGTAAAAACCAGGGAGAAAGGCTTTAAAACCTGCGGACTTTGGATCTCAAACAGACAAACTGCAGAGTATTTTTACAGCTTAAATCAGAGATCAGTGACCTTCACTGAGGAGGAAAGACTTGAGTTTCTAGTCACAGAAATGCTAAATGTGTGTAATGACTAGACATTTGGGAAAATAAGGCTGATTTAAAAGCAGAGGATGAAAAAGTTTATCGAACCAAGTTGATTTAAATATTGTCATAAAAGAAACAAATGTGAGATGAGTGTTACTTTACATTTAGCAAAAAAACAAATTTACAGACAGAATAATAACTTGGCTTACATAACATGCATCATCCAACATGCTGGACGCTTAGAAGCAGCTTTAACATCGTTTTTATTGTATTATTCTTCATAAAGGCTCAAGTCTGAGACTTTCTTTGTACATTTTGCTGCCAAATGTCGTCAAGAATAAACATAGATTATGAGCTTCCTCTTCACATATCCAAAGTTCACACAGCAAAGTTGACTCGTTTTAAAAAAGTGGAGCCTCAGACATGTTTCAGTTCTATGTGGAGTAATCTGACCCACTCTGAGTCCAGACTTTGACCAGGCCAATCTTAATTTTGGTTTGTTTAAGCCATTCAGAAGTAGCTTGATTAATCATGACTCATCAATTATTGAAATAATGTTCAACTGATTTAGTAATCGATTAATTGTCAATTGGAGTATGCATATTAAAAAAAAGCTGAACTGCTGAAAGAACACCACACTCAACAATAGCTAAGCCAAAAAAATTTACAAAAAAAATTATATTTTACATTTAAAATAAAAAATTGGTAAATATATTCTACAAAAATTCCTCAATTAGCACAGTTCCATCTTCAATTCTGTTTCAAAAATCTCCTAAAAAACATTTCCTCCTTTTCAATTATTTATAGTTAATCAAAGAAAATAAAAAAAATAAAAAAAAAACTCTTATTATTTTCTTGTTTTTCTTAGAAAATTTCTGAAATTAATTAATTAGTTTTTTGGCAGAAACCTACAAATATTAACAACATACCTGTTGTTGCCTCTATTCTATTTTTATTGCCTGACACGTCTGTTCTTGGTGTTGGATTTTATAAAATAAATTTCCCTCAAAAATGCAACTTGTACTCCGGAAAATACGGTATACGTTTTGGCCTCTTGTGTAAAATAAATAAAACTTAAAAACTTCAGGAGGAATCTGACGGAACTGGCTGTCTGTGTTGTTTTGTGCTTCAGCTAGCTGTGAAAAAGTCAACAGATCCTCCCTGCAGGTAAATATCCAGGTGTAATTAATGCATCTTTTAACACCTTATGAAAACAGGGAAGACACAGGTGACACCTAAAATAACTTCAGCTCATCAAACACATTTTGTATGTAGGGTTGGAAGCACTCAGTGCATTAAATTTAGCATTAGCTGCAGCAGAAAGGAGCAAAAAAAATCTATTTCTATGTCTTAAAACACCGCTGGTGCTTTTAGACGGCAAAGGATAAATTAGGTTAGTTATTTTCTGTCCTTTGGAGACATTTCCTGTTTAAATCCTGCATGGACAGTAAATAATCTAACTAGAAATTTTCCTGAAACAGCAAATAAAGTATGTTTAAATCGCAACATGGTTAATATAGCTAATGATTCAAGAAGTGTAAGCTTAAAACATCATCTAATGCAAATTACAATTTTAATAATTAAACTGGTTAAGCTGAAGAAAACCTGAAAAGACTTCCAGTTCTTCTACTTTGATTGATGTTTAGATATCTTGCAAAGAAAATTTTCTAAATATTTCAATCTAAATCTGCAAAACAGAGACAGAAATAAACCAAAAATATCTCCCATTTCACAGATATGCAACGCTAATTTCTCTTCTGTAGGCTGAATAGATTTTTTCTTGAGAGGTTTTCCACCTATGTGGGCTGTTTTTGTTGTTTTTTAATTTATTTTTAAATGCAGATATATTTAAAGAATCAGTTTCAAAGAGGCCGCATCACTGGTCAGCTTAAAACATTTCTTCCTCCAGTAAATGTTTGATCTGCCCTCTGTTGTCCTGTGAGTTTCAATAGAGGATCAAAGTGCAGAGAGACGCCTTAACTTTATACGTTTCCGTCTCATCCTTCCTGCAGACAGATGTCCTAAGGCTTCAGGGCTAAGTCATAAAAGCTTTGTTGAGGTTTAAATAAGCTGGTTTGTGTTTTCTGACCTCTGATTGGTTAACAAAAGCAACACAGCTGCACATCAATTCAAGCTGGATTCATAAAATGTTTTTGAAAATTGAGCTTTCACTCAATTTCACTCTAGTTCAAGTGGAAATATCTTAGTACACTTGAAATAAGACAAAACCTAAAAATAACTTTTCAATGAGATATCGGAGCTTGTTTTGAGTTGATAATTCCTTGATATTGTTGAAAACATTCTCGTTACTTATGAAATAATCCTGCAGTGAAACAAGATGTTTTAACTGTTATGATATAGGAAAATGTACTACTTCCACTGGCAGATTGTCATCTACAACCATTTCATCAAGATTAAGTTTGAAATGGCTTTTTTTCCAAGCATTTTTTCTTGAAAATTTCTTACACAAATCAAAGTATTTTCTAGAAAATTGTCAACTTTTCAAATTCAGTGATTTAAGTTTTTTTTCTGAAAAATCACTAAAATTAATCTCATAATTTCCTTTTTAGTAAAATTTCAACTTGCCATACTCAGAAATTTTTTTTTATAATTTTCTCATAATTTTCTTGTGCTTCTTTTCTTTAGCAATTTGAGATTTTTTATTTTTTTGAATCTATAGACAAAATTGTGTCTATAGATTAATTTAACAAAACTGGATCAAAAGTAAAATTAAATATTTGTTTAGTATTATTGTGATCCACAGACTGTGACAATTTTACTTTAAATTTCTTTCAAATTATTGTGACCTGGCTTTTGAATTTATAATCTAATCTATAGTAACTGTTTTTGCTTCAAGTTTATTTAAAACATATAGTATTTGTGTGTGTTTTTATGAACTCAAAAATTTGTTTCTTATTTCCTAAATAAATAAATCTTCATGTCATGTTTCACATTTCATCAACCATAAATCATCTCATTAGTACTCTTTAACTTGGACCGGTTGCAATCTTGGAGTTTTTAAGAGGAGTTTGATGACGTAAATTAAAGAAGTGTACAGTCATGTAATTTTCTAAACAGTCATAAAGCACCAGTCTAGAAAGACACACCTACGGTATCGTGCAAAATCACATCCTGCTGAAAACGAGAAGAAAAACTGTTTTGGAGTAGAGAAGATAGCAACACATTAAATGTGAACACTCTAAAAATGAAGGTGAGAATGCGTTCCTGTTAAAACTGCCTGCTTAGTTTCATTTTCTCATCTCACCTTTTGTCTTGGGCTTTTCCAACTAATCATTCTGTTCTTCTCTCTGGTTAAAAACAACAAGCAGCTACCAAATCTAATAAGGTGTCAGTATTTCACAGTGGTGGGATGCAACTATACTTAAGCACATTTTTTATGTATCTGTACTTTACTTAAGTAGATTTAATGGTGGGTACTTTCGACTTTTACATCAAGTATTTGTCCTTTCTGCTTCACTGTATTTCTATTGACTCTTTGTAACTACATCGCTTTGTCACTCGAGGCGCCATGATGGCCTTCGGAAGTGAGGGATGGGAGTGTTGAACTGAGCGACTGAAATTGTTTTCCAAAATTATTTTTGTTTGTTTATTATTCGTGGTTTCTACTTGTTCGAGTCGAGCTAATTTGTCTGAACGTGACACACCTGGTTGGGCCTCACAGACGGCGGAATTTACAAAAGCTGGAAACAGCTAGCTTAGAAACCGACCTGTACCTCCTCCTTCCTGACATGTTTATAAAATTACTGACTCAACCTGAATTCACACCACATGATTTATATCACTATGTCATAAAAAGCGTTTCCCTTAGACCAGAGCGACATTAAAAACTTACAAAAGATGAGAAGCTACCAGTATTTTTCCTACATGCTAGGCTACATTGTTTCCATGGTTACTGATGGTTAGACTCGTACTTCTCCATAATGCGATATTTGATATGTTTCTAATAATATTTACTTATAAAGTACATTAATGTTAATCCTTTTACCTTGTAAAAAGTGTTCGCTGCAAATCCCCGATCACATCACGGGCTGACAGTCATTATATTAAGGGTGGCATTAACGGTCGCTAGCCATCGCCGCCATCTCTCCTCATCAAACCTTATACAATAAAATCACAAGTTTGGCCTCTATCCTTGTCTGTTTGGGCAGCCGACCGCGCAGGATCCTGTCACCAGTTCTACTGGGAAACCAACTGAATAAAAGCAATATCAGGCTACCAGATGTCTGTTTTTGACAGGCTATACAGAAGCGCATTGGTTATTTCGACGTCCCCCATGGCGGAGCGGGCAGAGTTGATCGAAGAGAGTGACGTCACGCGCAACGCGTCGCGTTCCACGTTACGTTCCACGTCGCATTTTTGGTTTGTTTGTTGGTTTGAAAGTAATCAATGGCGAGAGGAGAACAGGTCCACTGCAGAGCGGGACAGTACCGTTAGACCCGCAAGGCGGACACTTCGTACAAAATAGACCACAGCGTATTTGCTTATTGTGAGGGGACGCAAAAGTTTTGCGAGCTATTAAACATATTTTACGCAGGTATTAAGCATATTTTTAAATTAGATCCACATTTCTGCATCAAGTTTTTGTGTAGCTCTGTAATCAAATGTTCTGTTTTTATCAGCAATAAACTAAACATCACTACAATTTGTGTGAAATTAATATGCATGATATTAATACATACAAACTCACTTGAAGAGACTTGTGAGCTGACTTACTGAACTATATGAACTTTTCATAAATATTCAAATGTATTGAAAATGACTAAGGAATGCTAGAGTGACGCAGGTCATCCCTGAAAACACAAATTTAAATTTAAACTGTGTCACAGAGAGTAAACACATTAAAAACATGCTTTATTATCTGCAGCATTGTTCATTAAAGTGCAGTGTTGCTGATGAATTAAAATAAAATACGATACGTTAACTTAATTATATTATATTAGCCATTAGGTAATATATTTAGTAAGTACTTTAAGTATTTTTTAAAGCCAGTACTTTCTTATTTCTGCACAAGTAAAAATGTTAATGTGGTACTTTTACTTTGACTAGACTTAAGAGTACATTTGTGTGTGTTTATTTGTACTTTTACTTAAGTACATTGTTGTTGTACTTTCTCCACCACTTGTGTTTCAATACAAAAAATAAAAACCTTACATCCAATTTAGTTTTCCGCTATGCAAATTAAAATATTAATTTCAGTACATGCCCCGAACCGTATGCAGTGGGAACCTGCCCTGAAAAGACGCAGTCCGGGGAAACTAACGGGCGATGCGGACTCACCGTAGCCGGAGTCCGGCCTGTCCTCTTCTTTTTTCCCCATGTTCTTCCGGTGCTCCCGCTCCGAACCAAATCTCCGAACCGGACCTAACGAGACGTTAAAACTGGACTGAAAGTGGCTCCGCTGCGTTCGAACAGACCATGGTAACTAAGTGAGGAAATCTTTTCCTTCCTGGCAGTTCTACCTACGCGGTGACGACACAGACGCACCTGCTGTGGGATGCGCACCTGAAGGCTCCGCCACAGATAGTAGATGGGGAGAGAGGTGTCACTCCTCCTCACATCGATATTTGTTGTGTCTTCTTCTGTTTAATTTAATGAACTGGGTGAATTTAGTGACAGTGTTTGTGCTGTTAAAATCATAAAGTTGTATTTGGAGGCTAATTAAACGCTGTTACCATGGAAACTGAATATGGATCAGAGAAGAGCCATTATTGGTCATGAACTGATTTCTTAATGGAGTCTTACTGTTGTTTATAGAGGAAAATCAAGGCAAGAAAACAGTAAACAATGTATGTAAAATTCAATAATAAATATTTTTAATTGAAAAAGAAAAATATGATTTCAATCTTAGAATTGTAAAATGTTGAGTTTTGAGGTTGAGACTGAACATAAGCCAGACAAGAGATATTATTGGTCATGAACTGATTTCTTAATCTGACTTGTTTACAGAGGAATATTGGGGGCGGAAATAGAAAAAATAATTATGATTTTAATTAGGCCTGTCGCGATAAACGATAAGTCAATTAATCGAACGATAAATTAAAACTATCGACCTCATTTTAATTATCGGCTATATCGTTTCTTCCTGCCTTTTTCTCTTACTGTTGATGACACTGAATGAAAAAAGGCTCAACTCCGCTGCTCTCCACTGACCCTCCCTTCCTTACTTCCTTAGTGTAATGCCCAGCGCGCGCTGCACGATCTTATGTCGCCGATTGTCGGCCCATTATCAAAACCTGAGAGACACATTAGCCGACAGAAATCCTAGCTATAACGGTTCCATCGAAACCGTGTTGTGTCCAACAATGGACACAAAATAATGAGTCCAGTTCACTAATTTTGAAACCAGGCATTAATCAATTCCTTACTATAATCTACCTGCAACGCATGTAGCTAGCGTCAGTCTGACTGAATGAAAATCATTATAACTATTTATGTCACGTTAACGAAGAACAGCTGAAAAGTTACCGGGTTTTCTGGTAGAAATTTCGCTCCAACTCCTCCCCTAGTTATTTATATTTTCTTTGCACGAACTGCTGAATAAACATTCATGTTGTTTCCGATGTCTGCTGGACTTCGGGTTGCACCGTGTCAGCTGTTCGGGATTCCCTCCGTGTTTTCCCTCAGAAAGCAGAAGGAGAATCCGGGCTTTCTGATTGGCTATCGGTCACATTCAACAGGTTGCGTCACTCTCCCAGTCTGAGCAAATCCTTGATTTAGATCGGAGCGGCACAACGATCTACCGTAACACACAACACTAGTGACGATCTCAGAACGAAGAACGTTCTAAGATTGTAGTTCATGTAGTTTGAACGATTGCATCAGGCGGTCGGATGTCTTCTCTATTTAAATCTAATGATTACTGAAGGCCAATATACTATACAGACTTCATAATCTGCACTCTTTTGGTTGAATGCAGTATTTATTTCCACTTTGGCTTTATATTTTTGGTTTTGGTTGTTTTATTTATTTTGTGTATTAGTCCCAGTGTTAAGTGTCTTTTGAAAGTAAAGTGTATCCATCTTTGGCAGGAAATTGCATGTATTATTACGTAATTTCCATTAAATCAATGTAAAAAGGTCTTCAAACAATATTATCGTTTATCGCAATAATTTTTTGAGACAATTTATCGCCCAGCAAAATCTGTTATCGTGACAGGCCTAATTTTAATCTTATAACTCTGAAAAAATTAATTGAATTTTGTGATTAAAATCAAAATTCTGAGAAAAAATGTTTGAATTCTGCTAAAACATCTCAAATTAAAGCCAGAATTTTGGCACTAATCCTATTCCACAGTAGCGTGTCAACAACACTTTGGTGACTTTTTTAATAAAATCTATATCCATAAACATAAAAACCTCCTGGAACTGTTACTTTATTAAAGGAAAAACAATCATGTTTTCTACTTTAATGGCCAAATTTTTACCCTTCTTTATTTGTGATCGGGAGTCCGACCAAAGTCATTTCTAGGGTCCCAATTGGCCCCGGGGCCACACTTTGGACACCCTCATGCATCTGATCCGACTTTGTTTAAAATGTGTATGAAAAGCCGCAATAATGATAATGACTCAGAGTGAGACATCTTTCCAATTAACACATCTCTGACCCTACCTAGCCTGTCAAAAGATCATTAAAGAGGTTACACTAGCGCCCCCTGCTGACAGTATAAATATATACAATAACGAAATGACAAAATTAAACTCTTTTCTGTTTTATTTCACTACAAGTGACAGAAGAAACAACATGTATAAAAAATAATACGGACAATTAAACTACGACAAATGGACAGAATAAGTTCCTTTATGAGTCCAGAAAGGCCTTCGGTTGATGTTCATGTTTTTGCCACAAAGCCTTGAGTTGGTTGGCACAACAGGAAGTGTGGATATAAAAGACTTTCACTTGTAAATGAGCGGGTAATGAAGGCCTCCAGCACAAACGATTGTTTCTGGTACATTTTTCTGCAACACCAACATGACTATAAACACAACTATCAAGAGATCTGTAGATTTTGTAAAACCGCTTACAGTCTGGTCCTTTAAAATGTAAAGGTTATAATTTCTGCAATAGTGAACGTGATAAAGTGACAGCTTTAGGAAAATGTAAAACATGACAGCACCACAAAACCGGCAATGCCCCACTTCTACAGTCGACTGCGTGCACATGTAAACGTAGCAGTGTTTGATTCGAAGGCCCTGTGGTTTAAGTGTTTTAAGAGTTTCCCATCAAGGCCATCCCGCAGTCGGCTCCCGATTCTGAGCAGGCGTCCATCCGGGCCAGCCTGCTCTGCTCCAGAGCGATGGCCTCAGCAGAGTGCTTACACTTCTCCGACCCACACTGACAGGTGAAGTACTTGCTCTTAATGTCCCAAAAGCGGTCGCCGTAGTCAAACCTGAAGACAGACGTCACTTATTTACGACGGCGTGTTCAGGACATTGTGGAGAAATTTAAAAATGGATTACATTCCTACCAAACAACAAGAAAGAAAATGAGTAGAAAAGGAAAGTTTGAGATTAATCTGAGACATTTTCAAGAAAAAAAAAAAAGTGAAAATGTCTGAGTTTGAAGAGTCAAAAATTTACTAGAAAAGACTCAGAAATTTTTAGATTTATCTCAGAAATTAAAAAAAAAGAATGTGAAAATGTCTGAGTTTGGAACATTTAAAATTTGCATGGAAAAACAAATTTTGAGATGAATTTCAGAATTTTTTTTAGAAAATTTTTTTAAATTTCTGAGTTTCAAAGGTGGACATGATAAAAGTAAAAAAGGGAACATTTTGAGATTAATCAGAAATGTTTGAGGAAAAACATAAAAATTCTTGAGTTTGAAAAGTCAAAAATTTGCTAAACAAATCTGAAATTTTGCAATTAGAAATGTTCCAGGAAAAATTTGTGAGTTTGAAAAGTTGAAAATTAGCAAGAAAAAAAAAATTTAAGAAAGAAATGTGGATATTATTTTCAGTAGTTGCTAAAAATCCAAATAATTTTGACAGTAATCTGAAAACTTTTATAAGTGTCAAATTTGCTAGAAAAACTCAAATTATTTCTGAGATTTTTTCGCAAAAGACTTTTTTCTACGGTCTAAACGGCCCTTGTATGTCGTTTTTATCACTCGTCAAAGACGTGAAAACGCCGTAAATCGTCTTCTCACCCCAGCTCTTGTCCACTCAGGATGTCTCTGGAGCTGAAGAAGGCGATGCGAGGGAAGCGCAGGTCCTGATGCAGCATGAACACGCGCACCGGGATGAGGTTTGGGTCACACAGGTGGTTGATGAAGCGGCTGATGTTGCCGTAGTAACGTGCGTCTATGCAGTACACCTCCCCGTCCTTCAGAGGAAGAAACAAGCAAATCTCTTGAGATTATAGAACTTTAATGAATCAATTAACTGAATTTCTGGTTTGTAAAGATGAAATTTTTAGATTTTTTTGTAATGAATGCACTTCTTGAGTTTCCTTTTGTTTCTATTTATTTGCACTTTGAAGAATTCAGGTCAACTCAAAATATAAGGGTCAGGCTTGTTTTATTTTCATAAAAAATAACTCATGGTTTACCTTGTTGTCAAGGTCAAACAAGTAGGAGTCGTCTTCTCGAACGTCAGCCTCGGCGTCAGAGATCAGCTCTCCAACATATCTGAGTTTGAAGAGGAAAAACGTTTCGTTAAGTTCTGCAGAGCAGGAAGGCAGACGAGTCGCAACGCTTCTCATACTCGCAGATGAAGCTGCCCTGAGGAATGTCCTGCATGGCTCGGACGCCCCATCCCATCTTCTCCGTCCTGTACAGCTGCAGGCGAACTCTGAAAGGCAAGAGGTCAGAGGTCTCATTTTTGACTCTTCTGCACATTTTCCAAGTCTACATTTCTTTTCTGATTTAAATGTTAATGTTTGTCTGTAAAGAGTAAAAAAAAAACAGAATCTGTGAAGACGAAATGGATGGATGAATGAACAAATGAACAGATAGATGGATGAATCAATGGACAGATGTTTAAAGATTGAAGGACAAATGTTTTCTTTTTCTAGTTTTCCTGTGGGATCCTTTCACATATATAATCTGTTTGACAGAAACCCTGTAGATTAATAATCTGTGATCTCTAATCTGTGGTAGTTACTTTATGCCAGCTTGGACGACTCTGTTCTTGCACGTTCGATAACACGAACACGCCATGTTGCATTCAAAAATGAGAGGAGGTTCGATTTTGTTGAATTCCTGAAGCAGCCGTTGATCCTGCAGACAGAAGTGAGACAAAAACATGAAATATTTCAATCAGATAAAGTTTCACATTTAATTTGCCATAAAATAATACTGCATTAAAAACAGAAAGTCAGATGAGAGAAGACACCAAAACCAGCTTAAAAAAGTCCAGACAGCAGCATAATTTTACTTTTTGGTTTTAATAATAAAGAGTAACAGCAGCTGTTTACCTTGTCATACCAGCAGCGGATGCTCAGCTGCCCGCAGAGGCAGTTACTGGAAGAGCAGTCGTCAGTGCAGCTGCAGTGCTACAAACACCAAAAGTAAAAGGAAACTTTGTGTTTATCAAAGCAAAACCAAAAAAACTTATGTTTTTTTATACAACATGAATGTAAAATAAAATTAGATCACCTGTAAGTGTGTGATGTTTCGATCTATGTTCATTGCTGACGTCTCGCAGTTTTCGGAAACGTATTTATAATCCGACGGACATCCTTCGTCGTCCACGGCGTTCACGCAGGGGATTGGTATGTTTTCGTAGCCCTGTGCCACGTCGCTGCGACCGACAACAAATCACCGCGTCGTTTAACGAGCGAAGAGCAGAAAATTCTGTGACGCTGGGAGGAAACAAACCTGCAGATGATTCGCTCTGTCCGGATCAGCCGGTTGGCGATTCCTCTGCGCAGCTTCCTGTTGATCTGTAGCGAAACCCAGACGGGCGTGTCGGGCCGGGCGAGGCTGAGCGGCGTGTCGCCCTCCCTGTTCATGATGTCGATGTCCGCTCCTCTCGACAAAAACAACCTGCAGAAAGAAAGAAAAGCTTGATTTTAAAGTACGAGGCTGAAACGATTAATCGATTATTGAGGTAATTCACAACTAATTTAGAAATTCATTAATTGTTAATCGTTTTCACATCTAAGATTATTTCTTTTGGAGTCAATATTTACAGAAAGCAGAAAGTTATTTATAGCTGCAGATGGATCCTTTCCTGCCAATGATCACTAAAGGAACGCTATGGCATTACACTTTAGGCAATAAAATGTTTATTTTCTTATTTAAAAAAAGGAATTTAATTATAAACAACAACAAAAATAATGTACTTCTAATGTTGTATAAAATAATCTTAAGTATTTAAATGACAAATCTGCAGCATGTGGCAATTAATGGCCAGAGTAATCGCTGGCTGCATTCGACGCTGTGAACTCACGTCACACACTCCAGGTATCCCTCTCTGGCAGCGATGTGGAGCGGAGTGTCTCCATGCACGTTGACCGAGGAGAGGGAGCAGCCGGAGTTCAACACTAGCTCTGCGATGTCGATGTTTCCGGCGTACGCCGCCCAGTGGAGACACACGTTCAGCTCCTGCGGCGCAGTGAAGAACTTCACCACCGATATTCAGGAGCCAAACCTCCCAGTGTTAGGAACTTAACCCTTTCAGGTGTGAAGCGTCATTGTTTGTCAGGAATTTTTTTCTAAAGTGCTTTAAAATTTAAGGCAAAAAAAAATGAGAAAAAATTTCTGTAAAAAAAAAAAAAAAAAAAAAAATTCTAGGATTTTTTTTGTTATTTGAAAAATAAATCAGTAGTATTTACTTGATGTCACAACGTTTTTTATTTCTTTTACCTGCTACAGTCGGCTATAATAGAAGGAGGAACTGAGTTTTCCTGAGTTGGTAGACAGAATTTTTCAAATGTCCGCCATATTGGATTGAACAAATCTTCTTGCAGTTGCAGTAGATGGCCAGTAGTTGGCAGTGTATTGTGTCCCCTTCAGTGGGGTGTGTGCATTGTAGCATAAAAATCCACAAGAAAATGGCTTTCACCGCCGTGACCGTTATGCATGAAGGGTTAAAGGTTACGAATACAAAAATTACAAAACCTTTGGAGCAGGAAAATTTGTTCATTAATGAAGTTAAATATGAGGAATTGAAGTGAGTGTAAATCACTCTTTGCTTAGCAGTAGTCCTTTAAACTAAAGGTTAAAGGAAGGGGATAAATGCCAAGGTTGGTTTTATACCGGGGGGGTGTCCAAAGTGTGGCCTGGGGCCGTATGTGGCCCCTGGACTGAATCTGAGTGGCCGCTGAACTACAAGCACAGGTGGTTGATGCAGATGGAGACTTTTTGTTTTTAACTGTCACAAACAAATTGAAATGTCCCAAATAATGGAAAATGTTTGGGAAGCAAGTAATTCCGAGTTAGTAGTACCGTTTTAAACTAAAGTGCCAAAGAAATCATGAAAATTCAGCAGATAATCCATCTTATGTTGCCCTTAAACACCAGCTGAGGCTCTCACATTTTCAGTTTCTCATTTAAAACCATATATATTTTTTTAAACACTCACCTTGTCTTTAATGGAGACGTCGGCTCCTCTGTTCAGCAGCGATTTGATCACTTGAACGTGTTTGTGCTCCGCAGCCCAGATGATGGGTGTCCAACCACCGTTGTCCTGAAATTGGAGAACCAAACCTGTTTGTGCTTAGGATTGCTTTTACATCAAATTACTGAAATATTAGATATTAATCTGTTGGATTAATGGTACTTTGACATTTAATAATGAAGAAATAAACGTTACAGGGCAGTATTATGTATTTTCCAGGCACTAAGTTGACTTCAGTTGTAATAAAAATGCTATATTTATCAAATAGGACTTAAAGAAATCCGACTTTGTGATTTAAAAACTCCGCCTTCATCACAACATGGCTCCTCTATTAACCCTTTGACAACGTTTTTACCAGCGTTTCACTGAGAAGTAGCTCAGATAATGAGCTCAACGCATTTCCACCAAGTGTTTGCTAATTGCTGGCTAGTCTGAAGGAGCTGCATGAAGGAGGAGCAGCACATTGAGTTGGAGATTGAAGGATTTCTCAAACATGCATGAAAGAATCAAAGCAACACATTATAACATGATGTAAAGATTAAAATGTACATTTTGCAAAGCACTGCTCCTTTAAAAGTTGGATTTGATACACTAATGTGAATAATAATTGCAAATGAGTGTAAAGGTGCTTTAATAATCTTATATTTTTTAAAATATCCACTATAAATAGAAAGATTTTGTGACTGAGGTTGATGATAGTAGTTCTGCTCCCACCTGAGCATTGACATCCACCTGGCCGGTCTCCAGGAGCATGTTAACAATTTCCAGGTTCCCCAGCTTGGCTGCGTGGTGGAGGCCAGTGTATCCATCCTCCTCCTGGTAAAGAAACACAAACAAAGTGGCTGAAACCATAACAACAACAACAATCCAGTATAAATGCACGGACACTCACAATGTGATAAACGCAGGCGCCGTTCTGGATCAGGTAACGAGCCACATCAACGTGATTATTGATTATGGCTTCCAGCAGAGGAGTCCTCAGGTCTTTGTCTTTGGCATCAACCTGAGCTCCAGCCTGGCGCCATTAAAACCGCAGCAGGAGGTTAGCGAGGTGCTAAAACCTGTGGATGACTAGCAGGCTGCCGCGTTTACGTACCTGTATCAGCATGTAGCAGACCTCCAGCAGGCCTCTCTGGGCTGCAGCGTGAAGAGCTGAACGTCGGTTCTGAGACTCAGGCTGGTACGTTGGATCGATTCCCTCCACTGGAAGACAGAGAAACAGAAATTAACTTCATGCTCTTTTTGCCGTTAAAGCTGCAGTAGGTACACTTTATAAAATATGGATTTTTTTGCATATTTGTTGAAATAATTTTTTACCAAATTGATCTCATCAACTTGCTCCTCGAGCTTCTATTGCCTTCTGAAGAAATGCACCAGAAACAACCAATCAGAGCCAGGAGGGTCAGGGAGGATAGCGTTTTCCAGTCACGCTGAGTTGTTTCTGTGCCATTAGCACCTTTAGCAGCGAGTACATGAGCGTGACGGAGCGATGCATTTCTTCAGAAAGCAACAGCAGCTCAGGGAGGAGGTGGAGACGATCGATCGTTTCACAGATTATCTGTCATATTTATCCGTCACAACACGGTGACGGTTTTAAAAAAAAATCTCTAACAGACATATTTTTATAAAAGTCACAAACTGCAGCTTTAAAGAGCCTCTCTGATGGGTTAAAGAATAGCAGACCAAAGACATAAACTTTTCCTGATACCTGCCTGGCTTCTCCCTGCAGCAGATGCAATAATCCCTCCTTACCTGCATCAACGTCCCTGCTGCTGGTCTCTGGGCTAATGTCTCCTCCCTGACCTTTTGCTCTTTCTATTGTGGCAATAAAGATGATTTTAAATATGTAGAAAGCAACAGTGAGCACAACTTCTGTACAGAAATTACAGCAGATTCACTTCATTCCTGGCATTATCTAGCTAGCAAGGGATGTGACAACATTAGCATTATTGCTACCTAGCTTAACATGACATATTGGCATCATTTAGCATAAACATCATTACTCAACTTACAGCGTTTGTTTGGGAAAAACTGTGTGATGTTTCTGACACACACCATGCAGAAATACTCAGCAAAATGTCTCCATCTTTACAATAATGGTGCGTTTAAAGACGGCTCGGAAAAACATGTTTAACAACGGTGCAAACCGTTTTAACGGCTGGAAACGGATGTCCCTTTCAGATATATGAGCTATATGTTGTTTTTTCTTGAATAGTGCTTATTAAGGTATGCCACTCACTCAGCATCAGCAGCACTCGCTGGACCTCTCCTTGCTTTGCAGCAGGATACAGCTGCCGCGGGTGGAACCTCAGTTTCTTCCTCCTGGTCCAGAAACAGTAACTTTTGATCAAAAATAGTCAAACTTGTTTTCTTCTTTTTTTTTCTGGATGACAACAACTTTTACATACCTCTGCTGCAGGGGTGTCCAAGGTCTGTCCTCCAGGACGGCATCCTGCATGTTCTATTCTCTCCCTGGTCGTAGGAACAGCCTTTTCAGGAAGTCAATGTTTCTTCTTAGGCCTCTAATGAGCCATCATTGGATCCAGGTGCGTTAAACCAGGAAGAGAACTAAAACATGGAGGATGCCGGCCCTCAAGGACCGACTTTGGGCACCGCTGCTCTACTGCAAGATATGTTTATGTGAAATTATTATTATGTGAGCATAAAACAACTTTCCCCAATGAAACAGATTTTAGCAAAGAATATTTGGTAGTTGAAAGGTAAAAACCTTTGAATTCTGCACAATTTCAAATTGATAATCCAAAAATTGACTCTCAATATGTTTCTAAAAGTACAGAACATTAGGGCCATTATGCTAATAAATAATAAAATACTAAACAATTAAATTATGAGAATACATTTTTTACTTTTCTGTCTTGTAAATTAGATCTATAAAAACATGTGATAAATTATACTATATATGTATATTATTCGTGTTTTACATATATAATGTAAACATATGTAAATGTTACATGTAAATCTAAAATATTGAATTATTATTATGGGAATAAAGTTATAAAATTATTACATGACATAATTATAAAATATAATCAATAAAGTTTATTCCATTTTATTATTTTCTATTATCACTGTATTCTAATAATTTTATAACTTTAGTCTCACAATAATGTCTATGTATAAATATATCATTTATTTTATTTATTTACTAAAATCTAATTCCATGGAGTCTCGAACCTTTCCGTTTCCTGTGTGAGAATTGCTTTCTGCAGCGCCGCCCTGCTGGGTCCAGGTGGTAGTGCACTTGGGCTGACTGACTTGCCATTCGGCATGCAGAGAGATGGACCCACGCTGTCCACTCCCTCCTCAGCTGGAGGAACAGCAGCCACAGTCGTAGCAGAGGGGACGGGCTGAGGAGGCAGCTGCTCCACTGTGGGAGCCACCAGGCCGTGGCTTCGCATTCGAGCGCTGAGACAGAAAAACAGGGACTCTGCCGGTTTCACCAACTCAAATATGAGACTTCAAGATGTTTTACGTAGGAAATTTAAGACCAGTGTCGCTACAGAAATGTACAAAAGAGAAGTGCATATTTCATACAGTAGTGCGAAGCAAGAAGCATCATGTTGGTCAGAGTCAGAAGAAATCCAACATCGTCCAATTAACTGGGCAAATATATATTTGACATATTTGTTAAAACTGTTATCATGTCCTGACAGTGCAATGTGAGACAGATAATATGTGTAAAAAAATCAAGTAAATGAAGCTCCCTGAGCTGCTACTGCCATCTGAAGAAATGTTCAGCTCCCAGTCAAAAACAATCAGAGCCAGGAGGCAGGTCCTTGCGCTGTCAATCACCCTCATGTAAGCGCTGCTCAATGGGATAAAGGTAGAGAACCAACTTACCGTTACAGAAAAACTGTTTAAGCACCGTCATTTGTGACAACGATAACTAGTCTCAACATTCGTGTCAAGCTAGTTTATGGTGAACCAGCTTTCACAGATTATCTGTCTTATATCATACCGTCACAACAACAAGGTAAAAATCCTATTTGGAGAATATTTCAGTAAAATATCCTACCTGACAGGCCTTTCAGGCATCTTCCCGTCCTTCATCCCTCCTGTTGAGGCGGTGAGAGAGGGCGCCGTTGGGGCTGATGGGGGCAGGGAGGGCGTGGTTGTGGAGGAGGCCGACATGGTGACCACCGTGGTTGCAGAGGTTGATGCCGAGGAGGGGATGATGATCTCCTGGGCCTCTGAGGCATCTTCTCCACAGTGTGGACAGAAAAGCATCCCTCCGCCGTTGGCCTTGCTGCGGCCGCCGCTCAGTACAGTCACACAGCCGCGGTGGAAGCGATGAGCGATCCGCTGGTCCGGGCAGCATTCCAGGAAAGTGCCCTGAAAGAGGAGGGGAAATTTGAACCAAATCAGATTGAAACACAAAAAGATGCGACAAGAAACACGGAAGAGGAACGAATCCTAATTTTACTTACTGCTATGCAGAAGTACCCACAGCCAGGACAACAGTGGTGTTTCACCATGTGTGAGCGATGAACGTCACACAGAACCATGAGGGGAATCCGACTGGACGGCCGCATCGTCTCCGCTTTCATGGTCCAGTTGGTGCAAGCCCGGAGCTGAAACCCAGCGACAGAGGAGCCGGCAGACTGAATTTAAGACTTTTAATTATATTTAACCACATGAAATACTTACACAAAGAGGCTAACTGAACATTTCAAATGTATTATTATTATTAAGGGTGAACTATTTAGATCTATGAGCGACACAGAACATTTTCATTACATTTTTACATAGAATCATTCTTAGATAATGAGATTGTACTCAGTATTTTAAGATCCTTTCATAATGGGCAGTTTTAGGGCGACTTGTCACTTTAACACCAAATAAGCTGCTGGCCACGCCCCCCAAATCAATGTTCACACACACATGAAAATGCCGGCAAAAAGATGCGCAATTATACAACTATATATGTTTGAGAAGCAAGAGTAGAGCCTCCTGTACAACCAACAGGACTACAGCAGGTTGATTCTGGATGGTAAGTCAACAACAAAAAACTTGTCTTTTCCAGCAGCCATTGTACAGCAGTAAAACCACCTGATCAAAAGTGCTGGAGGTCAGCTAGGGTTGCTAGGTGACAGGCTGGGTTTCTCTGGGGTTGCTAAGTAACGGCACCGATTATGACTCAACATTTACATTTTTTGAAACGGCTCATTTTATAGGCACCAAAAAACATGAACGCACTGCAAATTAGAAGAAGTAGAAACTCAAAGGGAAACACATGAACACGCAAAAACAGATTTTTTTCTATAACAGGTCCCGCTTTTTCTAAAAAACATAAAAATCTCGGTTGTCCTTCCTGCTGAATTTCTTTACATTTGCATCCTTATGTTTCAGTTCCTTCTGATTATTTGCCTTTATTTGGTTCCTTCTTTGTATATCTTTGGACAATGGCTCCTAGTTTGCCTCTTTTCAGTCTCGTCCTTTTCACCGAGCGCTGCTTGAGTAAATAATAAACTTGTTGAGGATGCATATCTGTGTTCCTGCCAGGTATCAGCTGGACCAACCTCTCCGTTCAGGCTTTCCGTCGCCATGCACTGTCTGCTGACCCGCTGGCTGGTGCTGTCGACTCGAGGAGCCTCCATTCTGCAGCTGCACAGAGGAAGCTCCTCCAGCCGCTCCATGTCGCCCGCTTCGCTTCCATCTGCAGAGACAGTTCACATTTGACCAAAAACAACAAAAAATAAAGACTAGAAATACATTCTGCACTATTTATAGCAAGAAAAAAACATTTAACCTTGTTATTTTGTGTTCAATTTGTACGATTAATAAGCTACTTTTTACCAAATATTTGAACAGAAAAATGAAAGAATCCTGATTGTGAAGATTAAGTAACATTTTTATCAGACTAATCAGACTGAATAATTTCACATCTAAAAGAGTCTAAAAGTGGATCCCTTCTGTTATTTTCTTTATAAACACTGACTGAAGATGAGCATATTTGAATGAATCTATCAGCTGATCAGATAAGAAAATGTTTTTCCAGCTAATTTGACTGTTTACATAAGAGTGCTTTTATCTGGTTCACAATTTAAAGAGACAGTAACATTCATAAACCGACCAGCAGGAGGGGAAAGAGTCAGACTGTCAGCAGCAGCGATGTCCAAATCACCCAAAGGAACCTCTGTGTATTCTCCAGACCTTTCTGCTGAAAAACAAAATAAATATATACAATAATCTGTTTTACAGAATGGATGGAGAGAAAATAAAAAGTATGATTTATTCAAATAACTTTTAAGGGGAAAAGCTTCGTTATGTGTTAATACTGATGTTTAAATGTGTCTGACAGTGTAAAAGAATTCAATTCAAAACAAGAATACAAATTAAAAGCTGTCGTGACTCGTATCATTCAAAAAGTCGAAGTGGCTGGTGATGCTTTGGATCTCCAGTAGCAGTCAGTATCACAGCAAATCTGAAAGAGTCTCTGACTGAAGACTGTTGCTCCATGACAATCTCATGACACGCTAACCTAGACGACATCATCAGCTGTTGACAAGGACTGCTAATCAATCTCATTTGCTTTTGCCGCACCTCTTTAGAAAACTGGACTATAGTTCAGGTATTATTTTAGCTTTTGAGGCGGTAATCGGCTGCTCCTCGGTGTGGAAACAACACTTTGTTGCCACAGTTACGTGTCATAACAACTGTCCAAAAGTAAAACTAAATGGTGCATTCACACCAAACGCGTTACGTGGGTCTGGTTTACATTCAATGTGGAGGCGAGTCCAACGCTCCAAACGCGCCGCAATGGGCCCTCAGTGCCCATCGACTCTGAATGTAAACCAGAGGCACAAAACGCGTTTGGTGTGAACGCACCATAAGAGCAAATATCCCTCTGGTTACTCAGAAGCCAAAACAAAACACAACAAAACACAATGAAAAATTTAGAAAAAGAGCAGAATCAGAACCAATGCAATGCAGGTCCTCCAACATGCTGCCACCATGAGCAGCGCTGTTCTAGAAACAATATGGTAAAAAGTCAAAAACACTGAATAATTCTTCACAGATTTTTGGAAAACTGAGCACTTTAAACGCACCCTCTTCTGTTTCCCCCAATTCAATGGTGATAGTGTCTTTGTCCTGATCCGACTGCGGCTGCGGAGAATTTCTCTCACACTCCAATCTCTGCAGGTCAGAAAAGGAAAGTTAAATATTTGACATGTTTGAATGGGAAGTTCAAGCTGCTTTTATACTTTTAAATTTGTGGATATGAGGAAAGAGAAAAAAATGAATCGACTCTGACAAAGCTGCACTGGAGTCACGGTTTCCCCCAGTGAATATAAGCCTGGTGGGCCACCAGGCTTTACTTGTGCCCCCACCAGGCTAAACATTGCTTATTTATTTAACTTTCTATTTAAATGTTTGCTTTTTTTAAGACTTTATGTGATATTTTCAAATTTCCTGTCGATTTTAAACATTTTTTAACTCTAAAACACGACGGACCGCTGGATGAATGACTGCCCAGCGCCCACAGCTCCAGGCTTAGCAGGTTTCCTGGGGGAAACCTTGAAAGTTGTAAAGTCTAAAAAGACAAAGTGGAAACTTATTGGTGCTACAACTAAACAGGAAGATACAAGTCTGGAAAAACTGCACTGAACCCCATTGAAAACCTCCAGGTTATTCCACCTAATATTAATTTCTGAACTCTTCTTGAGTTGTTTCTCATATTCATTGTTTCTCAATGAATATGAACTTGTATCCTTTGTATTATTTGAGCTCGGAAAGCCGTGCATCTTTTTCATTATTTTGACTATTTCTCATTTTCTGCAAATAAACACAAAATTTTTGCTTGGAATGTCAGAAACATGTTGTCAATAGTTCATAGAATAAAAGAACAATGTTTAATTTACTCAAACATAAAGCTTTTAAAAATGAAATCAGAGAAACTGATCGTTTGAAGTCGTCTCTTAATTTTTTCCAAACCCGTATTTACAGATCTGCAGCGGCAGAAACAATCACCTGATCTTCCGTGTTGGTAATTGGCTGCTTCTCTTCACCTCCATTTTCCAACTGAAAACCACAAACAGCCAAATTATGACTTCATTTCTTCCACACACAAACCAATAAAATGTCAGTAATGTCAGTAAGCCAGACACCTTTTCTGAATCTAGAGCAGATAAATGGTTTCCTTCGTCAACAGACTTCCCCAAAGAGCTTTTGCTCTTCGTTGAAGCTTGATCTGTAACAGACTCCGCCTTTTTATGAAACAGCTTCTCGCCCTAACAGAAACACAAAAGAGGCTAAATGAACGGCACAGGAGAAATCGAGCCAAACGTTTAACAACCAGAAAAACAGAAATGATCGACTCACCTCAGCTTGAATCTGGTTTGAGATTTTTTCACATTTTCCCGGTGCGCTCTCGGACAGCTTCCTCTTTTTTGCAGCTTTTGGAAAAAAAAACAAAGCAACACGAGCAGCAGCAGCTTCAGTTTCACAGAAAAATGGCTTCGGGGTCAAAGGTCAATGTAACACAAGGGGTTTTAATTAAACAAAACTTTTAGTCATCTGAGAATGAATGAATGAATGGATGGATGGATGGATGGATGGATTTGGATGGATGGATGGATGGATGGATGGATGGATGGATGGATGGATGGATGGATGGATGTTCTGTAAACTTTGATATTTATTTTAACCTTAAAATCCAAACCTGTTTCATAAACTACAGATTATTAAAATCAGCATAAATATGAAAGGAAAACCTGACTGAAGCAGAAACGTGTATAAACGTCCTGGTTTCACCGCTGAGGGATTTAAAGCCACTAACCGGTTTCAGAGTCGGATCCGGACGGCGTCGCGGTCGCAGCCAGAGCATCAACATGACTCACCTGCTCACCAGAAACATTCACATCACACAGAAACCCCTGAAAATATTCAGTTACTTCCACACGATCCAACTCGCTCTCACCTGGGCCAGCGGGGGCCGGTTCATGGTCTTCCGGGCCCGGTGGATCTTGTGTGGGCCTGGAGAGGCGGAGGGAGTGGAGGGAGCAGAAGGAGACGGGGAAGAGGAGGCGGAAGGAGCTGGAGGGAGGTTGGCTTTACTGGTGGACGGCCCAGAGACGCTCATCTTGGCTCGGCCAGGAGACAACGGGGAGGACGTGTAGGGAGAGGGAGACATCGAGGAAATGGACTTTGCAGCATGACCTACTAACAAATAAATACATGAAAACAAAATCTGTAAAAGTCATAAAAGTTAAAAACAAATAAAGAAAAAATAACCAAAGAACTCAGAAACAATAAAAATGCCAATACAATATGTGGGATGTTTACACTCTTCATATGAACATGGCTGCAAACACATGCACAATTATACAACTGCGCTTCTTTGAAAAGCATTAGTAGAGCCTCCTCCACAACCGACAAGAATGCAGCAAGTGGTTTCTAAATGGTAAGTCAAGAACAAAACATTTGTTTTTTTTCCAGCAGCCATTGTACATCACATACAGAGGTGAAGCTCGCTGGAACTCCAGCATGATTGGTCAGCTGGAGGAAACAGGTTCGGCCGTTACGTAGGGTTGCTAGGTAATGGCGCAGAGCCCATGGACTGTGACTAAACCATCTGAAGGTTTTTTGAAACAGCTCATTTTCTTGACAACATAAAATATTAGCATATTGCTAATTGGGTTTTTTTAGTGTGTGGGTTGTTTTTAGACACATTTGAGACCCAAATGGACGAACAAATACATGAAAAATGTGAATTTTTCAAAATAGGTCTTCTTTTAATACCCTTTTCCCACTTGGTCAGTGGAAAATGCAACAATAAAAACAAAAGAAATTCTTCAAAGATTACATGGAAACTGTTTCTCTTTCCACCACTGTTTCATTCTTCAGAGATACAGCAGCTTAGTCACACTCAACTGGCCAGGTTTCTTTATGGGATTACAAATAGCCTTGCTCCATAAACCCTCGGTTAACTTTCTCATGTTAAGATGCAGAGGGATGGAGTGATTATCTGTAAGTTTCACCTGCAACAGGTTTGTTCAGCGGCGGCGAAGGAGGAGGCGACCAGGTCTCTCCATCGTCAGCAGGGTCAGAGACGCCCTTTTCCGGCTTCTTAGATGTCAGCGATGAAAGAACTTTGTGTTCTAGGATGGAAGCAGACATGATGAGGGCTGCGACATCTCGTGACATTCAAAACTTTTCTGTTCATTTTTATTAAAAAATTCATTAAAAAAAGATTAAGGGTGTTTTTAATGTCCAGGAGTTAATTTACCTTCGTTAATTTCACTGGGAGCGGCTACAGACTCTGCTGGTGTTTCTGGGTCGTCTTGGTCTGGGGCTTCCTGGCAGGAAACAAGAAGATGACAAATTAAAAAAATATAAAGTTTACATCATTAATTTATTTCATTATTTAGAAGCTGTAACAAAGGTACACATATTTACTCTAATTTATCATTTCCTGAACATATCAATAAGCTTCTGGTTTAATAGCTGACCATTACAGTCTATTTTAAATTGGTTTTGGTATAGAACTTGCTTTAAAGCAGTCACAAATTTAAAAGTGGTAAAGGGTGGGGCCACTGAGAGCAACCACAACCACAGCATGATGCTGCCAGAAATAGCACAATGTTCTTGGATTTGTAAACCTCTTCATGATACCCAGGTTGCCAAATGCTTAATCTTGAACTGATGCTAATGCTTTTCTCCAGAAAGCATCACACTGTGGAAATACGCAGACGAGTGAGCCCTGCAGAGGACAGTGAGGGGAGCTGAAGTGTGTACTGCAACTAGACTGCTGCACAACATGCTGCCTCAAGCTTTTAAAGCTCAAAACTTCATATTATCCAGCTTATGTTGCATGTTTTATTTATTATTTATATGACCATTCCTGAAAACTAATGATCTATCACTAATATTGTCGTCTTAAATGCCAAGTTTTCATTAACTGTACGCATCAAATATTCATGGAAATAAAGGGTTGAAAATGTGAATAAATTAAAGATTTTGTAATTTATTAGAACATTTTATTATAACAAAGTTGAATTAAATCTGCCTGCAAAGCAGAAATAAATGTAATTATCTAGCGTGTTTCTAAGCTATTTACAAACTACTGCATGTATCAATAACCCCATAATTTTGGGGTTAATTGTAAAAATTAAGATACATAATACTTCCACTGAAAATAGCCGGAATAACCAAATCACTATATAGATTTTAATCACTTAAAGTGGAAAAATAAATTCCTTTTTTGCATCACTGTCTGCTCAGAAACAACAAGCTGACTTCAAAATGAAAATAAACGCATTGAAAGGCGATTTTACACCGCAAGAAAGCGGCTAATAGGAGAGATAAGGCTTCAAACGAAAAATAAAAAAGGGATTAATATAATCAATAATAGAACTATCATAAAGGTAAAACATCACAAGCGAGGCTAACACTGCTAGCACTCTCTGCTTGTAAAAATGTCAATTATTAGAGCCGAAAGCGGAAATGTGCTTAGTGAAGAAAGAGACGTCGTTAGGACTTATTTGCTTTGTACGTTGGTTCGTGTACAATATGAGAAATAAATGTTATTATCGTAAACAAGCCTTTAAAGTTCATGCAGCTTTTCTACCTTTGTCGTTGTCTGAGGAGCCGACATGTTTCCCAGTGAACGTAAACGGTTATGAACGTGCGACGTCCACAGACTTGGCAGAACAGACGCCGCACGCGCTTCGTTCCGCCGTAGAAACGGTACGTCACCGCGTCCGCCATATTGCTAGTGGCAAGCTCATCATGGAAAGGAGAACTGATTGGAAACTTGAGTTTTGTGAATGAAATCAACTCTATATAATACTATCAGCGTTTTCAGGAATCACATTGGTCGTTTTACTGATCAGTGCGACATGACAGCTTTCAAACTCTCCTTGATATACCTCTACAACAATCAAAATCACCTCATTTAAGTCAGTTTTAGTCACAACTGTTAAACTTGAGCTTGTGTCAGGTGCCTTATTAAAATAAACTAATGATAACAATAGCTATTATTATTATTATTATTTTATTAATAGTGTATCATTATGATTTTTTTTGTTGGTTTTGTGGTTGTAAGTAGTTCAGAATCTCAACACTGCTAAAGACAATTAAGTCATTCTTCAAATAACATAATAGTGAAGCTATACTTACTCTGACTATTTTGTTTTCTCTAAAGTATATTAGAGAAAATATTTTAGAGTATGTTTGTTGTTGTTTTTCAGATGTGAAAATCAAGCAGGCTAAAATAAAACATCTATAAAAAAATAAAATGATCCCCCAATCTAAATTAGATTAAGAACAAAGAAGAAACAAAGTTGTCATATGCAAATCTTTGGGACTCCAATTGGATGAAATATGTAGTGACAACTTCCGAAGCCACTCACAATATGGCGGGAACGTTTACGCACAGTTTGGACGCTCACGTAGCATCTAGTTGTTGTATGTCTATGTGTGCGTCAGCACGCATGAAAGCTGTGGTCCCCGCCCCATTTTTCTCTCCCAGTCCATTGATTTTAAAATCGCTGATCAGAAATCAGCAGGCGTGCTCTTAATTTACGGCCTCGCCACGGAAGAGGCGTCGCTCGGAAACAGATTCAAAGTCAGTTTTACTGGCGATTCGCCGGCAGCTTGTCATTCCCGGTCACGAGACGGTACTTCCTGTGAGAACGAGGCCGAAAAGTAAACAGAAATCGAGGTGGAAGCATTTTTTCCCCCCCGTGTAGCTGTGAAATGTGCAAATTTAGCTGCTCGGCAAGTGTCTCCTAGCGTTTGTCCCGTTCAGGAAAACCAACAACGGCGGGCTGAGACAGAAGGGAAGACACCGAGGTGAGTTGTTGTGAAGTTTTAACCGTAACTGTGTGAGTTTTTGCCTTTGGTTTCCAGGAGATAAGTTTCATACTAGCTAAAGGTGGCTAGCAGTGGTCAAGCTAGCTTTGCTAAAACAAAGGAGTTAAAATGTATTTTATTTACGTTTCATTTGAATCAGTTGTGTCTATTAAAG
Organism: Poeciliopsis turneri; assembly: GCA_922788865.1. Lineage (NCBI taxonomy): Eukaryota > Metazoa > Chordata > Actinopteri > Cyprinodontiformes > Poeciliidae > Poeciliopsis > Poeciliopsis turneri. The sequence continues at coordinate 1,724,814 of CAKLNU010001072.1, forward strand.
CAACCAGGATTAAATGGATTGATTTAAAAGAGGTTTCACAAATTGATAAGTATTTTACAGCTTTTTAAAATCCGCCCAACAATAATGGTAGCTAGTCTGGTGAGTTGCTTTAAAAGCAACTAACTAGTCTAGCTGCCATTATGTTGCATTATAACACAGCTTGTTATATACTGGCAAGCTTCTATGTCAGAAATTATATTTTAATCTGATCTGGATGAAACCCGCAGAAGTTTCAGTAGAGAGAAATAAAACTGAATGCATTTTAGAAGGTTTTGTTTTCAACATAGGATTGGAGATTCACAGATTTTACTCTGGTCGACCAATAATTTCAGCCATTTCTGATTCTGCTCTGTAAAAGATCAATAATTAACACCGATGCTCCAGAACAAATTTACAAATTGTTCTAAAATTGTAGTAGAGTAAAAGAAAATTTCTATATTTTCTCAAGAATGGTCCAAACTTAAAGAGCTGTATTGGGTGTATTGCTGAAAATGTGCAGTTTTGATTGGAGATAAATCACTGTTTGAGTTATCTGCACTCTCAGAAATGTAGACTTGTTCATAATAATACAAATAAAGTCCATATAAATGCACCCAAACCATTTCTTATACAATGTTATTATACATATTAAATGTCAGATTACATCCGTTTAACAAAGTGAAATAGCTCTCAACCAACCTAACATTAATTATTAGACTTAAAACCAAGTTTTTGTACAACAGAGTGTGATTATGATCAAGAAAATAGCTTTGAACCATCTGTTATCAGACAGAAATCATCCTCCAAGTACAAATTGACGTATGGTTGGTGTAAATCTTTCTGCAGCAGGTGGTTGTGTCTGTTTTTCTGCAAAATGGCTCAAAATTCAAAGACCCAAATTGAAGAAGAAATGAACTAATCAACACTGTCATGAGAAAGGTCAGACTGAGACACAGCATGTCTTTCGAGGAACTACTTATCAAGATGGCAGCATGACCCAAAACCAAACAGTTTCCTCAACATGAGGGAAAACAAACATTGGCAAAATGTAATGCGCTATTTATAAATGTACCTTCAAACAACCTGTGAAATTACCAATAAAAGAAGTGCATGCAGTTTTAAGAACTGTTGCAAATATTGAAAGGTGGGACTTTTTTTTAAATTCCACCTTTTAATATATCAATATTAAGAAAAAATTTTACTCATGTGGCAATTTCCTATTCTGGATAAATAACTCAAAAAGAAACATCCAATGCTACAGAAATGTAAGAATAGATGAAAAACAAAGTCACAGGAGCCGTTTCCGAAGCTTTGGAAAAACCACAGTGAGAGCCATTTTCCACAAATGGAGGAAACCTGGAACAGTGGTGAACCTTTCCAGGAACGTCCGGCTTTCCAAAATTACTCCAAGAACAAATCCGTGACTCAGCCAAGAGGTCACCAAAAAAAAAAAAAGAAACAGAATAACGTCTAAAGGTCTGCAGGCTTCACACGATAAACAAAAACATCAGTTGGAGATTTCTGAAAGTTTCTTGTTGTAGAAATTATCTACAACAAGTTGAAATTATACAACTGTGGAAAAATAAAGACCCCACTGCACTGACCCCCATTAAAACCTGGTTATTCCACCAAATATTGATGTCTGAACTAAAACATTTGTATTATTGTTTCTAAATGAATAACTTGTTTCCTTTGTATGATTTGAGGTCTGAAAGCGCTGCATCTTTTTTGTTTCTCATTTTCTGATAATAAATGCAACATTTTTGCTTGAGATTTCAGAGGCATGTTGTCTGTAGTTCATAGAATAAAATAACAATGTTCAATTTTTCTCAGACTTAAACTTATACAAAGTAAAATCAGAGAAACTGATCATTTTAAGTGGTATCTTTTTTTACATAGCTGTATATTCTGTGCAGTTTTGGCCTAATTATTGCTGAAAGTTTGCTTTTTTGTGTGTCTGTTTGCTCAAATTAATGATTAATCATTTACTAAATTAACTGGGAATTATTTTAATAATCCCGACGAATCAGATTAATCGTTTCAAACCTAGTTAAAAAGGTTTAATTATTCTGGACATTTAGTGGAGTTTATTTCAGGCTCAAACTGTGAGAACAATTCTTCCCAGATTCTTTATTTTTATTTAATTTCTGCTCTGCGTCGCTCAGAGTCTGTTGGCCAGACAACATGGAGACTGTGTGTTTCCGGCTACCGGGACACGGGGACACGACCCTGAAGCACATGAACTCCCTCCGGTCCCGCCAACATTTCTGCGACATTACCATCGTGGCCAGTAACAACCAGACCTTCAAAGGTCATAAGGTTGTGCTGGCGGCCTGCTCGCCCTTCCTGAGGGATCAGTTTCTCCTCAACCCCTCACCCAGGCTTCAGGTCGGTGATTTTAAACACGCACCGCCTTCCTAGATGCTGTTGTGCAATGTAAAACTCGTTTTTAATGCTTTCTGCAGGTGTCGATGCTGTACAGCTCCTCGGTTGTGTGCGACTTGCTGCAGTCGTGCTACACCGGCATGCTGCAGTTCAGTCCTGAGGAGATCGTCAACTACCTGACTGCTGCTAGCTACTTCCAGATGGAGCACATCGTGGAGCGCTGCAGAGCCGCGCTGGAGAGATACGTGCAACTAAAGAACCCCAATCTGCTGAAAGTCAGTGCCACAGTCGACTGATTTAAACCACGCTGATGTGCCGCCACCTGCCTTTTCTCTCACTATGAAGAAGTAAAACTGTGCATTTTTCCTCCTTCTCCTTTCTATTTTTAGATGGCTGAGGAGGACGGTCAGGTCAGACCGGTTATTCTCAGCGCCAACGTTCATTCAGTTGCTTCACCTCTGACCACTCAGCCCTCCCCCATGGAGCAGCACAGCCCTGCAGTCATCACACTGGAGGAGGAAAACAGCGAAACATCTGCTCAGCACGCCGGCAACAGCCCCGAGCTGGATGAGCCCGACGCTAAGGTGATTTTCACACCTCAATGCTAACAAGACGCAATAAATGCTCCTGGTATGTCAACATGTGCAGCTCAGAGTGTCTGGACTCTTAAGTATCCTCACTGCTGCAAACAGATGAATTAATGCTGTAAAGCGGCAATAATTATTATAATAACTTATTAATAAATTATTAATTCAAATCATTAAATAATGATTAAATAATTTATAGTCTAAATTCAGACTAAAAATCTAAATTTTTAGTAGCTCAGTTTTCTGGAGCTATTTGTAGTTTTTTGGAAGTTTGTTCCAGATTTATGGAGAATAGAAGCAGCACGCAAAAATATACATTATTAATTTTTTAAAATATCTTTTTAAAGATATTTACAGACAAAAAAAAAAAAACCAAACTTATTTGTCTGTGAATATGTTCTGCCAAAACGTCCATAGCTTCAGCTTAAGTTGGTTTAAATTCTGCAAAACAAAAAATCTGTTGGGCATTTTTTCCTACAAATGATGAAACATTCACTAAAGCTAATCTGCTACTGCATTTAAGCCAGTAAAATGTTTATTTTCGGATTTTTTAAAATTTATTTTAATTGTCCATTTGCATTTTTAATATTGTATAAAAAGGTCGACGTGGTTTAACAACAAATTGGCACATTTTTTAATCTGATTAATCATGAGAAAATGATCCTTAAAAAAAATTCGCTTCATCCCTAATAGAGCCAAAATAAAACTCCCTCCAGCATTTATTTAACTTATTTCAGTGAAGAACTGGGATGTGACTCTGTTATTTATTGAATAACTGTTATCAGCATCTGGAGCTAAAATCTGTGTCCGTTTCCAGCAACATTTGAAAACCTGCATAAAACCGCAGCTCTATTCTTCCTTTTCATGCATCGTTAAGCAGCAAGTGAAAGATCTGCTTTATCAGGACATTCCAGGAAGCTGAATTCGGTTTCACTAACCTCTGCTAGACTTGTGTGAGAAAACCGCCCAAATAGAACCTGTTTGACAGCATGAAGTAGGCCTAACAAGCTTAAAAACCAACGCGTCACGCTGGAACTCAACAACCGGCCAGAAACCTGGTCATTAACGTCTGAATAAAAAAGGTTTCAGAGCCGTTTCCAAGTCAGTGGGTTCTGGCAAACTGCAGAGAGATCCATTATCCACTAATGGGGAAAACATGGAGCGGTGGTGAGCCGACCCAGGAGTGGCCGCCCAACTAAAATTACTCGAGAGAGCCCTGCTGAGTCACTGAGGAAGTCAAACCAACCCAGACTGCAGGGCTGCAACTACCAATTATTTCTGTAATTTGATTATTCTGACGAGTAATCATATTTTTAAAATGTACACAGTCTACAAATGTTTCATTTAAATACACTAAAGGATGAAAATAAATAATTTCTGAATAAGAAAACAAATATTTGACTGTAAAATGCAGTAACATAACTTTGCTTTAGTGCACATGTGTCAAACTCGAGGCCTGTGGGCCAAATCTGGCCTATCGTAGCTTTTTATAAGGCCCTGTAGATCAAATCAAATCAATGCAGTTTTTATCTGCTTACTACCAAATTATATCAATCAGTCCCTCCAGTTTCTTGAGAATTCATGCAAAATCAACAAACTTCTGCACCATTTTACACTTATGCATAATTGGGAGTTTATTGCAAATTGTCCTCAAAAACCTTCTTACTTGTACTAAACGCCTCAGCCTTAATTCATTTCAAATTATAGGCCACAATCCATACAGCCAGTAATAGAAAGTTGCATTTACCGTCATAAATGAGTGCAAATATTTTCAAATTAGTACCACAAACACTTTTTTATTGCAAAAACATCATGAAATTCTCAAGGGGCTGAAAAGATGTTAAGTGATATTTAATTTTAAGAGTTCATTGATATTTTAACAGTTGATCGGGTTTTATCAATACAATCTGACCCTTTAAGGTCATTTATGATCCCGATTTAGTGAATTTGAACCATGTGAAGCTAAAGCTACAAAATACGACAAAATTGTCTTACAAGTAACTTTTCAGCAAAATATAGGAGCTTGTTTTAAGTCAATAATTCCTTAATATTGATTTTTAAAAAGTACGAGTTCCACTGGCAGATTATTGAACTCATGAAAATATTTTTTTCCATTTTATAAGTGGAATAATCTGCCAATAGGACGAGAACCTTTTCATCAATATTAAGGAATTATTTACTTAAAACAAGCTCCTATATCTTGCTGAAATGTTACTTGTAAGTTAGTTGTCATATTTCAAGTGTAATAATATATTTGCAGTTGAAACTAAACCAGAATTACTTGGCGACATTTTGTGTTTTTGCAGTGAAGTCATGTTTTAAAATTGTTTTGCAGGTAAACGCGATGGGTGAGGAGGATGAGAACCGGCCGGAGGACTACAGCGTTTACAGAGTGTACATCCCGGAGGAAGAGGTGGCAAACCGAGACGGGGAGGCGGACATGGGAGACTCTGCCGATGTTCCTCAGGACCTGTGTTACCCAGAAACCAACAGGATCTTCATTGCAGGAGACGGCAGCGAATGCGACTTGGACTCTGCTGAGGATCTGAGTTTCGGGGGCCTCAGAGCGTTCAGGCAAAGACTGTCTGAGCCGAAGGTCAGCCGCGGCAGAGGGAGAGGCAGGGGAAGGGGATTCAAGAAGCGAAAGTGGGGACCATCCCAAGAGAAAAGGTCCACGACTTTAGCTCACCGTCAGGATCTGTGGTACGCTGCTGCTGCTGGACTGGGAGGGGGCTTTGCCCTGGACTTCAGCCAGGAGGATCTGAAGACCGCAGCAAATTATTTTGTTGATTTCCCCCGGTTGGACTTTGCTTTGGGCAGCGTTCACGGTGAAAAGGTCTCCCCCATTAACCAGTTCTCCCTGGAAGAGTCTGGCGCCGGCGAAGGGAGTTCAGGGTTGAACGCTGTCGGCACAAATGAAGGAGGGGATGAGTCCGTCGCCGTGGTGGGCTCCACTTCCAGCGTGACTGGGCCTGTGATTTGCGAGCACTGTGGCCTCACTTTCCCCTCGGCACACTCCCTGGCCGTCCACTCCCGCTCCACCCACCTCCTGTACGTCTGCCCCTGCTGCGGGAAGCACTTCCACCACTCCACCAACCTCACCCGACACATGGCCGTGCACCGAGGGGCCGCCAAGGCCCACCAGTGCCCCTTGTGCTACAAGACGTTCACCCAGAAGTCCACGCTGATAGACCACATGAACCTGCACAGCGGGGAGCGGCCGCATCGATGCGCCTATTGCCACGCCCGCTTCGCCCACAAGCCCGCCTTACGACGCCACCTGAAGGAGCAGCACGGGAAAACCACAGGGCAGAACTCCCTGCACGAGCAGGAGGAGCGGGAGAGGGCGAGAGAAACTGCAGTAAGAGAGCCGGAGGAAGAACAGGAAGGCCTGGTTACGGAACAAACTGAGCAAGTGTCATGAGCAAAAACATAGACTTTCTCATGTTCTGTTAAACCCAAACTTCAGTGTATTTTATCAGGATTTTTTTGTGACAGGCCAACACAAGGTGGCGTTCAAGAAGGAAAAATTTATTTTTTTTACTGATGAAGAGACAAATTAAGTGGCATGCATTTGTATTCTAGGTAGGGCTGGACAGTACATCAATAATAATATATGTCATGAAAGACATGCGATTGATATCAATAAATGCGTCTGATAGAATAGTCAATTTTACTGAACTTGGATGCAGAACCACATGGCATTCTGGGGGAGGGAAAAAGGAAAGCTAAGCCAGTTTAGCTAGGTTGGCGACATCAACTAACTCACTCGCTGTTTGGTTACCTAGCAACAAGGTGTTGCTAGGTAGTTTAGGATTTCACCACGGTGCCTCATAACTGCTTAAAAATTAAAAACTGAGGTGTGGAATGAAACTTTGGCTAAAATAGCAAAAGCCATGCCACCAGTTAAAACTACTCAATAGTTATTGATATCGACCGATATTGAGCGCGTATCATTAGACATTTTTCAGCCATATCGCCCAGCTCCGGTAGAATTTCTACCGGCCAATCAGAGAACAGAAGAAATTGTGGGCGATTACGTAGTCTGCTTGTAGTTTTAGCAATGGCGGCGCTGGGAGTGAACGGAGCCGTTCAGTCCGTGTTTCAAAAATACTCAATCAATATCAACAGCTTTATTCGGCTTTGCGCTTCACTCTTTGCAGTGCAGGATCTAATTAGGGCATGACGGACGTCACGGCGGCTGCACAGTAGCGCTATTGCCTTGCAGCAAGAAGGTCCTGGGTTCGATTTCCGGCCCGGGGTCTTTCTGCACGGAGTTTGCATGTTCCCCCTGTGCGTGTGTGGGTTCTCTCCGGGTTCTCCGGCTTCCTCCCACAGTCCAAAAACATGACTGTCAGGTTAATTGGTCTTTCCAAATTCTCCTTAGCCGTGGTTGTTTGTCCTATTTGTCTCTGTGTTGCCCTGCGACAGACTGGCGACCTGTCCAGGGTGAACCCCGCCTCTCGCCCGGAACGCAGCTGGAGATAGGCACCAGCACCTCCGGACCCCGTTAGGGAGAAGGGTGACGGAAAATGGATGGATGGATGGACGGACGGACGTCACGGCCGAACGTTAGCATTTGGGTAAAATTTAAAACTTCGAGTAAAAGCGCTTGTTTTTACGAAGCTAGTACATTTATATTCATATGCTGGTATTATTTAAATTAGGGCTGGACTATATGGCCTAAAATCAATGTTATATATTAAGCCATTCATTAGCTGCTTATCTTCCTCCTCGACCGCCATTTCCTCCATTTTCTCAGCCGACTCTTCCGGTTGTTCTTCTGGATGGGGTGGAGTCACGTGACTACTGAACGTACAAGTAGCGCGACGTCTTAAAGGAACACGAGCATAGCCTACTAAAAAGACGTTTTTTTGAAAATACCGAAATATGTCATCGGTCATCATCATAAATTTCGGTGTTATTTTTATTTTTTTGGTTCATTGCCTTAGCAAATCGTTGTTAGATGCTCACCGTCAAATCTTACTGAGCCCGAACAATTTTGCTAAGAAAAACTGACATATTTCTCCTTTTCTTAGTCATTCAAATATACAGACACACATTTCAGATTTCCATTCAAACGTTCTGCTTTGTGTTGGTTTATTACATCAAAATCTCCTAAAATACAGAGATTTATGGTTTAACTTTAATGTGAAAATGGTTCAAGGGAAATTAATTGTGAAGCCTTCATGCTCATCAATTTACTGCAGCCTGCTGGATCTGCTTTTCAAAGGGTCATGGTGACGTTACTGATCTTAAAGTGCTAAAAATATTAAAATGCCTTCATATGTTTACTGCCAAACCACGTGTCTAGTGTGAAGATAAATGAACAGTAAACAAGCAATATAAATGGTCTTTTCTGGTTGTAGCTAGTAGCTGTTAAACTGCATCTGAGTAAACTGGACCAGTGGATATTATGTGAAACTCCCTGAAGCCAAAGACGATTATTCTACCAGTACTTTTTTTAACATATCTGAAATTGTTGTGAACTATTTTCTCTTTTGGGTTTGAGTGAGATATTTTGTAATGTGTCATGTAACAAAAAAAATGAGAGAAAATTACTAACATGTCTTGTTTTTATGTAGATATTTGTACTGTAATGGTAAATCAGTGATTCTCCTCTCGAAACTGTTCATCTGCTGCACACAGAAGGTTGATTAAAACGCATCAATGATCCAAATACCGGTTTGAAATGAAGAGAGCTGCACAGGTAATAAACTTGGAGAGCACTCAGGAAGGATTTAAGTTTGGTTATTTTCACAGGGGATGCTGGAGGCTTATTTAAGATTTGTAGTACAATAAAAAAATTAAGGTTTGACGTGTAACATTTAAGCCTAATTGTCAAAATAAATATAACATAAAATACTGTTTTCAGTTGCATAGAGTAGAAAGAAAACAATACTGCATCTTAATTATTTTGCATATCTATTTAAAATTTTAAGTAAATCTATAAATTGTCAGACTTATTTCTTCATAATTTATGGCAGATTTTTCTCAAACTTTAAATGAAAATGAGATCCTATTCCGTATTGTCTGAAATTTTGGTTACTCATTCCTCCATCCTCCTGTCAAATTCCTAATAAAGCCGTTAAGTTTTATAGTTTTACTTTTAAAAATGATTGGAGGAATCCAGAAGAGTTCAGGATTTTGCCAGGAAAGATGTGCAGAAACCTTATAAATCCCAGTTTTATGGAATTCTACTCGAGAATGATTTATTCAATTCAACAAAAAAAAAACAATTCCACAATACAGGCCAGGATCTCATTAAAAAGAAAAAAACAAAACGTCTTTTATTCCAGGAAGTCTTCACTGTAGACCACTTGGTTCCTCTTGTCCCTGTACGAGCCTTTGGTGCTGTTCTGCACAGCTGGTAGATTAAAAAAAAGAAAGAAATGACGGTTTAAGAAACGGATGCCTTAGGCCTTGTTCACACAACAAAAATGTCGGGTGAAATTGAAGAGTTTTGTTGCGTTTGTACTGTACATTTACACGGAAATTCCGAACGTTTTCTATAACAACGGCACAGTTTGAGGAGGGGTTCTTAACGAACAAGAGAAGAAGTTTACCGAGGGAGGCCCACACTGATTTCCCGGTGGCAGCGTCCAGCATGGGCTGCTTTCTCGCAATGCTGACTCTGATATGAACGTCTCCCACCACAGCTCCATTCAACTGTCGGAAAAAAACACAAACAGGCAAAAATAATTAACCTTTACTTTTTGCTACTTATAGAAACAGATTTTTTTAATACATCAGAATCTAATTATTATCAATAGCAGGAGTTTCAAATGATTGTGCAAACAACTGTGTATTTTGAAGAAAAACAACGTGGTCTTGTTTTTCGTCTCATCCACACAACTTTCTGAAGCAAATTTAAGATGTTTTTTCATGTAAAAATGAACCTTTTTTTCAGCAAATATGATCACATTCTCACAATTAAACACAAATTTTCATAGTCTGCTCCTAATTCTTCGTCATGCAACACAAAAAAGGGATGATTGAAATAAAAGTGACGTTTTGAAAATATTGTTTGCTCTATTCTTTCAGAAAAGGAAGGAAAATAAATTTAAATCAAATCTGGTATGACAAAAAGCAGATTCACTATAACACAACTTTTCACTAAAAGTAGTCAAGTAATGGACTGAAAATAAGTGGAAAGCCTCCATAAAATGTAAAAATAGCAAAGTGCCAACCTCAGCGACAGCCTGGTCTGCAGACTCCATCTTCTCAAACGTGATAAATGCACAACTGCAAAGAGAAACATGAGGAAGAGTCCCAGGCCATATAATCAGGAGAATGCATCAGGAGTGAAGAATGTCAGGATAATGGTTGGCTTAACAGAGTACTGGTTCCATACTTGCGCGGGTTGTCCATTGAGAGGTCGATGATGTTCCCATGATGGGAGAAGGCCGAGCGCAGGCTGTCCTCCACCAGGCCGGAGCCGTAAACATACACAGTGTTCCCCTTACGCACACCTCTGCGCTCCGGGTACGAGTCCGATCCTGAAAGGAAAGAGAGAAAAAAAAACAAGAATCAAAACCACACTTCTCAGTAAACCATTTGCATCTTTTCTAATTTCAGTTTATTTATAAACTGAGTACATAATAAGGCTTTTTGAAGAAAGTGTGCTCTATGAGGGACAGGAGAATATTTCAGGTTTATCATTTTTGTTTACAACAGAACTTGAAAATATGTAGACTTGCAATCTTTGCTGCAAAACCACATAGTTTGAAATGGCTATGCTACTTCAAGTGTCATGCATTAAACTTCTGCTTTACAATATAGTAGGCCATCTTGGATGGACATTGACTGTCCACAACTAAAATATTTCTCATAGGCAGAAGTAAAATGGTTCAGAGGGAGACGTGTGGAAAACGAACAGAGTAGAGAGGAAAATGTGTTAATATTAAGTAGCTCTGGGTGGAAAGATTGTACAAGTATGAAAAGTGAACAGCTAATTTAGCTGAAATACCTGCAGCAACAATTTAGATGATTTTTGATAAGGCTTTGCAAGAAGAAGAATCCAGCATCAAGACAGAAAGACTGTTTCTACAGATATTAGGGTGACTCTCAGGAGAGATAAGTGAATTTAAAGATGCAATAGTTTGATGCATCCTAAATGCACAAAGGAGTGTTAGCCGAGATCCTTCCCCATTCATATATTCTGTGAAATGTATTTGTATTAGTTGGTTTTATTTAATGCTTTCAATGTGTAGTAAAATATTTAAAAAAGTAAATAAATAAAAACCATCTATGAAAGTCTTACTTCTGAAAGGTGCGTCTCTGTCTCTGTCCCGCTCCCTGTCCTGGTCTCTGTCTCTCTCTCTGCTTCGTTCTCGGTGTCTTTCTCGTTCTCGTTCTCGTTCCCTGTCTCTGTCTCTGTCCCGGCCTCTGTCTCTGTCTCTGTCCCGTTCCCGTTCCCGGTCTCGATCCCGATCTCTGTCTCTTTCCCACTCCATGTCTACGTCTCTGTCTCTTTCTCGGTCCGCTTCACGGCTAGACGACATGCCGCCTCCTTCTTCTTCTTCCCGGTATCGGTCGCTTGAACTAACGAAGCTGCAGGGACGCAAAAAGACAATCTGTTAGACCCATAGAGGGACACTTTTTGCTCAGGTTTGGATTATTACCTTTCATACAGGCTCTTCATTTGACCTCTCTTTCCAGACTAGAACAAATGACACAAAGAAACTTCAGAATGGAAAGCAGATCATTTACCGGTATTTGAAAATACATATATAAATAACATAAAATCTCATTTATACCTCATGTGGATCATCATCTGTAGAGACACTCCTTTGGAAGGGTAAGAAGGCAGGAGCCGGACCTTTTTCGGGGTCCTGAGGAAGTGGAACAATAAAAGAAGAAAACAGGCAGAAAAGGAGATAAGCTGCATGTTCCTTCATCAAAACCAGTTAATATACAGATTAGCTGGGCTGAAAGGATTCATTGAATTAATCAGCTATTGAAATAATTGTCAACTATATTAGTAATTGATTATTCATTCAGTGGAATATGCAGATTCAAATAAGGCAATTCGCTGAAAAAACTTCTTCAGAGGAGTAATTAAGCCAAAACTGTGAAAAAAATAATAAAAATAAATAAATAAAATACTTGTAATTGTCTGTAAATCTGTTTTACCCTGAATTCCTTAATTGTCAATTTTAGTTTTATCAGATTTGCTATGCTATGTTACTGCATTTTAAGCAATAAAATAAAATACTTATTTTCTTAATTAAAAAGGAAATTAGCTATATATGTTTTTGTTTGGATTTTTTTTATGTATTTCTAAGATTGTATAAAAAGGCTTAAGTGGTTCAATGAAAAATCTGTGGGTTGTGCCATTTTTTTATCTAATTAACTGATTAATCATCAAGATAATCTGTAGATTAATTCGTATTAGACACAATGGCTCATTTATTACACAGAACTGAGGAATACTATTTACTCACAGATTTTTAGATCATCCAACATAATGGTAATCAAAGTGACAAAAAAGCAAAAAGAGAGGAAACCTATATCTTCTTGGGTCCAAATCATTTTCCAGTCTTGGTTTGGTACCTTAAGTTTGATTTCTAGCATTCGGGAGCGTTTGAAGCCGGAGTTCTTGGTCTCTGATTTAATGGCGCTGATGGCGCCTGACTTGATGAGCATTTTAGCTTGCTCTGTCGCTGTTGCGGTATCAACAACAGGCTGATCCGACAGCGCTGCAAAACAAAACAGTGAAATATCTTAAATAATTAAACCTAGTGTTTACATAAATAAATGCTAATTGATTAGCATTAAAAATATTAATTTTCTCTAGTTTATCTCAGCACTTGACTAAACACAATCAAAGCAACAAAAAAAGCTATCCTAGATAAGATATGCCCACCTTTCTAGGCAGTTCAACAAATGTGTATTTTATAAGCTTGCTTAGGCTGTCACAATGGCTTGCTGTTATTGTCACAGTTCTTAAAATTATCACATTTTGCATTAATTCGACCCCATCTTACTGACACATATATTTACTTCCATACACATGTAAAATATCTTCACCGATAGCAAAGAGGAGCCAAAGTCAAATTCCTTGTTTTTGTGCAAAAACCTTGACTAGTAATAAATCTATTACAAATCAATCAAAAGCACTTACTCCGTTTCAAGCCACTCTGGTTTGTTTGGTTGGTTGAACTCTGCTTCTTCAGCGCAAGAAGCGCCTTTTTCTGAAATTACAGCAGTTAAATCATTGAGTAGTTGTTGACTGATGTTGCAGCAGTATATCCTGTTAGCAACTTCACAAGAAAGTCTGACACATCTATAGATTACTTTTTACTGTGCTGTTGATACACTGAAATTTCCCCTTAGAGGGAAATATAAAGGATTGTTTCATTTTATTTTATGCTATTCTATTCATTCACTCATCCACAAACACCATTAATCATTTCAGCATTTTGTAGAGCAAAATTAGGTGAGCATTTGAGCCTTTAAGCAATATTTATCATGGTAACGATGACATAAAAGGAAACAATTCAAAGCAGGAGATTACCTTTTTCTTCAGCTTAGCATACTTCTTCTGGAGAGACTCCTCTTCCTCCGTTAGTGAGTTCGGAAACAACACCATGACAGCAACAGCTGCAGCACTAATAGAAGCAAAAAGAGGCAAAAAATGGAGCATTAAAACACAGTTTTTATTTTCAACCACCGTTAGCCGTCTAATTTAACAAGCCAAGAAACGGCAATATGGCTAATTTCCAGAGACTTCAAGTGGTAAACAAAACAACAAATAGCAAAAACAGAGTCACTCTACTAATGCAGCCCAAAACATGAATTATTTTACTCTAAAATAGTATTGGTAATGACTTACCACCTTCTCTGGAAGTCAAAAGGCTCAAACAAAAACACCGACGCGTAGATATGACGTAAGCACGTTTTTATTTATTTTTATTTCTTTCATACAAAAAAAATCAAAACAACAAAATATACATATAATTATTGTTGGATATTAAAATATATTCCTACGTGTATTATTATTATTATTATTATTGCACATTTTTACTTTTGTTATTCTTTTTTTTTGTGCGTTAGCTTCGAATGCTACCTACTTCCGCTTTGGAGTTCCGGTTAACTTCCGCAGCGACAGCAGGGCAGGACTGGACAGAGCTTCATGGTGGCAAGTTTCACTCTGTTGATGAAAGACCATGGACAGAATACGTACGTTGTGTTTCAGCATATCCTTTGAATATTCCTAAACAACTTAAACGTGTTTCAGTTTGCTTTCTTGCATGCGGAGCCAGTGAAGGTTTCAGTAAAAAGTGCTACTTCAAGTCAACACCAGATCAAATGTACCATTAACTTTACTCATGTCTGTAGCAGGATCTGTTTTCTTGGAGCACTTCATGTGTTAAAGCAACATTCATGTCTAGTAGATGTGTGGTTTACATGTGTGAATAAAGCTTTTCTGGTTTTTGTAGTGTGGTTTATATAAATAACATTAATCCCATAATTCTAAAAAAACAAACAAACAAAAATCTGGATTTTCAGTGTATTTTCAGAATTCTGACTTTTTCCCCCAGCAAAATTGTGACTTTAATCTCAACACTAAAAAAAAATCTGACGTTAATCACAGAATTAGGAGAAAAAAAGTCAGAAAAAAAAGAGTAGATCTAAATGAAGAGTCTTCTCCTTTGCATTAAAGTCATAATTCAAAATTTTATTTCAGAATTATGAGATTAAAGTTTTAATTTTTGTTAACCCTAATCCTCTACCAAATCTGTTAAAGAGCCTGTGTGTTGATTTGAGTGCAGATGTACCCCCTGCCGGCCCCATGGACCTGCCGCTGTCCCTGCTGGAGATGGGACGCTCGGGAAGGTTTGAGCTCATCACACACCCGCTACCTGACCAGCCTTTGCCTCCCCAGAGCACGGTCAGTACAGGGCGGGTTTACCGTTCAAAATAATTAAAGCTTGACACAACTAACACAACTGTTTTCTGTTATTCCTCTTCTTTTAATTGAAATCTTTACCAAATCAACCATATCAACAAAATTCCATCCTGTCTATTTCAGAAGAGAGATTTCTAGAGAGGGGGGGACATATGTAGTATAATATGACTATTTTACATTAACTGTGAAAGAAGATCAAGTATTTCTCCTGCCTGCTGCGGACCACTGTTAAGCTGGATATTCATTTCATCTGTTGTAGAATTACTAGCATTTCAAGACAAAAAAAGAGACTGTGAAGTATGAGTTAGTGTTGCTGCTCCAGGACCAAGACAAATCAACCTCAACTCCATTTCTCTACAGATAACAATTGGAGGAGAAAATCCGGCTGTTAGTTCATGAGTTTAAGCTTGAGTGAACTTGTATTGTGCTGCAGGACAGTAGTACAGTACACAATCAGGAAGAAAGTTTTGGATTAGCCAAAGATTTTAACCTAATTGAGATGTGATGGCAGGCCCTAATCCAGGCTGTTTGTGCCCATAATCCCTCCAGTGTAGCTGAATTAAAACAATTCAGGATTAAAATTTCTCCATAAAATTGTAAAATTCTTACTACCAGTTATTGAAAGCGCTTGATTGAAGTTGCTGTCGCCAAAGGTGGCCCAACTGCATATTATATTTATGGGGAAATTATAGTTTCACGTAAGCTCAGGTTGACCCAAACCCTTAATGAAAGGAATTCAGCAATTTCTTTACTCTAGTTCTATAATACAGTGAAATATTTAAGTGTTCTACAAAAGCAATTTCTGAAGAAATTTCACAGCATGGCAGAAGTTATAATTTTCCCTTTGACTTCATTATTTTTCTCCTATTGTCTTTGAATAAATGTTGTATTTTGCCATTTTTGTCTGGTGTCACTCATCTCTCCTCCAGATTAATTTAATCTAAGGCTGGAATATGAATCAATATCATGATAGACCCGTGATCAGCATTAATGGATAATGTAGCAGAACAGAATGTTTCATAAGTTCACTGAACTCTGATCCAGAACCGCAAAGCTTTCTGTGAGCTTTAGCTTTAGCTTCTCAACTTCTCACTTTGGTGGAATCAACTGACTCACTCAGCCTTTGGTTACCTAGCAACTCACTCATTCTATGGTAACCTAGCAACAACACTGACATGTGCAGGCGCAGTTTAAACTATGTTTCATAACTGCTAAAAAATGAAAAACAACAGCATGAAGAGAAAACTGTGGATAAAAAAGGAAAGGTGATGCCACCAGTTTGACAGTATTCTAGATATTTAAAACAAAAAATAAATCATTACGAATGTAAATATGAAACACTACTATTGTGAAACGTTTCTCAGCCTTATTGTCCAGTTCACATCTTATTGACCAATAAATTTCTGATCTAATCCCGTCCTCCACAGCTTCCCCACGGACTCCCACCCAGCAGCCTGGACCTGGACAGAGAAGTGGAGAAACGGTTTCTGCAGGATCCAGCCTGGCTGCCCATCCATGACACAGACTTTGCCTTTCAGAAGTTTCTCAAGTATACCACACTGTTTATTATCTGGATGTCATTATTGAAAGCCCATTATGAACACATAAGACTAATCATTTCACAAATAAAACATGTACAATCACTATCATAGTAAATGTATGATATCCTGAAGAAGATGTGATATTTTCTTTGTTTTTCTCCTCAGGGTGACTGAAAGGAAGGTGAATGTCGACTCTTTGCTGAGCTGCGCCCCGACTCCGCTCCACTCTGGGCTCTCAGTCGTCAGAGATCCAACCACAGGGATGCTGCTGGACTTCACAGAGGTGACACTTTCTCTCCTTTAAACCAATAAACCACTCAATCGCCGCCGAGCTGTTGGGTAAAACTGCAGCATTAATGCTTAAACCAACTCTATCTCAGGAAATAATCTGTTTTCTTTGGCTTGTTTTTTAGGTTTTACTTGAAAACACTGGCCTGTCGGCCAAAAACTCGCTGTCACTGCAGCGTCAGCCTGGGCCTCCTTCTGAAAGCCTTCGGGGAAGCAACACTAACTACCCCTTCCTTCCCGGTTAGAGATATTAATATACTGATCCAGAACTTCCTTCCTGCTGTGATTTGTGGACAGGATTGTCCAGAGGTTTTAAACTTGTCTCTGATTTCTTTATGCTCTAACCTGAGCAGAGTTTCTTGCAGTCTGGTGATGCTGTCATACAGCAACAATATTCAGTGTGAGGTTTTTTTTAGATTTGTTGCAAGACTGAGCCCTTCTGCAGAGGCCTGTTGTGATAAATTGTCCCAGAAAATATTGCAATAAATGATAGTATTGTCGTTGTGAGGCCATTTTGAAGTAACATTGATTAATTAATTGCACAATAATGTAAGTTTTTCCTCTCAAAAACTAACAAGTCTGGATCCTTTGAAGCACAATATTAAGAAATATTGTTTTTGTAGAGTTTTGCTTCAAGCAGCTAATCAATCTTTAATTGTTGATTTTTCACAGGAGGGATGGAGGAACTCACTCTGGACCAGATTAAGACGAGATCTGAGCAGGAGGAGGAAATAGACTTTGAGAAAGGTTGTTTTTTTTTTTCCTCTGTTTTGAGAGTATAAGTTTGTAAATCAACTCCACAAAGGAAATAACATTACATGTTATTGTTTACCTCAGATTTACTAAAAATCCCTCCTGGACTCAAAGCTGGGATGGATTTCTCTGACAAAGGTTTGGTTCAAGACATTTAAAAATATATAAATCATCTCTTACAGCTTTGAGATCATTTATTCACTGGTTCCTGCTTTTTGTGTTTGCTCTGTGAAGTTGCCAAAATAGCAAAACCAGAGGTGAACCTCATGTCTCTGCTGTCCACACTGGAAGACTTTCCTGATCTCCAGCCTGAAGCCGAGGAGAAGGAGGACGACAAAGCAGGACAAGAAGCCGTCAAACTTCCCAGGACTAACAGCCTGGAAGACTTGGGAATAAAGGTGTTTATTTTCATATCACCACCACCATTACTACTACTATTATTATTATTACTACTATTAAAACTAGCCTGAATGTCCTGGACATCAAGATCTTCAATTTAATTCTCCTGCTATTAACGCTGCCAGGGGTATAGAAAATTAATTCACTTAATTACCGATTAATTGTTTATTAGTTTAAAATTAGTTCCAGTAAGTTAAGTAACAATCCTCTTAGACCTTCTTTTAGTGTTGTAGTTTGTCCGCCATCCAGAAGAGGCACCTCTGGTCATCCTTAAGCCGATGGTACAGATTTAAAGATCCTAAATCTGCTCTGTTCAATATTAGCGTCTCGCTTCCAACGACCATCGCAGCGCCTCCAATGATTAATGATTAGCTGGAGTATGATTGATCAATAGCTTTTTCAGGTCAGAGGACTCCAAACTCTTTACAGTCATTCATACATGCATTCATCTGCAGGAGACCGACACACTTCAAGTAAACATCTTTAAGTACTGACAAAATGGTTTTTTAGATTAAAAAATAATATTTTTTATATAATTAGACTGAAAATGCATCATAATCAACACTTTGAAACATAAATAAACTTGAATGAAATAACTGTGATGTTTTAATCTCATCAAATTGGTCAACAAAAATATGACATAACTGGACTTATTCTTGCTCCAATTAATCACTTTAAAACAGAAGCTTTTAATAAATCCATGTTTCTGTCCATCTTCAGGATGCAGAGTCTTCCCGCTCCCAAACAGAGGCAGGAAAAACAGACAAGTCAAAGCTGAAAGAAACCCCAGAGGAGAAAAAGAAATGGGCCATCCCTGTGGACATTTTGTCTCCCTGCGAGGATTTCTACAAGCGCATCCCAAACCCGGCATTCAAGGTGGCGACTCGAATATGATTCATGTCTGAGTGATCTCTGTCCGCTGGTGCCTGACTCTCTGCCTGCCTCCGTTTTAGTGGCCCTTTGAGTTGGACACTTTCCAGAAGCAGGCTGTGCTGAGGCTGGAGGCCCACGACTCCGTTTTTGTAGCCGCTCACACGTCGGCCGGCAAAACGGTGGTGGCTGAGTACGCCATCGCTCTGTCCCAGAAACACATGACAAGGTGAGAAACTGTTGCTGCAGCTTAATTACTGCCTGCCTAAAGGGGGAGGAGGAACATATGAGATGTAATGGATTTAACAGGAGTATTTAAAGCTGGGTAAGAATACAAATAATGACCCAAAAGGCAATGTGCATTTATGTATTCACAAAGAAATTATCTACAATAAGCTGAAATTACACAGCTCTGGAAACAATGAAAACCTCCTGGTGATTCCACCAAATATTGATTTCTGATCTCTTCCTGAGTTAAAACATTAGTACTGTTGTTTCTAAAGATATTAATTTCACTTTGCTATTTTGAACAAACAAATAAAAACATTTTGCTTGTAATTTCAGAGACATGTTGACATGCCTTATTTTTCCAGAGCTGCATGTTTACACAACTGATTCAATAAAAACAAATTAGTTTTAGACACGGAGTGGAAAAAATGAAATAAAACTCAATATGTTGGGAGTTTAAGGGACTGAATTGCAGATTAGATGGATAACAACTTCTGCAGGAAGTTTATCTGGATTTCTAATTATCTCACTTGTTTTCTGTAATTTAAATCTTTTTAGTGGCCATTTATAAAGGCACCACTTTACCAAGTGATGAACATAATTTGTTAAAAACCCACTTGTTAGGTATTTTCTCAACCTACATGAAAAGAGAACCACAAACAACGTTTGAGTTTTAAAGCAAGTCTTTTGCCAAAGGAGAAGGCACAGCAGACCAGACCTCAAGGTGTCTGCCATGCGTTCTGACCTTCTGCTTCAGAACTGGTCCTTTATTACAAAGCATAACAGGAAAGGAATGTGGAGGGAGGCAGTCTAAGGAGTATCATAAGATAAGAAATGGCTGTAGCTTCAAGGTCTGTACGCATCTGCAGCCCCAAAGTCTAACAAGTTCCTTTTCTCAGGGATGTGAATACTAAACCTATTAAAACCACAAATGTAAGAATGATAACAAAACATAATTATTATAACACCACTTCTCTCTTGAGCTGTAGATCTCAAGTCACTGTTGATTCCAACGAAGCGTTTCTGACACCACCACTAGATGGCGCTGAAGCAGAACAATCAAAACATGAATAAAGCTTTTAATGTGCTGAATTTATCTTTATCATCAATAATCTTGTCAGTATTGTTGGTGCATTCTTTATTTACTGGGGCTGCATGATATAAGAACATCTTTCAGTGGGGGTAATATTCGTAAATGCTGCGATATATTTATGTCTGTTTCCTCCTTTCCTTTCCATCCCTCACAAGGCAAACGCAGAAAATTATACCAACTATTTTTGTTCAGATTCTAGTGCTAAAAGGTAACTTTTCAGAAAAAAAGAAGCCTGTTTTAAGTGAATAATCCCATAGTATTGATCTTATAAGAAGACATTTTTGCACTAGAAACTAAGATTTTGTGTTTTTGCAGTGTATTTGTGCTTCCAGGACTACACACTGCTATTGTGATGTATTCATGACATATTGTGCAGACCTATTATTAAACACAATATTGATAAAACATGTTCATAATAATTTGATAAAAATATTTTAACTCCTTTTCCAATCCAGCTTTACTTGCAAAGAATTTTAAATTAGGACCAAAGTGTGGCACAGAATACATAAAAACATTTTAAACACAACAAATGCCTTTATAAAGACACAAAAACATAAAATACAGAAATGTTAATGATCCTAATTCAACCTGTTTGGACCTCTGGGATTTTCTAGGACCATCTACACGTCTCCCATCAAAGCTCTGTCCAATCAGAAGTTCAGAGACTTTAAAACCACTTTTGGGGACGTGGGACTCCTGACAGGAGACGTCCAGCTCAGTCCCGAGTCTTCCTGTCTCATCATGACCACAGAGATCCTCAGGTATCTTCATGTTGAGTATTTTGCTTTCAAAATTATGAATAAAACGTTGACTTGTCTTGCTGCTTCCTTTGAGGTCGATGTTGTACAACGGCTCAGAGGTCATCAGAGACCTGGAGTGGGTCATCTTCGACGAGGTCCACTATATTAATGATGCAGAGGTCAGGAAATCTCCTTGGAGACTCTAGTTCTTCTGCTTCTGCTGTGAGAAAAGCAGTTTTTCTTCTGTTTGTGTGCCTCAGAGAGGGGTGGTTTGGGAGGAAGTGCTGATCATGCTTCCTGATCACGTCAGCATCATCCTGCTCAGCGCCACGGTGCCGAATGCTCTGGAGTTCAGCGAGTGGATCGGGTAACTTCTGTTACTGCATTTAACAATTATTTTAGTAATCAATTATTGACCAGTGGTGAACCCTCTGAGTAGTGGCTCGCTTACTGAAATTATTTATTGTTTACAAACAAACTCAGAACGAAGGGCTGCAGCTAATGATTATTTTAGTAGCTGATTATCATGTTGAATATTCTGACGATTAATCGATTGATACATTCTGCAGATTTTTTTTCTTACTTAAGTCTTTTTTATACGATATTAGAAATACATTAAATCTGCAAATAAAAAATAATTCAGTTTCCTTTTCTAGTAGTTTAAATAAGAACAGGTACATTTTGTCATTTAAATTACAATAACAGAGTATTTTTTTAGTGTATGTTTGATCATCTGTAGATCAATTTACAAATTTTTGCATTTACCAATTAATAATTTGATAGCATAAGATGCTTAATGGGACATTTTGATTTTCACACCACTTGAGCTACCTGAAGCTAAAACTGTCCCATGTTACGAGTTTTGGATAAAACATATTTACAAAGTTTTAGCTTAATTTCTTCTCTGAATGTTTTGTTCTTTAAACCTTTTTTGAGTCTGCATACTCCAATTAACAATTAATTGATTGCTAAATTAGTTAAAGATTATTTCAATAACTGATTAATCACGATTAATCCGGTTAATCACGATGAATCGGATTAATCATCATTAATGGTTAATCCGATTAATCTGAATTGATTAATCGGATTAATTATTTCATCCCTTGTAACTTCTCAAAGCTAAACTGGAAGTTGGAGTCCATAAATCTGTAATGAAACTCCTAACCCGAGTCCTTTGGTCCCCAGTCGTATTAAGAAGAGGCACATTTACGTGATCAGCACCATGAAGCGGCCCGTACCTTTGGAGCATTACCTGTACACTGGAAACAGCACCAAGACCCAGAAGGAGATGTTCCTGCTGGTGGACGCTGCAGGAAACTTCCTCACCAAAGGGTACGTCTGTCCAGCCGCTCGTTTACGTGACCCCAGAGTTTCTGACCGGCGCTTTTGACATCAGGTCTCAGAGTGAAATTTTTCTGTAGCTGCCCAGCGGAAGACGTGTGAAGAGCTCTGCATGTGTGAAAGCACATGTGTGCAGAACGGGTGACTTCAGGGTTTATTCTACACATACAGGGGGAGATAACAAAAACCACAGTGTGTAGCTTTGTGCTACTTAACCTGTTCAGTTTAGCATCATTTCTGAAAAGGAAAAACACATGAGAATAAAGTGATAAAATTCCAAAAATAAAGTCATAGTGTCACAAAAATAAACTCGTACAAGAATAAAGTCATATAAAAAAAAGTCAAAGTATTACCAGAATAACTCGTAGTATTATGATTTTAATCTCATCATGCTACATTATTCTTGTATCCTTTAGACTTTATTCTCATATGAGTTTATCTCTGGAATTTTATCACTTTATTTTCATAATATCATAATAATATTTATTCTTGTAATGCAGACTTTTGCTTATATTGTTACTTTTTATTTTCACATTATTTTGACTTAATTTTTGTAACACTGCAACTTTATTCTCATAATATTGACTTTATTCAAGTAATATAATGACTTTAATCTTGTAATTTTACAATTATTTTTAGAATATTTCAACTTAATTTTTGCAACATTATAACTTTATTTTCGTAATACTGTGACTTTTTCTCATACGACTTCTTGTAGTACTATAGCTTTATTGTATTAATTCGCCTTTATTCTGGTATGATTTCTTGTAATATGATTATTTTTATTTTTGTAATTTTTGGACTTTATTCTCATAATTTTATGACTTCAATGATTTTCCGTTATGGGCCTAAAACTCTGCTGTACATGAGTTAAGGTTTAAAATGAAGTGGAAGCTAGTGATGTGTGTTCGATAGATGCTAAACACACAGTGCCATCTAATGGTCTGGCATGACAACTAAAGGTGCTGGCTAAACATGGCACTTTTTCCAAATCAAGAAAAATACCAGCAGTTTCCATGCATCGGTCTCAGTAAATAAAAATAAAAATCTGTCTGTTCAGCTACTATACCGCTGTCGATACAAAGAAGGAGCGGACCAGTAAACACGCCCAGTCATTCGGCACAAAGAGCACGCCTCAGCACACCTCAGCCAGCCAGGTAATCGTCCTGCGTTGCCTCGCGCTTCCTCACACCATCACAGCTTTTGTGTTCACATTTCGTCCTTTTTGTTTCCCTCCAGGACCGAGCGGTGTGGCTCACGCTACTCCACTTCCTGTCCCAGCGGCAGCAGACCCCCGTGGTGGCCTTCACCTTCTCTCGGACGCGATGTGACGAGAACGCCCGCTCGCTGGACTCCATGGACCTCACCACCTCCATAGAGAAGGCGGAGATCCACTCCTTCTTCCAGAAGAGCCTCAGTCGGCTGCGAGGAGGAGACCGGCAGCTGCCGCAGGTGAACGGCTGCAACTATTTAAACAGAACGTTGATCTGTACTGAGATGCAACTCAGTTATTCAGAAGATTGTAGAAAAGTTTATTTATTTAAATTCACAGAGGGATGAATTTAAATTGATTTTGTTTATTTCTGATGATTATGGCTTTCAGTGTCTGAAAACCAAAAGTGAAATTATTCAGATATTTAGAATATTATACACCGTAACAACAACTAATCTCACCAAGTACACTTGAATTCAGACAAAACCAACATAAAAGCAACCAGTTGGTTTCATGTTTTTCATGTATCTGGAAAACATGTAAAAAATCAACTTTCTTCTAGTCCTCAGATCTAAAACCGACAGAAGACCTGTCTTTTCTTGTTGACTAGCTGTTCCTGTGCGCTATAGCAGGATATATTGTGATAAACGGACTTGCTTGTGCAGATCTTGCTCATGCGGGACCTTCTGAAGAGAGGCATCGCCGTCCATCACAGCGGGATCCTCCCGATCCTGAAGGAGGTCATTGAGATGCTTTTCTCCCGAGGTCTCGTAAAGGTCGGTCGCTGTTTGTCTTTAGATTAACAGCAAATTCACAATTTGCAGCTTGTTGCTCTTGGATCTGAGTCTCAGACGCCTCTAAAAGCAGCTCAAGTCTTTAAACAGCCGTTTTTTGGCAATAAGTTAATGTTTTTTGGTGTCTTGAAAATGTGCTGTTTTAAATACCTCCTGATTGTTAAGTCACACTGCACCGTTACCTAGCAACCCCAGCGAAGCATAGCCTGTTACCTAGCAACCCAAGCAAAGTTCCAACACATTAATCAGCTGGTTTTACCGCTATATGCACTTTATGCAGCTGAAATCTCCCACTTGTGGGACTAGTAAAGGATTATCTTATCTTATGAAACTTTATCAAATCTTACCTTATATTACCAAAAGAAGGTTTTCCCACAGAAAACCTGGTAAGCCCAGTGGAAGAGGGATGATGGGGCAGAAATCCAGCGACCTGCCATGTTTTTGAGTTAGTTCTTTTTAATGTTGACAGAAAATGTTTAAATATTACTAGATAATTGTGTGTTATTGGAAGACATTATTAAAAATACCT
The DNA here is from genome assembly GCA_922788865.1 of Poeciliopsis turneri. Lineage (NCBI taxonomy): Eukaryota > Metazoa > Chordata > Actinopteri > Cyprinodontiformes > Poeciliidae > Poeciliopsis > Poeciliopsis turneri. The sequence goes on from CAKLNU010001072.1 coordinate 1,749,468, forward strand.
AGATCCCAACTCTAAAGTCTTAAAAAAGTAATAAAAAATGTAAAATCAGTAAACAATGCCCAGCCTGATGGGGGGGACAAGTAAAGCCTGGTGGCCCGTCAGGCTGATAATATACTGATAACCATGCACTCTGTTGACCTATCATCCAGAAACTACTTGCCACATTAATTTTGATCGTGCAGGAGGATCTACTTCTGCTTTTCAAAGATGTAGAGTTGTATAATTGTGCACCAGTTGGCATCCATTTTTATATGTGAGTGTAAATGTTGAGTTAGGGACATGAACAATAACAGTTTATTTGGATTTACATAGAGGCTCTAAAACTAAAATGATGATTTTGTGCAAAAGTAATGAACATGTTTGTATCTATCCAAGCCTGTTTAAGTAAAAATAATGAGACACTTAACAAAGACAGTTGTTTGTTTGCTGTGATCTCTTGGTTTCTGTCCCCAGGTGCTGTTCGCCACAGAGACGTTTGCGATGGGAGTGAACATGCCCGCCAGGACTGTGGTGTTCGACAGCATCAGGAAACACGACGGCACCGGCTTCAGGAACCTGCTGCCAGGTTTGAAGCGCTCCTGGCTTTCTCTGTCATTGGATAAATGGCAGCACTTTGATCCAATCTTCTGCATTTTGATCCGCACTGCCAGGCGAATACATTCAGATGGCAGGAAGAGCAGGAAGGAGAGGCCTGGACGCCACGGGAACAGTCATCATTTTGTGTAAATCGGGCGTTCATGAGATGGCCGATCTGCACGCCATGATGATGGTGAGTCCCGCCATGCGTAAAAACTCACAGCAGAGACTTTTGAAAATGTGCTGCTTCAAAACCTCCCGACTGTTAAGATGTACAAATTCTCCACTCATTATGGGCCCAGATCTTTAGTATTCATTCAACCACCATAAAAACACCAAGAGATGCAGAAAAATGATTTTTAATAAGAAAATAAACATTTTATTGCCTAACATGCAGTAACATAGCATTCATTTAATGAGCTTGAAGAGGTTTGTGTAGAAAATATTTACTGTGTTGTTTTTATCTTGAATACAAAATGTACAGATATCTTGTAGAGTTTTGGCTTAATTACTGCTCTTAAATGTCGGAGGTGAAATGACCTTATGCTATGAAAAGGTTATTTTAATAAACAAACATTACTTGTTTTACTCCAGTTATTGATTAACCGATTACTAAATTAGTTTATGATTATTTCAGTTCACCACGATTAATCGTTTCAACAAAATCTTTCAATCGTTCCTTCTTTGTCCGGCAATAAATGTATTCTTCAAAATTAACTCCATCCCAGAAATAGACTTAAAAAAAAGAGAAATTGATTAGTAAATAAATATAACCTGCAGTTGAGCTTTCTGCTGGAAAGTTTCAGAAACCGTTTCACCTGATTTCTGTCTCTGTTCGGTTCAGGGAAAGCCCACCATCCTCCAGTCCCAGTTCAGACTGACCTACACCATGATCCTGAACCTGCTGCGGGTCGAAGCGCTCCGAGTGACCGACATGATGAGGAGGAGCTTCTCTGAAAGCCACAGAGACACTCAGGTGACATCGGCACAGAAACAACTCGGCACCAAACAGAGAAGCAGTGAGAGGATGTTAGCTGACGAATAAATCTGCTTTTCTTCGTCCTGCTGCTGTAGGCGCATGAGAAGAGGATCAGCCATCTGAAGCAGATGTTGGCGTCTCTTCCTCCTCTAGAGACGGAGGGCGGGCTCTCTGACATTTTGCCTTATTATCATACAGCAACGGAGATGCAAAACACCAGACAAGCCCTGCAGGTAACACCAATCAATTGACTAATAAATAAATATAAACTGCATTTACTGGAGAAAGTTTCTGAAACAGTCTAGTTGTGTTGTTGTGAATAAAAAAAACAACAACAATCCTCCCCACTCCCATTTAGATTCATTTAGATTTTGACTTTCTAAATTCAAGTTCACTCAGATATCAAATATTGACAAACAATCATACAATGATTATTTGTTTCCTTCAGAAAAGGTACTCTAGCTAGAACTGCTTAAAGTACTGCAATGATCTTAACATGCTTGAAAAGGTGCAGAAAATATCCATGAATGTTGTTGATGAATATAGGTTTCTCTTAATGGGGCGAATGTCTATTTAAAGGAAACTGTTTGACTGTGTCCTCCATCAATAATCCCTGGATAACTTTTGGCAGAGCCGGAATTAAACGGCCTGTTTTAATGGTGCAGGTGAAATGTCTGAAATGGTCTGCGTGAATAAGATGTTGAGATGTGAAACGTGACAAGGGTGGACATGTGTATATGTTGATATAAAATAGTTATTGAAAATAAAAAGTAAAAAGAAGGTGCAAGAAGAAATAAAAAAACTTATGAACTTCTATCCAACAAACTCATACCATGGTTTCAGATGGACACTCATTATTTAATTAAAGAAGGAAGGAAAATCCTGACATAAGTTAATTAATTTTCATTTTAGCTTCTTTTTTCCCCCCCATGGACTCACCAAACACATACGTCTAAATATATATATATATACATCCTTCCGTACCCACACACACACTCGTATGTGTTAACCTCAGTTTACATATAAACATTTGTGCTAACTCTCATTCATATTCCTATATTGAGTGAAAATGACTTCCTTGCAAATTGTATTATATTTTGACATTGTTTTAACTCCTTATTTAGCTTGTTCCTTAAGTTATATCTGAACTCCAATCCAAACTAATGCAAGACTGTCTGCTGACGACAGGCTGATTGCTTGTTTTTAATCTGTAGTGGCTGAAAGCTTGCAGTTTCCCTGGATAAAAGCAGCAGAGAGCCAGGGGTAGACGTACGGCAAGACGTCTTTATATTTATTTGAAATCCTTGACAACTGACTTCATTTTTATATCCTGATTGCAACTCATGGATTTTAGTATGCATTAATGTTCACATTAGACCCTACGGACACTCAACAAGCGCCACCTAGAGTTCAGACAATATCATGCGAGATGAGAGTTTAGCATTTTTGCTTTGTTGACATTTTCTAGATATTTTACTGTTTTTATCTTCTGTAACTCCTGCTTCTATTTGATATGAAGACCAGATCAATTTGCCTGAAACTCAACCACATTTTTTAGTTGAATATAGATTCTTTACATGGCCAGATGGACCCATATATGGGCACAGCTGAAACAGGTCCTTAAACGCTCTAAATAACATATTATATATTTGAATATAGCACACATAGCACACACACACACACGCGCACGCACACACACACACACATATTTATATATATATACATATATATATATACATATATATATATATATGTATAGTATATATTAGTATGACTTGAATTTATTAGTATAAATTCAAGTCATACTAATATATATGTGTATATATATGTGATAAACATATGGTTATATATTTTTATGTATATATAAAATATAATTATCATTTATTCTGAATATTATAATAATATATATTATCTTAATATATATATATATGTGTGTGTAGATATATGTGTATATATATGTAGATATATAGAAATATATATAGATATAGATATCTACATATAGATATATATCTACATATAGATGGTTTTGTATGGTATTGATAAACCGGAGCACCCGGAGACAACCTAAGTTAGAAAATATGTCCATCCCTCTGTCCGTCCCTCTGTCCGCCCTTCAATGATAGACCGATTTATCTATCATGGATGTTTTGTCTTGTCAAACCGGAGAGAACCTAAGTCAAAAAGTCTGTCTGTCCGTCCGTCCATCCCTCTCTCTATTCCTCTTCTCCCTTCAGTAAAAGTACTTCCACCATCCCTCCTTTGTGCCGTTGCCGTTCTTGCCTTTCACTCTGTCATTGGTCCGTCGAGACTGTGCTTTTGCTTTGTTTTTGCTCTCACTGTCAGAGTCTTCAGTCTCTCTAGCTTTTGAACATCTGCGTTTTAACCTGGAGCTTATCTGCACTTGATTGTCGCTTTCTTCAGGGCAGTCTGTTGAATCCTCCATTGATGTTTTGTTTTCAGACGTCTCATCACCTGTGAAGCACACACTGTCTCTTTTTGAGTAGAAATCTGACTCTGTTGACGCAAACGCTAAATTACGTAGAGATTGTCTTCGATCAGGACGTAGAGATTGTCTTCGATCAGGACGTAGAGATTGTTTTCGTTCAGGTGTTAGTTTTACTGGGGGTTTTGGATATTTATGGGCGGTATCTGTTGAGTCCTCAGATAAGCTGTTCTCAAAATGTATGTCATTTGAAGAGTCATCTGAAAATTTTTCTGGTTTCCTGACTGCAGCAGGAATATTCTCTGCTGAAGATTCTCCCAGCATAGAATTGGAGGATTTATTTGTGTCAATAGGAGATGTAATGTCCCCCAGAAATTTCTCAATTTCTGGTTGGAAGGCCTGGTATTCCTTCAGGAGATGATTGATTTTAGTCTTGAAATAATTCAAGCGTTTGTTCATCTTCTCATCTTTCTTTGTCTCCATTTTAAACACAGAAAGCCTTCGTTTGACCCCAAATTTCACTTTTGTTTTCAACTCATAAATCTTTTTCAGTTGTTCATTTTCAGCCTGCTCCAGCTCTCTGATCTTCTGCTCCATCTCTTTGTAAGTAACCTCCCAGGAAGTTTGATCCGACAGTCTGTCTGTTAAGACCATAATCACAGTTTCCAGCTCTTTGTTGAGAGCTATGAGCCTTCGCTTCTCATCGACCGCACAGAGAAACTGGTATTTCAACATGGGCACATTGATCGCTTGTTGTCTCAACGTTTTGATCATCTCCACTAGCTGCTCGTTCTTTCTGATTACTGCTTTCACTTCTTCCTGTTGCGCCGCTACTTTCTCCTTCACAGTGACCAAGTTGTACATTTTTAATTTCTGCTTTATCTCTTTAAAGTAGCTGTCTTGAATGGCCATCATCGCCTTGCTTTCACTTTCCTTCTCTGTGAACTCATCAAATAGTTTAGTTTGATATATAAGCTGTCGTGACAAGACGGCAACATTTTTTTTTAACTCTCTGTTCAGAAACGTCAGCCGTTCCTGCTGCTGTTGCGCGGCCATTTTCAAAGATATCATCACAGGTGCCTCGAGTAGTTGTTCGTTTGTGTCTTTCATTACATTAAAAAGCAGATCTCTCCTTTTGCACAGATTGTTCAGTCTGTCTTTCTCGTCAATCCAGGTGTCGGATTCCAAATTCAGCTTAAAGAGCCGTCTTTCGCATTCATTGAAAAACTCCATCTCATCTCTCTCCAGTCTTTTCCGATTTTGATAACGTTTCCTGCGGGCCTTGGCGTCCTCCAGTTCTGTGTTGACTTTCAAGAGCTTCTGGAGCGCCCTCCTGTTCTTCCGGCGGACCTTTCCTGCATCAAACAAAGAGGCCACCGCTTTCTCCTTCTCAGCTTTATACATTTTGAGATTTTTCTCGCGGGTAAATCCAAAAATGTCAGAGCGAAACAAAATGTAGGTCGGACAGCTTCAGGGCCAAAATCCAACTGGAGCGAATTCTGATGACTCATAGACAAGAGCTGCAGCATCAAAGGGTGACATTGGTGACATCATCAGTCTGTGTGTGACATCATTGGTGTGATGTCATAACCTCCCATCAGGGCTCTGTTTTATAATCATTGCTTAGACATAGACAGAGTTTGTCATTCAATTGTAGGTTTAACAACATACAAATTGAAAGATTTTTAGTTTTAAGGCTCTAATAATATTAAATAAATAAGTAATAATAAAAGTATTGATGTAAATATATATAATAGATACATGTGTGACTTTTAAAAGTGTCCTGAAAGCTGCATTTCCCTCACTGACTGAAGCACAATGTGTTGGAAATCTTAACGTCTCCAATTTTCCTCAGAAATGTTTGTGAAATTAATTTAAATTTAGATTCTCGTCCAACAGACTCACCGAAAACCAAATAAAAACACGGAGCGCCGTCCCGGTTTAGAGAACAGCAGTGCTAGAAAATCTGAGTTTTTAGACCGGGCAAAGTAAACGTTGCCATGGCGATTCGGTGTGGTTGCCCAGGGCAACCCCTTAAAGCCTTTGTTGCATTCTAAACTGAATTTGGCTACATTATTAAATCTGTTGACATGATTGGATGGATGATATTTCTCTCTGCATAAATCTCCTGAATGCCTTTGAATAATTCAACTGCCTGAGCATTGGTTGTTGCCTTTTAATTGGTTTTTAATGGTTTTAAATGTTAATAAGTCACTGAAATTTTTGCCTTTCATTATTTTTCCTTTATTTCTAAAAATACAAATAAATTCACCTTGTCCAAATCTTAGGAAACCCCTGTGGAAAATTAAATTCAGTATTTAAATTGACATCAATTGCTTAATATTTTTAAAATTTCATTATAAGGTGTCAAATTAAATTTTTTCCCCCTCCATTTGAGAAAAGTTAGGGCACCCAAATGACGGTTAAATACCTTCATTTCTTAAAGTCTCACACTTTTTTTTTAAAATGTATTCAACAAATTGACTTTGTTTTTCCTCTGGTATATCAGTCATATTAACAGCTTCATTGGTGTAACATTGTATGGTGTCTTACCTTTGCACAAGTACCAAATATTTTCATTTAGATCTGATAACTGTGGAGCAATTCATTTTGTTTTATATTTTCAAGTAGAAACTTGAAAATATAAAACAGGCAAGTTATTTTTGCTTAAGGCAAAAATAACTTGCCTTGTCATGTTAAATTTGCAGAGAATATTCTCAGTCTCTCATAAGCAATTAAATTTTTGTCCCTATTTGTAGTTATTTTCTGTTTTAAAATACATGACAGAAAACTTTTCATTAAGCATTTGAATCACTTGTGTTACTTTTAGGTAAATGAGGAACATCCTTACCCCCATTTAGGTTTTCTATTACACCTTCACTGATCATAATATGAACTTTGGCTTCATATCTATCTGCTGTCTTGTTTTCAGAAAGCCATCCTGGAGTCTGTGAACGGACTCAAAGCGCTGTCTGTTGGTCGAGTTGTCATCGTCAACAACAAGCAGCATCTTAACGCGCTGGGAGTTATTCTACAGGTAGAAATCTCACGCTGGACTCAGATGTTTTCATTATGCATTCAAGTGTACTTTTTGATCTGTGAGCAGTAAAAACAATCACCTCAGTGAGCCGCTATTAGCAGCAAGACGACCCTTGTGAATGAAATTTCTTTGTTCTTTTGTTTGTTTTACAGGTGTCCAATGACGCTGTGAATCGCACCTTCACGGCGCTCATCATCTGTGAGAAGGGGAACGAGGAAGTGGCTGGAAAGACTGAGGACAACGCCGCTTTCCAGCACATGTACAACACAGCTCTGTTCATCCCTGAAGGTAGAGCTGCACAAACCCATAACGTCAGTTACATTTTATTACACCTCTTTCTATGGGCCCCTTGCATGTTATTGCTTCCATCCACAGCCGCGCTGAAACATTTTATGAACTAAATAAAACCTGGAGATGTTGGTATTATTTATTTAGTGCACTGCACAAAAGTTACCAAATGGAAAAATAACACAGAAAACACGTTAAACAACTCAAAACTTCTCATATTCTTCTTTTTTCTCGCTCTCTGTCTGCTACGCTACAAAAAGACTCATTTTCATAGCAACTGATTTTATGTTTCAGGCTTCAACACCAAAAAAACACTCAAATTTCTCAATTTCCCACACTAAGAACAGAACATTCAGTCAGTTACAGTATTATAAGCTTGATGTTTGTTTTGCAATTATTAAGTGATCCCTGTAGTTGATTAGCTACTGCTGCTATTAGCTAACCTAACACTGAGGTGGTAGATTAGCTCATTTAAACACCAGCTCTATTGATGATCATCTCACCTTTTATAACCATTTTTAATTGAACTGAAACACTGAATTCCACACCACATCTATACATTAAGGTTGTCAAAGTCAAGCTAGCATAACTGAGCTATTTATTTATTTTCCTAATAAAATCTTTTTCCTGGCTTTGTTATCAAGTTGCTGTAGTGTTGACGATTAGTCCCTTTTTATTTTAAATGTCAGCCATTTGTTAAAGATTCATTGATAACTTAACAGCTAAAACCACTGCTAGTCATTGTCCGCTAGCAGCTTTTTGCCCGCCAGCAGGGAGGCCGTTATGCACACGTGATGTCCATAATTGCTTTCTTTTTATATGTAAACAGCAGGTCTTTCAGATGCAGAATGGTGTTTTTCTGACAGACTTGATGTTTTTGTCAGGTCCATGCAGCCACACAGTGCAGAAGTTAAAACTTCAGGACATATCTGCCATCACCGTGAAAACCCTCAAAGTGATTTCCGACAGAATAATCGATAACTACAACAAGAGGCAACAGCCGCGGTTCAGGTGCTGTCAGCATCCATCTTTCATGTTTTAATGAAGGGATTGGGACCCAAACCTGTTTCTGAGGCATTTTAAAATTTCCAAGAGTCATGGACTTAGAATTGTGTCACAATATTTTGTGATAACGGCAATCATTTACGGTCCTTGGTGATTCAGGGCCGACCCTCCCGGACAGGCCATCTCCACGGCGACGCAGGAGCTGCTGCGCCTGGCCGAGGCGAACCCAGGCGGCATAGCCACCCTGGACCCGGTGAACGACCTCCAGTTGAAGAGCGTGGACGTGGTGGAGGCCTCCATGAGGCTCCGCATGCTTCAGGACAGCCTGCGGGACTTCAACTGCGTCCACTCGCCCACCTTCCCAGAGCAGGTGTGTGTTTTTCTGGATGTGTTTAATGTAGAGCACTTTAGAGCCTTTTTATTACCGCGGACCGGTCAGGACTTGGCAATTCTACGTGGCGAACCATATCTCTTCTCTGGACCTTTTTCCTTAGCAAATAAACTTTCCAAATGCATCTGATCTGTTTCTGACTCATTTTGCTGCTTGTGGCTCAATCTTGGCGTGCAAGACATAACCGAGAGAATCCGGATTTTCAAAATAAAAAATCCTCCAGGCTCAAATAATAGATAGAAGTGTAATAATGGAATTTTTTTCTTGTGCGCCGTACCAATTGGTCCATGGACCAGTACTGGTTCGAGGCCCGTGGGTTGGGGACCACTGATGTAAAGGAATTACTGCCACCTTCAGGCAGAATATATTATTCTAACTATTTAAACTATTTACAATAATAACTTACAACTGGCAGGGACTCGGTGAATCTGATTGACAGCTGATGCTAGCTTTAATATTGCTAGCATGCTAATGTCCCACGTCTCCGTCGTTTTCTCTCGTCATTTATCGACTGGCCCGCATTTAATCCGCCATTAAGACGCATCACACTCTTAAAATTAGTCAATTTAGTATCATAACTTACGTTATCACGTTGTGTTAAACAGTTGTTGTACGCCGACAACATGCTAGCTAACGTTAACGGCACGGTCAATGTGGGTAACCATGGCAACCAACGAGGCTTAAGGGCCTCCCTCTCTTTCTGCATTCAAGTTCACTGTGTCTACAAACTCATAATGCAAACAATTAATAGATTTACGATTAACTGTCGATTAATGGTTTATTAGATCCAAATTAGTTCCAGTCGTTTATTAAAGTCGGAATTTAGTGTTGCAGTTTGGCCACAATCCAGCAGAGGGCGACAGCGGTCATCCTTACGTTTAATAGTGAGAACACCACAATTTTCGGTTTACTATTTAATACAACTGACTCAAAACGATGTTAATATATAATAAAAAAATATTTTTCATCCAGCATTTTATGAAAATTTTCTCCTTTATTGTCACAAGAGAAAAGTCAGGTTTTTAAGAAAGTTTTATTGTCAGTTGAGTGATATTTGGAGATATTTTAAACATCCAAAATAAAACATGACAGAAATGAAAACCACTTAAAACCAAAACCATAAATAAAATCGATTATGGTATGTCTGTAAAGAAAATTGCCCTTCAGAAAACATTAATCATCAGAATGGAAATTGAGCTCATTTTAATTTTCCATGCACTTAATTGATTAATTGCTTATTCCAACAGGCTTACTTGCATCCCTAGTTTAATAATAGCCTTCCTCCTCTCTTTTATATTTTTGAGAGGCACAACAAATACAAGACAAAGCGGCATTAATATTTAATGAGCTAATTAACACCACAGCTCTACATAAGACCCTGTTTTAAAGCATGCCCTGTTTGTTTCATTTGTATCCCTGCTCCAGTTTTCCTTTCATCTCTCCATCGGTTTCTCCTCTAGCTTCATAATAATATCAAACTCTAGCTTTAAACATCTGCTTCTAAGCTCTCAAAACAAGCAGCTTCAGTAAGGAGATAAGATGTAAGAATGTGACCCGTTTCTATAATTAAACCTACAGCCGCGGCTGAACGCCAACTCACACGCACACTGTGTCTTTTGAGCCACCTCTTTCATTACTCTGCATAATAAAAAGCTCTAACTCCCCATATCACCCCCCCCCCTTCAGTCAATATTCTGGGTTTTAACTGCTTATTAACGCTGTGTGGATGAATAATGAGAGATGTTTCTGCAGTCATGAGGAATGAAAGTAAACTGTTGTTTAAGGCTAGTTTTCATTCCCTAAATGGAAAAAACTCAATTTCTAGAGCTAATGGACTCGGCAACTTTCATCTAAATTTCTGCTCTGAAAAGAAGATTATCTTCTTTTCAGAAGAAGCAAAAACACAAAATCTTACCAAGTACTACTTTTAAGGTGCTAAGATAGTTTTTGCAGTGTACAAGCCTTCACAGATATTTTCTTGTTTGTTTTAACTAATATCAATATCAAGATCACGTTAGAATATTAAAACAGGTGAAACAAATGATAGGAATCAGTCTTTCACACCTACTGATCAATTATTGAAGCATATTTTTACTCTTATTGATACTTTGTTTAAATCTTCTTGTAGGAACAGGAGTGTATTTAGATTTAGATTTTCCATTTCTGCCTCATGTTTTCCAAATAAGTAGCATCAGTTTAAGTTCAAATTAAATAACTTAGAACATTATAAATCTACGTCCCAAATCGTTAAAAACCTAAAACAGAAAGAGAACAAATTTTACCATTGGTATAAAACATGTTGCTTCAAAGTCTGATTATTTCTGCCGTGTTTCTGTTTTCCGGTTCGTCTGATTTGTTGCTTTGTTTTTGTTCCAGTTTGCTCGTATTAAGGAGAGGATGAGCGTTCAGGAGGAGCTGGACCGGCTTCTGTTCCTGGTGTCGGACCAGTCCCTGATGCTGCTGCCCGAATACCACCAGAGGATCAAGGTTTGGACCTTTCCACAGAGTTTCAGTTTGGTCTTTCAAAGTCGATCAAATCGTGAAATGCAACTGTTTTGAAGGCTGAAGTTTGAAGGAAATGGTGACACAGCGTGAAATTGAAAGAAAGAAAAAAAATACATTTACAGGAACTCATAGGATTTTTCTCTTTGACTTCAACTACACTGTTTCAAGGCGTAACTACTTTTGCACCAAATATACTTCCATAGCTTCTAACACGTGGCTTTAAAAAAGGGCATTTATTATGCAAAATTCACATTTACCATGTTTTTGTTTCCATTTGTGTTTCAGCTCCTTCTTTTAGGTCGTAGAGCTATCCTACCCTGCTCCAGGGTTTTAAGGAAGCGGGTTCAGTCCTGCAGTCGTTCATCAGTCTTGATCTTGACCAGGTTTGTTCATGTTCCTGCTCTGTGACCCTCAGGTCCTTCAGTCGCTGCAGTACATCGACAGCAGCGGCACGGTGCAGCTGAAAGGCCGAGTGGCCTGTCAGATTAGCAGCCACGAGCTGCTTCTGACCGAGCTGCTGTTCGAGAACGTCCTGAGCCCGCTGGCGCCCGAAGAGAGCGCCGCCCTGCTGTCCTGCCTGGTCTTCACCCAGAACACGCAGACGGAGCCGCACATCACCAGCACTCTGAAGGAGGTGAGGAGGAGACAGGCTCTGCTCCCTGCGCATTCCAGAAAGTAGCAGTTAATGAAGCGACGTGTTGCAGTGACTCATTTTGTGTAAGGCTGTGTTGACCTGATGCATAACATCCTGCAGAAAGGACAGCGAGGCCTCGTCTCCTGACTCAGACCGGGTCACGTATTAAATCACTTTCTGCGTCAGCGTGTCGGGAACAGCCTTGACATGAAAGAGCTTTACAGGAGTTTAAATTAGTGATGACCTGAGTCGCTATCTGGAAGAAAAAAACACAGATTTCCTGGAAGAAGATCCTCCTGTTGATGCCCAGCAGCAGCTTGTAGAGTCTGGTGGGTCTGTCAGGTTTTATCCACCGTTTCTGTCCTTTCAGAGCATCGACCGCGTGCTGTCGGTGGCCCAGCGAATCGGGCAGCTGCAGCGGGAGTGTGGCATCGCACAGACGGCCGAGGAGTTTGTAGGCCAGTTCAAGTTCGGCTTGACGGAGGTGGTGTACTGCTGGGCCAGAGGCATGGTGAGGATGCCCCCGTTGTGACCCAGTTCTCACTTTTTACCCCACTTTTCATGCAAACTGCAGCTTCCGACTGTTGTAAAAGTTGTTCCTATGAAACCAGTAAAACCTGATGCATCTCTTGGGTTCTTCTAGTAATTGAAGGAACGCTCAGTCCGGCCATGTTTAGACAATTTGATTTGTTTATGGAGGTGTAAATGCGCAATCAAATTATGAAAAAAAAAAACCTCTTATATGCCTAAAATCCTACATATAAGCTGTTGAGTTGAACTCTGATGTAATTTGTACGGATTTATGAATGCCAAGCAGACCGGAGACCACTCCAAAAGCAGGGCATTCTGGGTAAATGCAACGAAACAAACACAGTAATCTAGCATTACAGGATAAATGGCTTGTGGTCTTTTGGAAAAGACAAAAGAAAAGTCGTACAAAAATCTCACGCTACCCAGTCGTTTATATTTCGAAAAGAAGGACGTTGCGCTCATTTGTTCTACAGAGGTTTCTGTATTGTTTCCTTCAGTGGTTCTTAATGCAGCGCCACCACAGGCGAGGAGGGGAACAGGTTTTCAAATGGTTTAATGGTCCAATTTAAAAAAGAACCACAGCAGCTGAAATTGTAACAAATGTTGCAATTTTGGTCCCCAGTGGAACTGAATCTACTGAAATTTCAACTTGTTAACAAAATGTTCTTAGGATGTTATGAGAAAACTGCAGTTGTGTTTGTGTTTGCGAGAGTAATTCATAATATTATGACTTTATGCTTATAATGTTCTCATTTTTTATATTTTATTCTTCCAATATCATGACTTTATTCTCATAATTTTATTAGTTTTTAAGAGTTTGTTACTTTATTTTTTTAATATTGACTATTGTTGTAATTAATTTTTTCTTAGCGTGGTCATAGAAAAGGAAGCAAGCAAAAATTAAATCGATTAGAATAAAAAAGATTCAGGATGTTATTCTTGAGCCATGTTGCCCATCCCACCTAATGATGTTACATTAACTACAACTGGCCTATAAATACAGTATTTTTGACTCATCTTTAGTTATAATATCGCAGCTGTGTGCTCCATTACAATAATCTACCTGTTGATTTATTGATCAATTGCTCCGCTAACTGATTTCCTGCCTCTTGTTGCCCTGCTGCAGCCGTTCGCTGAGATCGCGCTGCTCACAGACGTGCAGGAGGGCACGGTGGTCCGCTGCATCCAGCGCCTGGACGAGGTGCTGAAGGAGGTGCGGCAGGCGGCCCGCATCGTGGGAGACTCCGTCCTGGGCAGCAAGATGGAGAAAGCTTCGTTGGCCATCCGCAGGGACATCGTCTTCACCGCCTCCCTCTACACCCACTGAGAAAACAAACCAGAGGGAAGGACGAGCCAATCGTGTAGAAACAAGGAGCGGGAATGTTTGTGCCTAAAGAAAGTGGAAGCTAGCTGATGTTTACATGGAAATCTGGGAGAGATTTTAACTAACAGACGAAACACTTTGGGAAAAAGACATGGAGTTTGGGTTGTAAATTATTGTACAGAATTAAAATCTGTTCCTAAACTGCTTACATGATTTATTTATTTATTTATCTTTTTTTATATTTGTTGTCAAGATTATTTAAGGAGAAAATTGAGGTTCTGAGAAGAGAAATTAATCATATTTATCACAAAAAAAGAAAAAATCCTAATAAGGATGTTTCAGCAGGGCGGGTAAAAAATTATACAGGGCCTGAGGCACAGTTGGATTTTGGCCCCCCACCCCCTCCCTGTTAATTCTACAGCTCTAGAAAGTAATGTCCATTTTTTAAAATATTTTTATTCTGTTTTATTTTAGTGTTTTTCATGAGTGATGGCACGTAGTAGCCAACATAAGTACATTAAAACACCCGTGTTAATGGAGCAGCTTTAGCCACAAGGGCCAATTTTCAAATTTAGTCCCCTGGCAGGTTGAATATTAATTGAAACATCCAGAGCATAGCATTTACAACAAATTACATTAACTAAATTGATATTTTTCAAGCGTTTATTTCAACTACTTTTAAATTTTATGGCTTTTAGCCAATTAAAACCCAAAACCCTGATTTGCTGAAAAATTCAGTGTTATCTTAAATTAAAAGGGTTTTTAATTGAAATTTTATATTCTGGTCAATAGAATGATGAACAATTACAGTCGCCTCCTTTTGTTGCTTTACCTCCTTTTAGTAGTTAATACTTGTGTTTCCATTGACGATACAATTGGTGCAAATTCACATTTTGAAAATAAATTAGCTTAGCAGAAACAAATTTTGACATTTTTTGATAAAGTTTTGTCGCGATAATTAGTTTTCTTGGCCGTATAATTTAGTCACAATCTACATTGGAAACAATTTTGTCATCACACGAGTCACATGTTCAACAACAGGATGTTGCTACTGGAGAAAACCATGAAGAAGACCACAACAGGAAGTGGTAGGAGGATATTTTTAATGACTTATTTTGTGAACAAACTTATTTTGTGTGATTTTTATTACATTTCCTGTTTAATGGAAACGCCCAACTTTGACTTTTTTTTGTAACATTGTCAGAATATAGAAAAACATTTGCGCATGTTTGTATTGGGAGCACATTTTGAACCTATAATAAAGGATTAGTTTCGATAAACAATGACCAAATTTGCTAAATATAAAATGTTATTTTTTAATTAAAATTAATTACTCTATTAATTTACTTAAATGCAGCTACAATTTTATTTCTTTTATTAATATTTTTCGGTGGATATTTTTTATATTTAATGGTGCAGATCTGGATTTTTGGTTCTGTCCAAGCATTTATTTTTATTTATTTTTGTTACTTTCTGTGTTGTTTTAAAGCAGCTTGCCGCTCGGTTCGCTGCTGCTTTGGGCCGGCTCGCTTCCAGTCCACATTTCGGGCTGTCGCTTTAAGACGAGGGTAGTTTTGTGTTTCATTAATTCAATATAGAGCGACGTGTTGGTGAAGAAACCTTATCAGAGCAGCAGCAGCGCAGCGACACCGAGGATTAAAACCCCGTCAGACATTAAAACTCCTCCAGTTTATTCACACCGAGCGAGTTTTTACGATGAAGACATCCTGAAGATGGGTTTGGACAAGTAGAATCTTCGAAAGGAGGAGGGGATTTTTTTATCATCATTATTATTATTTTTAATATTTACCAGCAGCTGGAGTGAAACATCCGACTAAAGGACGTACAGACAAACCGGGAGGCATGTCGTCTGAAAAACACGGTAAGCCTGAGACGCGTTTTCTCTGTTTTTCGTCAGATTGGTTCACATTTTGCTCCATCCAGAGCCGCTCGCTTCAGCGGGAGGATGCGCCGCTGTGTGGGTGCAGCAAGAGGGGGAGACAAACCACCGCAGGGCCTCCAATTATCACTGTTAAAAGTGCCCCAGTCGGGGCAGTTTGGGGTCATTTCCACCCCGGCGACACGATCCCACCCGCATTTCATCACGAGCCGCGCAGAATGTGGCGTTAAAACACATGAAACCTCAGTTCTGAGCTCATGTCCATCATTACGCACAAGCTTACGTACGTCTCTCCCCAGACTGTTTGATGTGGGTGTCCTCTGCATGCGCGCGCCTTCACGGGCTCGTGCCTGCGCTAATTAATCAATATTAAATAAATAAGTAATGACGGTAATAGCTGTGGCTCTGCAGCCATAGTTTCGTCTGTTATCCAGAACCAACTGGACTGGAAACTGGAGCCGAAACAGAGGAGGAGGGAAACAAAGGGCGAGCAGCAGCAACACAGAAATAAAACTGTCTGTTACGTTGGTTCTACATTATACGATTTACATCTAAACAGTTTTAGAAATTAATTAAAAAAAAAACCCCAACAGCTTTCTATTACAGCTTGAAACTGTAGTGATCAGGCCCTGAACATAAAGACAATTACAAAGTCAGTCTTCTATCATTTCTAGGCTTAAAGGATTAATATCCCAGCAAGTTTTAGATGTTTATTTAATCTATTATAGTCTAGTTTCTGGTGTAAATATATTAGTGATTGAAATAAGACAAAACTAACTTACAAGTTACTTTTTAATAAGATATAGAAGCTTGTTTTAAGTCAGTCATTCCTTAAATTTGATTTTTTGAGAGGTTAGTTTCACTGTTAGATTGTTTCACTTCTTACTTGGGAAAAATTACTTTATGTAAGTGAAATAATCTGCTAATGGGACTGCAAGTTACTTTTCCACTTTTTTTTTTTTTTTTTTAAACATCCTTCTGTTTTAGCTAGAAATTAAAGTGACCAGGTAGCAAACCCGGGTGCAGTGACGAACCTTCACAGACACATAAAGACGGTTACAAAGTCGAACTTCTGTCATTACAAGAACGTTTCTGGGATTAAAGCTCTAATGTCACAGCAAAATCTAGAGAATCTCTACGCTGATAGTTCCAGATTATTTGACTTATAGACATTTTTCTCATAAGTGAAATAATTTGCCAGTGGAACTATAGATTTTAATCAATATTGAGAAATTATTGACTTAGAACAAGCAGTTATTTTTGTCCTATTTGAAGTGTATTAACATTTGCACTAGAAGCTTCTACTTTGTAAGATTTTGTGTTTTTGCAGTGTGAAACATTTGGTTTGCTCAAACTCAGACTATTGGTACGTTTGTAGTAATAACGACAAAAGCAGCAGCTTCAACTCTACACTGCTTAACTAACTTTGTACAAAATCTAGATTTTCTAAAAATGTACCGATAGGAAACATTTCAGTCCCAAATTAGACATTTGTCTCAAATTGATCAAACTCACAATAAGTATAGTTTGTCACAAACAAACCAACATACTATGGTGTATTTTTCTATTTGCCATTTTATTAGAAGCAATCATTCAATCAACATATTACCTCCCAAAATTAAGCTTCCAACTCAGCAAAAAAATACTTATTTAACTTTTAACTTGGGGAAAAATACCTTGTTATCAGTGAAATAATGTGCCAGTGGAAATATTACCCTGTTTAATATCAATATTAAGTTATTATTGACTTCAAACAAGCTGATAATTCTTACTGAAAAGTTACTCAGAAGTTAATAGTGTAGGTTGTTTTTCAGAATAAGTGAGGAAACAAACATCAGCCGCAGCGTTCAGTGGATCATTTCACGTGAATGCTACTGTCATATGAGGAATGTTTTGCCTGTTGTTCCTGCAAATCTTCTGAGAAACATGGGAATAAAAATTCCTCTGGCTGCTTTTGCAGATAAACTGCTTGTTCCATCTGCAACCTTCTCCCGGAGTCTCCTTGTGTTTCTGGTCCACTTCTTTCTTGATAAGGAAACTTTTCATAAAACGGGAGTTGTCACTGCAAAAACACAAAATCTTACAAAGTATTTTTGGTCTAGTTTCTTTGCAAATATCTTATTCCCCTTTTAGTAAGACAAAACGAACTAACAAGTAACTTTTTCAAAAATATAAGAGCTTGTTTTAACTCAATAATTCCTTAGTATTGACAAAAACTTATTAGTTCCTGTCGAATTATATTCATTTATGAAAAATCCATCCATCCATCCATTTTCCGTCACCCTTCTCCCTAACGGGGTCGGGAGTTGCTGGTTCCTCTCCAGCTGCGTTCCGGGCGAGAGGCGGGGTTCACCATGGACAGGTCGCCAGTCTGTCGCAGGGCAACACAGAGACACAAACAGGACCAACAACCATGCACACACACACTCACATCTAGGGAGAATTTGGGAAGACCAATTAACCTGACAGTCATGTTTTTGGACTGTGGGAGGAAGCCGGAGAACCCGGAGAGAACCCACGCATGCACAGGGAGAACATGCAAACTCCGTGCAGAAAGACCCCGGGCCGGGAATCGAACCCAGGACCTTCTTGCTGCAAGGCAACAGCGCTACCCACTGCGCCACTGTGCAGCCCATTTATGAAAAATGATTTGCTATAATAAGTGAAATAATCTGCCAATGGAACAAGTTGGCAGATTCCTGAATATTTTTAAATTTAATATTTAGGAATTAATGACTGAATACAAACTCCTACACTGCAAAAACAAAATCTTATCAAGTATTTTTGGTCTATTTTGAAATAAGACAAAACTAACTTACAAGTAACTTTTCAAGATTGTTTTAAGTCAATAATTCCTTAATATTGATGAAGAAGTTTTAGTTTCATTGGCAGATTATTTTACCTAAAACATTTTTCTCATAAGTGAACTAATCTGTCAGTGGAACTGATACTTTTTCATCAATATTAAGGAATTATTGATTTAAAACAAGCCCTTATTTTTCCTGAAATGTTACTGTAAAGATATAAGAACTTGTTTTAAGTAATATTGAAAAAATGCTAAATTAGTGGATCTAGTACTTTTAAAACATTAAGGAATTATTGACTTAATGACGCTCCGATATTTTACTGAAAAGTTACTTGAAAGTTAGTTTTGTCTTATTTCAAATGCACTGAGATATTTGCAGTAGAAACTAGAGCAAAAATACTTGTGATTCTGTGTTTTTGCAGTGCAGCTGCTCGGTTCAACATTGAGCATCCACCTGTTTCCCCCTTCACTTCCCTCCTCCATGTCCCTGTCAGGCAGTATTATCTCAGCCCCCCTTTATGCTGTGAAAACACGACACTCTATCAGTCATTTTCTGACAAACACGGAGAGAACTCACAGGTGGGAGAAAGCAGACGAGATTCTCCATGATGAAATGCCTCATGTCTGAGTGACGATAAACAGAGATGAAAAGGGTATTTGTTTCATCGTCTTCAGTCTGAGGTGTGGAAATGTCGACTGCTGTCATCATTAATGCAGAGATGGAGCAGCTTGGAGAATAAATAGCCTTCCTGCACAATTCTGCTTGATTCCCTCCACTGGAAAATAAAAAAAAATTCATCTAAAAAAGAAATTTGATATAAAAAAAGAATGTGAAAAGTATTTGTGGATGTTTATGTCATAATGTTTGCTCAGAAATGTTTATTGTGAAACTGGAAAAAAATGAAAGGGAAAAATATTAAACTGAGAAGAAATTAAAACGACAAAAGTATTTGAAACAGAAAAAGAATAATTTCACATTGAAAAATATTCTTTTTAATTGAAAAAGTTTGAAACTGAAATAGAAATTTGATACTAAAATTGTAAAAATGGAAAACTATTTTGAAACTGAAAGAAAAGTTTGAAATTGAAAAGGAAATATCTGAGAAATGGTGTCAAAATTGGTTTTCAGATTTATTTTTGTGAACATTTCTTTCACATCTGCTTGGGCCATAATATTTGCTCAGAAATGTTTGTTTTGAAACAATTTTTTTTTAAACCAGATTTAAAAAATTGACTCACAAAATATTTGAAAGTGAAAAATAATTTTGAGGAAGAAAAATAATTATTTCAAATTGTGAAACATTTTTGAAAATGAAAAAAAAGTTTGAAACTGAAAAAGAAATATCTGAGAAATAGTGTCAACATTTATTTTCAGTTTTATGTTTTTTGAGCATTTCTTTCACAACTAAGAAGCCCATAATATTTTCTCAGAAATGCTTGTTTTGAAACAGAGAAAATATTTGAAACAGGGGAAAAAAAATAAACTGAAAAATAATTTTGAAGATTTTTTTTTAAATTTTCAAATCTATCATTTTTGAAAGTGAAAAAAAGTTTGAAACTGAAAAAGAAATATCTGAGAAACAGTGTCAAAATTGCTTTTCAGTTTTTTTTTTCCAAATTCAAAATTATTTTTTAGTTTCAAATCATATTTCAGTTTCCAAATTATTTTTCAGTTTTAAAAGTTTACTTTCCAGTTTCAAAACGAACATTTTTGCTCAAACTTCGTGGCACCAATTTAGCTCCATACCACATTGAGTCGAGCTGCGTTCCGCTCTCCTGCTCTCAGGACTCGACGACTCCGGCCGTCAGACCATGCAGCCGCCCCCGTACCTCCCCGGCCCCCCGGATCCCAACATGGCCGCCGTGCCGGGCGCCCAGCCCGGTTACCCCGCTCCGCCGCCGCCGCCTCCGGGCTCCGAGGGATACCTGCAAGAAACGACGTTCCACCTCGGGGCTCCGGGCGCCGCGCAGGGCTACACGGTGCAGACCCAGGGCCCCGGAGGCGCCATGCAGCACCCGCCTGTGGGCTACATCCACCCGGGTTACCCGCTGCAGCTGCAGCCGTGCACCGCTTACGTTCCCGTGTATCCCATGGCGTCGGTGAGTCACAGACCGAAACTCTCAGGTTTTGTTTTATGTATGAACCTCAGCACTAGTGGTTCCGCATGGAGGCAGTTTCATGTTGCCTTTATTTGTTTTTTAGGTTAAAAGCTTAGTTTTTTTTTTTGTTTTTACATATATATAATTTATTTTTTATTATTTTAGATACATACAAAAACTTGATTTTTAACAACCTAACTAGAAATATTTGACGTTTTGGGTGAATCTTATTTGAAAATACAAGTTTTATTTTGAGCAACATTTAGTTTGAAATATCCTGCTAATTTTTTGTCATCATCATCATCATCATCATCATCATCATCATCATCATCATCATCATCATCATCATCATCATCATTATTTTTGGTACAAAATTACTGACCTTTTAGATTTAAAGGTGAAAAGTTCACCCATCACTGAAACAAGCAAAAATGGTTCCTCCTGGTTGTTTAATATCAAAGTTCGTCATTTCATTCAGTTTTTAATCAATTTTATTAGAAAAAGACAAATATTTCAGAATAAATTCAGGAGAGAAATTTCAGATACAGAACCAGAACAATTCACAAACTGACGAGAAGGAAAGAGGGAACATAAAATGTTGTTATATTTTAGTTCACTTTGTCCTTGCTATAGAATGTAAAATCCTATCATAATATATCATTAATAACATCTATCAACATTTGTGTTGTTTTTACCTCCAATGTACAACAGAGTATTAGGGCCATGCTAAAAAATATATTCAAACTACAAGAATGAAGTCATAAAATTACGAGAATAAACTGGTACAAGAATACAGCTGGAATAACATGAGAAGAAAGTTGTAGTATTAAGAGAATAAAGTGTTAATATTATGACTTTATTCTCAGAATTTTGTTTTTTATTTTATATTTTTTTCTTAATATGGCACTAAAATTCTGTCGTACCAAAGAATGTCTTCAGTCAGAGGTTCCTTCAACAATCACTGTGCTACAGACTGCTACAGGAGACCTTTCCTGCTAGCAGCTATAACTATCTCCTGATGAGTTAGTTTTCCTTTTGGGCTCAATAAAGTATTTTTGAGTTAGAATTTTGAATTGAATTTGAAAAGTTTGGAAAGTTACCTTGAAAACCCTTGAAAAGTGCTTGAATTCTCCGATGGGAAAGGTGTGCCATCGCTGCTTTAAGCTTCAGTTTTAACCATCTAACCGCTCAGGGTCAGCCCTACATGCCAGCAGCAGGAAGCCACCCGGGGATCCCCCCAGGCCAGATCCACCCCATGCAGATGCCCCCCAGCATCACCCTGATGGACCGCCGGCCGCCCCACGACTACCTGCCCATCGCCGTGCTAACCACCGTGTGCTGCTTCTGGCCAACAGGCATCATCGCCATCATCAAGGCAGTGAAGGTAAAACTCATTTTATGATTGCACCTTTATGTCGGAGTAATAAGAACTTTTAGCGGATCAAGACATTTTTAATACACAAAAGACTTTGTGGAAACAACTTGAGGCACAATGTAAGGCTTGGAAAATACCGTCACACCTTTGACTTCACAAAGGTCAGGCAATGTGTCTGTGGAGTCTTTAAAATGTTTAGATTCATGTATTTGAAATGAAAGCCTGAAAATGTCTCAGATTTCTAAAAGAAAAATGTAATTTGGCTTAAATACGTTAATCACATGAGTTAAAGTCGCCCTGTCGCAAATCAATTAATCGTTTGCTAAATTAAAATAAGCTCAATTATTGCCATTTTTCTCTCTTTTTCCTAGCGAGCTAGCAAACTAGCTAGCTTTTCTATGTGATTTCTGCACATCTTATATCTCATGCTGTCTTGTCAATGTGTGCTAGAAAAAACAGAAACAACTTGCTGCATTCTTGTTGGTTGTGCAGGAGGCTCTACTAATGCTTTTCAAAGATTTATGGTGGTGTAATTGTGCATTTGTTTGCTGCCATTTTCACCTGCGAACACAAAGTTGAGTTGGATTTTCTACAAGGACTTGAACAGACTAAAATCTTATTTAATATCTAAGAATGTCAGATTATAGATTTGTACGCTGAGTAATAAAATATCACTAATATTTCCAAATTAGTACCACAAACACCCCCAAAGTGATTTTTATTGCAAAAACCATCAAAATTCTGGTTGGACTGGAAAGATGTTCAACATTATCTCATTTTAAGAATTTATGAATATTTTTAACGGGTTTTAGGAGTACATTCTGGCACAACCAGCCCTTCAGAGCATTTATGATCTTAATTTGGCCCAAAACAAAAATGAGTTTGACTCCTCTGCTATAAAACCATCCAAACGCTGAGGAACGTAAATACATGAAGTGTTTGAAGCAGCATAAGGTCGGGAGCTGTTAGTGTACCAGAGTGTTTCCGTGCCGGATGCGGTGATCAAGGCTCCTTGCGGTGGCTCTCCTCACACTTAACCAGTCCTGTTGTTCCATCTGTGTGACGGTAAACCGGGCTGACCAACATGCACCCAACATGCCACGTTACGTAACCAGACCACTGTCAGTGCAATGGGACAGAATGGATTTTGTCCTGCGGGCCCGCTCAGCTGGCTGTGAGCTGAGCGGAGCTGACAGGCCGTGGAGGCGCCGGTCCGAGCCGTACAGTATGTGTGGCCGCTGCTCAGCCCCGGCGGCATGGGCGGGCGCACACCTCGACCTCTGACCTCGAAGCATTTATTTATCTTTTTCCAACCTTCTATTATTTTTATTTCGATGTGAACAGAAAGGGCGCCTGCACTTCTCCTCCCCGTTTCCCGCATTTTATTTTAGCCGTTACAACTGCTTAATCCGTTGTTAGCATGTCATAACGTGCTTTTCCGAGCCGCCTTCAAACGCAACATGAGCGGTTTAGATGCTAGGCAGATTAGCAACCGAGACATTGAGCTGTGCAGACCTGAATGCCTTTGTGTTAGAAATTATGTTTATCCATTTATATGAAATGAAATGCCAGTTTTACTCGACCTCCCCCATCAAAATGAGCCATTGCCCCCCAGCAAAACTCCTGTGGATCCGGGAAAGTATAGAAGTAGTTTTACAGCACTGCACTTTTAATAGCACTAATAACAGTAATAATAGTAATATTATGAACTATTGATAGACTTCAGAGATCGGAAACATTCGATTCTTAGATTTCTGCAACTTATGATCTAATGTTTATAAAAGTCTTAGCATAATCACTCAGCATTTTTAATTTGTATTAATAAGCAAAATGGGTATTGTATTTGAAAGTTATTTGTTTGTTTATATTAAATTAAATACCTATTTACTGTGCCCCCTCCCTGAATAAGTGATCGACCCGCAGCAAAGTTTCTGTGGAGCCGCTGCTGCTTTGTGTTTTGTGTTTGTGTTGCATGCAGAGGCCTCTTCCTGCACATGCAGCCTGCGCTGCAGTGAAATCGATCCTGTCCTGCTCCCACTCATGCACCGTCTTGTTATGCAACGTGTTTCGCTCATTTCGCCTCTCTTTTTTTGTCCACTGCTCAGGTGCGCATGGCGATAGCCCGAGGGGACATGGTGACTGCGGAAATAGCGTCCCGTGAGGCCCGCAACTTCTCCTTCATCAGCCTGGCCGTGGGCATCGCCTCGCTGGTGCTCTGCACCATCCTCACCGTGGTAGTCATCATCGCCTCGCAGCATCACGACGACGACTGGGACCCCTAACTGGTCCCGCTTTCCCAGCCAGACCGTCTAAATATGATCTATCTAACTACTGTCAATCGCTTGGTGAGGAGAGGGGGGAAGGAAAATGCACTGCTTCTGCTTGTCGGCCCTTTCTGTACAGCTACCCACACAGTTTAAAGACCTAACCTGCTTCTTTCAAACACCCACCAATGACCAAAAATAGCAAGCGGTTGTTAAATAGGTCCAGAATGACCACTTAATATTTGCTTTCATATTAAAAGTATGAGCTGCAGGATGAAGACAAACCTTGCGTTTGCGATCCATTTGTCTGCTGCTAATTGATGCAGTTAAGTAACAAACTGTAAGTCACTGTGTGTTTAATATTTCAACAACCGACTCACAACGGTCCTTTATTACACTGCAGAGCACTAAATCCAAGTATGTTTGGTCTCGTTTCTACTGTGAATATCTTAGTACACTTGAAATAAGAGAAAACTACCTTACAAGTAACTTTTCAATAAGACATATGGACTTGTTTTAATCAATCAAGCTTATTTGTGTAGCACATTTCAGCAACAAGGCAGCTGAAAGTGCTTTACGTCATACAAACACAAAAATATGAAGTCATAGAGCAACAATCTCAACATTACATTTTGACAAGTCATTACAAATCAAAATGTTGGTTAGCGTTTCTTTAATTTTGGTTAAAAAGCAACTCCACTCAGGTGAGTTTTTAGTATATAAAATTCTAAACAATTCCTTAATTTTGATGAAAAATGACTAGTTGCATTATCATATTATTAAACTTTTAGGAAGACATTTTTGTCACAACCTCCCAATGAAACTACCGTCAATACTAAGGAATTATTGACTTAAAACAAGCTCCTATATCTTGATGAATATCTTCTGTAATTTGCAGAAGAAACTTCCCCAAAAATACCTGGTAGGATTTTGTGTTTTTGCAGTGTAAGTCAGACAAATGCACTTTTAGTCCTGCCCAGTGCATAATGCATCATTTCTGGAGCATGAAATAGTTTTTCTTTGTTTTTATAAAGGTTTTCTGCTCCACAAGGCACTAATTTGTGAAGATGGATTGGCCACTATGCCTTTATACGACTATCATTATGCATGGGACCCATTCCAGTAATTAAATAATGGGTCTCAGACGCTGTGTCCTTTGGTTATGTAATGTTTCCTCCAACTGGGAGGGACGCAGTTCAACTCTGGGTAATAATCGGGACCCATATGGGTCTCAGATGAGCTGGATAATTTAAAATGATACTCATTTGTGGTCCAACTAAGATTTATAACTGGTTGCATTGGCCCATTGTGAGCCCCAGCCTGATCAAAACACATGAGGCCCAACATGCAGTATCACCAGAAAGTATTCACACCTCATGACGTTTTCTGTTTTTTATTTATTTATTTATTTATGGATTTTGGTTTCGTTTTTTTTCTTTCTTTCTTTTTACAGCACATTTCAACAACAAGGGCAGCTCAAAGTGCTTTACATCATACAAACACAAAAATATGAAGACATAGAGCAACACCAGATAGCCTACAATGACAAGATGAATACAAGTTTTCAGTCATTTTTGTAAATTGAAACAATAAATGTTAAAAAATTAAAGTAGTAAGTAGATATATATTCAGGTCTGTAGCTTAATTTTTGGTTTAATCACCTTTGGCAGCTAATAATAGCCCTTATAAAAGGCCAAATGTAAGAAATGATCACAAGATGAAATCAGTGCACTTTCACTTACTTTTGTATTAAATGTAGAGAAGAGAAGAGCCTAGTGGACTTTTTTGATTATGGCGCAAACACCATAATGAAAATAACATACCTTGCACACCCCAAACCAAACTAAATTAAAGCAGATAATCAAAACAATTAGATCTAATATTAACAAGATCAAATTAGTATTATACTAGCACTAACACACCTTCAACTGCTAGTGACTCCTCTACAAACTTGGTTTGTTGTGTATTTTCTACTATTCTTCTCTGCAGATTCTCTTGAGGCAAGTGAAGGTGGATAGGCACGATGAATCGACATCCTGGATTTAAATCTAGTTGGACATTTTATCAGTTTAAGAACTATTGGTGGGCACACTTCTGCTAACAGACTAATAACACAGATAATTTTTTTCATTTATGTTTCCGGATATATTTTAAAGCACATTGCTTGTCTGTTTTGTGAAGGTTCAGTTGGATAATTCAACATCAGTGTTGAAGTTTTGGTTACAGACTGGCCAAGTATTAGTATTGATGCTCTTATTTTGAAGTGAGTGAAGACTGTTCATGCATTAATTTGTTAAATATTCTCAAAGTTACTCGTTTATGTGAAAAATAAGATTTTTGTAGTTTTAAATATTTATTTTGATACCACTAGGTGGCGATAGTGGGCACTTTAACTTCCTTTCCCGACCGAGTGGAAGAAAGCTGTTTAGACAGAATATAAATCTAGTTTAATGGGCTTATAATGCTTTAATAAAAGCATTATTACCATATGCTTTTATTTAATCAGCAGCCAGAAGTTAGGTCGTCATATACTTTGTTATTAACAGCTGTAACATCCTGACTTAGCGGCTAACCAGTCAGACCATCGTCAACGAACAAGGAGGCGAGTTTTATACGGGGTGTTTTTTGTAGTTGATTGCAGCTGCGGCTAGAAAATACACTTAGAAACCACAACAAAGCATATTTATCCATCTAGTTATCATTTAAAACTATTGAATTATTTTTTGGTTGTATCTTGTCGTGTATTAGCTTAACTGATAGCTACTGTAAATGTCGCGGACCTCTTAATGCGCATGTGCACGCATGCGTGAGACAACACCGTGTCCTCTCCTGACTCCCCCTCCCCCCGTTTTAATTTATTTAAAACAAGAAGCTACATAAACAAACCAAAACGGACAGAGGAGAAGGAGATATAAACACAAAGGTATTGTAGAATATGTAAAACATAGTGTTAATATTAAATTGGTGCTAAAGTGTTGCAAGGGCCGATATAATTTGAATAGAAGTTAGCAAGTTAGCATTAGCTTCCACTGTGTTGGTAGGATGGTGTGATTATCAGTTGCTGTTTTTGTCCAGACATGACTATAAAAAATTTAATTTCAGTGTCATCAGACCAGAGAATGTTGTTTCTCATCACAAAATGCACATTTGATAAACTCTCCAAAATGCCTAAAATCATGTTTCCCCCTTATTTTGGTTCTTAATGTAAGTTTTTATAAAGTAAACCATATTTAGTTTGGTTTTTGGCTAAATATGTGACAAAATGTGGAGAAAAAAATAAGTTGTGAATACTTTCTGATGTGAGCTGTCAGCAAACTTTGCTTTAATTTCCATATTAAATGCCAGATGAGATAGTACCTCTATAAATTATGTTTTCTGATTTATTTATGTTATTTATTTTCTCATTTATTTAACCCTGACCCTTGCATCAACCTTGTCTGCTGTAATCTGTAGTGAGTTGTTGCAGCTACCTGATACTCTGAATCGGCTTACCGTTAGTACCTCGTGATGGTAATGATGATGATATTGCACTTTGTAGTAACCAGATAAAATGACACAGCTGTTTACATTTATAGATCTTATAGTGCATGATGAATATAAATCTAGGCTAATGGGCTTTTAGTGCAAAAGTAGCTGTGCTCCCAGCTGCTGATGGGAACATTTCCTAAAATATTCAATGGGTTTGTGATGCAGTATTTTCCAAAGTGGTAAACAAGCTACTCCAAAAAAAAAAAAACGAAAAAAAAAAAAGAAACGGAGACATAGATAGGAAGAATATACAGATTAGATCTGCAGATATTCTTTTTGCAAGTAATTTAGACAAGTTTTAGCCTTTTTTTTTTTTTTTGTGGCAGAGCTAATATTTACCCTCTAAGACTCTGTTCTTAGTACAGCAGTAGACATATGAGGTAACAACCCTGCATGTCATCCTCAGTTTGTTTCCATTTGTCCTAAGTATTAAGGATAGATGTGTGCGTTTCTACAATGTAGCTCCGAACAGCAGCTGGGCTGTTGTCTCTGAGAGGTATCGTGGCTGTGAAGTCGCTCTATGAACTTTTATCTTAGGGTTATGAAATGAATGTTTCAAGTAAAAGAGAGGACATATTAATGCCTACATTGTGTTGTAGCACTTTCTGCTCTATGAAAACTTTATCCCTCCCTGTGAGTCCCTATTTAATGATAAATGGACCTATTACATATCTCTTCTGCTCCACATTGTTTCTCTGCTTCTCCCTTCGATGATGATACTTTAAAAAATAATATAGTTATTTAAATTTACAGACAGTATTTTAAAAAAGATATATGCTGTAGTTTGTAATAAGAGTATTATTAATGGCGATGTGTTATTTTCTGTATATCTGGGAACATCTGGGCCTTCATTTATTAATCAGAAACAAGGATTTACCCTGCAGCTGTACTGTAATTCTTAAAAATGAAATGTTATTCTTTTGTAAAATCACTTGTGCGTTTATGTTTAAATTATTTTCTTTTACAAGTGTCAGAAATTGTCTTTGCTAGCTACTTATTTGAATGATATTTTTAGTCATTTTTAGTCATCATAGATAAAATTATTAAGTTTACAGGAGAAAATTACTTTTTCACATTAGTTTGAACATTTTTTTCCCTTCTAAATGAAATCATAATTCTTTTTATTATGACTATTCACTCTGATTCATTCCGATATTATAATTTATTTGATTGATATTAATTATTTAAATGTAATAAAAGGCTAAAATAAAATGGGGAAATACTTTTTGAAGCACTATATCAGTATATTCACCTTATGGGTAGGACAGTAGGTGTTTGAATTAACTTGCACTGTATTGTTAGCATGACAGACTGTTGTACAGAGAATGCCAATGGTTTTAGCATGCTAATGGTTTTTGCATGCTAATGCGGATGGGGAAGGAAATGTAGAAATAAACTGAAAGTTACCATCTACTTTTTTTCTCAATTTATTTACTTAAAATAAAAATATTTTACAGTGACAAATTGCTACAGGTTTGTGATTAAATTAAATTAGACAACGCCTAAATTGTCCCTCACTTTTCTTAGACGTTACTCTGACTGAATGGGTCATTTATGTGAATTTTCTCCTTGTAAATTATGTTTCGTTGCACAAAAAACCATAAGGTTGCTGTCAAATTGAGCCTGTACATGTTAGCCTAGCTAAGGTTAGCTCAGGCTAGCCTTACTGTCTCAAATGGTTTTTAACTTCTCTCACCTCTTTGTATTGTTTTAATCTTTGTACATAGTTAAAATATATTATGTTTTGGTCAGCACATTAGAGCTAGCAGTTTTATTTTATCCATTTTTGATAGTTGACTAGCTGGTGGTGAAGCTAACAGCTGAAGCTACATTAGCTTAGCAACGCATCACTGCAAGAAAGCCAAATAAAATATACCTCTGAAAAACTCAGATTTATATTGTATTTATTAAAGTTTAGTGAACAGGTGTACATTTTTATCTTTATACATTTTACCCATTTTCCATGTTTTCCTGTTTGATAAATTCAGGCCCTGCTATTATATACAGACAATGATATTCAGTGTTCCAGCGTAATTGAGGCACAGTGCTGTTTAGTATTATTATTATTATTGTAAAGAAGGCTTTGGCGGTGAGTGTGTGTCTGCTGAATATAGAGACTTCTGTGATGTGGCGTTAGGCTGCATCTCCCGTTGTGCTTTACAGTAACTGCAGCTCAGAGATGACTCCCTGTTTATTTCATTATCTTGAGTTTTTAAGGGGTTGCTTGTTCAAGGAGCTAAAAACTACCTGTGTAAACTCGGGGGTTTATTATTTTCATGTTTCGGACTGTGTTGCACATGCGATGGTTGTTTCTGAGTTCAGTTGTTTGAGTAATGAATAAAAGAATAATTCTGGTTTGTGAACAAAATGTTTGGTGCCTGGTTTCTGCATCACCTCTCCATCCTCTGTCTCTGTGGCATCTCAACTCTTCCCTCATCACTGGGATGCTATTTATAGTTGCCCCGGTTTTTCTTCCTCCCTACTCTGTCACTGAATGATACACAGAAGCTCTCACAATCTTGTGTTTAATCACAGGAGGTCTGTGGCTATTTGTTTTGCAGCTGCTGACATTTCTGCGCCACAGAAAAGATAATTATCTTCCCCCAAATCTTTCCACTGTAGAATTTAAATGATTGGATTTTGTTGTTTCTGTGGAAGATTAGCTGCTTTAAATGGCTCCAAAAGCAATTTCATTAAACAACGATAGTCCTGTTCCCAGGGGCGAACCTGTCCTATTTGGGGCCTTGGGCAAAAACATTCAAAACCCCCCAAACCCCTAAAAGCTCATTTAATCTTCCATTTACCAGCACAAGCTAACTGATCTCTTTTAATATCTCATTTGAAAAAAACATGGAAGTGTGATGCAGCACACCTCTTTGTTTGTGGGATGTTTAACAAAATGAAACGTCAAACACTTAAAATGACACCTGGGATCTTTTCTTTGAATGCGTCATTTCAGTTTTAGGTATGGAAGAAGATTATCATAAAAAAAATCCAATGGAAAAAATTGAAACCTAAAATGTCCATCATCTCACTGAAGTTTTCAGTTTATAGAGCTAAAAAACTTCATTTGCTACAATTGGAGAAAAAGCAGCATTTGCTACAAATTGCTGCAAAAAACATAAAAACTTACCAAGTATTTCTGCTGAGTTTCTATTGTGAGAATCTCAGCATAGTTGAAATAAGACAAAACTAGCTACTAGTTCAATTGGCAGATTATTTCACTTACAGCAGGACATTTTCTCCATAAGGTTAAAAAGATTAATTTACTATTTATTTTAAACCTCTTTACATTTCTTTTTATCATAAATGCCAAGAAACACACTAAAAAAACACACAATCTTAAGTATTTTTGTCTAGTTTCTAGTTGAAATAAGGCAAACTAACTCAAAAGTAACTTATCAGCAAGAAATAGAGGTTTGATTAAAGTCAATAATTCCTTAATATTGATTTTAAAAAGTACTGGTTACTTTGGCAGATAAATGTATTTAAATCATTTTCCTCACGTTTTTAGTGAAATAATCTGTCAGGTGAACTAGAACTGGGTTGCTAGGTTACGGGCTGGGCTTGGCTGGCGTTGCTAGGCAACGGCGCCAGTGGAACTAGAACTTTTTCATCAATATTGAGGAATTATTTACTTAAAACAAGCTTCTATATGTTCTATGTTAGTTTTGTCTTATTTAAAGTGTAGTAAGGTCTTTGCACCAGAAACTAGACTGAAACGGCTCGGCCAGATTTGGTATTTTTGCTGTGTTTTCTTGTTACGATGACTGTAAGTCACCAGTTTCAGTTCAAACAAGCGCAGATATTTTGTACCCAGCTTCCTGAAACCCCATCCATCACCCAGGCCCGATGCGGCGGCGGCAGCCCGGCGCGGTGCAGCAGGATGACACAAACACACACAGTGAGACATGGTGACCCAGAGGAAGCCGAGACTCTGTGATGGAAGACGGAGGCGTGCAGCTTGAGGCCAAGCTAAACGATCTCAGAGACACCGCATCTCTTCAGGAAGCTAAATGGCCATCTGTGATCTCACAGACACAGGTTGGCTCCACTCCCTCTTATTTTCTCTCTAATCTCTTTTTTAATCCAATGCAAGGTGGGTTTTTTCTCTCTTTTTTTAACTAGAAACCCTATCAGCCTGTTCAAAAATAACAGAATATAAAAATTTTTTAAAGTTGATCTTAATTTTTGGGAGATAAACAGTAACTTTCTAAGCAGGATATTTATAGGGTGAAGTTTCAGCCTCTGATATCTGCACTACCAGGTTATCATTTGGACTTTAAAGCTGCAGAATGTAACTTTTACAAAAATATTTTTCTACATTTTTGGTGGAACTCACCTTTTCATGACTGTATGTTATGAGACAGATAATATGTGAAAAATATGTAGCTCCTTTGCCCTCTCCCAGTGCAAACTAGAAACAACCAATCAGAGCCAGGAGGCGGGTCTTAGCGCTGTCAATCACTCTTGCATGCACCTGCTCATCCTTATAGCACAGTGTAAGATGTCATGAATGACAAAGCTAGTTAGCTGGCAACCAATTATGGTAGATTGATGGTTTTCCTGTTGTTTCTTCATCATTAACACATTAACAGCATACATGAGAATGATTGACAGCGGTAAGGCCTGCCTCCTGGCTCTGATTGGCTCTTTTTGGTTGGGAGCGGCGCATTTCTTCAGACGACAATCACAGTTTAGAGAAGATGTTTGGTCTTTTCAAAGATTTTCTGTCTCATATTACAATTTCACGATATGGTGACAGGTTTTAGCAAATATGTAAAAGATATGTTTTATTAAAAAAAAAAAAATACCGCAACTTTAAGATGGAGAATAGAGATAATGATTCAAAAAGCTGCATTTTAGAAAAAGGTGTTTCTGTTACATTCCAGGGAACATTGAACCAAAATATTATAAATACTAAAAACCAGATAATATTTATTATGTCCTGATGCATAAAAGCCCAAATTGAAAGTGGGTGTACTTTATTTTCTCCATTTTATCAAGAGTTCACGTTTGAATCAATGTGATTAATACTGTATCCATTCATTCCTTTTCAACTGAAGGGCACAGCACAGAAACGCTTTCTCCCTACAGCACATTAAATCAAACAGCTCCACAGTGTAATTATCATTTGTATAAATAATTTAAACAACTCTAGACAGTAAATATAGTGGTTATTGTCATGTGTCATGTATAAACCATTATAAATATTGTTTGCCAGCAGTTGGGCTGAATGCTGACAGCATTTGGCTGAACGTGAACAAATGAACATCCAGGTGGTGCAAACACAGAGCTGGCAGAAAATCAGAAGCGAGGCAAGTAAAAATAAAACAAGCTGCCTCTCAGGATGAAGAGAAAAACCACCAACAACAAAATACAGAGTGTTGCGGTCCAAACGAGTCCATCAGCGGATCAACATAACTTAAATCCACGTTGGCTCCAGAAGGATAAATCCTGTCCGTTTGCCTTCAGTTTTCAGTTTTCTTTTTTATTGAAGGACTTTGGTTTTAATGTACTGGCAGAGGCAGACCGGAGCCGTGGCGCAGTGGCTCCTCAGGGGCCGCAGGCGGTGACGGGACGGCCCCGACAGCCTCTCAGACACGAGCAGCTTCACATACGCTGCACTGTAGGTCATGAGAAGTTGGTAGGCTTTGGCCTGAAAGAATAGAGCAAAGTTCGAAGGTCACCAGAGGCGAAGGTAGACAATCAGAAGGTAGTCTTTCTCCATTATTTCAGCTTAATTAGGCCTCTTCAACCACCGTCCTCTGCTGTGAGAGAGGTTTGACTGACAGACTGGCCCACCAGAACATGTCGCCATGTTTGTAGTTACCAATAGCCAACTCAGCAACTTTCTTGTTATATTTAGCAACATTTCAGACAAAAAGTTTCAGTTTTTCCAAAGTGTTTTTGATTTTCTTAAAGCATAAAAAAGTGGGAATCTTTTTTTAGTAGAAAAAAAAAAATTTTCTGTATAAAGTTGTTATTTGGTGTTTAGAGGTTACTTGACGTCTAGAGGACTGGATATTCCTGAGTTGCTTTTTCGTCTGTCTACCATGTTGGATTTAACAAAAATTGTTCTTGCACTGGCAGTGGATGGCCAGTAGTTGGCATCACAGTGCATTCTATGTGTGTATTTATAGCATAAGAATCCACAAGATCCACAATGAATGCAGATAGCTGTCTAGTCAAAGGGTTAATACCTTAATTTGTACCAAACAGAGCATCAGAACCTGATCAAACCTGTTTTTCTCACAAACAGGATTTCTTTATTAAAACATCCACATACAGACACTCGTCTCACCTGAGCAGGTAGTGAAGCTTCAGGAACAAGGCTGTAGTTAGAGGTGACCTTTGCGTCCCCCTGCTGGCTAGGAGGCGTACTGCGCCCCGTGTCCTCGTTTCCCAGCAGAGGTCTGTTTTCATCACAGTCTTGCTCGACGTCTGAACCGCCGGCCTCGGGGTTGATGGGAGGGAGCTCCGTCACCAAGACGAGATGTGACATTCTGCTCTTCATGGTTTTCTGAGGAGAGAGACAGATCTGATCGTTCTGACACGACACTGGAAACCACAAGTACCGAACACCCTCAAATTTGTGCTTGAACTGAGAAAAACACGGCTCCCCAAGAGTCTGGAGTTACGTTTCTATTTCATATGAATGAGGGCTCTTCAGTAAAGTCAATCAAACAGCAGGAGAACAAACAGCGACACTTGCAGTCGACTCACCTGGGTTTTATTTGTCACGAAGCTGCGCTCCTCTAAAGTTTCACACAGCGTCCTCAAGCAGCGAGCCACGTCCCAGTACACGACGTACAGCTGCAGAGACACACAAACAATCTGTGATCTGGATCCGGCTCGGTAAACAACATCGCAAAGATCAACCGGGGTGAATCTGTGACTTTATAAAACTTCATCTGTTTGACATTTTGTCATGTTAGAGCAACAAACTTCTCTTTTCTAGGGATTGTATGTAACAGAGCAATACCTTGTTGTACATAGTTGTGCAGTGAAAAAATGATTTAATTTAGTGCAAATATCTTACTACATTCAAAATAAGACAAAACTAACTAATCAGAAAGATATAAAAGCTTGTTTTAAGTGAATAATTTCTTTATATTGATGAAAAAGTAGGTATGAAACAACATTTATGCCAAATGGTAAATAAAAGTGAGGAAAACATTCAAAAAGTTGCTTTTTCTTTACATATTTTGTAGCATTGTCTGTAGGTTTGAAAAGGGGGTCACTGGCTAATGCAATGAAAAAGTTTGTGACTTTAACAATTTGTTTGATTTGGGACAAAAATTAAAACAGATTTTCAGATTTTGAATAAGTACCTGCATGTGTCCGGTGCAGTTCTGGATCCAGTCGGCAACACCCACCATCAATTTATGTTTCATCATCCTCTCATTCACCTGGATCAACCGAACGTCGATGTTGATATTGATCTGATCGAAGAGAAGAAATGTAGTTCGTTCGTTTATGAATACAAACGTGGCCAGTTGTGTGTTAAAATGTAATGCGATGCTTTACTTCTTTGTTACTGTGATGGAGAATGTAGATGATGGCGGTGGTGAGGAGGATGGAGACCAGGCTGACGGACAGAACGAGGACCCAGTGGTCGGTAACGGTGATGTACAGGTGGAGGGTTGAGAAAACTGCACACCACAGCACCACATAAAGCACCTGGTGGGAGCAAAAGATTCAAAAATAAAGTATATCCAACTATATGTCTAAAGAATGATCCAACGGCAAGTTTCTTTTCCTAATATATACTCAAACTGTCATTTATTCATAATTTTATTGGAAGATTACTTAAATCATAACATGTGGAGACGGAGAATTGCAATTGAACGTTTGGCAACCCGTAGTCTAGTCAAAGTCCAAAACTAAAGAATTTGTAGCAAACTTCAAAACTGATGTTGACAGTGTGCCTCTAGCAAAGACAAATGTCCAACTTTAGATCAAAAAGCTTAAATGCAGCAAAAAAAAACAACAAAAAAAAAAACAAAACGGTTCCACAAAGCACCAACTGAGGTGTTTAGATACCTGCAAAAACACAAAATCTAGAAATCTAGTTCCGTATATCTTCCTACACTTTAAATAAGACAAAACTAACCTAAAAGTATCTTTTTACAAGATACAGCAGCTTGTTTTAAGTAAATAATTCCTCAATATTGATAAAAAAGTTCTAGTTCCATTGGCAGATGAATGAACTAAAAACACCAGGTATAAATAAATTTATCTGCCAAAGTAACTTTTTTTTTTTTTAATTAATATTAAAGAATTAAATCAAGCCTCTATTTCATGCTGATAAGTTACTTTTCTCTAATTTCACATCTGTTAAGATATTTGCACTAGAAACTGGACTAAAATGTTTGGTAAAATTTGGTGTTTTTGCAGAGTGAGACTCTTTTGTTACACGCCAACCAGATCATTTGATGAGTTTATTAATGCAGCACTGCATTTATTTATTTTTCTGTTAATTTGTTAGCATAATCTACAAGACAAACTCACAATGTTCATTGCAGCGTTAGGAGTTACACAAGTAGTTTTAGTCACCTGATGAAAGAAGGAAATGTTTGCTTCCTGTGTCTACACAAAAATAAGTTAATAAGGAAGATTGAAAAACCCCAAATTGGTTAAAGAAGTGAAAATGAAGAAGTAAAAGCAGAGAAAGAATTACCGGCGCTAAAACAAAGTGGAAAAGGCCCGAGTTGAAAACCATGTATCTTCTGACTGAAAGGACATCCAGAGCGGTTTTCAGTGGATCTTCCAGGTCTCTCACAGGAATCTGATTGAAACATACAGTAAAAAAATAATGTAAATTAAATAAAATCCTGTATTCACTGTAAAATGATTTGACTAACCTCAAATCCTTCCTGCTCCAGTTTGGATCGGCAGAGATCCAGATCAAATCTGGGGTTCAGGGTTGAACTGGTCGGGATCGCAGCGACACACTGACCTGCCAAAGACAAAAAGAAAAGATTATTTAAAGCACATGTGTCAAACTCAAGGCTCGAGGGCCAAATCTGGGCCGCCATATCGTTTTATGTGGCCATCTAGACTCCAAATTACATCCATTAAATTCACACAAAATCAACAAATCTCAAAAATTTTTTCCTGATTTTACTGCAAATTTTTCCCAAAATTGGTCAAAAACCTTCGGCTTAAGTGACTGTTGCCTGAGCCTTAACTAGACATCATGTTATATTCCTTAAATAATAAGGCGAGTAATAAAAAGTCACCTTTAACCTCACAGTGTAGCGCAAATATTAATATTTCTTATTACAAATATTTCTAAAGTAGCACTACAGAATCGGTTATTTTGATGGAAAATGCCACAAAAAAACAATCAGAAATTCTTCTGGGACTGATCAGTGTAAAGAGACGTTCAGGACTTAATTTAAAAAAACACAAACAAGCAGCTGTTTTTCCATTTTTTTAACAGTTTAATGGTTTTATTGATACATTCTGGCACAACCAGCCCTTTAAATGTTTTTTTTGATTAGGCCCATAACTGAGTTTTCAGCCCTGATTTAAAGGTTTAAACTTAAAGAGGGACAGAATGAACAAATCCAGCTGTGTGGAAACACTGAAGCGTGTTTGTTTTGAAGGAAAGTCGTCTTAACACATTGAAACTGTAAAACATTCCCCAATGAATCAGTGGTCATTTGGAAACTTTTTCTCAAATGTGACCAAAAAGCATAACAACTTGTTAAAAGGGGGCATTGAATACAAATGCGTAGTAAATGTTAATTTATAAAATAATGTAAAAATAAAGTATCGTTTTCCTTTCAAATCCAAATGATCCACTACAGATATTTGATGAATGAACATTAATTTTAACTGACTGTAACATAAGTCATAATAAATTCTAGATATTCCTTTGATGTTAAATGAGTAAAAGCAGCATTTCGGTACCGTTTGTCCATTTGGACCTGTTGTTGTCGGTCTGCTGGTCCGTTTGGGTTCGTCTGATTTCAGAGTCCACAGGAGTCTCCTCCGACGCCTGGCATTCCCCATTCCTGTCCTCCATCAGGTCAAAGGTCACAAGGTCCTGAACAAAAAATAAAAATAAAATCTTTAAACTTTAACTGGTTCAGAAAAAAAAATAATTATCTTTATTCTGGGGATTTTCCTTATTAATGTGACAGTAGCTTTATAAACAAAGTCATTACATAAACATATTTTAGTGTTTATTTTTTCACACCAACAACATCCAAACCAAAGTTGAAATATCTTTTAATATTCTTCAGTTGAAACACGGAAGGTTACAGAAAACTAGCAAACAGAGCAAATAAAAAAAGGCCAAAATGTTCAGGGCAATAAACCACAGCAGCTGCAAAACAGTAATATTTACTAAAAATAAAAATGACTGGGTGCCGTCATGACGAAACAACAGGACAGAGTCTGACACCAAATAGCTAAAAGTAAGAAAAGAGTTTACTTTTACAAAATGAAGTAGCTAATGCAAAAGCTAAGAGCTTAGCTGTTGAATAAAGTGAGTGAAGATCAAAAACATTTGGCTGAAAATAGAGAATTTAACTAGTATAATGTTTTGAAATTGTTCAAAACGTTTTAAAATAATGATTTAAGTTGGAGCAAAAACAGTTTGAAAATGTCCGCCGCTAACTCTGAAGCTAGTAACTTTACTGGTGAAAGAAAATGAGCAAGAATAGAAAGAATGTACAATTAAAACAATGGATTTATACGTTTTGTATAATTCATATTGTATGGAGTAATTTAAAGTATATTTTAATGAGACGTTTTTTAAATAACTCTTTATTTCTGTGTTAAAGAGTTTTAAAGCAATCCTCTTTCATTTACTGCAGACTTATCATTTGCATTAAACAGGTTTTACATTCGATAAAACCTGTTTTATCAAATATCACAATATCATCAATATCATAAAGTGAATATTGGTGAATTAAAACTGCAGTTTTGACTAACTTTGCATAAATAACAGCATTAAATGACACTGGGTTACAACAAAAAAAAGGTTTTGGAAGTGGTTTTCTATGTTTTTTCAACTGAATTAGGATTATTTTTGCACCGCTTAATCCAAAGATGACGTCCATTTTTCCTCAATCAGGTCATGTTTTTATTCTTTGATTTAGAAAATCTGATCTTCTGACTAAATTTCTGACATTTCTGACATTAATAGTTCATTTCCGTTAATATTTGTCATGAAAACGTTTTTTTCTGTTTTCTAACAGTGCATTAATTAAATAATACAAACTTGGATTTCTGTAAACTGAATAATAAACACTGATAAGGGTAAGTACATACAAATTGAACTTTCTTCATCTTTCTTCATCTGTCCTCCTGCTCATCACTCATTCATCCCAGATTCTCAGGAAACAGATCCAGATGTGAGAACAAGTCGTGCATTTTGACGCTCATGTTACTCCATAGTTCAGAAAATCGACCCGATGGAGCAAAACCAATGTGATTTTTGGATCCAGCTCATCAAAATGACCCTGAAACAGTTGAAAAAACCCCGGCAGTGTTTCGGACCAGTGTTAAGTTTTAACCGGTTTCTGAAAAGCTGCTTTTCACAGCCGGTGCCATGAGCTGTTCTGGGTCGATACGTGAAGCGGAAAACTTTCAGCATGTCATGGTTGAAAAAAGCGGAACCTTTATGTGAGAAAGGCTTTGAAAACAGCCTCAGGTTTTATCGCTCATAAACACATCGGCTGTTCACTTAAAAGGCAAGAAGCATGACAAACAGCAGCGGTTACTTCTGCTTTTGGATCCTATATGACATTTACTCTAGTGACACTGAAACTTCCTGCTCTAATTCTCAGACCTCTAGCCTCCTCCTCCTTCTTCTTCTTTAGAAACGGTTTGCAGGTGTGTTTGTGTTAAAGACAGAATCGGGTAAAAATCCCACTTACAGACCCAACCTTCTCCCTCCAGCGGCGGTTCTGACACATTCTCAGCACAGAGGTGTGAAAACACAACCCCACCTTCTTGAGTTTCTTTCATTTTCACTTCCTCGTTAATGGAGATCTGCTGACATAAAGCTCCGATCGCCTGATGGTGCACATTGCACGCATGCATAAGGAGCCTGTCTTATCTTAAGCAGCATGCTGAGTGTTTTGTTACCACACAGACCGAACTACCAGTAAAAACGTCACTATCTGGAAGCAGCATCTTGTAGTGTGTGGCGCTGCTGTAAACATGACACCAAAAACGTTTCCTGCTAATATAAACTGAACTTGAACATTGTGAGTAACATTCAAAGGATTAGACGTCACATTTATTATTAGAAAACCGTCTCTCAGGGTGGGTATCTTTGAACAAAGGAAGTCTGCTAACATTGTCAAACTTTTTCTTAATTAAAACTTGGATTTCGGTGAGAAATGGAATCAAAACCCAGCGTTACGGATCCAGAGATGCTGTTTTTAGGAGGAGTGAATGTTTCCCACCTGTGGCTCAGATGAAAGTCCATCTTCTGCTCGGTGAGCCTTTGCGTCGTCATTCTTCCTGAGAAGCCAAGAGCCTTTTAAACTGGTTCCTTGAAAGCAGCTGGCTGCCAGTTCAGACTTCGTCTTTTCTCTCTTTTCATGTCTGAACGTGTTCGGCTTGTTCCTCTCTTTCGCTCTGTGGCTTGTGACTCAGATCAGCTGTGCCTCATGACTGCAGGAATGCGGTTTGTGATCCTCATGTCTGCAGGAGGAGCAAGAAGAAAACCAAGCTGGACTCCTCTACAGTCTGAAAATGACGTCTGGATTCAAAATAATTGCTTTTTATGGATGAAGTGCTTTTATTTGATCAGGATTTGTAACGATATGTCTCTGTTACATCAGCTTGTTGACGTTTTATTGGAGCTGTTACACATTAACTCATGAAGTCCAAACAGTCAGAGGAGGTCATGCAAAGAGTTCAGATATTTTTCACTGAAGACGAAAGTATAGATAAATGGGAAGTGTCCCAACTCCTGAGCTGCATAAAGATAAGTGAGTGATTGAGACACTTCATGTTGTTTAATATCTTTGTTTTTTTTACTAAAATATTTCACATTTCACATTCACTTGAAAATGAAAGTCCAACTGCTGCCTTGGAAATGCAATTAAAGTTGACAGTTGAATTTTTTGGGTTTTAAGTCAGAAATCAAAGTTTATGAAGTTGATTTAATGACAAGAGACAAGTTGTCTGAACATTGTTTTTAAGTTGTGAGTTTTAACTTAATGCTGCAATTTAAACCAAATAATTCAACAAAATGCAGGAAACAAAAAACGCCTAGTTAAAGAGCACAGATTTCTCTATTATTTTCACTCACATAATCAAGTTAAAACAACTATTTATTTCACTTTAGACTAACTTATATTGCATGAATAAGATTTCTGATCAAATAATGAATTTTATTGAAAGTCAGAAGGAATTCTGCTCTAAAACATTTAGTGTGAAAAGGACAGCATCCTCAAGCATTAAAATGAATATTTGTATTAATAAAACACAAGAGTCAATGCAAAGCACTTCCACCTCAGGATACAAAAACATGCTGCAAAGCATTCTGGGAAATACTTCCAACCCTGTCTGTTTCTTCTTTCAGTTTTTTGGAGTTTAACACAACTTACTGCTGTCAGCTTATCTTTCGCAAACTCACACATTTGGGTTCAAAACATAAAACTTGTTACATTTATTTGACTTAAAGAGGAGGAGATATTATTTTCAAAAGGAACTTTTAATCTGACAAATCAGTTTATTCAGAAAATAATTGATCATTTATTTTAAAAAGTGTAAATTCCACACAGTATTTTAGTTTATTTCAATGTCAAAAAGTAGCAAAAAGGAGAAAATTTACTCAATTCACATAAATGATCAATTTAGGTGTAAGATCATTTTATCAACATGTTTATTTTTTCCTGGAGGTATTATTAATGCTTTGTAGTGAGTCCAAACTACACAGAAAATCTTAGAAGCTAAATATTAACGTGACATTAAATAGTTATTACTTTATTCAACCCAGATAAAATGATACAAGCATCTCTCAAAACAGAAGAAATTAATGTAAAGGGGGAATCAAACTGATAAAAGTGTATCTTTTGCTTTTGTTTTTTTATGTTTTATTTAGAAAATGTCGTCTCATAAAGGATTCATTGATTCATGAAAATGTTTTGGCCCAAATTATGGGAAGCCACCTGACAGGCCAGGCAAGGTGAGCATTAATCAGAGAGCTGAGGAAACTCCAGAGGAGCTGCAGAGAGTCATAACTCAGGTAGAAAAATCTGTTGGCATGGCAACTCTTAGCTGTCCACTAAGCCTATAAGAAAATAGCTTTTTATTGAAAGAAAAATAAGCTGCTTTCCAAAACACTGGGAGCAAATGTTCTGCTTAAGGTAACATTAAACTTCTGGAACAAGAAAACACAACGTGTGACGGATTATTAACAGAACACACACAAAGGAAAACCCCTCAAGCGATTGGACAACTAAAAAGTGTCATTTAAAAATCCTTGTTCAACTGGACTCTGTTCATATCCGCTCAAACGTTATGGGGTTTTTGGGCTGCTCTGCCCCCTTGTGGCAGGATTCTGGTAACTGCGCACAAACCGCTTTGCAGTATTGCTGTGTAAAAGTTGAAAAACAAACCAAATCAATTAAAAACAGAGAGAAATACTTTTATTGTACAGTTTTCATTGGGTGATTAATATGACTAATGGACCAATGACAAACTACAACTTGATGTTTGGTTTTGGATTTTCATAGCGATGGCGACAGAAGAAGCAGTAATGTTGAATTTCCACTACTTTATAATCTTGATACATGTTAAGATTCCAACCAATTCCCTGTCCCACTTACATCAACTGTGAATATTATTAGTACTATTATTTTTATGGGTTTGTAGTGAAACAGTTGCATTTACAAAAAGAGGAGGATTCAGATCCAAACAAATAGAAAGCAGTCTAGATTGATATTAATGACAAGATTGGTAGGTATAGTTATAATAGTCATAGCAGTAGTGTCTGCATGTTTCCATCATGTTCAAAAATACAATAATAAATGAACATTTCTATCATTTTCTTAATATTTCACAATTTCATAATATTGTTAATATTATGTTATTACTTGTGGGAACAGTAATATCTTAAAAATTACACCAGTTTGTGGAAATAATACAAACTTAAAAGTGAACGGAGACAAGGTAAATTGCGTCATTTCCTCCTATTATTTTGACAGATCGCGGCGGTCACGTGACCTCCTGATCATATGACCTCCCGGATAAACAGAGCACAGAATGAGCGCCGGTCAGTGAGTTGGCTTGTTTGGTCACTCGGCTCCAGTTTTGTTTAATTTTATCTGTTCGGAGTGAAGAAGAAACTTGGAGGACCGAATCAAACATGGAAACCGGAAGTTGGGCTTGTGCCTGGTTCTTCCTGCTCAGTGCGCTGCTGTCCGGGCGTCTCTGTGGCTGCAGCCCGGCTCAGGTACACTGACACTACCAACCGACCATTATTATGCTATAACTCTGCTAGAAAAACCGCGCTAATAAAGCTGTCGTATATAAATGGAGAGGTTCAGGTATGTCATCTACAAAGTGCTAAACTCTACTCTGACAGGAACCAGACTTTCTTGTAAGGCTGGTTTGGACTCGTGATTTTTTACAGGCTTTTGGGAATAAAAAAAAAATCCAAGTTGTTTATATTTGCTGAAATACTTTTGAAAATTGCATTCAAAATTTTCTTGTTTCTTAACACAAGCAAATGAACCATTGCACTATTATAAATACTCTATAGAACCTGCTGTTGTGCATGAAGAGCAGAAATGAAAGTAAATGCCTTAGCAGTTTTATATTCAGTGTGTCAGAGTCTATTTTTTAAATGTATTGGATGATAATTCAGTTCCACAGTACTTTCACTGACAACAGGATTCCCAAGGTAAAAATTCATATCTCAAGACGCAAATTTAAAAATAAATCGGATTTGGGGCTAAAGATGCTTGGAGTCAATTCATATCCTTCTTTCTTACTCCTATTTGTTTGATTTTCTATTTAAGATATCTGTTAATATGCTCTCACCAGCTACATTAGTAGGTACACTGGAAGTTATGCGATTTAGAAACTACAAGGGTTGTTGGGTTTACAAATAATGACTAATAAAAGGCAACAACGGGTTAAATAACCACTGAACACAATCAAGGTATGTTGAATACCATTGCAACCTTAAATCAAAAGGGCCAAAGTAACAACATGTCATTTATGTCAGCTATGAATGGGAAACTTTGGCAATGATCGGCACCAAGTCACCAAAACTGAACAATAATAGATTGGAAAAACGTTTCCTGGCCCAGTGAGTCTTGATTTCAGTGGCAACATTCAGATTATTGGGTCAAAATGAGGAAAAAATAACATAAAAGAACTGATCTGTCCTGCTTATATGAATGGTTCAGGCTGGTGAAGACATTGCGGATATTTTACTGACAAAGCTCAGCATTAATTAAGCAATACCTGAGTATTGCTGCTGATTATTTCATGATGACTTCCTCTGCTTCCAGCAGGATAATGCACCATGTCACAAAGTATAAATCACTTTAAACTGGTTTCTGGAACATGACAGTGTATTGTTCTCCAATGGCCTCCACAATCACCAGATCTCAAATCAATAGATCAATTTCTGTGGAGACTTGCGTCACAGCCGATAAACCTGCAGCAACAATGGGGTGCTGTCATGGCAACATCTGAAATATCTGAGAAATGTTACTGATATT
Organism: Poeciliopsis turneri; assembly: GCA_922788865.1. Classification (NCBI taxonomy): domain Eukaryota; kingdom Metazoa; phylum Chordata; class Actinopteri; order Cyprinodontiformes; family Poeciliidae; genus Poeciliopsis; species Poeciliopsis turneri. The sequence continues at coordinate 1,793,869 of CAKLNU010001072.1, forward strand.
TTGCTGAATCGATTCCACAAAGAATTCAATCCACTCTGTTCAGTTTGTGGAAATGTTTTCCAAAGAGTGTAATCTTCTTATCTGCGTGGAATACTGCAGACATATTCAACTGAGTCTCACATTTCAGATTTCTATTCCTGGCCAATCAGCGAACAGAGAACTTCTGAACGATGACATTCATTTTCTGCGCTGTTTATTTTTTATCAACGGCAGGTGAGAGCGTGAACGAAGCCTTCAGTCCTGAGGAGGAGCTTCTTAAAGAGACAGAAGCATCAAATTTAATTTTTTATGGGAGATAAATTCAGACAGCGAAAGGTAACATAGCTACTTGATCGTGCTATAGAATGGCACAATGTGCCTGGAAAATATATATTACCGCCCTTTGAGAAAAAACTTTATAAGTAGAATTGTTAGACTGATAATATAATATATCCGCAGTCATTCCAGACGTTGAACTCCAAAGCTCATTGGAAAGGTATTTACATACATTCTAGTATTATTCAGGTGTAATCATGTTTTCTTCACCTGTTTGCTGTGAAGAAATGCAGAGAAATGAAGGTGAAGTTGCTCAAGGCTTTGCTTTGTACTTCCCTTTCACACACTCAACAGACTGTAACAAGACTGCAGATAATAGAGATATTTTTCATGGCTCAACCTGTTCTGCTCTCAAACATTCAAGCTATTTATCTTTCCTGTTGTCAGCCCTTATTATCCTCAACACTAAGCCTTTATCACCTCTTCTGTGTTGCTTAGCTTGACCCTCTGGTGTTTGAGGAGCAGCTGCTGTGGGTGAGCGGCGCCCAGGGTCAAGTGAACACCTACAGAATCCCGCTCATCACTTTTACTCCCCAAGGAAGCCTGCTGGCCATCGCCGAGGGAAGGAAGTCGTCGTCCAGTGACATAGGAGCAAAGTTTATCGCAGTGAGGCGATCCACTGACAAAGGCAGGGCCACCACACTGAGAAATATCAAATAAAGCTTCACATATTTATGGGTTTGGATAGACTCTTGGATCACGTTGAAGGATTTGGTTTCCCTTCCATCATGTGCTACAGGAAACACCTGGTCTCCGACCTCCTTCATAGTGGACGACGGCAGCTTTATGGATGGCTTGAACCTGGGCTCCGTGGTTGTGGATGAAGAGGTCGGTTCTGTGATTCTGATCTACAGCGTCTGCTTCCACCTGTACCACTGCAAGCCGGCTAGCACCATGATGGTGGAGAGCTGGGACGACGGCCTGAGCTGGAGCAAACCCAAAAACCTCTCGGTCCAGCTGGGAGTGAAGGCTTTCGCTCCTGGGCCGGGATTCGGCATCCAGGTGAGAAAGGAGATCCCTGATATGCTTGAATAACATTCTTCATGGGTGAACTTTGACCTCTACAGAGAGGTCAGCATGAAAGAATCCTGGTTGGACTCAATAAGACTTGAGGGTCCTTTCGAAAATATATTTATTCTTTAACTGAAGAAGGATTCGATGTGATAAAATATAAGTCGTAGGGAAAAGGAGGTGGGTGAAACCTGAGAATTAGTGATGCACCGATTGCAGTTTTCTGGTCGAACGCCGATTACTGATCTCTAAAAAGCCAATTTAGATTTTGGCTAGCACCATTCTTTTTGTCTGAATTGTCGCTAAATATAGCAAGAAAGTTGCAGAGTTGGTAACAGTGGGGTGAATATTGTTAACTGTCAACCTTTAGACCTGACCCGGAGGGCCGGTCTGTCAGACAAACCTCTCTCACTGCAGAGCAGAAGAGGTCAATGGTTGATTTTTAGACCTTAGCCGAGGTAGATAAGATTGGTAAGTATCAGCCTATCTCCCAAAATTAAGAAAATCGGTGCCGATAAGTTGGCTGCCTGCATTGAATCCATAGCTCTTGCTAGCTAAATCGATGCACCTCTAATGAGATATGGCTAGCTAGCTTGCTCTTTTGTTTCTATCATTGGTAAGACTAAATTATCTCCAGTTGGCTGGATGACACATTTGTTGCTGTTGGAAATATTAGTTCAATTAGATTTATTTTAATCAAATCATGCTTATTATATTTAAGAAAAATGTTTTACTGATTAAATTATATATTGATTAAATTATGAGTCTAAATCTAACCTAAACTGAGGCCTACTCAAAACAATCATGATCAGTCCAATATTTCAACATGCGTTGAAGTTTAAACATCACTAAAATTAGTATAATTAAACTAATATTTCCAATTTGTTAATACTTTGTCTCTTCTTGGCACCACTATATAAAATATGCTGTTTTTTTTCTACCTATCTGTTGTGATTTAGGTCTAAACGTTTTTTCGCAGTGGTCTTAAAAAGGTCTTGAAGTGTCTTAAATTTGAGTAAGTGAAACCTGCAGAAACCCTGGCGTGGCTGTGCTGGTTGCTGGGCGACCCAGCTGGGAGGCTGCAGTTTAAAATGTGGTTTTCAGATTGTCAAAGTAACAATTTGCCATCATATTTATCAAGGAGAATGGCAAAGAAGTTTTAGATGTACAAGCAGAACTTCAAAGAGTTTATTACAACTTTTGACAGCTTTCACCAAGCGTATGCGCCCAGTGCTCTATGTCAGGTTAAAATTATTTTTCAGGATGCCACACTCTTTGTAGTGGCAGCATTTTGACTGAAACCCTGTTGATAAAGTTATGAAAACAGGGCAACACTATTGGTTCTTCCTCCTGAACAGTATTACTGTAACTGATGGTGGAGATGCAGAAAGTGCCAACAGCAAGGAAAGCAGCATCAGAACCTGTTTAGCACATAATTACCTTCAAAAAGAGAAGGTGTGCCATGTTTTCTGCAATCCAGTCACATTTAAAACAGTCCCTCAGTTTTAACCACAAAGATTTTCTACCGTAAAATTAGCTAAACTTTAAACTCAATTACGTTTTTTACAACTGCATTTTATTGCAGTCACAAGAAATGTACATGTCATGTGCATGTTATGTCTTTCACATCACATGCACAGAGTTAAAGGCTTCATTTTAGAAGAATCTTTATAAGTCATTGGAAAGGTATTCAGCTCCTGATTGAGCTACGGTGTTTATTTGATTTCCTTCGCAGCTAAACATTGAACAATTGTGGTATTTTGTTTTTTAATTCTGTTTACAATAAAACAGGAAATAAAATTAGTTCTTGTTTCGAGTCGGGGGGGAAATCACCCTAAAAGCCTCAATAAACATCTCATGTGAGCAAAGTTATGTCGATTTCCAAGTTGCAAATGTTCTAAAAATAAATAATCTGCCTGGATTATTTAAGCTGAATTTTGCATTTCAGTTTGCTGTTGTGCAGCTGCACTGAGACTTGTCACATTCATATATTATTGTAATGGCATTTATCCGATCTGGTCGGAGTGAATTTGCAACATTGTCAGTTTGTGAATCATGATTTTCAGCCTGGATGTTTAGGTTGAAGTGTAAAATATTGATATGCGTGGAAATGTAGTTATTTTTTCATGTGAGCTGGAGCTGGAGTAAACAAACCAACATGTCATCTCCAGTTTTAGGTTGAATCAGGTTGCAGCGAGAAAACCCGGCTTTCTGGATCCCTCTTTCTGGTACACCACTCTGCATGTGATGACATGATTTTATAGCAAAATTACCCACAAGCTGAGCCTGCCACAGTCCATTAAAAGTGATGTGAAATCTGTGAGATGTTTGCTGTTGCATTTGGTGTCAGCAGCTTCTTTCTTTATGAAATGAAAACGTTTCCCTCTGCATCAGCTCAGATGTTTCTTCAACTCTTAGTGAAAGAAAGAGAATCCCAGCCTGAGTCGCTTGATAATAAAAGTTGTTTTACTTCTTTGCACATGACAACACTTAGTTATTATAAGCAATTTTCTCATTAATAGTCTTGGCACTTTGTTGCAATCCAGGAGACAGTCAGACTGAACAGTCTCCAGGCTGTTTTATGTTGAAATGACTTTTAAAGGGGGGGAAAAAAACTTTGTTTCTCAAAGTGCAAACTAAAGCTAAAAATAGAGTGCAAAGAGCAGATACACAGCTTCCAAAATGAGAAACTGCATGTTAAATCTGAAACCATCCAGCATGATTTTAAACTTTTATGTTTTCAAAATAACATTTTCTCACTTGGATTATTTGTTCTCCTAATCAAATTACTAAAACAACACGTTTTAGTAATTTGGTTGTCTGTTAGCGAACAAAGAGAAGTGGAAAATTATCTCCCCGATTACAACTCTGCAAATCCTACTGGACGTTGCATCGCCTTTGTCAGCATCTTTCTGCTCAGTGATGCAGGCTTCAGGCAGATCATTTGTTTGATTTGCTTCCATTTTGTTTTTGTTTTTTTTGTGGATTTCGGTGCAGATACAACACTTTGTGTCGGGCCAAAGAAAGAAAATAATGTAAAAAAAATAGTTTTTCATTTTGTTTTTCCTAAATTACAAGTAACACCATTATGCCCACCAATAATTTCTTTACTTTTTTCTAATATGACAAAACTTTGTCATACATGATTTGCAATGCACGTCTTTATCCAACATAATAGCCGTTATGTTACTTGGTTTTTGAATTTTTCTACATTTCTAGTAAAATTACGATGTTGCAAAGGAAGATGGTTTTATTTTTATGTGCTTTTCAGACCTCCTCCATAGGGAAGGATGTGATTGTGGAAGTTGCTGTTGCTGGGTATTTTGAGGACATTTTATTCCTGGTCCAAACAGGAACGATGGACTTTGAAAGTGCTGTTTACATTGCAGGCGCCGGATTATCAGCCACTGTGTCGCTACAACTTGTAAACAAAATAATTCATGAATTTGTTCTCTCCTTTGCCTCTTTCCCTACAAAACGGACCTTAAAATCTTATAGTTTAGTATAAAACAGAAAGTGTGCCACCCTTTAAGGTACATTTATTTATTTTCATTTTCATTTAATTTGATGCGGTTCCTCATTCAGACATCTCTCTCACATGATTCCAGGTGAGAGCAAAACCAACAGAAGTTGTCCAAATCAATCTCTCTTGCTTTTACATCTCATCTATATTTATGTTGTTTTTATTATGCATCCTTTGCTACATATTATCAGCCATAAGTTAAAGGAATGCTATGTTATTGCCTTTTTGGCTATAAAGTATTTGCTTTCTTACTTAAAAACAGAATTGAATTATTTGTATTTTATTATGCGTTTTCAATATTGTATCTTAAAAAATATCTGCAAAATGCGACATTTTTTCTTTTCGATTACTGGATTAATTGTCAGAATAAACAATCAAGTTACTAAAATAATCATTTGTTGCAGCCCTAAACAGCTATCTGGCAGTTTGTGTCCAAGATGTGTGGAGTTTGCAGCGATATTAGCTACCCTTTTCAGACAAAAACTGTGTGATGCATTCATTCTGTTTATCTACAACAATAAGAGCTGTTAAATTCTGCACCCTTTGTGTCCTTTTACGCCACAGAAGCGCCTTGATCCTGCAAAGGGGCGTTTGGTGGTGTGTGGCCATGGGACGATTGAGGGGGACGGAGTGTTTTGCATCCTGAGCGACGATCATGGAGAGACGTGGCGCAACGGAGCAGCCCTCAAGAGCATCCCTTACGACCAACCGAAGAAAGCTCAGGACTTCAACCCTGATGAGTGCCAGGTAAGTTTCTGTCCAGACGTCCAGTGTCTGCACGTTTCTGTCTGTTGTATTTATTGCTGTACTGTTTGTAGCACAAAGATGCTGTTTTCTCCAACTATGACTAAGAAAACTCCAAGTATCTCAGCAGTATGATGTGCAGTTCCAAATTTGTTTGGTTTTTTCTTTTTGTGTACATTTAAATGTTTTAAATGTTAATATTAGGTAAAACCCCATAAGAGACAAGGGTATTAGAAAATGGATGGATGGATGGAATATCAGATAAATTTAAGTCACTGAAAAACTGCTGGTGTTAAACTGAATCTGAGATCTAGCGCCCCTGGTGGTTGCTTTGTTTCCCCCCAGCACAAAATCTGGATTTGAAATGTTTTACCACAATTGCCAAAGGTCCCCAGGGGCTATCATTCCTTTTTACAGTTAAAAATGAAAATAAATAATCAAAACATGCAATAATACAATTTAAAAAAAGAATTACTGTAGTTCCAACATAGTTTCTTACGTGTTTGCCTTAGTAAAAGTAAAGATTCCCAACTTTTTATATTGAATGTTTTTTTATTTTGCTGTTTAGAAAATATTTATACAATACAACAATGAGAACTTAATTCAAAAACTTTTGCTGCATTTGTCCTAGTTGTGCTCAAGTCTGTCTTTTGAGGAAAAAGTCTCAGGAAGTTTGAGATCTGACTAAACTAGGTGTTGGATAATATTATCCCTTACTGGAGACTTTTTGACCACATTCACTGCTTTTACGAACAATATTTAGATATTTATATGTAATAAATGATGCTTTACTTAATACCTGATTGCCTAACTGCAAGGTTTCAACCCTCTGTTGATGGTCTCCATTTGTTATTCTGTACACAAATTAATATTCGGTATTTTTATAAAGATTTTGAGCCTTTTTTTTATGCTCTGGAAAACAAATCACTTTTCCTAACGTACCTCCTTTCTTTCGACCCTGTCCATCTGTTTCTGCTTCCCTGCAGCCGGTTGAGTTGATGGACGGCAGCATCATGATCAACGTCCGGAACCAGAACAACTACCACTGCCGCTGCCGTATCGTGGTGCGCAGTTTGGACGGAGGCCTGACTCTCCCGGTGGAAGAGGTCTTCTTCGACACCACGTTGATTGATCCCGCA